>CM077667.1:209250141-210463712 GCA_039707655.1 Elymus sibiricus
CAAACCACATACCCAGTTTTCCCCGAACCCACGTAGGTTGACGCTGCCTAGATGGTGTGGGACACCTTTCATTTGGGCACGCTTCTCCTTTGCACCGTCGTGGACGTTGCGCCATTGGGGAGTGCACCACTCATCCACCAACGCCTCCCAACAGTCCATCCTATCCGCACACCATCTCGGGGGCACCTAAGTTAAGCAAGAGAAATTTGAGCGCTACGTATACGAATCAAATCAAGGAACTAAGTACAAGGCCTTAAGAATAGGTAATTACCTTCATGTAGTTCTCCTTACTCAGATAGTTGAGGCGGCACTTCTCTTTTTTCCTCCGAATACCAGTCGAGGCGTAGTAGTCTCGAATAGCCTGCGTCCGAGCCTCGTGCCGAAAGTTTTGAAGTAGGCGCCTGCACTCGTTGCCGATAACCCGAGCCGCGGCCTCCTCCTGTCCCTCAGCACACCTGTAGAAGGTCTGTAATCAAACAAGAAAACACGGATTAGTACAATCACTAGGGTTGCCAATCAAAGAAGAAAACACAACGTAGACGGCAAAGGAGAAATTACCCAAAACATCTGGATCACAATGTCGGCGACCGTGTGGCACTCGACATCGCCGATCCTATGCCCCGGTGGGGCCGGGGCAGCCAAGTAGTGCTCCCAGGTCATTCCTAGCTCTGGAACCCGGCCCTCACCGGGCAACGTGACCCACCCCGGGAAGCTCTGGCGACAAATCACGCCAAGGACACTGTTGGGCTTGCGGCAACCAGGCCCGTGTGTCCAAGACCTGAAGTATGACAAGGCCAACGCATTAGATATTCGAAGAAACGTGAAGACAAAAGGTTAAAAAAGAGTAAATGCACTTACTTCTCCCCCTGCGGCGCAATCAACCACCTCTGGTCGGGGGTCGCCGGGGTGGGCGGGAGCTTTGTACCACCACGCTGGTAGACTTTGCGCCCCTCAACCCACTCACTCTCGCTATAGCTATCAGAACTATAGCCACCCTCAGCACGGCCACTCGACGAGCCCGCACCTGGGTTCTGCTGCGACTCAGCGTGATCCCCAGTCTCGTGGGACGAAGGCTCGGCGGCCCGACGCTCGTCGGCCCCAGGCTCGTCGGCCGTAGGCGCGTCTGTCGTAGCCTCGTCTGTCGTAGGCTCGTCGGCCTGAGGCTCGTGGACCGGAGTCCGAGACGGCTGCACCTCAGGCTGCTCCATCTCAGACGGAGCACTCCTGTGGTCGGGTGAATCAGCTGGGGGTGGCGGCGAGGAAGGCGTAGTAGCAGCCTTCCTACCTCTCCCGCCGCCACGTCCACCTCTACCAACCTTCTTCGCCCCCCCCCCGACCTCTCCCGGTCGAAGAAGAAGCGCCCGCCGGTGTCTGCATACTGAGATCCAGCGCTCTCCGGAGGTGGTGGGGTGGGATGGAAGTACCCCTCCCACCACGCGCCGAGGAAGGAGCCTCGGAGCGCTCTCGACCCGCGCCCACCATCTGTCAACACCTGCAATGACAAAGAGTAAACGAAGTTAGTACAACATTAAAAAAATGAATACCTGACATGAATATAATTTAAGTGTATCATCATCATGAACATAATAAAAAATTGAATACCTAACATGAACCAATTAATAATATATATGTACATAATAATAATTGAATACCTGACATGAACTATAATATTAATCTTCATCGTCATCATTAATAAATGCATCATCATCGTCTATATATGCTTCGGGGTCAATAAATGCATCATCATCATCACTATCAGTAATGACGTGCTCATCATCATCATCAATAAATGCATCAACATGTGGAAGGCCTCCTGTACGTAATCGGTCAAGCATTGACAGGTCATCCGCAGCAGTAACCTCTTCTTGTTCCGGCTCTTCTTGTTCCGGTTCAGGCTCGGATTCACTGCCGCTGTCTACTTCAATGTTCTGAGGTGAAGTAGAGCGGTTCTTGAAACGTTTTTTGGAAAGACGTGTTTCTTGGAAGAATTCTCCTTCATATGTGTCTGGGTTAATGTGAGGTTCATAATCCTCTTCATTGGGGGGAGGTGGTCTAACATGTGGCGGCACTTCATAAACGACATCCCAACCTTTGAGATTTGGATCACTTTGGCAGGCCCACGGTAGATAGAAAACTTGGGTTGCCTGTTGAGCCGTAATATAGACATCGGGAACATCCAAATGGGTGCTTTGTTTGATTTCGACTAGCCCTAGATGTTCATGAGTCCTTCTAGTCTCCTTCGGCTGGAACCAATAACATTTGAAGACTACGACTTTCGGTGGGTTTGCACCATAGAATAGAAGTTCATAAATTGCTTCAACTCTTCCATAATACTCGGTACCTCCTTCGCCGATAGCAGAGACACAACAATTTGTAGACTTTCGGTCGGCCATAGATAGCTCTTTGCCATAGGTATGAAAGCGATACCCGTTGATGTCGTATTTGTCAAATGAACGGACCTTATAGTCAAAACCATTAGCGACTTGTCTCAATTCGGCGTCCATAGACTCTGAACTAGCCTACAAGTTTAATACGAAAGGATTGTTGCATTAGCCGGAAATTAGACGAAGAAATGAAATGGTCTAATGGAAATTACCGTTTGTTTGAACCAAGAGATGAAACCGGGATAGCTGCCTCCATGCATTGCCAGAAGCTCATACTCTTCGACGGAATCCTTTTGGATCACCGCTCCATACGAGAATTTGGCAACGTATCGACTGTATCAAATATCCGGGAATAAGAGCAGTTCAAAGGAATTAGAGGTTGCGAAACAATGTACCGAGAACTTACTCGATGTACGGCCGCACTTCTGTTAGGTTGTTCAAGATATACAACGTAATGGTCCGCCATTCGTCGACATCCAGCGATAAGGAAGTATAAGCACCGGCTGGTGCGAGCTTCCCTTTGAATAGGCTGAGGTTGGATCCACCCTTTTTAGTGTCGCCAGCATTGTACCGAGGCTTCGGATTATGGAAATGACGATTTTTGGCTTCGTAGTGTGCTGTCACGAAGTTTGCCGCCTCCTCAGTAATGAATGCCTCGGCCATCGATGCTTCAATTCGACGTTTATTTTTACATTTTTCTCGAAGCGTCTTCTGCATCCTCTCAGTTGCGTAGCACCAACGATTCTGCACGGGCCCCCCCAATCGTGCCTCGGTCGGGAGATGCAAAATCAAATGCTGCATTGGATTAAAGAAGCCCGGTGGAAAGATCTTCTCTAACTTGCAGATCAACTCCGGCGCCAACTCTTCCAGTTCTTCTAGCAAGCCAGGCGATAGTTCTTTCGCACAAAGAACACGGAAGAAATAGCTCAGCTCTGCCAGTACTAGCCATTCATCCTCAGGGATAAAGCCACGCAACATCACCGGCATTACCCGCTCAAGCCATATGTGCCAATCATGACTCTTGAGACCAAATATTTTCAATTTTTCAAGGCTCGCTCCCCTCTTTAGATTCGCTGCATACCCATCGGGGAACATCAACTCCTTTTTCACCCACAGGATAATTTCCCTCATAGCTGGCCTTCCAAGATTGAACCATGCCTTTGGCTTCGTCCAGTTCTGCTTTCCTTTCAGTTGTCGCATATTTTGTAGCGGTCTATCACATAGAGCCTCCTGATCAACTCTAGCCTTAGGATTATCCTTTGTTTTCCCCTCTATGCCGAACAATGTACCAAAGAGGGCCTTGCCGACATTCTTTTCAGTGTCCATCACGTCGATGTTGTGTGGGCAAAGGAGGTCTTTGAAGTAAGGCAGATCCCACAAGCATGTCTTGTGAGTCCAGGCGTGTTCGGAATTATACCCCTTGAAATACCCTGGACGCTCCGGATCCGGCTCGAGAGAGTTGAACTGATCCAGGGTCTGTTGGCCTGTCAACGCAGGTGGTGCAGAGTTTTTGACAACTCTACCTTTGATGAAGTTCTTCTTGTCTTTTCTAAACTTATGGCGAGGATCCAGGAACTGTCTATGCATGTCGAAGCAAGAAAACTTGCCACCCGCCTGCAGCCGACGAAACTCAAGAGCTGCCTTGCATGTGGGGCACGGGAACCTTCCATGCACACCCCAGCCAATGAATAGCGCATACGCCGGCAAGTCATGCATCGAGTACATGTACCACGCACGCATTAGGAAGTTTTTTTTTGTAGCGGCGTCGTATGTCTTGATCCCTTTGTAGCGGCGTCGTATGTCTTGATCCCATTATCCCAAGCTTCTTGCAGTTCATCCTTAAGCGGCTGCATGTACACATTCATATTCTTCCCCGGATAGTTGGGCCCCGGAATTATCAATGTCAGGAAAATGTTCTTTCTTTGCATAATCTGTCCGGGGGGGAGATTGAGTGGAATGACAAATACAGGCCAACAACTGTATTGAGCTGCCATCATACCAAACACATTGAACCCATCCGTGCTTATGGCGATTCGAGGATGCCTTGGATCTGCCGCTTTAGCATGATGTATTGCATCGAAGCGCTTCCACGCAAAAGCGTCCGATGTGTGTACCAACATCGGCTCCCCATCTGCATCTAGTTCGGTTCTTTTGCCCAATTTGTGCCATGTCATCTGTCTGGCCGTCTCTTCGACCATGAAAAGACGTTGAAGTCTTGGTATGATTGGCATATACCGAAGAACATTAACTGGGATTTTTGTCTGACTCTTCTCACCCATACCGTTGTCTACCTCAACATACCTGGAAGACTGGCAAACGGGACAATACTTCAAGTCCGCATACTCAAGCCTAAATAAGGCACATCCTTTCTCACAGGCATCTATCTTCTCATAGGGCATCTTAAGTGCACGGAGGATTTTGTCCGACTGGTACAGGTTTGCGGGCATTACATGGCCTTTGGGTAGAAAGCGTCCATATAGTGTCATCATCGCGTCGTAGCATTCTCTGACCAAGTTGAATTGAGCCTTCAGAGCCATTACTTGTGCGATGGCATCCAGCTGACAAAGCTCAGTGTGCTCGTGGAGAGGACGTTTTGAAGACTCCAACATATCATTGAAGGCCTTTGCAGATTCCTCCATCTCATCGTCCGAATCCCGAGCATCATCAAAGTCTTCCACCATGTCTTCCATCCCGGTACCATGCTCGTCGGTGCGACGACGGCCCTCCTCAGCTCTGGCACGTTGGGCAGACTCACCATGAAATGTCCAGACCGTATAATCAGGCGTAAAACCCAACTTCTGCAGGTGTTTGATCATTTCAAACTCGGACTTCTTATGAAAGTTGTCGCAGTCGACACAGGGGCACCAGTTTGTTTCCTGTCCATTTGCAAATGCAGCTCTCACAAACCCCTTGGTTTTTCTTAGCCATTCATGGGTCATGTCTTTCTGACTAGTGTGACCGGTGTACATCCACGCACGATCACTCATCTTGCCTAGCTACTGGACACACAAGAAATATATACATAATTCAGCAAACCATATTCATCAGTTAATAGAGTTTGTCAGTTTTATTACGTCCATACAACCTAGACGCTAGTAGGTAAAGATAGGTCCTAATCCCACCCGAGTATGTGTAGATTGGGTTCGTTTTCCCATGCTCTGCTCCGGATCCGACGCAGAATTTCGGTAGCACCTCCCCGCTGTTCTCCTGATACACGTCTCGGCAATAAGCAGAGAGGATGTGTACCCGGAGAACAACAGGGAGGCACTGACGAAATTCTGCATCGGATCCGGAGCAGAGCATATGGGAAAACGAACCCAATCTACACATACTCGGGCTGTCCATGGATAACGTTGGACAATTCGAAAGAATCACGGTTATAAATATGCAAATGCATGCATATTTATAGATGTAACCCTTTCGAACGGGAGACGCATAGTGGTCACGCATACTGATGATTGACACCTATAGCTAGCAAGTTTCATCGGCGCGAAGACCGGAACAGAGCAAATGAAGGGGGAGGAGGAGATGTCATTTGTGCTCACCCACGAACGCAGGGGCGGAGCTCGTCGAACGCACGGGGAGGTCGTCGAACACAAGACCCTCGCAGCCCCGAAAGAACTGCACATTTAAATCCACCCGATCAACACAAATATATATGATGTTTTTCTTAACAAAATCGGGAAATATACTTCCTAACTCATAATTCACAAATATATGACCCCGTCGGCCTCTGGAAGGCCGAAGAGCACCTTTTCGGTCAACAGGAGGCCGAAGAGGTGTCAGGGCTCAGGGCTGTCGTGTCTGGGTGGCGTGGTGTCGGGGTGTCGTGGTGTCGGGGTGTCGTGTCGGGGTCGGGGTGTCGGGGGGTGTCGTGTCTGGGTGTCGTTGTGTCGGGGTGTCAGGGTCGGGGTGTCGTGTCGGTGTCGGGGTGTCGTGTCTGGGTGTCGTGGTGTCGGGGTGTTAGGGGTGTCGGGGTGTCGGGGTCGGGGTGTCGTGTCGGGGTCGGGGTGCCGTGTCGGTGTCGGGGTGTCGGGTCGGGGTCGGGGTGCCGTGTCGGGGTCGGGATCGAGGTCGGGGTGTCGGGGTCGGGGTGTCGGGTCGTTGTCGGGTTGGGGTCGGGGTCGAGGTGCCGTGTCGGGGTCGGGGTTTTTCCTCTTTTTTTCTTTTCTTCTTCTTCCTCTTCTTCCTCTTCTTTCTTTTCTTCCTTTTCTTCCTTTTTTTTCCTTCTTCTTCTTCTTCTTCCTCCTTTCCTTTTTCCTCTTCTTCTTCTCCTCCTCTCCTCTTTTTTCTTCTTCTTCTTCCTCTTCTTCTTTTTTCTTCTCCTCCTCCTCCTCTTCTTCTTCTTCCTTTCCTTTTTTCCTCTTCTTCTTCTCCTCCTCTCCTCTTTTTTTCTTCTTCTTCTTCTTCTTTTTTCTTCTCCTCCTCCTCTTCTTCTGTTTCTTCTTCTTATTATTTTTTGTTCTTTTTCTTTTTTATTTTCCCTTTTTTTTCTTCTTCTTTTCTTCTTTTTTTCTTCTAGGTTTTTTCTTTTCTTCTTTTCTATCTAAGTTTTTTCTACCTAATAAAAACTAACTAATATGAACTAATAACTAACTAATATAAACTAACTAAATGAACTAATAAAAACAGAAAAAAAAACAGGAAAAAAACAAAAAAGGGGGGAATGGTGGAGCTCACCGGAGGGTGGTCGAGGCGGCGGCGCTGGGGAGGAGGGGGGCGGCGGCGGTCGGCGGGGAGGAGGGTGGCGGCGGCGGTCGGCGGGGAGGAGGGGGTCGGCGGGGAGGGGCGGCGGCGGCGCTGTGGAGGAGGAAAGGGGGCGGCGGCGGCACTGTGGAGGAGGGGAGGGGGCGGCGGCGGCGCTGTGGAGGAGGGGAGGGGGCGGCGGCGGGGAGGAGGGGGTCGGCGGGGAGGGGGCGGCGGCGGCGCGCAGAGACAGAGAGAGAGAGAGATGTGTGAGAGAGAGGGGGGGTTTGGGCGCGGGGGGCGAAAATTAAGCCCCCCTCTTTGCCGTCTGCTGGCAGACGGCAAAGAATTCTTTGCCGTCTGCCAGCAGACGGCAAAGACGGTGACCGTTAGCCCGTCCCCGCCGTTACACTGTGGGGCCCCCCTCACCTCTTTGCCGTCTGCTGGCAGACGGCAAAGAGTTCTTTGCCGTCTGCCAGCAGACGGCAAAGAAGTGGCCCGTGTGACCTAGCCAACGCAGTACCCCGTGGGCCCCACTTTGGTCTTTGCCGTCTGCTGGCAGACGGCAAAGAACTCTTTGCCGTCTGCCAGCAGACGGCAAAGAAGTGCAGATGGCAAAGAGCCTCTTTGCCATCAGCATGTTCTTTGCCGTCTGCTTTGTAAAAGCAGACGGCAAATATCCTCTTTGCCATCAGCCAGCAGACGGCAAAGAGCTGGCAGATGGCAAAGTCCCTGATTCCAGTAGTGGTAGGAGGCTCCCAAGCAACACCTAACCAATCTAGGAGGCACCACCCTCCAAAAGGTAATAGGCTCGGCAATGATGATGAACTCCTTGCTCTTGTGCTTCAAGATGATAGACTCCTTAACACACAATCACTCTCTCACAGATTTGGCTTGGTGGAAGAGATGGGATTGGTGGAAAGCAACTTGGGGAGGCTAGAAATCAAGATCCATATGGTTGGAGTGGAAGATCTTGACCTCAACACAAGGGTAGGTGGTTCTCTCTCAGAAAACTGGATGGGGCAAGTATGGAATAGTTCTGAGTGCTTCTCTCTCGAGTAGGTGGTGGTGAAGGGGTATATATAGGCATCCCCAAAAATCCAACCGTTACACACAAAATGACCAACTCGGTGACACCGATGTGTTAATCTCTGTGGTACCTAAGTGACCAAAAGGTGGCAACTTTTGAATCTCGGTGAGACCGATATAGGAAACTCGGTTGCAACGATAAGGTGACCAACGGTCAGATTGCCCATTCTCGGTGATGCCGATCCAACAATCTCGGTGGTACCGATATTGTGAATTTGCGTAACAGAAAGATGGCAACCTAAACTCGGTGGCACCGAAGCAGAATCGGTTGCACCGAAGTGGCTAGGGTTTGGCTGAGTCTGTCTGAGTATGGGAATCGGTGGCACCGAGTGGAAAGTGTTGGTTGCACCGATTTTGAATATTTGGCTTTGGACAGACTTTTGTGGAAGAGCTTGTGGGTGTTTTTGGTGACTATCACTTGTGCACGTATGATCATTTTGTTCACCAACAAAACCTTACCCCCTTTTAATAGTATTGGCTTTCCTATGGACTCAAAGTGATTTCTCACAAAGTAAAATGTAGAGTCCTCTTGCTTGAAGCTTTGCCAATCCATTTCCTTGCATCTTGGGGTATTTCCACAATCTCTTTGCCATCCCTATCATTGAACTTTTCCTGAAATATACTTAGTGGAAACATTAGTTCAATGACTTATATGTTGTTATTAATTACCAAAACCACCAAGGGAGCAAATGTGCTTTCAAAACTGATGAAGCCTTTGAAACTGATGACTATGAAACACCTATTAGTCCTAGCTCTCCTAGATTTGAAATGCCTAAGATACCTGAAGGTTATGTTTTGGATGGAGAGATAGCTAGAGAAATTCTTTCTTGGAAGGATAGAAACGATCTTAAGAAATTGCTACGCAGGTATAAGGAAAAGACTTTGAATGCTAGAATGAAATGTGATCCTAAGTTTTCTACTTCACCTATCTTTGTTACCGATAAGGATTTTGAATTCTTTGTCGACCCAGAGTTAATTACTTTGGTTGAATCAGATCCTTTCCATGGCTATGAAACTGAAACTGTAGTGGCACACCTTACTAAGCTGAATGATATAGCCACCCTCTTTGCTCATGATGAGAAGATTCGCTACTATTATATTCTCAAGTTATTTCCGTTCTCATTAAAGGGTGATGCTAAGACATGGTACAATACTCTTACTCCTGGTTGTGTGCGTAGTCCCCAGGATATGATTTACTACTTGTGTGAAAAATATGTTCCTACTCATAAGAAACAAGCTGCCTTATAGGAAATATTTAACTTTGTGCAAATTGAAGAAGAGAGTCTCCCACAAGCTTGGGGGAGGCTTCTCCAGTTGCTTAATACTTTGCCTGATCACCCTCTCAAGAAAAATGAAATACTTGATATCTTCTATAATGGACTAACTGATGCTTCTAGGGACTTCCTAGATAGTTGTGCTGGTTGTGTTTTGATGGAACGAACTGTTGAACAAGCTGAGGAATTATTGAATAATATATTGAAGAATTATGATGATTGGACTCTTCCTGAACCACCGCCTAAACCCAATCCGAAGAAGAGGGGTATCTTATTTCTCACTCCTGAAGATATGCAAGAGGCAAAGAAATCTATGAAGGAAAAAGGTATTAAAGCTGAGGATGTTAAGAATTTACCACCTATTGAAGAAATACATGGCCTTGACACACCACCACCTCCATAGGTGGTAAAGGTAAATTCTTTATTAAAGTTTGATGAAGGTGATATCCCTTACAATAAACATCAAAGTCAATGCTTATATGAGTATGACAACTACATTATGAAGCAAGATCATTTCAATGCACATGTCCTGAAACAATTGAAATATAACTCTGATATGATTGCTCGCTTGAGTAACTTGCTATTTAGAATCAGTAATGATGTTAGAGGTGTAGGAAAGCATGCCTCTATGGTTCAAACTCAGTTAGAACAAGTTGCTAAGTCTCAAAAAGAACTGCTTGATGAAATGAATAGTAATATGAATGATTTTGATGTTAGAGTAGTAACTAGAGGAGGTAGAATGACCCAAGAATCACTTTATCCTGAAGGTCATCCTAAAAGAATTGAACAAGACTCTCAGAGAGATAATAATGATGCACCTAGTCCTTCTAAAAAGAAAAAGAAAAATGATAGGACTCTGCATACCTCTAGTGAACCTGAGATACAAAAACCTCCTGATAATAATGATGTCTCTATTTCCGATGCTGAAACTCAGTCTGGTAATGAACATTCACCTAGTGATAATGAAAATGATAATCATGATGTTCATGAAGATGCTCAACCTAACAATGATAGAGAACCAGATAATGATGTTGAAATAGAGCCTGCTGCTGATCTTGATAACCCACAACCTAAAAATAAACGTTGTGATAAAAGAGACTTTGTGGCTAGAAAACATGGTAAAGAAAGAGAGCCATGGGTTCAGAAACCCATGCCCTTTCCACCTAAACCATCTAAGAAAAAGGATGAAGAAGAATTTGAACGCTTTGCTGAAATGATTAGGCCAGTCTTTTTGCGTACCCGCTTAACTGATATCCTAAAGATGGCCCCTTATGCAAAGTACATGAAAGACATCATCACTAATAAAAGAAAGATACCTGAAGCTAAAATCTCCACCATGCTTGCTAATTACTCTTTTAAGGATGGAGTACCTAAAAAACTCGGAGACCGTGGAATACCAACTATACCTTGCTCCATTAAAAGAAACTATGTCAAAACTGCTTTGTGTGATTTTGGAGCCGGTGTTAGTGTTATACCTTTCTCCTTATATAAAAGACTTGATTTGAATAAACTCACACCTACTGAGATATCATTGCAAATGGCTAACAAATCAACTGCCATACCTATCGGTATTTGTGAGGATGTGCCCGTTGTTGTTGCAAATGTTACTATCTTAACGGACTTTGTTATTCTTGAGATGCCCGAGGACGACAACATGTCGATTATCCTAGGTAGACCCTTTTTGAATACTGCAGGGGCTGTTATGGATTGCAATAAAAGCAAAGTCACTTTTCATATCAATGGTAATGAGCACACGGTGCACTTTTCGAAGAAACAATTCCAAGTGAATGGTATAAATGTTATTGAAAAATCTCCGACCATCACTATTGGAAGTTTTCAATTACCTCTACCTACTGCCAAAAAGAAATATGATATACTTATTTTTGGGGATATGCACATCCCCATTGAGGTAACTTAGTGTTTTACGAAAGTTCTTCGGTTTCATGCTAATCGGAAGTGGTTGTTAATAAGACTTGATCAACCTTATTAATGGATCATTTTTTAGAGGTATGAAGTTGATGAATCTAGTAGGCACAATCTTCTGCTCCCACCTTTTATTTTCTATTTTACCTAGTCAAAAAAATATAATGCCATGTTTATCCAGTTTTCTGTTTTCTCCGTGCAATAAAAAATGACCCAAAAATAAAAGTTCTCATAATGTCCTAAAAATTTGATACGATTTTTTTCTGAATATTTCTGAATTTCTGGTGCAAATAATACCAGAGGGGGGTGCACCTGGTGCCCACAAGACACCAGGGCGCGCCAGCAACCCCAGGCATGCCCTGGTGGGTTGTAGCCCCCACGTGGGCCCCCTCACTTATTCCTTTAGCCCACATCACCCCCTACCTCCAGAAAAAAATCATCACAACCACCATTCCCATGTTCTTGCTCTCAAGCCCGCGGATTTCGATCTCTTTGCTCGAAGCTCCATTTCCGAAACTGTTTGGAGGGATTGCTACTTTGTATGTGACTCCTCCATTGCTCCAATTAGTTTTTGGTTTAGTGGGTTATTTTTAGAGTAATTAGCTACTCTTGGTGCTGCTGTAGATGAGCTTGCATGTTGAATTCTTAGAGCTCTAAGTAGTTTGAATGCTTAATATGGCCTCTATGCATGCTTAGGAGTAGTTGCTATCAATTTCACAGGGTTTTGTTGACAAAATTTTTGTAGGCTAAAATTTTCAGAATTTTTATTTTAGGAATAAGATGGATTTCTTTAGGAAGTTTTCCTCCAAGAAAAATGCCAAAGGAGTCATTGGGGAATCATCGGACAATGACTTCACACTCCGAGAACGGTGGAGGTGCGGCCGTGCGAATGGCCACATGATGCCTTCATGGAGGAGGCCGGGTTCCATCAAGAATTCGCTCAATTTTTTGCAAACGCTGGGCTGACCGAGTTCCTTGCAGCTAAGAACGGATACAGGATCATGCCAGACGATATTACAGCCTACCGGAATAACCTAGCAGCTGCTGAGGACAAGCCCCAGGGGTGGGACGCTCAAGTGCGCCGCCTCTACCTCACTTCATCTTGGGACCGGATGGCTACTATGGATGGTGATTACCAAGCTAGGCCAAAAGCCTAAGCTTGGGGGAGAACGTATTTCCACCGACATTACATTCATGTTCACACATTTCATTTCAGTTGTCGGTGTTCACACTTTTTCATTGTAATATCCATGCTAGATTTATTTTCTCGCTTTCTTCTTGTGTGTTTGAAAAACTTTGAGAAACCCAAAAATATTTTCTACTTCTTTTCAGTTTTTCTTTCTAGCTTAGTTTAATTGTAGTATCGAAAGAAAAACCCAAAAAGATTTCTCGTTTCTCCTTTTTACTTGCTGGGAGCTTTCCCGTGTAAATAATTTTTCTCGTTTTTGTTTTCCCCTTTTATTTGCTTTCTTCAAGAAAAACCAAAAACTCCAAAAATACTTCAGTGTGTTTCTCTGAAAATCTTTTCTTTTTTGTTTAAGTCATACCAAGGAGAAGACCACAATGAAAATGTTGAGTGGCTCTCATATGCATCATTGTTAATCTAACAAAGAGCCCATGTTACCTTGTCTTCTCCTGTTGAATAAAATGTTCCTGATTCCAGCTTAGTCCACGACACTCTTGCACCATTATTATTTTCTTATCATTCGGTCATGCAAGTGAAAGGCAATAATGACGATATTTGATGAATTGACTGTGGCAGAGAAAAGCGGGTATGAACTCAACTTGTTTTTGTTTTTGTTTTTGTAAATATGTTTAATCTAGTATCCTTGATTCAGCATATTATGATCAAACATGTTTGCAATGACCATTAGAGATTATAGTTGTTCATGCCATGCTTAAGTCGCTAGGAGTGGATAATGATTTATCTTGGATGTCAACATGCATTAAAATGGTTGTGATGTGGTATGATGATATGGAATCCTCCTCTAAATGTTTCAAGTAGCTTGACTTGGCACATGTTCACGCATGTAGGTGAATCAAAACCAACATAGCCTTCATGATATTTATGTTCATGGTGTCCATATTCTACTCATGCTAGTAGTCAATGTTTATTATATGTAATGCATGTTCATGGCCGTTTTCGCTCTCTAGCTGGCCGCTTCTCAATCTATTTGCTAGCATTCGCCTGTACTAAGCAGGAATACTGCTTGTGCATCAAAATCCTTAAACCAAAGTTATTCCAGATGAGTCCACTATATCTACCTATATGCGGTATTACCCTGCCGTTCCAAAGTAAATTTGCATGTGCCATCTCTAAAAATTCAAATGAACATCTGTTTTGTGTACCTGGACCGCTCATGGAGCGACAGGGGGCGGTCAGTATCTTCCATGTTAAGCGGGTTATTCTCGTGATGAGTGTTTATTTACTCGTCCTTACACGAGAGGGGCGGTAATAGGGATTCCCAGTCCCGAAATCAAAAATTACAAATAATTAAACAAAACTCCCCAGGAATGTTGTTGGTATGGACGGTACCCGTGGATTCGGCTAGCCGTGGAGTGAGATTGTTGGTGGAGGGGGAGTAAACCTTTACTTTTGCCGCTTGGGAACCACCGCTAATTTGTTTAGCATGGAAGATATTGATAACTCTTGGTCGTAACGTTGAGAGGAAGGGTGTACCTCCTAAAATTATATCTATCTCTGTTTTAAGCTTTGAGCTCTGGCACCTCTGCAAATCCATGCTTCCCTCTGCGAAGGAACTATCTATTTACTTTTATGTTGAGTCATCACCTTCTCAAATAAGTGCCAGACCTGAGAGCACTATTGTCATCCTCATGCATTGTGTATAGTTGATGTTGGGTGCAGTATGACTGGATCTTTTCTACCATGAATTACAATGTTTAGTCACTGCTTGAACTTTGGAGGTGCTCTGCATTTATGTTTTGCGGTCTCGGAAAGGGCTAGCGAGATACCACTGTTGTCATATTGTATCATGATTATTTTGACAAAGTGTTGGCACTTGAGATATCTTATTATTGCTCGCTAGTTGCTTTTGCCATTGATATGAGTTAATATAATTTCTAAGAGTTATTGTTTGCATGGTTAGTTATAATCTTTGCTGAAAACCTGGGTGCTACTTAAGCATATATATGTAAACAAGAACAAAAGAGTTCGTAAAAGTTTTTCTTTATCACTTTCAATTTGTCAACTGAATTGCTTGAGGACAAGCAATGGGTTAAGCTTGGGGGAGTTGATACGTCTCCATCGTATCTACTTTTCCTCACACTTTTGCCCTTATTTTGGACTCTAATTTGCCTGATTTGAATGAAACTAACCCGGACTGACGCTGTTTTCAGCAGAACTACCATGGTGTTGTTTTTGTGCAGAAATAAAAGTTCTCGGAATTGGACAAAACTTTTTGGAGATTTATTTTACAATAAATAAAAAATACTGGAGCCAAGAACCACCGGAGGGGGGCCCCTGGCTGGGCACGATACACCAGGGCGCGCCACCCCCCCCCCCCAGGCATGCCCTGCTGGGTTGTGCCCACCTCATGACCCCACTGACCCTAATTCCGACGCTATAAAATCCTATTTTTCGAGAAAAAAATCAAGGAGAAAGTTTCATTGCCTTTTACGATACGCAGCCGCCGCCATCTCCTGTTCTTCAACTCGAGGCCAGATCTGGAGCCCGTTTGGGGCTCCGGAGAGGGGAATCTTTGGTCTTCGTCATCATCAACCCTTCTCCATCGCCAATTCCATGATGCTCCCCACCGGGAGTGAGTAATTCCTTTGTAGGCTTGCTGGTCGGTGAGGAGTTGGATGAGATTCATCATGTAATCGTGTTAGTTTTTTTAGGGTTTGATCCCTAGTATCAACTATGTTCTAAGATTGATGTTGCTATGACATTGCCATGCTTAATGCTTGTCACTAGGGCCCGAGTGCCATGACTTCAGATCTGAACCGTTTATGTTATCACCATTATATCTATGTGTTGGGGAACGTTGCATGGGAAACAAAAATTTTCCTACGCACACATAAGATCTATCCATGGTGATGAGCATCTACGAGAGGGAGAGTGAATCTACATACCCTTGTAGATCGCTAAGCGGAAGCGTTAATAAACGCGGTTGATGTAGTCGAACGTCTTCGCGATCCAAATCGCCGAGCGTCCCGCGATCCAATCACGATCCTTCCGATCTAGTGCCGAACGGACGGCACCTCCGCGTTCAACACACGTACGGCTTGATGACGCCTTCACCTCCTCGATCCAGCGAGCGATGATGAAGTAGTGGTTGAGTTCCAGCAGCACGACGGCGTGGTGATGGTGGTGAGGAACAATCTCTGCAGGGCTTCGCCAAGCGCTACGGAGATTATGACGGAGGAACTAGAGGGCTAGGGTTGCCGGCACACGGCTTGGGAAATCCTGATGTGTCCCGTGTGCTAGCCCTGCCCCTCTATTTATATGTTGAGCCTTGGGGTCTAAACTTGGAGTAAAAGCCTCCTCCGGGTCGGTTTTGCCCGCACAAGGTCGGTTTGGCCCGCAGGGAAAGAGTCCAACTCGGATCCCTGCCGAACCGTGCACAGCCGCGCACAAGCGGTAGTACCGCTTCACATAAGCGGTAGTACCGCTTGGGCGGTAGTACCGCTTCACACAAGCGGTAGTACCGCTTGGGCGGTAGTACCGCTTCACACAAGCGGTAGTACCGCTCGGGCGGTAGTACCGCTTCACCAAGCGGTAGTACCGCTTACGCGGCAGCAAAACTACTTTTGCACTTTCCAATACCTCGTGGGCTTTATCCCTTTGGCTCATATAAAGTGTTGCTGCACCCGAACACTTCGGTAAACATCCGGAACCTCTTCCGGTGAACTTCGGAACTCTTCCGGAGATCAAAACACTATTATCACATATATCAATCTTTACCTCCGGACTATTCCGGAGATCCTCGTTATGTCCGGGATCTTATCCGGGACTCCGAACAACTTTCGGTCACCAACATAATAACTCAATTATACTAATCGTCACCAAACGTTAAGTGTGTAGACCCTGCGGGTTCGAGAACTATGTAGACATGACCGAGACACCTCTACGGCCAATAACCAATAGCGGGACCTGGATGCCCATATTGGCTCCTACATATTCTACGAAGATCTTTATCGGTCGAACCTCTATGTCAAGGATTCAGTTAATCCCGTATGCTGTTCCCTTTGTTCTTCGGTATGTTACTTGCCCGAGATTCGATCGTCGGTATCACTATACCTAGTTCAATCTCGTTACCGGCAAGTCTCTTTACTCGTTCCGTAATACAAGATCTCGTGGCTAACACTTTAGTCACATTGCTTGCAAGGCTCATTGTGATGTTGTATTACCGAGTGGGCCCTGAGATACCTCTCCGTCATACGGAGTAACAAATCCCAGTCTTGATCCATGCCAACCCAACAGACACCCTCGGAGATACCTGTAGAGCACCTTTATAGTCACCCAGTTACGTTGCGACGTTTGATACACACAAGGTATTCCTCCGGTGTCAGTGAGTTGCATGATCTCATGGTCAAAGGAACAGATACTTGACATGCAGAAAACAATAGCAATAAACTGACACGATCAAATGCTACGTTTACAGTTTGGGTCTTGTCCATCACATCATTCTCCTAATGATGTGATCCCGTTATCAAATGACATCTCATGTCCATGGCTAGGAAACCTTAACCATCTTTGATCAACAAGCTAGTCAACTAGAGGCTTACTAGGGACACAGTGTTGTCTATGTACCCACACATGTATTTGAGTTTCCAATCAATACAATTATAGCATGGATAATAAACGATTATCATGAACAAGGAAATATAATAATAACCAATTTATTATTGCCTCTAGGGCATATTTCCAACAGTCTCCCACTTGCACTAGAGTCAATAATCCAGTTCACATCACTATGTGATTTACATTGTAATGAATCGAACACCCATGCAGTTCTGGTGTTGTTCATGTTTAGCCCTTGGAAGAGGTTTAGTCATCGGATCTGCAACATTTAGATCCGTGTGTACTTTGCAAATATTTATGTCGTCCTCCTTGATGTAATCGCGGATGGAATTGAAACGTCGCTTTATGTGTCTGGTCCTCTTGTGAAATCTTGGTTCCTTGGCTAGAGCAATGGCACCAGTATTATCACAAAACAGAGTCATTGGGTTAAGTGCACTAGGCACTACTCCAAGATCTGTCATGAACTCCTTCATCCAGACACCTTCCTTCGCCGCCTCCGAGGCAGCGATGTACTCCGCTTCGCATGTAGAATCTGCTACCACGCTTTGCTTGGAACTGCACCAGCTAACCGCACCCCCATTAAGAATAAATATGTATCCGGTTTGCGACTTAGAGTCATCCGGATCAGTGTCAAAGCTTGCATCGACGTAACCCTTTACGACGAGCTCTTGATCACCTCCATAAACGAGAAACATGTCCTTAGTCCTTTTCAGGTACTTCAGGATATTCTTGACCGCCGTCCAGTGTTCCATTCCTGGATCACTTTGAAACCTTCCGACCATACTTATGGCAAGGCTGACATCGGGTCTTGTGCACAGCATTGCATACATGATAGAGCCTATGGCCGAAGCATAGGGGATGACACTCATCTTTTCTCTATCTTCTGCAGTCACTGGGCATTGAGTCTTACTCAACTTCACACCTTGCAAAACAGGCAAGAACCCCTTCTTGGACTGATCCATTTTGAACTTCTTCAAAATCTTTATCAAGGTATGTGCTTTGTGAAAGTCCTATTAAGCGTCTTGATCTATCTCTATAGATCTTGATGCCTAATATGAAAGCAGCTTCTCCTAGGTCCTTCATTGAAAAACTCTTGTTCAAATATTCCTTTACGCTTTCCAGCATTTCTATATTGTTTCCAATCAGCAATATATCATCCACATATAATATTAGAAACGCCATAGAGCTCCCACTCACTTTCTTGTAAATACAAACTTCTCCGTAAACTTGTATAAACTCGAACGCTTTGATCACATCATCAAAACGAAGATTCTAACTCCGAGATGCTTGCACCAGTCCATAAATGGATCGCTGGAGTTTGCAAACTTTGTCAGCATTCTCTGGATCGACAAAACCTTCTGGTTGCATCATATACAACTCTTCCTTAAGGTAACCGTTAAGGAACGCTGTTTTGACATCCATCTGCCAAATTTCATAATCGAAAAAGGCAGCTATTGCTAACATGATTCTGACGGACTTAAGCATCGCTACGGGTGAGAAGGTCTCATCGTAGTCAACTCCTTGAACTTGTGAAAAACCCTTTGCCACAAGTCGAGCTTTATAGACGGTGACATTACCGTCCGCGTCCGTCTTCCTCTTAAAGATCCATTTGTTCTGAATGGCCTTACGCCCTTCAGGTAATACTTCCAAAGTCCATACTTTGTTTTCATACATGGATCCCATCTCGGATTTCATGGCCTCTAACCACTTCTCGGAATCCGGGCCCATCATCGCTTCTCCATAGCTCGTAGGTTCATCGTTGTTTAACAACATGACCTCTAAGACAGGGTTGCCGTACCACTCAGGAGTAGTACGCGTCCTTGTCGACCTACGAGGTTCGATAGCAACTTGATCCAAAGCTTCATGATCATCATCATTAACTTCCTCTTCAGCTAATGTAGGCTCCACAGAAACAACTTTCTGCGCTGCGCTACTCTCAGGTTGAAGTAAAGGTTCAATAACCTCATCAAGTTCTATCTTCCTCCCACTCAATTCTTTCGAGAGAAACTCTTTCTCAAGAAATGTTCCGTTTTTAGCGACAAACACTTTGCCTTCGGATCTGAGGTAGAAGGTATACCCAACTGTCTCTTTTGGGTATCCTATGAAGACGCATTTCTCCGCTTTGGGTTCCAGCTTTTCAGGCTGAAGCTTTTTGACATAAGCATCACATCCCCAAACTTTAAGAAACGACAGCTTTGGCTTCTTGCCAAACCAAAGTTCATATGGCATCGTCTTAACGGATTTCGATGGTGCCCTATTTAAAGTGAATGCAGCTGTCTCTAATGCATAACCCCAAAACGATAGTGGCAAATCGGCAAGAGACATCATAGATCGCACCATATCCAATAAAGTTCGATTACGACGTTCGGACACACCATTACGCTGTGGTGTTCCAGGCGGTGTCAATTGTGAAACAATTCCACACTGTCTTAAGTGACTGCCAAACTCATAACTCAAATATTCTCCTCCTCGATCAGATCGTAGGAATTTAATCTTCTTGTTACGATGATTCTCAAATTCACTCTGAAATTGTTTGAACTTTTCAAATGTTTCAGACTTGTGTTTCATTAAGTAAATATACCCATATCTACTTAAGTCATCAGTGAAGGTGAGAAAGTAACGATAACCACTGCGCGCTTCAATACTCATCGGACCGCACACATCAGTATGTATGATTTCCAATAAGTCACTTGCCCGTTCCATTGTACCAGAGAACGGCGTTTTAGTCATCTTGCCCATGAGGCATGGCTCACATGTGTCAAGTGATTCAAAATCAAGTGACTCCAAAAGTCCATCAGCATGGAGCTTCTTCATGCGTTTTACGCCAATATGACCTAAACGGCAGTGCCACAAGAAAGTGGTATTATCATTATCAATTCTATATCTTTTGGCATCAATGTTATGAACATGTGTATCATTACTATCGAGATTCAACAAGAATAAACCCCTCACATTGGGTGCATGACCATAAAAGATATTACTCATATAAATAGAACAACCATTATTCTCTGATTTAAATGAGTAACCGTCTCGCAATAAACAAGATCCAGATATAATGTTCATGCTTAACGCAGGCACCAAATAACACTTATTTAGGTTCATCACTAATCCCGACGGTAATCGAAGAGCGAGCGTGCCAACGGCGATCACATCAACCTTGGAACCATTTCCCACGCGCATCGTCACTTCGTCCTTTGCCAGCCTCCGTCTATTCCGCAGTTCCTGTTTTGAGTTGCAAATATGAGCAACCGCACCGGTATCAAATACCCAGGCACTACAACGAGAGTTGGTAAGGTACACATCAATAACATGTATATCATATATACCTTGTTTGTTGTTGGCCGCCTTCTTGTCAGCCAAATACTTGGGGCAGTTCCGCTTCCAGTGTCCAGTTCCCTTGCAATGAAAACACTCAGTTTCTGGTTTGGGTCCAGCCTTGGGTTTCTTCACGAGAGGAGCAACTGCTTTGCCACTCTTCTTAGAGTTACCCTTCTTACCCTTGCCATTTTTCTTGAAACTAGTGGTTTTATTGACCATCAACACTTGATGCTCCTTCTGAATTTCAGACTCAGCGACTTTCAGCATCGCAAACAGCTCGGCGACTGACTTGTTCATCCCGTGCATGTTATAGTTCAACACGAAGCTCTTGTAGCTAGGCGGCAATGATTGAAGAACTCTGTCAGTGATAGCCTCTGGCGGAAGGGGCATCCCTAACTCAGCCAGACGGGTGGAGTACCCAGACATTCTGAGCACGTGATCACTGATAGACCCGTTCTCCTCCATCTTGCAAGCATAGAACTTATCGGAGATCTCATATCTCTCGATCCGGGCATTCTTCTGAAAGATAAACTTCAACTCCTGGAACATCTCATATGCTCCATGACGTTCAAAACGTCTTTGAAGTCCCGGTTCTAAGCCATACAACATTGCACATTGAACTATTGAGTAATCATCAGAACGAGCCTGCCAGGCGTTCACAACGTCTAGAGACTCAACTGGAGTGGGTGGATCACCAAGCGGTGCATCAAGGACATAAGCCTTCTGGGAAGCCGTAAGGATAATCCTTAGATTACGGGCCCAGTCCACAAAGTTACTTCCATCATCTTTCAACTTAGCTTTCTCTAGGAACGCATTAAAATTCAGGGGTGCTACTGCGCGAGCCATGATCTACAACATAAATATAGCAAAGACAACTTAGACTATTGTTCTAGATAATGAGTTTAGTTAATCATATTACTTAAAAACTCCCACTCAAATTGACATCCCTCCGATCATTCGAGTGTTACATGATCCAAATCCACCAACTCAAGTCCGATCATCACGTGAGTTGAGGTGGTTTCAATGGTGAACATCTTCATGTTGATCATATCTACTATATGACTCATGTTCGACCTTTCGGTCTCTTGTGTTCCGAGGCCATGTCTGTACATGCTAGGCTCGTCAAGTTTAACCCGAGTGTTCCGCACGTGTAACATGGCTTACACCCGTTGTATGCGAACGTAGAGTCTATCACACCCGATCGTCACGGCGTGTCTCGAAACGACGAACTTTCGCAACGGTGCACACTTGGGGAGAACACAATTTTATCTTGAAATTTAAGTGAGGGATCACCTTATAATGCTACCGTCGTCCTAAGCAAAATAAGATGCATAAAAGGATTAACATCACATGCAAATCATAAGTGACATGATATGGCCATGAACTTGTGCTTTTGATCTCCATCTCCAAAGCACCGGCATGATCTCCATCGTCACCGGCATGACACCATGATCTCCATCATCTTGATCTCCATCAACGTGTCGCCATAAGGTTGTCGCGCCGACTGTTGCTTCCACGACTATTGCTAACGTTTAGCGATAAAGTAAAGCATTACATAGCGCTTAATGATTGACACGCAGGTCATACAATAATTAAAGACAACTCTATGGCTCCTGCCAGTTGCCGTACTCATCGACATGCAAGTCGTGATATTCTATACAAAACATGATCATCTCATACATCACATATATCTCATCATGTAATTGGCCATATCATATCACATCATACCCTGCAAAAACAAGTTAGACGTCCTCTAATTGTTGTTGCAAATTTTACGTGGCTGCTACGGGTTTGCAAGAACCGTTCTTACCTACGCAAAACCACAACGTGGTGTAGTGATTGCTTTTTGATCTTCTAAAAGAACCCTCTTCATTGAAATCGATTCAACTAAAGTGAGAGAGACAGACACCCGCTAGCCATCTTTATGCAACGAAGTTACATGTCAGTTGAAGGAACCTGTCTCGCGTAAGTGTACGCGTAATGTCGGTCCGGGCCGCTTCATCTCACAGTACCGCCGAATCAAATATCAACTAGTAACGGCAAGCAATATGTATACATCCACGCCCACAACTCGTTTGTGTTCTACTCGAGATCTCATCTACGCATAGACCTAGCTCATGATGCCACTGTTGGGGAACGTTGCATGGGAAACAAAAATTTTCCTACGCACACATAAGATCTATCCATGGTGATGAGCATCTACGAGAGGGAGAGTGAATCTACATACCCTTGTAGATCGCTAAGCGGAAGCGTTAATAAACGCGGTTGATGTAGTCGAACGTCTTCGCGATCCAAATCGCCGAGCGTCCCGCGATCCAATCACGATCCTTCCGATCTAGTGCCGAACGGACGGCACCTCCGCGTTCAACACACGTACGGCTTGATGACGCCTTCACCTCCTCGATCCAGCGAGCGATGATGAAGTAGTGGTTGAGTTCCAGCAGCACGACGGCGTGGTGATGGTGGTGAGGAACAATCTCTGCAGGGCTTCGCCAAGCGCTACGGAGATTATGACGGAGGAACTAGAGGGCTAGGGTTGCCGGCACACGGCTTGGGAAATCCTGATGTGTCCCGTGTGCTAGCCCTGCCCCTCTATTTATATGTTGAGCCTTGGGGTCTAAACTTGGAGTAAAAGCCTCCTCCGGGTCGGTTTTGCCCGCACAAGGTCGGTTTGGCCCGCAGGGAAAGAGTCCAACTCGGATCCCTGCCGAACCGTGCACAGCCGCGCACAAGCGGTAGTACCGCTTCACATAAGCGGTAGTACCGCTTGGGCGGTAGTACCGCTTCACACAAGCGGTAGTACCGCTTGGGCGGTAGTACCGCTTCACACAAGCGGTAGTACCGCTCGGGCGGTAGTACCGCTTCACCAAGCGGTAGTACCGCTTACGCGGCAGCAAAACTACTTTTGCACTTTCCAATACCTCGTGGGCTTTATCCCTTTGGCTCATATAAAGTGTTGCTGCACCCGAACACTTCGGTAAACATCCGGAACCTCTTCCGGTGAACTTCGGAACTCTTCCGGAGATCAAAACACTATTATCACATATATCAATCTTTACCTCCGGACTATTCCGGAGATCCTCGTTATGTCCGGGATCTTATCCGGGACTCCGAACAACTTTCGGTCACCAACATAATAACTCAATTATACTAATCGTCACCAAACGTTAAGTGTGTAGACCCTGCGGGTTCGAGAACTATGTAGACATGACCGAGACACCTCTACGGCCAATAACCAATAGCGGGACCTGGATGCCCATATTGGCTCCTACATATTCTACGAAGATCTTTATCGGTCGATGTTTGAAATATGCCCTAGAGGCAATAATAAATTGGTTATTATTATATTTCCTTGTTAATGATAATCGTTTATTATCCATGCTATAATTGTATTGATTGGAAACTCAAATACATGTGTGGGTACATAGACAACACTGTGTCCCTAGTAAGCCTCTAGTTGACTAGCTCGTTGATCAAAGATGGTTAAGGTTTCCTAGCCATTGACATGAGATGTCATTTGATAACGGGATCACATCATTAGGAGAATGATGTGATGGACAAGACCCAAACTGTAAACGTAGCATATGATCGTGTCAGTTTATTGCTATTGTTTTCTGCATGTCAAGTATCTGTTCCTTTGACCATGAGATCATGCAACTCACTGACACCGGAGGAATACCTTGTGTGTATCAAACGTCGCAACGTAACTGGGTGACTATAAAGGTGCTCTACAGGTATCTCCGAGGGTGTCTGTTGGGTTGGCATGGATCAAGACTGGGATTTGTTACTCCGTATGACGGAGAGGTATCTCAGGGCCCACTCGGTAATACAACATCACAATGAGCCTTGCAAGCAATGTGACTAAAGTGTTAGCCACGAGATCTTGTATTACGGAACGAGTAAAGAGACTTGCCGGTAACGAGATTGAACTAGGTATAGTGATACCGACGATCGAATCTCGGGCAAGTAACATACCGAAGAACAAAGGGAACAGCATACGGGATTAACTGAATCCTTGACATAGAGGTTCGACCGATAAAGATCTTCGTAGAATATGTAGGAGCCAATATGGGCATCCAGGTCCCGCTATTGGTTATTGGCCGTAGAGGTGTCTCGGTCATGTCTACATAGTTCTCGAACCCGCAGGGTCTACACACTTAACGTTTGGTGACGATTAGTATAATTGAGTTATTATGTTGGTGACCGAAAGTTGTTCGGAGTCCCGGATAAGATCCCGGACATGACGAGGATCTCCGGAATAGTCCGGAGGTAAAGATTGATATATGTGATAATAGTGTTTTGATCTCCGGAAGAGTTCCGAAGTTCACCGGAAGGGGTTCCGGATGTTTACCGAAGTGTTCGGGTGCAGCAACACTTTATATGAGCCAAAGGGATAAAGCCCACGAGGTATTGGAAAGTGCAAAAGTAGTTTTGCTGCCGCGTAAGCGGTACTACCGCTTGGTGAAGCGGTACTACCGCCCGAGCGGTACTACCGCTTGTGTGAAGCGGTACTACCGCCCAAGCGGTACTACCGCTTGTGTGAAGCGGTACTACCGCTTGTGCGCGGCTGTGCACGGTTCGGCAGGGATCCGAGTTGGACTCTTTCCCTGCGGGCCAAACCGACCTTGTGCGGGCAAAACCGACCCGGAGGAGGCTTTTACTCCAAGTTTAGACCCCAAGGCTCAACATATAAATAGAGGGGCAGGGCTAGCACACGGGACATCAGGATTTCCCAAGCCGTGTGCCGGCAACCCTAGCCCTCTAGTTCCTCCGTCATAATCTCCGTAGTGCTTGGCGAAGCCCTGCAGAGATTGTTCCTCACCACCATCACCACGCCGTCGTGCTGCTGGAACTCAACCACTACTTCACCATCGCTCGCTGGATCGAGGAGGTGAAGGCGTCATCAAGCCGTACGTGTGTTGAACGCGGAGGTGCCGTCCGTTCGGCACTAGATCGGAAGGATCGTGATTGGATCGCGGGACGCTCGGCGATTTGGATCGCGAAGACGTTCGACTACATCAACCGCGTTTATTAACGCTTCCGCTTAGCGATCTACAAGGGTATGTAGATTCACTCTCCCTCTCGTAGATGCTCATCACCATGGATAGATCTTATGTGTGCGTAGGAAAATTTTTGTTTCCCATGCAACGTTCCCCAACAGTCGAACCTCTATGTCAAGGATTCAGTTAATCCCGTATGCTGTTCCCTTTGTTCTTCGGTATGTTACTTGCCCGAGATTCGATCGTCGGTATCACTATACCTAGTTCAATCTCGTTACCGGCAAGTCTCTTTACTCGTTCCGTAATACAAGATCTCGTGGCTAACACTTTAGTCACATTGCTTGCAAGGCTCATTGTGATGTTGTATTACCGAGTGGGCCCTGAGATACCTCTCCGTCATACGGAGTAACAAATCCCAGTCTTGATCCATGCCAACCCAACAGACACCCTCGGAGATACCTGTAGAGCACCTTTATAGTCACCCAGTTACGTTGCGATGTTTGATACACACAAGGTATTCCTCCGGTGTCAGTGAGTTGCATGATCTCATGGTCAAAGGAACAGATACTTGACATGCAGAAAACAATAGCAATAAACTGACACGATCAAATGCTACGTTTACAGTTTGGGTCTTGTCCATCACATCATTCTCCTAATGATGTGATCCCGTTATCAAATGACATCTCATGTCCATGGCTAGGAAACCTTAACCATCTTTGATCAACAAGCTAGTCAACTAGAGGCTTACTAGGGACACAGTGTTGTCTATGTACCCACACATGTATTTGAGTTTCCAATCAATACAATTATAGCATGGATAATAAACGATTATCATGAACAAGGAAATATAATAATAACCAATTTATTATTGCCTCTAGGGCATATTTCCAACACTATGTTCTTGATCCGATCTTGCTAGTCATATGCACCTATTACGTGTTCTGATCCGCAAACCCCGGAGTGACAATAGTCGGGATACTTTCCGGTGATGACCGTAGTTTGAGGAGTTCATGTATTCACCGTGTGTTAATGCTTTGTTCCGGTTCTGTATTAAAAGGAGACCTTAATATCCCTTAGTTTCCTTATGGACCCCGCTGCCATGGGAGGGTAGGACAAAACATGTCATGCAAGTTCTTTTCCATAAGCACGTATGACTATTTACGGAATACATGCCTACATTACATTTATGAACTAGAGCTAGTTCTGTGTCGCCCTAGGTTATGATTGTTATATGATGAATATCATCCAACAAGTTCACCGATCAAGGGCCTACAAGTTTTCCACATATTGCTTTTGCTAAGTTACTATTGGTACTGCTACGTTACACTTTCTACGAAACTATTGCTATCACTGCTACCGTTACTGTTACTGTTACTACTGCTGTCAAAACTATCATACTAATGTGCTACTGATCACTCTGCTGCAGATATTTAATCTCCAGGTGTGGTTGAATTGACAACTGAACTGCTAATACGCTCAAATATTCTTTGGCTCCCCTTGTGTCGAATCTATAAATTTGGGTTGAATACTCTACCCTCGAAAACTGTTGCGATCCCCTATACTTGTGGGTTATCAATGTGCCACTACAGTTTCAGTTTCATAGCCATGGAAAGGATCAGATTCAACCAAAGTAATTAACTCTGGGTCGACAGAGAATTCATAATCCCTATCGGTAACAAAGATAGGTGAAGTAGCAAACTTAGGATCACATTTCATTCTAGCATTCAAAGTCTTTTCTTTATACTTGTATAATAATTTCTTAAGATCATCTCTATCCTTACAAGAAAGGATTTCTCTAGCTATCTTCTCATCCATAACATAACCTTCAGGTATCTTAGGCATTTCAAATCTAGGAGAGCTAGGTCTAATAGGTGATTCATAGTTCTCAGTTTCAAAGACTTCATCAGTTTCAGTAATTTTATCAGTTTCAATAATTTCATTCTCCTTAGCTCTAGCAATTTGTTCATCAAGAAATTCACCTAGTGGCACATTATCATCAAGCATGTTACTAGCATCATCATAAGCATCATTCATAGCAGAAGTAGCATCATCAATAACTTGCGACATATCAGGATTAATAGCATGTGGTGGTGTTGCAAGCTTACTCATAACCGAAGGTGAATCAAGTACAGAGCTAGATGGCAATTCCTTACCTCCCCTCGTCTTAGAGGGAAAAATCTTGGTTCTTGTATCCTTTAGATTCTTCATAGTGATCAATTGATATAAATCCCAAGTGACTCAACAAATATAGCTATGCTCCCCGGCAACGGCGCCAGAAAAAGGTCTTGATAACCCATAAGTATAGGGGATCGCAACAATTTTCATGGGTAGAGTATTCAACCCAAATTTATAGATTCGACACAAGGGGAGCCAAAGAATATTTGCAAGTATTAGTAGTTGAGTTGTCAATTTAACCACACCTGGAGATTAAATATCTGCAGCAAGGTGATCAGTAGCACATTAGTATGATAGTTTTGATAGCAGTAGTAACAGTAACAGTAACGGTAACAGTGATATCAATGATTTTGTAGCAAGTGTAACAGTAGCAGTAGCAATAGTAACTTAGCAAGAACAATATGTGGAAAACTCGTAGGCACTGGATCGATGAACTCGTTGGATAATATTCATCATATAAGAGTCATAACCTAGGGCGACACAGAACTAGCTCCAGTTCATAAATGTAATGTAGGCATGTATTCCGTAAATAGTCATACGTGCTTATGGAAAAGAATTTGCATGACATCTTTTGTCCTACCCTCCCGTGGCAGCGGGGTCCATAAGGAAACTAAGGGATATTAAGGCCTCCTTTTAATAGAGAACCGAAACAAAGCATTAACACATAGTTAATACATGAACCCCTCAAACTACTGTCACTCCGGGGTTTACGGATCATAACACATAGCAGGTGCATATGACTAGCAAGATCGGATCAAGAACATAGATATAATGGTGATAACATAAACGGTTCAGATCTAAAATCATGGCACTCGGGCCCTAGTGACAAGCATTAAGCATGGCAAAGTCATAGCAACATCAATCTCAGAACATAGTGGATACTAGGGATCAAGCCCTAACAAAACTAACTCGATTACATGATGAATCTCATCCAACTCCTCACCGACCAGCAAGCCTACGAAGGAATTACTCACTCTTGGTGGGGAGCATCATGGAATTGGCGTTGGAGAAGGGTTGATGATGATGAAGACCGAAGATTCCCCTCTTCGGAGCACCAAACGGGCTCCAGATCCGACCTCCCGATGAAGAACAGGAGGTGGCGGCGGCTTCGTATCGTAAAACGCGATGAAACTTTCTTGCCTATTTTTCTCCAAAAATAGGAATTTATAGTGCTGAAATTAGGGTCAGTGGGCCACGAGGTGGGCACAACCCACCAGGGCGTGCCTGGAGGGGGTGGCACACCCTGGTGTATCGTGCCCAACCAGGGCACCCCCTCCGGTGGTTCTTGGCTCCAGTATTTTTTATTTATTGTAAAATAATTCTCCAAAAAGTTTCGTCCAGTTCCGAGAACTTTTATTTCTACACAAAAATAACACCATGATAGTTCTGCTGAAAACAGCGTCAGTCCGGGTTAGTTTAATTCAAATTATGCAAATTAGAGTTCAAAACAAGAGCAAAAGCGCTAGGAAAAGTAGATACGATGGAGACGTATCAAAGCCCGCATCTAGCGGCCAGTGGATCATGACAACAGCAGCGGCTTCCCCTACCTACCTACCCATGTTTCTTTCCTTTGTCACATGCCACCCTAAAAAAGAATGAAGAGTTGACGACTATCATTGAACATGATGAAGAAAAGAAGCGGTCGAGGGGGAAGACAACCTTCAAGTTGGATGCGAAGTGTGATGCATCGACACTCGCCTTGCAAGAAACATCAAAAAGTCATGATGACCCAAAAGGAAGCAAGGGATGAGAGGAAGCGTTAAGAAAACGAGGAGCAAATAAAGACCTACATCGAGATACAAAAGAAGAAGCTCGAGATCGAGGAGAGCGTCCAAACGAAGAAGCTTGAGATTGAGGCGACCAATGCGAAGAAAGCAAAAGAGGTGGCATTCGCTTTCATGGTGAAGGAGGTGGGGATCATGAAGGTGAACTTGAGCAAAGTGTCGCCGAGAAGAAGGGTTTAGTTCGAGAAGAGGCAAAAGGAGATGCTCGAACTAGATGGTTAATCTATGACCGAAAACGCCGTCGTTATATGCCGGCATGCCGAGATGCATGAATTATGACTCTTTTTATGTGCTGACAAGTGCCGACCGCTGGTAAATGTGCGAGCAAGAACTATGGCAGCCGACCGATGAACAGACTTACAAAATAATCAACGACGTGGTTTTGGTTAATGATGTGATCAGACGGCCACCACTTGGGAAATGACGTGGAAGCATGCGAGATCCCAGAAATAGCTAATTAACGAATTGCAGTGGGGTTTGTGTATATAAGCAAGAAGATGCAACAAAAATTAGAAAAACAATTCTCACGGTCTCAGAAGAAAGAGCAATAAAGGAACCTCATCCAAAAGGCCAAAAGGAGAGACGGAGGAAAAACAATCGTTTCAAGCGTGCACTTTAAAACCGGGTGGGTCCCAGCCTACCCCTTTGCAGTCTATAAAGGTCACCTCCGCCCTTCCATTTACGCTACCCCCACCCACACCTCAAACCAAACGGCACGGAAACGTTGCAGTTTTCCCAACCAACCCCTGACCGACCACATATTTGGAAAAGCTTTCCCACTCTTGTGCTATCCCGGCATCTCGCGTCTGACTTTCGCCGGAGCTACCATATGAATGGTCAAACCACGATGGGGCTCGCCGCAGCCGTGAGGCCATGCCGCCAGAGCCTCCTCACCTCCGCCTCAGCCGCGGCCGCGAAGGCCTCTGTGATCCGGCTCTTCCCAAGATGCTCCCATCCGCCACACCACCACCACGGCCGACGCCCCCCTTTCCTCGTGTCGGCGGCGTCGCATACCTCGCAGTCCGACCCGAGCACAACCCCCACCCCCACCCCCGTAGCCTCCGATCCCCGTTCGGCCGTCGCTGGTAACCTCCCCTTCTTCGACCGCGTGCTCTTCCCGGGCTCCTTCCCTCTGGAGACCCCGCCTGTGGAGGAGTCGGCGCCGCCGGCTGATGAAGGTCCCGCGTCTACCTCGCCGGTCAGAGAGGAGACGGAGACGGAGAGGGAGGCATGGAGGCTACTGAGGAGGGCTGTGGTGAGCTACTGCGGCGAGCCGGTCGGCACGGTGGCGGCGGAGGACCCCGAGTGTACGGAGATGCTTAACTACGACCAGGTCTTCATCAGGGACTTTGTGCCCTCCGCCCTTGCCTTCCTCATGCGCGGGGAGACCGAGATCGTCCGCAATTTCCTCCTCCACACCCTGCAGTTGCAGGTGAGCGTCTTTACATATTGGGATCCGGATCATTTCGTTGAGCTAATTTTTTTATTCGAAATAATTAGAGCGCTGTGACTAGTATTATTTGCGTGCACGGTGTGTTCTAGTTGGAAGAAGAGATCAGCGAATCCTTATGCAGCGTTAGATACTTTATATGAGAATTGTGCTGGCTTTAAAGATCGTAACTACCCTTTGTAATGAGTTTGCTTGCAGCATGTGGTTTTGTAGTTTTGTGATGCATTCTTGTATTCTGTGGAGGAGACAGAGATAAGATTTCCTTTTTGACGGCTAACACGTCTCTTCCGAACATATATTGTGTGATAAAAGTAGACAAGGTTCTTCAAACAAGTAAGCAGTAGTTGTTTGGTCATCCACATGGTAGCGACTATACTGCCCAATCAGTCTGATAACGTCGCCTAACCAACAATTTTTGTGGTGATAGGCTGGAGCCGCCGTTGGCCTAGTGGAATAGACATGACATATACTGGATCTTATTCCATCAACATGCAGTGTTAGAATAGGGTACACCCCCTGTCTATGCCTATGCGTCCTAGTCAGCCGCATAACCCTAGTTAGGCACCACCCGCCTAGTGCCTTTTAGAACCCTTCCAAGTAGCTGGGTTACTCATGCGCCCAGGCCTAAAGAAAAGACCAGCTATGATAAATCCATCTGCTGCTATATATGCAGCATATGCTTGAAGTAGATATATCAATTGAGAAAATGTTCTTGCCGGTTTTCGACTGTAGAAGTCCGAGATGAAGATATTTTCCTTTACCAGTGTTTTGAGAAATAATCAGGATACTTGTTGTCAGCAGTTATTAAGGATGCAACTTGGAACCTTGAGGGTACCCTCCGACCCTCCTTAGTTCAACTAAATGAACTAACTTTTAGAATTCACACTATTTTTGAAATTTTAGTTCATCTTGCTGGACTAAGTAGGGTCGCAGGGTGCCCTAAAGGTTCCAAATTTGCATGCCTAGCAGTTATCGACATGAACCATATGAGGTATCCTGTTTATGGTTGGGTGATTTATCAAATGGATTATGCTTTGGAAATCCTTTGCCAAATCTCAATATCATAGCTTACAAAGACGTCTGCTACCGAACTCAACTTTTTATAGGTATCTGTAAGCAATACCACCAGTGGTGTAACCAAATATGCTTGTAGAAGATTCTGAAAGCTAGATCAGATGGCAAAAATATGATAACTTAAATGACCATGCAATTAGATCTTTTGTCACAGTTTCCCTGAAAACTTAATAAAATAGCTTACTTGTTAATGTCTATAAATAGAAGCTTCTTATCTAGCACTTGAATCAATTTGAATCTTTATTCAGTGATGTCCCTCATTTATCTGATGGTCAGAGCTGGGAGAAAACTGTTGACTGTTACAGCCCTGGGCAAGGCTTGATGCCAGCTAGTTTTAAGATTAGGACCGTTCCACTTGATGAAAACAATGAAGCATTTGAGGAGATTCTGGATCCTGACTTTGGTGAATCAGCTATTGGCCGTGTAGCTCCAGTTGATTCTGGTACTATCGAATCCCCCCCCCCCCCCCCCCCCCCCCCCGGTCTCTTCCATGCAGCCATACTGATATTAAACTGTAACAATTGTGAAATGTCTGTCCTGCAGCTTTAACCTAATCTAACCTAACCACTTGTAGGACTTTGGTGGATTATCTTACTGAGAGCATACTGCAAGATTACAGGAGATTATTCGTTGCAAGAAAGAGTGGATGTGCAAACTGGGATTAAACTGATCTTGAGTTTGTGTTTGTCTGATGGGTTTGACATGTTCCCCACTTTACTGGTCACAGACGGATCATGCATGATAGACAGGAGGATGGGAATACATGGGCATCCTCTTGAGATTCAAGTAAGCTGAAATTTACTCGATTCTGCACAGTGTGGTCTTTCCTGAACAACTGTATTATCTCAATAGTTTAAGTCTACATGTAGGCACTGATGCTATTCTTAAATGGTAGAATGGCTTATGACTTCTAGCCTGTTGCAATGAAGCAACCAATGTTTTACTGAATGCAATACTTATTTGAAACATGATGCTGCTACTTTAAACCCGTATTATCCAACATGTCATCAGTGAGAGAGAATCCCTTTACTTACGAGGCTTGGCCTGTTTTCAGGCTTTATTCTATTCTGCTCTGAGATGCTCAAGGGAAATGATTGTTATGAACGATGGCTCAAAACACCTCCTCCGAGCCATCAACAACAGGCTCAGTGCATTGTCTTTTCACATTAGGGAGTACTACTGGGTCGATATGAATAAGATAAACGAGATCTACAGATACAAGACAGAAGAATACTCGCATGATGCAACTAACAAATTTAACATTTATCCTGAGCAAATCCCTTCCTGGCTTGTTGATTGGATTCCTGAGAAAGGGGGTTATCTTATTGGAAATCTGCAGCCAGCTCACATGGATTTTCGGTTCTTCTCACTTGGCAACCTTTGGGCCATATCTTCATCTCTAACTACTCCAACACAAGCCGAGGGAATACTTAGCCTTATTGAAGAGAAATGGGATGATCTTATAGCAAATATGCCCCTCAAGATCTCTTACCCTGCAATGGAATATGATGAATGGCGCATTATTACAGGCAGTGACCCTAAGAACACGTGAGTCATCGCGCTGATAAAACTGATCTTGTATTCTATGTTTCTCTTTCTTTTGGTGGCAGCATATCTGTATGGTGTGTCCTATTCTATTTTCGAATACTTAACATCTCCCCTCTAAACATCACACCACAGTTATTTGACATCTAACTATGGTGTGCACGTGCAGCCCATGGTCATATCATAATGGTGGATCTTGGCCAACCCTACTGTGGCAGGTATGTATATATCAATGCACTTCTCCAAAATTCTTGTACCCTTATATGCTTATAAATCAACAGTGACCAACAGTGTTGCTGCTTATAGTTTACACTGGCCTGCATCAAAATGGGAAGACCAGAGCTGGCCCGTAGGGCCATTGCAGTGGCCGAGGAGAAGCTCTCAGCTGACAAGTGGCCAGAATACTATGACACCCGGTCTGGAAGATTCATTGGGAAGCAGTCACGGTCATATCAGACGTGGACTATTGCTGGTTTTCTGACCTCCAAGATGTTGCTGGAAAACCCGGAGCTGGCTTCTATCCTGACCTGTGATGAGGACCTTGAGCTCCTTGAAGGCTGTGCTTGCTGCCTCTCGAAGAGGACTAGATGCTCACGACGTGCGGCCAAATCAGATATCATTGGGTAAAATAGCAGAAACCCTTCTATTCTTGCTACTCTGCACACAAGTATATGATCGACTGAGAATTAACTGAAGTGGATACACTCTAGCCATGTACATTATAGGTTTACGTTAGATATCCATCCATTCATTCATTCCCTCGATGTGCGCTCTTTCTTTTTTGCTGAGCCGCCATTGATGGGAACTGCCCTGGGTGATACCGGTGGTCAAGAAGGGCATCACCATTTTATGTTGGAGCTCTGATGTACACACAAAAGAGTAATTTATTCTTGTATCGGTCACCTGCCTCTCCTTACTCGGGAGTGATGTCAAGTCCTGATGATTATATCTCATATCAGCATTTCGGCTGTTTGTTACATTATATGCAAAACTGAGACTATTTACCATATTCTTGTCCGTTTGCCATTTGATTCTGCTGGATGTTCGAGATGCTCAGAATTGGTTTCAATGTTGCTCCGTTGGTGGTCCTAGCCTGAACTTCTGGACAAGGAAAGCTCATGTTACTCTTGTTGGGATTGATCTTGGCTAACAACTGCTACCTCCGTTCCTAAATATAATTCTTTATAGATTTCAATACAGACTATACATGGAAGAGGTGATTGGGTGTGGCTACTAGCTCCTGGAATGTTTGGAGATGCCCTAGGTGTCACTTAAGAGGTAAGGAAAGGGGTAGAAGTAAAATGAGAGGTAGAAATGGGGCTGTCCAGGCTGACCAGAATGGTAAAAATAGGGTTTTACCCTAGCAATCATTGAGCTGCTGAGGAGAGGGAGTTACTGGGGGTAGAGGGTAACAATTAGGGGTTGTGGTAAAAAGTTGAGGGCATGGAGAACCCATTTGATGCTCCAATCGTTGATCACAAAAATAATGCAGAAGGTGTTTGATGATGGTTTGGCCAAGTAAAAAGGCTCCACTTACTATGAGAATTTACAGGATGGAATGGAAGGTAAAAATGAGGTTGTCCACCAAGTTTGAGATTATTTGAGAAAAGTTGGCAACGTAAACTTTGTAAACCCTAGAAATTAACAGATCAGATTTCTGTAGATCTAGGCATGCAAATTTATTCTCCGTAATGCACCACTTTGTGTGTTGGCATTATTTGGGTATTAGAGCATGTGTGCAAAGTTTGAGATCAATAGGAGACAGTTGGCAATGTAGACTTGCTCAAATTTGGCTCTGGACAGGAATGGTTTTGGGATATTTTGGTGAACCAAAATAATTTGGGTTTGGATGAAACTTGGCAAGATCATCACATTGGGCATATGTGACTTGCTAGAATTTTCTTGGATTTATTTGAGAATATTTCCTATAGAAATATTTCAAAAGCCTGAAACAGACAGAAAGGGTTTTGGAAGGTTTTGTCGAATAATTTGAACATGGCCATGTTTTGAAACTCATATATATGGAAAATATATGTCCATTGAGTTTTCCTAAATTTTCTCAAATATTTTGAAAGCATAGAAATATTTTTTCCTTATGAAAGACCGTTTCCGCCCTTAAGAAAAAGCATTTAAATAAAATAGTAAAATAATCTTTAAAATTAATATTTGGTGGTTTTGGGAAGTCTTATATATAGTAGGTTCCAAATAAAGTCTTTGGGGCAAAAAAATCCACCCAATTTGAGGACTTGTAGCACAAACCTCAATTCAGAGGGTTTTAAAAACCTAATTTGAATAAATCCTTTTTGGCCAAAATAAAATTTGATAACAATAGTTTTAGGTACTATACACATGGCATGATCATTGGGAAAAGGGTCAAGGAAGTAAGTTCTAGAGGGAAGAAGATCTTTGAGTGCCAAAACACAATCATCCAAACAAACAAACATCAAACAACTCAAACAAGCACTTGCACTCAAAAAGTTTTAATTGGGTCCAAATTTTATAAATCCATAGCATAGCAAAGTGATACAAAAAGGGTGTGACAACCTCCTCCCCCGCATGAGCTCCCACGTTGGGCGGCGGGATAGGCGCAAATCCATGGCCACCGCGGCCGCCGAAGTTCGAGGGGGGCGTCCTCTTGCGACCTCTTGACGTCATCCTCCCACGGTAGCTGCAGACGACTCCCGCCGCTGTCACTACGATCCACATTAGGCTTCGAGGGGCGGTCCTCACAACGGGGGCGGTCCTCACAACGGCGGCGGACCATCGAGCACGACCGTGGCCCCTCGCCATCCTGAGGGCGGCGTGCTAGAGGAGATGGTGAAAGGAAGAGGAGGACGGTGTGGTTGGCGAACTGGAGCGGAGGGATGTGAATGAGCGACGTCTTCCTCGGCCCCCCCTATTTATAAGAACGGGGAGGGAGATGAAGGGGAGTCCGCCTCATCACAACCCAGGGCAGATAAACACTGGCGAACGCACCACGCCAGCAACCGCCTTTCTCAACCAATACCAAATCCCGCATGTGACATGCGTCACGCGGGGTACAGTAAAAGGAGGAAGACGGAGCGGAAGGGGCGAAGACGCTCAAGCGGCACTGAGTGGTTCGGAGGCTGATTGTTCGCTATCCGAGATTACCAATCACTGTCAAGCGAACTGCATGGGCGACCGCCTCTCTCCCCCAATGCCGGGCCTCGCATGGGGACGTTCGACACAAGGGGCACCTCTTCCAGTCGACGCGGCCCGGTTTTTTAGGCACGTCCCTTCAAGCTCTGCCTTGCTCCGCTTCCCTACGACCCATGTTCAATGCGCATCATGGGAAAGAGCGGTAAAAACCACCATCGCAACCGCAAGGGAACGCGGCCACGTGTGTCTGTGCACTGTTTTGGGCCTAGCCCAACAGTGTCATGGACGCAAGTATGGCCCAGGCCCGGGGGCTCCTGTCGGTGTATGTCGGTGCACTAGTACATGGGTACCCAGTGCCCCTGACTTATGCACAGGCGGCAGAAGTAGAAAACCCCACCATCAATCAAGACCAAGACTCCAGCAAGCTCAACGTGGCAGCCCAAGCCTGGGCTGCAACGCGCCAAGCACATCCCCGATGCTTGCTGGGGACCAAGACGAATGCACCTCTCAGAAGACCCAACAAGCCATCTCCCGGCAGGAGTAAACCATCCAGCCACCGCATCGCTACGCCTGTCACTTATCGATGTGGTGTTGAGCCCTCAGGCGATTAATCAGCTCTTGCTAAGCACGTGGCGACACATTGGAAGGCAAGTTACGCTCGGTTGACACCCGCCCTGCAGCGTGTCAAGATCTTAAGCGGCGACCGGCCAAGTGGTGGCAAGGGCTTGCCGGGGATGTGTCACACCCTGTGTTGTATCACTTTGCCATGATGTGGATTTACAAATATTTGGAACCAATTAAAACTTTTTGAGTGCATGCTTGTTTGAATTGTTGCTTGTTTGCTTGTTTGGTTGATTATGTTTGGCACTCCTAGGTTCTACTCCTCTCTATACTCATCTTCCTTGACCCAACATCTTCCCCAATGATCATACCATGTGTATAGTACCTAAAACTAATTTTATCAAAATTTATTTTGACCAAAAAAGAATTTATTCAAATTAGGTTTTCAAAAACCCCTGAGTTGAGGTTTGCACCGCAAGTCCTCAAATTGGGTGGATCCTTTTTCCCCAAAGGCTTTATTTGAAACCTAATATATATATGACTTCCCAAAACCACCAAATATTAATTTTAAAGATTATTTTTCTATTTTATTTAAAGGCTTTTTCTTAAGGCCAAAAATGGTCTTTTATAGGGAAAAATTATTTAAATGCTTTAAAAATATTTGAGGAAATTTAGGGAAACTCAATGGACATATATTTTCCATATAAATGAGTTGTAACACATGGTCATGTTCAAAATCATGGGCAAAACCCCTCAAAACCCTTTCTGCTTAAATCAAGCTTTTGAAATATTTCTATAAGAAATGTCCTCAATAAATTCCAGCAAGACACACATGCCATATGTGATGATCTTGCAAAGTTTCATCTCAATCCCCCTTTATTTGCTTCACCAAAATATTCCAAAACCATTCCTATCCAGAGCCAAATTTGAGCAACTTTACATTGTGAAGTTTCTTCCCTTGACCCCAAACTTTGTGGGCATGTGTTAAACCCCAAATAATGATACCACACCAAATGGTGGATTTGTGGGAAGTGAAATGCATGCCTAGATATACAGAAATCTGATTCTGTTGATTTCTAGGGTTTTACAAAGTTACATTGTGAACTTTCTTCAATCAAGCTCAAACTTGGTGATCAACCCTAATTCTAACCACCATTTGACCCTGTAAAGTCTTATGGCAAGAAAGGCAAATTTGCTTGCCCTAATCACCATCAAACACCTTCTTCCAAAATGGTAAAACCTCTGTTTGACTCCCTTATAGTGTTCTCCTTGGGATCAAATTTTTACCACAGCCTTCTAGTATTGCATTGCACCTCCAGTAACTTTATCTGGCCAAGGCTCAATCATTATGGGGGGTAAAACCCCTGTTTCTCCTTCTGGGCAGCCTAAACAGGAGCTTCTCTCCTCCAATTTTCTTCTCCCTCCCCTCACCCTAGCTCCAGAGCATGCTAGGAGCATCTAAGCAACCCCCAGGAGCTACTGGACAAGGTGGGGCACCCAGAGCGCGCGGGCAACGGCAATGCCGGCCATTTGCATGCTCTGGAGCGCGGTACAGTGTGCTCCCGTACTGTAGCCGCACCCATCCCGAGCCTCCCGACAGCCTAGGGATGCGGGGAGCTGTCCCCTGAGATGCCCTCGACGTCCGCAAACCGCCACCCTGTCGGCCCCCTCCTCCTTCTCTCTCCGGCGGCCTCCCTCACGCATGCCCGACGCCGCCCAGCTCGGCCAACCACGGGGCTCGCACGCGCGCACACCCCCGCCTCCCCTATTGCCTCCCCAGGTCGTGGACGAGCCCCAGGTGGACCGCAGTCACACCAGCTCCTCCGCCCGTGGCCTCTGGCCTCGGCCCCGAGCTCGCCGGTGCACCCGAGCTCGGTGGACTCGCGCCCCCTCTATTTAAGCCGCCCCCGCACCTCTCTCTCCCCTCCGGACTGTACCTCTCCCCTCCAATCGCACTCCAGAAGCCCCAGCTCGACCTCCCCGTGCTCGAGCGCTCGAGATCGACCGTAGCGCCGCCGCCTCGGGTCATCGGCGTTCGCGCTGTAGGGACTTCCCCAGCCTCCTCTTTCCTTCGATCTGGAACCTCTGGACCTCCCTGACCCCATTCCCCCTCTTGTCCTTCTCTGTTGCAGCGCGTAGCGACGGGGTCAAGCTCGACCCGAAGCACCGCCGCCCTGCATCCTCACCGCCGGCGAACAAGAGCTCCCCGGCCCCCTCCTCCACCAACCGACTGGCGACGAGGCCCTGAGCACGCCGGTGACCGCCGTTCGCCTCCCCGTGCCCTGTAGCCGCCGGTGAGCCCCCTCGACCTCCTCTGGCCCGAGGAAGGAGATGACAAGCGGGCCCCGCTGGTCATCCTCCCCGAGGTCTCCCGCCTCCCTCTCTCTCACTGACCGGCCTGGCCCACCGGTCAGGTTTAAATCAGCCACGCGCGCGTGCCAGGCTCGCGCGGATCGGCTCCGCTGGCTGGGCCGATTAGGCCAGCCACTTTTGGCCCATTTGCCTGAACCAGTTTTTCTTTTTCTTTTCTTTCAGAATCCCAAAAATTCCACATGACAAATTATTTGTCCTATTGACATATTTCCAACTCCACAAATCTTAGAATATTCTGTAGAATTTAATAGTGCCATTTTTATAAGTTTTGGAAAATATTTTATGAACTGATTTTATTTAAATGCTAGTTTTAAATATTTTAGCCACTGTTAAAAATAATTTTGAAAACCTTTTTCAGCACAAAACCTTATACACATATTTTTAGAATAGCTTGTAGTATTTATCAGAGCAGGGTAACATTTTAGAAGTGAAGTTTGTGCTCTGTTTTGTTGTGATGCTTATTATTATCGTTATTTATCGCAACGATAGATTGCACTGTTGATGAGGGAGTTGGACCCGAAGACTTTGAAGACCCCGAAGACTTTGTTGAGCCAGGCAAGCAGCCCTTTGACCATGTTAAGAAACTTTTCACGCATGTCATATAGCACTTTATGTTCCGATGATGATCATGATGATGTGGTATCCCCTTCGGTGGGATGCCTCTGATACTTCCTTGTTGATACTTGCATCGTGCATGACCCTACCTCCTTATGAGGGTTGTGCGGGTGGGGAGTAGTTAGGTTGCTAAGTAGTTGCTACACAAAGTGGGACGGGAATATGCATGGTGATGGAAACAAAATGATTTCAAAGACTTTTCGAAAACCCCGTCGGGTGCCACTAATGCCCGAGGGAGATGATGTTGTGCTAGGTAACCAATTGAGAAAGAACTGGTGTACCGAAGCAGGTTGTGTGTGTGTGTTTTCGAAAACGGAGAGATTTAAGATTTGCTGACCATCCCAACCTTACATGTACAACCACGATACCCCTTATGGGATGGGGCTTTGTTGATTACTTTGATGGGTACTAGCATAGAGCCCGCATTACTAGTGGCGGGAGTGACGTGGTCACTCTCGATACGGGATCGTGCTGGTAAGGACGATCATGCGCTGTCTTCACAGGCACCGGGCACACCGTTGGTCCCTGCATGGATGATACTTGTGATGTACATCATGTGGGCTGGGTACCAATCGAGTGGACTCTTTGTTTAGTATCGTCAGGGGAAAGGCAATGTTCGGGTACTTACCACGGGTATGGACAATACCGCGAGTCGTGGCTTGACACGGAAGTTTCCCGAGTCTTGTGGGTAAAGTGTGCAACCTCTGCAGAGTGTCAAACTATTCGAATAGCCGTGTCCACGGTCAAGGACAGTTGGAGGTCCTGCTTAAACTACGTCCGATGTTTTCACAAACTTGGTGTATGTGTGTGTCTGTGTGACACAAGGATGAAACTTGGGCTAAGTCCGATGACTTGGCACGATGATGAACATGAGATGTTCAACCCCTGCTCATGATGAAAACTGAGACTTGTTCACATGAATACCTGTCAACAGCTGATGCATGCTTATTCAAGTTACTTGATCATATCATTGCACTTAAAATTAGCTTTCTGCAAAACTTACCTACTTAGTGCTATATCATGCATTGTTATACCTTGTTCCAAAACTTGGGTTGCTTGCGAGTACGTTCAAAGTACTGATTGGCTTGCCACTGGTTATTTAATTGGCCAGGCATGGAAGAGCAGGAGTACGGTGAAGAGTTCGTTGGTGACGAACATGCGAACTAGGACGCTCCCCAGTCAGAATGCCTGTAGGTTTAAGGCAGATGGCATGAGTTCACGCTTCCGATCAAGATTTCCGTTGCTTGTTATGTTTAAGTGTTTGGCCCTTGCGGCTCTATCTATGTAAGACTTGGCCTAGTTGGCCTTTATTTGTGTAAGACGGTATGTAAGGATGTAAGACTCTTGTTATTCAGCTTCTGTGTGTTCAGTGAGCATTGATCTCTGGGATCACTGTACACGTGCATTCGGTGATCACGACTTATGAGTTGGGGTCCCCACAGAGCTAGTATCAGAGTCATCCTGATTGTAGGAAGCCCTTAGTTAGCATGGACGTTAGTTAGGATAAAACCGTTTTCAAAACTACACCTAGCACCCATACTTAGGAGTTTCTGCACTTATTGCCTCTTCTATTCTCCACATAGCACCCTACTGACTCTCCTCCCTTCAAACCTTGTAGATGGCCATTGTACCCGAAGCCCACCTAGCATCCGGCATTCCCCTACTCCTTGAGGATAGCCTGGAGAAGTGCCAGTATCGCCGACCACCTGTTTTCCTCTATCACGAGCACTGGGTTGATGCCGTCATGAAGGAGTACCATGTTGATGTGGTCGTGAAGGTAAACGACTCCCCGACTAGTTGGTTCTTTGAAGGACCACATATGGAGACCCTGGCACTCGCAGTCGAGACAGCTGCACGGAAGGCACTCATCCACCTTCGTGGAATCATCCCAGAGATGGCTGACGAACCAGCTACTCGCTATCTACCCTTCAGGAGGGATGATATTTGTGAGAGTTGGACGTTGCTTCCATATAAGGAGGATGGGACACCACTCAGATTCCAGACCTACTTCAGCCTCTCCGCCAACAGTCTGGCTCACCACCTGATTAAGGAGTCCATGAAGCTCCGCGAGGAACTTCATCACACCCGAGAGCTACTTTGTCCAGCCAAGACGAAGCCAGACAGGATCAAGAAGGATGGAGCCCCTGAGGGACGACCAGCTGTCGCATACCGAGGAGGAGTACCCCCAGCTAGAGATGCACCCACACGTCGTCGTCGCATGAGTGCGAAGGAGTACCGTGAGCTCTTCACAGACCCACCGACGAAGCTTCGTCGGGATGGGCCTCCTCGTGCTCCGACCCCTTCGACCGGAGACGATGCCCGTATGGATGATGATCAGGAGGAAGACCCAGAGGAGCGTGACTACGAGACCGAGCACTCCACCACCTGAGTCCTAGAACCCCTAGGGTAGGATCAGTCATGTACCCCTCATGCGAAGTCGAGTCCGTGTAATGGTTCATATGAAACCAGATGTGCTTGTTGTTTGCTTTCGTTGTTTGTGTTTCGATGCAAGTTGCGCTTTTGCCTTAGGAAACATGTAAGCGACTCCATCGTCTATCTTATCTTAATATATGTGTTGGTCTTTCGACCTTTGTTTTACCACACTTGCACTATACCAACCCCCTTAGGCGCGCTTTCTCCAGTATTGTTTTTCCTCTCGCTTATCCCAGTTATTTGACTTGGCTGCTCCAAACAGGATGGTGACTGCAACCCGCAATAGCTTCTTCACCAACACTGAAGCCGGCAACTCCAGCCAGCAACAGGGAGCTGGTGGGTCTGCTCACGCTGGGGATCACCCGGAACAGCCACAAGGCGATATTCCCCCGCCCCCACCTCCACCGGAGAACATGAGCATAGCTCAGTTTCTCCAAGTTATCCGGGAAGAACGCCAAGCCAACACTGCAGCTATCCAGCAGATGGCCCAAGTCCTTGTGAACAACCAGCAGCAAGGCAAGAACGGCAATGGCCGCTCCACTCTGTCTGAGTTCATGAGGAATTCGCCCCCAACCTTCACCGAGACTGCTGAACCCCTGGATGCCGATCAGTGGATCTGCACCATCGAGGACCTCCTTGCACTGGTCAATTGCAATGAGGATCGTGAGAAGGTGCTTTATGCCTCTCACTTCCTTGGAGGTACCGCCAGAGCTTGGTGGGATGGATTCAAGGTCATGCAAGGCGATCGAGTGATCACCTGGGATAACTTCAAGGAAGGATTTCGCACCGCCCACATTCCTTCTGGGATCATGGCTATCAAGAATAGAGAATTCCGAGCGCTGAAGCAAGGAAGTGGCTCTGTCAAGGAGTACATGCAGAAGTTCAACCTGCTGTCAAGGCATGCACCTGAAGATGTCAACACGGAGGCTGCTAAGATGGAATGCTTCATGGAAGGACTTCAGCAGACCCTGCAGTATCAGCTCATAGTCTGCGATTGTCGGACCTTCTTCGACCTAGTGAACAAGGCCCTCATGCTGCAAGACAAGCGTCGTGCCATAGATGACACTCGCAAGCGCAAGATGATCAGCAAGGGTAGTTCCAGCAACCAGAAGCCTCGCCCCTGGCAGCCAGCCCCAGCCAAGCCAACCTATCAGCCGCAGCAGGCTAGACCTCCTGCACCTCGTCCGAGCTACCAGCCTCAGCAATATGCCAATCCCAGGCCAGCTGACAACAATCCCAATAACAATAATGGCGGCGGGAACTACAACAACCCTGGCCAAGTCACTTGCTTTGGATGTGGTCAGCCAGGACACATATCTAGGATGTGTCCCAACAAGAAGCCAGATGCACCGCGCCCCAATGCGCCGAACCAAGGTCAAGGCCGTGGAGCGCCACCAAGGAACCCAGCTCCCCGCAACCATCCCAACAATGGCAACGGTCGTGTGAATCACGTCACCGCTGAGGAAGCCCAGGAAGACCCGGACGTCATACTGGGTACGTTCCTTGTTAACTCAACCCCAGCAACAGTACTATTTGATTGCGGAGCTTCGCATTCTTTTGTCACTCAAAAGTTTGCACTAGAGAGTGGCATGAAGCCTACACCCCTGGGTAGTCGTATGTTGATACAAACCCCGGGATCAGTTCTGAAGTCCGGGATAGGTTGTAAAGGAGTTGAGATTAACATCAACGGGGTAGAATTCCTAGTAGACCTTATCGTCCTGAAGTCGAAAGGCTTGGATGTGATGCTAGGCATGGACTGGCTAATCAAGAACCAAGGGTACTTGGATTGTGCCAAGAGGACCGTCGCCATAACCAATAGCCAAGGAGTGGAAGTCAAGTATGTCCCCAGTTGTGCCTCCACTCATGCCCCTCAGGTTAATTGTCTGTCGGGAATTGAATTGGATCAATTGCCAGTAGTATGTGAATACCCGAATGTATTTCCTGATGAGCTTCCCGGAATGCCTCCTGACCGCGACATTGAGTTCATCATTGAGCTAATGCCCGAAGCAGGACCCATCTATAAGAACCCCTATAGAATGGGATCCAAAGAGTTGGCTGAACTGAAGAAGCAACTGGCAGAGCAGCTCAGGAAAGGATTCATTCGCCCTAGTGCCTCTCCTTGTGGATCACCTGTTCTATTTGTGTCAAAGAGGGACAGGACTATCCGACTCTGTGTCGATTACCGTTCTCTCAATGAAGTCACAATAAAGAACAAGTACCCACTCCCCAAGATTGAAGACCTGTTCGATCAGCTGAATGGAGCTAAGGTGTTTTCCAAGATCGATCTCAGGTCTAGGTACTACCAGTTGAAGATCAGGCCCAAGACATCCCGAAGACGGCTTTGTAACCCAGTATGGCCTGTATGAATATACGGTCATGTCATTTCGGTTGACCAATGCCCCTGCCTACTTCATGTACCTCATGAACAAGGTCTTCATGGAATACTTGGACAAGTTTGTTGTCGTCTTCATTGTTGACATACTCGTATTCTCCAAGTCTGAAGAAGAGCATGGGCAACACTTGAGATTGGTCCTAGACAAGCTTCGAGAGCACCAGCTTTATGCCAAATTCAGCAAGTGTGAATTGTGGTTGCACGAAGTTGGATTCTTGGGTCATGTATTGACTGCAGAAGGATTGTCAGTGGATCCTTCCAAGATTGAAGCCGTGACTGAATGGCAATCCCCAACCAATGTGAAGGAAGTCAGGAGCTTCCTCGGACTCGTAGGATATTACCGCAAGTTCGTCGAAGGATTTTCAAGCATTGCCCGACCCATGACAAAGCTCTTGAAGAAGGACAAGAAGTTCGAATGGACGCCAAAGTGTGAAGAAAGCTTCCAAGAGCTCAAGAAGAGATTGACAACAGCCCCAGTTTTGGACACCCCCGATATTCACAAGGAGTCTGTGATATATTGTGATGCATCGAGAACCGGGCTTGGAGGTGTTCTGATGCAAGAAGGCAGAATCGTAGCATATCTATCCAGACAGCTACGTCCTCATGAAGAGAACTACGCTACTCATGATCTTGAGTTGGCAGCCGTGGTTCATGCCTTGAAGACGTGGCGACATTACCTTCTGGGGAAGCGTTGTGAGATATACACAGACCATAAGAGTTTGAAGTATATTTTCACTCAGAAGGAATTGAACATGAGGCAGCGAAGATGGTTGGAGTTGATCAATGACTACGACCTCACTGTTCAATACTACCCCGGAAAGGCTAACGTGGTAGCAGACGCCTTAAGCAGAAAGGCTTGTTTCTTGAACTCTATGATTAAGGAAAGGCTACCCACCCTATATGAAGAACTTGAAAGCTTCGGTTTGGAACTAGTTGCACCTGGATTCCTAGCCAACCTCGATGCAAAGCCTACCTTGATGGATGATATTAAGGAAGCTCAGAAGGGACACGAAAGTGAAGGCATCAAGAGGAAGATCAAGGCAGGCAAGGCCCCAGGATTCTCAGTGGATGAACAAGGAGTTGTATGGTTCGGGAATCGCATATGCGTACCCAACAAGGGAGAGCTAAAGAACTTGATCTTGCAAGAATCTCATGACACTCCATACTCCATCCATCCCGGAGGAACCAAGATGTACCAAGACCTCAAGACAAGATTCTGGTGGCATGGCATGAAACGGGAGATAGGCACCTTTGTCGCTAAGTGTGACATATACCAGAGAGTCAAAGCTGAGCATCAGCGACCCGCTGGACTATTGCAACCTCTCAAAGTGCCTGAATGGAAGTGGGACAAGATCGGGATGGACTTCATCACCGGATTACCAAGGTCGAACAAGGGACATGATTCTATCTGGGTCATTGTCGATCACCTGACCAAGGTAGCCCACTTCATTCCCGTCAAGACCACCTATGATGGTAACAAGCTAGCCAACCTTTACATGGAGCATATTGTGAGCCTCCACGGAGTTCCGAAGGAGATCGTTTCTGACCGAGGTACCCAGTTCACCTCGAGGTTCTGGAAGAAGTTTCAAGAAGCGATGGGAACCAAGCTATCCTTCAGCACTGCATTTCACCCCCAGACCGGAGGACAGACAGAACGAGTAAATCAGATACTCGAAGACATGCTCCGTGCTTGTGTTCTGGCGTATGGAGCTAAGTGGGAAGATTCCTTACCGTTCACCGAGTTCTCCTACAACAACAGCTATCAATCGAGTCTTCAGATGACACCATTTGAGGTGTTGTATGGACGCAAGTGCCGTACTCCCCTCAACTGGTCGGAAACCGGAGAAGGACTAGTCTTTGGCCCAGATATTCTCCGCGAAGCCGAAGAGCAAGTTCAACTCGTCCGAGAGCGCCTCGAGACTGCCAAGTCAAGACAGAAGAGTTGCGCCGACTCTCATCGCCGAGAAGTGAACTTCTGTGTCGGTGACCATGTCTACCTCCGAGTCACGCCTCTCAAAGGAACCAAGCGTTTCCATGTCAAGGGAAAGATTGCACCAAGATGCATCGGCCCCTTCAAGATCACCGCCAAGCGCGGAGAAGTTGCCTACCAGCTATAGCTACCTTCCGAGTTATCAGAAGTGCACAACGTTTTTCACGTATCACAACTCCGGAAGTGTCTTCAAGTTCTCAACCGCCCGGACCTCTACAAAGACATCGACCATCAAGCCATCGACCTTCAGCCAGACCTCACTTATCGTGAGAGACCAGTTCGTATTTTGGATGAAGTTGAGCGTTGCACCCAAAGCCGCACCATCAAGTACTTCACGGTCCAATGGAGCAACCACACTGAAGCAGAAGCAACCTGGGAGCGTGAAGACTATCTTAGATATGAGTTCCCTTATCTTTTTAGCGCTTAGCCTAGGAATCTCGGGGATGAGATTCTTGTAAGGGGGTAGGTCTGTCACACCTTGTGTTGTATCACTTTTCCATGATGTGGATTTACAAATATTTGGAACCAATTAAAACTTTTTGAGTGCATGCTTGTTTGAATTGTTGCTTGTTTGCTTGTTTGGTTGATTATGTTTGGCACTCATAGGTTCTACTCCTCTCTATACTCATCTTCCTTGACCCAACATCTTGCCCAATGATCATACCATGTGTATAGTACCTAAAACTAATTTTATCAAAATTTATTTTGACCAAAAAAGAATTTATTCAAATTAGGTTTTCAAAAACCCCTGAGTTGAGGTTTGCACTGCAAGTACTCAAATTGGGTGGATCCTTTTTCCCCAAAGGCTTTATTTGAAACCTACTATATATATGACTTACCAAAACCACCAAATATTAATTTTAAAGATTATTTTACTATTTTATTTAAAGGCTTTTTCTTAAGGCCGGAAATGGTCTTTTATAGGGAAAAATTATTTAAATGCTTTAAAAATATTTGAGGAAATTTAGGGAAACTCAGTGGACATATATTTTCCATATAAATGAGTTTCAACACATGGTCATGGTCAAAATCATGGGCAAAACCCTTCAAAACCCTTTCTGCTTAACTCAACCTTTTGAAATATTTCTATAAGAAATATCCTCAATAAATTCCAGGAAAATTCCAGCAAGACACACATGCCATATGTGATGATCTTGCAAACTTTCATCTCAATCCCCCTTTATTTGCTTCACCAAAATATTCCAAAACCATTCCTGTCCAAAGCCAAATTTGAGCAACTTTACATTGTGAAGTTTCTTCCCTTGACCCCAAACTTTGTGGGCATGTGTTAAACCCCAAATAATGATACCACACCAAATGGTGGATTTGTGGGAAGAGAAATGCATGCCTAGATCTAGAGAAATCTGATTCTGTTGATTTCTAGGGTTTTACAAAGTTACATTGTGAACTTTCTTCAATCAAGCTCAAACTTGGTGATCAACCCTAATTCTAACCACCATTTGACCCTGTAAAGTCTTATGGCAAGCAAGGCCCATTTGCTTGCGCTAATCACCATCAAACACCCTCTGCCAAAATGGTAAAAACTCTGTTTGACCCCCTTATATTGTTCTCCTTGGGTTCAAATTTTTACCATAGCCTTCTAGTATTGCATTGCACCTCCAGTAACTTTATCTGGCCAAGGCTCAATCATTATGGGGGGTAAAACCCCTGTATCTCCTTCTGGGAACCCTAAACAGGAGCTTCTCTCCTCAAATTTTCTTCTCCCTCCCCTCACCCTAGCTCCAGAGCATCCTAGGAGCATCTAAGCAACCCCCAGGAGCTACTGGACAAGGTGGGCACCCCAGAGCGCGCGGGCAACGGCAATGCTGGCCATTTGCACGCTCTGGAGCGCGCTACAGTGTGCTCCCGCACTGTAGCCGCACCCATCCTGAGCCTCCCGACAGCCTTGGGATGAGGGGAGCTCTCCCCCGAGATGCCCTCGACGTCTGCAAACCGCCACCCTGTCGCCCCCCTGCTTCTTCTCTCTTCGGCGGCCTCCCCGCGCGTGCCCGACGCCGCCCAGCTCGGCCAACCGCGGGGCTCGCACGCGTGCACGCCCCCGCCTCCCCTATTACTTCCCCAGGTCGTGGACGAGCCCCAGGTGGACCGCAGTCACACCAGCTCCTCCCCCCATGGCCTCTGGCCTCGGCCCCGAGCTCGCCGGCGCACCCGAGCTTGGTGCACTCGCGCCCCCTCTATTTAAGCCGCCCCCACACCTCTCTCTCCCCTCCGGACTCTACCTCTCGCCTCCAATCGCACTCCAGAAGCCCCAGCTCGACCTCCCCGTGCTCGAGCGCTCGAGATCGACCGTGGCGCCGCCGCCTCGGGTCGCCGGTGTTCGCGCTGTAGGGACTTCCCCAGCCTCCTCTTTCCTTCGATCAGGAACCTCTGGACCTCTCTGACCCCATTCCCCCTCTTGTCCTTCTTTGTTGCAGCGTGTAGCGACGAGGTCAAGCTCGACCCGAAGCACCGCCGCCCTGCATGCTCACCGCCGGCGAACAAGAGCTCCCCGGCCCCCTCCTCCTCCACCAACCGACTGGCGACGAGGCCCTAAGCACGCCGGTGACCGCCGTTCGCCTCCCCGTGCCCTATAGCCACAGGTGAGCCCCCTCGACCTCCTCTGGCCCGAGGAAGGTGATGACAAGTGGGCCCCACTTGTCATCCTCCCCCAGGTCTCCTGCCTCCCTCTCTCTCACTGACCGGCATGGCCCACCGGTCAGGTTTAAATCAGCAAAGCACGCGCCAGGCTCGCGCGGGTCGGCTCCGCTGGCTGGGCCGATTCGGCCAGCCACTTTTGGCCCATTTGCCTGAACCAGTTTTTCTTTTTCTTTTCTTTCAGAATCCCAAAAATTCCACATGAAAAATTATTTGTCCTATTGGCATATTTCCAACTCCACAAATCTTAGAATATTCTGTAGAATTTAATAGTGCCATTTTTATAAATTTTGGAAAATATTTTATGAACTGATTTTATTTAAATGCTAGTTTTAAATATTTTAGCCACTGTTAAAAATAATTTTGAAAACCTTTTTCACCACAAAACCTTATACACATATTTTTAGAATAGCTTGTAGTATTTATCATAGCAGGGTAACATTTTACAAAGTTTGTGCCCTGTTTTGTTGTGATGCTTATTATTATCGTTATTTATCGCAACGATAGATTGCGCCGTTGACGAGGGAGTTGGACCCGAAGACTTTGAAGACCCCGAAGACTTTGTTGAGCCAGGCAAGCAGCCCTTTGACCATGTTAAGAAACTTTTCATGCATGTCATATAGCACTTTATGTTCCGATGATGATCATGATGATGTGGTATCCCCTTCGGTGGGATGCCTCCGATACTTCCTTGTTGATACTTGCATCGTGCATGACCCTACCTCCTTATGAGGGTTGTGCGGGTGGGGAGTAGTTAGGTTGATAAGTAGTTGCTACGCAAAGTGGGATGGGATTATGCATGGTGATGGAAACAAAATGATTTCAAAGACTTTTCGAAAACCCCGTCGGGTGCCACTAATGCCCGAGGGAGATGATGTTGTGCTAGGTAACCACTTGAGAAAGAAGTGGTGTACCGGAGCAGGTTGTGTGTGTGTGTTTTCGAAAACGGAGAGATTTAAGATTTGCTGACCATCCCAACCTTACATGTACAACCACGATACCCTTTATGGGACGGGGCTTTGTTGATTACCTTGATGGGTACTAGCATAGAGCCCGCATTACTAGTGACAGGAGTGATGTGGTCACCCTCGATATGGGGTCGTGCCGGTAAGGACGATCATGCACTGTCTTCACAGGCACCGAGCACACTGTTGGTCCCTGCATGGATGATACTTGTGATGTACATCATGTGGGCTGGGTACCAATCGAGTAGACTCTTTCTTTAGTATCGTTAGGGGAAAGGCAATGTTCGGGTACTTACCTCGGGTATGGACAAAACCATGAGTCGTGGCTTGACACAGAAGTTTCCCGAGTCTTGTGGGTAAAGTGTGCAACCTCTGTAGAGTGTCAAACTATTCGAATAGCCATGTCCATGGTCAAGGACAGTTGGAGGTCCTGCTTAAACTACGTCCGATGTTTTCACAAACTTGGTGTATGTGTGTGTGTGTGGATGACACAAGGATGAAACTTGGGCTAAGTCCGTTGACTTGGCACGATGATGAACATGAGATGTTCAACCCCTGCTCATGATGAAAACTGAGACTTGTTCACATGAATACCTGTCAACAGCTAATGCATGCTTATTCAAGTTACTTGATCATATCATTGCACTTAAAATTAGCTTTCTGCAAAACCTACCTACTTAGTGCTATATCATGCATTGTTATATCTTGTTCCAAAACTTGGGTTGCTTGCGAGTACATTCAAAGTACTCATTGGCTTGCCACTGGTTATTTAATTGGCCAGGCATGGAAGAGCAGGAGTACGGTGAAGAGTTCGTTGGTGACGAACATGCGAACTAGGACGCTCCCCAGTCATAATGCCTGTAGGTTTAAGGCAGATGGCATGAGTTCACGCTTCCGATCAAGATTTCCGCTACTTGTTATGTTTAAGTGTTTGGCCCTTGCGGCTCTATCTATGTAAGACTTGGCCTAGCTGGCCTTTATTTGTGTAAGACGATATGTAAGGATGTAAGACTCTTGTTATTCAGCTTCTCTTTGTTTAGTGAGCATTGATCTCTGGGATCACTGTGCACATGCATTCGGTGATCACGACTTATGAGTCGGGGTCCCCACAGGATGCACCCCCAAGCGCCACCTAGGCAGGTAATCATGGCATTTTGTCCTAAATGCCAGAGTTACGTATGATAGCTCTGCTTAGCTATCTAATCGATAGATAATGTCTGTTTTGCCACTGTGGTAACCACTTACACTATAAAAGGAGGCCCAAGGCAACCTAGCTTAAGTTTGGCAACGGGAACCCCCGAACGCTTGTATTCGCATAACTGCTCTCCCCGGCAGCAGTCCTTGCCGGGGTTAGGCGCCATGCGTTCTTCGTGTTCCTCCAATCAATCCACCAAAAAGCAGGAGTAGGGTTTTATGCTTAGCAGCGGCCCGAACCTGGGTAAAATGCCTGACCCTTGATCATACTGCCGTCTCATGCTCTCTGCTCTTCGTGCAACGTGAACCCCCTTGCCGAACCACAAGGGACCTATGGTCCCATAGGTGATCGTGAGCATCTCTGCCCCGGCATCTTTGGCGCGCCAGGTAGGGGGCGTGCATCATTTGCGCGAACCTGAGTTCGTGAACGGCGAATCGGTCTTCGTCATCATCTTCTTCAACAATGGCTCCGAAGAAGAAATCCAGCACGGCTGCGCATCCCTCGTCCTCGAAGGCTCCCTTACACGCGACCGCCGGCGCCGTAGGCGCCGCGGCGGCTGCGGCCAAGGCGGGCGTCATGGATGACGCGGTCGGCGCGGGCGGCGCCCTCGTCCAGACTTCCTTGGCCGGAAATGGAGCAGGAGGCGCCGGAGGGGAGCAACTATAGCAACAACATGGCGAGCTCGGCCTCGACGCAACGGGCGGAGGGAACGTCCGTTCATCACCTCCCCGCCGCGTGGATGGCCGAGGCCGCCTCAGCGGCGCTCAGTCCGGTGCGATCCGTGACCTTCAGGTCGCACCCGTCGCCAGCGAGATTGTTGGGCGTGCGCCTCGTGCGGAGCGAGACGGTGCTCCCAGCGGAGCCGCAGCTCCTCAAGATCGGCCCATGCTACTTCTTGAGTTTGCATTGGTTTTCCCTTGAAGAGGAAAGGGTGATGCAGCAAAGTAGATAAGTATTTCAAGCAAGTCCCTAATCTTCGCACCTACACAAACAATATATTGCACCCAACGCTAAAAGGGGTTGTCAATCCCTTCACGGTTATTTGCAAGGATGAGATCTGATAGAGATAAATATAAAAGATTGCTAGAACGTAAAGTAAAACAAAAGTAAAAAGAATGCAGCGAAGTATTTTGTCACACCATGTGTTTTGCCTCTCCTGAGTAAGTTAACATGGCTCAAAAATTAGGACCAATTAAAACTTTTTGTGTGCATATGAATGCTTGACTTGTGTGCTATTTGCTTTCTTGTTTGATTGTGCCATGAACCATCATACATCTCCTACACTCCAAACTCATCTCCCTGACCCAAGAACCTTGCCCAATGATCATGCCATGTGTATAGGACATAAAACTACTTTTATAAAATATTATTTTGGCCAAAAGGAATTTATTCAAATTAGGTTTTCAAAAACCCCTGAGTTGAGGATTTAACTACAAGTCCTTAAATTGGGTGGATTTCTGTGCCCCAAAGGATTTATTTGGAACCTACTATATATATAACTCCCCAAAACCACCAAATATTGTTTTTAAAGATTATTTTATTATTTTATTTAAAGGCCTTTTCTTAAGGCCAGAAATGGTCTTTTATAGGGAAAAATTATTTTTATGCTTTCAAAATATTTGACAAAATTTAGGGAAATTCAGTGGACATATATTGTCCATATATAAGGGTTTCAACACATGGTCATGTTCAAAATATTGGACAAAACCCTCCAAAACCCTTTCTACTTAAATCAAGCTTTTGAAATATTTCTATTGGAAATATTCTCAATAAAATACAGGAAAATTCCAGAAAGTCACATGGGCCTAATGTGATGATCTTGCCAAGTTCCATCTCAATCCAAATAGTTTTGGTTCACAAAACTATCCCAAAACCTTCTCTGTCCAGAACCAAATTTGAGAAACTTTGCATTGCTAAGTTTCTCCTATTGATCTCAAACTTTGTGTGCATGTTCTATTACCCAAATAATGATTCTACACCAAGTGGTGCGTCAAGGAGAATGGATTTGCATGCCTGGATCTGCAGATACCTATTTCTGTTGATTTCTAAGGTTTACCAAGTTTGTGTTACCAACTTTCTTCATTTGGGCTCAAAACTTGTGATCAGTACCAAATGGACTTATCATTTAACCCTGGTAAATATCAAGGCCATAGGATTCCTCTACCTAGCCCAATCACAGCACAAACACCTTCAATCATAAGCTTGTGGACAAGCAAAGTGGGCCCAAAAGGATTCTCCTTGCCTCCAACTTTTTACCACAACATATTCAAACCCCCTTCTACCTCCAGCAACTTTTCCCTGGCCCCTGGTCAATTATTGGGGGTGTGACTCCCTCATTATTCCTCTCTTCTTACCTTGGCAAGGCCTCTTCTTCCTCTCTCCCATTATTCTATGCACTCAAATGCCCCCAAACTCTACCAAAACTTCATTTGCATGCTAATGCATCAGTACAAACCCAAATATGGTGAGCTCATGTAGAAATTATGAGTAGTCCATCTAAACCTACATTTTGGCAGCAAATGCAGCTTTGTACTAAAAGTACCATGTACATTGATCTACCTGATCTGCAATTTGGTGTGCATGTACTCCCTCCATTCCCATGACTACTAGACAAGGTTTTATCCATAGTGCACTCCAGTAGAAACCCTTTATCTAATCCCCAAGTTTGCTGCTGCAAACTTACCTTGAGTAGAAACCACATCTGACCAACTCTATATGGGTCCCAACTTCACCAGTACCCCCTAGCATGCGTGCCTTACACCCCAGACAAAGTTACCCGACCAAAAGCTTGCTCTAGGCATGATGTGCTGTGGTGACCACGCCATTGGCATGCAAAAGTCATGCTCTGCCCATCGTCTTGTCCTGTAGCTCGCAACCAGCTTCTGCAAGGCACCCCAGCATGCCAAGAACCTCCCCTCGACCTCCCACGCCTCTCCCCGACGCCAGCAAAGCTCCAAGGAGGCCCTGGCACGCGTGCTCTCCGCGCCCGAGGCCCTCCGGCGGCCACCCGAGCCACTCTCGGTCGCCCCCCTTCTTCTACCCCTTCCCCAGCTCCCTCTCGCATCCCTTGACGCTCCCCTCTCTCCTAGGGACCCCCCGGACCAAGCCGTTGGAGCTCCCGAGGCCCTCTCTCCTCCCATGGCCACCATGGCGCCGCTTCGGCCTCGCCCAAAACCGAGCTCCCCCAGCCCCGCCTTGCCTTTGAACCACACCAAGCCACCCCCAGCTCTGCCATAGCCCTCCCCGCACTCCATTTTCCCTTTCCCGGTGGCCGGAGCTCCACCGCCGCGGCCACCAGTCGCTGGAGTCCGCTGCCGCCGAGCCCCTGTCCTCTCCAGCGCTCCCCGGCGGCCGTGGACTAGCCAGGAAGGTGCGCCTCGCCCTCCTGAGCTCGCTCGTCACGGGAGCTTCGCTGGGGACAGCCCGTAGCTCCGGCTATCGCTGGCGGGAGCCGCTCCTCCCCCTCGGTCGGGCGCGAGCAGGAGGAAGACGGAGCCGCCACGTCATCCCTCATGGCCCGCCTGTTGGCCAGGGACGAGCCACTGACGGGTGGGTCCCGGCCGGTTTAAGTGGAAACGGCCACAGCCCGGAGCCGCCTCCTCCCGGGGAAGGCGTATTTCCCTGGGGGCGCCTTCGGCGTCGCTGCCGCACCGCCAGGCCGAGCCACTGGGCCGGCCCAACTTCTATCCTGTGCACAGTGCGCATCTTAGCCGTTGGGTGAGAATGTTTTTCTTTTTCTTTTACCAGATGGATTCAAAAATTCATAATAAATTCATTGAGCTCCAAATTGGATAATTCAAAATTCTATATTCTCCTAAAAGTGCCACCTATTATTTGGTGCAACTTCCATATTTTTCCACCACAAGTTCTTGTTCTATTCAAATTTAAATTCAAATTTGAACTATTAAAGACCACCTTGTAAAATCCCTAGGGCATTCATTATAGCTCCAAATGGGGTGATTGAAGTTCCTAGGTGCATCTAAAATCATGTCCTAGGATGTGAACATTTTTCCTTACACCTATTCTGCTAAGTCAATTATTGGACCATTTCTTCATATGTGACCCACTTTGCAAATCCTTAGAATATTCATACCAATTCCAAATCCAGTGAAACCACTTCCTAAAACCTTCTAAAATCATTTCCTATTTGTTGGGTCCATCCACTCATTTTTATAAGAATATTTGTTGTAGACTTCTTATAGGATCATCATTTCCTTCATTTCCACCATTCAAAAATCCCCCTTGATCCACATCCAATGAAACCTTCTTGGTTATTTTTCTTGTGACCCGAGGTGTCCAAGAAGAATAAAACTCCTATTTATAATAATACTTTTATTTCTCCGCTTGTTGTCTTGCTTATTGCGGTTGTTTCCGGCGATAGTTGACGATGTACACGAAGTGCTCGGAATGGACGAGAAGCGTGTGAAGACCTCGAAGACTTGGATAAGCCAGGCAAGCATCCCTTTGACCATGACTATGAAAGCTCTTATTGCATGACATATAGCACACTATTTTTTGATGATGATCATGTTGATGTGGTATCCCCTTCGGTGGGATGCCCCCGAAACTTTTACCATTGATACTTGCATCGTGCATGACCCTACCTCCTTATGAGGGTTGTGTGGGTGGGAGTAGTTAGGTTGCTTAGTAGATGCTACGCAATGTGGGACGGGAGTATGCATGGTGTTGGAAACAAAAGTGATTTCAAAGACTTTTCGAAAACCCCGTCGGATGCCACTAATGCCCAAGGGAGATGATGTTGAGTTGGGTAACCACTTGAGAAAGAAGTGGTGTACCGGAGAAAGTGAGTGTGTGAGTTTTCGAAAACGGATTAGATTTAAGATTTGTCGACCGTCCCAACCTTACATGTACAACCACGATACCCCTTATGTGACGGGGCTTTGTTGATTACCTTGGTGGGTACTAGCATAGAGCCCGCATTACTAGTGGCGGGAGTGACGTGGTCACTCTCGATACGGGGTCGTGCCGGTAAGGTCGATCATGCGCTGTCTTCACAGGCACCGGGCACACCGTTGGTCCCTGCATGGATGTTACTTGTGATGTACATCATGTGGGCTGGGTACCAATCGAGTGGACTCTTTGTTTAGTATCGTCAGGGGAAAGGCAATGTTCGGGTACTTACCTCGGGTATGGACAATACCGCGAGTCGTGGCTTGACACGGAACTTCCCCGAGTCTTGTGGGTAAAGTGTGCAACCTCTGCAGAGTGTAAAACTATTCGAATAGCCGTGTCCACGGTCAAGGACAGTTGGGTGGTCCTGCTTAAACTACGTCCAGATGTTTTCACAAAACTTGGTGAGTGTGTGTGTGACCAAGAGATACTTGAGCTAAGTCGGAAGACTTGATGAAATGATTGAAGATGTGATGTTCAACCCCTTGCTTATGATGATATATATATAACTTATTCATATGGATATCTGCCAACTGTTGATGCATGCTTACATAAGTTAGTTGATCATGTCACTGCATTCAAAATTAGCTTTCTGCAAAATTACCTACTTAGTGCTATATCATGCTCTGTTGAACCTTGTTCCAAATATGGGTTGCTTGCAAGTACATTCAAAGTACTCATTGGCTTGCCACTAGTTATTTTACTGGCCAGGCATGAAAGATCGGGTCATGATGAAGATTACCTTGGTGACGAACATGCGAGCTAGGACGCTTCCCAGTCAGAATGCTTGTAGGGTTAAGGCAGATGGCATGGGTTCACGCTATCGTTGAAGATTTTCGTTGCAAGTTTATGAAGACTTGGCCATAAAGGCCCTATTTGAGTAAAATGGTATGTAACGGATGTAAGACTCTTGTTATTCAGTTTATGTGTGTTCAGTGAGCATTGATCTCTGGGATCACTGTGCACGTACATTCGGCGATCACGACTTATGAGTCGGGGTCCCCACAGAGCTGGTATCAGAGCCATCCTGACTGTAGGAAGCCCTTAGTTAACAAGGACGTTAGTTAGGACTAAACTATTCTTTCAGACCCTTCAAATAACTTACAACACCTCTATATTTCCCACCTCTCCTAAATTTTCAAAGGAAGCAAAGGTTTTTGCCTTGGCACTTCCATCATTTTTATTTTTTTGGCTCTCCTCATCTACTCTTCAAAACCTTGCGAACGGTCGATAGTACCCTTGTGCCCCTGACCACTGGATTCATTGAAATCCTCGTGGGTAACCTGGAAGGGAGCCACCTTGCCAGACATTAACACATGTTTGACAACACCACGGCAAGACAATACCAACAGGAGATACCTTCTTGAGGGATGAAGGCATCAAGACTTGGAAGATGGTGACACCCTCGACACTGCCCCGGGATGATGCAACCTTAGCCTGTGATAATCAGGGCATAAGAAATGCAAGGTCATTATATGCATCGCTAATAGAGCAATCCTATCATTACCGTTGTTGTGTCGGTAACCACCGGTGGATGAGAACCTCACCATTTGGTCCGCCTCACTATAGTGAGCAGGAAAACGGTTCTCGTCATCCCCCGCTCTTGGTGTCGATGATATCGTCAACGTGACTGGCAGGGTACAACTCTACCATGCCTTGTTAATATCATTGCATAAAAGATTGCCTACCTGGAACCCTCGACGTCTCAGAAGGCAAGAAGACCCTGTCAATAACAGCTGTGAAGAACCACCTTCATCGCCAACTCACCAGATGCGAAGTTGTCAAGGACTCTTCAGGCACAACCAGGGTCATTTCGACAAACAGCAACAAGAGACATGGCGACACCTGAAGAAGACCCAGAAGACCGAGCGCACTCCTCTCCAAGACACAAAGCAAGCACGACTACTGAGTCCGAGAACCCCTAGGGTAGGATAGGCCATGTGTCCCCTATGCGAAGTCGAGTCCGTATGATGGTTCAGATAGAACCATAATTGTGTGTTGCTTGTTTTTGCTTGTTTGTGCTTTGGTGTAAGTTGCACTTTTGCCCTAGGCAACAAGTACACGACTATATCACCTACCTTACCTTAATGTTTGTGTTTGGCCTTTTCGACACTTGTTTGATTGCACTTGCACTATACCACCCCCTTGGGCACTCTCCTCTATGCTACTTTCCCTCTTCCCCCTCTCGTCAACTGAAGACCAGCAAGACAAGATGCACCAAGGATCCACCTTGGTAGACAACTAGCGCTGAAGACTTTAACTGCAACGTACTCAACCAGATGTAATCCCGTAGAGATATGTGTTTCCCTCAAGATTGGAAACCCCTCCCTAGCCCAACCTAGACCTCACAAGCTTCCCCAGCTCAAGCCTCTGATCTCGTGTTTAATACACGGATTTGCCAGAATGCCAGTTGAGCCTCTATAAACCCTACTTAGCACTGAGTTCAATATGGGACTAGTGATCGTAGTGGACAAACGCCTTTTATTCCTAAGCCAGCACTTGAACTGATGATGCCATAGGGAAGATTGTTTTGGGGATACGTAATTAGTAGCCTAATAAATTGACGAGGTTGTAATAGATATCTTGAGGGAGCAGTTGAGACCCCTTGGTGTATCATAAGACCCTTAGGTTGGTAAACAAACTTGGTGGATCAAAGTTGATAGAGTAGCATAACTTGTTTCTCTCTTGAGTAACTTGGATTTAGTAGGACAAATATGATCACAAGCTGAAATTCTTGGTGGATTAATGACTTGACTTTGGCAAGTAATGTTGATAGTGGATTGATGGTGATATGATAGTGACTGGAACAACTAGTAGGGAATTCTTACTAGATGCAAACCTTGGATTTAAATAGGTGATTCTAATAGGTGCTCAGGATCAATCAAACTACATGGTTCGGAGTAATTTGGATTTAGTCCGATGATCTTGATCATGATACCATGTTTCTCGGTGGATGACGAGATAAAGTTGGAGTCGTCAGAGCTAATTTAAGGATCTATATGAGCTTGACCATGGAGTTAGTTGGTCATTGGAAGATCGTGGATATACTGTGATAATAGTCCTTTCAAGGATTTGTGGATTATAGAAACTCTAGGAGATACGTGAGGCAATCACTGGTATTGGATCTGTAGCAGTAATGGATCATGTGATGCTGGATGATATTCGTGGATCGATTAAGTTGGATTCGCAGGAAGGAAACAAGATCTTGGATTGGTATATTACGAGTTTCCTTAGCATAGTAAAGCAGTACCTTAGACCTTGGATAGGTCAGTAGGACACTTGGATTTGTAGTGTCGTGATCAAGCTTAGCGGATTGTATGCTTTCCCGAGGATTTTTATATAGGGATATATGTGATTCAGCTAGAATATGCATACGCAATCTTGGTTTAGTCCTTCTCTCAAACCTTGGAGTTGACTTATATGAGATGATACCCTCGGTGATATAGGATGGTTTTGTCTGGAGTAATAGGTAGGACTACTGGCATCTAGGAACTGTGCTCAAGGATAAGCTGATAGACGTTCACTCACATCCTAAGCTCCTTGAAACCCCGAAGCTTTACCAAGCCATAACACAGTCGGAATATGACCATAGACTTTGGCTCTAAGTCAAAAGACTATGGTCGATGCTCCACCTCGACCACCACCAATCTTGTCCCTGAGGGAGATGGACACGAAGACCTGTATTTAGTTGGACCACACCGTCCACACCTTGCGGTTAATGGTTATACCGACAAGCCCTTCTTTGGTTGACTTATGCCCGCTCCTCTCACATATTCCATGAACAATGTGTTTGTGTGATACTTGGGGAAATATGTGGTTGTGCTCACGGATGACACACTTATTTACCCAATGAGATAAAGGAACACCTTAGTCCTATTTGGATAAGCCCCAGAAGCACCAACTACCATGCTTTCCAAGAGTAAGTTTTACCTTAAAGGAGTTGGAATCCTTGAAGCACCCTCCCTGCAGCAGAAGACATTCTTGCCCAAGCAAGATGAAGAACCACTACGGTTGGGAAGCCATGAAGACGAAGAAGAAGAAGCGAGAGAAGTCCACCACCACTCCTCTGCCGGCTACCTCAGCTAGACCTTGTCAAGAAGCACCGACGTTCAAGCACGATGAAGCCCTTGGACATCAAGAGGATTATATAGACCCTTGTTTTATGTTGTCACCTATAAGTTCCTGACCAGGAAGGAACCGAGAGGTCGATAGCACCCCACACTCCACCATTTTGATGATATACAAGGAAGCATGATGTCCCTACTCTCTCCAGATGCCTGGAACGGAGTGGAACGACTGTCATGACTTTGTTACTAGCCCCTTTTTGGCCCAATCAAGTGCTTGACCCTGACGGGATCATGATGACACCCTGTCAAAAGTGGTTCACCCCACCTGCCAAGCCCCAAACCTTGAGGATTGGGTGGCTGGTCTATACTTTTGGGTAGCCAGCTCATCTAGGACCCCCTCAAGAAACCTTCCTAAGTGGTAGAAACCGTTTTCGCGTCAAATCTCTAAGCTTGGTCTTAGGGACAAGACTCAGCCCAAACCTTGCCACAAATGGCTACAGAAAGACAAGTAGACCAAACACTCAAAGACCCGCCAGAGACGTGCGTCCGTGACTACGAAGACAAATGGACAAGAAACGAGTGCAGTTGACTAGGGAGCATGCCTGGACTACTTACTCAAGCAGAAGATATCGACGAGAAGCCTACGCCAACAAACTTCGACGTCCTTACAGTTGAAGATCCATGAGCACCGGAAGATCAACTGCTCCAACAAAGTCGATGATTCCCTGTCATCGAGAAACTACGCCAAGACCTCGATCCTTGTAGACTAGAGAGAGACATCTAGATGTCACTAACCAGCATGGGTAACCCATATGACCAGCACACACATACACTACCTTGCCACGTATTCCGACTTTCGAATACACACGCAAGCCAGACCTTTGCTCAAACCTCATTCGCCGAACCATTGACCTTTTGGCAAGCCTAACATATTGCAAGAACCCCGTTAACGGTCAGACGAAGGCAACAATGCAGTCAAAGTCGTATCGTCAAGCACTTCAGGGAATGGTGGAGCAACCACACAAAGCGGGAGCAACCCGGAACGTGGAGACTACCTCACCTCTGAATTTCCACATCCTCTCTTCGCCTAGCCTAGGAATCTCGGGGATGAGATTCTTGTAAGGGGGGTAGGTCTGTCACACCATGTGTTTTGCCTCTCCTGAGTAAGTTAACATGGCTCAAAAATTAGGACCAATTAAAACTTTTTGTGTGCATATGAATGCTTGAATTGTGTGCTATTTGCTTTCTTGTTTGATTGTGCCATGAACCATCATACATCTCCTACACTCCAAACTCATCTCCCTGACCCAAGAACCTTGCCCAATGATCATGCCATGTGTATAGGACATAAAACTATTTTTATAAAATATTATTTTGGCCAAAAGGAATTTATTCAAATTAGGTTTTCAAAAACCCCTGAGTTGAGGATTTAACTACAAGTCCTTAAATTGGGTGGATTTCTGTGCGCCAAAGGATTTATTTGGAACCTACTATATATATAACTCCCCAAAACAACAAAATATTGTTTTTAAAGTTTATTTTATTATTTTATTTAAAAGCCTTTTCTTAAGGCCAGATATGGTCTTTTATTGGGAAAAATTATTTTTATGCTTTCAAAATATTTGAGAAAATTTAGGGAAACTCAGTGGACATATATTGTCCATATATAAGAGTTTCAACACATGGTCATGTTCAAAATATTGGACAAAACCCTCCAAAACCCTTTCTGCTTAAATCAAGCTTTTGAAATATTTCTATTGGAAATATTCTCAATAAAATACAAAAAAATTCCAGCAAGTCACATGGGCCTAATGTGATGATCTTGACAAGTTCCATCTCAATCCAGATAGTTTTGGTTCACAAAACTATCCCAAAACCTTCTCTGTCCAGAATCAAATTTGAGCAACTTTGCATTGCTAATTTTCTCCTATTGATCTCAAACTTTGTGTGAATTTTCTATTACCCAAATAATGATTCTACACCAAGTGGTCCATCAAGGAGAATGGATTTGCATGCCTGGATCTGCAGATACCTATTTCTGTTGATTTCTAAGGTTTACCAAGTTTGTGTTATCAACTTTCTTCATTTGGGCTCAAAACTTGTGATCAGTACCAAATGGACTTATCATTTAACCCTGGTAAATATCAAGGCCATAGGATTCCTCTACCTAGCCCAATCACAACACAAACATCTTCAGCCATAAGCTTGTGGATAAGCAAAGTGGGCCCAAAAGGATTCTCCTTGTCTCCAAATTTTTACCACAACATATTCAAACCCCCTTCTACCTCCATAAACTTTTCCATGGCCCCTGGTCAATTATTGGGGGTGTGACTCCCTCGTTATTCCTCTCTTCTTACCTTGGCAAGGCCTCTTCTTCATCTCTCACATTATTCTATGCACTCAAATGCCCCCAAACTCTACCACAACTTCATTTGCATGCTAATGCATCAGTACAAACCCAAATATGGCAAGCTCATGTAGAAATTATGAGTAGTCCATCTAAACCTACATTTTGGCAGCAAATGCAACTTTGTACTACAAGTACCATGTACATTGATCTACTTGATCTGCAATTTGGTGTGCATGTACTCCCTCCATTCCCATGACTAATAGACAAGGTTTTATCCATATTGCACTCCAGTAAAAACCCTTTATCTAATCCCCAAGTTTGCTGCTGCAAACTTACCTTGAGTATAAACCACATCTGACCAACTCTATATGGGTCCCAACTTCACCAGTACCCCCTAGCATGCATGCCTTACATCCCAGACAAAGTTACCCGACCAAAAGCTTGCTCTAGACATGATGTGCCGTGGTGACCACGCCATTGGCATGCAAAAGTCATGCTCTGCCCATCGTCTTGTCCTGTAGCTCGCAACAAGCTTCTGCAAGGCACCCCAGCACGCTAGGAACCTCCCCTCGACCTCCCACGCCTCTCCCCGAGGCCAGCAAAGCTCCAAGGAGGCTCTGGCACGCGTGCTCTCCGCACCCGAGGCCCTCCGGCGGCCACCCGAGCCCCTCTCGGTCGCTCCCCTTCTTCTACCCCTTCCCCAGCTCCCTCTCGCGTCCCTTGACGCTCCCCTCTCTCCAAGGGACCCCCCGGACCAAGCCGTTGGAGCTCCCAAGGCCCTCTCTCCTCCCATGGCCGCCATGGCGCCGCTTCGGCCTCGCCCAAATCCGAGCTCCCCCCAGCCCCTCCTTTCCTTTGAACCACACCAGGCCACCCCCAGATCTGCCACAACCCTCCCCGCACTCCATTTTCCCTTTCCCGGTGGCCGGAGCACCACCGCCGCGGCCACCAGTCGCTGGAGTCCGCTGCCGCCGAGCCCCTGTCCTCCCCAGTGCTCCCCGACGGCCGTGGACTAGCCAGGCAGGTGCGCCTCGCCCTCCTGAACTCGCCCGTCACCGGAGCTTCGCTGGGGACAGCCCGTAGCTCCGGCTATCGCTGGCGGGAGCCGCTCCTCCCCCTCGGTCGGGCGCGAGCAGGAGGAAGACGGAGCCGCCGCGTCATCCCTCATGGCCCGCTTGTCGGCCAGTGACGAGCCACTGACGGGTGGGTCCCGGCCGGTTTAAGTGGAAACGGCCACAGCCCGGAGCCGCCTCCTCCCGGGGAAGGCGTATTTCACTGGGGGCGCCTTCGGCGTCGCTGCCGCACCGCCAGGCCGAGCCACTGGGCCGGCCCAACTACTATCCTGTGCACAGTACGCATCTTAGCCGTTGGGTGAGAATGTTTTTCTTTTTCTTTTACCAGATGTATTCAAAAATTCATAATAAATTCATTTGAGCTGCAAATTGGATAATTCAAATTTCTATATTCTCCTAAAAGTGCCACCTATTATTTGGTGTAAGTTCCATATTTTTCCACCACAAGTTCTTGTTCTGTTCAAAATTAAATTCAAATTTGAACTATTAAAGACCACCTTGTAAAATCCCTAGGGCATTCATTATCGCTCCAAATGGGGTGATTGAAGTTCCTAGGTGCATCTAAAATCATGTCCTAGGATGTGAACATTTTTCCTTACACCTATTCTGCTAAGTCAATTATTGGACCATTTCTTCATATGCGACCCACTTTGCAAATCCTTAGAATATTCATACCAATTCTAAATCCAGTGAAACCACTTCCTAAAACCTTCTAAAATCATTTCCTATTTATTGGGTCCATTCACTCATTTTTATAAGAATATTTTCTGTAGACTTCTTATAGGATCATCATTTCCTTCATTTCCACCATTCAAAAATCCCCCTTGATCCACATCCAATGAAACCTTCTTGGTTATTTTTCTTGTGACCTGAGGTGTCCAAGAAGAATAAAACTCCTATTTATAATAACACTTTTATTTCTCTACTTGTTGTGTTGCTTATTGCGGTTGTTTCCGGCGATAGTTGACGAAGTAGACGAAGTGCTCGGAATGGACGAGAAGCGTGTGAACACCTTGAAGACTTGGATAAGCCAGGCAAGCATCCCTTTGACCATGACTATGAAACCTCTTATTGCATGGCATATAGCACACTATTTCTTGATGATGATCATGTTGATGTGGTATCCCCTTCGGTGGGATGCCCCCGATACTTTTACCATTCATACTTGCATCGTGCATGACCCTACCTCCTTATGAGGGTTGTGCGGGTGGGAGTAGTTAGGTTGCTTAGTAGATGCTACGCAATGTGGGACGGGAGTATGCGTGGTGTTGGAAACAAAAGTGATTTCAAAGACTTTTCGAAAACCCCGTCGGGTGCCACAAATGCCCGAGGGAGATGATGTTGAGTTGGGTAACCACTTGAGAAAGAAGTGGTGTACCGGAGAAAGTGAGTGTGTGTGTTTTCGAAAACGGATTAGATTTAAGATTTGTCGACCGTCCCAACCTTACATGTACAACCACGATACCCCTTATGGGGCGGGGCTTTGTTGATTACCTTGGTGGGTACTAGCATAGAGCCCGCATTACTAGTGGCGGGAGTGACGTGGTCAGTCTCGATACAAGATCGTGCCGCTAAGGTTGATCATGCGCTGTCTTCACAGGCACCGGGCACACCGTTGTTCCCTGCATGGATGTTACTTGTGATGTACATCATGTGGGCTGGGTACCAATCGAGTGGACTCTTTGTTTAGTATCGTCAGGGGAAAGGCAATGTTCGGGTACTTACCTCGGGTATGGACAATACCGCGAGTCGTGGCTTGACACGAAAGTTCCCCGAGTCTTGTGGGTAAAGTGTGCAACCTCTGCAGAGTGTAAAACTATTCGAATAGCCGTGTCCACGGTCAAGGACAGTTGGGTGGTGCTGCTTAAACTACGTCCAGATGTTTTCACAAAACTTGGTGTGTGTGTGTGACCAAGATATACTTGAGCTAAGTCGGAAGACTTGATGAAATGATTGAACATGTGATGTTCAACCCCTTGCTTATGATGATATGTATAACTTGTTCATATGGATATCTGCCAAATGTTGATGCATGCTTACATAAGTTATTTGATCATGTCACTGCACTCAAAATTAGCTTTCTGCAAAATTACCTACTTAGTGCTATATCATGCTCTGTTGAACCTTGTTCCAAACATGGGTTGCTTGCGAGTACATTCAAAGTACTCATTGGCTTGCCACTGGTTATTTTATTGGCCAGGCATGAAAGATCAGGTCATGATGAAGATTACCTTGGTGACGAACATGCGAGCTAGGACGCTTCCCAGTCAGAATGCCTGTAGGGTTAAGGCAGATGGCATGGGTTCACGCTGCCGTTGAAGATTTCCGCTGCAAGTTTATGAAGACTTGGCCATAAAGGCCCTATTTGAGTAAAACGGTATGTAACGGATGTAAGACTCTTGTTATTCAGTTTCTGTGTGTTCAGTGAGCATTGATCTCTGGGATCACTGTGCACGTACATTCGGTGATCACGACTTATGAGTCGGGGTCCCCACATATTTTTGGTATTTTTGGTTTATAGATCTGAAAATATAATATGGAAAATAGACCCGGGGGCCATAGGTTTCACTAGAGGCATCTCTCATGAAGGAAAATAATACAGTGGGTGAACAAATTACTGTCGAGCAATTGATAGAAAAGCGCATAGTTATGACGATATCCAAGGAAATGATTATGCATATAGGCATCACGTCCGTGTCAAGTAGACCGAAACGATTCTGCATCTACTACTATTACTCCACACATCGACCGACTCCTGCCTGCGTCTAGAGTATTAAGTTCATGAAGAACAGAGTAACGCATTAGGTAAGATGACATGATGTAGAGGGATAAACTCAAGCAATATGATGAAAACCCCATCTTTTTATCTTTGATGACAACAATACAAATACGTGCCTCGCTACCCCAAGTTTGTCACTGGGTGAGGACACCACAAGATTGAACCCAAAACTAAGCATTTCTCCCATTGCAAGAATTACCAATCTAGTTGGCCAAACCAAACCAATAACTCGAAGAGACTTGCAAAGATATGAAATCATGCATAGAAGAATTTAGAGAAGATTCAAATAATATTCATAGATAAGCTGATCATAAACCCACAATTCATCGGATCTCGACAAACACACCACAAAAGAGTATTACATCGGATAGATCTCCATGAAGATCATGAAGAACAAGGTATTGAAAAACAAAGAGAGAGAAGAAGCCATCTAGCTACTAGCTATGGACCCGAAGGTCTATGGTGAACTACTCACGCATCATCGGAGGGGCAATGGAGATGATGTAGATGCCCTCCGTGATCGAATCCCCCTCCGGCAGATTACCGAAAAAGGCTCCAAGATGGGATCTCATGGGAACAGAGGCTTCCGGCGGCAGAAAAGTATTTTCGTGGCTCTTTTTGGTGTTCAGGGAATATTTGGGAATTTATAGGCCGAAGAATAGGGTTAGGAGAGCTGCTTGGGGGCCACAAGCCAGGAGGGCGCCCCCTAGGGCGCGCCCCATAGGCTTGTGACTCCCCGGCAGGTCTCCTGCCTTCATCTCCAAGTCTGCTAGGTTTCTTCTGGTCCAAGAAAAATCATCGCGAAGATTTTATTCCGTTTGGACTCCGTTTAATATTCCTTACCTGCAATACTCAAAAACAAGGAAAAAACAGAAACTAGCACTAGGCTCTAGATTAATAGGTTAGTCCCAAAAATAATATAAAATAGCATATTAATGCATATAAAACATCCAAAACAGATAATATAATAGAATGGAACAATAAAAAATTATAGATACATTGGAGATGTATCAAGCATCCCCAAGCTTAATTCCTGCTCGTCCTCAAGTAGGTAAATGATAAAAACAGAATTTTTGATGTGGAATGCTACCTAACATATTTATCCATGTAATATTCTTTATTGTGGCATGAATATTCAGATCCGCAAGAGTCAAAACAAAAGTCTAAATTTGACATAAAAACAGTAATACTTCAAGCATACTAACAAGGCAATTGCGTCCTTTCGAAATAACATGGCCTTAGAAAGTTAACCCTACAAAATCATATGGTCTGGCTATGCTCCATCTTCCCCACACAAAGTATCTAAATCATGCACAACCCCGATGACAAGTCAAGCAATTGTTTCACACTTTTTATGTTCTCAAACCTTTTCAACTCTCACGCAATACATGAGCGTGAGCCATGGATATAGCACTATAGGTGGAATAGAATATGGTGGAGGTTGTGAGGAAAAAAGAGAAGATAGTCTCACATCAACTAGGCGTATCAACGGGCTATGGAGATGCCCATCAATAGATATCAATGTGAGTGAGTAGGGATTGCCATGCAACGGATGCACTAGAGCTATAATTGTATGAAAGCTCAAAAAGAAACTAAGTGGTTGTGCATATGAAAAATTCCACTAGCTATATGAAAGTGACAAAATAGGAGACTCTCTATCATGAAGATCATGGTGCTACTTTGAAGCACAAGTGTGGAAAAAGATAGTAGCATTGTCCCTTCTCTCTTTCTCTCATTTTTTTTGGTGGGCATCTTTGGCCTCTTTTTTTTTGGGTTTCATTGGCCTCTTTTATTATTTGTAAAGTCTGGAGACTCATCCCAACTTGTGAGGGAATCATAGCTTCCATCATCCTTTTCTCTCACGGGACAATGCTCTAATAATGAAGATCATCACACCTTTATTTACTTACAACTCAAGAATTACAACTCGATACCTAGAACAAAATATGACTCTATATGAATGCTTCCAGTGGTGCACCGGGATGTGCAACGATCTAGCCTAGCAAATGACATCAAAAAATGGACAAGCCATGAAAACATCATGCTAGCTATCTTACGATCATGCAAAGCAATATGAAAATGATGGTGCGTGTCATGAAAAACGGAACGGTGGAAGTTGCATGGCAATATATCTCGGAATGGCTATGGAAATGCCATAATAGGTAGGTATGGTGGCTGTTTTGAGGAACGTGGGTTTAATGCACCGGCGGAAGTTGCGCGGTACTAGAGAGGCTAGCAAAGGTGGAAGGGTGAGAGTGCGTATAATCCATGGACTCAACATTAGTCATAAAGAACTCACATACTTATTGCAAAAGTCTATTAGTTATCGAAGCAAAGTATTAGACGCATGCTCCTAGGGGAGAGGTTGGTAGGAGTTAACCATCGCGCGCTCCCGACCCTCACACAAAGGTTGACAATCATTAAACAAATCATGCTCCGACTTCGTTACATAACGGTTCACCATACGTGCATGCTACGGGAATCACAAACTTTAACACAAGTATTTCTACCAATTTACAATTACTCACTAGCATGACTCTCATATTACCATCTTTATATCTCAAAACTATATGCAAGGAATCAAACTTCTCATAGTATTCAATGCACTTAATATGAAAGTTTTTATTATATCCCTCTTGGATGCCCATTATATTAGGACTAAATTCATAACCTAAACCAATTACCATGCTTTTTAAAGACTCTCAAAATAAAATAAGTGAGGTATGAGAGTTCAATTATTTCTATAAAATAAAACACCACCGTGCTCTAAAAAGATATAAGTGAAGCACTAGAGCAACATTGCCTAGCTCAAAAGATATAAGTGAAGCACATAGAATATTCTAATAAATTCACGATTAATGCGTGTCCCCCTCAAAAGATGTGTGCAGCAAGGATGATTGTGGCAAACTAAAAAGCAAAGACTCATATCATACAAGACGCTCCAAGCAAAACACATATCATGTGGTGAATAAAAATATAGCCTCAAGTAAATTAACCGATGGATTGAAGACGAAAGAGGGGATGCCTTCCGGGGCATCCCCAAGCTTAGGCTCTTTGGTATCCTTGATTATGTCTTGGGGTGCCTTGGGCATCCCCAAGCTAGGCTCTTGCCACTCCTTATTCCATAGTCCATCAAATCTTTACCCAAAACTTGAAAACTTCACAACACAAAACTCAACAGAAAACTCATGAGATCCGTTAGTATAAGAAAAATAAATCACCACTTTAGGTACTTTTGTGAACTCATTCTTTATTTATATTGGTGTAATATCTACTGTATTCCAACTTCTCCGTGGTTCATACCCCCCGATACAACCCATAGATACATCAAAATAAGCAAACAACACAAAGAAAACAGAATCTATCTAAAACAGAATAGTCTGTAGCAATCTATAGACTTCGAATACTTTTGTAACTCCAAAAATTCTGAAACATTAGGACAATCAGGGCCATTTGGATATCAATCTTGTGTAAAAATTTCAGATCAAAATCACGTTCCAGTGAATTTACAAAATTCCTGGACTGAGAGCAAAAGTTTCTGTTTTTCAGCAAAATCAAATCACAAACACCGTAGACCATCCCAAAGGTCTTACTTGGCTCAAACACTAATTAAAACAAGAAAACACAATTAATATAGAGGTAATAGTGTGTAAAACACTCAAAAACAGAAGCAAAAACAAAAGCATAAAAATAAAATTGGGTTGCCTCCCAACAAGCGCTATTGTTTAACGCCCCTAGCTAGGCATAACGCAATAGATCTAGGTATTGTCGTCTTTGGTATGCAATTCCTCAATTGCACACTTATAAACCCTAGGAGGTTCTTTGCTCTTATCAATAATAATTCTCCTAGGCAAGAAGTCAAGAGATTCACTTGTGGTAATAGGTTCCCTAACAATATTGATAAAGCTGGGATGAACACTTATCATCTTAAGATCTTCATCCCCTTTACTAGAGGATTCACCCTTATTTTTAGGAACATAAACAAACTTGGCAGCCTTAGAAGGAGGAAATTTTAAAGTAAACAAACTTCAACAGAGGCAAAAGCGGAACCCAAGTTGGTAATAATGTCCTCTAGCTTTCCAATTCTAGAGGAATCTTGATCCAATTTTTCATTAACTATGGGTTCTTTTTCCCTTAGGTTTTTAAAAGTAACTCCTACCTTAGATCCATATTGAGTAATATGATTATGAATCTTTTTATCCAAGTTTTCAATGAGCTCTATAGTAGCAACTTTATTTTCAATAATATCAAGCCCTCGCATCACATGTTCCAAAGTTAAGATTGTTTCATTAACCATGAGTGGGGGTGAACCTACCAAATTTGTCATAGCATTATAAGAATCAAAGGTATGGCTACCCAAGATGTTTCCTCCCGTAATGGTATCCAAAACATATCTATTCCAAGGAGAGACACCCACATAAAAATTGCGAAGGAGAACGGTAGTAGATTGCTTACGAGTAGATCTATTTTGAGCATTGCAAATTCTATACCAAGCATCTTTTAAGTTTCCTCCCTCCCTTTGCTTAAAATTAAGAACTTCATTCTCGGGAGTACTAGCGATAGTAGCAAGGCTAGCCATGAGTTTAAGCGATCTAACACACAAGCAAACAAAAAGCAAACGAAAAGACGAACGGAAGAAGGGCGAATAAAAAGGCAAATCTTTTTGGTTTTTTCTGAAAATCGTTTTAGAAGTGGGGGAGAGGAAAACGAGAGGCAAATGGCAAATAATGTAAATGCAATAGATTAGTTTGTGATGGGGACTTGGTAGGCTTGATGTAGATCTCCCCGGCAATGGCGCCAGAAATCCTTCTTGCTACTTCTTGAGCTTGCGTTGGTTTTCCCTTGAAGAGGAAAGGGTGATGCAACAAAGTAGATAAGTATTTCCCTCAGTTGTTGAGAACCAAGGTATCAATCCAGTAGGAGATACAAGCAAGTCCCCAATCTTCGCACCTAAACAAACAATCAAACTCTTGCACCCAACGCTAAAAGGGGTTGTCAATCCCTTCACGATTATTTGCAAGGATGAGATCTGATAGAGATAGATATAAAAGATTGCTAGAACGTAAAGTAAAACAAAAGTAAAAAGAATGCAGCGAAGTATTTTTGGTATTTTTGGTTTATAGATCTGAAAATATAATATGGAAAATAGACCTGGGGGCCATAGGTTTCACTAGAGGCTTCTCTCATGAAGGAAAATAATACGGTGGGTGAACAAATTACTGTCGAGCAATTGATAGAAAAGCGCATAGTTATGACGATATCCAAGGCAATGATTATGCATATAGGCATCACGTCCGTGTCAAGTAGACCGAAACGATTCTGCATCTACTACTATTACTCCACACATCGACCGACTCCTGCCTGCATCTAGAATATCAAGTTCATGAAGAACAGAGTAACGCATTAGGTAAGATGACATGATGTAGAGGGATAAACTCAAGCAATATGATGAAAACCCCATCTTTTTATCCTTGATGGCAATAATACAAATACATGCGTCGCTACCCCTACTTTGTCACTAGGTGAGGACACCGCAAGATTGAACCCAAAACTAAGCACTTCTCCCATTGCAAGAATTACCAATCTAGTTGGCCAAACCAAACCAATAACTCGACGAGACTTGCAAAGATATGAAATCATGCATCTAAGAATTCGGAGAAGATTCAAATAATATTCATAGATAAGCTGATCATAAACCCACAATTCATCGGATCTCGACAAACACACCGCAAAAGAGTATTACATCGGATAGATCTCCATGAAGATCATGAAGAACATGGTATTGAAGAACAAAGAGAGAGAAGAAGCCATCTAGCTACTAGCTATGGACCCAAAGGTCTGTGGTGAACTACTCACGCATCATCGGAGGGGCAATGGAGTTGATGTAGATGCCCTCCGTGATCGAATCCCCCTCCGGCAGATTACCGGAAAAGGCTCCAAGATGGGATCTCACGGGAACATAGGCTTCCGGCGGCGGAAAAGTATTTTCGTGGCTCTTTTTAGTGTTCAGGGAATATTTGGGAATTTATAGGCCGAAGAATAGGGTTAGTAGAGCTGCTGGGGTGCCACAAGCCAGGAGGGCGCGCCCCCCCTAGGGCGCGCCCTGCAGGCTTGTGACTCCCCGGCAGGTCTCCTGCCTTCATCTCCAAGTCTGCTAGGTTTCTTCTGGTCCAAGAAAAATCATCGCAAAGATTTTATTCCGTTTGGACTCCATTTAATATTCCTTATCTGCAATACTCAAAAACAAGGAAAAAACAGAAACTGGCACTAGGCTCTAGATTAATAGGTTTGTCCCAAAAATAATATAAAATAGCATATTAATGCATATAAAACATCCAAAACAGATAATATAATAGCATGGAACAATCAAAAATTATAGATACGTTGGAGACGTATCAGCCCACAACCCACCAGAAAGCTCCAGCGAGTGGCGCGCGACATCAAGGACGCGGTGACGCTTCTCTCGGTCCTACCAAGAGTCGAGCCACGTCGAGGTCCGCCTCTTTCGCCATGCCTGACTCCAAAGAGGAGGCCATGGCGAGAGTCCAGATGTTGCTCAACTTCATGCCAGCAGCTGATAAGATGGATGAATGGAGAGCTACCATTCAAAGTTTGATTTCCTTCGTTGAAGCCAACAAGACCCAGCATGTAAAGCCATCATGACGTACGCGAATAGCAGCGGCAGCCGAGGGCGGCGAACGTGTAGAAGGGGCCACCCCAACGGTGCAGTCCCCTACATGACAATAGGCCCAGAGGCAGCCGCAGCAAGCTTCACATGCTGACGACCGCGACGAGGCGTCCATAGTCTCGTCTGGTCCGCACGACCGCCTGGATCAGCGGCATGTCCTTGAAGACCGGCGGAAGGAAGAAGCGCGCATCACCACTGAGCGACCTCGTGAAGCACACCGTCAATCCGACAAGCACAACGGTCCAGACTTCGGCGACCCCGCGCCCAGTGTCGGCGGGTCCCTTCCTTACGAGGTTGGTTGCCCTGCCTTCACTAGCGAGCTGCGACGGGTCCGCTGGCCGTCGACCCGAGCCTTCAAGCCTGAGCTACCAGAGAAATACGACGGGAAGCTAAACCCCGCGGAGTTCTTGGGCATCTACACGATAGCTGTTCAAGCTGCGGGAGGAAGAGATGAAAAGGTGCTCGCCAACTATTTCCCTTTGGCACTCAAGCCAAATGTGAGATCATGGCTAATACACCTGCCGGAGAATTCCATTTCCTCTTGGGCTTATCTATGGAACGAGTTTGTTGGCGCCTTCACTGGTGGTCATCAAGAGCCTGGCCAGCCCAGTGATCTCCAAGTCCTCCCGTAGAAGGAGGGAGAACATTGAGAAAGTATATCCAGAGATTCAGCCGAGTACACCGCAACATCCCCGAGATCCATCCCACGGCAGTGATTGCCGCGTTCCACTCGAACGTGCGCAACAGGAGGATGCGAGCCAAGATGAATGTCAAGCTCCCCAAGACTGTCAATGAGCTTTACACCTTGGCGGATAAGTGTGATCGAGCTGAAGAAGGGAGGCGACTTCCCGGAGAAGAGCCGGGCGTCGAGGTGGACTCTGATGATGACGACGATGCCCCCGACACAAAGGGAAGGAACAAGAAGCGCAACAAGAAGCGTAAGAGAAAAGCAGTGCTGGCTGTCGAGAGCTCCGGAGACCTCAGTACCGGCAAGAAGGCAAAAGCTGAAACCCCCGACAAGGGAGTTTCTGCGTGCGCTGATTGCCGGGAGGCTGCTGCTGCTGAGAAGGCCGGGAAGTCCGATGGGCCGTACTACGAAATCCATCGCACCAAGGGCCATGATCTCCAAGAATTTCGACAGGTCGAGCAACTTGTTGAGAAACAGAGGGCCGAATACGAGAAACGCAACATGGAAATAGGCCAGGACGGCGCTGTCGGGAAGGGACGTGGCGGCAGAGGTGGTCGTCGCGGCAAGACCTCACAACAAAAGGAAAAACCCGCCAGAGGCCGAGAGAAGAAGGAAACAGATGATATGAGCGAAGATGAGGATGATGATGAGGATTCCAATGACAGGGAGTTCCAGAAAGCAACCGAAGCCATGTGCGTCGACGGGGGTGCATCCTTGCGCTCCTCTCGCCGCCAGCTCAAGCAGTGGGCACGCGAGGTCAATGTTGTGGAACCAACTGCAGAATCAAGGAAACCACTCAGGTGGTCCCGCACGCCTATCATCTTTGACGAAGAGGATCATCCTGACAGTACCGCTACGGTTGGATGTTTGCCATTGTTTGTTTCCCCGACAATCCGCAACCTTAGGGTGTCTAAGATGTTAGTTGACGGTGGGGCTGGATTGAACTTGATCTCTCCAAGAGTGGCTGAGAAACCGCAGATCCTTCATGAAGAGCTCGAAGCAACGGTTACATTCCAAGGAATCAACCCCGGCAGGAGCCGACCCAAGGGAAAGATCACTCTGCCTGTGACATTCGGCGGAGAGTTGAACTTTTGAACAGAGAGGATAGTGTTCGACGTCGCCGAGATCCCACTGCCTTACAATGGAATCCTCGGTCGCCCAGCTCTGGCGAAATTCATGGCGGTGTCCCACTATGCCTACAATACTTTGAAGATGCCAGGGCCCATTCGGGTCATTTCCATCCCATCCGACAAGAAGAACGCGGTTATCTGTGTGGACCAGATGTATCGCGACGCGGTAGTAGCTGAAGCCACAGAAATTCCAGCTCCCGCCAAGGATGCAAGGAAAATAAAGAAGCCTGGCAAGAACACCGGCAAGGAATCCGGGAAGCACACCTCTTCGGTGTGCGCTGCGGCTGATGATGACCTGCCGGAGAGTTCCGCCAGCAAGAAGACCAAGGTCACCTACTCTGAGACGAAGAAAGTCCTGGCAAGGGAGGATGGCACTGGTGGTACCTTCACCATCTGTGCTACCCTTACTGACAAATAGGAAAGCGCGCTCATTGCCTTGCTGCGGGAGAATGTTGATGTGTTTGCCTGGCAACCATCTGACATCCCCAGTATTCCCAGGGAGGTAATTGAGAACCACCTTGCTGTCTGCCCTTATGCTCGACCCGTCAAGCAGAAGGTTAGGAGACAGGCCTTGGAGCGGCAGTAGTTCATTGCCGAGGAAATCAAGAAACTTGAAGCAGCCGGTTTGGTCAGAGGAGTATTGCATCCAACCTGGTTGGCAAACCCGATGGTGGTACGGAAGGCAAATGGGAAATGGAGGCTTTGCATAGACTCCACTGACTTGAACAAGGCTTGCCCGAAGGACCCTTTCCCCTTGCCGCGCATAGATCAAATTGTTGATTCCACCTCCGGATGTGACTTGCTCTCCTATTTGGATGCCTACTCCGGCTACCACCAGATATTTATGAACAAGGAATATGAGAAGAAGACCGCATTTATAACCCCCTGCGGCACGTACTGCTTTGTATGAATGCCCTTCGGGTTAAAGAGTGCTGGTTCGACCTTCGCCAGGGCCGTTCAAATTGGTTTTGGACCTCAGCTGCACAGAAATGTGGAAGCATACATGGATGACATTGTGGTCAAGACCAAGGATGAAGCCACTCTCAAACAAGATCTGGAAGAAACTTTCACATACTTGCGCAAGATCAACCTGAAGCTGAATCCTAAAAAATGTGTGTTCGGTGTCCCGTCCGGCAACTTGCTTGGGTTCTTCGTATCTCAGCGAGGAATAGAAGCCAATCCCGACAAGATCAAGGCGATCGAGCAGAGACAGGCACCCAAAACCAACAAAGATATCAGATGCCTGACCGGATGTGTTGCCGCATTGACTAGGTTCATCTCCAAGTCCGCTGAGCGCGCCTTGCCGTTCTTCAAAATCCTGAAGAAGGCTGGCCTGATGAAGTTGACCCAGGAGGCAGATGCAGTGCTGCAAGACCTAAAGAAATAACTATCCTCTGCTCCCACCTTGGTCCCTCCTAAACTGCAAGAACCGTTGCTGCTATATTTAGCGGCAACGAATCAAGTGGTTAGTGCAGCGCTGGTGGCGCAGCGGGGGGTGGATGAAGATTCATCAGCCGCTGCTGATGCTTCCGGGAGCGAGAAGGAAACATCCGCGGCAAAGCTCGACACAGGTCAAGGGGGATCTTAGCAAATGGTTGACGGTGGGTCCAAGGAAGTGGCAAAGAAGAAAATGGTGCAGCGGCCCGTGTACTTTGTCAGTTCCCTACTACAGGGGGCTAGGTCAAGGTACTCCAGAGCATAAAAGCTGATCTTCGGCCTCATCATGGCCTCGAGGAAGCTGCGCCACTACTTCCAAGCCCATGAGATAATAGTTGTCACCCGTTTCCCGTTGCAACGCATACTGAGAAACCCCGAAGCCACTGGCAGGATAGTTGAGTGGGCACTGGAGTTGTCAAGCTTCGGATTAAAGTATGAGAGCACTTCCACCATTCAAAGTAGAGCCTTGGAAGAGTTTATTGCAGAATGGACACCTACACCAGATGATGAAGCTCCGGAGACAATCCTCCCCGACAAAGAGGCGCCAAAGGATTGGATCGTGTATTTTGACAGTGCTTTCTCACTCCAGGGTGCTGGAGCAGGCGTGCTCCTCGTCGCCCCAACCGGAGAGCACCTCAAGTACGTCGTCCAGATGCACTTTCCCTGGGTGGAAGCCACCAACAACACCGCTGAGTACGAGGGGCTTCTTGTCGGACTTAGAATCATGGTGGAGTTGGTAATAAAGAGGCTGGTCGTCCGAGGAGACTCTCAACTAGTGATAAAGCAAGTCAACAAGGATTATCAAAGCCCGCTGATGGAGGCCTACATGGAAGAAGTGAGGAAGTTGGAGGAGCGCTTCGATGGGCTGCGAACAGAACATGTGCCACGAGCAGAAAACATCATTGCTGACCACGTATCGAAGTGCGCTGCGCAGAAGCTTCCTGTGTTACCAGGGACCTTTGTTCTCCACCTCACCCAACCATCGATGTCCCCGTCTGTGATGTCCAAGTAGATAGGAAACCTGAACTCTGGCAAGCATTTCCCGACAGAGCTTCCCGAAGCCGCTGGTAGAGAGGCTGCCGGGGAAAATCCCGTTCCGGTTGACGAGCAGCTCCCTCCCGCAGGACCTCAGGGTCTAGCGCTTGAGACAAGCGCTCCCGGAGACATGGAGATGCCTTTAGTCCTTGTTGTCGAGCCACAAGCTCCAACCTGGGCGCAACATATAGTCCATTTCCTTCAAACTGGAGAACTCCCCGAAGAGCAAGAGGAAGTCGAAAGAGTAGCCCGTCGGTCAAGTATGTACCAATTTGTAGATGACACCCTATACAGAAGGTGGCCGAACGGTGTGAAATTAAGGTTTATCTGCCGGGATGATGGACTAAAGGTGTTGGCAGAGATTCACGGAGGAGTATGTGGTTCCCACATTGGATTAAGGGCCCTTGACGGGAAAGCTTTGACGCTGCTGAACTGGTCACCAAGTGTGAGGCTTGCCAGTTCCACTCCAAGAACATCCATCAACCAGCGCAAGCCCTGCAAACAATCCTTCTATCCTGGTCATTCTCAATCTGGGGGCTCGACATCCTGGGCCCCTTCCCCCATGCTATCGGGGGCTTTGAGTTCTTGTTCGTGGCAACCGACAAGTTCACAAAGTGGCCTGAGGTGGAACCAGTGAGAAAGGTGACCGCACAAGCAGCTATCAAGTTCGTGAAAGGACTGGTGTGCCATTTTGGAGTGCCTAACAGAGTGATCACCGACAACGGCACCCAGTTCACGACCCGCGCCTTCATGCAATATATCCAAAACCTTGGAAGCAAGGTCTCCTTCGCCTCTGTTGCTCACCCGAGGAGCAACAGGCAAGTCGAGAGGATGAATGCTGAAGTGCTACGAGGACTCAAGACAAGAACTTTCGATAGGCTGCGGAAGAGCGGCAGGCGCTGGATAGATGAGCTGCCGGTAGTTCTTTGGTCCCTCATAACGACACCAAATCGAGCTACCGGCCAGACGCCCTTCTCCCTAGTGTACGGGGCAGAAGCAGTACTCCCCACGGAACTCATATACAGGTCACCTCGACTGCTTGCCTACGATGAAGTAGAGCAATAGCAGCTGCAGCATGACGATGCCACGCTCCTCGAGGAAGACCGTCTCCGGGCTGTTGTGCCTGCCGCATGCTACCAGCAAGCTCTGCGCCGCTATCATAGCCGCAGAGTTCAGGCCCGGAGCCTTGAGGAAGGCGACCTTGTCCTTCGGCGTGTTCAGTCCGCCAAGGGTACAAACAAGTTGACATCGAAGTGGGAAGGCCCTTACCGGGTAGTACGAGTCACCAGACCTGGCGCAGTCCGTCTGGTGACCGAAGATGGCACCAAGGTGCAGAACACATGGAACATTGAGCATCTTCGTAAGTTCTACCCGTAAGGCGCGGCTGCCGGGCTCAGTCCCCGGCAGCCACCTTTTGTACAAGCCTTGCCGATGTTGCATATAAGCCTTTGTACAAAGCCAGGCGAAGACCATGTGCAATAATAATAAAGCTAGGCATTGCATCGTATCATCATCCTTGCATGCTCATTACGCATTTTTATGACTGCAATGTTAGCACCTTTAAGTTATTAAGATTTGCTAGAATGCTTGATGAAACCATAATCTTTGTTACTGTCCTCACCCTACATGTTTTACCATCGAGAAAACAGGGGAGGGAAACAAGGGAACAAAGATGGCGACCCATCACGCTTGAAAAGAAGATATTACCTGGAAAATATAAGTGTATCACGAATTTCCAGTTCAGTACTTCTCATTTTCTCAAGGAAACCCACAGTATCTTCCTTACTGCGGGATGTAGAGTCACCCACGTGGGGAAAACCCTTGTCGGGACGAGCCATCCCCCTGTCTTTACTCATGGGGGTGACAGCGCCGATACCGACAAGGAGCTCTGCCGGGGAACAACGCCAACCTATTGCCGGGGGCTCGCCCCCCCACCTTGGCACTCGTGGTTTGAATGATGACCCGGCAAGCAGCTCCGCGCGGTAGGGACAAAACATACTGATGCAGTCCAAATAAGGAAAGGAAAAGGACAGTACTTGCGGAAAGAAAATAGCATTCTATTCTCATTCATTTTTGATACAAATGGGGTGAAGATTACACGAGGAGGCACCTCTTTCTAATAACTCTTTATTTGGCTTTCTCCCATAGGGGCAGGTTACAAAAAGAAAAAGAGCAGAGGGAGACCTCCAACAGAAGCCCAGCCTGACCCCGTCAGGACCAGCATTGCGCGGACGTCAACCCCACCGAGAGGGGAGGCGAAGCCGAAGTCCACGAGCCTGCCGGGGTCCAGCTAAGAAGAAAAGGCGGCGCCCCAGCCAAGAACCCCCGGCAAATCGCTCTGCCGGGAGGAGGAGGAGGAGCGCGATGACGGTGATGGTGCGGCCGACGATCAGCCAGAGCCCAGGTCGTCGTACTCCGACATGACGGCCTGGGACTCGTCGTTGTCGTCTTCACCGACACTGTCCTCCTCGTCGCTATTACTCGAGGAGGAGCTTTCGACATCGCTCGAGATCTCCTCGCAGCAGCCAATACGGGCGCCCGAACGCCCGTAAATCTTGACGGAGAGCAGGTCGGCCTCCATCATCTTGAAGTGGAGGACGTGCCCATCCATGAGGTTATGGGCGCGGGCAAAGGTTTTCCACCCGTGCCTGAGAAGCATGACGCGACGCTCCGGGTACTCGACGTCCACCCGCGCGGCGCCATTACAACAACCATGCGCCCACAGCCACAGGGCATGCGGCTTGTCAACCTCCATCACCCTAGCGAAAGGGTGAGGGAGGCGCAGGCGGCCTCAGAGGGGACGACGCAGCTTGATGACGAACTCCAGCGCCGTCACCTCAGCATGGGTCTCTTCAAGAGGAGGGTCTGGCATTCGAGGAGGAAGTGAAGCAGCGCTCCGCCCCCCCCCCCCAACCATGGGCTCCGCGTCGACTGCGACCTCTCCCAGCTCCTCCGCCGCGCGCACTCGAGCCACCCTCCGCCTCCACGGCTGAAGCGGTGGCATGATCCCGACAGGAACCCCTCGACGTTGAGGAGGAGGCCGGAGGCCGCCCTCGTCCCATAGGCATACTAGCGGCGAGCGCGGCTCAAGACAAAGAAACAGAAGGACGAGCTCTATAGGATTGCACTCCAGGAGGAAGAAAGGATGGATGAGCATCGCCCCTCGCGCCCCCCAATTTATAGGGGGGAGCGCGGGGGCTGGCTCTCCTCCATTCCAAGGGTCGCCGCCCATCTCCACCAATTCCATCGCCCACGATCACGGGTGAACAGGTAACCGCCCCATTGCTCCAATCCATGGCGCTGCGGTTTCTGCCACGATCAGGACTTTAAGTCACGCGCGCCCGTCGCTAACTCCCCGCTATGCATGCGGCACGCGTGGCGGAAACAGCCTGAGGTGGTGGGTCAGTGCTCACCAATAAATTGGCAGTTACTCCCTCATATTGCGCGCCTGTGCATGAAATTTGGGCCTGACCGAACGACACTTGGCGAGCATGCGTGGGCCGGTCCCGGGGGCTCCTGTCGGTGCACTAGTACAGGGGTACACAGTGCCCCTAACTTATGCACAGGCGGTAGAAGCAGAAAACCCCACCAGCAATCAAGACCAAGACTCCAGCAAGCTCAACGCGGCAGCCCAAGCCTGGGCTGCAATGCGCCAAGCACATCCCCGATGCTTGCCAGGGACCAAGACGAATGCACCTCTCAGAAGACCTGGCAAGCCATTTCCCGGCAGGAGTAAACCATCCAGCCACCTCTCCACCGCATCACTACGACTGACACTTATCGATGTGGTGTCGAGCCCTCAGGTGATTAATCAGCTCTTGCTATGCACGTGGCAACACATTGGAAGGCAAGTTATGCTCGGTTGACACCCGCCCTGCAGCGTGTCAAGATCTTAAGCAGCGACCGGCCAAGCGGTGGCAAGGGCTTGCCGGGGATGCACCCCAAAGCGCCACCTAGGCAGATAATCATGGCATTTTGTCCTAAATGCCAGAGTTAGGTATGATAGCTCTGCTTAGCTATCTAATCGATAGATAATGTCTGTTTTGCCACTTTGGTAACCCCTTACACTATAAAAGGAGGCCCAAGGCAACCTAGCTCAAGGTTGGCAACAGGAACCCCCGAACGCTTGTATTCGCATAGCCGCTCTCCCCGGCAACAGTCCTTGCCGGGGTTAGGCGCCCTGCGTTCTTCCTGTTCCTCCAATCAATCCACCAAAAAGCATGAGTAGGGTTTTACGCTTAGCAGCGGCCCGAACCTGGGTAAAATGCCTGACCCTTGATCGTTGCGCCGTCTCATGCTCTCCGCTCTTCGTGCAACGTGACCCCACTTGCCAAACCACAAGGGACCTCTGGTCCCATAGGTGATCGTGAGCATCCGTGCCACACCAGTGTACTAAAGAACGGGGCCCTTAGTACCCGGACTTGTGCACAAGACTACTGTGGCTTCCGGACTGGCAAGACCTTGTCGGTCAAGCGCCAACCTCCAAGCTACATCAAGCAAGGACTCAAGCGAACTGGCAGGCCTCCTTTCCAGAAGATTCGGTTGTTGATGCACCCTCCAAGGCCTCCACTCGCCAAGCCATCGCTCGACGTCATGAGGCAGATTGTCTACATCGACTAGGTGCTGAGCGGGCAGGCCGTTAGGTGGAGCAGGTCAGGGCATATGGTAGCTCGGTGGACTTACAACAGCTTTAATGACACCTGTCCCACGGTGTGGCAAAGGAATAAGAGGTAGCTGGGCGAACAGCACAGAAGGAGATACGATCCTTGCCGGGAGACGTCACCAGCGCGATACCTCACGGCGCATTAAATGCGCCTGCCCTAGTCCGTCAGAGTTAGGTATTTCTTACTGTAGTTTTTGCCAGTGATTTTCGCTGGTGGGATATACATTGTTTATTCCGTGTAGTGACCAGTCTAGCCAATGTGGTAGCCCCTTAGCCTATAAAAGGAGGCCCATGGCTACCTTTAAAAAGGTCAACACTTCGTTCACTTACACGCGTAGCGACACTCCCTGAGCATTCCTTGCGGGACTGGAGCGCTCCTGTACGGTAAATCCACATAATCTACTAAAAACACATGACATAAGGTTTTATGCTCTGGCGGCCCGAACCTGTCTAAACCCCTAGCACGCATGGATTGGTGATGCTCTTTGCTCCCGAGGATCGCCCCAGCCGAACCACGAAAGGGGCCTTGCTAGCCCCATAGATTGCTGTATGCCCACATACATGTTCATGCCGTGAATAAATATTACATAACTATGTGCTTTGCTATAAATTTTCCAACAGTAATTTGTCTACCCATTGTATGCTTTCTTCGAGAGAGAGAAGCCTCTGGCGAACACTATGGCCCCGGGGTCTCTTCACAAATATTATTACAAAAAGTCCCAAAATATTTCTGCCATTATTTACTTTCTTTTTATTTACATTTTATATTTATCAATTTATCTATCTATCACTACTTAATGCTTGCAAGTAACGAGTTCAAGGGGATTGACAACCCTCTTGCCATGCAAGTGTGTGCTCTTTTGTGTGTAGGCGCCGAAGACGGGAATTTGTGTGGTTCTCCTATTGGTTCGATAACCTTGGTTCTCACTGAGGGAAATAATTATATCTACGGTGCTGCATCTCCCCTCCTCTTCGGGGAAGATCCCAACACAGTTTACATGTAGCAGGAAGAATTTCGGGTGCCGTTGTCGGGGAGCATCACCAAATTCCTATCAAGTACCTTCTCACAAATTATCATTCACTTGTTCTACTTTTTATTGCTGTTATATTTCTTGTTATAAAAATAAAAAATGCAAAAAATATTTATCTTTGCTAGTTTACTTGTTTGCTTACTACACTTGCTAGTTTACTTGCTTCGCTTGTTACTTTGCTTGTTTTGTCACCATGTCTCAAGATACTACTAAGTTGTGTGACTTATCAAATACTAATAATAATGATTTTATTAGTACTCCTATACCACCGGCCACTAGTGCAGAGTTTTATGATATTAATGCCGCTTTGCTAAATCTTGTTATGAAAGAACAATTTTCTGGAAGTCCTAATGAGGATCCCGCTTCTCATCTCAACACCTTTGTTGAATTATGTGATATGGAAAATAAAAAGGACATGGATAATGATGTGGTTAGATTGAAATTATTTCCTTTCACTAAGAGAGAAAGCCAAAACTTGGTTTTCATCCTTGCCTTGCAATAGTACTGGAACATGGGTAAGTGTAAGGATTCTTTTATTGCCAAGTATTTTCCTCCCGCTAAAATTATAACTCTCTGAAACCAAATTATGAATTTTAAACAACATGAGCAAGAACATGTTGCACAAGCATGGGAGATAATGAAAATGATGATGAGAAATTGTCCCACTCATGGCTTAAACTTATGGATGATTATACAAAATTTCTATGATGGACAGAACTTTGTGTTTAGAAACTTTCAAGATTCTGTTGCAGGTGGTATCTTTATGGAGGTGACATTAGTAGAGGCTAAAACACTTCTGGACAATATCATGACAAATTATTCTCAATGGCACACCGAGCGAGCTCAAACTCGTAAGAAGGTAAATTCTGTCGAAGAAATTACTACTTTGAGTGATAAAATGGATGCTCTTATGAATATGATTGCAAACAAGAATGCTCAAGTTGATCCTAATGATATTCCATTATCTACTTTTATTGAGCAAAATAATGATGCTATTGATGTGAACTTTGTCTCGTGAAATAATTTAAACAATAATGCTTATATAGGTAATTTCAATGCTAGACCGTATCCTGGCAATTCCTCTAATAATTATGGAAACTCTTATGGTAATTCCTATGGAAATTAATCCAACAACAATAATAGTATACTTACTAATCTTGAGAACACCATTAGAGAATTTATTAGTTCTCAAAAGAATATTAACACTATGGTACAAGAAAAGTTGCATAAACTTGACGATAAGGATAGAAATGTGGATAAGATTGCTCATGACGTGGAAACTCTTAAAACTTAAACTTAGCCACCCAAGCATGATATTAATGAGTCTATTAAATGCATCTAAATATCTATTAACGAAAGTAAGGAGAGGACCGCTAGGTTGAGAGCTAAACGAGAATTCTTACAAAAGGCGCTTCCACCCGGTTTCCGTAATCATGATGAAGATCTTAAAATGATTGGTACTTCTCCCATTGAATTTTTGTTTACTAATCTGAAAATAGATGATAAAGGGACTTGATATGAGTCAATATTGAGTAGAAGGCATCCCATTTGTTCGGAGGGTGATGACCTTAATGATAAAAATGAAAAAGTGAGTTTGAAGAGGTCAAAACTTTAACTAGTGATGTACCCACTATTATGGATCACAAGGACTTTAATCTATTATATATAAAAAGTATATTTTGGGCTAACCATAAAATATAGAATATACTAGAAAATCCCACAAAAATTAGAAACATCTGACCTTTAATTTACTAGGTAATAAAATCATAATCGTTCGATCATTATTACTTTATACAAAATTACCCACCAATGCCACCAATAAGACTTCTCCTTTACCCTAATTAATAACGCAAAAAACACCACCCGTCCTCGCTCTCCCTTGCGTTCATAAGGCCATGTCAGCCGCCGCACACATCTCTCCATTGTCCTCCTTTTCCTGGTGGTGCTCTCAACTTGCAAATTTTCTGCCCTTCATGCTCCTCCATGTTGACAAAATTTGGATCTCCGCTGACCCAAGTCGTCGAAGTTCTCTCTCTGGGAAGTGTGCATCGCCTGATAGATGCACTTTTGGCAAAATGGTACACATGTACAAGCTGGATCATACTCCACAAAGCTGATCGATCCCCTTCATGATCCTCCATGTTGACACAATTTGGATCTCTGACCCCCCAAGTCAGCAGTTCTCTCACGGGGAAGTGCGCATTGCCAGATAGATGCACTTTTGGGCGGTGCTTTCGATAGAATATTACACACGCACAAGCTGGATCTAACTCTAGAAAGCTGACCGATTCCGTCGAGACCCGCAAGTGTACGAGGCTGCCACGATTGCTTTCCACGGAGTAGTTGGCATGGCAACTCACGTAGATATGTCAGCATTACAATTCAGCCGTACAACTAGCTTGCATAGAGACGTATGTGCCCATCTGGCCGAAAAGCAATCGACAAGTTGCGGATCAATGAAGCTAACCTGTGCTATATTATCATGTTTTCTAGCACGTGCTTGATAGAACGTCTTTTCTTGCTGTTACTTTCCAAGAACACTCAAGGGCAAAGAACAAGCTTGATTGGAGGCACGACTATTTCCAAGAACGAAGTTGGATTGATCTTTCGCTAGATGAGAACACACATGTAACACATGCCTGGGTTTTATTGCCTTTATTTGGTGAAGTTTAGAGGGTCTTACGTTTTATAGCGCCAGATGTTGTTCGTTAGTGCTCTGGATTCACGGAAACTCCCTTTTGTAGTGTTAGAATATCAATTTTGTTTATAGAATCTAGCTACCTTATCAAAGTGTTTGATGTTTACATCTTGATTAGCTCGCCACTGATTAACAAACTAATTATTTTCAAGTTTAGGCTCTGGCTTCTGCTACTGTAATCGTAGTACGTCTATGCGTTCAGGAAGCACATAAAGTAAAAATAGAACTAAATAGTTACTCTCATATCGGACCGTGGATTAGAACCATCATAGTATTTTTGACAATACGTACTCTGAACGGTCTATTCTGTTCGAAGTATTACTTATCCATGTGTTGTTGTTATATTATTAGATCGCATGATTTTACTTATCTCACGGGTTCAGTTTCTTTGATGATGTATCATCTTCTTCTCTATCATGTATGTTTACATATAATTACGAAGAGATCGATAGAAGAGACGTCTAGAGGGGGGGGTCAATAGACTACTTGCAAGAATTAAAACCTAATCTTTTCCCAAGTTAATTGGTGAGTAGTTTTAGCAATTATAACAAGTCTAATGCACCCTAGACATGCTAGTCAACAAGTATGGCAGCAGAAAGTAAGACAAGCACATGTAAGAGAGAGTCGAGATAGGAAGATCAAACGCAATTTGGAGACGCAAGGATTTTTCCCGTGGTTCCGATAGGTGGCTGTCAGGACTGGCTTTCTAGGATATTAATTTCCCAGTAACTGGTCCTTGTGCTCACCAGCCCCAGGATTACTGTTTGTTGGTGGACACATTCTTGATACAGAAATTCTAAGCAAATTACAAAAAATTGAAGTACAAGACCATGGTGGTCTATGGAGTACAACAAGGGTTTCTAGTGGCTGAGGGCGGAAGCGACTCGAGGATTACCAGCATCTATGGGACTCCATTTCCCACAGGAACAGCTGACTTGGATAACTACTATCTTCGCGCGGCTGCTACCTTTGGTGCCTAGGTTCCGAGGCTGTCGTCATTGCGCTCCTCTCTAGGGAAAGAATCTGGCCAAGACAATAGCCAGGGACAAGCCAGTGAGTACGTTTGAATGTACTCGCAAACATCATGAAAACAGATATAATAAAGTAGGTGAATTGCATGCACTAAAATAATTTACGATCATTCAATTAGTCACAAGATAAAATTCATGATGCAAGCAAGCAGGTCATTTATGCAAAAATAATTAAGCAATCAAGGAATAAAAATAAAATACTCCAATCGGGTGTCTGAAGCGACGCCTCGAAAGGGTAAAAATATGAAACATGCCTCAGTCAGGCGTCTAAGCGACACCACATAAGGGCTTATAGGGAGAATAAATAACATGCATGCCACAGTCGGGCGTCTGAGCGACGCCACATAAAGGGCTTATAGTAAAAGTAAATATCATCTGTGCCACAGTCGGGCGTCTGAGCGATGCCACATAAAGGGCTTATAGTAAAAATAAATATCATGCGTGCCACAGTCGGGCGTCTGAGCGACGCCATATAAAGGGCTTATAGATAAAGTAAATAACATGAGTTGCCACAGTCGGGCATCTGAAGCGACGCCACATAAAGGGCTTATAAGGGAAAGTAAATATTAGCGTAATTATCCAGGAGGTAGAACCATCCCTGGTGATACTCCACAATTCACATAACAGGAGTGGTTAGTTAATAACAATAATAATCATAAATATCATCCGTCACCATTCAGGACCAAGGTCCTGAGTTTTGAAAGATTCCCCCAAAGACCGACTCTAAGACCGACACTTGACCCATCCCACACTGTAGTCCTTAACCGCGGACACGGCTATTCGAATAGATGTATACTCTGCAGAGGGTGTACTATTTACCCACAAGTAATGGATTTCTTTAGTCATCTCGAGACTAATTCCACTTACGGTCTTTAAGTTGAAAACACACCTGACCCGCACACACCAGTTTAACTTAGCGGTGCCTGGAACCACCCACGACACTCGTTAAGAAAAACTCTAAGTAGGGAGGCTGCAACCTCGATTAGCATGGGATCACAAAATTTATACCGCGCGCAAAACAGGGGCGCTACCCCCTCGGTCCAACCGGAACACCCATGCCCCCGGACCAATTGAAATGCCTACCAGTGATCAGTGGTATCTTTCACTATGGCCTCTCTGTATGGTGTGTGCAAGGAAAGGGGTTGACGACTTACTCAACCATACCCTGCCCGTGGCAGGGACAAGTGGTAGCACGATTCGACTATGGGGGTTACTGGTGCAAGACTCGATCTATGGTCGACTCAGGAGCTTGAACTTTCCCTGCAATGGTTAGCACAACAAATACTTCTGCTCAATCACCAATAGGGTCACTACCCATCATGCCTCGTCATGCCCTCACTGATTACTCTCGTCACCAAGAGATACCAGTTTTCACAATCATACTTTATCCACGGTGAAACTTGTCCCCGAAGTTTGTCCGGACCAGCTCAGGCATACGTGGCATGAGGCAGTAACCACTTCTCATGTATATCACATGATCACAGCAAATAAACTTCTCATCATATGCATTCATGCATGACTTATCATCATATGCAAAACCCATTATTTCATGTGACATAAACATGGCTTACTTCTCCTAGCAAGCAATCAACCAACAAAATATCATATCAGGTGTTCAAGATGCTTGCCTTGGGGTTGCATAAGGGTGAGGTGCACTCCAAGAGATTTGAAAACATTCTTCCCCCCACTTTTCCTATTTTCGAAATTATCGGAATCAACACACATTTCCAAAACAGTGCAGAAAAGTTGTTGGAATAATTTTGAAATAAATTTGTAAATAAACTAGAGGAAATTTGAGTGACAACAGAAAAACAATCAATTGTTTTGAAGTTGTAGTTAAAAAGATATAGCCAGTCAAAGTTCAGTCAAATCTGGATTTAAATAAAAGGATATAAAAGAAAACGGTTCGGGCTTGAAAACGTTTTCCAGAATTGAAAGCGTAAACACAGGAGTACGCTTACTCACAGAGAAGGTGCACTACGTGGCCAGTGCCACTGGCGAGAGGGATGACTGACCGACAGGTGGGACCCACCTGTCGGGTTCATCTACTTCCCCCCCGCGCGTCTGGCAGAAGCAGGGGCATACTCCAGCGACGTCTCCCGGCGCTAGAGGGCACCGTTTCCGGCACTGGGCGCACCAGCGTGCTCAGGATGGACGGCCGCATCGTCTGGAGCGGAAAGGGATCGCCGGCGAGCTCGGAATCAGTCGGGGCATCAGCCGTGGCAGAGGACAGCTTCGGGTGAATGGGCTTCTATCTCCGGTTGGCTTTGGATGGAATTAGAGTACGGGAATTGGCTCTAGAGGCCATTATAGGACTACTGGTGAGGGTAAGGGGGAGATGGATGGGCTCGGTTGCGCTGGATTTCGAATGGTGGTTGGCGGCGGACGCGGTGGCCGGAGGTGAGGAGGACGGTTGGCTCCGGTCAAATTGATACTACGCGGGGTCACTACGGGTTGAGGTGGGGCGATGGCCAGACCTGAGAGCTCGGGAGGGGGGATTTTATATGCTAGCGTAGTTCGGTTCGTCGGGGCGGGAGGGTAAGCTCGGCGGCGGCTATGGCGGTTTGTCGCCACTGTTGAAGGGGCGACATGGCGGGGCTCTGGGCATGGCAGGAGCTAGAGGACGAGCGGGGGCTGCAGAAGGGGGCAGCTGGCGCGCGGAGGGAATTTGGGCGGTGCCGGCCCCGGCAGAGGCGGCTAAGACCGGCGACAAGCCGCCAAGGTGACTCCTACGGCGGCTTAGAGTGGCGCAGGTCGGCTGTCGGCGGCTCTAGCGAGCAAGGAGGGGCGGCTCTGCGAGCAGGGAAGGGCCAGGGGACGCGTCGGCTAGGGCGCGAACACGTGCAAAACGCGTGCTCTGCTCGCGCTCTTGGCATGCATGCTAACTGCTTGACGAAATGCCAGGGTGCCTAATAATGCTTGGGTGCTAATGAAGGCTAACAGGTATAGGATAATTGCAGTGCAGAGGCTAGGGGACATCTTGGTCGGGCCAGAGTGGCAAGATCACAATGCAATTATAAAACCATGCCAACTCTGGTCATGCACTATAGGTGTTCGACAGAATGCCAGAGCCACCTATGGGGATTTTCCAAACATGAAAATTGGCAGGATGAGGTCTCTTTAGATACTGAATAGAGGAGTGAGGTTAGTTTGGCAAAGTAGAAAACTTTGTAATGCAAGTTTTGGAGAAAAACAATTCTGGACAGAAAATGAAGGGGGCAATTTGGCCAACTAAAAATTTGACTTTGGGGCTGATCTCTTGTACTTAAGGGTTTGGTTGGAAGGACTACTATCAGGAACAATTTCATGGCCATTAGAGGAAAATAAAAATGGTGTTGCAGTACAAACTGCCAAACTGGACCAGAATAGAAATGAGGTTGTTTTGCTCAAAATTTACAAAGGACACCTATGGGTTTTTGCATAAAAGTGAATACTATACATCTCCTGAGATCTCCAAATTTTTGTAGGATTTTTAAAGAAATATTTAAATAGGTTGTAGTGCAACAGGGATATTTTTAGAGTTGAAAATTCTATTAAAAGAATTAGTTGTGGGCAAGTTTTATTATAAAAATTGTTCCTAATAAAATGTTAAATGGGAAATATGATTGAAGGAAAATATTCAAGACCAAATTTAGATTCCAAAATTCTATACTTGGAGGGAAGAATTATTGAAAAGAAAGGTTCTGAAATCAGCAGAAGGGCAAAATAATACAAAGTTTTACTTCTAGCCAAAATTTTAAATTATTAAAAATATGATTAAATTTTTGGGGCGTTACAAACTCTACCCCCCCTTAAAGAAAAATCTCGTCCTCGAGATTTGTTAGGGAAAGAAGAGAAATTTCTCGTAAAACAGGGTAAGAAAATCACTCACATGCAGGTGCAATCAAGACAATCATTTATAACATATATTCTAAGATATGGTACAAATATCGCATCATGTATTTAAATGCTAGATTTAACAAACATATGCATGCGCGCTCACGAGGTATGATTGAAAGGGTTCCGAGGAAATCTCCTCGGTGTCGGGACACATTCTCCTTTCTCCTGGGGAGTTCAGAGTACGTGTCCTTCCTGGACTGGCAATGGGGTTCTACCGGGGAATGCGTAGAACTGTCCAATATTTAAAAGAACACGTAGTCATCCTTGATTTGAACAGCTAGCACGGGGCTTGGTGGGTGGGGTAAAAAATGTTGCAGTTGAAAATTCGCAATATCTTACAAAACTGTCAGGGATTGTGCCCGGGGTTTTTCATATAATTCCTCAAAGCGCAACATGGTTCAAAATGGTTGTGGAGGCAGCTTGCAAGTTGAGGGATGCTCGTGATGATCAGGGGCATGGCCTCATATATAGTTCCTGGTTTAGGGAGACAAAAATTTGGCACCTGTGTGACCTTGGGTATCGTCTCCATTTCTAGAGTCGTTGAGGTCAGAGTCTTAGATAATAATTTCCAAAGTGACGAATCACTGTGGTTGTTGGTTAGGTGGCCTTGGTAGTCACGCCGCAAAATTACTACTCTAGAGTCACGCGTTAACAATTTTTTTTCGTCAGTCACGCATATTGCCCTTATAAATAATGGCTGGCACACATCCTGTAAATTTATTACGGTGGTCTTTCTACAATATCGAGGAAAATGCGTGAATATAGCATTAGAGGGCAACGCGGCTACTAGGGCCTGACAACTACTCTGGTGGACTTGCTTCGTCTTCGATGGCTTCTGAGCTGACGTGCTCAGCACTCGATGAGGCTTCTCCGGATGCCATAGCTCCAGGGTCGAGTTGGCCATGGAACAGGGCTGTTGGGTTACGGTGGCGCCGACGTCTCGGATGGCGCGCCCTAGGCACAGCCTCATTGCAGTAAGCATCCAGACTGCGATGGAGCTCTTCCGGGGTTAAGATCGGGCCGTCTAAAGGGTAGACTGGGGCAGACCTCAGGGATCCAACAGGTCTTCCAAATAACACTGGTTGATTTTTGGAGGCGGTCGCAGCTTCACTGCTCATCGGAACTCGGTGAGCAAATGGTCTGCGGTTTGCGTCCAGATCAAGGGTGACCTAATCAATTAGCGCCTCCTGCGCTCTTAAGTAGCGCACTACATACGCCAGGGTAGGATCTCTCTCAAGGTCTCCGTTGGCGACTTGGGTTGGGCTGCCATAGCCTTCACGACTAGGATAGTACCAGAACGGGCGGCTATTTGCCCTTGGCGACAAATGTCGAAGCTGGACTATAGCTTCTTGGGCTGCAAGCTGGCGGGCTAGGGATTCATCGGCGGCCGCTCTTCCAGTGAAATGGAAGGGGCGCTCCGATGAGGTACTCCTTCCATAGATATGCACCGTGGCCCAATAGTGATGGATAGTATCACTCGCAGGCTCTTCGTGCACAACATACTCTGGGGGTTCTTCTATGCTAAGAGTTTGGCGGGTGAGGTCGGCGAGGATGGCTACGAAGTCTCTAGGTTCTGATGCAGTGGTTCCGTTGCAAGTGGCGGGACCAGGCATCTTGCTAGTCTGGGGTTATTGGAATGGGACTGAGGTTGTGGTGTGCTGGGTTGAGGCAAGGATTTCCTTTATAGGCAAAGGAGTCTTCCATCGCACGCTAGGAGATGCGACAACTCCGGTGTCGGTCATAGACACACTGCCTATGGGCTGGGCTGACTGGTTGGGCACCGACTGCCAAAAAGGTGTCGGATGGACACTGGGAGGCTATTTGGATAGGATAGGCTTGGGTGCGGTTATAAAATATCCGGGTAGGGTGGAAACCTAAGGTTAGCGACCTGGCTCAGATAGGGTTAGCCAATGGTCAGCCTGGATCTGATACCAAGGTGTTAGGACCGGCTTTCTAGGATATTAATTTCCCAGTAACTGGTCCTTGTGCTCACCAGCCCCAGGATTACTGTTAGCTGGTGGACACATTCTTGATACAGAAATTGCAAGAAAATTACAAAAAAATGAAGTACCAGACCATGGTGGCCTATGGAGTACAACAAGGGTTTCTAGTGGCTGAGGGCGGAAGCGACTCGAGGATTGCCAGCGTTTATGGGACTCCATTTCCCACAGGAAGAGCTGACCTGCATAACTCATATCTTCGCGCGGCTGCTACCTTTGGTGCCTACGTTCCGGGGCTGTCATCATTGCACTCCTCTCCAGGGAAGGAATCTGGCCAAGACAATAGCCAGGGACAAGTCAGTGAGTACGTTTGAATGTACTCGCAAACATCATGAAAACAGATATAATAAAGCAGGTGAATTGCATGCACTAAAATAATTTACGATCATTCAATCAATCACAAGATAAAATTCATGATGCAAGAAAGCAGGTCATTTATGCAAAAATAATTAAGCAATCAAGGAATAAAAATAAAATACTCCAATCGGGTATCTGAAGCGACACCTCGAAAGGGTAAAAAAATAAAACATGCCTTAGTCGGGCGTCTGAGCGACACCACATAAGGGCTTATAGGGAAAATAAATAACATGCGTGCCACAGTCGGGCGTCTGAGCAGCGCCACATAAAGGGCTTATAGTAAAAAATAAATATCATGCGTGCCACAGTCGGGCGTCTGAGTGACGCCACATAAAGGGCTTATAGTAAAAATAAATATCATGGGTACCACAGTCGGGCGTCTGAGCGACGCCACATAAAGGGCTTATAGATAAAGTAAATAACATGAGTTGCCACAGTCGGGCGTCTGAAGTGACGCCACATAAAGGGCTTATGAGGGAAAGTAAATATTAGCATAAGTATCCAGGAGGTAGAACCAACCCTGGTGATACTCCAGAATTCACATAATAGGAGTGGTCAGTCCATAACAATAATAATCATAAATATCATTTGTCACCATTCAGGACCAAGGTCCTGAGTTTTGAAAGATTCCTCCAAAGACGGACTCTAAGACTGACACTCGACCCATCCCAGACTATAGTCCTTAACCGCGGACACGGCTATTTGAATAGATGTATACTCTGCAGAGGGTGTACTCTTTACCCACAAGTAACAGATTTCTTTAGTCATCTCGAGACTAATTCCGCTTACGTTCTTTAAGTTGAAAACACACCTGACCCGCACACACCAGCTTAACTTAGCAGTGCCTAGAACCACCCACGACACTCGTTACGCAAAACTCTAAGTAGGGAGGCTACAACCTCGATTAGCATGGGATCACAAAATTTACACCGCGTGCAAAACAGGGGCGCTATCCCCTCGGTCCAACCGGAACACCCATGCCCCCGGACCAAGTGACATGCCTACCAGTGATCAGTGGTATCTTTCACTATGGCCTCTCTGTATGGTGTGTGCAAGGAAAGGGGTTGACGACTTACTCAACCATACCCTGCCCGTGGCAGGGACAAGTGGTAGCACGATTCAAGTATGGGGTTTACTGGTGCAAGACTCGATCTATGGTCGACTTAGGAGGTTCAACTTTCCCTGCAATTGTTAGCACAACAAATACTTCTGCTCAATCACCAATAGGGTCACTACCCATCATGCCTCGTCATGCCCTCACTGATTACTCTCGTCACAATGAGATACCAGTTTTCACGGTCATACTTTATCCACGATGAAACTTCTCCCGGAAGTTTGTCCGGACCAGCTTAGGCATACGTGGCATGAGGCAGTAACCACTTCTCATGTATATCACATGATCACAGCAAATAAACTTCTCATCATATGCATTCATGCATGACTTATCATCATATGCAAAACCCATTATTTCATGTGACATAAACATGGCTTACTTCTCCTAGCAAGCAATCAACCAACAAAATATCATATCAGGTGTTCAAGATGCTTGCCTTGGGGTTGCAGAAGGGTGAGGTGCACTCTAAGAGATTTGAAAACATTCTCCCCCCCCCCCGACTTTTCCTATTTTTGAAATTATCGGAATCAACACACATTTCCAAAACAGTGCAGAAAAGTTGTTGGAATAATTTTGAAATAAATCTGTAAATAAACTAGAGGAAATTTGAGTGACAACAGAAAAAGAATCAATTGTTTTGAAGTTGTAGTTAAAAAGATATAGCTAGTCAAAGTTCAGTCAAATCTGGATTTAGATAAAAGGATATAAAAGAAAACGGTTCGGGCTTGAAAACGTTTTCCAGAATTGAAAGTGTAAACACGGGAGTATGCTTACTCACTGAGAAGGTGCACTACGGGGCCAGCGCCACTGGCGAGAGGGATGACTAACCGACAGGTGGGACCCACCTGTCGGGTTCATCTTCTTCCCCCCTGCGCGTCCGGCAGAAGCAGGGGCATACTCCGGCTATGTCTCCCAGCGCTAGAGGGCACTGTTTCCGGCGCTAGGCGCACCGGCGTGCTCAGGATGGACGGCCGCATCGTCTGGAGCGGAAAGAGATCGCCGGCAATCTCGAAATCGGGCGGGGCATTAGCCATGGCGGAGGACAGCTTCGGGTGAATGGACTTCTATCTCCGGTTGGCTTTGGATGGAATTAGAGTACGGGAATTGGCTCTAGAGGCCATTATGGGACTACTGGTGAGGGTAAGGGCGAGATGGATGGCCTCGGTTGCGCTGGATTTCGACCGGAGGTTGGCGGCGGACGCGGCGGCCGGAGGTGAGGAGGACGGTTGGCTCCGGTCAAATTGATACTACGCGAGGTCACTACGGGTTGAGGTGGGGAGATGGCCAGAGCTGAGAGCTCGGGAGGGGGCCTTTTATAGGCTAGCGTAGGTCCGCTCGTTGGGGCGGGAGGATAAGCTCGGCGGCGGCTATAGCGGTTCGTGGCCACTGTTGAAGGGGCGACGTGGTGGGTCTCTGGGGCACGGCAGGAGCTAGAGGACGAGCGGGGGCTGCAGAAGGGGGCAGCTGGCGCACGGAGGGAACTTGGGCGGTGCCGGCCCCGGCAGAGGCGGCTAAGACCGGCGGCAAGCAGCCAAGGCGACTCCTGCGACGGCTCAGAGCAGCACAGGTCGGCTGTCGGCGGCTCTAGCGAGCGAGGAGGGGCGGCTCTGTGAGCAGGGAAGGGCCAGGGGATGCGTTGGCTCGGGCGCGAGCACGTGCAAAACGCGTGCTCTGCTCGCGCTCCTGGCATGCATTCTAACTGCTTGACGAAATTCCAGGGTGCCTAATAATGCTTGGGTGCTAATGAAGGCTAACAGGTATAGGATAATTGCAGTGCAGATGCTAGGGGACATCTTGGTCTGGCCAGAGTGGCAAGATCACAATGCAATTATAAAACCATGCCAACTCTGTCATGCACTATAGGTGTTTGACAGAATGCCAGAGCCACCTATGGGGATTTTCCAAACATGAAAATTGGCAGGATGAGGTCTCTTTAGATACTGAATAGAGTGGTGAGGTTAGTTTGGCAAAGTAGAAAACTTTGTAATGCTAGTTTTGGCGAAAAACAATTCTGGACAGAAAATGAAGGGGGCAATTTGGCCAACTAAAAACTTGACTTTGGGGCTGATCTCTTGTACTTAAGGGTTTGGTTGGAAGGACTACTATCAGGAACAATTTCATGGCCAATAGAGGAAAATAAAAATGGTGTTGCAGTACAAACTGCCAAACTGGACCAGAATAGAAATGAGGTTGTTTTGCTCAAAATTTACAAAGGACACAATGGGTTTTTGCATAAAAGTGAATACTATACATCTCCTGACATCTCCAAATTTTTGTAGGATTTTTAAAGAAATATTTAAATAGGTTGTAGTGCTAGAGGGATATTTTTAGAGTTCAAAATTCTATTAAAAGAATTAGTTCTGGGCAAGTTTTATTATAAAAATTGTTCCAAATAAAATGTTAAATGGAAAATATGATTGAAGGAAAATATTCAAGACCAAATTTACTTTCCAAAATTCTATACTTGGAGGGAAGAATTATTGAAAAGAAAGGTTCTGAAATCAGCGGAAGGGCAAAATAATATAAAGTTTTACTTCTAGCAAAAAATTTAAATTATTAAAAATATGATTAAATTTTTGGGGCGTTACAGTGGCGGTATCGTACATCCACGTTTATGGAGTCTTCAACCCACGGAGGGTAGCGGTCGCGAGATTCCACGTAGGGCTCCACCCATAAGGGTCCACGAAGTAGCAAGCTTGACTATTCCATAACGGCCTCCGTCCACGAAGTACTAGCCTCACTATGGGTAGATCTTCACGAAGTAGGCGATCTCCTTGCCCGTACAAACTTCTTGGTTCACTCCACAACACGAAGTAGGAGGCTCCCAAGCGGCACCTAACCAATCTAGGAGGCACCACCCTCCAAAAGGTAATAGGTTCGATAGTAACGATGAACTCCTTGCTCTTGTGTTTCAAATGATAGTCTCCTCAACACTCAATCACTCTCTCACAGATTTGGCTTGGGTATAAGAGATTGATTGGATGGAAAGCAACTTGGGGAGGCTAGAAATCAATATCCATATGGTTGGAGTGGATGATCTTGACCTCAACACAAGGGTAGGTGGTTCTCTCTCTCAAAAAATTGGATATGGCAAGTGGGTGTGTGTTATGAGTGCTTCTCTTGCGAGTGGGATGTGGTTGAGGGGTATATATAGGCTTCTCCAAAAATCCAACCATTACACCATTATTGACGAACTCGGTGAAACCGAAGTGAAAACTCGATGGCACCGAAGTGTTCAAAATGTGGCAACTTTGGGAATCTCGGTGAGACTGATATAGAATTCTCGGTGGTACCGACAAGGTTCACCTAGGTAGTTTCCAAAACTTGGTGGCATCGATTTTCAAAACTCGGAAATTTCGATTATTGAAAATGAGATACCAGAGAGCTGGTCACCATTTTCGGTGGCACCGAAATGCAACTTGGTGGTACCGACAATAGGGTTTGGCTAGGGTTTCTAGTTGAGATGAAAATCGGTTGGGCCGAGTGGGAAATGTTGGTGGCACTGATTTTGCATGTTAGGCTTTGGACAGAATATTTGTGGGAGAGCTTTGCGAATGTTTTTGGTGGCTATCACTTGATCACTTGAGCATTTCATTCACCATCAATACCTTACCCCGTTTTGATAGTATTGGCTTTCCTATGGACTCAAAGTGTTTTCTCACAAAGTAAAATGTAGAGTCTTCTTGCTTGTAGCTTGGTCAATCTTATTCCTTGCATCTTGTGTTTCTCCTCACAATCCTTTGCCAATCCTCTCTGTGGACTTAAACCTGAAATAAGCTAGGTAGAAATATTAGTTCAAGAGACAATGTATGTGTCGGGGCACGGATGCTCACGATCACCTATGGGACCAGAGGTCCCTTGTGGTTCGGCAAGGGGGGTCACGTTGCATGAAGAGCGGAGAGCATGAGACAGCGCAATGATCAAGGCTAAGGCATTTTATCCAGGTTCGGGCTGCTGCTAGGCGTAAAACCCTACTGTTGCTTTTTGGTGGATTGATTGGAGGAACACGAAGAACGCAGGGCGCCTGACCCCAGCAAGGGCTGCTGCCAGGGGAAGAACGGCTATGCAAGTACAAGCATTCGGGGGTTCGGGTTGCCAACCTTGAGCTAGGTTGCCTTGGGCCTCCTTTTATAGTGCAATGGGTTACCACAATGGCAAAACAAACATTATCTATCGATTAGATATCTAAGCACAGCTATCGTACCTAACTCTGGCATTTAGGACAAAATGCCATGATTACCTACCTAGGTGGCGCTTGGGGGTGCATCCCCGGCAAGCCCTTGCCATCGCTTGGCCGGTTTCTGCTTAAAATCTTGACACGCTGCGGGGCGGGTGTCAAACGAGCGTAACTTGCCTTCCAATGCATCGCCACGTGCTTAGCGAGAGCTGATTAATCACCTGAGGGCTCGAAACCGCATCGATAAGTGACAGGCATAGCGATGCGGTGGAGCGGTGGCTGGATGGCTCATGCCTGCTGGGAAATGGCACGCAGCCCGGCCACGATGACCGAGCGCACGGAGGAAACAACGGGGCGCCCCGCGCGCACACCAACACGCGCCTACGTGACCCGGTGGACCTTCAACAGCCCGGGTTGACCAGGCGGGAGCGCGCCATCCTGCGCGGGGAGCAAGTGGCGCAGGCGTCCAGACAAACAAGCAACAACGGCGAAGGCGCATCAGATCGCCAGGGAGGCAATCCACACCAGGAGACGCGCGGCCCACCCAACGGCGGTGGCAGAGGTAAGCAACTCCGCTCTGAGGCCCGTCGTAGGAGGGTCTGCGAGCGGCGCGCACGGGGCGGCGCCCCGCCACCGCCAGGAGGGGCCGTCCCCGGCGCCCCGCCGGACGGCTCAGGAGGAGGACCGAGCCCTTATGTGAAGTCCTATGTACCATGCTACGTCGTACCGCCGGACGGTGGGGTGGGTCAGGCGCGTGCCGCAGGTGCCAGCACCTCCCAAGAGTAGGGAGCACCGTGGGCGTCCTCCCCGAGCCGAGCCTGGGGGCTCCCGCCGATGGAGCACCGGGCCTGGACGACAGGAGCGGGAGAAAGAGGGAGGGCGCCCCCGCCGCACCCTCGCGAGCAAGCAGCACCGAACCAAGCCCCGAGGCCTCAGGAGTAATGGCCTGGGAGGAGCAGCAAGACACAAGCAGCGCGGGCCACCCGTGGCCACTGAAGCACCGGCGCAGCCTCGGGAGGCTGGGCCTCATGAGGCCCTCAGAACATTATCCGGCCGACGCCCGAACACTTCACAAGGCGGCTTCATTGACAAAACACCTTTATGGCTGCGCCGGATGCATTGTGCTCATGTTTGGGCCGTGGGAGCGCAATCCTGCGGCCACGTGGGGAACAATGCATTCGGGTTTGGGTCATAAGGGCGCACAACCGAGCGGAAATGCATGGGATGGTTCTTGACGGAGTTGGGAGCCACCAGGCCATGCGCCTGGGGGCTTGCCCAGCTATCTACGGCCGTGACACTCTCACGTAATAATGAGCGGGCTGTATACGCCCGGAGCCCCCCTAGGATGCGGAGGGTTTCCTTCCCACGCAATGTGGAAGCCACAACTCCGTGCTGGCGGACAACATTGCCCTCCAATGGCTATGCCCATGCAACGTGGATGCCCTACGCTCAGTGCTGGGGGAAGACGAAGACAAAGACTAGCCTAGGGGCCGGACGCGGCAGTTGCTTGCTTCTTTTTGGTGTTCGAGTTGCCGCTTTTTGGAATGAAGTTTGAGGATTTCGGAATTCTGTGTTTAAAAGAAAAAGGGGCGGGAACTTTTTCTCTCATTGCTCTCTCGTTTTACCGGTCTTGAGTTCTCTCTTTCTGGATTGGTGTTTCGCAAGGAGCCGTGCGCTCCGGCCCTCCCCATGGCACCGCGGGGCTAGATAGCAAGGCCCCGTCTCCTCAGGGGCTCGCATCTTTTAGCCGTCGACCCTCGCTCGGGGGCTCCGACCGTAGAGCGGTACCGCAGCATGGAGTCTCGGGAGGCCCCAGGGCCTCCTGAGGCAGCATCCGGTAGGACGGAATGGGGATCGCTCGAGCGTCAAAGGGGGCTCCTGAGCATCGCGCCTCAGGAGCCTTACCGGTCATATACCCACTCGACCCTTGATGTTGTCCTTGGTGATCCGGTCGGCATCAAGGGTGTCGAGGCCTCGCCTCGTAATTGCGTCCTTGGTGATCCGGTCGTACATTACGGTGGTAGGGAAATGTGCGGGACTGGGACCTACCGACGTAGAGCCGCTTGAGCGTCAAAGGGGGCTCCTCAGCAACGTGCCTCAGGAGCCTTACCGGTCATATAGCCACTCGCCCCTTGATGTCGTCCTTGGTGATCCGGTCGGCATCAAGGGTGTCGAGGCCTCACCTCGTAGTTGCGTCCTGGGGATCCGGTCGTACATTACGGTGGTAGGGAAATGTGCGGGACTGGGGCCTGCAGACACAGAGTACCGAAAGGGGCCCCAAACCGTCCCACAAAGAAGGAGGAAACGTCCCGGGAGGAATCGCGGACTATCTGGGTGACCCAGCCGCACCTCGCGACGCACGAGATCGTCACCACCCTACAAGCTAAGTACACTGCCGAACCAAGCAAGAGCCTCCTGACGTAATAACGACCCGAGGACGGGACAAGGGTTATGCGCACTAATGTAAGGATGCAGGTATTACGGGCAACCACGCGCGGCTATCAAGGCCCCTGAGGCCCGAGGCGCCAGGAAAAATGGCACGAGGGGAGGGACCCCACCACGACGAGCCGCACGGCCATGAACCCGGGGGGTGGCGACCACGAGTTGCCCCTCGGGAGAGAGAGCCTCGCGAGGGCCCTACCGTTTGCCGTCACCAGGCCGCATCGGCGGCGGCTCCGTGCCCCGCGCGGAGAAACTATGTCACGTCACGGCAAGCAAGCGATCGGCGATTCAAGGGAAGAAAAACAAGAAGGCGAAGGTAACATGCAAAAGACTAACGCCCTCCGGGGCCGGGTTCTTCTTAAGGTATTACAGGGACCATGAAAGGGAAACGGGGGACGCCTAGGGGGAGAAGCCGCCGTCACCACCCGCGCCACCGACCGCCTCGGCGTCGGAGTCGTCCTCCCCGCTGGAGGCGGGCACCTGGATGAACCGCTCCACCAAGGACTCCACGTGCGGGCGCACCTCATCCCGAAGGGGGCGCTGGAGCCCGTCAGGCACCCGCTCCCCGACACTCTGGAGGTCGAGTTGCGGGGCGAGGCGGCGCAGGTTGGAGAAGACAAGCATCAAGGCGAGGTCCAGGAGGTCGCGCGCGTCGGACTCGCTGTCCGCATTCACGCGGGAGACGCCAGTCTCTAGCGCCCCCACCACCTTCTCGAAGAAGTCAAGGTAGCCCCCGTCACCACGCACGCACGGCAGCGCGAGGACTTCCCCAACGAACTGGCTCACCGCGCCGGCCGCGCGGCTGGTAATGCCGAGATACTGCTTGGCGCGCTGGGACTCCATCATCCTAGCATGTGCCGCCTCGTCCTGGGTGGTCAGCACGGCGTCGACCGCCTCCTTCACCTGGGCCTGGAGGGATGCCAGCTCTGCCCTGGCCTCCGCTTCGCCCCTGAGGGCGGCCTGGAAGGCGGCCTCGGCAGTCGTCAGCTGGGTTCGAAGCATGTCCACCTCCTCCTGGAGCTCGCCGAGCTTGCGCTTCTTGGCCGCGGGTGCCCTAGAAGAAGGAGGGGATCAAGTCCGGAGCATGGGACAAGACAACTAAGGAGGAGGGAGGCGGCGAAGTACTCACTCATCGACCCCGAGGGCCCCCCACCGCTGCCTCCGGAGGAGGGCGAGGGAGCCGGCGGTGCCATGCGTTTCCCAGCGCCCGCAGTGCTTCCTCCAGATGCCATGGAAGATGAGAAGCTGGGAAGAGGAGAGGGCTTTCTCTACAGAGCGATGAAAGCAGGAAGATGCCTCGAGACTGCAATGCCCCCCCTACCAGGGGCGGGGCGGATTTATAGGCGTAACTGCAGCCGCGAGGCATCATTGGAGAGCAGGCGTTGTGCGCCTGTCGGGCGCCGCGGAGCGGTTCGATCGGCGCGGTACCGTCCGCGTCGCCTCTCCTGCCGATTGACGGGTCACATCCGCGTGGTCCGAGGAGTAGAGGCCCGAAGCAGCAACAGCATTCAAGGAAGGGCAATGATGGCCGGCGCTGCACACGGGCGTCATTTCAATTTGACTTGGGGCGGTTCCTGACGCCCTCGGGGAGCGGGGGCGTCGCCGCCCAAGCGCTCGACGCGTGTAAAGCCTGGCCCGCAGGCGTTTGGGGCCCGCGGCGCTTTGGGCCGCCCTCAAGGCTTCGCCCGGAAGCCAGATCGAGCGTGCCTTGGGCCCGGGGGCTACTGTCGGCGTTCTGGGAATGGGGGTACCCAGACCTGCCTGCCTGCGGCCCAGGGCATGGCCCACTTCATCAGCCAAGCACGACCAGACGCAACCCCACTCAAGACAAGGCCCTCGCGAGGGCCCTAGGATCGCGAGGAGGAGCAGCATCAAGACCGGCAAGGGATGGGTCTCCCCAGGCCCCCTCCGGAGTGGCGGAGATCTCTATGCAGAGCCTGGCCTCAGGAGTCAAAGATGACGCAAGGAAGGACAGGCGGGCGCTAGCGCATCAGGCGGTGCAGTTTCCCCTTTGGTGCAAAGGGAGCAAGGACGTACGCGGGTTCCCAAAGCACCCCCAAAGGTTTCCATTCCGGTGCAACAAGACAACGACCAGGAGCCCCGTAGGATGGATGTCATCCCCGAGCCCACCTCTGCGTCGTCGACAGCTAGTTTGCAGGCGAAGACCACCTTTGGACAGGGCGGGGATGTACTCCTGTCCCCCTTTGAATTTGGCCGTTGTGGGATCCCTTCCCGCCATTGCGATAAGGGAAGAGGCACCTCAGGAGCGCCCTCGCCCACCTTTGGACAGGGCTAGGTTGCACCGTAGAGAGGGATAAGGCAACCAGTCGATCCACTCATCCATCCAATCCATCACAAAGCCAGCAGAGGGCCAAGAACACCTCAGGAGCGCCCTCGCGAGGCTCCTACCATTGTACTAGTTCATCCACCATACCTCCACGAGAGGCAATCCACCAAAGCAGGAGTAGGGTATGACGCTTCGCAGCGGCCCGAACCTGGGTAAACCACCGTGTTCATCTTCTTCCTCGTCATCGTGCGAGTTCATCGTCTTAGCCATCGAGTAGCGAGCTAGGTAGGGCGAAGCTGTAGGGAATCTTCGCACACGCCCCTGTGTTCGAATCTTAAGGGTTTAGCGGAGCCCGAAATCCGACAGCATGAAGCCCCCAGCGTCAAGCTGACAATCTTCTTCAAGGGCCTGATTGAAGGTTTGAAGACGTATGAAGAGGATAGGGCCGCATCATTCGCCGATGAATCCCGGAAGCTAGCGCGCAATGCCCTCTTCCTGGTCTTGAGCAACCTCGCCTTCTTCCACCCGGAGCTCGATCTTTCCGATAGTTTCAAGAAGATACCGTCAGGCGCCAACACTTCAGCTGCCACGGAGAAGGCTGTGCCTCTCGCCGATAGGATCCTTAATGTCCCAAGGACCCAGGGAAGCCATAGGAGTTAGCTCTATATCTTCCTTGTCGCCACGTTGCCCTGTATTCAAGACACGGTAGGTATCTCGTATCAGGGCATGAACTCTCTTTATTTTATCGTTTGCCGAACTGATGTTTCTATGTAATCGTATACTATGCCCTTCGTTTCCCTTCTGGCATTCGTATGATATTCACCATTGCGCGTTTCTAGTTAGCCGCCAACGACGTGCTGCCGCGAACTCCTTTGAGGAACAGGTACTTAGCTTTCTGCTGGCAAAAACATGCTGCCGGCGGATTACCTCTGGCAGTGTTAATGCTGCTGCGTGTTTCGTTGAGCAGGCTCGAAACAATACGCGGGCACGAACGAACACAGTAAGGTTCTGTCACACGCAAGGTTCGGCATACGAAACCTTTTGGTTCGACGAAAGGGCATATAAACGCATGTCTTGATGGAAATTGACTATTGAGTCAACTTAGCTTTTGGTCTTGGTCTTTCATGTCACCCAGGCGTCTTCTCTCTCTCATGCCCCCTATGGTATGCGCGCAAGCATGTGCTCACCGCAGCCCTGGAAGAGAAGGAACGTAGAGAAGAGCAAAACGGGGATACTTGAAGATTCGTTAGTCTCGCATATGTTCCGCGGCAAGAGCTTGCCGGGTCGATGCAATATTCATGATTGATTCGGGAATGAAAAAAGGAAAGAGGCGGGTAGGGTCACCTCTTCTCTCCCCATTTTTTTTTCTTCGCACCCAACAGTCCTGTGGTGTCCCGCGATGGGTGTACGGGACCTTGCCGTGGTTCGCTTGCTGGGAGCGTCTACCAGCGGATATACTCTAGCAGTTGGTTCAGGACTCGTCCCTTGGCGGGACAAATGCAACACCGAACCTCATGCGAGCTTATCGACACCGACGATGTCGTCGCCTGCACAGAGCTAACCATAGGCGGGGAAGGAGGAGGAAGAAAGTTATGGCCAAGTACCTCTTTCTCCCCTTGACCTTCTGGATTGCGCCATATCTCTCTGGGGCCGAGCGGACCCATTTCTTTCCGGCGTTCTCTGCTCCGGTCTTGCCCACGGAGAACGCGACGGCTGCGCCGTGTGCGTCGGCTGTGTTGCTTACGGCGCTTTCCCCACCTGCGGCCGCCGTGTCACCCGCCGCGCTCGTGGCTGCGTGCGCGGGAGTCCTTGAAGTGGAAAGACGCGTGGCCACGCTGGATTTCTTCTTCAGAGCCATTGTTGAAGAAGATGATGATGAAGACCGATTCGCCGTTCACGAACTCGGGTTCGTGCAAATGATGCACGCCCCCTACCTGGCGCGCCAAAGATGTCGGGGCACGAATGCTCACGATCACCTATGGGACCAAAGGTCCCTTGTGGTTCGGCAAGGGGGGTCACGTTGCACGAAGAGCGGAGAGCATGAGACGGCGCAACGATCAAGGCTCAGGCATTTTACCCAGGTTTGTGGATTGATTGGAGGAACACGAATAACGCAGGGCGCCTAACCCCGGCAAGGGCTGCTGCCGGGGGAAGAGCGGCTATGCGAGTACAAGTGTTCGGGGGTTCAGGTTGCCAACCATGAGCTAGGTTGCCTTGGGCCTCCTTTTATAGTGCAAGGGGTTACCACAATGGCAAAACAGACATTATCTATCGATTAGATAGCTAAGCAGAGCTATCATACCTAACTCTGGCATTTAGGACAAAATGCCATGATTACCTGCCTAGGTGGCACTTGGGGGTGCATCCCCGGCAAGCCCTTGCCATCGCTTGGCCGGTTGCTGCTTAAGATCTTGACACACTGCGAGGCGGGTGTCAACCGAGCGTAACTTGCCTTCCAATGCGTCGCCACGTGCTTAGCGAGAGCTGATTAATCGCCTGAGGGCTCGACACCACATCGATAAGTGACAGGCGTAGCGATGCAGTGGAGCGGTGGCTGGATGGCTCACGCCTGCCGGGAAATGGCTTGCTGGGTCTTCTCAGAGGTGCATTCGTCCTGGTCCCCGGCAAGTGTCGGGGACGTGCTTGGCGCGCCGCAGCCCAGGCTTGGGCTGCCGCGTTGAGCTTGCTGGAGTCTTGGTCTTGATTGCTGTCGGGGTGGCTTGACCGTCTGCAGGGTGTGGCTGGCGGGCGTCGGTGGCCGTCTGTCCGGGCAGGAGTCAGGGGAAAATGAACACCCCTGTTTGTTTACCCCGACAATATGTTGTCATGAATTATCAAAACCACCAAGGGAGCATATGTGCTTTCAATCTCCCCCTTTTTGGCAATTGATGAGAACATACAATCAAAGCTTCAATTTAAGACATGTAGGAATATGTGGTAGCTTTGAAAGGTACATGACTAATACAAGCTCCCCCTAAATATGTGTAATCCATTTTACAGATAGTTTCTTTGGAATGCATGGACACACATCACTACTGGAATCAGGGACTTTGCCATCTGCCAGCTCTTTGCCGTCTGCTGGCAGATGGCAAAGAGGATATTTGCCGTCTGCTTTTACAAAGCAGACGGCAAAGAACATGCTGATGGGAAAGAGGCTCTTTGCCATCTGCACTTCTTTGCCATCTGCTGGCAGACGGCAAAGAGTTCTTTGCCGTCTTCCAGCAGACGGCAAAGACCAAAGTGGGGCCCACGGGGTACTGCGTTGGACAAGGGACATGAGAAGTCATGTATATCTTGGCTATATGCATCAAACATACATGAATGAGGTGTTTCCATGCTCAAGACTTCACTCTTGCAAACAATATGTGCAAGAAGCAAGGGATCATCTTGACCAAGGATATGATGCATATACTTACCTTGAGATTCTTGAGCATTTTAGTAGTAGAAATACACTTGAGAAAACAAAGTTAGGAAACACAAGGGTATTCTACTTATTTAGATGCAAACGAATTCAAGAGTACCAAGAATCATTAAGACCTTCCTCCCCTAAGTGTGAATATTAAGTCTTCCTCTCCCCCTGAATCATAGCATGTAGATATTGGGAGTAGGTTCGGGCTGAGAAAAATCTAACAACTATGAGCAGTCAAAATACTTGTTCTCTCTCCCTCTTGAAGTGATATTTCTCCCCTTTTTGGGTAATCAAGAATTTTCATATGTATCTCTCCCCCTTTGGCATAATCAGAGTTATGGTATTTCTCCCCCTTAGTATTATATCTCCCCCTTTGGTATGAATAAGCTTTTGAAGCTTTGATATTTCTCCCCCTTTGGAATTAATTTGCAAAAAGGGTCATACAAAGGGTCAGATAAAAGGGACATTGTGGGATCATTGAGTAGAATTTCTCCTCCTTCCATTGATCTGAAAGCGTTTAATATTTCTCCCCCTTTATCATAGGGATCCTTGAAGATTGACTTCTCCCCCATATTTTTTTTTTGATAATAAAGGGATCATTGAAGAAATGGAGATTTTCCAAAATCGAAACGACAAAACAAAGAATAGCAAAATCGGTGACTCCGAAGAAAATTTGTCGGTGGAACCGATTTAGTGAGTGTGCAGCCTATTTGCAATATCGATGAAACCGAGAATTTTGAATCGGAGGATCTGAAGTACTAAACAGAGACTTGACAATATTTGACAGAATTTATTTTTCGGTAAGTTTTTATAGAAGAAAAAGTCTTCAGATAGTTTTTTTAAAAAAAGAGAACAGAATGATTGCTGAGAATAAAGAGTATTTACAAGAAATTTTCATCTAGATGTAAATTGAGTGGTTCTAAGAAGGCATGCAACTTAAATATGAACCACACAAGATACTTCATCTAGATGATGGGTGGTGACTAGGTCAGCTATATTAGAGTATATTGAGTTAAGGAGTCAAGCAAGAATACTTGATCATAGGTCATACTCTACGTTAAGCTCAAAATGGGGTTGCCATTTTTAGATTAAGCATTTTAATGTTTTCATATCTCTTGAGTTGCTTTATCTCATGACTTGGAGTAAAGCTGTTTCAAGGATATGATCACATACCTTTGAGTGATGTTGATGACGTAGCGTGTAGGGGAACTTCTTGTGGATGCTCGAGGTTGATGAAGATCATCTTGAGTTGGGAGCTATCCTTGATCGTTTTGGTTCTCTTTCCACCTACATGGGTTAGTCATGCAAGGAAGAACAAGTTATATCCAAGTGACATGATACCAATTGAGAATTTTGCAATTGTGATTGTATCAAATGTATGTCAAGGATATGTTTTGTTGTCTTCTTCCTTCATCATCAAAGACGAGTTGTACATACTTGGCCATGACAAGATTGCTTGTGATATGAGTTGTGGGAAATCTTGTGGAATGTAGTTCTTCCAAGTAGCTACAATATGTTAGATGCAATACAAGGGAGCATAGATTTCCAAGATATAAGCTAGTGTCATATCAAGTGTAACATGGAATAGTCAAGTAAGCTCATTCCCTTGCATGCACCCGAGTGAGTCTAGCTCAAGTTTAAAGCATCAGTGATGTTCAACTCACCCCTCAAGTGACAAAACACTTTCTCATCAAGTGGCTTAGTAAATATATCGGCCAACTGCTTGTTAGTACGAACATGCTTAAGATTAATATCTCCTTTGGCAACATGATCACGAATGAAATGATGACGAACTTGAATATGTTTAGTTAGAGAATGTTGCACGGGATTATAAGAAATTTTAATAGCACTTTCAATATCACACAATAATGGAACATGTCTCACATGGATTCCATAATCCTTAGGAGTTTGTGTCATCCATAGCAATTGAGCACAACATGATCCGACGGCAATGTATTTCGCTTTGGCGGTAGATAGAGATACCGAGTTTTGTTTCTTGGAAGACCAAGACACAAGAGATCTACAAAGAAATTGACATGTACCCGAGGTGGATTTTCTATCAACCTTGTCTCCGGCATAGTCCGAGTCTGAATAGCCAACAAGATTAATGGAAGATCCCTTGGGATACCATATGCCAAAGTTTGGTGTACGTATCAAGTATCTCACAATTCTTTTCACAGCCTTAAGATGACACTCCTTAGGAGCGGCTAATATCTAGCGCACATGCACACACTAAGAATAATATCGGGATGGGAGGCACATAGATATAACAATGAACCAATCATTGATCGATAAACCTTTTGATCAACTGGTTTGTCCTCATTGGTGAGGTTAACATGTCCACTAGCAGGCATAGGAGTTTTCATACCTTTACACTCTTGAATGTTGAACTTCTTGATCAAGTCCTTGGTGTACTTGGTTTGAGAGATGAAAGTTCATTCTCTCATTTTCTTGATTTGCAACCAAGGAAAAATTTCCGCTCGCACATCATGGATATCTCATACTTCTCGGGCATCAACCTTCCAAATCTTTCACTAAATTGTGGGTTAGTAGATCCAAAGATAATATCATCCACATAGATTTGGCACACAAATATTTCACCATTAACTCTCTTAGTGAATAAGGTTGTGTCAATTTTACCAATTTCAAAACCCTTTTCAATGAGAAACTTTGTTAAGCATTTATACCAAGCACGTGGGGCTGTCTTAAGTCCATAAAGAGCTTTACGAAGCTTGTAGACATGATTAGGTTTCTTAGGGTTCACAAAACCAGGGGGTTGTTTAACATAGACCTCTTCTTCAATCTCACCATTTAAAAAGGCACTTTTAATATCCATTTGATAAAGCGTGATGTCAAGGTGAGTAGCATAAGCAAGAAGAATGCGGATAGCTTCAAGTCTAGCAACGAGGGCATAGGTCTCACCGTAGTCCATACCTTCGACTTGGGTGTAGCCTTGAGCTACGAGATGCGCCTTGTTGTGTATGACTTGACCATCTTCATCTTGTTTCTTCCGAAACACACATTTGGTTCCGATGATGTTTTGATTGTCCTTGGGCTTCTCAACAAGTGTCCACACTTCGTTCCTCTCGAAGTTGTGCAGTTCCTCATGCATAGCGTTCACCCAATCCGGATCCTGAAGAGCTTCTTCTACCTTCAAGGGATCAATACTAGAGATGAATGAATAATGCTCACAAAAGTTAGCTAGTCGAGTTTTAGAGCGAGTTATCCTCCCGGTTTGTATGTCACCGAAGATTTGATTTAGAGGATGGTTTTTGTCCACTCTTGCTCGAACTCGGGGTAGATTTTTCTTGTTGGACGGTGGAGCTTCTTCATCATCATCTTCTTCGTTGTTGTTGAAGGTGTCGTTGCCTTGAGGTGGTGGTGGTGGATCATCATGATGAACTTCTTCCTCCTCTTCATCTTGTCGTGTACCGCTTGTGGATGCCTCCATGTCGTGTTGAGGTTCGCCTTGACGCGAAGTAGGGGCTTCCACTTGAGTTGATGAGGTACTGTCCTTCACCTCCATGGGACGAATCTTGCCGATGGACAAGTCTTGGATAGCCTCCTAAGGTTCCTTATCTCCTACATAATTTGGCAATTGTTCGACTTGCGAACCATTAGATTAATCAAACTTCACATCTACCGTCTCTTCAACTTTTCAAGTGAAGTTGCTGTAGACACGGTAAGTGTGAGAGTTTGATCCGTAACGGAGTAGGAAACCTTCATGAGATTTAGGAGCAAATTTCGAACGACGATGCTTATCAAGAATGTAACACTTGGAGCCGAATACTCGAAAGTATCCAACTTGGGGCTTGTTACCGGTGAGTAGCTCGTATGCTGTTTTACCAAGAAGCTTGTGAAGATAGAGTCGGTTTGTAGCATGACATGCTGTTTCCACGGCTTCCGCCCAAAAGTGTCTTGGCGTCTTGTATTCGTCGATCATCGTTCTAGCCATCTCGATAAGAGTTCGGTTCTTCCTCTCAACAACTCCATTTTGTTGAGGCGTGTACATAGCCGAGAACTCATGTAGAACACCTTCTTCTTGAAGAAAGGTATCCACATTGGTGTTCTTGAACTCCGATCCGTTGTCGCTCCGAACCTTCTTGATCTTCACTTCAAACTGATTTTGCTCTTTGCAAGCAAAGTTCTTGAAGGTCTTTTGTACCTGCGACTTATCATCAAGAAAGAATACCCACATAAATCTGGAAAAATCATCAACTATCACTAGACCAAAGGAATTTCCACCAAGGGTCTTGTAAGCGTTGGGACCAAAAAGATCCATATGAAGTAACTCGAGTGGTCTCCTGGTAGTCATGATATTCTTTATGGGATAACTTCCACCTACTTGCTTTCCAGCTTGACAAGCACTACAAAGTCTATCTTTGTCAAAGATAACATCTTTAACACCAAGGATATGATCACCTTTGATAAGCTTGTCTAGATTACGCATACCAACATGTCCTAGTCTTCTATGCCAAAGCCAACCTTTAGAATATTTTGCAATAAGACAAGTACGAGGTTTGGACCTTTTAGTGAAATCAACAATGTATAGATCACCTCTACGAAAGCCGGTAAAGACCGTGTTATGATTATCTTGAAGAAACACTTGGCAATCTACTTTGGTAAATAGCACATTAAAACCGAAGTCGGCAAGTCTAGATACGGAAAGAAGATTGTAGCCAAGGGATTCAACAAGCATGACGTTTTGAATAGAGCTTTCATGGGATATGGCCACCTTACGAAGACCAAGTACCTTACCCTTGGAGTTGTCTCCAAAAGTTAAATACCTTCGCGGTCCATGGTTTGGTGTGATCTCTTCAAACATGTCTCTATCTCCGGTCATGTGGTCGGTGCATCCGCTATCGAGAATCCACTCTTTTCCTCCGGACATGTAATCCTTGAAGTTTTCCATGAGACTTAGATTCTTCATGATCTTCTCATGCTCGATGTCGAACAACTCATCTTCATCATAGTAGCCATGTTCCACATTGTCATCATCAAGTGGAAAATCCTTGTCATAAGAAACAAGAGATTCGTTAGAGTTGTGATCATGACAATGTTCAAGTTTGTGAATGCGAATGGCTTCAACAATGATGTTGTTGATAGTTACAACATCTCCTTTAGCACGCATGAGGTCTCTAAGTTCAAATAGACAATCATCAAACTTAGGATCACTAGGCATCATCTTGTGAAAAGCAATAGTCTTATGAAGAATTTCATCAAGATTACTCAATGAATAATTTGTATATCGTTTCTCCAAATCATTCCACAAAGTATTAGCACATTCAAAATTCTTCATTTGATTAAGCACAATTCTAGGCAATCCTCTAATAATAAGATTAACAGTTCTAAGATTGCGAAGCATATCAATTTCCTCTTCGTGTGTGGGATGTAAAGGATCAATGGGAGGTACATAGGGGTTCTTAACATGCTTTATCAAATGAAATTCATCGAATAGTTCAAGCATTTCATATTTCCATTGACTATAGTACTCCCCATTGAGAATGGGCACTCTACGACTAAGACTCCCCAAACTAGACACATCCATCTTCCTCCAAGGTGATGAAACTGAACCTATAGAGACCAAAGCTCTGATACCAATTGAAGGGATCGATAGAAGAGATGTCTAGAGGGGGGGGGGGGGGTGAATAGACTACTTGCAAGAATTAAAACCTAATCCTTTCCCAAGTTAATTGGTGGGCAGTTTTAGCAATTATAACAAGTCTAATGCACCCTACACATGCTAGTCAACAAGTATGGCAGCGGAAAGTAAGACAAGCACATGTAAGAGAGAGTAGAGATAGGAAGATCAAATGCAATTTGGAGACGCAAGGATTTTTCCCGTGGTTCCGATAGGTGGCGCTATCGTACATCCACGTATATGGAGTCTTCAACCCACAGAGGGTAGCGGTCGCGGGATTCCATGGAGGGATCCACCCATAAGGGTCCACGAAGTAGCAACCTTGACTATTCCATAACGGCCTCCGTCCACGAAGGACTAGCCTCACTATGGGTAGATCTTCATGAAGTAGGCGATCTCCTTGCCCGTACAAAGTTCTTGGTTCACTCCACAATACGAAGTAGGAGGCTCCCAAGCGACAACTAACCAATCTAGGAGGCACCACCCTCCAAAAGGTAATAGGCTCGATAGTAACGATGAACTCCTTGCTCTTGTGTTTCAAATGATAGTCTCCTCAACACTCAATCACTCTCTCATAGATTTGGCTTGGGTAGAAGAGATTGATTGGATGGAAAGCAACTTGGGGAGGCTAGAAATCAAGATCCATATGGTTGGAGTGGATGATCTTGACCTCAACACAAGGGTAGGTGGTTCTCTCTCAGAAAATTGGATATGGCAAGTGGGTGTGTGTTCTGAGTGCTTCTCTTGCGAGTGGGATGTGGTGGAGGGGTATATATAGGCTTCTCCAAAAATCGAACCGTTACACCATTATTGACCAACTTGGTGAAACCGAACTGAAAACTCGGTGGCACTGAAGTGTTCAAAATGTGGCAACTTTAGGAATCTCTGTGAGACCGATTTAGAATTCTCGGTGGTACCGACAAGGTTCACCGAGGCAGTTTCCAAAACTTGGTGGCACCGATTTTCAAAACTCAGAAATTCCGATTCTTGAAAACGAGATACCAGAGTGCTGGTCACCGTTTTCGGTGGCACCGAAATGCAACTTGGTGGTACCGAGAATAGGATTTGGCTAGGGTTTCTGTCTGAGATGAAAATCGGTAGGGCCGATTGGGAAATGTTGGTGGCACCGATTTTGCATGTTAGGCTTTGGACAGAATATTTGTGGGAGAGCTTTGTGAATGTTTTTGGTGGCTATCACTTGATCACTTGAGCATTTCATTCACCATTAATACCTTACCCCCTTTTGATAGTATTGGCTTTCCTATGGACTCAAAGTGATTTCTCACAAAGTAAAATGTAGAGTCTTCTTTCTTGTAGCTTGGCCAATCTTATTCCTTGCATCTTGGGGTTCTCCTCACAATCCTTTGCCAATCCTCTATGTGGACTTAAACCTGAAATAAGCTAGGTAGAAATATTAGTTCAAGAGACAATGTATGTTGTCATGAATTATCAAAACTACCAAGGGAGCATATGTGCTTTCAAATTACAAACTATATTTGGTTTGATTATTCACTAAATAAAAATCACGTGTGCTTGCAAAGTATCTGTTTTACGCAAATAGAGCCATAACTATTTGTTCTTACGGCGAAAAAACTTTCTCTATATGTGTAATTAAGTCCTATGACTGCTTTCTTGCTCAGTCTAGCACCAAGCAAATGCTTAAAAGATGTTTTACACTATATATTTAATTTGTCACACAGATGTTTTATAGTGTTATTGTTAACTATATCTATGATCCTAATCTCTCGCCTACTATATAGAGAGGGGGAGATATGCATGGTGTGAAGGAGCAAGGTAGTAAATTTCAAAGACGGTTCATGTGAGTAATAACAATATACATCTCATTCACGTGAAAAAATGCAAGTGCGGAGAGGAGGTGCTCAGTCGCGAGGAATGTGGTATTGGATGGTAAATTCTAATAGACTTAAGCAACTTCATCGTTCTTCTTCTTTTTCTGTAGTGCATGACTTTGTAAAGATAGAAGGGAAAAAACATCGAGAAGTCTAGGAGATGAACACATATGCATAATAACATGGAATTCAACATTTTGTACAACAATGAGCTCCTGAGAGTAAATTCCACATAATGACTTAAAAAATCATGGTATTTTAGGGTAATGAAAGTTGGTCTGCCAAAGTATATGGACTGAGTTACTAAGAGTGGAAGTGTTGATTATAATAGTTTGGTTCCAGATTTCTGCACGTGTGTCATCACTATGACCTATACATTGTGTCACTATGTGTCAATATTTGGATTCGCATGTTTCAATCTCTATATGAAATTCATACGTTGTAAATATTTGACGTCTATTGAATTTAGTCCCTTGATGCTTAGCGTCCCAACTCTTGAATGAGAAATGTTGGAATTAGTACTATACTTTTGCCTTTTTTGGTTATCATTAGTATAATAAAAGTTGGCATCCCTGTTATGTAATCACTAACCAGTAATCAAGCTGATCTTCATGTAACTATGGAAGATGGTGTAAACCACTCTTTATAGTACCTTGAAAGGCTTAAAACTATTGTTTAATCATCTCCTTGGAGAGATTATCATAGGATAAAGTCCTTGGGATTTCATTTCGTGTATAGTGCATTGCTACATTGATATGCATGGTTCTTAATCAGTGGTGCAGATAGCACTTTGTGGAAGTCTGGGCACCGCAATCACAGTTCACATGAACCACAAGTATCGGAAATATAGATATATGCCATGTAAATGTAAGCATTACTGTTTTGGTAGATTATTCGTTAAAAATGTTTAATAGACATATAATAGCTAAATGTAAGCACGACACAAATATCTTAGAACTTACTAAATTTATGTGATAATAATTGAAAATGTAGCTCTTGAATGTTAATGTACTATCCATATTAACTAACTTTTGACGATTGAAAACAGGAAATTCAAACATAGAATTGTAAATCATATAATTTTGCATTAACAATATAAACATATTGTGATGTACTCTCGAGCTGCGAGTCCTGACTGCTCCCCAAGTGTCCTAAGTATATGATTTAGAAGATTCAGTTATTTATTCGAAAGTGATGTTCTAATCCCGAGCTCACACGAGCTCGGGTGAACAGTAAGATCAAAAAATAAAAATAAAAATCAGCGAATTCCTAATTTTTTTGTGTGAAACTTTGACAAATGTTTTCATTGCTTGCAACCCTATTGTAGCGAGGAATCAAAGTTTCTTCTAGCAGAAAGAATAAACAATTTGGACCAAGACATGCCTTTTGCATGCAGATGTGAAATATACATGGCTAAAGATATATAATAACATGATTCAAAAGTAAATAATGGCATATTTTTTATAATGAATTTTAAGTGGTAAATGTGCTAAAAGGTACAAACCCTCATTCATTACTGAAGTTTCTGGGAAAAGAAGTACAAATAGGAGTTGTGGCCTACTTTTTTTCATTTTGGGTAAGCTTGATGGTCTACTAAAGCCCAGGCTGAGGGCGCATGTTGTCGGCCTGATAAAGCCTGCAGTGGCGACAGATGGATTTTCACCAAGCCGAAGCCAAGGAACCATGAGGGCCACTGTGTGCCGGCTGAATTGGCCCGATTACGATAGTGCACCCTTTTCAGATGGACACCAGTCAATCCAGAAACTAGGCGCAACTGCCAGAGGTCGCTAGATCTCCAGCACATGCCGACATGGAACCCGGGCAATTGCCCTAGGTACAGGTACATTAAATTTGATGATGCTCTTAATGCAGTTTGTGAGATTGTTGCTTCAGTTGTGTCATTATCTTGCTTTAACCTAAAAATTTATGTTGTATATTGAGTAATTAAGTCTTTGGGTACTAACTGCAATGTCCACCTGAAATAAAAATATATATAATTTTATTTAAAAATAAAAACTTATTTAAATATAATTTTATATCCAGGAAATGCATAGGAAATGGATGAATATGAATCAAAACATAAAGAAAGTATCTAAATGGTCAATACACTAATTAATTAGCATTATTTTATTAGGAGAGACAGCATGCAACTATACTGGTACAGTAAAAAAATATGGTAAAGAAAGAGACGTCTCGCTAAAGTGAGATATATGGATGGTTCGGATTTTTCGGATTACACAAACTGACAAGTACATTCGTAAGCATGTATTATAAATGATAAGGTTGTTGCCCATGTTAGATTTGTGTTTAATCAAAAAATATTACAATACAACATTATAAAAATGCCAAAAATATATAAATTTATACTTACATGACAAATAAACAAATACCTAAGACAAAACTATGTTCATAGAAGTTAAACATTTTATTTAGTTAAATGAAATAATACATTTTCATTATTAAACTTTGTAAAGTTCCATCCCGCGCATCGAGCGGGCCACTTTGCTAGTAGTGATAATTGCTCTTTAGTACAATGTATTTCCTTGTTGTGATCCATTATTATCTCACCCAATGCTTACGAACAAAATAATGCTTTTACTAAACATATCGTAGAAGCTATGCTAAAGGCTCATGAAGAAAAACTTGAGTTAGAAGTTTCTATTCCTAGAAAGTTGCATGATGAATGGGAACCTACTGTTAAGAAAAATATTAAGGAATATGATTGCAATGCTTTGTGTCATCTTGGTGCTAGCTTGTCTACTATACCGAAATATTTATGTGATGTGCTAGGTCTCACCGAGATAAATAAATGTCCCTTTAACTTGCACTTAGCGGATTCCACTATTAATAAACCATTGGGTAGAATAAATGATGTGCTCATTCTTGCTAATAGAAATTATGAACCGTGGATTTCATTGTGCTTGATCTTGAATGCAATCCGTCTTCTCCAATATTACTTGGTAGGCCTTTCCTACGAACTATAGGTGCTATTATTGATATGAGGGAGGGAAACATAAGATTCCAATTCCCACTAAAAAAAGGGATGGGACACTTCCCTATAAAGAGAATTAAATCACCTTATAAATCTATCATGATGGCCACCTATGGACTGAGTGTCAATGATGACAACACTTGATACTATGCATTATGCCTAGCTAGGGGCATAATACGATAGCTCTTGTTGGGAGCCAACTCAATAGTTATCTTCAAATTTTTGTTTTTTACTTTCTGTCTTGGTGTGATAAAATGATTATTGCTATAGTAATTATTGCTTTTTTTTAAATTAGTGTTTGTGCCAAGTAAACCCATTGGGATGACTTGAATGATAAGTAGAATTGATACGGTGCAAAAACATAAACTTTTGAGTCCAGTGCCGAATTTCTCTGATTTTATTGGAACGTATTTTTGATCTGAATTTTTTACAAAGTATTTCTATACAAAGTCCCCAGGTTTTAATAATTGTTCAGAATGTTTGGAGTTACAGAAGTATGGTGTTTGCGCAGATCATTACAGACTGTTTTGTTTATTCAGATTCTGTTTTTTACTTGCATAGTTTGCTTGTTTTGATGATGTTATGGATTGTATCGGGGGGTATAAGGCATGGAGAAGTTAGAATACAGTACCTTATGCAATAATAAAATATGAATCAATTTATAACAGTATCTAAAGTGTTTGATTTACCTATCATACTAACGAAGCTCATAAGTTTTATGTTGAGTTTTGTGTGCTGAAGTCTTCAAGTTTTGAGTGCGATCACGATGGAGGAAGGAATAAGGAGCGGCAATAGCCTAATCTTGAGGATTCCCAAAGGAACCCAAGGTAAAATTCTAGGAAGACTCAAGCCTCTAAGCTATGTAATGCCCCGGAAGGCATCCCCTCTTTCGTCTCAGTCCATCGGTATGTCACTTGGAGATACATTTTTAATCATCACATAATATGTGTTTTGCCTGGAGCTTCGTGTGTTATTGTTTTGTTTTGTTTTAGTTTTCTACAATCATTGTTTGATTTCACACCTACTTGAGAGAGACACATGATCACCATGATTTGTTAGAATACTTTATGTGCTTCACTTATCTCTTTTGAACTAAGCAGTCGCTCTAGTGCTTCACTAATACCTTTTAGAGCACGGTGGCGTATAGATTTTATAGAAATAATTGAAATCTCATTCTTCACTTATTTTTTTTGATATTCTAATAAATAGTGACGGTAATTTTCATGGGTTATAAGACTAGTCCGAAAATAATAGGTATTCAAAGAGTGCATAATCAGAACCTTCATGTTGCACATAAAAGAGAAATTGTGGGTTAATGATATTGATGTGGTAATATGAAAGGGAGTGAGTACATGGTTGTTGGTTAGTAGAAATATCGATAGTTAAAGGGTGTTACATTTTTTTCATCTAAATATTGGTTATGGAATGGTGATGATGTGTGCGCAGTCTTATTCCTCGTTGAAATCCTAGTGCTATTTAGGTCGGGGGTGCGCGATGGTTAACTCCTGCCAACCTCCTCCCTAGGGGCATGCGAGTAGTACTTTTCTTCGAGAGAGCTAATAAAGCTTTGAAATAAGTATATGCGTTCTTTATGACTAATGTGAATCCATGGATGTACGCACACTCAGCTTTTCGTATTATGCTAGCCTCTTCGGTACCGTGCATTACCCATTCTCACCTCGAGGATCGGTGCAGCTTTCGTCGGTGCATACAAACCCCATGACATGATACACTCCATTGCACATAAGCCTCCTTATATCTTCCTCAAAACAGCCACCATACCTACCTATCATGGCCTTTCCATAGCCATTCCGAGATATATTGCCATGCAACTTCCACCGTTACATTACCTGACTTGTGTGTTCATGATCATATTGCTTTGCATGATAAAGTAGCTAACATAGTATTGGTGGCAAAGCCACCGTTCACCATTGTTTACATGTTACACTAGATCATTGCACATCCTGGTACAGTGCCAGAGGCATTCATATATAATCATCTTGTTTAGTAGTTTTTCATGTCGAGTTGTAAGTAAATAAAAGTGTGATGATCGTCATTATTAGAGCACTGTCTCAGTGAGGAAAGGATGATGGAGACAATGATTCCCCCACAAGTCGGGATGAGACTCCGGACGAAAAAAAAGAAAAAAAGAAAAAAGAAGAAAGAAAGAAAAAAAAAGAGAAAGAAAAAAGAAGAAAGAAAGAAAGAAAGAAAGAAATGAGAGATAAAGGAGAAGGGAAAATGCTACTACCTCTTTTTCCACACTCGTGCTTAGAGAAAGCACCATCTTTTTCATATAGAGTGTCTCATGTTTTGTCATTTTCATATGCTAGTGGGAATTTTTCATTATAGAACTTATCTTGAATATTCCAATGATGGGCTTCCTCAAATGCCCGAGGTCTTCATGAGCCAGAAAGTTGGATGCACAACCACTTAGCTTCAGTTGTGCTTTCATACACTTATAACTCAGTGCATCTGTTGCATGGAAATCCCTACTCCTCGCATTGATATCGATTGATGGGCATCTCCATAGCCCGTTGATCCGCCTAGTTGATGCGAGAATTTCTTCTCCACTTTTACTCCTTTGAAACCTACCACCATACTCTATTCCACCTATATGCTATGTCCATGGTTCACACTCATGTATACGTATAAAAAGCCAAAGCGCGTTAAGAAGTACGATCCAATTACTTGACTTAACACCGTGATGCTTGACATTTGTATTTATATGGTGAAGACGGAGCCATGCCATGCTAATATGATAAAATGAATGGGGATTAAACATTCTTTAAGGATCGTATATTTTGAAAGTTAATGATTGTGTTACTTATGTTTATGGATATTACTATGTTCATGTTTATTCGGTCATCATTTCTCAATGATCATATCAGAAAAAGATTACATGTTGGGTAGCATGTCACATCAAAAAAATTGTTTTTATCATTTACCTACTCATGGACGAGCAGGAAGTAAGCTTGGGGATGCTGATATGTCTCCAACGTATCTATAATTTTTGATTGTTACATGCTATGATATTATCTTTCTCGGATACTTTTTAACCATTCGCTTGCTGATTTATATTATTTTTTAGCACTAACCTATTAACACAGTGCCCAGTGCTAGTTTTTGTTTTCTGCTTGCTTTTGGCCTTTCAGGCATACTGTACCAAATGAATCCAAATACCCTAAAACTTTTTGATGATGTCTTTAGACAAAAATAAGATCTGGAAGCTTCGGAAGGAGACCGGAGGCCAAACGGGGTGGTGCCAAAAGCCCAGGGGGGCGGTTGTGCCCTGATGCCTTGGGGCCACCTCCCATAGCCTCTGGCACTCATCTCTAGCCTATAAATTCTCTAATATTCAAAAAATCCTAGAGATCAACCCGAAACACTCTTTCTGCCGCCGCAAGTCTCTGTTCCGCTGTGTGCCCATCTGGAGCCCTGTTCCGGTGCCCTGTCGGAGGGGGGATCGATCATGGAGGGCCTCTACATCAACCTTGATGCTCCCATGGTGATGTGTGAGTAGTTCACCATAGACCTACGGGTTCGTAGTTAGTACCTAGATGGCTATCTCTCTCTATGTTCTTCAATGCAAATATCATCGCGATTCCCGCGGTGATCTATCTTATTTAATCTTCTTTGTGGTGTGTTTGTTGGGATCCGATGAATTGTGGGTTTATGTTCAGATTATTCATGAAAATATATTGAATCCTTGCTTGTTATTTATAAGCATGATTTGGTTAGGCCAAGTAGATTGATTTATCTTCAGTGGGACTGGTGCGTTGTAGTGGGTTTAATCTTGCGGCGCTCAATCCTAGTGACAGAAAGGGACATGACATGTATTGTATTGCCGCCAGTAAGGGTAAAAAAATGGGGTTCATTCATATTAATTAGATTTACTTTGTCTACATCATGTCATCATCATCCAAGCATTACTCTATTTTTTAATTAATACTCTAGATGCATGCTAGATAGCGTTCGATGGGTGGAGTAATAGTAGTAGATGCAGGCAGGAGTCGGTCTACTTTCTTATGGATGTGATGCCTATATACATGATCACTGTCGTGAATAAATATTACATAACTATGCGCTTTGGTATCAATTGCCAACAGTAATTTGTCTACCCACCGTATGCTTTCATCGAGAGACAAACATCTAGCGAACACTATGGCCCCAGGGTCTCTTCACAAATAGTATTACAAAAAACCCAAAGTAATGCTGCCATTATTTACTTTATTTTTATTTACAATTTATATTTATAAATTTATCTATCTATTACTACTTATCGCTTGCAAGTAACGAGATCAAGGGGATTGACAACCCTCTTGCCCGCGTTGGGTGCAAGTGTGTGCTCTTTTGTGTGTAGGCGATGAAGACGGGAATTTGCGTGGTTCTCCTATTGGTTCGATAACCTTAGTTCTCGCCGAGGGAAATATTTATCTCTACTATGTTGCATCTCCCCTCCTCTTCGAGGAAAATCCAAACGCAGTTTGAAAGTAGCAATACTATATATTGCTACATCTATTATATATAAAAAGTATTTTACGGGTTTACGGGCTAACCAGAGAAAAGAGAAATATACTAGAAAATCCCACAATAATCTAAAATATCGGGCCATTAATTAAACTAACTAGGCAATCACAACCATTGAATATCTGTTATAGCTTATTGGCTTTAGAGTTCAATAAAATTACCCACCACTGCCCTAGATTAAGTTTTCCATAACCCTTAATGTCAAAAAAAAAGTTTTTCATAACCCTTTGATTTGTCTAACTACCAAGAGATATAGATTATACACATCACAAAACATTATAGCTTCCATGGTCAAGAGAAAACAAGTGACGAGGAGAAAAACCCGAATGACCTAGCATGTGCCTAGGCCGCTGTGGCCGGCGCCGCCGCAGAGTTGATTGCCTCGCTACCCTCGTCCGATCGCCCGAGCCTCCACCCTTGCATATGCAGTTCAGCGGTCTCCATTTCGCCGCCGCCGCCTCCGTAGAGTTCGTCTAGCTACCGTCGGCCGATCGTCCGAACCTCCTCATGCATGCACTTCAACGGCTTACAGATCGAAGGAGCACTCAGCGGCCTCACGTCATACGTGTATGCATCGTCCCTGTATCTCTATGGCAAGGAGCTAGGTACGAATCAAAATATTACTTGCCAGTTGCCGCTCGAACATGCTAGCTACGATTTTGCAGACTTGCTTCATGCATACGAAATTAAAACTACATGCTGGCACGTATGCATGCATCATCCTCATGTAGCAAGGAGAGCTAGGTAAAAAACTTGCCTCTTTTGACAAGTGCATGCACGCAATATCTACAAGATTAATCATAGAATTTCCTCATGCACACAACTCAGAGCTACGTACTGGTATATGATAGGTATATTTGTACAGCTGCTTCATCTATGAAATCTCTATATTTTTTATTAGTATCAGCAATGTAAAACTAGAGTTGTTTATCTATCATCGATGTATATGTGGCAATGTGCAAGATATATATGCCGCATGATGTGATGTTTACTCTGATTTTTTCCTCAACAAAACCGAGTTCCGAGAAAATTTGTCGGAGTGTGCTAGCTAATAGGAGGAAACAACCGGCATACTAGAAAATCACAGAAACCAATTGGTCATTAGAAATTCATAGGAAGGAATATTTTTGTAGATAAAGTTTTCTGTACCAAACATTAGTATACCATTTTGCATTGGCTACCCATTATGGCTTACAACCTTCAAACATGAGTTTTTGGTTGTCACTATTTGTGTCCATCCTAGAATATTTGGTTAACCGAAGTTCATTCTCACAACATTTTTTTATAGTAGTTTCCACTAAAATTTCCCACCGGAAGTGAAGGTATTTGACACCCTCCTTTGCATATCTCATTATCATATACTCCCTCCGTTTCGTATTAGTGGTCACTTATTTAGCAAAACTTTGTATGATGTCTTGGTCTGACGGCGCAGCATTGGCCTAAACTACAAACGTGCTATAGGTTGCTAACTATGATGTTGATGCAAGGTATGCATAGATATTCTCCAATTCCAATCTGCATACTTAATAATGCATTGCTTTGCATGTTCATATTACTATTCTGCAATTTCAATCTAAATATATGCTGATGCATTATCATGTCCAAGTCTGCAAGCATCCCTAGAAAAAATATGTCCAACCCTGCATGCATCCCTCAAAAGAAAAAGTTCAAAGTCTGCATGCAAAGGTACGCATCGATATTATCATATCCCAAATTTCAAATCTACGTATGCATAGTCCAGGTTTGCATGTTGATATTACTATTCTCAATACCGATCTACATACTTGCTGATGCATTAGTCCAAGTCTACATGTTGTTATTGCTAAGATGAGTTTGCAACTCAGTGTAACCAAAACAGACCGTGACATTGGATACTCATGGCATCCTCGCCGCCGATGACACACAGCACCTAAAAAGGCAACAGAGTTGAGGAACCAGTGAAATAAGCGGGTCGAGGAATGAGGCAGCAACACAAGCGCGACTGTGCGGGCATGGTAGGGGAACGACCCTGGTGAACTTGTTAATTACCTATTAATTGTGTTCGGATAATTAAATAATTGCAGATGTATGATTCGTTTTAGATCACATGGTGTTTTGATCTACATATGCTCAATTGCTGGGCGTTCTTGCATAGCACCTCAATTGGTTGTAGATAAGTGATTTTATTTTCAGTTACACATGCTCAATTGTTTGGTGTCCTCATAATTTACATGATATGGTTTAGTGTTATATTATGCCCTAGCTTCGAAATGACCTAGCTTGGAATCTTACTGCAACAATATGGATGTGTTGTCTAGGTATTTGAAAATGTTTGATATGTCTGTGGGACCTTCATGCTGTGGGTTGACACAGTTTCAGTTTCGACAGGAAAATAAAAGAACATGGTAATCAGAGTTTCCAACCTAAGGTAGGTAGTCGCTTACGTTTTCTTATATAATGTGCGATTGAGGCTATTGCACTGATGAGAAATCAGAGACGTGTACAGAAGCTGGTGGCCTTTTGATTTGTCAGTAATTCTGGTGTAAATATTCTTCACAGGACTGGCAAAGTTGTGCTGGTAACGGACAAAGAGAAATTCAAAAGGATGGAAACACAGCTCCTCAGTCCTCACGTACACCTATTATTCTATGCACTCGGTTAATTTATGAGCACCTATTGTGCACTGCACTCCATAGATCTATGTATATGACTATTTTTTTGTCGATGTAGAAGACCAAATGATTTTGATATGCTTGCCGGCCGGTTAAAATCTCTTCTCACTTTAGCGTTTTTTTCTCTAATGTTCCCTCGTAGATATAATTGGCATGTCCTTATATTTCTTATCATACTTCCAATATTACTTGGCACATAATTGAGTTGAACAATCATCTTGGAATTTAGTTTCTCATAACGCATGAACTACGAATTATGCATTAAGCCAGTCATTGCACATTACTGATGTAATTCTTCCTATGGTTACGACAATTATATATAACTATATTAGAGAATGCCTTCTATAAAATACACTGAAGAATATGATTGGTACTAAGTGATTTTGTATGTCCTCCACTCAATGCTTCTAAAGAGCACAGTAAGTATCTGAATTCTGTGATATAACCTTAGATCCCATGCTAATCTCAAAACATCCGATGTTCTTCCTTTAAGTTGTCAAAAGAAGCATGTCGTACTTGCCATATGTGCATTCAACATTGCTACCATCTAATATATGGATCCTTATGCGTACTATGAGATGATAAGTGTGGAGAATGTGAGCTAGGTTGCGAACTGTAACCCTAACCACTGAGGTAATGAGTATTGACGATGGTATTCATCTACCTCTTGCATGGGAAATACAATTATATGGTCCAGTCATGTAATATAAATGGGGAATGTCCCCAATGAGTTGTCCTTGGTATTTCGTGGGACATCTAAATAGAATGTTTATGTACTTGGATATGTGCAAGTGGATGTTGAAGAGTTTCCATTATACTTATAACATGATATGAGCTTCAGCAAAGTAGAAGTGGCCATATTGTAACATTTATCATACTACACATGTCTAAACAGACGCTGGGATTGGTCAAAAGAAAACAGCATGATTAGATTTTTGTTCAAAAGTATTTCAACATTCCAAAAAAATGCACTTTCCATTATCAATTCAAACAATGGTCAAGTTTACATCTTAGAATTATATGTACTAATATATAGTCACACACAAAAAATTCATAAACGACATGATTACATATGAAATAACATTTTTTTAGAAACTATCACTATGCTAAAGATGACACACTTGCATTAAATTTAACACTCTAAAGAAGATGCCCTCGCTTTAAGTTCAACACCCTAAAGATGATGCCCTCGCATTTGCGAGGGCCACTCTACTAGTTTGGATAAAAGGTGCCACATGCAGTATCAAAGTCGAAGTTTTTTTCCCATTTACATTAGGCAAAATAATGTTGTATTGTTCTTTTGACCACTCTCGTATTTGCATGACATCATGGATTCATGGTTACATTATCTATTTAGTTATAGATTTTTGTCCTTTGATTTCAACTCATGTATTGTTCTTTCAATTACTCTCACAAAATCATGTAACCCTGTTCTTTAACAATCTAACCATTTCCTGTAGTACATCCCTTGCTTTGCAACAAAATGTGTAGTACAAAATATTGTCCTTCACATAACTGAAGACTCCAGGGATATCATATTGGCCACTAACCATGCATTTACAATTGTTGTTAGTGTACAACCTAATCGAGATGGTCACTCCTATTTTCACGCGGGCTTTTGGGGAGACATTTCTAAGTTTTATGTATTGAAAGTCGGCACTGAAATTAGACCGCACGTAAAGGAGCCTGGTCATACTATAGATGCCATCATCCTTCCAAACATTGTTCGAAGTAAGTGTTCTTTCGAGTATTGGTATGTCCCAAACGTATCTACTTTTCCAAACACTTTTGCTCTTGTTTTGGACTCTAACACTACTGCAGGATGGTCCAAAGACGACACATCAATTAGAGACCCTTCGACCAAACTGTGTGTGATCCATCGATCGCAAACGGTGTAGTTTAAGCTCCGCCGCCAATGACGAAAACCGTGTGCGATGGAGGAACCATCTAATATGATTCAAAAAATAGTTGCGTGTGTGATGAGTCACATACAATTTGATCTTATGAACTGTTTGTGATTATGGAATATAACAGAAACTGTTAACATACTACATGAGTGTGCGTAGTGCGGCATAAAGTTCACTCGCACAAATTGTTTGCGTTGATCTAGCAGAACACAAACGAGTTAGCCTAAGAAGGCGTGTGTGATACCCGACAAATAGTTCATTCATCAGAATTGAGTGGGAAGACCAATAATAACCCAAACGACTCATCCTGACAACCGTGTGTGTTGTGGGTACCCGGCAAATAGTTCATTCATCAGAATTGTGTGGGAAGACCAATATTAACCCAAACGATTCATCCTGACATCCTGTGTGTGTTGTGGGCAGACGGTTGCTGCTAATAATTGTATGAGCTGTGATTTGCTCTATTTTCACCACATCTATATGCTCTGTCTAAAGAACACCAACATTATTGTTGCATAACCAACTTGAACATCCAGTTACATAAGTGACTACACAACACATGTACATTCCTCAATATAAATTTATAAGAAGTAGACGATCACGAAATCATATTGTTCTTCTCACGTCGGTTGCCGACACTGCTCCACTTGTGGCTATCCATTGCCGTCTCCAGGAAGGATACACTTCCTCATGTCAATGATCCTCCTGTACATCTCGTAGCTTGTGTACGCGTCCTTGGCCACGTACTTGATGTGTTCTTCATCCAGTTTCTGGCAGGACACGCCCGAAGTCTTGAGCACCTTTAGATCGCAGGTGTTATCCACCATTGCGAACCTGTTGTTGTGGCTATTGACAAACCTGGTGAAATGCACGCAAAGCCTTGTGGCCAGGCAGTAGTGGTAGACGAGAACGTGATGGCGCACGCACAACTGGGCGACGACAACCTTCTGATCATGCTCGGCACGACCGCCGGTGTACGCGAGGTCGAAGCCGACCACTTTGCACTTGTCATCCTCAGCAAGCATCTTCTCCAACGTGTTGATCGAGATCACCACCACGACCGGTTCGTTGGTGTACACCACCGAGGTCCGTTTTCCTGATGTGGGTGTCCACTTTCACAATTTTGGTGAACTGCCACTCGGCGCCGGCAGCCGCCATTGGATCCGCACGGGAAGGTTAAAGCAATGAAGAGATCGTGGGTGTGCTTCTTGGGTTGTGTGGTGCGATCGGAAGGTGGAAGAGACGAAGGTAAATGGACACAGGAATAAATTGCGCTGGACGGCCTGGAATTTTGGCACGTCCGCATGGCAATTTTTGCAACGCTTAACTCCATGGTGGCACCGGGAGGCGCAACCGCATGCATAAGGCGCCCCGAACGTACGTGATCGTTCGTGCGTGGACGCCGGCAGAGGGGGCGCGCACGGACGCAAGCACAGCGCGCCGCGGCCACATCAACCGCCTCATGCGTAGATTAATTTGTGAAGGTGCGTACAGAACGATCGTTTGCTTTGTAATAAAACGCAAACGGTTTTTTATTATTAACCGTTTGTGTACTTGTCATTTCTCCCACCTCCGTCCTGTCTTGTCACCGCGTTACCGCTCGAGGATTCCAGTGCACGCTTCGAGAGGGCGCAGGTTCCCGCGCAAGCTTCCCGCCCGGCTCGCCGAAATCCCCCAAACACACAATGCTTCGGGAGCGCGCAACATTTCTTTTGGGCTTCCCGTTCCCGCGCAACCGGGCAGGAACGCGCGCAAGCTTCCCACACGGATCGCCTTGGCCGCCTGCTTTATAAACCCTCATGGCCGGCGTCTATACATCGCATTCATCCCCTACCTACCCGTAGCTTCCCAAGTTTGCTTCTCCCCCAATCGCCAATGGCACCTGTCCGTCATCGTTGCTCCGCCACTTCGCCAGAGGGCAGCTCCAGCTGTGTGGCTGCACCACGTCGGCAGCGTAGTACCCGGAAGCATGTAGTGCATGTGGCATCCTTGTTGCCTGTGCGCACGGCACCCACCACACGCTCCTCCACCTTTGCCCGAAGGCAGCTACTGCCGGCGACCGTCGTGGCCCCCACCCCATCGCCAACCGCCATTTTCGCCACCCCACCAGCGGCCTCCTAGGCCGCCACCACACCAGCGTCCGCCTTGGCAGCCACCTCACGGTTAGCCACTGGGGCCATCACCCACTCCGCCACCGCGGCCCAAAGGCGGGAGGAGGAGGGCGCCGCCGAAGCACAGCCACTCAACTTTTGCGTCTGCGGCCTAGCGCGCTACATCAACTTCCCACATGAGGAGGAGGAGCTCCAAGTCGAGCACGCAAAGTGGCTCACTGCCGCCGTGGTTGCAATAGACGTAGCAGCTGTCGCGTGGAATGAGGAGATCTACGCCGAGTCCCGCCGCTTCGAGGAGGCGCGTCAGGAGCGGCGGAGGGCAACAGCGGCAACCGACGAATTTGACTCCTCCAGCTCGTCGGTAGGCTACTCCTCCTTTGCCTCTTACTGAACGTGCTTGGCAGAGGAGAAGGCTGCTAGCAGTAGCACAAAGCCCCTCCGGAGTAGTATTTAGGGGCTATTTTGTTCAGTTCATCTAACTATAGATATGGTTGAACTGTCCCACCTACTTTAAATTAGCTAGTATATATAGTTGAACTAGCTATTTCAGTGCATGGTTGGCAACAAATGGGGAAAAGTTTCTATGATTCAGATATCAAGTTGAACTATTTTGTACAAAGACCAATGCTTAATCTATGAATGAAATCTATGTTTACTGAATTTCGGTTCCAAAATTGCACCGTAATAGTGATTTGGTTCCTGCAAAATTTGACAAATGTCAGTGTTTCCAATTTGACAAATGAAAATTTATGCAATATGTAGATTCGAATTTTACCCGACTGCTGCTGCCAATGCATCGATCGGTGCTTAGATGGGGTGCTTAGTGTAGTGAATGTCTTAGTAACTCAAGTCCACAATGCATTGTTGCTAAGGTCCCTTCATTTAATGATTTAGCAACTAAACTCTTGCATGCATTGGTGAATTTCCTTCATTAAGTTTTTTGCCAAGGTTCACGTGCTTGGCATTGTTTCTTCTTGTGGTCACCAAACTCATATCTCTCTTTTTGATTACCTTCCAGCATCAGATTGTTTTGCATACATGGTAACCTTAGCAGTTAGCACCAGTACAAGGTGTAGCATTGGGAAGGGCACACGGGTCTTCATTCACAACCATTTGCGATGACACAATGAAAAAATTCCTTCTCCCCAGATTTTCGCTTGGCTTAGTTGGGAAGGAACCATTGCCCTCGATCTGCATACGAGTATTCAGTCTGAAACGTCTTTGAAGACTGGCAAAGGACGCGCCTCCTTGATGAGCATGCGGAGGACACTGCTCGCACGCCACCCGTCAACTCAAACACCTGTCCGCACGCTACCTCCTTGCCAATACAGAGAGCGACACGTGTCAGCACGTAAATGGTCTGTAGAACGTCCACGAATTATAAATAATACGCCCGTTTGCGATGGTAACGTGAAAGATTTTTGTTCCAAAATGCCTTTGTTGGCTATTAATAATGCATGCTCTTTCTCTCAAAGTGGACACTAAAAAATATCATAACATATTTGTGCTTTATATGACGAGGCCCTGCCCAACATAGACCTTGTGATTGTAGTTCATTTTTGAATTATGTACATTAAATGCACATAAAACTCAATTAGTGTATAAAAAGCCATACGAACCCTTAATAATTTCATATTTTTGCAGTACACACCTATTGCTTTATGTTGTTTCTAGAAAAAAATCAAGGAGAGAAGAGGCATCGGATGTCGTTTCACCCGCAGATGTGGCATGCATATGTTCCCTATCGGAACCACATAGCTTATTGTGTGAGAAGCTCCGGTTTGTAAGAGGCTTGTGACAAAACATGTCCAAGTTGGTATTATTTTTTACCATGGCATATCTATGAATTTCTAACGGAGTTTTGGATTTACGAGATTTAAAAACCAAGTTTCTCGACATTTGTGGTGGAGCCAACATGCTGAGATGTTTGAAATTCGTTCTCATTTCTTGCATCTGACCTAACACATGCATCCAGGGACACATATATGATTTTTTCAACCCATTTTGCTGCCCCGAACATTGTGATTGTAGATCAAATTTGAATTATGCACCTAAATAATGCACCAAAAACTCAATTAATGTATTTAAAAGTCAGATGATCCCTTAATTAATTCATATTTTTGGACTTCGCACGTACATGTCTGTTTTGTTTCTATAAAAAAATGAAGGAGAGAAAATATATCGGATGTCTTCTCGCCCGCATATGTGACATGCATATATAATGTTCCCTATCAAAACCACAAAGCTTCTTGTGAGGAGCTCCGATTTGTAAGGGGATTGTGCAAGAACATGTCCAATTTGGACGATTTTTTACCACGACATAAGGTAGCCCTTGTCATGACACCATGCCAAGTTTCATGAATTTCTGACGAGTTTTGGATTTATGGGAATTTGAAAACAAAGTATCTCAATGTTTGCGGCCGAGCTAACAGACAATGAGATGTTAGAAATCCATTCCCATTTCTTGTGTGTTACCTAAACATGCATCCAGGGAAAGGCATATGATTTTTTCAACCTATTTTTCATGCGTTGGACCTTGTGATTGTAGTTCAAAATTGAATTATGCACATTAAACGGCTAGAAAACTCAATTAATGTATTAAATAGGTCTCACAAACCCTAGAAAAAAATCCATAGTTTAGCATGACTGTCATGTTGCTCTATGGTGACTCTAGAAATAAATTCAAGACGAGAAGAGACAGCGGATGTTGTTTTGCACATAAAAGGTGAACTTTCCCTATCGGAACACACGACTTTCTTGTGAGAATCTCCGGTTTGTAAGAGGCTTTGTGCCAAAACTTCTCCAAAATTGGGCAATTTTTTTTACCACAACACACACAACAGGGAAATTGATGACACCATGCCCAAATTTCATGAATTTATGTCAAGGTTTGCATTTACATGAATTTAAAAACTAAGTTCTCCAATGTTTGCTGTCGAGCCAAGACGATGATATGTTTGAAATTCATTCGCATTTCTTACGTGGGACCTAAACATGCAGCCTGTAAAACATGTATGATTTTTCAACCTATTTTCAAGCGCTGGACCGTGTGATTGTAGTTCAAATTTGAATTATGCACATTAAATGCCTAGAAAACTCAATTAATGTACTAAAAAGGCCAAACGAACTCTATAATATTCCATTGTTTAGCACAACACATTCATGTTGCTCTATGGAGACTCTAAGAGTAAATTCAAGGCGAGAAGAGACATCGGATGTTGTTTCACACATAAAATGTGAACTTTCCCTATCGGAACCACATGACTTCATGTGAGAATCTTCGGTTTGTAAGAGGTTTGTGCCAAAACTTGTCCCGAACTGGACATTTTTTTTACCACAACACACATGAGCCAAGACATGACACCATGCGAAGTTTCATGAATTTCTGACGATATTTGGATTTACTGGAATTTAAAAACATGGCTTCTCAAAGTCTATGGCCGAGCCAAAATACTGAGAGGTTTGGAATTCGTTTAATTTCCATTTCTTGGATGGGACGAAAACATGTATCTAGTGACACATAGATGATTTTCAACCCATTCAGGTGCACTCTTGTATGTGCTTAACAGCAGTTCAAATTTGAAACATGCACATGAAATGTCTAAAAAACTCTTGAAATGTTTAAAAGGGCCTAAGCAACCCTGAATAATTCCATATTTAACAGACACTCCTATAGTTGCACGTTCACTGCAGATAAATGTTATTGCCATCCAACCACCTTCAATTGCCGATGTAACTTCATTTTTTGTTTCAAAGCAATATGAAAATAAAATACATCGCAAACAGTTCTTGATCATGAAACGTGTATGATGTGGTATAAAAATATCTTGGGCCAATCCTCATATATGGCTTAGGCCGGAAGCTTCAGTCCACCGCCGACGCGTCAACCACACAGTCACACTTGTTCCCCAAGACCATTGTACTATTCGAGCGTCGCTGGTGAAAGATGGGGACGTGAATCTGCGTAGTGAGGGCAACTTCGGCGACCCAGTCCGCCCCGAGTGTGGTGAAGGGGATCGATAGAAGAGACGTCTAGAGGGGGGTGAATAAACTACTTGCAAGAATTAAAACCTAACCTTTTCCCAGGTTAATTGGTGGGCAGTTTTAGCAATTATAACAAGTCTAATGCACCCTACACATGCTAGTCAACAAGTATGGCAGCGGAAAGTAAGACAAGCACATGTAAGAGAGAGTAGAGATAGGAAGATCAAACGCAATTTGGAGACGCAAGGATTTTTCCCATGGTTCCGATAGGTGGCGCTATCATACATCCACGTTTATGGAGTCTTCAACCCACGGAGGGTAACGGCCGCGAGAGTCCACGGAGGGCTCCACCCATAAGGGTGCTCGAAGTAGCAACCTTGACTATTCCATAACGGCTTCCGTCCACGAAGGACTAGCCTCACTATGGGTAGATCTTCATGAAGTAGGCGATCTCCTTGCCCGTACAAACTTCTTGGTTCAACTCCACAACACGAAGTAGGAGGCTCCCAAGCAACACCTAGCCAATCTAGGAGGCACCACCCTCCAAAAGGTAATAGGCTTGATAATGATGATGTACTCCTTGCTCTTGTGCTTAAAGATGATAGAATCCTCAACACTCAATCACTCTCTCACAGATTTGGCTTGGAGAAGAGATTGATTGGCTGGAAAGCAACTTGGGGAGGCTAGAAATCAAGATCCATATGGTTGGAGTGGATGATCTTGATCTCAACACAAGGGTAGGTGGTTCTCTGTCAGAAAACTGGATGGGGCAAGTATGGAATAGTTCCGAGTGCTTCTCTTTCGAGTGGGATGTGGTGGAGGAGTATATATAAGCATCTCCAAAACTCCAACCGTTACAACATTATTGCCCAACTCGGTGAAACTGAAGTAAATCTCGGTGGCACCGACTTGTTCAAAATGTGGCAACTTTAGGAATCTCGATGAGACCGATATGGAACTCTCGGTGGTACCGAAACAGTGGCCGAGGGCAGTTGCCAAACTCGGTGAGACCGAAGCATAAACTTGGAAATTCCGATTTTATGATTTGGGACACCAGAAGGTTGGTCACTGAAACTCGGTTGCACCGATGTGAACTCGGTTGCACCGAAGAAGAGTTTGTGGCTAGGGTTTGTGTCTAGGGTTCAAACTCGGCGTAGTCGATATGGAATTCTTGGTGGCACCGATTTTGAGTGGTAGGGTTTTTAGATAGAATCTTTGTGGGAGAGCTTGGGTGTTTTTGGTGACAAGCACTTGTGCACGTGGAGCAATTTGTTCGCCAACAAAACCTTACCCCCTTTTAATAGTATTGATTTTCCTATGGACTCAAAGTGATTTCTCACAAAGTAAAATGTAGAGTCTTCTAGCTTGAAGCTTTGCCAATCCATTCATTGCATCTTGGGATATCTCCTCACAATTTGTAGCCATCCCATCATTGGACTTTTCCTGAAATAAACTAGGTAGAAATATTAGTCCAAGAGACAATGTATGTTGTCATGAATTATCAAAACCACCAAGGGAGCATATGTGCTTTCAATCTCCCCCTTTTTAGTAATTGATGACAACATACAATCAAAGCTTCAAATAAGCATATGCATAGATATAATGAAGACTTTGAGAGACACATGACTAAAACTTGCTCCGCCTAAATGTGTGCAATACCTTTAAAGGATAGTTGCTTTGGAATGCATAGACACACATGTAGTAGAAGGGATATGATGAGTCATGTGTATCCTGGCTATATGCATCAAATATATGAATGAGTTATATCCTTGTTCAAGACTTCACTCTTACAAACAGTATGTGCAAGAAGCAAGAGATCATCTTGACCAAGGGTATGATGCATATACTTACCTTGAGTGCTTGAGCAGTCTAGTAGTAGAAACACACTTGAGAAAACAATGTTAGGAAACACAAGAGTATTCTACCAATCAAAAATCAATAGAACTCAATAGTACCAAGATGTGGAGAACATCTAGAAGATAGTATTCCTTAAGATTGATATGTCTCCAAGATCATTTAGAACTTTCTCCCCTAGATGTGAAATTGTAGGTCATCCTCTCCCCCTGAATCTTAGCACATGATAATCTCTCTCTCCTTTGGGAAACAACGAAACTTCTCCCCCTATTTTTGTATTCTCCCCTTGTCTATGTAAGCATAAGCTTTGATATTCTCCCCCTTGATTATATCTCCCCCTTTGCATTGAAGCATGTATCTCCCCCTTTAGCATTGAAGCTTTGGTATTTCTCCCCCTTTGGCATTAGTTGCCAAAAAGGTCCATACACAGAGTCAGACACAGGGATCATGAAGTCAGAAGGGATCCTTGAGAACAAGGGTCATAGAATGTAGGGATCATGGAAAGTTTAGAATCATAGAGAGCATTAAAAACTGAGGGATCATAGAGTACAATTTCTCCCACTTTCATTGATCTGAAAGCTTGTAAGACTTCTCTTCCTTTGAGTTAGGGATCCTAGAATAAAGTTCCTCCTTTTTTTGAGGGATCATTGAAGAAATGGAGAATTGCTAAGTTTAACAAAGGATAGAAAAGATAGCAAAGTTGGTGGCTTCGAGGCAAATAAGTCGGTGGAACCGAGACGTGTATTTGCAGCCTATCTGCATGATCGGTAGAACCGAGTCATTTGAATCGGAGGCTCCGAGGACATAACAGAAACTTGACAACTTCTAGAAAATCTCAAATGATTTTAGAAAACTTGCAATTAAATTTTAAAAGGATTTGCAAAGGAAATACAAAAGACTTTACAAGGAAATATCAACTAGAGAAGATTTGGGTGGTTCCAAGATATCTTGCAAATATAGGATGAACCACACTAGAAGCTTCATCTAGATGATGGTTAGTGACTAGGTCACCTATATTAGAGTATATTGACTGAGGAGCCAAGCAAGAATACTTGATCATAGGTCATACTCATCGTTAAGCTCAAAATGGTGTTACCATTTTTTGATTAAGCATTTTAATGTTTTCATATCACTTGAGTTGCTTTATCTCATGACTTGGAGTAAAGCTTTTTCAAGGATACGAGTACATACCTTTGAGTGATGTCGATGACGTAGCATGTAGAAGAACTTATTGTGGATGCTTGATGTTGATGAAGATCATCTTGAGTTGGGAGCAATCCTTGTTTGTTTTGGTTCTCTTCTCACCTACATGGGTTAGTCATGCAATGAAGAACAAGATATATCCATTTGACATGATATCAATTGAAAATTAGCAAATGTGATCATATCAAATATATGTCAAGGATATGATTGAGTTGTCTTCTTCCTTCCATCAACAAGAAGGGTTGTGGATACTTGGTCATGACAAGATTGCTTATGATTGGAGTTGTTGGCCATCTTGTGGAATGAGGTTCTTCCAAGTACCTACAAAAGATTAGTTGCAATACAAGGGAGCATATATTTCCATGGTATAAGATAGCATGTCAAGTGTATCATGGAAGTATCATGTAAGCTCATGCCCTTGCATGCAATCGCGTGAGTCTAGCTGAAGTTTGAAGCAACAAGGATGTTTAACTCACTCCTCAAGTCACAAAACACTTTTTAATCAAGTGGTTTAGTAAAGATATCAGCCAATTTTTTTAGTACGAACATGCTTGAGATTGATATCTCCTTTGGCAACATGATCACGAATGAAATGATGTCTAACTTGAATATGCTTAGTTCGAGAATGTTGCACGAGATTATGGGCAATTTTTATTGCACTCTCAATGTCACATAACAATGGTACATGCCTCACATGTATGCCAAAGTCCTTAAGAGTTTGAGTCATCCATAGCAATTGAGCACAACATGATCCAGCGGCAATGTATTCCGCTTCGGAAGTAGATAGAGATACCGAGTTTTGTTTCTTGGAGGACCAAGGGACACAGAGATCTACCAAGAAATTGACAAGTACCCGAGGTGGATTTTCTATCAACCTTGTCTCCGGCATAGTCCGAGTCGGAATAGCCAACAAGGTTAGAAGAAGTTCCCTTGGGATACCATATGCCAAAGTTTGGTGTATGTATCAAGTATCTCACAATTCTTTTCATGGCCTTAAGATGACACTCTTTAGGAGCAGCTTGATATCTAGAACACATGCAAACACTAAGCATGATATCAGGACGAGAGGCACATAGATATAACAATGAACCAATCATAGATCGATAAACCTTTTGATCAACCGGTTCGTCCTCCTTGGTAAGATCAACATGTCCACTAGTAGGCATAGGAGTTTTCATACCTTTAGACTCTTGCATGTTGAACTTCTTGATCAAGTCCTTGGAATACTCGGTTTGAGAGATGAAAGTTCCTTCTCTCGTTTGCTTGATTTGCAAACCGAGGAAAAATTTCAGCTCGCACATCATGGACATCTCATACTTCCCGAACATCAACCTTCCAAATCTTTCACTAAAATGTGGGCTAGTAGATCCAAAGATAATATCATCCACATAGATTTGACACACAAATAGTTCACCATTAACTCTTTTAGTGAATAAGGTTGCGTCAATTTTACCAATTTCAAAACCCTTTTCAATAAGAAACTACGTTAAGCATTTATACCAAGCACGTGGGGCTTGCTTAAGTCCATAAAGAGCTTTACGAAGCTTGTAGACGTGATTAGGTTTCTTAGGGTTCACAAAACTAGGGGGTTGTTTAACATAGACCTCTTCTTCAATCTCACCATTTAAGAATGCACTTTTAATATCCATTTAATAAAGCGTGATATCATGGTGATTAGCATAAGCAAGAAGAATGCGGATAGCTTCAAGTCTAGCAACGGGTGGATAGGTCTCACCGTAGTCCATACCTTCGACTTGGGTGTAGCCTTGAGCCACGAGACGTGCCTTGTTGCGTACGACTTGACCGTCTTCATCTTGTTTGTTCCGAAACACCCATTTGGTTCCGATGATGTTTTGCTCGTCCTTGGGCTTCTCCACAAGTGTACACACTTCGTTCCTCTCGAAGTTGTGTAGTTCCTCATGCATAGCGTTCACCCAATCTGGATCCTGAAGAGCTTCTTCTACCTTCAAGGGCTCAATACTAGATATGAATGAATAATGCTCACAAAAGTTAGCTAGTCGAGTTTTAGAGCGAGTTATCCTCCCGGTTCGTATGTCACCGAAGATTTGATTCAGAGGATGGTTTTTGTCCACTCTTGCTCGAACTCGGGGTAGCTTTTGCTTGTTGGATGGTGGAGCTTCTTCATCATCATCTTCTTCTTCATCGTTGTTGAAGGTGTCGTTGCCTTGAGGTGGTGGTGAAGGTGGTTGCGGTGGATCATCATGATGAACTTCTTCCTCCTCTTCATCTTGTTGTGTATCGCTTGTGGATGCCTCCATGTCGTGTTCAGGTTCACCTTGATGTGAAGTAGGGGCTTCCACTTGAGTTGACGAAGTACTTTCCTTCACCTCCATGGGACGAATCTTGCCGATGGACAAGTCTTGGTTAGCTTCCGAAGGTTCCTTATCTCCTACATCATTTGGCAATTTTTCAACTTGCGAACCATTAGATTCATCAAACTTCACATCTACCATCTCTTCAACATTTCGAGAGAAGTTGTTGTAGACACGGTAAGTGTGAGAGTTTGATCCCTAACCAAGTAAGAAACCTTCATGATATTTATGAGCAAATTTAGAACGACGATGCTTATCAAGAATGTAACACTTGGAGATGAATACCCGAAAGTATCCAACTTGGGGTTTGTTACCGGTGAGTAGCTCGTATGCCGTTTTACCGAGAAGCTTGTGAAGATAGAGTCGGTTTGTGGCATGACAAGCTGTTTCCACGGCTTCCGCCCAAAAGTGTCTTGGCGTCTTGTACTCGTCGAGCATCGTTCTTGCCATCTCAATAAGAGTTCGGTTCTTCCTCTCAACAACTCCATTTTGTTGAGGCGTGTACGTAGCCGAGAACTCATGTAGAATCACTTCTTCGTCGGGAAAGGTGTCTACATTTGTGTTCTTGAACTCTGATCCGTTGTCGCTCCGAACTTTCTTGATCTTCACTTCAAACTGATATTGGGCTTTGCGAGCGAAGTTCTTCAAGATCTTTTGTACCTGCGACTTATCATCAAGAAAGAATACCCACGTAAATCTGGAAAAATCATCAACTATAACTAGACCAAAGGAATTTCCACCGAGGCTCTTGTAAGTATTGGGACCAAAAAGATCCATATGAAGCAACTCGAGTGGTCTCATAGTAGTCAGGATATTCTTTACGGGATGACTTCCACCTACTTGTTTTCCGGCTTGACAAGCACTACAAAGTCTATCTTTGTCAAAGATAACATCTTTAACACCAAGTATATGATCACCATTGATAAGCTTGTCTAGATCATGCATACCAACATGTCCTAGTCTACAATGCCAATGCCAACCTTTAGAAGATTTTGCAATAAGACAAGTACGAGTTTTGGATCTCTTAGTGAAATCGACAATATATAGATCACCTCTACGAAAACCGGTAAAGACCATGTTATGATTATCTTGACGAAACACTTGGCAATCTACTTTGGTAAATAGCACATTAAAACCGAAGTCGGCAAGTCTAGATACGGAAATAAGATTGTAGCGAAGGGACTCAACAAGCATGACGTTTTGAATAGAGCTATCATGGGATATGACCACCTTACCAAGACCAAGTACCTTACCCTTGGAGTTGTCTTCAAAAGTTACATACCTTTGCGGTCCATGGTTTCGTGTGATTTCTTGAAACATGTCTCTATCCCCGGTCATATGATCGGTGCATCCACTATCGAGAATCCACTCTTTTCCTCCGGACATGTAATCATTGAAGTTTGCCATGAGACTTAGATTCTTCATTGTCTTCTCATACTTGATGTCAAACAAATCATCTTCATCATAGTAGCCATGTTCCACATTGTCATCGTCAAGTAGGAAATCCTCGTCACAAGAAACAAGTGATTCGTTAGAGTTTTGATCATGACAATGTTCAAGATATTGAATGCCAATGACTTCTACAATGATGTTGTTGATAGTTATGACATCTCATTTAACACACATGAGGTCTCTAAGCTCAAATAGATAATCATCAAACTTAGGATCACTAGGCATCATTTTGTGAAAGGCAATAGTTTTATGAAGAATTTCATCAAGATTACTTAATGAATAATTTGGATATCGTTTCTCCAAATCAGTCCACAAAGTATAAGCACATTCAAAATTCTTCATTTGATTAAGCACAATTCTAGGCAATTCTCTAATGATAAGATTAACAGTTCTATGATTGCATAGCATATCAATTTCCTCTTCGTGTGTGGGATGTAAAGGATCAATGGGAGGTACATAGGGATTCTTAACATACTAGCTTAAATGGAATTCATTGAATAACTCAAGCATCTCATATTTCCATTGACTATAGTACTCCCCATCGAGAACGGGCACTCTACAACTAATACACCCCAAACTAGACACATCCATCTTCCTCCATGGTGATGTAACCGAAGCTATGGAGACCAAAGCTCTGATACCAATTGAAGGGGATCGATAGAAGAGATGTCTTGAGGGGAGTGAATAGACTACTTGCAAGAATTAAAACCTAACCTTTTCCCAAGTTAATTGGTGGGCAGTTTTAGCAATTATAAAAGGTCTAATGCACCCTACACATGCTAGTCAACAAGTATGGCAGCGGAAAGTAAGACAAACACATGTAAGAGAGAGTAGAGATAGCAAGACCAAACGCAATTTGGAGACGCAAGGATTTTTCCCGTGGTTCCGATAGGTGGCGCTATCGTACATCCACGTTTATGGAGTCTTCAACCCACCGAGGGTAACGGCCGCGAGACTCCACGGAGGGCTCCACCCATAAGGGTGCACAAAGTAGCAACCTTGACTATTCCATAACGGCTTCCATCCACGAAGGACTAGCCTCACTATGGGTAGATCTTCATGAAGTAGGCGATCTCCTTGCCCGTACAAACTTCTTGGTTCAACTCCACAACACGAAGTAGGAGGCTCCCAAGCAACACTTAACCAATCTAGGAGGCACCACCCTCCAAAAGGTAATAGGCTTGATAATGATGATGAACTCCTTGCTCTTGTGCTTCAAGATGATAGACTCCTCAACACTCAATCACTCTCTCACATATTTGGCTTGGTAGAAGAGATTGATTGGGTGGAAAGCAACTTGGGGATGCTAGAAATCAAGATCCATATGGTTGGAGTGGATGATCTTGATCTCAACACAAGGGTAGGTGGTTCTCCCTCAGAAAACTGGATGGGGCAAGTATGGAATAGTTCCGAGTGCTTCTCTTTCGAGTGGGATGTGGTGGAGGGCTATATATAAGCATCTCCAAAAATCCAACCGTTACAACATTATTGCCCAACTCGGTGAAACCGAAGTAAATCTCGGCGGCATCGACTTGTTCAAAATGTGTTAACTTTAGGAATCTCGATGAGACCGATATGGAACTCTCGGTGGTACCGAAACAGTGGCCGAGGGCAGTTGCCAAAACTCGGTGAAACCGAAGCATAAACTCGGAAATTCCGATTTTATGATTTGGGACACCAGAAGGTTGGTCACTGAAACTCGGTTGCACCGATGTGAACTCGGTTGCACCGAAGAAGGGTTTGTGGCTAGGGTTTCTGTCTAGGGTTCAAACTCGGTGTAGCCGATATGGAATTCTTGGTGGCACTAATTTTGAGTGGTAGGGATTTTAGACAGAATCTTTGTGGTAGAGCTTGTGGGTGTTTTTGGTGACTAGAACTTGTGCACGTGGAGCAATTTGTTCACCAACAAATCCTTACCCCCTTTTAATAGTATTGGCTTTCCTATGGACTCAAAGTGATTTCTCACAAAGTAAAATGTAGAGTCTTTTAGCTTGAAGCTTTGCCAATCTATTCCTTGCATCTTGGGGTATCTGCTCACAATTTTTAGCCATCCCATCATTGGACTTTTCCTGAAATAAACTAGGTAGAAATATTAGTCCAAGAGACAATGTATGTTGTCATGAATTATCAAAACCACCAAGGGAGCATAGGTGCTTTCACGTGGCTGCATCAGCCATGAACGCGCTCACAACATCCTTGAGCGCGACCGCAGTCTCCGACAGGGTGGCTGCAGCCGCCGAAAGGGCAGCTGCTGCATCTAAGATGGCGGCAGCAACATCCGCGACCGGGATAGCAAATGGCGAGAATGGCACTGCAGCTGTCCATTCCTCGACGGCCGCCGTAGCCTTGATGGCGGCTGCCCACGCCTATGCCGAGGCCGCCCACGTCCATCTCGTGTCAGTCACCGCACAAATAGTAGCGGCCTTCTCCAAAAACGGTCGGCAACCTACGTCCAAAGAGTTGGCAATCGCCGAGAGTGCTTGGGCAGCCATCCATTCGTCGGCAGACTCCCTTGCCGAGATGGAGGCCGTCGATGCCCGAACCACGGCCGCCCACACCACGCTCGTGGCGGCCTTTTCCATAGAAATGGCGAACGCGGACTATGAGATGCTTGCGGAGTAGGTGGCGATGGATGCCATGGAACCCCTTCCCTTGGAGGTCGTCGAGCGCGAGCTAGTCATGGAGGATGCGGCGAAGATCAGCGAGCGTCAGGAAGAACATTAGTCTTTGTTTAGAGCATTGGTCTTTTGTTAGAGTAATGTTTAGGTCAACCAACTCTGTTTAATTGTTCGATTAAGTCAGTGCTGGTGGTGGTGTAGGCCCTTTTGTGTAGTACCCAAATTAGCAATTGATGTTAAATTATGTGATGACGTGGATGATCATTGTAACCATGGAAATTCCGGCCAAAAATTTGCTGCCATATCCCCATTCCATCTTCTAATTGAAAATGAGATTGAATTTCATCACACACAATTTTTTGGCACGAACCATGTGATATTTAGTACCCAATCTTACATCGGAAGCTTGGAGACAAACATTTTCACGTCCAAGTTCATCAGACACGGGGTATAGCACATGCTTCGTTTGTGATGTGTTGATATCGAGAACTATTCTGAAAAATTTGCAAGTTCAAGTTCATCACACACGGGGTATAACACAAGCTTCGTTTGTGATGTTTTGATATCGCACACGGTTCTGAATAAAGGCTGTGTCCAATGGTGCTTTCCGCGCTAGTTTTTCACTGCACCGAATGAAAATTTTGGGATGCCGCAGAAATATCTACCTCCCTCGCCCCCTGTACCAATCAAAAGCCACATTTCCCCATTTTCCTCTACCTTTCCTAGTTCAAACCTTCACTGCTTGCTTGTAGCGCCGCCTCCTCGCCGGCGCCGCTCCTTCTTGCTGCTCGGCCTCGTCCATCTAGTCAGGTAATATACACCTCCCCAATACCCCCTCACCCCTTCCGCCTCCATCCCACATGGCCCGACCGCCGGTGCGACACCTTCCACCCAAATCACTTCCCCATCCTCCAAATAATCGCCACCGAAAGCCATGGTGCACGCAGTATGGCCAGGATCTCAAAGAGCATTTGGCAGCGGAGAAGCAAATCGCGGCTGCACGCGCAGATGAGGCAGCGATGGCTTCCATGCGTGCCGACCCCAGACTTGGAGGAGCACCTCGCCATCGAGGCCACCGTCGACGCTTCGCGCGCTGACGTCGCCACGCAGTTGGCTGCTATAAGTGATGGCTTGTGATCTTTTCTCGAGTGCACCGCCGGTGCGTTCGATGAAAACTTCGATGTGTTCTCTCAGTGTGCCCGTGCTTACCTCAACTCCACAGCCGGTATGTTGGTGCCGGGGCAGGATCATGCCACTCACCACTACAAGGGGTGCACCCACGGTGTGGAGTCCTCGCCCTCTTCCAAGTTGAAGGAGCCCATCATCATCGTTATCTCTGACGATGAGGAATAGCTTGTTTTTCTTAGCTTTATCAGTAAGGACCTATGTTTACCTAGCTACGCCGATTAAGCATGTTTTGTTTACCTGTTGCGTGTGCCGCTACTGCCTTTCATTTAGAAATTCTAGTGAAATGTCCAATGTAATGCTACTGCAAAATGACCTTCTAGTATGCTCTATTGTGCAATGTGGTGCTTAGTTAACTGTTTCGTTCATTTGTTGTGGTGATCATTTAACTATTTAGTTCAATTCTGCAATGTGATGTTCGATTGTTGTTGGTACAATTTTGTATTGTTATGCATGTGATGAATAAATTGAATTTAGATGTACTAAATACATGTGAAACATATAGAATTGATATATTTCCTAGTTCTTAGCACACTTGGTTTAGATAACTGGCTTTTCCATGTGGCTCGAATTAATCTGTTGGATCCGCAATGTGTTTATTTTCCATTAACATATTTCACTGATAGTATGCCAAATATCACTTATAACATGATCAATATTTGTCTTAAATATGTTGCAGGGGGAAACAATAAGGGACACTGAAGTTTACCATCGAGGTTTGCACATCCATGGTTGTTTGGCTAATAGCACATTATTGTGCAATTGCAGGAACCATTGTAATATTAATGTTTTTCATAATTTGTTCTTGCACATGTAGGTCCTGCTGTAAGAGGTTTAGACCCACTGTTTGACCCTTTTTGCATGTGGGGAAATGAGGTGTCCTTGAACATTAGTCAAATCAAGAAACTAAGAAGGTTGTTAAGATAAATAAACTAGCTACGAAAAATAACAAGATGTTTGTCTACACAATGAAGAAGACATCAGTCAACTATAGGATGGTACCATCTCTTTCACCTTGTCCTTTTCAAATTTTAGAAAAGATATTTATGTGTATGTTTGTTTTCAGTCCTTCTCAAGGTAGTTCATCGATGATTACATCTCAAACCACCTGTATGATCAAGAGGCGAGGAAGATATTCATACAGCACCCACGGTATAATGTTGAAGTCTTGCTTAGGAGGACGAAGGATGGGCGGACAATCATCCACAGGCACTGGCCTAAAGTTGCGAGGACCTTCAACATCATTGAAGGCTCAATATTCGCCTTCCGCTTTAACAATTTTCTAGAGGAGACTCATCTGTCTATTTACCATCTATGATGATACTTAATGTCCAAAGGTTTTAGATGTTGCATTTGAAAATTTGTCCTGTTGTGCAATTGGGTAGCTAGGCAGTACATGCATATATGATGTTGTACCCTGATGTAATTCAATTATGAAATCATGGTTGCCGTACTACGAATAAGAAATATATTATGTGCTTGATATGAAATGTTAATTTGATTAATAAATAGATTATAAATAATAGAGCAATCAGGATGATTATTGGGGTTCCCATTGTAGACGAATTCTAAGACTACACCGTGGGCGATGACCTCAACAAACCCACACAGTTTCTAGAAAGTTGGCGCGTTGGATCGGTGAGCAATCACACACGAATTCTGGTCGACAACTGTGTGCGTTAGGACACCCATTCACAAATGTTTTCACATAGCAAGTGTGTCTGATGGGAAGCCCAATGCCAGACAGTTTCTTCTAGACACCGTGAGTGATGTTTTGAATAACGCAAACGACAGAATTATAACTATCATGTGTGATGACCAGCCCTTTCACAAACGATGTTATGCAGAAAATTGTGTGTGATCTGCAATACGAATGGAGGCGTACCGTTGGGATTCCTTGTGTGGGATGCTAAGCTCATCTCACACGTCTTCCCCAATATGTCTGTTTGTGATGGTCCTTCCAATCGTAAATGATATATTTTTGCTCATCGTGTGTGACTGGTTGCAGGCATTGCTGCCGGGTTTTCGCTATCGTGTGGGATAGCCCCCCCCCCTATCGCCCACACATGCAAGGCGACGGTTTAAGACTACGTCATGGAAAGGGGTTAAAAACCGGTTGTATAGCATGCGGCTGCACTAGTGCAATTTTCATGATTTGAATGGAACTAACCCCAACTAACGTTGCTTTCAACACAACTACCATGGTGTTGTTTTTGTGCAAAAATAAAAGTTCTCGGAATTGGATGAAACTTTTTGGAGATTTTTTATGGAATATATAAAAAATACTGCAGCAAAGATCCACTGAAGGAGGGCCACCAGTAACCCACAAGGCAACAGGGCACAGCCACCCCCAGGACGCGCCCAGATGCCTTGTGGGGCCCACGTGGCTTCGTTGATCCTAGTATCAAGCCTATAAATCCCATTTCCCTAAGAAAGAAAATAAAAAAAGAAGTTTTCATCACGTTTTACGAGATGGAGCCACCATCACCTCCTGTTCTTCCTCGGGAGGTCTGATCTGGAGTCCGTTTGGGCCTCCAAAGAGGGGAATTCGTCGCCATCATCATCACCAACCCTTCTCCATCAATAATTCCATGATGCTCATGACTGGGAGTGAGTAACTCCTTTGTAGGCTTGTTTGACGGTGCTGGGATTGGATGAGATTTGTCATGTAATCAAGTCAATTTTTTAGGGCTCGATCTCTAGTATCCACTATGTTTTGAGATTGATGTTGCGATGACTTTGCTATGATTAATGCTTGTCACTAGGGCCCGAGTGCCATGATTTCAGATCTGGACCTATTATGTTTCTAGGAATATGAGAGTGTTTCGGATCCTATCTTGCAAGTCGTATGCACCTATTATGTGTTATGATCCGTAGACCCCAAAGTGACAGAAATTGGGATCATCTTCGGTGATGGCAATAGTTTGAGGAGTTCATGTATTCACCATGTGTTAATGCTTTGTTCTGGTCCATTATTAAAGGGAGGCCTTAATATCCCTTAGTTTCACTTTGGACCACGCTGCAATCTGAGGGTAGGACAAAAGATGTCATGCAAGTTCTTATTATAAACACGTATAACTATATATGGAATACATGCCTACATTATAATTATGAATTGGAGCTAGTTCTATATCGCTCTAGGTTGTGACTGTTACATGATGAATGCCAGCCAAATCAAATATCCATCACTGATCCAATGCCTACACTTTTCGCATACTAATCTCTGTTAAGTTATTTTCGCTACTGCTACTGGTACAATCACTACAATCTGCTAATTTTCCCCGTTTCCATTACTACTATTACTGTCCTACTAAACACTTAGTTGCAGAAAAGATATCTCCATGTGTGGTTGAATTGACAACTTAACTGCTAAGGTTCATAAATATTATTTGGCTCCCCTTGTGTAGAACCAATAAATCGGGGTGAAATACTACCCTCAAAGACTGTTGTGATCTCCTATACTTGTGGGTTATCAAGACCTTTTTCTGACGCCATTGCTAGGGAGCATAGCTCTAATTACTAAGTCCACATGGGATATATATAGATCACTATGAAGAATCAGAAAGACGCTAAAACCAGATTTTACCCTCTAAGACGATGGCAGGTAAGGAATTGCCATCTAGCTTTGCACTTGATTCACCTTCTGTTTTGAGTAAGCTTGTGACACAGTCACCTGCTATTTAATCTAATATGTCGCAAGTAATTGATGATGCTACTTTTGTTTTAAATGAAACTCATGATGATGCTACTACTATGCTAGAAGAAACTGAACATGTACCACTAGGTGAACTACTTGATGCTCATATTGCTAAAGCTAGAGAAATTGATAATACTGATGAAAACTACGATTCACCAAGTATGTCTAGATCTCCTGCTAGAATTGAAATGCCTGATGTACCAGATGCCTATGTTATGGATGGGGAGATAGCTAGAGACTTTCTTGCTTGTAATGATAGAGATGATCTTAAGAAACTACTGAGTAAACTGGAAGAAAAATCTATGAGGGAGAAAATGAAATATGATCCTAAGTTTGCTACTTCTCCGATATATGTTACCGATAAAGACTATGAAATCTATATTGATCTTGAGTTAATTACTTTGGTAGAATATGGCCCTTTTCATGGCTATGAATCTGAAACTGTTGTGGCCACACCTTACCAAATTAAATGATATTGCCACCCTGTATGCTAATGAGGAAAAAATTCACTATTACTATATTCTTAAGCTTTTTTCCCGTCTCACTAAAGGGTGATCCTAAGAAGTGGTTTCTTACTCTTGCTCCTGGTTATGTGCGTAGTCCCTAGCTTATGATATATTACTTCTCAGAAAAATATTTTCCTGCTCATAACAAACATGCTGCTTTAGAGGAAATATTCAACTTTGTGCAAATTGAAGAAGAGAATCTCCCTTAAGCTTGGGGGAGCCTTCTACAATTACTTAAAGCTTTTCCATATCATCCTCTTAAGAAAAATTAAATACTTGATATCTTATATAATGGACTAGCCAATGCTTCTAGGTACTACTTAGATAGTGTGCTGGTTGTGTTTTCAGGGAACGAACTGTTGGACAAGCTGAAGAACTATTGAATAATATTTTGAAGAATGCTAATGATTGGACACTTCCTAAACCACCTCCTAAAGCAATTATGAAGAAGAGATGTATTCTATTCCTTAGTCCAGAAGATATGCAAGAAGGCAAGAAATCTATGAAAGAAAAGGGTATTAAAATTGAAGATGTCAAAAATTTACCACCTATTGAAGAAATACATGGACTTGACATCCCTACACAGGTAGCAGTAAATTCTCTTGGTAGATTCGATGAAGGTGATATACCTTACAATAAAAATACTAGTCAATGCATGGATGAATTTGATAATTATATTGTTAAGCAAGAACATTTCAATATGTATGTTAAGGATCAATTAAAACGAAATGCCATGATGATTCATCGTTTAAGTGACTTGATGATTAGAATTGCTAATAATGTTAGAGGTTTGGGTAAGCATTCATCCTTGGTTCATACGCAGTTAGAACAAGTTGCTAAGTCACAAAATGATTTGCTTACTGAAATGAATAATAAATTGAATGATCATGCTATTAGAGTCATGACTAGAGGTTGTATGATGACACCAGAACCCCTATATCCCGAAGAACATCCTTAAAGGATTGAGCAGGATTCTCGGAACATTAATAATGATACACCTTGTTTGTCTAAAATGAAAAGGAAAAGGAGAAATGATATAACTTTGCATGATTCTAGTGAACCTGTGGTAAAAAAAAACTTCTGAGAATCATAATGATGTTTCTATTTCTGATGCTGAGACACAATCTGGTTGTGAACATACACCTAGTGATAATGAAAATAAAGATGTTCATGTTGATGCGCAACCAAATAATGATAAAGAAATTGATAATGTGGTGGAAATAGAACCTGCAGCTGATCCTGATAACCCACCTCCTAAGAATAAAAGTTATGATAAGATGGATTTCATTGCTAGAAAATATGGTAAAGAAGAGATCCATGGGTCCGAAAACCCATGCCATTCCCTCGTAAGCCTGCTAAAAATAGGGACAAGGAAGAGTTTGAGCACTTTGTTGAAATGCTTAGGCCCGTCTTTTTGCGAAGATGTATGACTGATATTTTAAAGATGGCTCCTTATGCAAAATATATGAAAGATATTGTCACTGATAAAAGAAAGATACCTGAAGTTGAGATTTCCACCATGTTTGCTAATTATTCTTTTGAGGGTGGAGTGCCTAAGAAGTTGGGGGATCCAGGGATACCTACTATACCCTGCTCCATTAAAAGAAGTTATGTTAAAACTACTTATGTGATTTAGGAGCCGGTGTTAGTGTTATGCCTTCCTCTTTATATAAAAGACTTGATTTGAATAAGCTCACACCTACTGAAATATCTTGGCACATGACTGATAAATCCACCGGTATACCTATTAGGATTTGTGAGGATGTCCCATTGTTGTTGCAAATGTTACTATCTTCATGGATTTTGTTATTCTTGATATGCCCAAGGATGACAACATGTCAATTATCCTTGGTGGACCCTTTTTGAATATTGCAGGGGCTGTTATTGATTGGAACGAAAGCAAGGTTATTTTTCATGTCAATAGAAATCACCACACAATATACTTTCCGAAGAAACTAAGTGTGGTGAATAATATCAATTCTATTGAGCAAATAGCAACAATCACTATCGGGGAGTTCCAAATTCCTCTCCCTACTTTCAAAAAGAGATATGATATTCTTATTGTTGGGGAGATGCATATCCCTATTGAGGTAACCAAGTGTCATACCAAAAAAATTGGTTTCATGTCAATAAAAAACGGTTCGTCAATAAGACTTGATCAACCTTATTAATGGTTTATTTTTTAGAAGCATGTGGTCGAAAAAATTAGTAAGCACGACCTTCTACAATCTTAGTTTGCTCTCTGTTATTTGTAGTTTAATAAAGTAAAATGCCATGATTAACCCATTTTTGGAATTAATCGTGCAATAAAAATGACCTAATATAAAAGATTGCTTGACTGTGTTTAATTCACAAAAATCCTCCTGCTCTCAGAGCTCATCACCTTGATCCAAGTATTTGCCCAATGATCATGCCATGTGTATAGGACCTAAAACTATTTTTATATTTGGCCAAAAAGCATTTATTTAATTTAGGTTTTCAAAAACCCCTGAATTGAGGTTTGTACTGCAAGTCCTCAAATCAGGGAAACTATTTTGCCCCAAATATTTTATTTGGATCCTATTATCTATAAGACTTACCGAAACCACAAAAATATATTTTCAGAAGTTACTTTTGTATTTTATTTAAATGCCTTTTTCTGAGGCCAAAAATGGTCTTTTAATAGGGAAAATTATGTTTATGTTTTCAAAATATTTGAGAAAATTTAGGGAAACCCAGTGGACATATATTTCCCATATATATGAGTTTCAACACATGGTCATGTTCAAAATATTGGACAAAACCCTCCAAAACCCTTTCTGCCTATTTTAAGCATTTGAAATATTTCTATAAGAAATATTCTAAAATAAATCCAGGAAAATTCTGGCATGTCACATGTGACATATGTGATGATATTGCCAAGTTGCATCTCAATCCCAATAATATTGGTTCACCAAAATGCCCCAAAACCCTCTCTGTGCAGAACCAAATTTGTGCAACTTTGCATTGTCAAGTTTCTCCATTTGATCCCAAACTTTGTGGGCATGCTCTAATCACCAAATGATGACACTACACCAAGTGGTGCATCAAGGAGAATATATTAGCATGCCTAGATCTAAGAAAACATGTTTCTTCCCATTTCTAGGGTTTGCAAATGTTACATTAGCGACTTTCTCAAGTTGAGTTGAAATTTTGTGGGCACTACTAAATTGTGATGCCACTAACTCCTGTCAAGTACCATGCAAATCAGAGCAAGCTAACTAGCCCAAACGAGCATGAAACACCTTCTGGTAAGATCCTAAAGTTACTATTTTCACCCCTTAGCTTGTTCTCCTTGAGTCTAGGTTTTTACCACAGCACCAGCAGACCCCCTCCCACCCAGTAAGTTTTCCAATGGCCAACTCTATGATTGAGGGGGTGGAATGCCCACTTGAACCGCCTGGACAACCACTTTCTCCCCTCTCTCTCAGCTCTCTCACCCTCCTGGCCACTTCCAGTGCATCCAATGCTCCCTCCCATCTTGTTTATTCCCCTTGCCGCCTCTGGACACAAGTGGACGCACGAGAGCGCGCCAAAAGTTATGCCATGCTTGATAAAGTCGCGCTCTGGAGCGCGCAGCCGCCCTCCAGAGGGTTGACCTCGCACCCCTGGCCACCTCGGGCCTCCCCCTCGGGCCAGTTGAGGCGCCTCGGCGTCGGCGACATGCCACCGTGTTGGGAGCCACCTCTCCCTCTCTCTCTCACCCCTCCCACGCGCGTGCCCGAAGTCGCCCCTCTCGGCCAATGCATGGCCTCGCACGCGCAAGCGCCAGGGCCAAGCCATGCCTCTCCTCTCTCTCCCCAGCGGCCTAGACGATGCCCTCAAGCACCCAAGCCATGCTCGCTCCCTCTCCAACGGCCGTCCCAGCTGATCCTGCGGGCACCCATGGGCAAAGCTCACGGTGCACCGGGCCCCCGCTATTTAAGACACCCCCGGACCCCTCTCTCCCCTCTGCTGGCCCTCTATCCCTCCCAATCGACCTCCCGCAGCTCCTACTCCCGCTCGGAGAGCTCCCGTGCTCAGAATCGAGCTCAACCCCATCGTCTTGGGCTGTCGTCGATCTCACGGTAGGGAGCCGCTCCGGCATTCATTTGTCCTCCTCCGAGTCGCTCTAACATCTCTAATCCATACCCCCTCCTCCCTGTGCGATTTGCTGCTAGGAACATCGACGATGATCACCTCCCAAAGCTCTCCATCGCGGCCTCCTCGTCACCGGCGACCAGGGCCTCTCCGGCAACTCCCTCCACCTCTAGCCGATAGGCGATGACTCCTCGAGCCCATTCATGCGTCCAGCTGCCCTTGACGTGCCCGGGAATGCCGGCGGTGAGCTCGCCGCCCCTCTGGCCGGAGGCTGACGACGACCCTGGCGGGGGCCACTCGTCAGCCTCACATCCCTCTTCCGCGCCCCTCTCTCTCTGCTACTGGGCCTCGCGTGTCAGGATTGAAACGTGGCGGCGTGCGCGAGCCTGGCTCTGCTGGGCCACTATGGCTCCAAGCCGGCCCAGCCGCGGCCAGTTCTGGCCCAGGACAAATAGTGCCCTTTTTCTTTTTCTTTTCTTGCATTTTCCTCCAAAAATTCCACAGGATTAAATATTTATCCAAATCCAATTATTCCACTTCCTAAAATCTTGTAATAATCCAACCTATTTAATGATGCCACTTGTACATCATTTGGAAAATATTTTATGTACTGTTTGTATATAAAACCCTGTTTTGAATATTTAAAAACACTGTTACAATGTTTTTCACCATTTCTGACACTCCAAAACCTGAAACTAGTAATATTGGTATTTTTAGTTTTCACCCTAGTATTTTACAAAACTGGTTTAACATTTTTCTGAGTGCTTTTATTTTTTTGTTTTTCACTATCGTCTTATATGTACCCGTTATTTTGCGACGATAGATTACGTGGTTGATGAAGAGGTTGGACCAGAAGCATTTGAAGACCCCGAGGAATTTTTTGAGCCAGGCAAGAAGCCCCTTGACCATGACTATGAAACCCTTTTTATGCATGGCATATAGCACTTTACCTTGTTGCACTGAAATCATGATGATATGGTGACTGACGAGGATATGTACTTAGGGTAGGGTGCTAGGCCCGTCCTACATACCCCACCTAAGGACACCACGTTGGAGGACTACAAGACTACGCGAGAGATTCCGATTGAACTAGCCATGGCGTATGAGTCACTCGGAAGACCCCCCCCCCACTCGACGGTCAGCTCTCACTCGGAGGGGCCGCCAATCACTCGACCGCAGAAGACCAAGAGTCTCCCCAGGGAGGCCAACGGGCAGGCGTTACGCTCGCCGCCTTAACTGGCATTTATTGTATACGTTACTAGTAACATCCCCCTCCCCTTTTATTACCTACAATCAAACCCCTAAATGCCAGACGTTTATGAGGGGCAGCGCACTCTATATAAGCCACCCCTCCCCACTGGCACAAGGGTTCGCAATCCTTTGTAAACACAACGCATGTATCACTCGACAGAGTAAGCTCCCCGGAGCACCTGAGACGTAGGGCTGTTATCACTTCCGAGTGAGGCCTGAACTCATACATCTGTGCGTACACCCTCGCCGTAGCTAGGACTCTGCCCTCTCCTTTCGTACCCCTACCATCTACTGTCAGGCACGTTCCCACGACAGTTGGCACCCACCGTGGGGCAGGCGTCTAAGCGACTTCCGGCGAGGTTGCAGTTTTTCATCTTCACCATGTCTCCCGACGGCGGTTTGATCCTGTGCTGCGAGATCCGTCTCGGTGCGTTCACCTTCATCGCCGACGACTCCGCATGGCTCCAGGAAGCCCCTCTCGACGTTGAGGCTCTCCCCGTCCGCGGGGCGACGCACTTCAGCGCGAGTTCATGCGGCGTTCTCCTTCGTCAGCCGTCGACCCCGTACATGTCGGCTCCAGCGTCGTCCACTCTCCCCGCTGTTCGTCGCTGCAAGCGATCCGGTCGTTCGCGGCTCCAGCGATGGGTGAGGCACGCGGCGGCGCGCCATGCGTCGACTCCGCAGATCGCGGCTATCGAGCCCGCCGAGCCACTTCACGGCGCGTTCGACTCGGCATCAGATTCATCCGAGCTCCCTTCCGAGTGCAAGAGCTGCGATCCTGCAGCAGAAGTTTTCATGGCGGGATCTCATCAGAGCCCACCCGGCTATGGCCGTGGCGGCCGCGAGCGTGGTGGCCCGTCGAATGATCAGCAGCGTAGGGATGAGGAGGTCCTCCAAACCCCCATCGTCGGCACGACTGCAGAAGCCCAGGCTCTGGAGGCTGCGCGTCTCGCCACCTTGGCAGAGCGCACGCGCCTCGAGGAGATGCAGAGGTCACTTGACGAGCGCACTCGACAGCGCCGCAAGCGTCAATTGTTCCCTCCAGTCGACGACAATCGTCAGGTATACCGTACTCCGATCCAGAATGTTGCAGCGGCGGCTAGGATTGCAGATTCTATACAGTCGTCCGATTCAGAGGCCGGCAGAGGACTCGAGCAGATCTGAACCCTGCTTGGGGCGGCTCGACAGCAGAACTCCGCTGTCTCTCAGTCGCGCAACAGGATTCACAACAAATCAGTTAGAGCAGACACAGTCCAATCGGCCCACAGTCCAGGGTCACCTCAGCGTCGCAGAGGCAGAGATTACAGCAACGATCAGTACAGAGATCAGAGGCGAGATCAGTTTGCTCCTCGGCATCACCGTGATGACCACCGTCGAGTGCCTACTCCTCCGCGGAGTGGTCCATACGTGCCCCGGCACTATGATGACAGGCGCCCGTACGGTGATGAGCGGGACCCTGGGTTTGACGCGAGATCCGTTCTCGTTCAGAACCGGGTCGACAGAGGCAGATACAACAGAGGTGGCTATGACAAAGATTTTCCGAGTGGCAGTGGTACAGCTGTTTCTGGTCCAGAGTGTTTCAGCAGAGCCATCCGATCTGCTGAGATCCCCCCCAACTTCAGGTTGGCGGCTGGGATTAGCAAATTCACTGGCGAGTCGAAGCCGGAAACATGGCTAGACGATTACCGAGTGGCTGTTCAGATCGGCGGAGGCAACGACAACGTGGCTATGAAGCATCTGCCCCTGATGTTGGATGGTCCGGCCCGGGCGTGGCTTAATCAGTTGGCTCCTTCTAGCATCTATTGCTGGGAGGATCTTGCCCGAGTGTTTGTCAAGACCTTCGAAGGCACCTGCAAGCGCCCTGCCGGTTTGCTCGAGTTGCAGCACTGTGTCCAGAAGCCGAATGAGACCTTGAGGGATTACATTCAGCGGTGGACCACTCTTCATCACACGGTGGAAGGTGTTTCCGAGCACCAGGCTGTTTGCGCCTTCAAGGCCGGAGTCAGATACAGAGAGCTCTATTTGAAGTTTGGTCGGACAGGAGATATGTCCCTGAGCAAGATGATGGAGATTGCCACCCGATACGCCAACGGCGAGGAGGAGGATCGCCTCCGCAGTGGCAAGGGTAAAGCAGTCGACAGTAATCCCGGCGTCGGAAATTCCAGTTGAAAGGGGCGCACTATTTTCAAGATCACTCAGTCTCAGTCGTCAGTGATGCGCCTTTGAATGAAATCCTCAACAATCGAGACGCGACTGGTCGAGTGGCCAAATGGGCCATTGAACTTCTTTATTTTGATATCAAGTTTGAAGCGAAGAAAGCCATTAAATCTCAAGCACTTGCTGACTTCATGGCCGAGTGGATAGAACAGCAGCAGCCAGTCCAGATCCACTCGGAACACTGGACCATGTTCTTTGACAGCTCGAAGATGCTGAACGGTTCTGGTGCTGGTGTGGTATTGGTGTCTCCCAAGGGCGATAAACTCAGCTATGTCCTCCAGATTCACTTTGATTCCTCCAATAATGAAGCTGAGTACGAAGCACTCCTTTACGGGTTGCGTATGGCCATCTCGCTCGGCGTCCGTCGCCTGATGGTATACGGTGACTCGGATTTGGTGGTCAATCAAGTGATGAAGGAGTGGGATGTCAGAAACCCCGCCATGACCGGATATTGCAATGCAGTAAGAAAGCTTGAGAAGAAGTTTGAGGGTTTGGAACTCCATCACGTTCCCCGAGTGAAGAATCAAGCAGCTGATGAACTGGCAAAAATCGGTTCCACTCAGAAGCCTGTGCCCAGCAATGTGTTCCTGGAGCAGTTGCACTCTCCTTCGGTACAAGAGGACCCCTTCACCGAAGAGCCCCCGCAGCCTATAAGCGCCTCCAATCCGACTGAAGTTGATGTCCCAGCAGTCATAGATCTGGTCAGTGAGATTCTGGTGATAAGTCCCGATTGGACGGTGCCCTACATCGCGTACATCCTCAGGCGAGAACTTCCAGAAGACGAAGTTGAAGCTCGACAGATTGTCCGCAGATCCAAAGCTTTCACTGTTATGAATGGGTAGCTCTATAGAGAGAGCGTAACCGGCGTGGCTCAGCGATGCATTTCTCCCGAAGAAGGTCGACTGATTCTAGAAGAAATTCACTCGGGAACTTGCGGCCATCATGCGTCCTCTCGGACGATTGTTGCCAAGGCCTACCGAGCTGGTTTCTTCTGGCCGCGCGCCAATGAGATGGCTAAGGATATTGTGCAGCACTGTGAAGGATGCCAATTCTATGCAAACTTGTCGCACAAGCCTGCGTTTGCCTTGAAGACCATCCCACTCGTCTGGCCGTTCGCTGTATGGGGATTGGATATGATCGGACCTCTCCGCACGGGCCAGAGTGGTTTCACGCACCTTCTGGTAGCAGTCGACAAGTTCACTAAATGGATTGAGGCCAAGCCTATCAGGAAGCTGAATTCTCGCACAACCATCAAATTCATGAGGGAAATAATATTCAGATACGGAGTTCCCCATAGTATCATCACGGACAATGGTTCTAATTTTGATTCGGAAGAGTTCAGAGCCTTTTGCTCCTCTCAAGGCACTCGGGTGGATTACGCATCCGTTGCGCACCCCCAGTCAAACGGTCAGGCCGAGCGAGCAAATGGCCTTATCCTTCAAGGGTTGAAGCCTCGACTCATGCGCGAACTCGATCACGCAGCTGGAGCTTGGGTTACAGAATTACCGTCTGTTCTGTGGGGCTTGAGGACAACTCCAAATCGGTCAACTGATCGCACTCCTTTCTTCATGGTGTATGGGGCTGAAGCTGTCCTGCCGAGTGATGTTCTTCACAATTCTCCTCGGGTGGACCTTTACTCAAAGGTTGATGCTGAGCAAGCACGCCAGAATGCTGTGGATCTCCTTGAAGAAGAGCGGGAAATGGCTTTGATCCGGTCGACTGCATACCAGCAAGATCTGCGTCGCTTTCATGCAAGGCACGTCAGGAGTCGGACCTTCCACGAAGGTGACCTCGTGCTCCGAGTGGATCAGCAGCGGCCTCACAAGCTAGCCCCTGCGTGGGAAGGCCCTTTCGTCGTCACCAAGGTGCTGAACAATGGAGCCTACCACCTCTTCAATCTCAAGAAGAACGCTGACGAGCCACGGGCCTGGAACGTGGATCTGCTTCGTCGGTTCTATACCTGAAGGTTGATCTGTCTGATGTAATAGGAGTAAACTGTTTTGATTATCAAGGATACGACTCCTGCAGTCTTTTGTCGATTCCGATCGCACAATTCTGAGTTCAAGAATACTCCGAGTGCGAGCGATTTTCCACTCGGGGGGCTTAGCCGCGATTCCGCATCGCCTAAGTTTAAATCTACTCCGAGTGATGGGCGATCCTCTCACTCGGGGGCTTAGCTGCGACTCCGTGTCGCCTAAGTTCAGAACCTCGTCGAGCGAATAGCATCGCATTCACTCGAAAGCTTAGCCGCGGTTCCGCATCGCCTAAGTTTAAATCTACTCCGAGTGATGGGCGATCCTCACACTCGGGGGCTTAGCTGCGACTCCGTGTCGCCTAAGTTCAGAACTTCGTCGAGTGAATAGCATCGCATTCACTCGAAAGCTCAGCCGTGATTCCGCATCGCCTAAGTTTAAATCTACTCTAAGTGATGGGCGATCCTCACACTCGGGGGCTTAGCTGCGACTCCGTGTCGCCTAAGTTCAGAACCTCGTCGAGTGAATAGCATCACTCGAAAGCTTAGCCGCGGTTCCGCATCGCCTAAGTTTAAATCTACTCCGAGTGATGGGCGATCCTCACACTCGGGGGCTTAGCTGCGACTCCGTGCCGCCTAAGTTCAGAACCTCGTCGGGTGAATAGCATCGCATTCACTCGAGAGCTTGGCTGCGAATCCGCTTCGCCCAAGTTAAAACGCTACTCCGAGTGACGAGCGATTCTCTCACTCGGGGGCTTGGCTGCGAATCCGCTTCGCCCAAGTTAAATCGTACTCCGAGTGACGAGCAATCCTCTCACTCGGGAGCTTGGCTGCGAATCCGATTCGCCCAAGTTAAAATGTTACTCCGAGTGATGAGCGATCCTCTCACTCGGGGGCTTGGCTGCGAATCCGCTTCGCCCAAGTTAAAACTCTACTCCGAGTGATGAACGATCCTCACACTCGGCGGCTTGGCTGCGAATCCGCTTCGCCTAAGTTATAAACATACTCCGAGTGACGAGCGATCCTCTAACTCGGGGGCTTGGCTGCGAATCCGCTTCGCCCAAGTTAAAACTCTACTCCGAGTGATGAACGATCCTCACACTCGGCGGCTTGGCTGCGAATCCGCTTCGCCTAAGTTATAAACATACTCCGAGTGACGAGCGATCCTCTCACTCGGGGGCTTGGCTGCGAATCCGCTTCGCCTAAGGTAAAATGCTACTCCGAGTGATGAGCGATCCTCTCACTCGGGGGCTTGGTTGCGAATCCGCTTCGCCCAAGTTAAAACGCTACTCCGAGTGATGAGCGATCCTCACACTCGGGGGCTTAGCCGTGATTCCGCATCACCTAAGTTATAAACTACTCCGAGTGACGAGCAATCCTCTCACTCGGAGGCTATCTGCGAACCAGTCTTCGCCTAAGTTCTGATACTCACTCCCGAATGACGAGCGGTCCTCTCACTCGGGGGGCTTAGCTGCGAGTCAGTCCTCGCCTAAGTCTGAAATCAATCAAACAAATTTAAGACCCCTGCCGATGTCGCCGCCACTCGACAGCGGTCTCGGGGACTACACCCAGTGGGTGCACTCCACGTGCCCCCACTGGACCAGAAACCACTCGACAAGACCTGATCTACTCGAGAGGAAATCAAGCAAAGGACTGAAAAGAAAATTCAGATAAATCCAGAGTATTCAGCATGGATAAAAGTTGCCCATGCAAATGACGAAAGTACTCGGGCCCAAGACCCGAAAGAAGTTTTAACGATACACCACCACTCGGCATACCGAGGCAAATTAAAGTTTTTGATCACCAGCAAAGTTTTTTCAAGCTCCAGTGGGACTTGCAGGCTCGACGAAGGTGTCCAGGTCGATCCCGTCAGCGATCCGAGTGGCCGCTTTGATGAAGGTCTCCATGAAGTCCTGGAACTGGAGCTTCTTTGTATTGGCCACCTGAAGTGCTTTCAGTTTGTCCTCCTTGACCTCCTTGCAATGGACCCTGACGAGTGAGAGCGCTATGTCAGCTCCGCAGCGTGCAGCAGATTTCTTCCATGCCTGCACTCGACCAGGGAGCTCATCAAGCCGAGTCATCATTGACTCGAGGTCAGCCTGAAGTGAGTCTTCCGGCCACAGCTCCTTGTCGACCTTCTCCATTGCACCTCGCAGTCGAGCGACGTACTCCCGGACGCCTGCGACTCGAGCTTCAAGCTGGAACATGTTCATAGCCATAGCATCTCCGACAGGTGACTTGGAAGGGTCCAGATTGGGCTCGACCGCCTCGGTCTCCTTCTCGAAGTCCTTGCAGAATTCTACATGAAGAAGATGGAAAGAATTAGTCATGATACTGTTCCCTGAAAATCAACGGAATTCACTCGACTGGATGAAGTTGGGATTAACGGAATTCACTCGACTAGAGAAAATTACCTTCAAGCAAAACATACATCTTCTGGGCGTAATCCCCCAGATAGGTCTCCAAGCCCTTTGCTCTCTTGGTTGCATGGTCAAGCCTTTTGCTCCAGTCAGCTCGCTCCTGCTTCAGCTTCGTGTTCTCTTCCTCAAGCTTGCTGGCCGCGGCGAGCTTCTTCTCGGCAGCTTCAGTCTTCTCCCTCTCCATCTTCTGAGCATCAGCGAGTGATCTGTCTTTGTCCTCCAGCGCCTTCTTCATGATATCTAAAGAAATAGCATTGTTGAGTCGCGCTCGGAGTCGACGGTTTTCAGCACGCACGTCTGCTCGAGTGGAGTCACTCGGTTCAAAGATAGAAGAAACAAATAATGAAGTACTCGATCAACAAAGTTTACCTCTTGAAGCCTTCAGATCAGCTTGCGCACGCTCCAGGTCTCTCCTCGCCAGTTCCAAGTCGAGCTGAAGCTGAGTCTTCTCCTTCTCCAAGTCAGCGTATCGAGTATCGAGCTCGCAGGCCTTCTGAGATCAACGACAAAAACAATTCAGTGGACAGAAATATGGGCTTCGAGTCCAAGTTCTAAGACTCCCGCCGACTGCCCGCAGTCGACGGCAGTCTCGGGGACTACACCCAGTGGGTGCACTCAGCGTGCCCCCACTGGAACGGTATCCACTCGGAACGGTCCGCCTGATCCGAGTGACGGCCAAACATAAAAAAAAAACAAGGCAAAAGTTCTAAGACTCCCGCCGACTGCCCGCAGTCGACGGCAGTCTCGGGGACTACACCCAGTGGGTGTACTCAGCGTGCCCCCACTGGAACGGTATCCACTCGGAACGGTCCGCCCGATCCGAGTGACGGCCGAACAAAAAAAAGATTGTCCACTCGACCAGGTCAACCCTAGCCGAGTGCGTGACAAGCGATTACCAGTCGACAGACAGAAAACTCCCAGCGGGTGCAGAAGTCAAGTCATGGTAGACGGAAAGCGACACAATCAAAAAGCGCACTTACAAGTGCACTTACTTGGACGTTCGCCCGAAGCGCTGAGCTAGCGTCGTAAGCCAGCTTGCTGGCCTCGTACGCCTCCTTCATACGCCGCATCATATGTTCGGCCTGCATCATCGCCTCCTTAGCAGCTCCAGTCTGATCTTCTGGAACACGGTGCAGAGAGAAGATGGTCTGTGAAGGGAGCGGCGATGTAGTGGGAAGGACTGGCGCTTGCGAGGCTGGCGCTTGGTAGACAGGCGCTTGTGGCGGACTGGCGAGCTCCACGGCCATCTGGGTCGGTGCTGTAATCGGTTCAGTCGGAGACGGGGCTGCGGGGTCGGTATCCATTGGCTCTGCACGTCACCAGTCGACATATCACATGACTGTCGAATGGTTTGAGAAGAATGTCAAATGGCAATATGCCATACCTTGGCGAGAAGTAGCTGCGTCCGGCGTGTCCTTCTCCGTGCTTTCCTCTCCTCGCCCCGGCGATGTCACCGAGGTAGCGGCCCTGACGATCAAGATCCACTCGGTCAGCAAAAATATGAAGTTCAGCAACAAGTTAAGCGAAGAGCAAGGATACTTACGTTGAAGCAATCGGCACGTCAACCTTGATTCTGGGGAGAGCCTTCCGGGGCTTGGTGGTGGTGACCTTGGGCTGCTTGGCAACCTTTTCAATCGGCTCTGGCGTCAACGTCCGACTGCGCTTGGAGCTCCTGGTGGTCGACCCCCCTGCCCGACCCCGGTCGAGTGTTGGGTCGTGACGCTGCTTGGAACGCCCTTCAGTACGCGGAGGAGACACGACTTCAACTTCATCGCTCCCCGACGAGTCGTCACCATTGCCTTCGCTGTCCTCGGCGTAGCTGATGCTGTCGCTGTTGCTCTCGCTCCCCGCTCCTTCAAGGTTCTGACCGCCATTCGGCACGGGTGAATACATGTTCGTGAGCTCCTGCAAAGATTCAAGTCAGTCAGCTGAAGACATATTCACTCGACAAGATACAAAAGCAATCGACAATTACATGACTCACCACATTCGGCGGGTTAGCAGCTGAGAAAGGCGATACTCTTTTGGAACCCCGGGGGTTGTCTCGCGCACCAGTGATGCCGCGCAGCCATAGCGTGATGGTTTACTCTGAGACATCTTCCGGGTGGGTACGAGTGGTATCGTCGACTCCTGAGTAATGCCACATCGGATGGTCCCGCGCCTGGAGCGGCTGGATCCGTCGACCCAGGAACACCTCCAACAGATCCAAGCCGGTCACTCCATCACGAATCAGATTCACAACACTGTTCATCAAGATCCCCACATTGGCCTTCTCTTCCTCGGCCACGGTCAGAGATGGGGGCGCAGTGGGTCGATCCAGCGTGAAGGGAGGAAGGCCAGTCAACATGTTTGGGGACGCGACGTCGTGGCAGTAGAACCAGGTCGACTGCCAGCCCCGCACCGACTCCAGAAGGGTGAGCGCTGGGAATGCACTCCCCGTCCTCTTCTGAAGACCCAAACCCCTGCATAGCTTGATGACGTTGGTCCTATTATCACTAGCGTGGGCCTTCTTTACCGACTGAGAACGGATGGTAAAGATGTGCTTGAACAGACCCCAGTGGGCGGGACAACCCAAGAAACACTCACACATCGTCACGAACGCAGCGAGATACGCAATTGCGTTGGGAGGAAAATGATGCAACTGAGCCCCGAAGAAATTCAGAAAACCGCGGAAGAAGGGATGCGGGGGTAGAGCAAAACCTCTCTCCAAATGGGTGGTCAGGAGGACCCGCTCGCCCTCGCGCGGCTCCGGCTCCGCTTCCGTCCCCGGCAACCTCCACGACCCGGCCGCAACCAGGCCGTCAGCGACGAGCTTCTCCACGTCCAACGCCGTCACGATTGACGGCAGGAAATCGCCCTGCATCCATCCGGGTGGCGCTGCGGCCCGGGCGCTCGAGGGCTTCTTCCCCGTCGTCGTCTTCTTGGGCGCCATTGTCGCAGCGGCGAGCGGATTCGATCTGAGCAGCGCGGCGGCGGAGCAGAAGAAGCGGAGGAGACGAGTGGAAAATGAGCGCCCTGTCGCAAATTCCCCTCCCCTCTCGTTTTTTATGTCCGTCGACCCGAGTCACTGACTCGTGGGCCCACCAAATCCCTGTGTATCCCACTAATGGAGGAGCCGCGATATGTGGCGATAAAGGTGGCGCGAGGATCGAGGAGCCGCTTCCCCGTCGGTTGCGTCATCCCTGCTCGGCGCGCGTTCCCCAAAATTTCGAATCCCGCGAAATCCGGGCCGGACAGAGCGTCCTGTCACATCTGAAGATCCTGTTGACCATTCGGACTCGAACCTGCATCTAAATTCACTCGGAAGAAATGACAAGCTGAATAGATCAAGGCAGACGTTGGAAGGCCCAGTCGTCGCAGGTATCGGAAAGATCTCGAAGCTCATTCAGAACGCTGAGTTTGACAGAACCTGCACTGCACCTTCTCCACTCGAGCCCTGATCCATTCGGGGGCTAATGACGAGGATATGTACTTAGGGTAGGGTGCTAGGCCCGTCCTACATACCCCACCTAAGGACACCACGTTGGAGGACTACAAGACTACGAGAGAGATTCCGACTGAACTAGCCATGGCGTATGAGTCACTCGGAAGACCCCCCCCCCTCCACTCGACGGTCAGCTCTCACTCGGAGGGGCCGCCAATCACTCGACCGCAGAAGACCAAGAGTCTCCCCAGGGAGGCCAACGGGCAGGCGTTACGCTCGCCGCCTTAACTGGCATTTATTGTATATGTTACCAGTAACATCCCCCCCTTTTATTACCTACAATCAAACCCCTAAATGCCAGATGTTTATGAGGGGCAGCGCACTCTATATAAGCCACCCCTCCCCACTGGCACAAGGGTTCGCAATCCTTTGTAAACACAACGCACGTATCACTCGACAGAGTAAGCTCCCCGGAGCACCTGAGACGTAGGGCTGTTATCACTTCCGAGTGAGGCCTGAACTCATACATCTGTGCGTACACCCTCGCCGTAGCTAGGACTCTGCCCTCTCCTTTCGTACCCCTACCATCTACTGTCAGGCATGTTCCCACGACAGTGACCACATTGGTGGGTTGTCTCCGTTACTTTCCTCGTTGATACTTGCATTGCCATGACTCTACTTTCTCCTTAGAGTTGTGTGGGTGGGAAGTAGATAGAATGTTAGTAGAAGCTACCCAAATGGGACAGGAATATGCATGGGTTGGAAACAAAAGGAATTTTCAAAGACTTATCGAAAACCCCGTCGGGTGCCACTAATGCCCAAGGGAGATGTTGAGCTAGGTGACCACTTGATAAAGAAGTGGCATATCGAGGCAAGTGAGTGTGTTGTTTTCGAAAACGGATTGGTTTAAGTTGCGACCGTTACTCGAGCCTTACATCTACGACCATAATACCCCTTATGGGACGGGGCTTTGTTGATTGCTTTGGTCGATGCTAGCAGAGAGCCCACATTACTAGTGGCGAGAGGGCCTGAGTTACTCTCTCGATACGGGGTCGTGCCTGGACGGACGACTATGACTGTTTTCACAGACACCGGGCACACTGTTGTGTCCCCTCAGGGATGGTACTTGTGATGTACATTGTGAGGGCTGGGTACCAATGAGTGCACTCTTTGTTTAGTGTTGTCAAGGGAAAGACAATGTTCGGGTGCTTACCTCGGGTATGTGATATACAGCGAGTCATGGCTTAACACGGAAGTTCCCCGAGTCTTGTAGGTAAAGTGTGCAACCACTGCAGAGTGTAAAACTATTCGAATAGCCGTGTCCACGATCAAGGACAGCTGGATGACCGCTCTTGGGCTACGTCCATTGTTTTACAAAACTTGGTGTGTGGGGGGGGAAGAAGGTACCTGAGTTGAGTCGTATGACTCGATGTGATGATGAAACTGGACTTGTTCCAAACTCTTTTTATATTGATATCTGTAACCTGTTCATACGGATACTTGTGACCTGTTGATGCATTCTTTACAAGTTGGTACGACATGTCACTGCACTCAAATTAGCTTTCTGCAAAAAAATACCTGCTTGGTGCTATATCATGCATTGTTGTACCTTGTTCCAAAACATGGGTTGCTTGCGAGTATATTCAAAGTACTCATTGGCTTGCCACTAGTTATTTAATTGGCCAGGCATGGAAGTGCAGGAATGTTGTGAAGAATACCTTGGTGATGACCATGCGAATTAGGACACTTCCCAGTCAGAATGCATGTACGGTTAAGGCAGATGTCATGGATCCACGTTATCTCACAAGATTTCCGCTGCGAGTTTATGTTTGTTGTTTGGCCTTCATGGCCCTAATAAGGTAAGACTTGATCATAATTGTCATAATTTGTGTAAAACGGTATGTATGGATGTAAGACTCTAATTATTCAGCTTCTGCGTGTTCAATGAGCATTGATCTCTGGGATCACTGTACACGTGCATTCGGTGATCACGACTTATGAGTCTGGGTCCCCACACCTCATCGCCCCACCCTACTCGTACCGCTAGCTAGGCATTCCATCTACCCACCCACACCTCTTGTTATTTTCCGACAAAGGCAGCCTCACCACGCAGCTGAACTAGTCAACCCTCATCCTCCCCTCTACCTGGGACTCCACTGCCGCGTCTTCCACGTCTCCGGGTCATTCCCATCCGGGGCCTCGTCGTGGTCCACTGCCTTGGTTCGCTCGGCATGACGTGGTCAATGAATGACAACCATCGAAAGAGGGTTGTATGTGGAGAGGCTGAAAGTAGGGACCCACCAAGTCCAGGGCCGTACCCAATCAAGTGCCTCCTTATTACGTGAAAGAAATCCTCGCCCAGATAGCTGGGACCCACCAGGTTGAAGTCTACGTAGCATTATCCACGTGGCCGCAAATGTGTATATACATACTGGTCGGTCTCTCTGCAACGATGAACCGTGGCCGAGTAAGAAGTGGCACATGTCGTACTAGGAAACATGGCCCATGATGTAGCAGGTCACACGATCCCATCTAAATGGTGTACACATTCGTACAGTCACGCTACAAAAAATACGGCCATGTACGTACATACGGGCGGGGTCTCGAACGCGTACTTGCACATATACATGGCCAGGGCTCATGTACATCGAGAGGCAATAAACGCCTGCACTGGACGGTGGGGGTATGCAGCAATGGTGTCCTGTTCATTGGCAGCCAACAAGTTGGGTCAGAACGGATGAAACATTGTATTGTTCGTCGGGAGCCAACTAGCTGGATCGGAATGCATCATATTCATCCAGAGCCAACCGGCTGGGATGGAACAACCGAAATAGGGTCATGTTCATCCCCCCCATTGGTTGGTGTTGTAGCGTACCATAATATGACCGAAATGGGTTTCTGTTCAACCGCCTACGGTCAAAACAGGGTCCTGTTCATCTAGAGAGGTGTGGCATACCGCAAAATGGCCTCCACGGGCTACTGTTGATCCACCGCCAACTGACTATGGCCCCCACGAGGTATTGTTCATCCACACTCAACCGGATGAGGTGTGGTGTAATGCGGCATGGCCTCCTCGGGGTAATGTTCATCTAACACCAACTGCCTACTACCACGGGGGTACTGTTCATCTAGTGCCAACCACCTACTACACGGTCATGTTCATCCTGCCCCAACCGACTGTGGTGGGTCGTATGCGCGCATGGCATCAGCGGCAATTGTTCATCCACAGCCAACCAATAGGGTAGGTCAACATGTCTCGTGCAAGGGGTTGGATCGTTGCAACCAACTGCTGGTCTCTACTCGATCTACATATCGCACACGATAGCAACGGGGACTGTTCATCGAGAGGCAACCAACAGACTAGGTCGACTCACATCTCGTGCGGGGGCTCGATGCAACGCATCAATCCATTGGTCCAGCATGAGTCACGCATCGATCGCTCGGGTTCAGTAAGCAGCAAAGGGATCTAGTTTAGTATTAGTGCGACGGATGGCTCGGGTTTAGTGTGTAGTGCGAGGTATCAATCGCTCGGGTTCAGTATGCAAGGGATCACTCGGGTTCAGTGTAGTGTGAGGGATTGATTGATCGGGTTTAGTAAGCGAAGGGCTCGCTCAGGTTCAGTTCGTGAAGGGCTCGCACATGCGCGCGTGTGAGAGAAACGCGCAAACCAAACTGCATTGCTCAGCCCGACAACCCACCAATTGCTCACCGTATACCAGAAAATCACCAAACAAAATCTCGCCCTCACTTCTACCACGATTTTTTACGTCATGGATGGCCAAAGAATGTCATGCAGGTGCGCCTCCGGTCCCGCCAAGGATGGAAATCCCATTTTCTTTCATAGTTTTTTGTCATATAAGTAGGAGCCCACCACATCCATGATCATACATGTTTTGTCACAATTATCGTCATGGAAGTTTCACTTCCATGACAGAAAATGTTTTTGTTCGGGCCATAATGTCAAGGATGTGTCTTTTTTTGTAGTGGGTGTTGTATAGGATCTTAGTGTAGGTAGCGCCACCAAATGCTCCTATCGATGTGGTAGCACATGCTTTCCCCACAGCTATTACCCATGTATCTATAGAAACTGAGAAACTGTATAATTTATCTATTGAAGATGCTAGATCTCATAGAAATTCCAAAGATGGATCAGAGAATGGTTCTGATAATGGTTCTCAAGGGGGGGGGGGGTCAATGAGGAACTGTACTCACAACCACTATCAATATACCATGGAACCCCCTACTCCAACTTCACTTCTCGGGTCTCAAGTTACAGAATGCCTTAAGAATACCAGGGCAAGGACACTGGACCTCCTTTTGAACAAAAATAATGAGGTACCTGGTGGTTTTGGGCTACTAAGGGATATGGAAGCCTTGGATGATGATGAGCTAAATTCAGAGGAAGGTTGGGATGAATCTTAGGTGGAACAGCAGGATGGGTTGTGTGAAGACATCGTGGGAGAAGATGCAGCACGAGCTCAAGGACAGAACGAAGCTGAATTCCCAACTCTTCCAACCAAAACTATTGACAAACCGGAGAGGTGGGCCCCATACAAGCACCAAGGATGAGTATCATGAATGCTAGGGATACCAGAACTATCCTTGAAAAAGCCCAGCAACTTAAAGAGGTTCAGAATATGGAGGTCCAAAAGATCCTGGTAAGAAGGCCATGCATTTTTCCTCTTTTTAATAATCCTTCATTTATTTCTGCAACATCTAATATTGGTGTGGATGTAGAGTTAGTTGTAGCTAATACTTCTACTATACTAGCAATGATGTGTGTAGCTCCTTGACCTCTAGCAGAACTATTGGTTCCGTTTCAGATCTCAAAAATCCCACTAGAGCTATCAATAATCACTTTACTAGTATGGTAGATGATGGTAGATCTAATATGCATTCTGAGGAGTTGTGGTATTTGGTGTGTAAAAACAAACGGGGCAAGCACCCTAGGGCCAAGATTTTGTCATGAATGCACTATTTTGGAATATTAGAGGGATTGTTGCCCCTGCTAGGAAAACTTTGATAGTTAATACTATCAATAAAACGCATGCTTCCATTTTGGGTTTTCAAGAGAAAAAGGGAAGAGTTCTCTGACTCTTACGTGAAATTTGTAGTTAGGAGTAGAATTTTTTGTGGCACCACCTCCCATCAAAAGGCTCTGCTGGTGGCATCCTGATGGAGTGGATGTGGATGTTTTGGCCTTGCCTAGATTTCTCAGTTAATTCTGTTGTAAAACTTAGAAATAGTGATGTTACTTTTAGAGTCATTATTTTGTATGGCTCACCCTATGAGGAAGGAAAAATAAGCTTTTATCTCTGAACTACACTCCTTGTTCATTGAGCTTCCTTTTCCTACTCTAATAGGGGATATTTCAATATTGTTAGATGTGCTAAAGGGAAAAGCAATGCAGTTATCAACCATAAGTGGAGTGATAACTTTAATGCTTGGATTGAGATTTGGAGCATGCTTGAAATCAAACTTTCAAGTAGGAAATTCACATGAACAAAAATCAGGTTGATCTGATTATGTCCACTATTGATAGACTTTTTTGTAACACTAGACTAGATAAGATTGTTTTTCCTTGCAGCCTATAGAGCACTGCCTAGGTGTGGCAGTGACCATGCCAATGTTATTTGGGACTCTTGGATGAACCAAGCCCCTAATACTAGAAGCTATAAGATGGAGAAATGGTGCCTGCTAAGGGAATATTTGTCTGCCCTGGTGGCCAGAATTTGGAATGAGCCCACATCCGCTTCCTCTCATATTGCCATTTGGCAAGAAAATTTTAGAAAACTTAGGAAAGTCTCTAAGGGATGGAATTCCAATTGTAGCCTCAACTTAGGAGATTTAAAAAATCCTTCTAGAAGAGTATGATAAATTAGACATTAAGGCGGAGACTGTGGACCTCTCTACAGCTGAATTTTCCAGGCTCGCATTTATTCATACAAACTGCAGACAATCTGGCTTTAGGAGGAGGTTAAAGGAAAGCAGAGGTCTAAGGATAGGGATATTAAACAGGGAGATAGGAATAATGCCTAGTTCCATGCAGTAGAAAACAATCATTCATTCCCTAGATGTCCCTGATAGAGATGTAACTGATACTAAAGATATGTTAGAGATAGCTAGCAATCATTATAAAGACCATTTCAAGCTAGAGAAGAGGGAAGACTTTACTTTGAATGTTGGCTTCTTCTCTGAGGATGAGAAAGTCCAATCTGAAGAGAATGAATTGTTAGAGGATCCATTCTCTGAAGATGATATTAAGAAAGCAGTCTTTGACTCTTATTCTGATGGGCCCCAAGCCCTGATGGGATACCTTTCTTCTTCTACCAACATTTTTTGGACTTGATCAAGAAATATTCACTAATTGTGTTTACTGATTTTCATAATGGTAATCCAGACATTTTTAGATTAAATTTTTTCCATGTTGACTTTGATTCCAAAAGAGGTTTATGCTTCTTCTTTGGAGAAGTTCTATCAGAGTGTGGGGTCTGGGTCAAAGACTTTCTCCAAGAACAAGGTTTGAACACTGGGGGCTTGGCATGGCGACCTGCAACAGAATGGTAAACACAGCAAGATTGACGACGACCTCACTCCTTCTCGCCGGAGAGAACCGGGACGCACGAGCTACCCTGGTTCGAGCCACCGAGCGGTGTAAAACCCTACTCCTACTTTTGATTGGATTGCTCCGAAGGGAAGAGCATGTGGCTCGATTACACGAGGTTAGGGGGGAGAATGCCTCTATCCCCTTACATGGACGTGGCCTGGCCACCATTTTAGTTCCTTGGACCTCTTCCCCAAAAATATCGGCGGGAAAGGGTGGCCACAGGGTGGATATTCGAAGGGGGACAAGAGCCAGGCTTATCCTGACTGAAGGTGGTCTTCGCCTGATAAAGCAGTCTTCATGACACGTTCGTGGGCTCGGCGATGACCTCCATCCTGATCCTCTTTCACCGAAGTGGCAAGCTTTTGGAACCTGCTTTTGGAGGGGCAACGGGCGCCGCTAGATAATTACCGCAAAGGAAATACTCCCTGTCCGTGTCGACCGGCGTAGCCTCTGTCGTCGTCCTCTATACGGGTGTGTCACCCATGTGATGAGCGCAGGGCCCTGCGACTTACGATGTACGCCAAGCCTCATGGGGCCGCCCCATGGGAGGGGCCTCGCGAGGCGACCTGGCACCTGGCAGGCTCGGCAGGGCTTGAACTGGTGGCAATGGGGCCAGGTGAGACATGCCCTTCATGAGGCGGCTCCCTCCGAAGTGGCCGCGGCAGGGCCATCTTCCTGGGGGTGCCAAGTGTCGTCCACTGGGCCAGCGGCAGACGGGCCGTGGTACCCCGGTTTCCACTGGGCCGATAGTAGACCCCAAGCCCACGGTGCGCACGTTCCGTAAGTGAGGCATGAAACAGTGCGGGTCAAGACACCGTGGGCGCTAACAAGATGCTGGGCCAGGAGGTGACGCGCGTCAGTCACGATGGGACGGGACGTTCCCAATCCCCCACGACGCCTCGGGAACTGCACGCCTGCATAGAAAATTGCCACATGCACCGGGCGAAACCATCATTGCTCGCCTTCCTCTGCACGCTTCCCTTGCGCATCGCTCCTCCTCCCTTAGGCACACACCGCTCTCCGCTCGCCGCTTCCTCTCCACCTTCTTCTCCACCTCCGCTGCTGCTTTCCATCGCCATGGCACCGAAGAGGAGTGTCGCCGCTGCAGGAGTGCAGGCGGAGCCCGTGCTGCTGCCCTCCTCCCTCGGAAGTGGCGGTAGCCTACGGCCAATGTCCTTTTCGACGCAGAGGCGATGGGCCGCCGCCGATGAGTAAGTTCATCAGCCTACCTCGTTTATCACTGCTCGCCGCGCTTGAGGCTAGTAGACTGAATCATTGATCCTTGGAGGGCGCCAGCGTGCAAGAGGCAGAGGGCCGCTGATACGTCTCCAACGTATCTATAATTTTTTATTGTTCCATGCTGATATATTATCATTCTCGGATACTTTTTGGGTCTTTATATACCAATTTATAATATTTTTGAGCACGAACCTATTGACCCAGTGCCCAGTGCCACTTGTTGTTTTATGCATGTTTTTTTACTTTTCAGGTTTACAGTACCAAACGAAGTCCATTTGCCACAAAATTTTTCGATGGTTTTTTATGGACCAAAAGAATACCTAGAAGCTTGAGAAGGAGTCAGGAGGCCGCACGAGGGCCCCAACACACAACAGGGCACGCCATGTTATGTGCTGGCCCCCTCGGGCACCTCCCGATGCCCCTCGCTGGCCTACAAATTCACTAATATTCTAAAAACCCTAGAGGCAGTCCCGAAACTCTTTTTACGCCGCCGCAAGTCTCTGTTCCGTCGTGAGTCCATCTAGAGCTCCGTACCGGCACCCTACCGGAGGGGGGATCGATCACGGAGGGCCTCTTCATCAACCTTGCTGCCCTCAGACCTACGGGTCCATAGCTAGTACCTAGATGGCAATCTCTCTATTTCTTGATCCTAAATACAATGATCATCACATCTTTGCTTTGATCTATCTGATGTAATCCTATTGTGCGGTGTGTTTGTTGGGATCCGATGAATTGTGGGTTTATGTTCAGATTATTCATGAAAAGTATTTGAGTCACTTCTGAATATTAAGATTCTTATTTGCATCATCTTTATAGCTTCGTAATGCTCTGCGATTTATTGATGTGCTTTGACCAAGTAGATTGATCTATCTTCAGTGGGAGTGGTGCGTTGTGGTAGGTTCAACCTAACGAGTTTCTATATCCAAGTGACAAAGTAGGGGACAAGATGTGTCTTTGTGTTGTTGCTACTAATGATAATACGATGGGGTTTATTCATATTGCTTGAGTTTACTTTGTCTACATCATGTCATCGTTCTCCATGCATTACTCTGTTTGTCATGAACTTAATACGTAGAGAGACAAGCATATAAGCGCTCTTGAAGTGGAGTAATAGTAATAGGTGCCGGCAGGAGTCGGCCTATTTGTTTACGGACGTGATGCCTATATACACATGATCATTGTCGTGAAAATCGCATAACTATCCGCTTTTCTACCAATTGCCCTACAGTAATTTGTTCCGCACCGTATGCTTCCTACAGGAGATATGCCGCTAGGGAAAACTATGGCCCCCGGGTCTATTCACTAATAAATTTAGAAACGTTACTACTACCTTGCTTCCTTAATTTACTTTTTATTTTATTTTGTAATTTAAAATTATCTACACACCTCACTTGCTTGCAAATAACGAGATCAAGGGGATTGACAACCCTCTTGCCCGAGTTGGGTGCAAGTTGTTTGTTCTTTTGTTTGCAGCCGATGAAGACGGTTCAGGATTGATATTCCTATTGGTTCGATAAACCTTGGTTTCATAACTAAGGGAAATACTTACCCACTTTGTGCTCCAATAACCCGTTCCTCTTCATGGAAAACTCAACGCAGATCACAAGTATCAGGAAAGATTTCTGGCGCCGTTAGCGGGGAATATCATCATCAAGTATCAAGTAACTTCACACAAATTTTCATTCACTTGTTTATCTTTTTATTTGCTGTTATATTTAGTTTGTCTCGTAAAAATCAAAAATTCAAAAATATTTATATTTGCTTGTCACTAGTTTCCTTGTTTGAAGTCATGGCTAGTTCTTCTTCCGCTCGCGTTACTCCAAATAATGATGTAGTCAATTTTAAACAAAGGGGAGGAGAAAGTTTGAAAGATGCATGGTATAGGATTTTCTTCACTCAAAATAAAGAAACTAAAAATTTATCCACCTCTACCTTGCTTCACAATTTTTATGTTGGTGTGACCACTTGGTATTGGTTTGTCCTTGACACCATCACCGGTGGGAACTTTTTAATGTGTCACACCTTGGATGCCTATAACACAATTGAAAATCTTGTAAGGGCACCACCCGTTATTGTCAATGAAACTAGTTTGACCTTGGAACATGTTATGCAAAGGCTTGATGCTATTGAAAAGAAAATGATCATGAATAAATCAATTGAGGAGTTGGATAAAAAACTTCATAATCATATCACTCAACTTGGGTCACGGGTAGGAATGACTTTGAAAGCTTTAAAGGAAAAATATACTATTATTGATGAAGAGGCCCTCCGTGATCGATCCCCGCTCCGGTAGGGTGCCAGAACGGAGCTCCAGCTGGTCTCACGACGGATCAAACACTTGCGGCGGCGGAAAAAGGGTTTCGGGACTGCTTCTGGGGATTTTGCAATATTATAGAGTTTATAGTCTAGAGAGGAGAGTCAGGAGAGCCATGAGGGGGGCACCACATTTCAGAGCGCCCCCCCAGGGCACGCACTGATGTGTGGTGGGGCCCTCGTGTGCCTCCCGGATTCCTTCCAAAGCTTCCAGGTCTTCTTATGGTCCAGAAAAAATCATCAAAAAGTTTCGTGGCAATTGGACTTCGTTTGGTAATGTAAACCTAAAATGTAAAAAACATGCAGAAAACAGCAATTGGCACTGGCTGCTGGGTCAATAGGTTCGTGCTAAAAAATATTATAAATTGGTAAATAATGACCCAAAAAGTATCCTAGAATGATAATATATTCGCATGGAACAATAAAAAATTATAGATACGTTGGAGACGTATCAAGAATCCCCAAGCTTAATTCCAGCTCGTCCTTGAGTAGGTAAATGATAAAAACAGAATTTTTGATGTGACATGCTATCCATTATGTAATCTTATTCAGGTATGCTCATTGAGAAAAGATGAATCAACAAATATTAACACAGCAATATTCAAAGTTTAAGAAACAAAATCATTAATCCTTAAAAGTATAGGATCCTTAAGAATTGTTTACCCCCACATTCATCTTATTATATTAGCAAGGCATGGCTCCATCTTCACCACATTAATACAAATGTTAAGCACCACGATGTCCATGTCAGGCAATTGGATCATACTTTTTGACTATGCATCAACTTTTTATTCTTCACGCAATACACGAGCGTGAGCCATTCAACATAGCATTTAGGTGGAATAGAGTATGGTGATAGATATCAAAGGGGTAAAAAGTGGAGAAGATAATATCACATCAACTAGGCATACCAACATGCTATGGAGATGCCCATCGATAGATATCAATGCGAGGAGTAGGGATTGCCATGCAAATGATGCACTAGAGCTATAAGTGTATGAAAACTCAAATGAAGCTAAGTGGGGTGTGCATCCAACTTGCTTGCTCTTGAAGACTTCGAGCATTTGAGGAAGCCCTTCATAGGAATATACAAGTCAAGTTTGTAATAATGAATAGGTAATTCCCACTAGCATATGGAAGTGACATGCCATGAGACTCTCTACATGAGAGAATGGTGCCACTTTGAGCCACAAGTGTGGTAAAATATAGTAGCAAAGTCCCTTCTCTCATTTTCTCTCATTTTTTTAAATGGTGGTCTCATTTGGCCTCCCCCATCTTTATTTTTTTGTTTGGAGTCTCATCTCGACTTGTGGAAGAATCATAGTCTCCATCATTCTTTCCTCAGTGGGACAATGCTCTAATAATGATGACCATCACACTTTTATTTTACTTAAAACTCAATATGGAGAACTGATATGAAGATATGACTCTGTACGAATGCCTCTGGCAGTGTACCAGGATGTGCAATGATCTAGCGTGACATGTATCAAAAATATGATGAACGTTGGCTTTGCCACAAATAGTATGTCATCTCTATATGATCATGCAAAGCAATATGACGATGAACAAACTAGTCATGTGAAGTGACGATGGAATTTGCATGGCAATATATGTTGGAATGGCTATGGAAATGCCATGATAGGAAGGTATGGTGGCTGTTTTGAGGAAGATATAATAAGGCTTATGTGCAACAGAGCGTATCATGTCATGGGGATTTGGATGCACCGGCGAAAGTTGCACTGATCCTCGAGGTGATAATGGGTAATGCACGGTACCGAAGAGGCTACAATTATGAGAAGGTGAGATTGCGTATGTCCATGGTTTCACATTAGTCATAAATAACTCATATACTTATTGCAAAGTTTTATTAGTTTTATCATAGATCAAAGTACTACTCGCATGCCCCGAGGGAAGAGGTTGGTAGGACTGAACCATCGCGCGCTTCCGACCCGAAACAACACTAGGATTTCAACGAGGAATAGAAATGCTCACACATCATCACCATGCCTCTTTAAATTTTTCGATGAACAAAAAGTTGAACCCCTCTTAATATCGACACTTCTACAGTCCAACAGTTATGAACTCACACCTATTTCATATTATTACATTAATACCATTGACCCACTATTTCTCTATATGTGCTACATGATGGTTTTGATTATCACCCATTGAATACCTAATATTTTTGGACTAGTCTTATGACCCATGCAAATTACCGTCACTATTTATTAACTCTCAAACAAATACAAGTGAGGAACGAGAGTGAAATCATTTCTATAAAATCTACACGCCACCGCGCTCAAAAAGATATAAGTGAAGTACTAGAGCAACTGCTAAGCTCAAACTATATAAGTGAAGAACATAGAGTATTCTAACAAATTATGATGAAGGTGTGTCTCTCTTAAATAGGTGTGTCCAGCAAACAATGATTGTGGTAAACTGAAAGTAAAAGCAAAACAAAAACAAATGACGCTCCAAGCAAAACTCATATCATGTGACGAATAAAAATATAGCTTCAAGTGACATACCGATGGATTGAGACGAAAGAGGGGATGCCTTCCCGGGAATCCCCAAGCTTAGACGCTTGAGTCTCCTATAAAATATTACATTGGGGTGCCTTGGGCATCCCCAAGCTTAGGCTCTTTCTACAACTTATTCCCTGGTCCATCATAATAACACCCAAAACTTGAAAACTTCAATCACACAAAACTCAACAAAACTTCACGAGATCCGTTAGTATAAGAAACATATTGCATACTTTAGGTACTGTTGTAAATTGCTTATTATTACATAATTTCATAATAGGTACTGTATTCTAACTTCTCCATGGCTTATACCCCCCGATACAATCCATATCATAATCAAGATAAGCAACTATGCAAGCAAAAACAGAATCTGTTTAAAACAGAACAGTCTGTAGCAATCTGTAAAGGACATATTCTTATGTAACTCAAAAAATTCTGAACAATTAGGAAAACCTCGAAAATTTGTATAGCAACACTTTCTAAAAATTTCTGATTATTATCATGCTCCAGTAAAAAGCGAAAATTCCTGCACTGGAGTCGAAAGTTTCTGTTTTGTTTCAGCATCGATTCTACTTATCTTGTGAGTCACCCCAAAGGCTTTATGTGGCACAATCACTAATTCAAACACAAAAACATAGTCATTACATAGGAAATAATCATGTTATCAAAAATAAATAGAAAGTTTAAAGCAAAAAATTTAAAGATAACTATTGGGTTGCCTCCCAACAAGCGCTATTGTTTTATGCCCCTACACTACTAGGAGAAACCCTACTAGTAGCTCTTGAAAAACCTATAGTAGTAGCGCTGGGTCCAGCGCTACTGCTAACGCGCTATAGCTAAGTTGTAGCAGTAGCGCTGGTTGGTGCAGCGCTACTGCTAAGTATGGTTAGCAGTAGCGCTGCGATTACTAGCGCTACTGCTAACTATCTGTAGCGCTGCAGAAAGGCAAGCGCTGCTGCTAGATGCCTTCCAGCGCTGCTGCTGGTATTCCTGCTTTCATAGATTCATACCCCCTCTACGTATTTGTGATGTATTTATACAGGCTCTATACAGTAGTTTCATCAGATCACAATAAACATACACTATTCTCATCATATCATACACATACAGTAGTCCCGTTATACCATCATCATCATCATTCAACACAAATATCATCACATCTCGAAAATAGCAATACACAAGTCATGTCATGTCTCGAATAAGTGCAACTGCATGGTCATGGCACACACACAAATTTCATCATATCTATCTAAACCATGATGTAGAAGAAAAGAGCGATCAGCATGAGCAAGACCGCGACTATGTAGTACTTGAGGCACCGACGGTTCCGCCCCCGCTCTTGCCGGAGCGTCCACCTCAAGTAACTACTTTCCTCTTCGGCTCTGTTGTCGAACCCTCTGTGGCTAGCACCCGGGTACTTGTCCACCTGGGCCTGAGCATCTGGCCAGTGGTCGTAGACTCCTGGAAACCTCCCAACGAACACAGCGTAGCAGTCCTTCGCCATCTCTGATCTATGTACCTGCATCGTCAGTTGATGTACTGAACGATAATATGCACATTAATGTACTTAATAAAACAAAGAGGCATAATTAGAAAAATACAAGCAACCTATAGTAAACATAAATGACAAAATTCCTCATACCCAAACTAATTAAATAGAGCGATCTACGCTAGTTGAGGACCACGGTTTAATTACATCACATAGTTTCGTCTGGACGCTAGTGACATATATATTGTCAACGACAATCAGTCCTCGGTCCAATCTTCATAGTCAGGGAGGAAGCACCCGAGCTTCTTGAAAGGCTTTAGGTCTAGACGCTGAGCGATTAGCAGTGCTCGGACATCATCCCGCGTGATTGGCCCATGGTAGAACATCCCTGTTGGTTCGAGGACCTGCTTCATGATCACTTGGGCAAGTTCACACTGTACGTTATAAAACTCAGCTCGGATTCGATGATCCGGTGTCTTTCCTATGCTTGTGGCCCAGTTGACAATCTCAGCATCATTGGTAGTAGCTGACATGCGAAGGCGTTGATTATCCCTTCTGAACTCGAGCAGGTGATGCATGAGGTAGAATCCATCAGCCTTACTGTTGTGCGGTTGCTGGATGCAGCAGAAGTCGGTCTTATGGCTAAAAACCAGCCCGTTCTTCCTGTGCTTTTTCCCCTTGATATATCCACCAGACAGGCTGAAGGTTAACAGGGCACTATCGAGAACACTCTTTATGTGCTTGTAATCCTTTTTCTTGATGTTCTTCGATGAGTCCAAGTATATAGCATGGGAGTATTCTGGGTACAGAACGATGAGGACGGTGCCCCCCCTCCCCCCCGCTGTGCAAATTAAGTACACCTCAAATTAGCCTCCATGCTTGCAAAGGAATGATTAACACTTACGAAAGGATATGCGCGGATGACTTACGTGGGATGATAAGGCAGGAGAATCGCTTCCTTGTCCTTATTAGTGATCATGAAGCCGCCGATGTACTTGCTCGCATAGTCACGGTGCTCTTTGCAGACATCCAAGAAGCTCTCGTGCATATGGTACGGGTCCGCGATGCAGATATATTTTATGTTCTCGATCCTGATGATGTAGTTGAGATACAGCGCATACATGCGGATGAACTGGAAATCCAGGTTGGTCATGTGGAACATGTCGTAGATGTAGTCAAATCACAGGATGAACTTATCCGCGGGCCATCCCTCGATGTACAACTTCCCACCCGGCACCTGAGCCGCGTAAAGCGGGTATCCTGTTTTTTCCGAGATGAGAAGGCTTTTCTCTCTGGCCAGCACATCATCATGAAGTCTCCTTAGATCATTGTTCAGTATGTCCTCTAGCGCTTTCTGAGGTAGGATCGGGTGGCCGGCGACATGGAAACGCTCCGCACCTACGACAGGTATTCTGTCTACCTCCCGGGGCTTCAGAGGCGGCTGGCTGCTTGAAGCAGCTCTGGCGCCTTTAGGGCCTTTCCTGTCCGGTCTCCTCCTTTCCTTCTTGGCGGGTGGCGGTAGTGAGCCCACCATACCTTCCCTAACTGTCACCCCCAGTGTCGTCGGGCTAATCAGTGGACGGCCCTCGGGTTGTTGCTGGGTAGAGGCGGCATCTGGAGGTGTCTCCTGCGAGGATCGCTTGAAGAGAGACTTTTTGCATTCCGCCTTAGGACGTTCCGGCTCCGGCAAATCAGGCAGCGTCAAGTCATCATCTCCACGCTCATAGCCTGAGTCTTCGTCGTCCTGAGCCATCAATCCTCCATCATCATAGGTGGTATTGAAATACTTTCCTGGGTCATCATCATCCTCCTCCATGTCATCATCAGCATTTGCTTCTTCGACAACGGGGGCGACGTCATCTGGCACTAATGGAGGCTCTCCCTCGCGTCGTCCGCTATCACCCGCCACGACAGGTGCAGGTAATTTGGTAGGTGGGGTGGTGTTCATACCTTCTTGAGAAGCTGTCGTTGGTGTGATACTGGGCGCCTCGACACGAAGAAGAGTCTTCGGCCAAGGCAAGAACCAGCTCTTGCATGCGCCAATCCGTTGAGGGGTCTCCTCGTCATCGACTGGTACCGGAGGAGGCAAATCCTCGAAGCCCGCTAAGACACTGGCCACGTTAACCTTGAAGACGCCATCGGGCATCTCTCGGTTGTGGAACATGCGGTCCTTCGGCTTCATGATCGTTGCCTTTCCCACGGCCACCTTCTGGCCCTTGATGTCGTACAGTAGGGTGCACGGGGTATCGTTGGCCTACGAAGACATGTCTGCGACGTCAAACATCCGAAAGGCAATTGAAACGGAAGACTATATAGACATGCTGGTGAAAAGGGTATGACGCATAATTACCGTGAGGGCGTCGAGCTCAGCCATAGACGAAGGCCCGCCGAGTAGGCCAGAGACGGAGGACGGGCTGCTATGAACAGGAGCGGGAGCATGTGCGGTGGCGTGAGCAGGTACTGGTGGTGCGATGTTCACCGAATTGCTCCCGACGTAGCTGGGAAGGGGAAAGTCCGCTGGCCCTTTATCTGGATTTTTCTTCGTCCATTCAAAAAATGTCGGAAGCAAGCTAGAAATGGAAGATGTGAAGTCAGCTGTGACGCCAGCTACCGCTGCACTGACCCTTGCATCGACTATCTGTTCCAACTCTGCTTTGGTCTCAGCTTTGGACTTATTGATCGCAAGCGCGACCTTCTGGTCGATGGTCTGTTGAGTAAGCAACTTTCTCTTCCTTCTTTCCTCTAGCTCCTCGCGGTAGCACATCTTCCACGAGGCGCCATCTCCGACACCGTGCACACGTCCATAGGACGGCGGTGTGTCCTCCGGGACCTTTTTCAGTATGTTCAGGGCCCGGTTGAAATGGGTGTCCCACTTGGGCCTTGCCGACGACTGTGACGACTCGTCGCTTTCGGCTGCCTTTTGGTGCTGCTCTTTCTGCAAAAGGAATGTGGATGGTTTACTAATAATGTGACAAAACTTGTAGTCGAATTGATTGGAAGCTAATATGATAATGTGGTAATATAACAATTACCAGAAGTCTCATGAACTCCCTCGTGTTCGGGTAAATTGTAAAAGGTCTTCTTAACGCGGTCCCACTTGTACTGGGCCCTGATCCAGTCACGCTCCAGCGGGTCGGTGAACTCCGCCAAGGGGTCTAGGATTCCGTGACTTTCACGTTCGGCATCCTCCTTGGCCCATACGTGCCTCTTCCCCTCGTAACCAAGGCTTCCGAGGCGGTGGGGAGGCGTGTTCCTGGCCTGGAGCGCCTTCATTTTCTCTGACTTTTTCTTGGTTTCATCTTTAGTGCAAGTCTCCTTGAATTTTTCAAAGTCCTCTTCCGTAAGTGTTGGATTGTCAGCATGAATCTTGGACCACGGTTCATTCTTATTAATCGCTTTTTTCACCCGAACTTTCCAGGCGGACAAGTCGTTGGTGAACGTCACCATCGCCTTGTTGTTTATCTTTGTCATGGCGTCGTCGTCCCACGGTTCTTTGCTTTCTGTGCGGCCGGGGAACAGGAACCTATTGTGCAACTTCTTTAGGAGCATGTGCTCCATATGTGGTCTCTTCTTCAACTTCTCGTCGTTGATGTTGGCGGTTTCCCTGAGGATGCATCCTAGTTGATTGCCCCAGCACGAGCGCGCTTCATCCGGCGCTGTTGGCTCTAATTTCTTGGGGTGCATCTCCGTGACCACAATTTGTCCGATGCCGAGCTCGTTTGGTCTTCGTGACCTCTTCTGCTTCGGTGCTTTACCGGCTACGACAGCATCGTTGCCGGTCTCGGGGGTGGTGTCGGTGCCGGTGCCAGTGCTGGTGCCGGTGTCGGCATCGGCGTCGGGGTTGGTGCCACTGCCGCCAGCATGCACCACCATCTGGTGTTCGTCCAGTTAATCAAAATAGTGATTTGCTGCCTCGATGGGGTCTTCTTCGAGGCGAGCAGAACCCCCGGCTGAGGCGTGGCTAGACATGTTTCCTATTCAACAATTGTAAATAAAAGATATAATGAAGAGAAAAAAGGGGCCTATATTTGGTCGGAATGTTGATTCATTCCCCTTCCGGCAAATCCCGGGCACTCCATATGTCCTAGTTTCTAGCACAAGTCATGCCGAAAATCACGGAAATTTTCGGCATGACCTTTGCTAAAAAGTGGACATGTGGAGCACCTAAAATTTGCCGGAACGGAAATGAATCAACATTCTGGCAAAACATAGGCCACTCGGACATTCCGGAAAAACATCAATGACATATATCATATAACAAATGAACATATATCATATATCATATAGGAACAATGAACAACAATGAACATATATCATACTACATTCCTAAAAAGTGGAATATGCAAATGAACATATAGCAACAATGAACATCAATGACATATATCATATAACAATGAACATCAATTCTGTTTTTTGTCCTAACTAATTTTTTGTCCTAGCTAACCAAGCAACAATGAACATCAACGAAAACTAAATGCTACTATTTTTTGCCCTAGCTAATTTCATAAAAAAAATTGCCCTAGCTATTTTTTTTCCTAGCTAGTTTTTTGTCCTAGCTAATTTTTTGTCCTAGCTAACCAAGCAACAATGAACATCAATAAAAACTAAATGCTACTGTTTTTTGCCCAAGCAGATTTCCTAAAACAAAATGCCCTAGCTAATTTCCTAATTTTTTTTGCCTTAGTTAAAGAGAGAGGAGGGCAGGGGATAGGAGAGCGAGAGGCTTACGGCGGTGAGGTCTAGGGCAGGCAGGGAAAAGGACGGCGGCGGCGGTGAGGTCGAGGGCGGGCTCGGGCGGCCAGCGGCGAGGTCGAGGGCGGGCAGGGGAGAGGGTGGCGGCGGCGTGCGGCGTGAGGTCGAGGGAGGCCTCGGGCGGTGGCGACAGAGGAGAGGGGGGAGAGAGTGGAGAGGGCAGCGGCGGCGTGAGTTCGAGGCCGGCCTCGGACAGAGGCGATAGAGGAGAGGGGGGAAAGGGGGAGAGAGGGGAGAGGGCGGCGGCGGCGGTGAGGTCGAGGGCGGCGGTGGTGAGGTCGACGGCGTGCTCGGGGGAGAGAGGGGAGAGGGCGGCGGCCGGCGTCGCGGTCGAGGGCAGGCAGGGCAACGGCGGCGACAGAGGTGGAGAGCGGGGGAAAAGGACTTGGCGAAATTTTGAGCCCGCGCGGCGGGGGGTTAACTAAAAATAGCAGTAGCACTGGATTAGGACCCAGCGCTTTAGCTAACTTAGCTATAGCGCTGGGTCCTAACCCAGCGCTACTGCTAGACATTCCAATTTTTAGGTTTTTTAATTCTAAAATACACATAGCAGTAGCGCTTGATTAGGATCCAGCGCTATAGCTAAGTTAGCTATAGCGCTGGTTCCAATCCAGCGCTACTGCTATGTTTCTTTTCTTTTTATTATTTTCCTTTTCTAGTTTTTAGTTTTCTTTTCTTTTTATTATTGTCCTTTCCTTTTCTGTTTACTTTTCTTTTTCTTTTGTATTGCTTTCTCCCTTTTGTTTTTTTTTTGTTTTTCTCCCGACGGCCTCGCACGCAGTCGACGAGAACGTCGATCTCCCTCTCCCACACTGCGCGAATATCACCGGAATCATGTGGTGGTAATTAAACGGGATACGATGTATACATCATTTGACCGATAACGGTTACTTAAGTGCGTACACAAAATAGATACATATATATAAATGATGGTTTCTCAGCTGCGTCGACGACGTTTCACATTGAGCTTCTTCCCTTTCTTGTTCGTTGCCGAATAATTGAGCCCCTCCTTGTGACTTTTCCGGAACCATGGAGTACGATCTTTCTTACGTAATGTAGTATTGATTCTTCTTTTCACGTATGCTTCATCGTCATCGTCATCTTCCCTCATGGGGTTGCCGTATTGGTCGTAGTCTTCCTCGTTGGCAACTCCATCCATTCCGACGATGCTCCTTTTGCCTCTCCTCACGACAACACGGCTGGGATTGGTCAGGTCGGTTATGAAGAAGCATTGTGTCACGTGGTTAGCGTGTACCCATGGCTCAGTTTTTGCGATGACGTTAACGTTCACGGTTGCGCTCTTCGCATCGGGTATAGACATGGTAGTGAAATACTTGTTTTCTCTGACGACGTCCTTAGCCCATCTGACACGGAACATCGTCGCATCGTGCATTCCAGCATAGTCAAGCTCCCAGATCTCTTCGACCCTTCTGTAGAATCTTTCAGTTGTGCCGTTGGCGTCGGTCACGCATTCAATCGTCACCTCGGAGGTCTGGTAATCACTGTCCATGTCTTTGGCCTCCGTGTAGAACGTGTACCCGTTGATATCGTATGCTTGATAGCTCGCGAGTTTGGGCGCGGGGCCATGTGCTAAGGCGTGTATGAGCAATCCGTCCGAACTGTCCTCTTCCGGGGGATTTTCAAGAACTTGCTCTTTGAACCAACGCAAGAAAGTGGCGTTGTGCTCTACAGTAACTTCGTCGTCCGTCTTGAGCATCCCCTTATCACTGTACTTATTTGCCATGGTTTCTTTGTGCCGTGCCACATAATCATCTACCACATCTAGGTGTTGTAGCACTACTAAGTTAGCCCTGTCAAAGTCGTTCCGTCGATCCGAGTAGTCCACGTGCAATTGCCTCCGGCCGTTGTTGTGACCTTCTCCTCCGAGCCTCCCATCGTGCTTCTTGACGGGCAAACCAACAACAGGGTCTCCGACGCCTATATAATTCTCACAAAAGGAGATGCACTCATGCGTGAGATACCCCTGGACGATGCTCCCATCGGGACGGGGGATGTTACGAATGAATCCTTTGATGACCCCATTCATCCTCTCGAACGGCATCATGCTGTGAAGGAATGTCGGCCCGAGGTCGATGATGTCGTCCACGATGTGGATACACAGATGCACCATGACGTCAAAGAACGCGGGCGGGAAGTACATCTCAAGCTCACATAGTATGACAATGATCTCTTCCTGTAGCCTTCGGAGCTGCTTCACACTTATGGACTTTCGAGAGATAACGTCGAAGAAGTTGCAGAGACTAGTAAGCGTGTCACGGACGTGCTTGTCCATTATCCCTCTAATGGCAACCGGGAGTATCTGCGTCATCATCACGTGACAGTCATGAGACTTCATCCCGCTGAACCTTTTCTTCTTGGGGTCTAGAAATCTGCTTATCTTCCCACAGTAACCGGAACTGACTTTGATTCCCATAAGGCACTTGATGAATTGATCGATCTCCTTCGCACTTAAGGTGAAGCAAGAAGGGGGGCAATAATTCTCCTCCTTCTTGTTGACTTTTCTGCCCCTTTCCCCCTCCTCCGTCTCCGTCTCCTCCGTCGACTTTTTACGGTGGAGATCTTTCCTGATCTTCAAATCTTCCAAGTCTTTCCTTGCCTTCGGCCCGTCCTTGGTCTTCTCCGGCATGTTCATCAGTGTGCCAAGCAAGCTCTCGAGGACATTCTTCGTGATATGCATTTGATCAAGGCAATAAGGTGTGTCGTGATTGGGCCAGTACTCCAAGTCCCAGAAAACAGACCTCGTTTTCCATACCTTCAGTAGCGGCTCCGGCGCCTATTTCATCGTTCCCGGCACGGGGCACTGTTCCCAGTTTTTCAACAGCTTGTTGATTTCGGCGCCGCTCCTCTTACGTGGAGGTCCTCGATGCTCAGCCAACCCATTGAATAGATCTCCACGCTTTCTCCACGGGTCATCCTTCTCGAGCCATCTACGATGCCCCATGTACACGATTTTCCCGGACCCGCCATCTTTCGTTGACGTAAGCTGCTGAGACGTTGTATCATCCATGCACCTCGTCCATCCACAGTATCTGTGGCACACCTGGCCTGAGGTGTACCCGTAACCGAGATAGTCGTGCACCGTCGTCATCAGCGCGGCTCTCATATAGAAATACTCTCCTTTGCTGGCGTCCCATGTCCATGCCGGTGTTTTCCATAACGTGTCTAGCTGCTCTTTCAGAAGCCCCATATACAGGTTAATATTAATTCCCAGTTGTTTCGGCCCTTGAATCAGCATGCGCATGTGTATGTACTTTGTGTTCATGCACTTCCATGGGGGGAGGTTGTACATCCATACAAAGACGGGCCATGTGCTGTGGTTGGTGTTTTGGTTTCCAAACGGATTCATGCCATCGGTACTCGCACCAAGCACGATGTTCCTTGGATCTTCTGCAGCAAATCCATATACGGTGTTGAATGCTCTCCACTGGCTACCATCTATGAGGTGTCTCAGCTTCGGATCATCTCCATCGTCGGGCTTCTTCCTCTCCGCGTGCCAGGGCATGAGCTTTGCTTCCTTAGGATCTACGAAATACCGCTGCAGACGGGGAGTGATCGGAAAGTACCATACAACTTTCTGAGGAGCTTTCTTTCCTGCCTTCTTGTATCGAGAAGCATTGCACACTGGACAGCTGGTTTTTTCCGCGTGCTCCCCCCGATAAATGATGCAATCGTTGATGCATGCGTGGTACCTAATGTGCGGCAAATCAAAAGGGCAAACGATTTTCTTGGCCTCATCGACACTAGTAGGACACAGGTTCCCCGCGGGAAGAACTTTATTATGTAGATACTTCAAATGCTCATCGAGGCTTTTGTCTGTCCATTTGTTTTTGGGCTTCGTCTTTAGAAGTTCGAGCGTGAAACTCAAGCGGGTCACCTCGGGATCGCAACCGTCATACAATGGAGTCTTCGAGTCTACTTCAAGTTGCGCCAGCTTGACCTCCTCTCTAGAAGCAGCACTCTCGCTAGTCGTACTCTTGCGAAGGAGGTCTCGAACATGAGGGTCCTGCACGACTGCACTTAGTAGCGTCGAAGACTGCGGCGTGACCGCCGCCTCTGCTTCTCCGCCATGTCCGGATTCTTCTTCGCTGTGTCCGGAATCTTCTCCGCCACCGTCATTTAACTCTTCCCCGCCGCCATGTCCAACACCATCGTCTTCGTGTCGATCGGTCATCTCTTCGTCTAGCCCCATGTCGTTATTCCCTGCCATGTGGACGTTCTCATCATCATCATCTTCACTTATCCACCGAGTATAGCCATCCATGAAACCATTCATCAGCAGGTGCGCCTTCAACCTGCCACGATCAAAAGGGTCCAAAAGGACTCCTTCTTTGCATCTTGTACACGGACATCTAATCCTAGTCCGATTATTTGCATGCATGTCCATCACCGCGGATTGCATGTATCGCTCCACCTTCCATCCACTCACCTTCATGACCGACTACATGCACGGTATAACAAGCAAAAGGGTTATAAACAAAATGCATGCATGCATCAAAGTCATATAAAAATTTGGCATGACCTTGCCTAAAAATAGGACATATCGAGTTTGCTCGAAATTCACCGAAACGGAAATAAATCGACATTTCGGCAAAACATAAGCAACTCGGGGGCATGTCACTCGCACAAATCTCTCCATATCCCAAACACACATATTCCCATTCACACACATATTCCCATTCTTGAAATGAACAACTTTTTACTCACCTATCTCCCGAGAGAGACCGATCGACCGGATGAGGCCTTTCGCTACCTATAGGGATCGAAAGTGTGGATGGCTAAATAGCTAGCTAGATCTAGTTGTTGGGGAGGAGAGATGACTCTAGGTAACTAATGGAGAGGGAGAGAGATGAGCTAGCTAGATCTATATCTAATGGAATGGAGGGAGAGCCAAATAAATGAGGTAGGGGGCATTTATGGAGCTAGCTAGAGATGAGAAGGCCATTTGTGGAGGAGAGTTATGGTGGAGGGGGGCATTAATGGGGAGAGAAGAGAGGTAGGAGGAAGAGAGAAGAAGGGCAACAATGGTGAGGGGAGAGGGGAAAGGAGGGGGAGAGAGGGCAAAGGGGGGGGAGGAGGGGGAGGGGGAGTGAAAAGGTGGCACCAGCCACGCATAGCAGTAGCGCTGTTTTTCAACAAGTGCTACTCCTATGTTACTTAGTAGTAGCGCTTTAACGAAAGAGCGCTACTATTAAGTGGGGCCCATTATCAGTAGCGGTTCCACGAAAATAAGCGCTACTACAAAAATCTTAGAAGTAGCGCTGTATCCTAGACAGCGCTGCTACTACCAACAGTGTCGGTGGGCTCGTCGGGTCCCTCTTAGCAGTAGCGCTCTTTTTGCTTCCAGCGCTACTGCTAAGTCTTTACTTGTAGCGCTGCCAAAATCCAGCGCTACTGGTAATTACCAGCAGCGCCTGTTACTTTCTAGCGGTACTGATAGTGTCCTGCCTATAAGGTTTCTCCTAGTAGTGCTAGCTAGGCATAATGCAAAGTTTCAAGTGTTGTCATCTTTGACATCACGCTCCTCAATGACACAACCATGGATAATAGGTGAAATAGGAGGCTTGTAAATAGGATCCTTTATCAAGTTTATAAAGTTGGGATGAACACTAATCATCTATAGATCCTCGTTTCTTTTGGTAGGAGGTGTACTAATGCTCTTAGGAATATATATGAACTTGGAGTTTTTTTTGAGAGGTACTAGCATTAGTTTTAGACGGTGTGAAAGAGGAACCTACTTTGTCAATGACTTATTCCATTTTATCAATTCTATTAAAGCCTTGTTCTATCCTTTCATCAATAGTAGTGTTCTTTTCCTTTAAAGCTTTCAAACTCATTCCTACTCATGACCCAAGTTGAGTGATAAGATTATGACGTTTTTTATCTAACTCCTCAATTGGTTTGTTTGTGATCGTTTTCTTTTCAATAGCATCAAGCCTTTGCATAACATGTTCCAAGGTCAAAATAGTCTCATTGACAATAATGGGTGGTGTCCCTACAAGATTTTCAATTGCATTATAGGTATCCAAAGTGTGACACGTTAAGAAATTCCCACCGGTGATGGTGTCAAGTACAAACCTATACCAAGTGGTCACACCAACATAAAAATTGTGAAGCAAGGTAGTAGTGGATAACTTTTTAGTTGCTTTATTTTGAGCAAAGCAAATTCTATACCATGCATCTTTCAAACTTTCCCCTCCCCTTTGTTTAAAATTTACCACATCATCATTGGGACTAAAGCGAGCGGAAGAAGAACTAACCATGAGTTCAAACAAGAAAACTAGCAACAAGCAAAGATAAATATTTTTATATTTTTGATTTTTATAAGACAAGCTAAATATAACAGAAAATAAAAAGAAGAACAAGTGAATGAAAATTTGTGTGAAGCTACTTGATAGTTGATGATGATATTCCACGACAACGGCGCCAGAAATCCTTCCTAATACTTGTGATCTACGTTGGGTTTTCCGTGAAGAGGAACTGGTAATTGCAGCACAAAGTGGGTAAGTATTTCCCTCAGTTATGAAACCTAGGTTTATCAAACTAATAGGAATACCGATCCTCAACCATCTTCAGCGGCTGCACACAAATGAACAAACGATTTGCACCCAACTCGGGCAAGAGGGTTGTAAATCCCCTTGATCTCGTTACTTGCAAGCAAATGAGTTGTGTAAATAATTGTTGACAAATATAAATTGCAAAATAAATAAAAAGTAAATAAAGGCAGCAAGGTAATAATAGCGTTTGTAAATATATAAGTGAATAGACCCGGGGCCCATAGTTTCCCTAGCGGCATCTCTCATGTAGGCAGCATACGGTGGGTAACAAATTACTGTTTGGTAATTGATAGAAATGCAGATAGTTATGCGATTTTCACAGCAATGATCATATGTATATAGGCATCACGTCCATAAACCAAACAGGCCGACTCCTGCCAGCACCTATTACTATTACTCCACTCATCGACCGCTATCCAGCATGCATCTAGAGTACTAAGTAAAACAGAGTAATGCATGGAGAATGATGACATGATGTAGACAAAGCAAACTCATGCAATATGAATGAACCACATCGTGATATCCTTAGTAGCAGCAACACAAAGACGCATCTTGTCCCCTACTTTGTCACTGGGATATAGAAACTCGTTAGGTTGAACCTACCACAACGCACCACTCCCATCGATGAAATATCAATCTACTTGGCCAAAGCACATCAATAGTTTGGAGTGCATTATGAAGCTATAATGATCATGCAATTAAGAGACAATATATATCAGAGGCATCTCAAATACTTTTCATGAATAATCTGAACATAAACCCACAATTCATCGGATCCCAACAAACACACCTCACAATAGGATTACATCGGATAGATCAAAGCGAAGATGCGATGACCATTGTATTGAAGATCAAGAGATACAGAGATTGTCGTCTAGGTACTAGTTATGGACCCGTAGGTCTGTGGTGAACTACTCACACATCATCATGAGGGCAGGAACGTTGATGAAGAGGGCTTCCGTGATAGATCGCCCCTCCGGCAGGGTACCGGAACGGAGCTCCAGATGGCCTCGCGATGGAACAGAGACTTGCGGCGGCTGAAAAAGGGTTTCGGGACTGCTTCTAGGGTTTTTGCAATATTATAGAATTTATAGGACAGAGAGCAGCATCGGGAGAGCCAGGGGGCCACCACATATCAGGGCACCCCCCAGGGTGCATCCTGATGTGTGGTGGGGCCTTCGTGTGCCTCGCGGCCTCCTTCTGAAGCAGGTCTTCTTATGGTCCAGAAAAAACATCAAAAAGTTTTGTGGCAATTGGACTTCGTTTGGTAATGTAAACCTGAAAAGTAAAAAACATGCAGAAAACAACAACTGGCACTGGGCACTGGGTCAGTAGGTTAATGCTCAAAAATATTATAAATTGGTCAATAGTGACCCAAAAAGTATCCTGGAATGATAAAATATCAACATAGAACAATCAAAAATTATAGATACGTTGGAGACGTATCACTTTGCAATAAGTGTCACATCCCTAGTTTTTGCTTGCTGTAGGTCAATGTTTGTGTTTCCATCATGTTTAAAATTTCTTTAAACTTGAAATGGGGATGATCAAACCCTAGCACCTTTGAATTCAAATAGGTTTACCTAAAATAATTTTCAATGAATCCAAAGTGGCCCTGTAAAATGTTCATCTTCTCTGGAAAAATGTGGCAACATCAACCAGAGGTGACTCATATTTTACTTGTCATTTTGGTTTATTGAATTAATGCAATATGTATTTGAATTGGAGTTATAAAATACTATAAATAAGTTTATAGCTCCAATAAATTTGAAACTTGGCCAGGGCCTTTGGAATATTTCAATTAGTGCCCAGAAAAAGTTTCATATTTTTCTACTTTGTTTTAGTGCCCAAACTAAATTAAAACAAACTGCAAAAAAAAATAGAAAGCAAATAAAAAACAAACAAAAGGGAAAAGGCAGAGCCTTACCTGGGCCTTACCTGCTGCAGATGCGGGGAAGGCGAGCACGGCGAGCTACCGCGCCAGCTCCTGCATCGCGCTGGCGGCCTCCCCTCCATCCCTATCCGCTCTAGCCGACCACCCGGACCCCCTCGAGGCCATTCCCCCCTACCGCTCTCTCTCTCCCCTCGGATGCTCTCTCCTGCACCTAAATCGAAGCCGCCATCGCCGCAGCTCTCGCACCACTGCGGCCACTCTGCACCCCTCGCCTCCCCGAGCCGGCCATCATCTCCGCCGCATCGCCCTGCACTTCTCCGCCAGAGGAATCAAGACCGGAGGCCCCGCAATGTCGTCTTCGTCGCCGCTTCCACCGCCAGTCGCCGAAGCTCCCGGTCGCCGATTCGCTTGCTCCAGCTCCTCCCCGGCCTCGCCTGCTGCACCCGAAGCCTTCCAGTGAGCTCCTCTCCATTTTCCCCCTCTGTCCCTGCTCTCCTGTGCCTGTAGACCCATGGACACTGGAGCCAGAAGCTCCTTGCCGCCGGCCATGGCGCCGTCGTGGGAGGAGCAAGCAAGGCTTAATTCCGAGAGTGCACCCGCGCTAAGAGCGTTCCTACGGAGCCGTAGATGGCCCCAGTTGGGTTCCCCGTGCCCTGTAGCTCCCGCACCGCATGAGGCCGAGCCATTGCCGCCCCGCACCTCGTCGACGACGTCTTCTCCGGTGCCCCCACGACGAGCTGCACGCCCCCTGGAAGCGGGCGAGCCTGGGCAACCGCCGCCCGTAGCGCTACCCGGCATGCCTCCGCCGCGCCGGATGGTCACCGGCGACCTCACTCCGGCCGGTGCTGACGTGGCTGGCCATTAGGGCCTAATTACCCTGCTAACCAAGCCCCACAACGACTGACAGTGGGCCCCGCAGGTGGGTCAAACCCCAGTCAGCGCGGGGATTAACCATGTGTCTATGACATATGGGTCCCGCATGTCAGGTTTGACCTGGACCGGGTCTATTGACCGGCTGACGTCATGATGACGTCACGCTGACATAATAATTGTTTTTCTGATTTAATTAATTCCAGAAATTGGTGAAAACTTAGAAAATGCATATAAATTAATCTGTAAGTCAGATGAAAATTATTAATATATGAAAATTGATCAGAAAAATCCAATGAATCCATCTATGCCATTTTCATGCATGATAGAGCAACCAAATAGGAGAACTTGGACATTTTGTTCAAATACAATATGTGATCTCACATGTGGAGTTGAATTTACCTTGGGTTCAAACCTTCTTCATTTAAAGCTGTTGCATGGACGACTCCCTCGCTAGGCTTCCGCTTGAAGGTTGCCGTGGTGCCTTTTACGTGCACGTAGCGATAAGTGGCAGGAGCATGTGTGACGAAGTACACCCCTGCAGGGTAATAATCTATTCGAATAGCCGCGTCCACGGATATGGACTACTTGGAGACTTATATGGTTCATAGACAACTTAATGGTTAATCATAAAAGCTTCAAGAAAAGTGTGAGTACCGTGGATGGCACTCTCATAGGAATACGGGAGCGGATCCATGGTAGTGTATTGTTGTGGTGATAGTGGACTCGTGTGCGCTTTCTCAAAATTATTCAAAGTACTGATAGTCGTAGTACAGGATAGCCAAGAGTCAAAGCTGGCTTGCTTCAATAAACCCCACAACCTCGTTGTTGATACCGATGCATATGTAGTCAATTCTGATGTAAGTCTTGCTGAGTACCTCCATACTCACCGCTGCTTTATTAATGTTTTTGCAGAGAAGACACCAGACTCGCTAGTGGTTTCTACGATAAGATCGATGCCGACCAAGTATCTTGGGAATCCCAGACAGAGGTCTGGTTCCTATGGAGGGTCTTGTAGATAGACATGCTTCCTCAGCCTTCTTCTTTTCTAGATGTCTGTATCCAGACATGTTAAGCTTCTGCTTGTTGCTTGTATGACTTGTGTGTTGGGTCATGTGACCCCTGCTTGTAATATCACACTATGTTGGCTCTTATGAGCCTTCTGAATAAATGTTGTGTTGTTGTATGGTTATGTTGTGATGCCATGGTTGTATCTATGCATATCGGGCATGTCGTGCGTACGTGTGACATGCAATGGTATGTATGGGATTCGACACCTAGTTGTGTGCCTTTAGTAGTACTCTTTGTAGGGAACTGCCTCTTTGTGCTTCCACGGAGCCTTGGTAGCTTGCTACTGCTCCGGACACATTGATTGACCGTCGTGTATCCTTGTTTGCTGTTGTGTCTGTCCCTTCGGGGAAATGTCTCGCAGTGTAATGGAGTCAATGTAGCCTGCTATGACTCGTCTACACCCGCTGAGACCGACACCTGCATTGTTGGGTTACGTATGCCTGTCCCTGTACGGATGTGCCACTTGGGTTCTATGACTAGTCATGTCGACGCGGGTTCTTTGACATTTGAGTGCTAGCGACATATTCACATATGTGAGCAAAAGACGCAAACGGTCCCCGCCAAGGTAAGGTGGCAGCCGTGGGGATAACCGTGCGTGAGGCCGCAATGTGATGTGATGTGTTACATGCTAGATTCTTATGTCTTAGGATCGGGTTCCCGACAGCGTTGGTACAAGAGCTTGACTGATGGTAGGACTACCAAGCCAAACTGGTCGATGTTGAATCTAGCACCTCTTTAATTATATAAGGGAATTGATTGTGGAAGGGAACGTAAGGCTCTTTTTACTCCTTTCCCCATGTTATTCTGATTCTGAGTCACCCTCTTCCTTTTCTACGGCGATTAATAACTAGGCTTCTTACCTATCTATCAGGATCTCGAGTTACTATTCCGTAGACTTATAGGAATGCTTGATCTGAGTTGCATTCCAGGCCTTGAGTGTTATCTGTGTAGCTTGTTAGCTCGATCAGAATCTTGAGGTTGTGATGTTGAGGTGTCGTGGCACCTAAATCTTTTGCAGGATGTCTCATTTCTGAGCATTCACAGCCGTTATGCTGTCCAATTTTTCCCTAGGATTTCTATGGAGATCTAATGCTTTTGCATTCCTATCTATCTGGTATGCCATCCTGATTAATCCTAGTTTCTCATCCTCAGGATGTCTCTCAGTAACCGAGCTGCCACTGGCCGCAAGAAGGGCCAGAGACGTGGAACCAGAGGTGCTGAAGTTCTGCCGGATTCACCTTCGTTGGCACAGTTCATGCTAGACATTGAGAAGGACAAGCGTGAGTCTAATCGCTTGCTGGCACGTACCTAGGAGAACACCGCACATCACTGTGCTGGGACAGTGACCATCCGTGACTTCATCAAGATGTATCCACCCACTTTCCATCACTCCATTGAGCCACTCGATGCAGATGACTAGCTCCGTAGCATCACTAATAAGCTGCGTTCCGCAAACATGGCTGAGGCTGACAAGGTCACCTATGCTACATATCACTTGGAGGGTCTTGCTAGTATATGGTGGGAAAACTATGAGACTATAATTTCAGCTGGCCAGATTCCTACCTGGGAAGAGTTTACAGAGGCTTTTCACGAGCATCATATTCCTCAGGGTATTATGGACCAAAAAGAGAAGAGTTATGTAACCTTACTCAGGGTAAGATGACTGTAGATGCATACAGTCGAGAATTCGAGAACCTTGCCCATTACGCCACAAAAGAAGTGTCCACGGACGCTAAGAAGCAAGCTAGGTTCGGGAAGGGTCTCAACCCAAAGTTGCGTCGTGATCTTCACTTGCATCATTGCAACAACTTCCAGGCTCTTGTGAACAAGGCCATCAATGCAGAGACAGCTCAACTCACGTATGAAGAGTCTCGCAAGCATAACCGTGATTTGGCTTCTACCTACAGCTCTGGATCTCAGAAGCGCCGGATTTGGGTTCCGAACTCATCACTTCCACCAGGTTATGCACCGAGGCCATCCTATGTGGCGCCTCGTCCAACTCAACCAAATGCTCCACCCAAGCCTGTTAGTGTATCATCTGTCAATGCGGTTCCACGCGCAACCCAAGTGATTTGTTACAATTGTGGAGAGCCAGGCCACATTGTTTGGAATTGTACTCAGTCCAGTGTTGCTTCACCCCAGCCTGGCAAGTCTGTTAGATGTAATAAGCCACTAGTCAAGTCGATCCATGCCAAGCCAGCTATCATTGATCGTGGGTATGTGAACTATGTCTCAGCCGAAGAAGCTCATGAGGATCATCATGTTGTCCTTGGAATGCTCCTCGTAAATTGTCGTCCAACATCAGTTCTGTTTGATACTGGAGCATCACATTCCTTCATCTCGGAAGGCTATGCCCGGTTGCACGACATGTCATTTTGCGACATGCCAACTGCTCTTGAAGTTCAGACTCCAGGGTCTAGATGGAAGACCACGAGAATAAGCCATAGGAATGAAATCCTTGTTGATAGACTTGTATTCCTTGCTTCGCTGATAGCTCTCAAGTCTTCCGATATTAACATAATCTTGGGTATGGATTGGATGATAGCTCATCATGCCAAGATTGATTGCTCCACCAGGTCTGTTCAGCTTACGCACCCATCTGGCAAGATAGTCAATGTCTCAACTCGAGTTGCAAAGCGTCAGCTCTATTCACTCAATGCCAACCCTCTTCCTGAGCTTTAAGATATTCTGGTAGTTCGAGATTTTCCGGATGTCTTCCCAGAAGAATTGCCAGGCATCCCACCTAACAGGGATGTGGAGTTTGTGATAGACCTCATCCCAGGAACTGTTCCAATTTCAAGAAGACCTTATAAGATGGCACCCTTGGAGCTTGCCGAACTTAAGAAACAACTTGATGAGTCCTTGCAAAAGGGTTTCATCCGACCTAGTTCTTCTCCTTGGGCTTGCCCCGTTCTCTTTGTGAAGAAGAAGGATGGAACGGACCGAATGGTTGTAGATTATCGGCCCGTCAATCTGGTCACAATAAAGAATAAGTATCCGCTCCCCAGGATCAATGATTTGTATGATCAACTTGCTGGATCCTCAGTGTTCTCTAAGATGGATTTGAGGCTAGGCTACCATCAAATCAAGATCAAGAACGGAGACATTCCCAAGACAGCTTTTGTCACTTGTTATGGGCAGTATGAGTACACAGTCATGTCCTTCGGTCTGACTAATGCACCAACAACATTCTCCCGCCTGATGAACTCAATCTTCATGGAGTAATTGGATAAGTTTGTCGTGGTTTACCTTGATGATATACTGAATTACTCAAAGAATGAAGCAGAGCATGCTGAACACCTCAGACTTGTGCTAGAAAAACTCAGAGAGCACCGTCTTTATGCCAAGTTCTCCAAGTGTGAAATTTGGTTACCAGAAGTGACCTATCTAGGTCATGTGATCTCCGGTAAGGGCATTACAGTTAACCCCGAAAGAGTTCAGGCCATTCTCGATTGGACTCCACCTGAAACAGTTAAGCAAGTTAGGAGTTTCCTTAGTTTAGCGAGCTATTGTCATCACTTCGTTGAGAACTTTTCCAAAGTTGCCAAGCCCCTGATGGAACTCCTCAAGAAAGATAAGAAGTTCGAGTGGACCCCACAATGTGAGCACAATTTCCAGGAACTAAAGAGACGTCTGACCTCTGCTCCCGTGCTTGTGCCACCGGATTTCTCCAAAGACTTTGTCATCTATTGCGACGCGTCAAGACAAGGACTTGGATGTGTTCTTATGCAAGACCGACAAGTGATCGCCTATGCATCTCGATAGTTGCACCCACATGAGGAAAATTATCCAACACATGACTTGGAGCTTGCAGCAGTAGTCTATGCACTCAAGACATGGCGACATTACCTCCTTGGTAATCATTGCGAGATTTACACCGATCATCAGAGTCTGAAGTATATCTTCACCCAACCAGATCTGAATCTCAGACAAAGACGATGGGTAGAGTTGATTACAGATTACGACTTAGGAATTACTTACACCCCAGGCAAGGCAAATGTCATGGCTGATGCATTAAGTCGTAAGTCGTACTGCAACAACCTTATGCTGCAAAAAGGTCAACCCCTTCTTCATGAGGAATTCTCCAAGCTTAACCTCCACATTGTTCCTCGCGGATCCCTTTCCACTTTGGTTGCGAAACCTACTCCGGAGGATCAGGTCATATCCAGCCAGTAGTATGATGCGGGTATTACCCAGATCAAGAACAACATTGAGAAGGGAGTTGCTGGTAGTTTCTCCATTGATGATAGAGGTGTAGTGTACTTTGCGAACCGTCTGGTAGTTCCTAAGAAGCAAAAACTTCGAGAGTTGATCCTTAAGGAGGCTCATGAATCTCCTCTCACAATTCACCCTGGCAGCACGAAGATGTATTAGGATCTACGCCAAAGGTTCTGGTGGACTAGAATGAAAAGGGAAATCGCTCAATTCATTGCGAGTTGCGACGTTTGTCGTCGCGTGAAGGCAGCGCATCAGAGACCTACTGGCGCCCTTCAGCCTTTAGCTATTTCGGAGTGGAAATGGGATAAAGTTGAAATGGACTTCTTCACCGGATTTCCCAAGACCAAGAAAGAAAATAATGCCATCTTCATGGTTATTGATCGCCTCTCCAAAGTGGCTCATTTCCTTCCTGTCCGAGAGAGTATCACTGCTAGTCAGTTGGCTGATTTATATATCTCTCGAATAGTGTCCCTGCATGGTGTTCCATTGTAAATCAGTTCAGACCGTGGAAGTCTTTTCACCTCTCGATTTTGGGAAAGTTTCCAGAATGCTATGGGAACCCACCTCTCCTTTAGCACTGCTTTTCACCCTCAGTCGAGTGGTCAGGTTGGAAGAGTCAATCAGATACTCGAAGACATGCTCAGAGCTTGTGTCATCTCATTCAGAATGAATTGGGAGAAGTGTCTTCCATTTGCCGAGTTTGTGTGTAACAATAGCTACCAATCCGGTCTGGGCAAAGCTCCATTCGAAGTTCTTTATGGACGAAGATGTGAAACACCTCTGAACTGGTCAGAAACCGGGGAAAGACAATTCTTTGGACCAGACATGATCCAGGAGGTAGAAGAGCAAGTTCGCGTTATCCGCGAGAATCTCAAGACGGCCCAGTCTCGTCAAAAGAGCCAGTATGATCGCCATCATAAGGAAATTACTTATGAGGTGGACGAAAAGGCTTACCTTCGGGTTACTCCTTTGAAGGGTACCCATCGTTTCGGTGTCAAGGGCAAGTTGGCTCCTCGTTACATTGGTCCCTTTCGCATTCTTGCTAAATGAGGAGAAGTTGCCTACCAATTGGAACTGCCCCCTCAGCTTTCCAGAGTTCACGATGTCTTCCATGTTTCTCAACTCAGGCATTGCTTCAAGAACCCTGTCCATGAAGTGGACCACGAAACGCTTGATCTTCAAGATGATCTTTCATATCGAGAATACCCTGTTCGTATTCTTGATCAAGCTGAGCGTGTCACCCGGCGTCGGAACATCAAGTTTCTGAAGGTTCAGTGGTCCCATCATTCTAAGAATGAAGCTACCTGGGAGCGAGAAGATCGTCTTCGACTTGAGTATCCGGCCGTTTTCCCGATGACTCCTGAATCTCGGGGCGAGATTCTTCTAAGTGGGGGTGAGTTGTCACATCCCTAGTTTTTGCTTGCTCTAGGTCCATGTTTCTGTTTGCATCAAGTTTAAAATTTCTTTAAACTTGAAATGGGGATGATCAAACCCTAGAACCTTTGAATTCAAATAGGTTTACCTAAAATATTTTTCAATGAATCCAAAGTGGCCCTGTAAAATGTTCATCTTCTCTGGAAAAATGTGGCAACATCAACCAGAGGTGACTGATATTTAACTTGTCATTTTGGTTTATTGAATTAATGCAATATGTATTTGAATTGGAGTTATAAAATACTATAAATAAGTTTATAGCTCCAATAAATTTGAAACTTGGCCAGGGCCTTTGGAATATTTCAATTAGTGCCCAGAAAAAGTTTCATATTTTTCTACTTTGTTTTAGTGCCCAAACTAAATTGAAACAAACTGCAAAAAAATAGAAAGCAAACAGAAAACAAATAAAGGGAAAAGGCAGAGGCTTACCTGGGCCTTACCTGCTGCAGATGCGGCCCAGCCCAGGGGCAGGGTCGTCTTCCACCCCTGCCAGTAGGCAGAGGGGAAGGCGAGCACGGCGAGCCACCGCGCCAGCTCCTGCATCGCGCTGGCGGCCTCCCCTCCATCCCTATCTGCTCTAGCCGACCACCTGGACCCCGTCAAGGCCATTCCCCCCTGCCGCTCTCTCTCTCCCCTCTGATGCTCTCTCCCGCACCGGAACCGAAGCCGCCGTCGCAGCAGCTCTCGCACCACCGCGGCCACTCTGCACCCCTCGCCTCCCCGAGCCGGCCATCATCTCCGCCGCATCGCCCTGCACCTCTCCACCAGACGAATCAAGACCGGAGGCCCCACAACGTCGTCTTCGTCGCCGCTTCCACCGCCGGTTGGTGAAGCTCCCCGTCGCCGATTCGCTTGCTCCATCTCCTCCCCGGCCTCGCCTGCTGCACCCGAAGCCTCCCAGTGAGCTCCTCTCCATTTTCCCCCTCTATCCCTGCTCTCCTGTGCCTCTATACCCATGGCCACCAGAGCCGAAAGCTCCTTGCTGCCGGCCATGGCGCCATCATGGTAGGAGCAAGCAAGGCTTAATTCCGAGAGTGCAGCCGCGCTATGCGCGTTCCTACGGAGCCGTAGATGGCCCCAGTTGGGTTCCCTGTGCCCTGTAGCTCCCGCACCGCACGAGGCCGAGCCATTGCCGCCGCGCACCTCATCGCCAGCGTCTTCTCCGGCGCACCCGCGACCAGCTGCATGCCCCCTACATGCGGGCGAGCCTGGGCAACGCCTCGGTGCCCTCGACGCGTCCATCCGCCGCCCGTAGCGCTGCCCGGCGTGCCTCCGCCGCGCCGGATGGTCACCGACGACCTCACTCCGGCCGGTGCTGACGTGGCCGGCCATTAGGGCGTAATTACCCTGCTAACCAAGCCCCACAGCCACTGACATTGGGGCCCGCAGGTGGGACAAACCGCAGTCAGCGCGGGGATTAACCCTGTGTCTCTGACATATGGGTCCCGCGTGTCAGGTTTTACCTGGACCAGGTCTATTGACCGGCTGACGTCATGGTGACGTCAAGCTGACACAATAATTGTTTTTCTGATTTAATTAATTCCAGAAATTGCTGAAAGCTTAGAAAATTCATACAAATTAATTTGTAAGTCAAATGAAAATAGTTTATATTGGAAAATTGATCAGAAAAATCCAATGAATCCATCTATGCCATTTTCATGCATGATAGAGCAACCTAAATAGGAGAACTTGGAAAAAAATTTCAAATACAATATGTGATCTCACATATGGAGTTGAATTTGAACCTTGGGTTCAAACCTACTTTATTTAAATATGTTGCTAGATGCATTAGCTCAACCACATCATATTGCCATGTCATATTCATGCATCATAATTTTGCATTTGATGGGTATTGATTTGTTCATCTTCGGTGGTTGTTCTTCGTGTTAGGCACTGTTCCGAAGGATACGGTCGAGTATCCATCTGAGGAGCAGTAACGTGTTGACGTCTTGTCAGGCAAGCAACCCCCTTGAACATCTCCTATACAATCCCACTCTCTCGCTCTTGCTCTCACTTATTGCATTAGGACAGAATGTTTCAACTTTTACATGTTCCGGTAGTTGAACCCATTCCTCTGGATGACCTGTCATTGTCAAAGTAAATAGCTGAACCAAGCAACCTAGCATACCTGGTAGATGCTTGAGCCATGTTGTGCCTTTACCCTGCTATGCTTGCTATGCTTAGAGTTGTGTCAGGTCTGATTCATCTGGGTGATGGACCGGAGTGAACTGGTTGTGTTTTGATGATGAGAGTTAAGTGGTGAACCTGATTTGGTAAAGGTAGCGATGAGAGGCCATGTAGGAGTACATGGTGGGTTGTCTCATTGGGACCGTCCTTAAGAACTGAGTCTTGTGTATGTTATCCAAGACTAGCTACTACCGCACATTGGGATCCTTAATTGACTCTCTCGACTTATTAACCGCCTTGACCGCTGTCCAGGAGTTGCAACTAGTTTCTGGTGTTTGTACGCCGTGCTAGTAGTCTACCGAGTGGCACCCCGTACAGGTGGGCTTGGGTCAAACTAGGCACCGTGGCCCGGTGTACCAAGCGCAGTACCATCCGTCGAGGTGGGCTTGGGAACCCCGCACACATCGTTTGGGACCGTGATGGAAACCTCAGCCAGACTTCCGTTGCGGGTTCAGTCTCAAATAGGCGATAAACCTGGGCTAGAGTCTTGTGTGGTTAGTCAGGTCATGGCCGACTCCCTCGCTAGGCTTCCGCTTGAAGGTTGCCGAGGTGCCTTTTACGTGCACGTAGAGATAAGTGGCGGGAGCATGTGTGACGAAGTACACCCCTTCAGGGTAATAATCTATTCGAATAGCCGTGTCCGCGGATATGAACTACTTGGAGACTTATATGGTTCATAGACAACTTAATGGTTAATCATAAAAGCTTCAAGAAAAGTGTGAGTACCGTGGATGGCACTCTCGTAGGAAGACAGGAGCGGATCCATGGTAGTGTATTGTTGTGGTGATAGTGGACTCGTGTGCGCTTTCTCAAAATTATTCAAAGTACTGATAGTCGTAGTACAGGATAGCCAAGAGTCAAAGCTGGCTTGCTGCAATAAACCCCACAACCCCCTTGTTGATACCGATGCATATGTAGTTAGTTCTGATGTAAGTCTTGCTGAGTACCTCCGTACTCACCATTTATTTATTTATGTTTTTGCAGAGAACACACCAGACTCGCTAGTGGTTTCTACGATAAGATCAATGCCGACCAAGTAGCATGGGAATCCCAGACAGAGGTCTGGTTCCTATGGAGGGTCTTGTAGATAGACAGGCTTCCTCAGCCTTCTTCTTTTCTAGATGTCTGTACCCAGACATGTTAAGCTTCCGCTTGTTGCTTGTATGACTTGTGTGTTGGGTCATGTGACCCCTGCTTGTAATATCACACTATGTTGGCTTTTATGAGCCTTCTGAATAATTGTTGTGTTATTGTATGGTTATGTTGTGATGCCATGGTTGTATCTATGCATATCGGGCATGTCGTGCGTACGTGTGACGTGCAACAGTATGTATGGGATTCGACACCTAGTTGTGTGCCTTTAGTAGTACTCTTTACAGGGAACTGCCTCTTTGTGCTTCCACTGAGCCTTGGTAGCTTGTTGCTACTCCGGACACATTGATTGACCGGCGTGTATCCTTCTTTGCTGCTATGTCTATCCCTTCAGGGAAATGTCTCGCAGTGTAATGGAGTCCATGTAGCCTGCTATGACTCGTCTACGCGCAGTTGATGACATTTATGTCCCACGGCGTAATGGAGTCCCTGTAGCTTGCTATGACTCATCTACACATGCTGAGACCGACATCTGCATTGTTGGGTTACGTATGTGTCACACCCTGTGTTTGTATCACTTTGCTATGATTGGATTTACAAAATTTGGAACCAATTAAAACTTTTTGAGTGCATGCTTGTTTGAATTGTTGCTTGCTTGCTTGTTTGGTTGTTTGTGTATGGCACTCCTAGGTTCCACTCCTCTCCATATTCATCCTCCTTAATCCAAATTTCTTGCCCAATGATCATGCCATGTGAATAGTACCCAAAACTATTTTTATCAAATATTATTTTGGCCAAAAAGGATTTAATCACATTAGGTTTTCAAAAAACCCCTGAATTGAGGTTTGTACTGCAAGTCCTCAAATTGGGTGGACCCTTTTTCCCCTAATGCTTTATTTGAAACCTACTATATATATATATATGGATTCCCAAAACCACCAAATATTAATTTTAAGGATTATTTTCCTATTTTATTTATAGGCTTTTTCTTAAGGCCAGACATGGTTTTTCATAGGAAAAAAAATTATTTAAATTCTTCAAATTATTTGAGAAATTTAGGGAAACTCAGTGGACATATATTTTCCATATATATGAGTTTCAACACATGTCATGTTCAAAGTAATGGGCAAAACCCCTCAAAACCCTTTCTGCTTAAATCAAGCTTTTGAGATATTTCTATAAGAAATATTCTCAATAAATTCCAAGAAAATTCCAGCAAGTCACAAATGTCAAATGTGATGATCTTGCAAAGTTTCATCTCAATCCCAATTGATTTGCTTCATCAAAATATTCCAAAACCCTCTCTGTCCAGATTCAAATTTGAACAACTTTACATTGTGAAGTTTCTCCTATTGACCTCAAACTTTGTAGCCATGTTCTAAACCACAAATAATGATGCCACACCAAGTGGTGGATTTGTGGGAAGTGAAATGCATGCCTAGATCTATAGAAATCTGATTCTGTTGATTTCTAGGGTTTCACAAAGTTACATTGTGAACTTTCTTCAAAACTCCTCAAACTTGGTGACCCTCACTATTTCTACCTATATTTTCATCCTGTTAAATCTCATGGCAAGCAAACCCCATTTTCTTAGCCAAACCATCATCAAACACTTTTGCTTATGCTATAAAAAGCCCTGTCGGCCCCCTCCTCCTTCTCTCTCCGGCGGCCTCTCCCGCGCGTGCCCGACGCCGCCCAGCTCGGCCAACCACGGTGTTCGCACGTGCACGCTCCCCTGCCTCTCTCTCCTCTTCCTCTAGTCGTGGACGTGCCCTAGCAACGCCACAGACACGCCCACGCTTCCTCCCGTGCCTTCTGGCCTCGGCCAGAACCTCGCCGGCGCACCACCGAGCTGTGGACCGCCGCGCCCCTATAAATGGCCCCTCCCGGGTCTCTCTCTCCCCACTGCTGGCTTCCCTCACTCCTCAATCGCCCCCCCTTGCTCCTCCACTCCTCCTCAGAGCTGCCCGAGCTCGAGCTCCGCCGCATCGGGTCACCGGAGTTCGCGCGGTAGGAAACCCCTCCGCCCCTCCTTTCGCTCGATCTGGAACCCCCGCTCTTCTCTGATCCTTCTCCCCCTCTTCCCGCCCTGTTTTGCAGCACGGGACGGCCCCGGCGACCTCCTCCTGAGTCCCCTCCGTCGCAGCCTCCTCTTCGCCGGCGACTCCGGCCATCCCCGCCGCCCCTTCGACCTCCAGGAGAACGGTGGCTCGACCCTGAGCTCATTCCCATGCTCTCCAACCCTCGCCATCGCCGGAGACGTCGCCGGTGAGCCCCGCCTCCCTCTGTCTAGAGAAGGGAGACGAACCCGACAGGTGGCCCCCACCTGTCGGCCTCTGCCTCGCCTCCCTCTCTCCCCTCGCTGTCGCCGACACCCGGGCCCCGCGCGTCAGGTTTGAACCTGACCGCGCACGCGGCTCGCTGGCCAGCTGGGCCGGCCCAGCTGCTGGCTGCCTCTGGCCCAGGCGCAGAGGCCTTTTCTTTTCCTTTTATTTTTGTTTTTCTGTGGGGTTTTCCAAAAATCCCACAGCTCCAAATAAAATTCCTATTCCAAATTATTTCTCCACCATAAATCTTGATATATTGTGTAGAATTTAATAGTGCCACTTGTGTAAATTTATGAAAACTTTTTATATACTGTTTTATTTAAAAAAAACCTTTTTGGCATTTTTAGCCACTGCTAAAAATTGTTTTGAAAACCTTTTTCACCCCAAAACCTTAGGGGTATATTTTTAGTATTGCTTTTAGGATCTATCAGAATAGAGTAACATTTTTAAAGTAGATTTTGTGCTCTGTTTTTGTGTGATGCTTATTTTTGCCCGTTTATTCCGCGATGATAGATTGCGTTGTTGACGAAGGGATTGGACATGAAGACTTTGAAGACCCCGAAGACTTTGTTGAGCCAGGCAAGCAACCCTTTGACCATGACTATAAACCCTTTTATTGCATGTCATATAGCATTTGTTGATCCGATGAATTGATCATGTTGATAAGGTACCACCCCCTTCGGTGGGATGCCCCCGATACCTTACCATTGATACTTGCATCGTGCATGACCCTACCTTCTTATGAGGGTTGTGCGGGAGGGAGTAGTGAGGTTGCTAGTAGTGCTACGCAAATTGGATGGGAATATGCATGGTGACGGAAACAAAATGGTTTCAAGGACTTTTCGAAAAACCCGTCGGGTGCCACTAATGCCCGAGGGAGATGATGTTGAGTTGGGTTACCACTTGATAAAGAAGTGGTGTACCGGAGCAAGTGAGTGTGTGTGGTTTTCGAAAAACGGATTGGTGTAAGTTGCGACCGTTATTCTAACCTTACATGTACAACCACTCTACCCCTATATGGGAAGGGGCTTTGTTGATTACCTTGGTGGGTACTAGCATAGAGCCCGCATTACTAGTGGCGGGAGTGGCGTGGTCACTCTCGATACGGGGTCGTACCGGAATGGACGATCATGCGCTGTCTTCACAAGCACCGGGCACACCGTTGGTCCCTTCATGGATGGTACGATCTGGAGCAAGGCTCGTATGATGTACATCATGAGGGCTGGGTACCAATCGAGTGGACTCTTTGTTTAGTATCGTCAGGGGAAAGGCATTGTTTGGGTGCTTACCTCGGGTATGTGATGTACCACAGTCGTGGATGAGACAGAAGTTCCCCGAGTCTTGTGGGTAAAGTGTGCAACCTCTGCAGAGTGTAAAACTATTCGAATAGCCGTGTCCACGGTCAAGGACAGTTGGATGACCGCTCTTGTGCTACGTCCAAATGTTTACTAAACTTGGTGTGTGTGTTGGTGACAAGGGTGACACTTGAGCTAAGTCCGATGACTTGGCATGATGATGAACATGAGATGTTCAACCCCTGCCTATTGTGATAACTGAGACTTGTTCACATGAGTACCTGTTAGCAGTTGATGCATGCTTACTCAAGATACTTGATCATGTCATTGCATTTAAAAATCAGCTTTCTGCAAAACTTACCTACTTAGTGCTACATCATGCATTGTTATACCTTGTTCCACAACTTGGGTTGCTTGCGAGTACATTCAAAATACTCATTGGCTTGCCACTGGTTATTTAATTGGCCAGGCATGGAAGAACAGGAATATGGTGAAGAGTTCATTGGTGACGAACATGCGAACTAGGACGCTTCCCAGTCAGAATGCCTATAGGTTTAAGGCAGATGGCATGGGTTCACGCTTTCGATCAAGATTTCCATTGCTTGTTGTGTTTAAGTGTTTGGCCCTTGCGGCCCTATCTATGTAAGACTAGACCTTCATGGTCTTTATTTGTGTAAGACGCTAAATGCGGATGTAAGACTCTTGTTATTCAGCTTCTATGTGTTCAGTGAGCATTGATCTCTGGGATAACTGTACACGTGCATTCGGTGATCACGACTTATGAGTCGGGGTCCCCACAGTATGCCTGTCCCTGTACGGATGTGCGACTTGGGTTCTATGACTAGTCATGTCGACCCGGGTTCTTTGGCATTTGAGTGCTAGCGACATATTCACATACGTGAGCCAAAAGACGCAAACGGTCCCGGCCAAGGTAAGGTGGCAGCCGTGGGGATAACCGTGCGTGAGGCCGCAATGTGATGTGATGTGGTACATGCTAGATTCTTATGGCTTAGGATCGGGGTCCCGACAATAAGTATATGAGTTCTTTATGACTTGTGAAACCATGGACATGCGCAATCTCACCTTGTCATATTTGCTAGCCTCTTCGGTGTCGTGCATAGCCCATTCTCACCTCGAGGATCGGTGCAACTTTCGCCGGTGCATCCAAACCCCGTGACATGATATGCTCTGTTGCACACAAGCCTCATTATATCTTCCGCAAAACAGCCACCATACCTACCTATCATGGCATTTCCATAGCCATTGCGAGATATATTGCCATGCAAATTCCATCGTCACTTCACATGACTAGTTCGTTCATCATCATATTGCTTTGCATGATCATATAGAGCTGACATAGTGTTTGTGGCAAAGCCACCGTTCATCATATTTTTGATACGTGTCATGCTAGATCATTGCACATCATGGTACACTGCCAGAGGCATTCATATAGAGTCATATCATCATATATGTTCTTCATATCAAGTTGTAAGCAAATAAAAGTATGAGGATCATCATTGTTAGAGCATTGTCCTAGTGAGGAAATAAAGATGGGGGAGGCCAAATGAGCCCACCATTCTGAATAAAAAAATGAGAGAAAATGAGAGAAGGGACTTTGCTACTATCCTTTACCACACTTTTGCCTTAAAGTGGCACCTTGTTCCTCATGTAGAGAGTCTCATGTTATGTTATTTTCATATGCTAGTGGGAATTACTATATTCCTATGACGGGCTTCCTCAAATGCCCGAGGTCTTCATGAGCAAGCAAGTTGGATGCACACCCCACTTAGCTTCATTTGAGCTTTCATACACTTATAGCTCTAGTGCAACATTTGCATGGCAATCCCTACTCCTTGCATTGAAATCTATCAATGGGCATCTCCATAGCCCATTGGTACGCCTAGTTGATGTGAGACTATCTTCTCCACTTTCTGCCCCCTTGATATCTACCACCATATTCTATTCCACCTAAATGCTATGTCCAATGGCTAACGCTCATGTATTGCGTGAAGAATAAAAAGTTGATGCATATTGAAAAGTACAATCCAATTGCCTGACATGGACACCGTGGTGCTTGACATTTGTATTAATGTGGTGAAGATGGAGCGATGCCTTGCTAATATAATAAGATGAATGGGGGAAAACATTCTTTGAGGATCGTCTACTTTGAAAGATTGATGATTTTGTTTCTTATACTTATAAGTGTTGATATGTTAATATTTGTTGATTCATCGTTTCTCAATGAGCTTACATGCATAAGATTACATAATGGATAGAATGTCACATCAAAAATTCTGTTTTTATCATTTACCTACTCGAGGACGAGCAGGAATTAAGCTTGGGGATGCTTCATACGTCTCCAACGTAGCTATAATGTTTTATTGTTCCATACTGATATATTGTCATTCCAGGATATTTTTTGGGTCTTTATTTACCAATTTATAATATTTTTGAGCACTAACCTATTGACCCAGTGCCCAGTGCCAGTTGCTTTTTCCTGCATGTTTTTTACTTTTCAGGTTTACAGTACCAAACGAAGCCTAATTGGCATGAAACTTTTTGATGATTTTTTATGGACCAAAAGAATACCTGGAAGCTTCGGGAGGAGTCAGGAGGCCGCACGAGGGCCCCAGAACACAACAGGGCACGCCCTCTTATGTGATGGCCCCCTCGGGCGCCTCCTGATGCCCCTCTCTCGCCTATAAATTCTCTAATATTCCAAAAACCCTAGAGGTAGTCCCGAAACTCTTTTTACGCCGCAGCAAGTCTCTGTTCCGTCGTGAGGCCATCTGGAGCTCCGTTCCGGCACCCTGCCGGAGGGGGGATTGATCACGGAGGGCCTCTTCATCAACCTTGCTGCCCTCATGATGATGTGTGAGTAGTTCACCACAGACCTACGGGTCCATAGCTAGTACCTAGATGGCAATCTCTCTATCTCTTGATCTTCAATACAATGATCATCGCATCTTCGCTTTGATCTATCCGATGTAATCCTATTGTGCGGTGTGTTTGTTGGGATTCGATGAATTGTGGGTTTATGTTCAGATTATTCATGAAAAGTATTTGAGTCACCTCTAAATATTAAGATTGTTATTTGCATGATCTTTATAGCTTCATAATGCTCTCCGATTTATTGATGTGCTTTGCGCAAGTAGATTGATCTATCTTCAGTGGGAGTTGTGTGTTATGGTAGGTTCAACCTGACGAGTTTCTCTATCCCAATGACAAAGTAGGGGACAAGATGCGTCTTTGTGTTGTTGCTACTAAGGATAACACGAGGGGGTTTATTCATATTGCTTGAGTTTACTTTGTATACATCATGTCATCGTTCTCCATGCAATACTCTGTTTGTCATGAACTTAATACGTGGAGAGGCAAACATTGAAGCACTCTTGAAGTGGAGTAATAGTAATAGGTGCAGGAAGGAGTTGGCCTATTTTTTTATGGACATGGTTCCTATGTACACATGATCATTGCCATGAAAATCGCATAACTATCCTCTTTTCTATCAATTGCCCAACAGTAATTTGTTACCCACCGTATGCTACCTACATGAGAGATGCCGCTAGGGAAAACTATTGCCCCCGGGTCTATTCACTTATAAATTACAAACACTACTATTACCTTGCTGACTTTATTTACTTTTTATTTTATTTTGCAATTTAAAATTATCCACAATTATCTACACACCTCACTTGCTTGCAAATAACGAGATCAACGGGATTGACAACCCTCTTGCCTGCGTTGGGTGCAAGTTGTTTGTTCTTTTGTGTGCAGGCGCTGAAGACGTTGAGGATTGATATTCCTATTGGTTAGATAAACCTTGGTTTCATAACTGAGGGAAATACTTACCCACTTTGTGATGCAATAACCCGTTCCTCTTCACGGTAAACCCAACGCAGATCACAAGTATCAGCCGCCACATCCGCGGTACGCTCACCCGCTCTGTTTGTCGGGGAGGCCTCATCCCCCCGCCTGGTCCTGCAGGACTTGAAGACCTTACACGCCGGAGCAGGACCGCGGTGGAGCATGTAGAGGTGGAGGAAGAGCGCGAGGCGCCTTCCGCCCCACATGTCGACCTACCTCCCCCGCCTGGGGAGGGGGATATGTCTCCACGGGCGTCTGATGCTGAGGATGCCCACCAGGGGCCGCGGCGAGCCCCTAGCGCGTGGTCGGCGATGCTGCCTTGGCCAAGGTCAAGGGCCCTGCGGAGGGGGAGTCCCTCGCGAGGACTTCGCGGGTGGCCCCCACAGGAGGCGGCGCCGGGGCGCCCCGGTGCCTGGACCTTCAAGGGATCAGCGGCAGCGCCTTGGTCATGTGCGGGGCCTTTGGGAGCGCCCGCTCCGCGCTTGACACGCTCAAGGACGACCTTCGGGCAGAGGGAGAGCGCCTCAAGGCCGAGCACCTAAGCCTGGCCGAAGGATGGCGCCAGCTCGAGGTGGACCTCAAGCTGGTCCAGCGGCAAGACGAGGCGGCCCAGGAGAATAGGAGCAGGGCCACTCACGACCCTGAGGATTTGTGGGAGAGCATCGTCCGCGAGGTGGAGGCAGCCGATGAGTGGCGGGTGGAGGCCGAATCCTGCGCTCGCAAAGCGGAGGAGCAGACTGCCCTCCGTGAGCAGGAGCTCCAGGCGCACAATGACACGGCTGTCACGCGCAAGCAGCTGTGCGCCGCCCGCTAGGAGGAGTTGGCCTAGAGGGAGGAGGAAGTCGTTGGCCGGGAGGCCGATGTGGCCCTTCGGGAGCGTGAGGCCACCCGAACCACCTCCGACCAGGAGGCGGAGGGCGAGCGCCTCCTGACCCTGGACAGCCAGGTCCTTGCCGATAGGGCCGCCTTTAAGACAGCGAGTGACGTGGCCCAAGCTCAGCTCGAGAGGAGGGAGGCCGCGGTCAGCGTCGATGCCGATGCAAGAGTTGCCAGGGAGCGGGAGGCCGCACTGGAGGAGTACCGCTGCAAGTTGGCGCTACAGGAAGCCTGCTTCCAGCTTAAGTGCGACGGGCTCCAAAAGGAGGTCGACGAGCTCAAGGTCTAGCTCGAGGATGCCGAGAGCGACCTCCAAGCTACGCTCGAGGGAAAACGGGATGTCGAGGTGGAGCTGGCGTCGCTCCACGCGCAGGTTGGTGAAGCCGATAAAGTCGTGCAGAAGGCCAAGCACGATGAAGTGTAGGCGCAGACGATGCAAGTACAACGTGCCAAGCTGTTCTTGGGCCTGGCCATACGCGTCAGCGGTGCGCTCAGCCAGTTTGTCGAGGATGTCCCGGCACTGCCCCGCGAACCACGACGGGGGCTACCTTCACTTCTTCACCAAGGTGGTGGAGGCGCTGGAGTCGGGAGTCTCCAAGGTGGATGAAGCCTTCGAGGGAGGCGCCCGCGACCTCCTGGACTGCGCGGCGACGCATGTCTTCTCCAACCTTTGACACCATGACCGTGCCTTTGACTTTTCTCGCGTGGAAGAGCCAGTGCCTGCAGTGCTCCAGGGCCTGCTCAGGGATGAAGAACGCGAGCACGTGCACTCCCTAATCAAGCAGTTCACGCAGGTCGAGCCCTCCGAAGAGGGCGGCACCCTTGGTGCAGACCTCCCCAGCGACGACGATGAGGACGATGCCTCCTCCGCTTGAGATTTTATCTTTCTTTTCCTATTGCATCGTGAATCACCAGGCCCCGTGGGGGCGTAAAGACGTTTGTAGGGCACTTTTGCTTTAAGTACTTGATGATTGATGTGTTTAATGCGTTTCCGTTTTTCCTTAGATGCCTCCTTCTTCTTTTTACATTGCCTTTTTGTCCTGCATCGCTGGGACCCAGCCCTCAAGGCGGGCCACACCGTCGCTGGTATGCCTGGAGCGAGGGCTCAACAAGGCCAGAGGGTGTAGGGCTCTTAGGGTTGGTAGGAGACCCTGAGGCGCGATGCTTAGGTTCCCCCCCTTGACGCGCACATGACTCGTGCCAAGTGAATCAGGATGCCTCGGCAGGGAACGAGAGGGAGATAATCCGAGGGGTGTGTTTAGACTTAACTCCTTCAAGGTGTGTGTCTTGGAGCGAGTCCTCCGCGGGGAGCGGCTCGTGAGGCGCGGTCCCTCGCGAAGCCTTCTGCCCGCGGGGCGCCGCTCGCGAGGCCTCCCGAGGGGCGCTCCTGAGGCCTCCAATGTCCTCCACAAGGGAAATTGCCAAGTAATGCAGCGGGGTGCACTCGCTGAGTCACATGTGGGTGTCACGCGAGGAGATGAGGGAACCAATGACCTGGTGAGGTGACGTACACGGGAGCAGGCCCGCGAGCCAGAGCTTAGTCGCTTGGGTTTTGAAGTGCTGCAGGGACTAACCCGAGCACAGACACCGTGCCCATCCGCCGCTCGCGTGATAGACGTGGGGGAGACCGCGAGTGCGCACCCTTCTTGACGCATAGTTAGCTGCAAGCACATGGGGAGTCTGGCGGACATAAGCTTTACTGATGCATGAAGCAAGTTCATTACGTAACGAAAAGATAGATGCCGCCCTGTTCGAAACGGGTCGGCTTGAGGCTGTGGCCAAGAAGCGCCCCTCAAAAGGTGACAGACATGTTGCCGTGACGGACATGGGTCAGCCTGAGGTTGATACCGCTGAAAAGCACCCTCATTGTCAAAAAGTCCGCCATGACTGAGCATGGGGTATCTGCCAGCACTGAGCCTGGCGCTTCCACGAGAGTGGGAAGGGACTCTCACGTGTCGAGGCAACGTGGGTAGAGAGAGCCCCGGAGCATGTATAGCTCCGTTTTGCTTGTATGCATGGAGCACGGATAGAACTTATGGTGATGGAGGGCGTTCCATGTGTTTTGTATCGGGCCGGGTGGCGATCGTTAACCACATCCGCGATGCGGGACTCCAGGCTCATGCGCATCAGCCTCGCGAAGGTGGCTGCGGCGTTTTCCAGGCCGAAAGGCACGCGCATGAGCGGAGATGAAGGAGAGAAGGGCCTCGCGAGGCAAGCCTAGTCGAGGGAGACGAAGTCAATGGACATGCGCCTGCCGCCGCGCGGCTTGGAGACAGGGTTGAGGTCGACAGTCCACTTGGGGTGGGGAACTTCACGGGCGATTCCTGCATCTTGGGGCTTGTTGGCGGGCCGTGCGCTCTGGCGCGTGGCTGAGTGGTGCTCGATCACCTCCCTCGGAAGGCTGGGCATGCCTGATGCTATCCAAGGTGACGCACCAGAGCTTGGCCGGAGGGGGGCGACGAGCGCGCCTTCCTTTAGGGGAGGGACCGCCGTTGATGGCGCGGGAGGGGCCCGCACTGCCCCCGTCCGGCGACACCTTCTTGGACTCAGCCCGCTCCTCAGGGAGCAAGGGTTTCTTCTCTGCGGGTGCCTCCTCAATAGGTCCAAGGATGTCCTCGTTGGTGGGGTACGCTGTGGTGGCGGCCTCGTAGGCATGCTCGAGGGTGTGCATCGCGTCCTTCTCATCGCAGCGGATGGTGATGGTGCCGCTGCAGCCGGGCATCTTGACGAGGCCGTAGGTGTGGTGGGTCATGGCCTTGAACTTGGAGAGCACCGGGAGCCCAAGATGGTGTTGTAGGGTAGGCCAATGTGCTCCACGTCGAAGTCTATGAACTCCGTGTGGTAGTTCTTGTGGGTGTCGAATGTGACGGGAAGGTGCAGTTGCCTCAATGGGATGGTGGAGCCGTCGGTGACACCTGAGACGGGCCTGGTGGGCATCAGGCGTCTCGAAGGTCTCCACAGAGAGCACGTTGAGCCCTACCCCGCCGTCAATGAGCGTCTTGGTGACAGCCACGTTGCTGATAGTAGGAGTGCATAGCAGGGGGACGGCGCCCACAGCCTTTGTCGACTTGGGATGGTCGCTGGCGTCGAAGGTGATGGGGGAGCTCAGACCACTTGAGGCGGCTCGCGGACCCGAGCGCCGGGAGGGCCGCGTTCACCTCACGATAGAACTACTTGAAGTGTCGTCTAGACGGAGGGGCCTAGGCCCCGCCGAGGATGCAGGCCACCTTGCAGGGTTTTTGGTATCCCCCAACGTTCTCAGCGGGGGGAGGCCGTTGGTGTGTTGTGGTGCGGCATTGGCCTGAGGGTCGGCCTGTCGCGGCTGGTTCTGCCAGCCCTGACGGTTGTTTTCGCCAGCACCGTTGTCATTGTTGTCTTCCCAGCGGCCGCCTCCGCTGCCGCCGCCGCGGCCCCTGCCACATTCCTTGCGGCTGTCGCGGTGATCGGTGCGGCCCACGCGAAGCTACCTGAGCTCGTAGCAGTCCTCGGTTCTATGGGAGTGCACATTGTGGAAGGCGCAGACAGGGTGGTCGTCCTTCTTGGCCTCGCCGCGGTCGCGGCCACACTTGTAGTCTGGCTCCGCCGCGAGCACGATAGGGCCCTTGCGCTTGGGGTCCTTGCCCTTGGACTTTGCCATGCCAGGCTCGGCGTCAGGGTCATTGTGGAGGAACAGGCATCCCTCTTCGGCTTGGCGCAGCCGTCAGCGAGGACGAAGAGCTCCGGCATTGAGTCCAGCTCGTCCCTGACGGAGAGCTTCTCGCGCATCTTCACGTCGGTGATGCCATTGGTGAAGGCGGAGACGATCACGGCGTCGGAGGCCTTCATGATCCTATTGAGTACCTGTCTGAAGCGATGGACAAACTTGTGGAGGGGCTCGTCAGGACGCTGGCTCACGGCCCGCAGGTCATTGAGCATGAGGGGACGGTCGCTCGTGCCCGTGATGTTGGCGACGAACTGCTTGCACAGGTCCTCCCACGAAGAGATGGACACCTCAGGGAGGTTCAGCAGCCATGCGCGCGCAACGTCCTTGAGGGCCATGGGGAACCAGTTCGTCATGACCCGGTCGTCCCCCCTCACGGCATGGATGCTGATGGTGTAGAGCAGGAGGAATTCCATGGGGTTGGCGCTACCATTGTAGCAAGGAGGAAGCTCTGGCATGAACTTGTCGGGCCACACCATGCGGCGCAGCTGGGAGCGAGGGCCAGGTAGCCCCAGGTGATGGCGACGCCAACGTTGAGGGAGCGCGGTTTTGGTGCCCTGACATGGCGATGTCCTAGAGAACACGATCCTGGCGGTTGTGGGCCTTCTCGAGGATCACGCGAGCGTCCTGGGGTGCACGGTGGAGGATCTGGCAACTGTGGTCTTCGCCGGCAGGCGTTGACGACCCTTGGAATGGCTCCGGGGCACGCGCCCGCTCAGCCGCGTTGCGGGCTGGAGAGGGAGGAGGAGGAGGAGCATCGTGCTCGGCCTGGTCGGCACGCGACGGCGAAGGGAGCAGGGAGTGGGAGGGTGCCTGACCGTCGTGACTCGGAGCATTGCGCGCAGCGTCGACGAGCTCGCTGATACGCTTGAGCCAGGCATTGTAGCCGTCGTTGGTGGGGCCGGAGCGCAGGAGCTCCTATGTCATGAGCAGTGCGGGCCACGGAGCAAGAGGCTCGTGGTGTGCGAGCGAGGAGACAGTGGTGGAGTGGCTACGCGCCTGCTCGTTCACCGATGGGTGGATTGAGGAGGTCACATGCTCCCCAACTGGCTCGGTCGTAGCCCGGCCTGTCGCGGGGGCCCTGTCGGCAGGTCGGTGCGCGACACGTTCCCGGCGGGCAGCGGCTTCGTCCTTGTCGATGCTCATGTCGAGGTCGAAGGCGCGAAGACGGCAAGTCCCCCTTCCTGGCGCGCCAAATATCAGAGTGTGGGATCTGCGTCCAAGAACTTCTTCAAGAACAAGGTTCGAAAATCGGGGGCTTGGCTTGGCAACCTACAACACGGCGGTAAACACATCAAGATCGATGACGAGCTCACTCCTTCTCGCCGTAGACAACCAGGACGCACGGGCTACCCAGGTTCGGGCCACCGAGCGGTGTAAAACCCTACTCCTGCTTGTGATTGGATTGTTCTGAAAGGAAGAGCTTGTGGCTCGAGTACACGAGGTGAGGGGGAGAGAATGACTCAATCCCCTTACGTGGACATGGCCCGGCCCCCTTTGTAGTGCCTTGGTCCTCTTCCGCGAAAATATCGGCGGGAAAGGGTGGCCACAGGGTGGCAATTCGAAGGGGGACAAGAGCCAGGCTTATCCTGACTAAAGGTGGTCTTCTCCTGATAAAGTGGTCTTCATGACGCGTTCGTGGGCTCGGCGATGACCTCCGTCCTGGCGCGCCGATCTATCATGATCCTCTTTCACCGAAGTGGCAAGCTTTTGGAACCGGCTTTTGGAGGGGCAGCGGGCGCCGCTCCCTAATCACCACAAAGGAAATCCTCCCTGCCTGTGCCGACCGGAGCGGCCTCTGTCGTCATCCTCTATGCGGATGCATCACGCATGTGATGGGTGCAGGGCCGTTTGACTGGCATCGTAGGCCAAGCCTCGTGAGGCCGCCCCACGGGAGGGGCCTCGCTAGGCGACGTGGTGCCTAGCAGCCTCGCCAGGGCTTGAACTGGTGGCAATGGGGTCAAGTGAGACATGCCCCTTGCGAGGCGGCTCCCTCCGAAGCGGTTGGGGCAGGGCCATCTTCCTTGGGTTGGCCCAAGTATCGTCCTCTGGGCCAGCGGCAGACGGGCCGTGGTACCCCGGTTTCCACCGGGCTGACAAGTTTAGACCCATTGGTTTGCTGAATTGTAGTTTTAAGATATTCACTAAAGTGCTTACTAACAGATTAGCCAAAATCCTTCACATACTCATAGCTAGTAACCAATCTGCCTTCCTGAAATGAAGATATATATTAGAGAGTGTGGTTAGTTGCCATGAAGAGTTGCATTATTGTTGGTGCAATAATTTGCCTCCTTTTGTTTTGGAATTTGTTGACATAAACAGTTGGGGCTGATGTGTTTGCTAGTGCACACAGAGTATCAGGTCCTTGAAGTCTCGAGGAGTTTGGTCAAACTCTGAAGATAATCTCCTGCATTGCAGCGAGACTTATCACTGAAGATTATGCCGACAAGAGTGACCCCAAAAAATTAATGACTCTAAGCAATTGTTTTTGTGTTTGTCCAAAGGATATGACTGCAGTCGAGAAGATGAAGACAAAATGAAGATGTAGCATTCTGTTCGTTGTTCTTATTCTCTTTCATTGAGTCATAGGACCACCGTACTACTAAGAGGGGTGTAATGTTCAAAAACTTCGATTCACTGATGCTAAATCCAATCCTATGTGAGTTGAGAGAGAAACCTCTGTTCCGAGCAAATACTTGCCAGCAAAAGACAGTGTTCTTCTTCGCTGCGAGAGATTTGTCTCAGACCGAGGAGTTAGCATTACTTGTTCGTCAAGTAATGTTATCGTCGCTCTTGAAATCCGACCATTGAAAACGTGTCAGTTTGCCATTGGTTGGACTGCGTGTCCAAAATGGTCATTTCCCATTAGGGAAGGCTTAGGCTATAAATAGCCACCCTGCACCAGCTCTGTACGGTGGCTGCTCCGTTTGATTACGAGATGTTTGTGAGCAACCCTCTCTCCTGAGTGATTTGAGATTAAAATCCACTGAGAGAAAACTCGAGAGCCGAAAAATTAGATGGTGGTTTATCACCACTCGAATCTAAGTCTACTACGCTCCACCTATTACTCTTGAGAACTGCCATCACTCTAGACGGTTAGGTGTCACAGTCTTCAAAAACCAAGAGTAATTGTAGTTCTCGAAGAAGTCTGTAAAGGTTCGAAGATCGCCTAAAGTATCTACCATGAGTAATCGCCATTGGTTGACGAACCAATTGTCGAGGAGAATAGGGTGAAGAGAGTTTATCTTTGGTGTTAAATCACATCCCCTCCAACCAGACGTAGTCCTTTTGCAGAAGGGCGAAGTAGTCTATCAAACGCCTTGTCGCCATCGAGCACCCACGGTGATTCTTATCGCATCTATCATTCCCTTCGGTGTTTTATGAAGCATATCAAACATGTGATTTCCTCCGATGCACAAGTTGTAGTATCTTTTCATACTCTATTTCTTACTCATTGTACTTAGTTTCTATTCATTCTGCTGCTCGGTTTCGAGAGTTTAGAGTTTTTGAAAGAAAATTTAAAGTCCCATTCACCCCCTCCCCCCTCTCGTAGACATATTCCATTCCTACAATTGGTATCAGATCAAGGTACCCCTTGACTCTGCTCATCTTGGTCTAACAACCTTGGAGTTTAAGTATGTCTTCAGTAAGCTGCAAGTAGCACATCAAGATCCCCATCTTTGATGGGATGGACTATTCCTTCTGGAAGGAGAAGATGCAGGTTCGCCTCCGAGCCATTGATGATGATATCTGGAATGTGGTGCAGAATGTTTTCACTATTAAAGTACCTCAAGTCCCTACTGATCACAAGAAGAAACTTGTTCAGATGGATGCTCAAGCCAAAAGATGAAATTTGGTGGCCATCTCTCTTGGGATCAATTTCTTCGCTATTGTCAATGTGAAACTGCGATGGAAGTATGGGATATACTTGAGAAGATCAATGAAGGACTTTCAACTCAGAAAAAAGCTCGCATTAACACACTTCGTGCCAAGTTCAACCGATTCAAGAGAGTTGGAAACGAAAGCTTTTAGAAAACTTTTGATCGCCTAGGTGACATCACAAATGAGTTGCAAGATCTCGATGCAAAAGATATCACTGATCATGAAGTTGTTAAGAAATTGCTCCGATCCCTAGACAGCTCATTCGTACCTTGGTTCTAATGATTCGTGAAAGAGCTAAATTCAAAGTTCTTGACTCTGATGATATGATGGAAAGGTTGAACACCCATGAGGAATAAGAGGAAGAAAATAGAGATCTCTATGGTTCCGCTCATCTAAAGAATCACGCTCTCAAGTCTATTGTTGAATCCTCCTCGGAAGACAATGTCGAAGAAGATTCAGATGACCCAGAACGAATCAGCAAGGATCTCACACTAATCAGTTTTAGCGCTTCCGAAAGAAAATTCAATTTCAGAAGAAAGGCTCAAGCAGTTTTGGCAACTCCAAGTCCTCTAAGCCGACTGGAGACTACACATGCTTCAAGTGCAAAACGCCAGGAGACTTCATTTTGGACTGCCCTCTCTGGGAAGCTGAGATTCATACCAGTGGCAGATATGATTCAAGTAACAACAACCATTGAAAAGGAAAGAGCAAGAACTATGACTCAGATGACGAGAAGAAAACCAAAAAGTTCTTTAAGAAGAAGCACAGTACCTCCTCCAAGTCCTCGTCAAGATCTTCGCCACGGAATCCTTCCAAGTCCTCATCCAACCGCAAGAATACTTCTCGCAAGGCCAAGGCATACCTCCGCAAGGACATGGACTTGGATGAAGAGGCTTCATCAGACTCCCAATACCAAGCTGACTCCAATGATGATTTAGAATCGGGCATGGCTGGCATAGCGTGTGCCTCCACTGCATCAACAAACTTCTTCGGAAACCACTCAAGTGATGATGAATCACCCGCTTACTGCTTGATGGCCAAAGCAAAGAAAGAAAAGGTATCCTCTAAACATCACAAGGTTTACACCAGTGATCTGTTTTCCTCTCATGAGAATGACCATGCTAAATTGCTTAACATTGCTAAGAAGCAACAAAACTCTCTTGAGAAAAATGAGAAAACCCTAAAGAAATCCGAAGGGTTGTTGGTTGAGGAGATGGAGAAAACTATTCGCTGATTGAAGAGCATTCTGCTCTTGAGTCTCAAATGGAAGAACTGACCAGTCGTCTTGACTCTCTCTCGACTGACCATGAAAAACTGAGTTATGATTACCTAAAAAGGAAATTAGAACTCGAACCAGTGAGAGAGGCTCACGAATACTTGATCAAGGAAAATTATCTTCCACCCAACAACTCGAGGAGAAACTTGAATCATTCGTTCCACCCTTCCTAAAATGTCTTGAACGTAGCAACAATGAATCTAATGTTTAGTGCTCAAATGCTAAAAAAGATACTTCCTCGAATGATCTTAATGCTAACCCCTCCACCAAGGAAAATGTGTTTGTGCTTGATGAAAATGCTAGGTTGAAGGACCTACTTCAGACTGGGATGTTCAAAATTCTCAAAGGGCATCAAACCCTTTGTCATGTGTTGAAGAAATCCATTCTTCATAAAAATCCCAGGAAGGAAGGAGTTGATTATGAAAGGAAACTGAATGAGAATGGTTCCTATTGGACACCTGATCAATATCCTCACACTACTTGGGTTCCTACCAAGAGCAAAGTGTTTGATCCAGCATTGCTTTCGGGATATGAATCCCCCATTCCCTATTATGCTTGTGATGATTCTCTGGATAACTAAAAGTTGTTCAAAAACCAACATGGCAAAGCATTTGCTCGCTGTCGTGGTTTTGTCATAGCAGATATTCACATAGGAGAACTTGAGTGTGAGGCCATCGCCGCTAGGTGGTGACTCAAAGGGGTTGATCGGGAACGAGAGACGAGTTTACCCAGGTTCGGCCCCTCCAATGGAGGTAACATTCTATGTGCTGCTTTGTGTATATTGATGTTGATCTCGATTACAAAGGTGGAGAATCGCTAACCTAGCTCTCGAGGGGTTGCTTATTTCTTACTTGATCTTTCTAACTCAAGGGCTCCCCTTTATATATAGGTGGAGGCCTGGATTCACAACAGAGTTCGGGTCGTAAGACAACCCGTCACCTAATCTAATTCCTTCTTCCATTGCTCCTCAAGGAAAAGAGAAATCCTTGTATCTTCATGCTTAAGCCGGTTCTCCAGACGAAGTTATTGAGTCATCCCAACGGGATAAGCCGCCCGCTGGGCCTTGTACTTCTTATGGGCATCTTCATCATGGGACGCCTTAGTAGAATCCGGGTCATAAATTAGGCGAGTTATACCCGTGGGGTATATCCCCAACATTAGCCTCCAGTTTAGTTTGGATTTATCCATGCGAAACTCCATACGGCTCAGTGGCAATGCAGAATTTCTGGGTTGGCCGACTGATGAAGAGAGGGACCTGTTGGCGCCCCTTCGCACAAAATTGAGAGCTCTAACCGCACACGGTGTGACCAGGATTGATCTGATCCATTGTTGGATAATGTGGCGAATCCAACCCGTCAGTGCAAGGGACGACTTAAAGTGCGATTACTCAGGCGACTCAACCGACACTCAACGCTTTTCCAGTAAGGATTTGTCCAATGACGCCCTCAACAACGCTACAAAGAGATTCTTCTTCAACTCAAAGGTGAAGTGTACCATTACCGGTATGGGTCCATTCTATCTGTAGAATCCACCTCCTCCGGTATTGACCTTTTTAGACACATCTATTCTATTCCTTCATCAATTTTATTTTGACCTGCCATTCTTACTATCTGTTTTATATTGCTGCAGGAAAGCTCTAACTTCTAGAAGGTCACGCCTCAGATCCCCATTCCATCATCAGGCCAAAAAGATGACCCAGATCATGAATCATCCTCGGGGGAGCAATCTGAGGTAGAACTTGACTCTCTTGGCCATTTGTTTATTGAACTTGCTAACGCGCCTTCTTCTCAGGATGACTCGGAATCTAGTCAAGCCGGCAATGTTGAGGTAATTCCAATCTCCTCTAGTTCCTCAGAAACGTTTGTTCCAAGAAAACCAAGACAAACCGTCCGGAAGGTTAAATTATCACATCCAGACGCTCACTTAGCTCCCGATTTTGTTTTGAAGAAGGCGCAATTCGTCGGTCAATCAAAACGCAAGACCCGAAGTGATTCGGGCGATTTAGACCCCGGCTTATCTCACGCGCCGCCGGCTTGCAATCCACGCGTCGAGGTGCCACATAGTCCAACCACCTCTCGTCCTAGAGCTTGTATCTTTAAACAACCACTTAGCCCTTCAAACTCACTTTATTAGGAATCTTCTCCGTCTTCGGGCGACTCGACGGCAACACAGCTTCCTGCTTTTAACGTCAATCACGGGTAAGTTTCTAAATTTGCATCGATTTATATATTTAACCTTTAGACTTCTTTTTCCTTGGTGTAATATTTTATTTTTGGCAACTATAGGGCCAAAGTTATCTTGTCCAAGCGTGCTGCCGGGTCATCTTCGGGTGTTGTAGGCCAAGACATCCCGAACCCCCAACCAGAAGAGACAGCCACCAAGGTTTCTCCTCCTGGAGAAAATAATCCGTAGGTTAGGGTTGAGCCGGCAACCGATGTTGAGATGTCTAGAACGGATGAGCCGGTTATTATGGATACACCAATGGAGACCCAAAGCATATTAACCAAACCATTTTCACAACCACCCAGTCCAACTCGTCCTTCCAGCCCGGCGGCTCATGTGGATGACACAATTCCGCCAGCTGCCGAGAGCGCTCCGGAGGTTATCATTGTTAAGGAGAGTTTCCAAGCACCTATTGTCTCCACCTCTTTGGCTAAAATTATAGACAAGGATGAGCCAGTGGACATGGACAAAGGAAAAGCTAAGTTAGAAGTTCTAGATTTATCTGCACTTGGTACTGAGGATGTGTATCAGCAGTACTTGGCCCGGCTGACTGAAAGGTGGTAAGTTGAGATCATTAGTCAATGCTCTTAAGGACAAACATGAGGTAAAATTCCTGCTATATTGTCTTGTCTTTATATACTGTCTTCAGCCCCCAAGGACCAGCTTTTTATGCGAAATGGTAAGCTGGTTCTTCAAAATATTTATACTAGAAGCATGTGTAGCCCCTAAGGACCAAGTCATTATGATGATAACGAGTCGGTACTTATGTTTGAGTTGAAACAGAACATTGATCTAGCCCCCAAGGGCCGGCTTATCTCGTTGAATTGAGCCGGGTCTTCTTTCATAAGATTTAGACGTTTATCTTGTAAGCTCAAAATAGCCCCCAAGGGTCGGCTTATTTCTGTGAAATAGCTGGGTCTTGTAATTATCGTGGCTTTGAAAATTTGGCACATTTGCCCCCAAGTGCCGTGTGGATTGTTTACAACTTGTCATGGTTTTTTCCTGCCAGATGTCCTCGTGCAAGGACTTAGGTGTGAGGCCATCGCCGCTAGGTGGAGACTCAAAGGGGTTAAACGGGAACAGGAGGCGAGTTTACCCAGGTTCGGCCCCTCCAATGGAGGTAATAGCCTATGTCCTGCTTTGTGTCTATATTGATGATGATCTCGATTACAAGGGTGCGGAATCGCTAACCTAGCTTTCGAGGGTGTCCAACTTAAGTCTTTCGACCCTAGGGGCTTGCCTTTATATACAGGTCAAGACCCTAGGGTTTACAACACAGTCCGAGTCATATTACAACTCGTAACTTTTCACGTCTCTAACACGCCTTGCCCTTTGAGCAAGAAATCCCCTGGCGTCCTCTGCCCCGCGGGCCTTGAATCGCCGTCTCCATGCGTTTAGGCCACCCGACGGTTCACTTGCTAACCTCCTTACTTGTTTTACCTTCTTGACACAACCTGCCGTGGTTTTATCATGGCAGATGTCCTAGTGAAAGGACTTAGGGGTGAAGCCATCGCTACGGCGGTTAACTCGAAGGGGTTGAACGGGACGAAAGACATAGGTTTACCCAGTTTCGGCCGCTCTTGAGGGAGGTAAAAGCCTATGTCCTGCTTTGAGTTGTATTGATTGAGTATTGATTACAAGGGAGCGGATTTGCTTGACCTAGCTCTCGATCAAAGGTTTCGTAGTCTAAGCCGCCCAGGGAACCCGCCTTTATATACACAGGTCGAGGCCCTGGCCTTACAAGAGTCCGGGCCGGGTTACATCCAGTAATCGACCTTATCTCTAAATTGCTTTGCCTTATCTGGCAAGTCATCTCCCGGTGGCTTACACCTCCGGGTTATACACTGCCTTCCGGCTCTGGGCCTCCTCCCGGCCCATCTGGCAAATTACTTTCAATCCTTATCTTAGTCTTCTGGCCTACTTAAGGGCTCACTGTTAAAGTCGTCAACTTCCTAACCCGGCCCCTCCTTGGCGGGTTATATCACGGGGTTATATCCCCAACATTGGTCCCTAGATTGATTTGAACTTGTTCATGTCAATCTTCGAGTCTTCTGGTTGGCAAGTCTTGCGTTCTTCATAATCACTTGATCTGGAAATAATCTTCATGACTCTCCATGTGAAAAATGGATGACATCATCTCTGATAAATCCAAAAGATCTTAATGACATCATAACGGATCTTTGCATTAACTGGTCAACCCGAGAATCGAGGCATTTTCTTGGTCAATCATCATTTTGTCTCCTCGATCCCCGCGATGGACTGATGCTGTTCCATCCCCCTTATAAATAGGCGCGGGGGGGGGGGTCCCATCCCTTTCACTCTTCCCTGCTGCCGCCTTTCTTCTTCTTCCTGTAGACGCCCGCGCGACCGGAGCTCCACCGCACCGACCGGACCACGTCGTCTTCTTCAGCCAGGCCGCTGCATCATTCTGACTATGACCAGAACTCACTGGCGCACGCCCGCACCCTCTGCATCCTCCAGGTTCCATATTCTTCCCTCTTAGATCCGCATTAGTTCATCGGGTTTTCCTTCCGAGTTCGCCGCCGTTCGTCGGAGCACTTGCTATAGATCGTAAAGGAAATACTCCTCTTCAGTTCCGAGATAATAGCGAAAACGCGCAGCCGCTTAGTACCTATTACGCACTCAGTGTAGATTGTTTCTTCACCGGAATCCTTATATGAACTGGCCTGTTCTTCGCTGACGTTTTTAGGTTTAGAAAATATTTTCCTCTTATCTTCGTCCGAAGATCTTGTAGCTGCAGCCGTAGTTGGTGGAACTTGCTTGTCCACATTTAGCAATATTTTCGATATTCACTTGTCTATTTAACTCGCCATCATGCTGCCGGCCCTCCTTAACAAATACAATCCGCTTTACACCCATAGCTGTCGGCGTCGCATAATTTAATAATGATCCGCCATGTAACGTCGTCGTCTTAGAGTCATAGCTGTTTTGGTCATGCAGCGTTCTTAACCCGCCGCGTATCCTTGTCCTTCCACAGTGTTCAACCCACCGTCATGGCTAAAACCCCGCCTCTTGCGATTCGGTAGGCTCCGGGGTTACTGAGGAGAGTCTTGATGATTTCGTGGTCATGAGAATTTTGCCGGCACAGGACGTAAACCATTGGCGGGTTCCTGGTGACGACATCACTCCCGAACCCAAGGAAGGGGAGGTTATCGTCTTTACAGACCATCTTATCTGTGGCTTCTCACCGCCCGGATCAAAGTTCTTCCGGGATGTTCTGCACTTTTACAAGCTTCACCCTCAGGATATTGGTCCCAACCCAGTCACCAACCTGTGTCAGTTCCAAATATTCAGTGAAGCCTATCTGCAAGAAGAGCCCATTGTTGACCTCTTCAGGGATTTCTTCTATATCAACTGCCAAACTGAAATTGCAGACGGGCCAAATCTTGAACTTGGAGGCGTCTCCATCCAGACGCGGAGAGATGTATCCTTCCCTTCAGCCATTCTACCAAGTCACCCCAAAGACTGGAACAAGAGTTGGTTCTATTGTAAAGACACTTCTCCGGCTGACGAAAACCCACTCCCGGGTTATCGCCCCTACCGGCTTTGCACCACCAGTGAGCTTCCAGACCGGCTAACTGCCACTGAGCTTGCCCAATATGCTCCAACGTTTTCAAAGATCAGGGCTTTGTTGGCTAACGGATTGACTAGCGTTGACCTAACCCGCTGCTGGGTCTCTTGGAGAATCTTACCATTGAGCCGGCGCGATGGCTTAATGTGTGAATATACTGGTGAAGTGAATGATCCTCAGCGCTTCAATCAGACGCCCCTGACAGACAAGGATCTCAACTTGATTGTCAAATCTCTGCTGGGAGAACCTCAGGAGGTCTGTAACAAGACGGGGTTAAACCCCTTCTACATTCATAACCCGGCTCCCGCAGTAAGACTTTTTACCTTAACATTTCACTTTTTCCTTTAGATTTCGCACTTGACCTTATTTAACTTTTCTGCAAATCCATTTATTATATGCAGGCCGGCTCTTCCTTCTGGAAGAAAAGACTAAACACAACCTCTACTTCCAAGAAGAAGACAAAGGCGACTAAGACCCAGGCTCCGGCTCGTAAGAAGAAACACACAGCTGAGGAGCTGCTTGGGCTGGATGACTTGGAGGTAGAACTTGACTCTCTTGGCCTTCTTTTCATGCAACTTATTGACGCTGACTCCTCTCAGGGTGACGCGGAGACAAGCCAAGCCGGCGCAGCAGAGGTAACTACCATCTCCTCCGACTCGGAACCTTTGCCAAGAGAGAAAATATGGCGGGTCATCCGGAAAGTAAAGTTTTCACACCCCCTTGCTTACTTGGATCCCAACTTTCTTTTGAAGAAGCAGCAACACGACTCCAGGCGTCAGACCTGGAGCGACAGCTCTAAAGATCTAGTGGCCGGCTTACCTGACGCTCCGGCCCCGCGGAAACGCCGTAACGAGGTAACTCATAACTTTGTTTGTATTTCTTCTGCCCGCTAGCCTTATGCAGTAAAACTGATCATACTGCTCAACTTTAATGTCTTCAGGATACTCCTCCTTCCTCTGGCAACTCAACCACTTCCAAGCTGCCACCTCTTGTTATCAACCCAGGGTAACTTTTGTCTCTGCATCCAATATTGATTGCTAACTTTTTATTCTCATATAATCTTATCCTGAAATCTTTTGTTCACAGGGCACAAGCCAAGAAGAGGAAACTAAGCGGGTCATCTGCCAATCCTGACATCCGAGAGCCGGAGCACCCGAAACTTAGCACTCCTGAAATTCAAGTCGAGCCCTCCGAAGCTGACCAAGGCGCCCATGATGAAACTCTCCAGCCTACTGAGCCGGCGGATGTTGACATTGTGATTCCTGAAGCTAATCCGGAGGCTGATCCTAAGCCGCCCAGCCCTCTACCAACAGCAGAAGATGTGACTCCTCATGAAGAAGAGGTTACCATCACGGGAACAGCCTACACAACTCCTACCCCTTCCAACGTGCTGACCAAGCACACTAGTAAGGATGAGGCGCCTTCGCCTAAGAAGGAGAGGGTTAAGCTTGATCTGCCCAATCTGGAGAAGCTTACCGCTGATGAGCTGCACTCTGGCTATCTAAGCCGCCTTGCCGCAAGCCGGGACATGGATGCCAACTTAATTGGCATGATGAAGAAAAAATATGAGGTACTCAACTTTTCTTGCCTTCCATATATCCTTACATAGCCCCCAAGAGTCGGCTTATTTTCTTGAAGATAAGCCGGGTCTTCAGTAATATGTAGATTTCAATAGACCAGCATGTAGCCCCCAAGGGTCGGGTCATTATATAAATAATGAGCCGGCACTTACTGCATTGATAGGACAAAAATGCTAAGTGTAGCCCCCAAGGGCCGGGTCATTATGTAAATAATGAACCGGAACTTTTTGTAAATCTGATCATATAAACTTGAGGAGCAATGTGTAGCCCCCAAGAGTCGGGTTATCTTCGTGAAGATGATCTGGGTCTTGTTTGTATTGTAGACTTTGAAAGAACTGATTTACATTAGCCCCCAAGTGTCAAATATATTGCTTGCAATCTACTTGAGACTTGTAACAACCTTCTTCAGTGCCCCCAAATTCCATTATAAACTGTGCTGGCGGCTTAAATTTGATAAACTTATACTTTGACAATTATATTGTGCAGGAAGCTTTACACGTGGCCGAGTCTAGTTTGGCCGACCTTAGGAAGAACCTGGCGTTACAACAAGACGCCCGAACTGAAGCTGATGCAAAGTGGCGGCTCTCGTCAATAGAACTGGAAAAGATCAAGGCGGATTTTGAGGCGTACAAACAAACTGCTGAAGCTAATCAAGCCGCCTTGACCAAACGTGCCAAAGATGCCGAGAGCCAACTTAAACCCATTGCTGAAGAGCTGACCAGTCTCAAACGCCATGTATCTCGGATGACTGAACTTGTCTTTGGTAAGCATTGCTGATTATGTTATGAGCATTCGTTTCAAACAGTCTTATAAGACTCGCCTGGCGACTTATACAATTGAATTGTTTTGTAGGCCGTCGAACACGTAACCTTCCAGATGACAGCTTGCTTAAGCTGAAAGCTTTATATTCATTTACTGAGCTACTGTATGCTGGAAGCCTCTTCACCATCGGGGCTGTCTTTGGTGAAAAGGGGACTCCAAAGTTGATCAAAGACGTGCTGAAATGCCTCTCCACCATCCCCAAGCATTTTGTAGAATTGAAGAAATCAGCCGCCCGCAAAGTCGCAATAGCTGCTTTGAGCCGGGCTTTGGCGTATGCGCCGGAGCTTAACCCGGAGGATATGGTGGGAGGTTTTCCACAGCTGAAGGCCGACGGGTCAGAATTCACGCAAGACGACTATGCTCATTGCTTCCGAGCGTCTCGACCATTAGCCAGCCAATTAGCCACAGAAGCTAATCTTAAGGTTTATCAAGTGGCTTATGAAGACAACAATGCACAAGTGCGGGCGCCAACTTTTGAGCCGGTGGATCTGACTCCTTAGCATCGTAAGCATATCTTTACCCCTGATGTTGACCCGTCTCCAATATTGCATGACGAAGCTGAATTCGAAGCCTTAATCAATTGCAACTGGGATGTGGACAACCTTCAGATCCAGGAGACAGAAGACACGGCGCAGGATGACCCGACAGCGGGTTAGGCGAGGAGCTATCCTCAGATGAAGTTAACCCGGGCAATGCTGAGCCGTCGGGTAATTACTTGTGTGAAAAACTATGGAGTCCACAAATTTTGGGCTCCCTGGAGCCTTGTAACAACCGTAGTAAAAACTTGATTGCCTGTGCCATGCCTTTGCGCATGTTTTGATCTTTACTAGCTCATATTCTGACATCTTTGGCGCTTCAAAACTTTTCCACAGTGTGAATTTTTTGATATGATCATACTTCTTATGCCTCAGTTTCAATTCATCAATTCCCACTAGCGGGTTATAATCCATGAGCAATACTAAGCCGGGATAAGCTATTATCCAAAGACTTAGAACCTTATCATGAAAAATTCCTGCAAAATAACAAGCAGAAAATATATGTATATCTTTCATTACTGTTTAGGCGGCTTTGAAGGCACAGCTCAAAAGAGATCAACCCTTTATATATATTTTTAAGAAAACTCAAGATTGTTGCCTCAAAGAAGCTAGGCATGAATGCCCAAAATCCCATAAGCCGTCTCTCACGTGACATAAATCCGTCGTTTTAACCTTAACAAGTTCAGGGTCTTCAAAAATATTGACTGTTAAGAGTACGAACGGGCCACATAGCGGAGAGACTACAGCAGATAGGTGAGTTTATCCTAGCTCTCTATAAGCCAGCTCTCTCGTGACATAAGCCGCCGTTTTAACTTTGACTAGTTCAAGGTCTTAAGAAAGATTGACTGTCAAACGTTCGGCGGGTCACCTGGCGGAGTAGCAAGTTGCAAATAGGCACGTGTAACTCAAATATGTCTTTTAAGCCGGTCAAGAGGGTATCAAAGCTAAACCTAGTGGGTTGGGAGCCCCCAAGTGACCTTATGAATAATCAGCTCTTTGCACCATCAACTGTTGCATGAAAACGACAGAGGCCCCGAATTATGGGGATGCCGGCTTTATTATATTATAAAAAGTGGTATATACAATGACAGAAGTATGTACATTGATGAGAGCCGATGGCTCAACTATAGTAAGGCCGAAGATGAGCAATGTTCCATGGCCTGGCAGTCTCCTCCCTAGAAGTCCGTGACTTGTCGCTCTCCCATACATCAATGAGATAATAGGAACCATTGTCCAGATTTCTGCTGATCACAAAAGGTCCTTCCTAGGGGGGTGATAACTTATGCATATCTGTCTGGTCTTGAATCAGACGAAGTACTAAGTCGCCTTCCTGGAACGTCCGGGTCTTGAATCTGTGGCTATGATAGCGGCGCAGATCTTGCTGGTAAATCACCGACCGTGCTGCTGCAAGATCCCGTTCTTCATCCAAGGCATCCAAAGCGTCCTGACGCACCGTCTCATTATCAGTTTCAACGTAAGCCGTCATCCTGGGCGAGTCATGACGGATATCACTGGGGAGAACAGCTTTCGCGCCATAAACCATGAAGAAAGGCGTATAGCCTATTGATCTGTTGGGAGTGATTCTGATGCTCCAAAGAACTGAAGGTAATTCCTCCACCCAACAACTAGGTGTTCGTTCCAAAGGAACCATAAGCCGGGGTTTTATTCCTCTCAAGATTTCCTGGTTAGCACGTTCTGCTTGACCATTGGACTGTGGATGAGCCACGGAGGAGACATCAAGGCGGATGCGTTCACTGTCGTAGAACTCTTTCATAGCCCCCTTAGACAGATTTGTACCATTGTCAGTAATGATACTGTGAGGATAACCAAACCGAAAAATCAGCTTCTTGACGAACTGAACTGCTGTTGCTGCGTCGCACTTACTGACCGGCTCTGCCTCAACCCACTTAGTAAATTTGTCAACGGCCACCAAGAGGTGGGTCTTCTTATCTTTGGACCGCTTAAACGGTCCAACCATATCAAGCCCCCAGACCGCGAATGGCCAGGTGAATGGAATCATCCGCAACTCTTGAGCCGGCACATGGGCACGTCTTCCAAATTTCTGACACCCATCACATCTACTGACCAAATACTCTGCGTCTGCATGAGCTGTCAACCAGTAAAAAACGTGCCGGAAAGCTTTGGCCACCAGGGACTTTGACCCGGCATGGTGACCATAGCCGTCAGCATGTATCTTTTGCAAGATTTCACGGCCCTCCTCTGGAGAAACACAGCGTTGAAAAACGCCAGCCAGACTGCACTTGTAGAACTCGCCATTCACAATAGCCATGGATTTAGATCGCCTTATGATCTTCTGTGACAAAGTCTCGTCCTCGGGTAACTCGCCACGAGTCAGATATGCTAGGTAAGGCAGCGTCCAATCAGGGATAGCACGGAGAGCCGCCACCAATTGTTCTTCCAGGTCAGGTATAGCAAGATCCTCCTCAGAAGGTAACTTAACTGACGGGTGATGAAGTACATCCAGAAACACATTAGGTGGCACCGGCTTACGCTGAGACCCCAGTCTTGATAACGCATCAACCACCTCATTCTTACGATGATCAATATGATCCACCTGATAGCCCTTGAAATGACCAGCGATGACATCAACCGCCTGGCGATAAGCCGCCATACGAGGATCTTTAGAATCCCATGTGCCGGAAACTTGCTGGTGCACAAGGTCTGAGTCGCCGAGACATCTGACCCGGCTCAAATTCATCTCTTTGGCCACACGGAGCCCATGAAGCAAGGCTTCATACTCAGCTGCATTGTTAGTACAAGTAAACATTAACCTTAATACATAACAAAATTTGTCACCTCGAGGGGAAGTTAAAACAACCCAAGCGCCTGAGCCTTCCAACTGTCTGGATCCATCAAAATGGATTGTCCAATATGTATTGTCCGGCTTCTCCTCAGGTGGTTGACACTCCGTCCAGTCATTGATAAAATCCACCAGGGCTTGAGACTTGACAGCTGTTCGAGGTACATACCTCAAATTAGAGGTCCAAGCTCAATTGCTCACTTAGAAATCCTGCCGGTGGCTTCTCTATTCTGAATAATATCTCCCAAAGGAGCAGAGCTGACCACCGTGATTGGATGTCCAAGGAAATAATGCTTCAACTTGCGGTTTGCCATGAACACTCCAAACACCAGCTTTTGCCAATGCGGGTATCTTTGCTTGGACTCTGTCAAAACCTCACTAACGTAATAAACCGGCCGCTGGACTGGATACTCTTTGCCTGCCTCCTTTCGCTCCACAACGACTGCAGCAATGACGGTTTTATTATTAGCCGCCACGTACAGGAGCAAAGGCTCTTTTTCCACAGCAGCAGCCAAGACAGGCGGCTCAACCAACTGTTTTTGAGCGCCTCAAACGCATCATTGGCAGCATCACTCCAGACAAAATCATCTGTCTTCTTCATCATGTGATACAAAGGAATAGCCTTCTCGCCCAGGCGGCTGAGGAACCAGCTTAAAGCGGCAATACGACCCGCGAAGCACTGGACGTCATTAATGCACGCCAACTTAGATAGTGAGGTGATGCCCTTTATTTTATCCGGGTTAGCTTCAATGCCCCGCTCTGAGACCAAAAATCATAGGAGCTTGACTGCAGGTACACCAAAAACACACTTAGCCGGATTAAGCATCATCTTGTAAACCTGCAGGTTATCAAAAGTTTCCTTCAAGTCGTCAAGTAGAGTCTCCTTCTTCCTTGACTTGACCACAATATCATCCACATAAGCATGAACATTGCGTCCAATTTGACTATGAAGACAGTTCTGCACAGAGCGTTGATAAGTTGCCTGCGCACTTTTGAGTCCAAAAGGCATAGACACGTAGCAGAAAGCTCCAAAAGGCGTCATGAAAGACGTATTCTCTTGGTCTTTGACTGCCATCTTGATCTGATGATAACCCGAATAAGCATCCAGGAAACATAAACTCTCACAACACATCGTTGCATCAATGATCTGGTCGATATGGGGGAGAGCAAACGGATCAACCGGACATGCCTTGTTGAGATCTGTGTAATCTACACACATGCGCCACGTGCCGTTCTTATTAAGCACGAGCACGGGGTTGGCCAACCACTCCGGGTGAAAAACCTCCATGATAAAACCTGCTGCTAAGAGCTGGGCTACCTGTTCCCCAATAGTTTACGCCGCTCCTCATTGAAACGATGGAGGAATTGTTTGACTGGCTTAAACTAAGGATCCACATTAAGGTGGTGCTCAGCGAATTCTCTCGGTACACCCGGCAGGTCAGAAGGTTTCCATGCAAAGATGTCCCTATTCTCATGGATGAATTCGATGAGCGCGCTTTCCTATTTGGGGTCCATATTGGCCCCAATCGTGAACTGCTGCGATGAGTCGCCAGGAACAAAGTCCACCAACTTGGTATCCTCTGCCACAAATTTCAGGGGCGGGTCAGATTCCGTGATGGGCTTCTTCAACAGGGTCATATCTGCCGGGTCAACATTGTCTTTATAAAACTTGAGCTCTGCTTCAACACAACTTGACTCCGCATACACAACATCGCCTTCCTCGCACTCAAGAGAAATCTTCCGATCACCATACACTGTAATCGTCCCCTTCAAACCAGGCATCTTGAGCTGCAAGTAAACATAACAGGGCCGAGCCATGAACTTGGCATAAGCCGGCCTTCCAAACAAAGCATGATTTTAACCACCTCAAACCACAAGGTCTCTACCTTGTAGTTGAATTCATCACCAAAAGCTACCTCAAGGGCAATTTTTCCTACTGGATAAGCTGATTTGCCGGGCACCACACCGTGAAAAACTATGGATGACGGCTTGAGATCCTTGTCAACCAGGTTCATCCAACGAAAAGTGTCATAGTACAGGATGTTGATGTTGCTGCCACCATCCATCAACACCTTGGTGAACATGTAACCTCCTACCTGAGGGGCTACCACAAGGGCCAAATGCCCCGGGTTATCAACTCGCGGCGGGTGATCCTCCCTGCTCCATGATATTGCGTATTCGGACCACTTTAAGTATTGCGGAAGAGCCGGCATGGCTGCGTTAACCGCCCTCTTGCGCACCTTCTGATCATGCTTATCAAGACTTGTTGTGAAGACGTGATACTGGCCTCCACTAAGCTGCTTTGGGTTACTCTGATACCCTGATTGATTGTTCTGCTGCTGACCACCATTGCCAGGTTGCTGATTATGACCTCCATGGTTACCTTCACCCTGATAACCAGAGCTTGAGCCGCCTGTCCCAAAACCTTACCCATGAGAGTCGGATCCTGACCCACCGGGCGGTCCATTGTCGTTACCGTGATGCTGGTTAAGGCTGTAGTTCCGGAACTCCCACATGATATAACAATCCTTCCAAGCATGAGTGGACAGCTTGTTAGGTAGGTTGTGCTTCGGGCAGGGGTCGTTAAGCATTGCCTCCATGTTGAAAGGCTTGCCCTTGCCAAAAGGTGGTTTACCGTTGCCCTTGCCGCAGTTGTTCCCAGTGTTGGTATTGGCCACCAGATCGGACCCGCCGTCTGGATGCTTGCGTTTACTGCCATTGCCTGGGTTGCCATTTCCTGCCCCATTATGCTGCTGACCCTTGCCGTTACCATTCTTCTTACCCTTAGCCGACTTCTCATCATCAGAACTGGGATCCTTCGTGCTGTCCGAATCTTCATATTTCGTGAGAGCTGCCATGAGCTCACCCATGTCCTGACAAGAACACTTGAGCCATCCAAGCTTCTCCTTAAGGGGCAAAAAGTGACAATTCTTCTCCAGAATCAGAACCGCCTGAGCCTCCGTGATATTGTCAGACCAGTGGACAATGGTTGAGACCCGCCAGACCCAATGATGGTCCGACTCATCCTCACGCTGCACGCAATGATCCAAATCAACAATCGTCATAGGCTACTTGCACGTCCCTTGAAAATTCTTGATGAACCTCGCTTTCAACTCGGCCCAGGAATTAATAGTGTTGGGTGGCAAACCCTTTAACCATGTACGAGCCGGTCCTTCCAACATCATGATGAAGTACTTAGCATAGACTGCATCACTGACATCCAACATCTCCATGGCTAGCTCATAACTCTCGATCCAGGCTTCTAGAGGCAGATCAGCTGTATAATTAGGTACTTTGCGTGGACCCTTAAAATCCTTCGGCAGGCGCTCGTTCCGCAAAGCCGGTGCAAAACACGGCACTCCCACAGGTCTGGAGATGACTCCGGCTCCCACCGAAGTGGAAGGTGTTACTGGGGACGGGTCTTGGTAAGCCGCCGCAGCCGTCGCCTCGCGCTGAGCTCTGGCATGATCCACAATTGCCTAAGCATTGAAAACAGGTGGGTCATCACGGGGTGGGTTCCGACGTCGCTCGCTGCTAGAGACCGCCGGTGACTCCAAGCGCCGGCTATAACTGCGGCTTCGGATGGGGGTTGAGTGCACATGACTCCGGCTGTAAGTATACTTCTCCTGTTGAGCCACTGATAACCCACAGGTATAGGGGATCGCAACAGTTTTCGAGGGTAGAGTATTTAACCCAAATTTATTGATTCGACACAAGAGGAGCCAAAGAATATTCTCTAGTATTAGCAGCTGAGTTGTCAATGCAACCACACCTGAAAGACTTAATATCTGCAGCAAAGTATTAAGTAGCAAAGTAGTATGGAAGTAACGGTAACGATGGCAAAGTGACAGTAGCAGTATTGTAGTGATTGTAACAGTAGCAACAGAAAAGTAACTTAGCAAAGATCAATATGTGAAAAGCTCGTAGGCAATGGATCAGTGATGGATAATTATGTTGGATGGCATTCATCATGCAACGGTTATAACATAGGGTGACACAGAACTAGCTCCAATTCATCAATGTAATGTAGGCATGTATTCCATATATAGTCATACGTGCTTATGGAAAAGAACTTGCATGACATCTTTTGTCCTACCCTCCCGTGGCAGCGGGGTCCTAATGGAAACTAAGGGATATTCAGGCCTCCTTTTAATAGAGAACCGGACCAAAGCATTAGCACTTAGTGAATACATGAACTCCTCAAACTACGGTAATCACCGGAAAGAATCCTAGTTATTGTCACCCTGGGGGATGCGGATCATAACTCGTAATAGGTGTCTACAACTTGCAAGATAGGATCAAGAACACATATATATTCATGAAAACATAATAGGTTCAGATCTGAAATCATGGCACTCGGGCCCTAGTGACAAGCATTAAGCATAGCAAAGTCATAGCAACATCAATCTCAGAACATAGTGGATACTAGGGATCAAACCCTAACAAAACTAACTCGATTACATGGTAAATCTCATCCAACCCATCACCGTCCAGCAAGCCTATGATGGAATTACTCACGAACGGCCGAGAGCATCATGAAATTGGTGATGAAGGATGGTTGGTGATGACGACGGCGTCGATTTCCCCTCTCCGGAGCCCAAATCAGACTCCAGATCTGCCCTCCCGAGGTAGAACAGGAGGTGGCGGCGGCTCCGTATCGTAAAACGCGATGAACTCTTCTCTCTGATTTTTTTCTCCCCGAATAGGAATATATAGAAGTGGAAACGAGGTCAGAGGAGCAACAGGGGCCCCACAAGACAGGGGGGCGCGCCCTGGGGGGGGGGCGCGCCCCCCTGGCTTGTGACCAGGTGGTGGCCCCTCTCCGGTTGATTCTTTCGCCAGTATTTTTATTAATTCCAAAAATATTCTCCGTAAATTTTCAGGTCAATCCGAGAACTTTTATTTCTGCACAAAAATAACACCAAGGCAATTCTGCTGAAAACAGCGTCAGTCCGGGTTAGTTCCATTCAAATCATGCAACTTAGAGTCCAAAACAAGGGCAAAAGAGTTTGGAAAAGTAGATACGTTGGAGACGTATCAACTCCCCCAAGCTTAAACCTTTGCTTGTCCTCAAGCAATTCAGTTGATAAACTGAAAGTGATAAAGAAAAACTTTTACAAACTCTGTTTGATCTTGCTGTTGTAAATATGTCTAACTGATGTTCAGGTTTTCAGCAAAGATTATAGACTAATCACATTCACAATAACATTTAGGTCTCACATTTACCCATATCAATGGCATAATCAACTAGCGAGCAAATAATAATAAGTCTCGGATGACAACAATTTTATCAAAACAATCATGATACAATATGATATAATGGTATCTCGCTAGCCCTTTCTGAGACCGCAAAACATAAATGCAGAGCACCTCTGAAGAACAAGGACCGACTAGACATTCTAATTCATGGTAAAAGAGATCCAGTCACACTCATACTCAATATCAATTAATAGCAAAGCATACAAATGACGGAGGTGCTCTCTAACTGGTGCTCTTTATATGAGGAGGATGACTCAACAGTAAAGTAAAATAGACAGGCCCTTCGCAGAGGGAAGCATTGATTTACAGAGGTGCCAGAGCTCGAGCTTTTTAAAACAGGGTTGAATAATAATTTTGGGAGGTATGCTTTCATTGTCAACATAACAACTAAGAGATCTCGATATCTTCCATGCTAGATACATTATAGGCGGTTCCCAAACAGAATAGTAAAGTTTTTACTCCCCCTCCACCAATCAATCACACTCCACGGCGGGCCGAATCCACGGGTACCGTCCATACAAACACAATCCTGGGGGAGTTTTATCTTATTTTATTTTGTTTTGAAATTTGAGCATGGAACTGGGCATCCCGAATACCAGCCACTTTCTCGTGAATGATAGTGAATCAACACATATCGAGAGAATAACCCACCTAGCATGGAAGATACTGACAGCCCCCAGTCGCTACATGAGCGATTCGGGCATACAAAACGGAATATTTATTTGAAGGTTTAGAGTAGGGCACATGCAAATTTACTTGTAACGGCAGGCAAATACCGCATATAGGTAGGTATGGTGGACTCATATGGAACAACTTTGGGTTTATGGAACTGGATGCACAAGCAGTATTCCCGCTTAGTACAAGTGAAGGCTAGCAGAAGACTGGGAAGCGACCAACTAGAGAGCGACAACAGTCATAAACATGCTTTGAGATTAACCAACATTGAATGCAAGCATGAGTAGGATATAAATCACCATGAACATAAACATCGTGGAGGCTATGTTGGTTTTATTTCAACTACATGCGTGAACATGTGCCAAGTCAAGCCACTCGAATCATTCAGAGGAGGATACCATTCTATCATACTACATCACAACTATTTTAATATGCATGTTGGCACTCAAGACAAGCCATTATACACTCTTAGCTAATTAAGCATGGCATGAGTAACTATAATCTCTAATTGTCATTGCAAACATGTTCAACCCATAACGATATGAATCCTGAACGATGAGCTAATCATAATTACAAAAACAAAATAGGTTGAGCTTTTCTCCATCTCAGTCACATCATCATATATCGTCATTATTGCCTTTCACTTGCACGACCGAACGATGTGAATAATAATAAGAGTGCACGTGCATTGGACTAAGCTGGAATCTGCAAGCAATAACTCGAAGGAGAAGGTAAGATAATATGGGCTCTCTGATAGATAAACAATAATGTATATGAGAGCCACTCAACATGTCATCGTGGTCTTCTCCTTACAACCCAAAGAAATAAATTTCAAAACAAGAACGAGAAAAACTATATACACGGGAAAGCTCCCAACAAGCAAAAGAAGAACGTGAAATCTTTTTGGGTTTTCTTTTAATACTACAACTAAACAAACTAGAAAGTAAAGCTAGAACTAATTTTTTTGGATTTTCTCAAGGTTAATTAAACACACAAGAAGAAAGCAAAAAGAAGAAATAAACTACCATGGATGGTACAATGAAAAAGTATGAACACCGACAACAGGAATGACTGTGTGAACATGAGTGTAATATCGGTGAGAAATACGTACTCCCCCAAGCTTAGGCTTTTGGCCTAAGTTGGTCTAGGGACACGGCTGAAAATAACCCTCTCCTGGATACTCCGGAGGATACTGAGGGTTCCACTGGTTGGCGAGCTCCTGTGGCTCCCACTGAAAAACTGGAGCCTGATACGGATCAAGAGCTGGTGCAGGCTCAGGTGTTGGGGGTTGCGACAGGCCCCAATATCTGTAAATGTCCCCGGGCATAATAGTGTACCTTCCTGAACGGATATCGAACAAAGAAGAAGCAGGCAAAGCAATAATCTCACAAGTACCCTAACTAAATACTAAGTTGTAAATCAGCCTCTTATCATTATCTTTCTTAATAAAATCATGTGCTACCATACTATCATAATCTAAATATCTTGTAGGAAGCAGCATTTCTTCTTCCTCGTCAAGCCTAATAGGTATCTCAAAGTGTTTAGCTAAACGAGATGCATAGATACCTCCGAATATGGGGCCATTTGAACGGTTTAAGTTCAACCGGTGGGCCACTATTGCGCCCAGACTAAAAGTTCTATCAGCAAGTAAAGCGTGGCGCAGAATGGCGAGGTCGGGAGCACTAAGGCTTCCACTCTCGCCGCGACCAACTAAACACCTCCCCGCAAATAATGAATAATAGCGTAAAGCAGGAAAATGTACACTAGCCGCTCTTGCCTTTGACACCCCTCTCTCTTCCCCTACAGTTATTGCGGCAATAAAATCCTCCATGTCTCTAGGACGTGGTTCATTGATGCTGCCCTCAAAAGGTATTTTGTAAACTTTGCAAAAATGGTAAAGTGACATTTCCTTAGGCACATCATATAAGTAAAATTCTACCATGGGAGGATTCTTTCTAGGATAAAAGTGAAAATTTTGCACGAAAGTATTAGTAAGTAGGAGGTACTGGTCACACTTATCGTTGAGGAAATCGGTGATGCCTGCATTTTCTGCCAGATAATAGAAATCTTCATAAATTCCGGCCGCCTTAAAAAATGCTTCACTTGGCCATTCACATGGTCGAACCTCCGCAGTGCGAGGAATATTGTATCTAGGCTTCTCATTTTCATTTTCTTTAAAACCCCGGCTTGAAGAACCTCTTAACAATCTCCTCAACATTTCTTTTTCGATGAACAATCCCCTAAAACAGTTTTGCAAATGGAGCTTTGAGCAAGGAGATCGAAAATGGCAGCAAGATGAGCTAGAACACGGGTTTGAGCAATGGTGGGATTTTTTCTGGAGGAAGACGAAGTGGATGGGTGCTGGAATAAATGAGGGGGCCCCACGTGGGACCCACAATCCAGGGGGGCGTGCCCAGGGGGCCCGACTTGACAAACTTTTTTCGAATGACACGGAACCGGAGAATTTTCGAATAACACTAGGTTACCTCAATGGGGATATGCATGTCCCCAACAATAAGTATATCACATTTCTTCTTGACAGTAGGGAGAGGGAATTCAAGGTCTCCAATAATAATTGTTGAAATTTTTTCAATGGAGTTGATACTATGAACTTGCGATTGTTTCTTCGGAAAGTGTACCGTATGCTCATTACCATTAACATGAAAAGTGACATTACCCTTGTTGCAATCAATAACAGCCCCTGCAGTATTCAAAAAGGGTCTACCAAGGATGATCGACATAATGTCGTCCTCGGGAATATCAAGAATAACAAAGTCCGTTAAGATATTAACGTTTGCAACCACAACAGGCACATCCTTGCAAATACCGATGGGTAAAGCAGTTGATTTATCAGCCATTTGCAAGGAGATTTCAGTAGGTGTCAACTTATTCAAATCAAGTCTAAGATATAGAGAGAAAGGCAAAACACTAACACCAGCTCCAAGGTCACATAAAGCAGTTTTAACATATTTTCCTTTAATAGAGCATGGTATAGTAGGTACTCCGGGATCTCCTAGCTTCTTGGGTATTCCACCCTTAAAAGTATAATTAGCAAGCATGGTGGAAATCTCAGCTTTCGGTATCTTTCTTGTATTTGTCACAATATCTTTCATATACTTAGCATAAGGAGACATTTTCAGAATATCAGTCAAGCGCATAAAAGACAGGTCTAATCATTTCAACAAAGCGCTCAAAATCCTCATCATCCTTCTTCTTGGATGGTTTAGGAGGAAAGGGCATGGGTTTCTAAACACAAGGTTCTCTTTCTCTACCATGCTTCCTAGCAACAAACTCTCTTTTATCATATCTTTTGTTCTTAGGTTGTGGGTTATCAAGATCAACAGCAGGTTCAATCTCCACATCATTATCATTGCTAGGTTGAGCATCAACATGAACATCATCATTAATATTATCACTAGGCTCATGTTCATTACCAGATTGTGTCTCAGCATCAGAAATAGAAATATCATTTGGGTTTTCACGAGTATCAATAACAGGTTCACTAGCAGCATGCAAAGTCCTATCGTCATTCTTTTTCCTTTTACTAGAATGAGCAGGTGCATCTGTATTAACTCTCTAAGAATCGTGCTCAATTCTCTTAGGATGTCCCTCAATATACAAAGGTTCCTGAGTCATTCTACCACCTCTAGTCACAACTCTAACAGAATGATCATTGTTCTTACTAATCATCTCATTAAGCAAATCATTATGTGCCTTAAGTACTTGTTCTACTTGAGTAGTTACCATGGAAGCATGTTTACTAATAAGCTTAAGATCATTAATAGTTCTACTCATATAATCACCCAAGCGATCAAGCATGTAAGCATTATGTTTCAATTGTCTACTAACATAAGCATTGAAATTTTCTTGCTTAACAATAAAATTATCAAATTCATCCAAGCATTGGCTAGCACACTTATTATAAGGAATATCACCTTCATCAAATCTACGGAGGGAATTTACCTCTATTACCTGTGTCGGGTTATCAAGACCATGTATTTCTTCAATAGGTGGTAGATTCTTAACATCTTCAGCTTTAATACCCTTTTCTTTCATCGATTTCTTTACCTCTTGCATATCTTCAGGACTGAGAAATAGAATACCTCTTTTCTTCGGAGTTGGCTTTGGAGGTGGTTCGGGAATAGTCCAATCATTATCGTTGCTCAATATATTATTCAATAGCAGTTCAGCTTGTTCAACGGTTCGTTCCCTGAAAACACAACCAGCACAACTATCTAGGTGGTCCCTAGAAGCACCGCTTAGTCCATTATAAAAGATATCAAGTATTTCATTTTTCTTGAGAGCGTGATCAGGCAAAGCATTAAGTAACTGGATAAGCCTCCCCCAAGCTTGTGGGAGACTCTCTTCTTCAATTTGCACAAAGTTAAATATTTCCTGCAAGGCAGCTTGTTTCTTATGGGCGGGAAAATATTTCTCAGAGAAGTAATATATCATATCCTGGGGACTACGCACACAACCAGGAGCAAGAGAATTAAACCATATCTTAGCATCACCCTTTAATGCGAAAGGAAACAACTTAAGAATATAGTAATAACGAATTTTTTCCTCATGAGTGAATAGGGTGGCTATATCATTCAATTTAGTAAGATGTGCCACAACAGTTTCAGATTCATAACCATGGAAAGGATCAGATTCTACCAAAGTAATTAACTCAGGATCGACAGAGAATTCATAATCCTTATCCGTAACAAAGATAGGTGAAGTAGCAAACTTAGGATCATATTGCATTCTAGCATTCAAAGATTTTTCTTTCCACTTGCGTAGCAATTTCTTAAGATCATCTCTATCCTTACAAGAAAGAAAGTCCCTAGCTACCTCTCCTTCCATAACATAACCCTCAGGTATATCAGGCAATTCATATCTAGGAGAGCTAGGTCTAGCAGGTGTATCATAGTGTTCAGTTTCAATAATTTCATCAGATTCAGAGATATCATCAGTTTCAGCATTCACTCTAGCAATTTGTTCATCAAGAAATTCACCCAGTGGCATAGTTGTATCAAGCAAAGTATCATCATAAGCATCATGCATAGCAGAAGTGGCATCATCAATTACTTGCGACATATCAGATTCAATAGCAGGTGGTGGTGTCGCAAATTTACTCATAACAGAAGGTGAATCAAGTGCAGAGCTGGATGGCAGTTCCTTACCTGTCCTCGTAGTTGAGGGGTAGATCTTGGTTTTAGCGTCTTTCAGATTCTTCATAGTGATCAACAGATATAAATTCCAAGTGACTCAGAGAATAGAGCTATGCTCCCCGGCAACGGCGCCAGAAAAAGGTCTTGATAACCCACAAGTATAGGGGATCGCAACAGTTTTCGAGGGTAGAGTATTTAACCCAAATTTATTGATTCGACACAAGGGGAGCCAAAGAATATTCTCGAGTATTAGCAGCTGATTTGTCAATTCAACCACACCTGAAAGACTTAATATCTGCAGCAAAGTATTCAGTAGCAAAGTAGTATGGAAGTAACGGTAACGATGGCAAAGTGACAGTAGCAGTATTGTAGTGATTGTAACAGTAGCAACAGAAAAGTAACTTAGCAAAGATCAATATGTGAAAAGCTCGTAGGCAATGGATCAGTGATGGATAATTATGTCGGATGGCATTCATCATGCAACGGTTATAACATAGGGTGACACAGAACTAGCTCCAATTCATCAATGTAATGTAGGCATGTATTCCATATATAGTCATACGTGCTTATGGAAAAGAACTTGCATGACATCTTTTGTCCTACCCTCCCGTGGCAGCGGGGTCCTAATGGACACTAAGGGATATTAAGGCCTCCTTTTAATAGAGAACCGGACCAAAGCATTAGCACTTAGTGAATACATGAACTCCTCAAACTACGGTAATCACCGGAAAGAATCCCAGTTATTGTCACCCTGGGGGATGCGGATCATAACTCGTAATAAGTGTCTACAACTTGCAAGATAGGATCAAGAACACATATATATTCATGAAAACATAATAGGTTCAGATCTGAAATCGTGGCACTCGGGCCCTAGTGACAAGCATTAAGCATAGCAAAGTCATAGCAACATCAATCTCAGAACATAGTGGATACTAGGGATCAAACCCTAACAAAACTAACTCGATTACATGGTAAATCTCATCCAACCCATCACCGTCCAGCAAGCCTACGATGGAATTACTCACGAACGACGGAGATCTTCATGAAATTGGTGATGAAGGATGGTTTGTGATGACGACGGCGTCGATTTCCCCTCTCCGGAGCCCAAATCAGACTCCAGATCTGCCCTCCCGAGGAAGAACAGGAGGTGGCGGCGGCTCCGTATCGTAAAACGCGATGAACTCTTCTCTCTGATTTTTTTCTCCCCGGATAGGAATATATAGAAGTGGAAACGAGGTCGGAGGAGCAACAGGGGCCCCACAAGACAGGGGGCGCGCCCTAGGGGGGGGGCGCCCCCTGGCTTGTGATCAGGTGGTGGCCCCTCTCCGGTTGATTCTTTCGCCAGTATTTTTTATTAATTCCAAAAATATTCTCCGTCAATTTTCAGGTCAATCCGAGAACTTTTATTTCTGCACAAAAATAACACCAAGGCAATTCTGCTGAAAACAGCGTCAGTCCGGGTTAGTTCCATTCAAATCATGCAAATTAGAGTCCAAAACAAGGGCAAAAGAGTTTGGAAAAGTAGATACGTTGGAGACGTATCAGCCACCGCTGTCTGCAATTACCCAATGGCATTTCGTGCCTCTTCCGCGAAAGGTGTCCCATCAGCAAGTGGGAGCGCATTGAGCCTGGCAGCCGCTGCTATCATGTTCTCCACCGGGTTAGAGTAATGACCAGGTGGCGTGAGAAAACGCTGCGGCGGGGTCTGATTCCTACGGGGCGGGTCTGGCTGCCGATATTGAGTCGCTGCCCTATTCCCAGACCCTTCCGCCGTTCGGGTCATGGTCAGAGGCACGTTTGGTCCTGCCCCCGGCGTGTTAAAAAGATTTTTGGGCTCATACTGATCAGGCAGGCGGGTCTGATGCCTCATCCGAAAAACTGCCTCTGAGGCTTGTTGATCTAGATTAAGGCGAAAAGCTTCAGCCCTGAGACGCTCCGACTCAGCATCCATCTGAGCCTGCAATGCATTGATATCCTCCTGGGCCCTGGCCATCTAGTCCTTCAGCCTCGCGATCTCTGCATTGCGGATTACTTGATTTTCCGTTGTGACGTCGGTTCCCATCAGAGTTGTCAGCTCGTTCATCAGATCCAGCAAAACTTGAGCCGGCAGCCTGGTTGACCCGGACCCTGCTACGCCGGCAGCCGCTGTCCCGGCCGCTGTGCTGCCAGAAGCCGGTGTCAATCCAGCCATGAAGACGGCGGCTTGGCTCGGCGGCTCATAGGGCTCCGGGTCATTGTAACCCTCAAAATAGCCCCCAAGCCCGCTGTTATGAAGCTGGTAGATTGATTCCGCCTCTCCGCTTGAGGATCCATCCTCTGAGTAGATGAGGGTTTCTTCTCATGACACAGAACCTTCCTCAAGTTCCGTGCCTTGGCTGAAGCCGACGAAGACGTGCTTCCGGCTTGGTTTGATCCGGGCCGACTCGACGAGGTTGCTACAGATGTCCGGCCCAGGCTTAGATCTGCCGATCTTGCCGATGAAAACGTGAATCCCGCCGAAGGGGACCCGGTACCCGTACTCGATTGAGTCGGCCTCGGGGCCCCAGCCAGCATCGTCGATGTAGAGCTTGCCCTTCGAGTACTCCAAACCATCGAGCATCCGCCCCACGGTGGGCACCAACTGTCATGGTTTTATCACGGCAGATGTCCTAATGAAAGGACTTAGGGGTGAAGCCATCGCTACGGCGGTTAACTCGAAGGGGTTGAACGGGACGAAAGACACAGGTTTACCCAGGTTTGGCCCCTCTCGAGGGAGGTAAAAGCCTACGTCCTGCTTTGAGTTGTATTGATTGAGTATCGATTACAAGGGAGCGGATTCGCTTGACCTAGCTCTCGATCAAAGGTTTCGTAGTCTACGCCACCCAGGGAACCCGCCTTTAATACACAGGTCGAGGCCCTGGGCTTACAAGAGTCCGGGCCGGGTTACATCCAGTAACCCGACCTTATCTCTAAATTGCTTTGCCTTATCTGGCAAGTCAGCTCCCGGCGGCTTACACCTCCGGGTTATACACTGCCTTCCGGCTCTGGGCCTCCTCCCGGCCCATCTGGCAAATTACTTTCAAGCCTTATCTTAGTATTCTGGCCTGCTTAAGGCCTCACTGTTAAAGTCGTCAACTTCCTAACCCGGCCCCTCCTTGGCGGGTTATATCACGGGGTTATATCCCAAACACAGCCTGTCTTGAACATAGTTCCAGAGCCGTCTTGATACGGACCCGGCCCGGTAGGGCGGGTCATACCGTGGGGTTATATCCCCGACATTAGGCCCCAGATTGATTTGAATTCATTCATGTCAATTTCCCTTACCTTCTCTTGGCGGCTCACCATCTGCTTGCGTCTGTTCTTCATGATCCTCGAAGCACCAGCTCGTAGTACTTCCAGACTTGTCGTTTTTCCCGCGTCATCCATTTAATGACGTCACTCGCCAGAAATCCAGGAAACTAATGATGACATCACGGCGAATCTAAGTGCATCCATATATCCTGAAAATCGAGGCGTTTTTGTTTCTCAAAATTTACTGTGTCGCCTTGATTTTTGCACCTGTCGGTTGCCCCTTCGGGCTTTCCCTTTGTTAAATACTCACTTGAGGGTCCCTTCTTTCACTTTTACCTCGTCCCTCTCGCTTCTTCTTCCTCGCACCCGAAAGCCTTGTCGCACCAGTGTCGCTGCTCAGCTCGTCGTCGGTGGCCATCTTCGGGACTGCAGCGACACCGCGTCTTCATCGGGTCCAGTTGATCGCCTCCGCTGTCCTTAGCTCCCCTCAGGTAAATCGTTCTCTCCCAGATCTATAATAGTTCGTCAGAGTTCTTGAGCACTCTGATAGTTCCGTTTTTGTTCATCGCCATTACTTGTTCACGTGTGGATTCCACGAGTTTTACCACAAAAACAGAGCGGCTTTGATCGGCAGATACATTTCTTGCATAGCACCTGCAAATCGTCTTTAAGAATCTATGCATTATACTGCCGCTGCTTCCATACCTTACGATTTAGGATTAGCAAAATATTTTCCCTTTCCAAACCATTTGTAGATATGTAATCGTAGCCAGTTTGTTAGAAACCTGTTTGTCCCACACTTAGCAAAAATTTAGAGGTCTTTGGTTTTTAGCGCAAGTCGCCTTGACTCATGTCGGCTCAGTAGTTGTAACCCACCATGCGTTAAACTTCTATGTTAAGGCTCCAAATCCTCTCAAGGCAGCTCTTCCATTGTAAATAATTAGATCGTCTTATTTGAAACATTTGCTTAAGCCGCCCCTTTTGCTTTATCCAGGTGACTCATTATGTCGGAATCCCAAGTTTGCAACTGGGCGCGTTCCCAAGTTTCCGAGTCTATACTTCAAGATTATCAAGATCAGGGTATTCTGCCATCCAAGGAAGTAGTTGGCTGGCGGGTTTGTCATGGTCTTGTCACGGCAGATGCCCTAGTGAAAGGACTTAGGGGTGAGTCCAACGCTATAGTGACTAGCTCGAAGGGGTTGGTCGGGACGAAAGACACGAGTTTACCCAGGTTTGGCCCCTCATGAAGGAGGTAAAAGCCTACGTCCTGCTTTGTGTTGTATTAATTGGGTATCGATTACAAGGGAGCGGATTCGCTTGACCTAGCTCTCGATCAGTTGTTTCATATCCTAAGCCGCCGCAGGGACTCGCCTTTATATACACAGGTTGAGGCCCTGGGCTTTACAAGAGTCCGGACCGGGTTATACTTCGTAACCGGTCTTGCCTCTAAGTCGCCTTGCCTTCTTTGGCAAGCCACCTCCGGATGGCTTACGCCTCCGGGTCACCCGCCGTCTTCCGGCTCTGGGCCTCCATCCGGCCCGCCTGGTAAGTCACCTCCAGGCTTGTCTTGGTCTTCAGCCTGTTTAAGGCCTTATTGCTAAGTCGCCAACTTCCTAACCCGGCCCCTCCTGGGCGGGTTATACCGCGGGATTATATCCCCAACATTAGGCCCCAGATTGATTTGAACTTGTTCATGTCAATCTTCAAGTCTTCTGGTTGGCGAGTCTCGTGTCTCCTTTAATCATTTAATCTAAAATAAATGTTCACAACCCGCCATGTAAAATGGATGACGTCATCTCTGATAAATCCAGAAAATCTTCATGACATCACAACGGATCTTTGCATTAACTAGTCATTCCGAAAATCCAGGAGCTTCTTTAGTCAATCATTATCATGTCTCCTCGATTCTCGCGCTGGACTGTTGTTGTTTTACCTCTTTCCTTCCTTATAAATAGGCACGGGGGCCCATTCTTTTCACTTTCCCCTGCTATCGTTGCCTCTTCTTCTTCCTCCAAAACTTCGCGCGACCGAAGCTCCGCCGCCTCCGCCGGACCGCGCCGTCCACCTCACCGAGGCCGCTGCATCAACCTGTTGTGATCAGAGCTCGTCGGCACGCACCCGTGCTCCTTGCGTCCTTTCAGGTTCCATTCTTCACCTCTCTCAGATCCGCATTAGGTCGCCGGAGTTCTTCAGAGTTCGTCGCCGTTCATCGGAGTTCATACTATTACTTAAGAGCGGAATCATCTTTTGTCTCGGAAATGCTAGCAAAATCGCGTGGTGCCTTGTCTAGCCTCCATTTTGTATTCTGAGTAGATCGCTTCTTCCCCGGAATCAGCGCATTGCCTGCTAGTTCTTTCTTTACTATTTTTTAGGGTTCATAATTATTCCCCTTTTATCTTCATCTGTAGATCCACAATTGTAGCTGTAACTTGTGAAACTTGTTTGTCTATACTTTGCAGTATTTTCAGTATTCATTGTGTTATTGACCCGCCACCATGTTGCCGGCTCATCCTGACGGGATATAAGCCGCTATGCTTTAATGCTCTCATTCCTGTGGCCAAAGGCGGCTCATAATTTATCAATGACCCGCCAAATAGCGTTGTCGTCTTGTAGTCGTAATTGGCTTGTCATGTAGCACTCCTAACCCTCCATAACATTATGCCTTTCCACAGCTTTTAACCCGATCAATCATGACCAAGGCTCCCTCCTCTTGCGATTGTGTAGCCTCCGGGGTTACTGAGGTCGTGCTCAATGAGTATGTAATCATGGGGGTTTTATCGGGTAAAGAAGTCATCCATTGGCGGGTCCTTGATGGCGAAGTTACTCCCAAACCCAAGGAGTGGGAAGTTGTTATCTTTACAGATCATCTTCTCCGTGGTTTCTCACCGCCCGGGTCGAAAATTTTCCAGGATGCCTTGCATTTTTACAAACTTCACCCTCAAGACATTGGCCCCAATTCTGTCACCAACTTGTGCCAATTCCAAGTATTCTGCGAAGCGTATCTGCAAGAAGAGCCCACTGTTGATCTTTTCAGAGATTTCTTTTATATCAATTGCCAGACTGAGATAGCGGATGGACCGAGTCTTGACCTCAGAGGCGTTTCCATCCAGAGACGGAGAGACGTATCTTTTCCCTCAGCTGTCCTGCCCAGCCATCCCAAAGACTGGAACCGCACTTGGTTCTACTGTAGAGACACCACCCCGGCTGAAGAAAATCCCTTGTCGGGTTACTGCCCCTACCAGCTGAGCACTACTACTGAACTTCCAGACCGGTTAACCGCCACAGAGCGCGTTCAATATGCTCATACATGTTCAAGGATCAGGGCATTAATAGCCAATGGGCTAACCGGAGTTGATCTGACCCGCTGCTGGGTCTCCTGGAGGATTTTGCCGCTGAGCCGGCGCGTCGGCTTACTGTGTCAATATACTGGCAATGTGGATGACCCTCGGCGTTATAATCAGACGCCTTTGACGGATAAAGAAATTAACTCAATCGTCAAATCACTGCTTGGAGAAACTCAAGAAGCTTGCAATAAAATGGGACTGAGCCCTTTCTGCGTTCTTAACCGGGCTCCCGTAGTAAGGCCTTTTAAACTAATCTTCACCTTTTCTTTTTTGATTTTGCACTTCACATCTCTTTTAATCTTTCTGAAAATGCATTTAAGTATGTAGGCTGACTCTCCTTTCTGGAAGAAAAGAATAACTGCAGCCTCCACTTTGAAGAAGAAAACCAAAGCAACTAAGACTCGTGGTCCGGGTCGTCCAAAGAAGCAATCAGCTCAAGAACTGCTCGAACTGGATGATTCGGAGGTAGAACTTGACTCCCTTGGCCTTATTTTCATGCAACTTATTGATGTTGACTCCTCTCAGGGTGAAGTGGAAACAAGCCAAGCCGGTGCAGCAGAGGTAACTATCATCTCCTCCGACTCAGAACCTTTGCCAAGAGAGAAAATACGGCGGGTCATCCGGAAAGTAAAGTTTTCACACCCTCTTGCTCACTTGGATCCCAACTTTCTTTTGAAGAAGTGTCACAGCCGCAGTTTAGCTTTGCTTGTCATTGCATATTCATGCATGCATACTAAATTCAAATGAATTTGAATTGGGGAATTATCAAGCCTCAGAGAGAATTTTGACAAATCAGCAATATAAAAATTGCCTCAAGGAAGTCCAAGAAAATGTTCCTCTTATTCTGTGAAAATATTGGCAAAAGGTAAAATTCAAACCAATATTTTTGGACTCACATGATTATTATCTTGGGAATTTGAGTTAAACCAACAATTATTTGCAATGGACTTCTATCTATTATATATACAATATTTGTCCATGAATCCTGAAACTTATTATGTGGCACTGGTTAAGTCCATATAACCCACATATATTTTTCCAGGAGTTTTGAAAATGATTTGGTTTTGGACCAAATCAAAACAAATTGAAATAAATAGAAAACAGAAACAATTAAAGAGAGAGGGAGAGAGAGAAATACTTGGGCTTTAAGTGGCAGAAGAGGCCCAGCCCACCAGCGGCTGAGTCGTCTTCTTCCCCGTGCCAGGAGGACAGGCAGAGTCGTGGCAAGCTCACCGACGACGCATTGCTACCTCCTGCCTCCAGCACGACGCCCCGGACCTTCTGAGGATGCCACGACACCCCGGGACCCCCCCTGTTCACTCCCTCGTCCTCATTCCCTCCCTCTCGTCCCTGTCTCGCTAGAACAGAGCCACCGAGCGGTTACGTATGCCTGTCCATGTACGGTTGTGCCGCTTGGGTCTATAACTAGTCTTGTCGACCCAGGTTCTTTGACGTGTGGATGCTAGCGACATGTTCATATCCGTGAGCCAAAAGGCTCAAACGGTCCCGACCAAGGTAAGGTGGCAGCCGTGGGTTGCCGTGCGTGAGGCCGCAAAGTGGTGTGACATGTTACAGGCTGGATTCATATGGCTTAGGATCGGGGTCCCGACAAGAAGCAGCAACATGACTCTAGGCGTCAGACCAGAGCGGCGGCTCTGAAGATCTAGTAGCTAGCTTGTTGAACACACCAGCTCCTCGGAAACGCCGCAATGAGGTACTTTATAGCTCTGTTTTTATTTCCTCTGCACGTTAGCCCCATGCAGCAACCTGCTTACATTGTCCAACTCTAATTTTTCAGGAAACACCTCCATCCTCTGGCGACTCAACCGGCACACAGCTACCTGCCTTCGTTGTCAAACCTGGGTAAGGATTTTTCCTTTGTTGGTATCCAAAAATTTACTTTCATATGCTCATAAACTTGTCCACTTCTGTCTCAGGGCTAAGGCAAAAATAAGCAAGAAACGGAAGGTGGGCGACTCTTCCAAGACCTCCAAGGTCTCTGAGACGGAGAAAGAGATTCCGAAGCCCCCTGAAGCCCCAATCCAAAGCTCTGAAGACCCCATCTCTCATCAAGACAACCCTCCTCCGCAAGCTGAAGAAGTTTTTTCTGAGGCTATGGACAGTAACGCTGACCCGGCCAACATTGGGGACCCGCCAAGTCCAATCCCTCTCCAACCAATTGAAGAAGTCCCTTCTGAGAAAAATGATGCTGATGTCATCATCACCGGGGCGGGTTATAAACCACCAGGGGCCTCAACTGTATTGGCTAAGCACAAAGAAGAACCCCTTTTGCTGGAGAAAGGCAAGGCCAAACTAGACCTGCCGGATTATGCAGATTTCAGTGCCAGCGAACTGCACGCCGGTTACCTAAACCGCCTTCATACAAGTCGTGATATGGAAGCCGGTTTGGTAAACATGATGAAGCAGAAATATGAGGTATGAACTTTAACCCATATCCGTCTCACTAATATATACTCATGTAGCCCCCAAGGGTTTATCCTGAAAAGATAAGCTGGGTCTTCCAATAAATACTTAGGAAAAAATCCGCATGTAGCCCCTAAGGACCGACTTATCTTGAAAAAGATGAGCCGGGTCTTACAATAATAACTTTGAAAGAATCCGCATGTAGCCCCCAAGGGCCGGCTTATCTTGAAAAAGATGAACCGGGTCTTCCAATAAAAACTTTGAAAGAATCTGCATGTAGCCCCCAAGGGCCGGCTTATCCTGAAAAGGATGAGCCGGGTCTTTGCCATACTTTGAAATGACCTACATTATCCCCCAAGTGCCAAGTGTATTGCTTGCAATGTGCTTGGGACTTGAATATTTGAATCATAACAAACCACTACAAGAAATATGCTAACTTGCGACCATCAATATTGGTCGCTGAATGGTCATTGTTTTTCATTTTTGACCTTTTTGTGACCAAAAACAGTTGGTCAAAAGTTGACCGTATTTAATGAAACTTAACAACCTTTTTTGTGATATGTAAAAGGTCGTTGGTTCTACGACCAATTGTTTTGGTCACTAACAATCTGCCCACACCACGTCAAATCCAACGTGGCAACCTGATGTGGCAAAATTGCGACCAAATGAAAAGGTCGCAGATCAAAATCAGCCCAGTCCAGTTCTGCCTTTTATATGGGCCGAGCCCAATAATTCAGCCCATTTAATATATTTATTTATGCTATTTTTTGTGAACTACATGGGCCTAGCCTTACATTTCAGCCCGATAAATGCCCCTTTATATTTTTTCTATCAATTTTAGTCAGCTACATGGGCCAAGCCCAACTGTTCAGCCCATTAATTTTCATGCACGTTTGGCCTTTCAAGAATATGGGTATTATTTTATGCGGCCCATTTCTGATTTACTTTCATCCTTTTTATACAGTCAAAGAATAATTCAATCTTGGAGTTGGTCCAATACTCTTTCCAGCCAATTCAAATATATTTGGCCCATATTCATACATATGATTCTCCTTTCTACTAAATTTTGCAAATAATTACATAATGCAGCAGTAAATATGTTTACATCACATGCCATAAAGACCTACAAAATAGTATCACTTGTTCCTATACAAAACTATCAAATCATACGTACAACAAAACAGAACACAAGAAATTTAGTTCATCACAAATAAATTTGCTTCCTCTTCCATCTTCCAAAACACACAACACCTGGCATTGGAAGTATCAGCCATTAGAAGCATATAAAATACAAGGGAAACAATCAAAATAAAGAAATGAAAGGGACAAACTATGAAAATTACGACACCACAAATATTTTTTATATTTCCATAACAAACAGAAATGCAATCTGATTGCATAAGACATATGGCATTATCAACAAGGCATAGCAAAATTTACAGTGTCAGCTCAGGAATAAGGCAAAGCATATTTTACAGTGCGAGCTCAGGATGCCACCATGCACACTCCAACAAAAACTAAACGGTGGGCAAGAGAGCAGGACACTACTGTACCTGGAAATGCTGCTAGTCGACGACAAAAGTAAGTTGGCCGGAGCCGAAGAGGGATCTGCCAAAGGAGCCAACCATGCCGACGAGGATGAGGTAACCGGTGATCTTCTCCTTGTTCTCTTTGATCTTGTCCTCGAAGTTCTTCTGCTCCAGGATGCCCCGCTGCATCTCGTCCTACACCGCCCAGAAACAAACAATTCAGATCAACAACTGCATAGATCATCCCTTGTTTGCTTATCTAGACCAGACACTACTACTTGTTTGCTTATCTAGACCAGACACTACTACTATTTGTGAATATAGCAAATGTAAAAACAATGAAAATGGTAAACAACACTTGAGAATATAGCAACAGATTAAGAGAAGATTGTTCAGCATCACACAAATAGTAGCACAATGCTACAGGCAGCTATTAGGATAATGTAGAGCTTCTACATTACATAGTCAGATATGAAGGACCAAGAAAATTGTTCAGAAAAAGATAAGTTACAGAGCAATCATATATTGATCATCCTACTAGTAGCAAGGACATAAAGATAATCACTTAACAAGCAGTACGAACATGAGTAAATCACATACCGGAGTACAATCTAATATCCTAGCTGCCAAAACACCATATCAAGATTCCGTACAGACCAAAAAGAGCATGCACTGCAGGACATATAAATATACCATGAGCATTATTCCTATAAGGGAAATCCCTGTAAATATTACAAACATGCCACTGGGTACTAATCAGCCAGTGTATTGTCATGGCTACCCGAGGAATCACCTAAACACACGGCCTCGAAGAGGATGGCCAGCACTACCTGCACTAGAGTCACCATGTTGCCTATAATTTCATCAAGACAAATACAATCAGTATCACGATCAGAGGTTCAGAGCAAGAATAGTGAAGGCGTTTATGCTATAAACAACAAGGAGATGATACAAAATCTAACGAAGCAGGCATAGAGTAACAACAGCTCCATTACACTTAAGTTGCTGCTTCATGCATAAACTAAATGGAACCAGAAGTATGTCGACTACTAGAAAACCATGAATGATGCCCAGGAAAAAAGAATGCATAAACACAAACGATAGAGTCACTAATTAAATCAACACGTCCATGTTTGCTTTCAGATTTGCACATTTTCAATCTCTAGGAGCCTTAGACAGACACTATGCTATCTGCAAGTCCTAATTCAGGCTAAATTCAGAGTGTAATAAGCGTGAAACCATTATTTTGTTTTATTCACAATACTAGAATTCATGCCTCACTGACATTATCCATCAAGTGTGGTTTGACAAGTGAGACAACAATGATTTCATATGTAAACTCATATCAAGCATGTCCCAAGTAAGAGCACAGAATCAAGTAGCATGATTGATTCCCTGCACCAACTCATCCTCATCAGATTTATTCTAGTTTTTAGTACCAACTAGCACAAGATTTACATTACATACTCCCACACAATGGACAAATCTCTTCAGGTCGCGTGCATGCATCAGGAAGGAGGGATCAAGTAGCATGATTGATTCCCTGCACTAACTCATCCTCATCAGATTTATACTAGTTTTTAGTACCAACTAGCACAAGATTTACATTACATACTCCCACACAATGGACAAATCTCTTCAGGTCGCGTGCGTGCATGCGTGCATCAGAAGGAGGGACAAAATGTGTGTGTGTATACCTGACGCCGGTGTCGTCGACGATGCCGATGGCCATGCCGGCGGCGAGGCCCGCGAGGTCGCAGACGAGGCCGGAGAGGTGCGCATAGCCGTCGAAGAGGAAGTAGGGCTCGGCCTTGGGGTTGATCCCGGTGGAGATGAGGGGTTCGGAAGTAGGTGTTGTAAGGAGCGTAGGTGCCCAGGTCACCGAAGAGGAATGTGATGGTCTCGTTCGCCTCGGCGTCCCGTGAGATGAAGCTGTGTGTCTCACTCCAACCTCCTGAATCATTGCCAACCTTCGCATTGAAAGCAGTTGATCAAGAAATATTTTTCAAAGGTGTTGAAGAAATATAACATGCTCATGTTCAACTGTCAAGTACAGATTTAAGGAAAGAGTATTCCTACATGGGAGAAGTAGGCACCTGTAGCAGATAATCAGCTCAAAATGCAAAATGTAGAGACGCAACAACACCACATGAGGAAGCAACTACACCTTTATGGCTAGGAACCTGTGACCGACAAGGAAAGATCATCAGACCCAAGTTTTTAAAAGCAATGTGGGTCAAAAAGCAATTAGCATATGTGCATCTTGCGCAAACTATCATTTTAAAAAAAGTACAAAACAAATATGTATACAACTATACAATAGTTGGGGGCATATACTTATATGAAATCAAGCAGTAGCATTTTAACAACAATGATTATCATATAAAATGAGATGTCATAGGTTTTGGCTCAAGGTTTGTAACATCTCAGGTTGATGCATTAATCTAGCATAAGCACATTAGAAACCACACTTATCTTACAGATTATACAATGCAATTCTACGTACAAACATTATCGCATTATCACAAGAACAACAGGTGATGCTACCAGCACCCATACTCTCAAATTCAGTACTGAGTTGCAACATGAAAGCAGAGCAGAGAACAAGAAACAGAGTTGTTTCATGTCACAGTTTCTTGTTTTGTCAGCCACTTTGCAATGTAAAACATCAATTAAACACACACGCACACACAGAACGTACATGTCCGCCTGCTAGTTGGGGAGAGTAACTACCAATAGAAAATAATAAACCTAACGACATGTCCGCCAGCTAGTAAGAGAAATTTCTGCACAAGTGTTGTTATGTTCGCTCCTATAAGATTCTGCATGCTTCTCATTTGAATTTGGGTGGTCATCGCTCATGAAGACTCGTGACGTACTTGTCCAGTTTCATCAAAATGACAATACATCGAAGCTGTGGTGTGTGGTATGAGTTGCTCTGCTTTCTCTGCGGTGGCCGGGAAGGCAAGGGAAGAGAGGGAGCTGCTAGCCTGCTACTGATCAGAGCTCACCTTCGGCATCAGCTGCTAGATGTTGGGCGCAAGCTCGGGATCATCATGGTCGCATTCAGGCGCATCTTACATGTGCTTGAGGACAAACATACCGAAGGCGACGCCGAGGAAGGTGGCGACGGCGATCCCGAGGATGGCGGCCAGGATCCCGGGAACCACCAGGGAGGCCGTTGTTGAAATAGACGATCAGAATAATCACTCCCTGTAGCAAACAAACAAACAAACAAGCAGCAGCAGAAGCGTCGTCAACATCTAGAATCTCAAACAGCTGCATCAGCGTTCCTGCGAGGGGAAGCGGTGGGTGAAAGTCGATTACCAGCACGAGCAGGGCGATGGTGAGCACGGAGGGTGAGCGCGACTTGTGGTGGAGCAGGCTGGAGACGATGGGCAAGCCCCTGTCTGAGGCCCGGCTGCCGGGGTTCACTGCCCTCCTCGGCATCCTCAACTCCTTGGTCCCCACCCTGACCGATCGGATCGGTCCACTCGGCCAAGCCTCTCCCCTCTCCTCGATTACCCTATGCCGACGAGCCGCGTAAGATCAAACAGCCGAGCGAAGTCCAGGAGAAGAGAAGCAGCAGAGAGAGGGGGGAGAGGAGAGCTCACCAGAAACCGAAGAGGATCCCGCCGGCCGAGCTCACGGCCGCCACCGCCGCCATGGCCGCATCGGCGAAGAAGGGGTGGGTGCGCGCGAGGGTGTGTTGGGCTCGGTGCGGGGCGTCTGTGAGTTGACTTGGAGACAAGGACGACGCGATACGGTAGTCGATGGGATCTGAGATCGAGGGAAGGGTCGGGCGCCGTCGGTGGCGGCCACGAGGAGATGGGGACGAGGGAGGAGGGGGACGACGCTCGATGGGATCTGAGTTAGGGTTTGGGTAGGTGGGCTGCAGGTGGGGTTTTCTTTTACATTTCTTTTTTTTGAACCTCATTTCTTTTTTTTCTTTGTTCTGTAGATAGATGGATGGATGAATGGATGTGGGATGGAGATATGGATAGATGGATGGATGGATGGGTGCCATGTCACCGATCCGTGTGACAACTAATTCCACCAATGAGAATAGAGCACATATAATTGTGTTTTTCTTTTTGTTTTTCTTCTACTTTTTCACATGAAAAATTCAAAAAAAAGATCTAATATTGTGCACAAGGGTGCATCTTGGAATTGCAAACAATGTTGCCTAAGGAAGTTTTCATTTTCTTTTGATGAAAAAATCATTTGCCATTTCTCGAGTGCCCAAAATAAGTTTTTTTGTGAAGGACATACCATATATTTGTTGCAAAATTGGACCAAATCATTTTTCTAAAATAATAGGCCATATTTAATGTACAATTGACCAAATGGTTGGGTGTCAAAAGCTTTTATCCATCTCTCATGAAAAAGACAAATTTCCGCCAATTCAGTTAGAAGCGGGTCAAATTTGAACTGCAGTTGCCTTATAGTTTGCTCTTTATTTTTTCCAAAAATCATTTCTATGTAAAAAAGTATCTATTTAATCACAGAAACACCAAAAGTTTTCCAAGATTCAACCACTAGCTAGAAACGGTCATGCCCGCCGTTTTGACCGCATTTTGGAATGGGCATGACGAATTCAAAACAAATCAAAAAATTAGAAAACCTTTGCATTGTGTCATTATATGTGACCGAGTTACCCGGAAAAGTAATAAACTTGTAATACGGCAATTATTTTAAAAAAGTGTTCTCAAAAATGAGCTATCATGTGTGAAGATTCATGGCTTTCAAGACAAATGATCAATCTTATGGTCACATTCATGGCATAGTTTGTTCAAATGATCTCATATTGTGCACACGGGTGCATCTTGCAATGGCAAACAATGTTGCATAAGGATGTTTTCATTTTCTTTGGATGAAAAATTCATTTTCCATTTCTCGAGTGCCCAAAATGAGTTTTTTTGTGAAGGACATACCATATATTTGTTGCAAAATTGGACCAAATCAATTTTATAAAATATTAGTCCATATTTAATGTACAATTGACCAAATGCTTGGGTGTCAAAAGCTTTTATCCACCTCTCTTGAAAAAGATAAATTTCTACCGATTTAGATGGAAGAAGGTCAAATTTGAACTGCAGCTGCCTTATAGTTTGCTCTTTGTTTTTTCCAAAAATCATTTTTTGGTACAAAAGTATCTATTTAATCATAGAAACAACAAAATTTTTCCAAGATTCAACCACTAGCTAGGAACGGTCATGCCCGCCGTTTTGACCACATTTCGAAATGGGCATGAAAAATTCAAAAAAATCTAAAAATTACAAAACTTTTGCATTGTGTCATTATATGTGACTGAGTTACCAGGAAAAATAATAAACTTGTAATACGGCAATTATTTTAAAAAAGTGTTCTAAAAAACGAGCCATCATGTGTGAAAATTCACGGCTTTTCAAGCCAAATGATCAATCTTATGGCCACATTCATGGCATAGTTTGTTAAAATGATCTCATATTGTCCACAAGGGTGCATATTGGAATGGAAACAATGTTGCATAATGGAATTTCATTTTCTTTGAACGAAAATTTCATTTTCCATTTTCTGAGTGCCCAAAATGAGTATTTTGGTATTTCTGAGTGACCAAATGGTTGGGTGTCAAAAGCTTTGATCCACCTCTCGTGAAAAAGACAATTTTTCACCGATTCAGTTGGAAGCGGGTCAAATTTGAACTATAGCTGCCTCATACTTTGCTCATGATTTTTTGCAAAAATCATTTCTAGGTAAAAAAGTATCTATTTAATCATAGAAATACCAAAAGTTTTCCAATATTCAACCACTAGTTAGGAACGGTCATGCCCGCCGTTTTGACCGCATTTTGAAATGGGCATGAAAAATTCAAACAAAATCAAAAAAATGGAAAAACTTCGCATTGTGTTATTATATGGGACGAAGTTATGAGGAAAAATAATAAACTTGTAATACGGCAATTGTTTTAAAAAAGTGTTCTGAAAAATGAGCTATCATGTGTGAAGATTCATGCCTTTCAAGCCAAATGATCAATCTTATGGCCACATTCATGGCATAGTTTGTTAAAATGATCTCATATTGTGCACATGGGTGCATATGGTAATGAAAAACAATGTTGCCTAAGGAAGTTTTCATATATTTGAACGGAAAATTCATTTTCCATTTTTCGAGTGCCCAAAATGAGTTTTTTTGTGAAGGACCTACCATATATTTGCTGCAAAATTGGACTGTATCAATTTTATAAAATATTAGGACATATTTAATGTACAATTTACTAAATGGTTGTGTGTCAAAAGCTTGGAGCCACCTCCCGTGAAAAAGACAAATTCACGCCGATTCGGTAGGAAGCGGGTCAAGTTTGAACTGCAGTTGCCTTATAGTTTGCTCATGATTTTTTCCAAAATTCATTTTTAGGTACATAAGTATCTATTTAATTAGGGATACATGGTTTGGTGGCAATACATTGAGTTTTGGACGGGTGCCGATGGCCCCAACTCCAGAGCGTGCAAACTGGCATGCTAGCCGCATGGTCACCGCGTGACCTTGGCGTTGCCACGCGTTCTGGGCGGCCTAGGCATGTCTGATGGGTTGGGCACTCCCCCGTTAGGTGTTAGGAAGAATCATACAACAGAAGAATCTCACAAGGAGAATGAACTAAGCTCAATCATGAATTAGCAGCCAAGTGTTTGATTAGCGGTGGGGAAAATGAACATGGCCAATGGGACTGAGTTTTGGATGATGATGATCATCTAATACGGAGACCGCCTTGGAAAATTTTCAGCTCAAATAGAGGAGCCTAGGTGGCACTTGCTTTGGAAAGTACCACACTGGACAGAAATATAAATGTTGAAACTGGGCTCAAATGAATGAATGGATTGAGCTGAAATTTGGTGGAGGCTAGTAATTTGGGCATAGGAAGGTACTGTAAAAATTTGATACCATTTGGACATGCCAAAATGGTACTTCCTTCACAATGCTCTTCTCTGGACAGAAAATAGAAATTGATGCTGGGCCCACATAGATGATTGGATTGAGCTGCAATTTGGAGGAGGATGGTAATATGGGCATAGGAAGGAACTGTACAAATTTCATACCATTTGGATTAATAAAAATGGTACTTCCTTTACAATGCTCTCCACTTAACAAAAAATTGGGAAAATTATTGAGGAAAATTGACTAAATTAAAATCATATAAAATTTGGTGTAGGGAGGTTCGATGGGCAGGGTCATGTCCTGGTAAATTTTCATAAATTATAATGCAATATAAAATATAGTTGCTTCACAAATTGAAAATATTACCAGAAACAAAGATTGGATGGTGAGCTCAAATGAATGAATGGATTGAGCTGAAATTTGGCGGAGGATAGTAATTTGGGCATAGGAAGGCACTGTAAAAATTTGATACCATGTGGACATGCCAAATTGGTACTTCCTTCACCATGCTCTTCTCTAGACAGAAACTTGGGAAAATTATTGAGATAATTTGGCTAAATGAAATGAGCTCAAATTTGGTGAAGGCAAGTTATATAGGTAGAAACATGCCTTGGTAAATGTTCAAAAATAATTAAGCAATATAAAATATAGTTGGTTCACAAACTGAAAATATGACCAGAATAAAAGATTGGATGATGAGCTCACATAGATTGCTGGATAAATCTCAAATTTTGTGCAGTGTGATTATTTGAATATCTGAAACATTTGGAAAAATATCACATCATTTAGATAATCCTAGCCAGTACTTTCTTCATAAAGCTTCTCTCAGGATAGAAATTTGGAAATTTGCTGATGAAGATTTACTAGCCAAATGGAGCTGAATATTGGCATGTCGTAATGATTTGAATATGGAAGAGAGCCCAAAAAGTTTGAGGGAAATTGGAGGGGTCTAGATGGCACTTGCTTTGCAATGTGCCAATCTGGACAAAAAATAGAAATTGATGCTGGGCTCACATAGATGATTGGATTGACCTGCAATTTGGAGAAGGATGATAATTTGGGCATATGAAGGCTCTCTAAAAATTTCATACCATTTGGATAAATAAAAATGGTACTTCCTTCACAATGCTCTCCACTGAATAGAAAATTAGGAAAAATATTGAGGGAAATTGGATAAATTAAATGAGCTAAAATTTGGTGGAGGGAGGTTCTATGGGCAGGGTCATGTCCTGGTAAATTTTCAGCAATTATAAAGCTATAAAATATAGTTGCTTCACAGACTGAAAATATTACCAGAAACAAAGATTGGATTATGAGCTCACATGGATTGTTTATATATGTTTAACATTTTTCAAATACATGATTAACATCTTTTCATATATTCCCAACAAAAAACATCTTTTCATACATACATTTTGATGTCTATATTTGGTTTTACACATTGTACATTTTTGTATACATATAAAAAGAAGGTGGCCTTAAGTACCAATGCATCCACGTTCACAACCTCATGACCATTTATATTGGTCGTAATCAGGTAGAAATAAGGTCGTCGGCCACTGTTATCTGCTTTATGACCATTTGGTGTAAGGCAATTTTAGGGTTTGAGCCCTTCCTAGCGAAATGGCCGTGGATTTACGACCAATTCAGTTGGGGTCACTAAGAGAAGGTCACAAGTTGACATATTTCTTGTAGTGAACCTGTGCATTAATGATTGCCAAACCAACTCCCAAACTTTATGTAGGAGGCATTAAGCTTGAAAGAGTCGCATCTTGGCGACTTAAGCAAGAGTGTGGCGGCTCTGGAAACAAAGAACAATGAGGCCGAGGCAAAGCTGAAGTCTGCCTTGGAAAAATTGGAGAAATTGAAATCTGACTTCATCGCTGAACGTGCCACGCTTGAGTCGGAAAAGACTGCCTTGCAAAAGCGCGCCGAAGATGCTGAAAAACAACTGAAGCCGGTTGCTGAAGAGCTTGGCGGCTTAAAGCAGCAGATATGTCGAATGACAGCCGCCATCTTTGGTAAGTGCAAAAAAGTTGTTCTCCGTTGAAGCACTTCCTCAATAAGGGTAGTCACAAAATGCTAAACTGAGTTTATGCTCTTTATTGTCTGACAGGCGCCAGGAGTGCCAACCTTGGCCAAAACATCTTGCTGAAGCTGAAAGCCGTCTACTCATTGACTGAGTAGATATACGCTGGGAGCCTGCGAACGCTTGTAGCTGTTTCTTCTGGAAAGAAACCTCCAACACCCATCAAGACAGTGTTGGATCAGCTATCAACTGTGTCTTCAGCGAGGCAGATTTTGCGAGATGTGTCAAGGAGATTAGGCCACTAGCATGTCAACTTTACCAAGAAGCAAACTTGGCCAAGTATCATCCGGCTTACGACAGCAACAACACGCGTATCAAGGCGCCTTCGCATGCAGTTGTCGACTTGACTCCTCAAAGGCGTAAGCATATATTTGCCCCTGACCTTGATTCATCCATAATACTTAACAACGAAGCTACCTTTGAGGCATTAACCAGGATCGACTGGACTTCGGATTATCTCCAGATAGCAGACAACGAAGAGCCGGCACAGGATGACCCGGAGCCTTCCACCTCCAAGCGCCAGGGTGACAATGATCCTGCTGATCGTAACCCGGATGGCACGGAGACCGTCTTAGAGTGATGTAACTCTAAAAACACTTGGCCAGAAATTTGAAGGGCCCGGCTATGGCCTTGTAATAGCGTAGTTCGAAAACAACTATGATTTTGCCATGCCTTCGTGCATGTTTTTATTAACTTATGTCCTAACGGCTTAACCGCCACAATCCTTATCAAACATGTGTATGCTTGATGTGATCACGTCTCTTAATTCTCCATGAAATTTTGATCAACTCATTGACTGGCGACTTATAACCATAATCCGGGGAGAGTTAATAACTCAATACCCCATAGCCTTGAAAATATGGAAACAAACCCGCTGGCGGGTCATGACAGCTGTTAACTTGATCAAATGAGTAATACTAAGCCGGATCAGTTGTCATCCAAAGACTTAGAACCTCGTCATGAAAAATCCCTGTAAGACAACAAGCAGAAAATATATACATACATATCTTCAATTTTTGTTAGGCGGCTTTGAAGGCACAACCAAAAGAGATCAACTCTTGTTTGTATTTTTGATAAAAAACAAGGTTTTTGCTTCGAAGAAGCTAGGCATAGATGCCTTCAATCCCATGAGGCGGCTCCCACGTGACATAAATCCGTCGTTTTAACCTTAACTAGTTCAGGGTCTTTAAAAAAGATTGACTGTTAAGAGTAGGAATGCGCCACATAGCGGAGAAACTACAGCAAATAGGTGAGTTTATCCTAGCTCGCTGTAAGCCAGCTCTCACGTGACATAAGCCGCCGTTTTAACTTTCACAAGTTCAGGGTCTTAAAAAAGATTGATTGTCAGGCATACGGCGGGTCACCTGGTGGAGTAGCAAGTTACAAACAGGCAGGTTTAACTCAAATATGGCATGTAAGCCAGTCAAGAGGGTATGAAGGCTGAACTCATTGAGTTGGAAGCCCCCAAGTGACCTTATGAATAATCAACTCTTGCACAAAAATCACTGAATGAAAACGACAGAGGCCCCGAATTATGCGGATGCCGGATTTATTATATTGATTATAAAAAGGTATATACAATGACAGAGGTATGTACATTGATGAGAGCTAATGACTCAAGTGTAGTAAGGCCGAAGATGAGCAATATTCCACGGCCTGCTAGTTTCCTCACCAGAAGTGCGTGACTTGTCACTCTCCCGCATATCAATGAGATAATACGACCCATTGTTGAGATTCTTGGTAACCACAAAAGGTCCTTCCCAAGGGGGTGATAACTTATGCATATCTGTCTGATCTTGAATCAAACGGAGCACTAAGTCACCTTCCTGGAACGTCCGGGTTTTAACTCTGCGGCTATGATAGCGGCGCAGATCTTGTTGGTAAATCGCCGATCGTGCTGCTGCAAGATCCCGCTCTTCATCCAAAGCGTCTAGCGCGTCCTGACGCGCCGCCTCATTCTCAGTTTCAACGTAAGCCGCCACCCTGGGCGAGTCATGACGAATATCACTGGGGAGAACTGCTTCTGCGCCCTAAACCATGAAGAAAGGCGTGTAGCTTGTTGATCTGTTGGGGGTGGTTCTGAAGCTCCAAAGAACTGAAGGTAACTCCTCAACCTAACAACCCAGCGTGCGTTCCAAAGGAACCATAAGCCGGGGTTTGATGCCTCTCAAAATTTCCTGGTTAGCACGTTCTGCTTGACCATTAGACTGTGGATGGGCCACCGAGGAGACATCAAGGCGGATATGTTCACTTTGACAAAACTCCTGCATAGCCCCCCTGGACAGATTTGTGCCATTATCAGTTATGATACTGTGGGGGTAACCAAAGCAGAAAATCAGCTTTTTGATCAACTGAACTGTTGTTGCCACGTCACATTTGCTGACCGGCTCCGCCTCAATCCACTTGGTAAACTTATCAACCACCACCAGAAGGTGGGTCTTCTTATCTTTAGACCTTTTAAACGGTCCAACCATATCAAGCCCCCAGACCGCAAACGGCCAGGTGATTGGAATCATCCGCAACTCTTGAGCCGGCACATGGGCTCATCGTCCAAATTTCTGACACCCATCACATTTACTAACTAAGTCCTCTGCATATGCATGAGCTGTTAGCCAGTAAAAACCGTGCCGAAAAGCTTTGGCCACCAAGGATTTTGACCCGGCGTGATGACCGCAGTCGCCGGCATGTATCTCTTGCAAGATTTCACGGCCCTCCTCAGGAGAAACATAGCGTTGAAAAACACCAGTTACACTGCATTTATGTAACTCGCCATTGACAATAGTCATGGACTTAGACCGCCTTGTGATTTGTCGCGCCAAGGTCTCGTCCTCAGGTAACTCGCCACGAGTCAGATACGCCAGATAATGCAGGGTCCAATCAGGAATAGCGCGAAGAGCCGCCACTAACTGTCCTTCCGGGTCAGGTATAGCCAGATCTTCCTCAGAAGGTAATTTGACCGATGGGTGATGCAACACATCAAGAAACACATTAGGCGGCACCGGCTTACGCTGAGACCCCAGCCGAGACAATGGATCGGCCGCCTCGTTCTTCCGACGATCAATGTGATCCACCTGATAATCCTTAAAGTGGCCAGCAATGATATCAACCGCCTGGCGATAAGCTGCCATACGAGGGTCTTTAGAATCCCACGTGCCTGAAACTTGTTGATCCACCAGGTCTGAGTGGCCGAGACATCTGACCCGGCTCAAATTCATCTCCTTAGCCATACGGAGCCCATGAAGCAAAGCTTCATATTCAGCTGCATTGTTGGTACAAGGAAACATTAACCTTAAAACATAGCAAAATTTATCACCTCGTGGGGAAGTTAAAACAACTCCAGCCCCTGAACCTTCCAACTGCCTGGATCCGTCAAAGTGAATTGTCCAATATGTATTGTCCGGCTTTTCCTCAGGTGCTTGACACTCCGTCCAATCATTGATAAAGTCCACCAGGGCTTGAGATTTAACGGCTATTCGAGGCACATACCTCAAATTAAGAGGTCCAAGCTCAATTGCCCACTTAGCAATCCTGCAAGTGGCCTCTTTGTTTTGAATGATATCTCCCAAAGGAGCAGAGCTGACCACCGTGATTGGATGTCCAAGGAAATAATGCCTCAGCTTGAGATTCGCCATGAATACTCCAAACACCAGCTTCTGCCAATGCGGGTATCTTTGCTTGGACTCGGTCAAAACTTCACTAACGTAATAAACGGGCCGCTGGACTGGGTACTCCTTGCCTGTTTCCTTGCGCTCCACAACAACTGCCGCGTTGACAGCCTTGTTATTAGCCGCCACGTATAGGAGCAATGGCTCTTTGTCGATGGGAGCAGCAAGGATGGGCGGCTCAGCTAACTGTTTTTTGAGTGCTTCTAACGCATCATTGGCAGCATCACTCCAGACGAAATTATATGTCTTCCGCATCATCTGATATAAAGGGATAGGCTTCTCTCCCAGGCGGCTTATGAATCGGCTTAAGGCGGCAATACGACCCACCAAGCGCAGAACGTCATTGATACATGCCGGTTTAGAAAGCGAAGTGATGGCCTTTATTTTCTCTGGTTTAGCTTCAATGTCCCGCTCTGAAACCAAAAATCCCAGTAGTTTGCCTGCAGGCACACCAAACACGCACTTAGCCGGATTAAGCATCATCTTGTAGACCCGGAGATTATCAAAAGTTTCCTTCAGATCTTCAAGCAGAGTCTCCTTCTTGCTTGATTTGACCACAATATCATCCACATAAGCATGAACGTTGCGCCCGATCTGACCATGAAGACAATTTTGTACACAGCGCTGGTAAGTCGTCTGGGCACTTTTGAGTCCAAAAGGCATAGACACGTAACAGAAAGCTCCAAAAGGTATTATGAAAGACGTCTTCTCCTGGTCCTGAACTGCCATCTTGATCTGATGATAACCCGAATAAGCATCCAGGAAACATAAACTCTCACAACCCGCCGTTGTGTCAATGATCTGGTCGATACGGGGGAGAGCAAATGGATCAACCGGACAAGCCTTGTTAAGATCTGTGTAGTCTACACACATACGCCACGTGTCGTTTTTCTTAAGGACGAGCACAGGGTTAGCCAACCACTCTAGGTAAAAAACCTCCACGATAAACCCGGCTGCTAAGAGCCGGGCTACCTCTTCTCCAATAGCTTTACGTCTCTCTTCATTGAAACAACGGAGGAACTGTTTAACCTGCTTAAATTTAGGATTCACATTAAGATGGTGCTCAGCGAATTCTCTCGGTACACCCGGCATGTCAGAAGGTTTCCATGCGAAGATGTCCCGATTCTCACAGATGAATTCTATGAGCGCGCTTTCCTATTTGGGGTCCATATTAGCTCCTATAGTGAATTGCTGCGATGAGTCGCCAGGGACAAAGTCCACAAATTTGGTATCCTCTGCCACAAATTTCAGGGGCGGGTCAGACTCTGTGTTGGGCTTCTTCAACGGGGTCATATCAGCCGGGTCAACATTATCTTTATAGAACTTGAGCTCCGCGTCAGCACAGCTTGTCTCCGCATACGCAGCATCACCTTCCTCACACTCAAGAGCAATTTTCCGATCACCATGCACTTTAATTGTCCCCTTTAGTCCTGGCATCTTAAGGTCCAAGTAAACATAACAGGGCCTAGCCATGAACTTAGCATAAGCCGGTCGTCCAAACAGAGCATGATATGGGCTCTTGATCTTGACCACTTCAAACCACAAGGTCTCTACCCTGTAGTTCTACTCATCACCAAAAGCTACCTCCAGGGCAATTTTTCCTACTAGATAAGCCAACTTGCCAGGCACTACGCCGTGAAATACTGTGGAAGACGGCTTGAGATCCTTGTCAGTTAGATTCATCCGGCGAAAAGTGTCATTGTACAAGATGTTGATGCTGCTACCACCGTCCATCAGCACCTTGGTGAATTTGTAACCTCCTACCTGAGGGGCTACCACAAGGGCCAAGTGCCCCGGGTTATCAACTCGCGGCGGGTGATCCTCCCCGCTCCACAATATCGTGTGTTCAGACCACTTCAAATACTGCGGAATAGCCGGTGTTGCTGCATGAACCGCCCTCTTGCGCACCTTCTGATCACGTTTGTCAAGACTCGTGGTGAAGACATGATACTAGCCTCCATTAAGCTGCTTCGGGTTACTCTGATACCCTGACTAGTTGTTTTGCTGCTGACCACCTGTAACACCCCGTTACGCCTGGCGCGATCTAGACTAGCCCCACAGACCAACACTAGTCTTTCCTGCGCACTTTGTTCTCACTCGTGCGCACCCGGGACCAACTTCCCGGTCGGTCACCCATCCTAGAATTGCTCCAAGCCAAGCACGCTTAAGTTTGGAGTTCTTTTCGAGTGGGCTCCTGGAAAAGAAGGAATTCCTTGTTGATATGAGTAGTCTATCATTCCTATTAAGCCAGGCTCTCACATACAACCCCACTCAAAGGAACCGACGTCCTCGTCGGCCCATCAGGAAGGTTCCCTCTTGGCACACGTATGCGCGTCCAGTCCGGCACATGTGCCATGCCGTGTGCCACGACGGGCCACACGCGCCATGCGCCACATGTCCGTGCACCTGACCCACGCATGCCCATGTAACCGCAAGGGTCGGCTCTGATACCAATTGTAGCACCCCGTTACGCCTGGCGGGATCTAGACTAACCCCACAGACCAACACTAGTCTTTCCTGCGCACTTTGTCCTCACTCATGCGCACCTGGGACCAACTTCCCGGTCGGTCACCCATCCTAGAATTGCTCCAAGCCAAGCACGCTTAACTTTGGAGTTCTTCTCGAGTCGGCTCCCGGAAAAGAAGGAATTCCTTGTTGATATGAGTAGTCTATCATTCCTATTAAGCCAGGCTCTCACACCACCATTACCGGACTGTTGATTGTGGCCACCATGGTTACCATGACCCTGATAACACGAGTTTGAGCCACCCGCACCAAAACCGGACCCATGAGAGCTGGATCCTGACCCGCCAGGCGGTCCATTGCCGTTACCGTGATGCTGGTTAAGGCTGTAATTCCGGAACTCCCGCATGATATAACAATCCTTCCAAGCATGAGTGGACAGCTTGTTGGGAAGATTGTGCTTTGGGCAGGGGTCGTTAAGCATTGCCTCCATGTTGAAAGGCTTGCCCTTGCCAAAAGGGGTTAACCGTTGCTCTTGGCGCGGTTGTTCCCAGTGTTGGTGTGGCCACCAGATCTGACCCGCCGTCTGGGTGCTTCCGTTTACCGCCATTACCCGGGTTGTTACTTCATGCCATATTCTGTTGCTGACCTTTACCGTTGCCATTCTTCTTACCCTTAGCAGACTTCTCATCATCAGAACCAGGATCTGCATATTTAGTGAAAGCCGCCATGAGCTCACCCATGTCCTGGCAAGAACGCTTGAGCCGTCCAAGCTTCTACTTGACGGGCAAGAAGTGACAATTCTTCTCCATAATCAAGACCGCCTGAGCCGCCGTGATATTATCGGATGAGTGGATAATGGCTGAGACCCGCCGGACCCAATGGTGGGCTGACTCATACTCGCGCAGCACACAATGATCCAAATCAACGATCATCATAGGCTGCTTGCATGTCCCTTGAAAATTCTTGATGAATCGTGCCTTCAACTCGGCCCAGGAGTTAATGGTATTAGGGGGCAGACCCTTTAACCATGTACGAGTCGGCCCTTCCAACATCATGATGAAGTATTTCGCACAGACGGCATCACTGACATCCAACATCTCCATGGCTAACTCATAACTTTCAATCCAGGCTTCTAGGGGCAGATCAGTTGTGTAATTAGGCACCTTGCGTGGGCCCTTAAAATCCTTTGGCAGGCGCTCGTTCCGCAGAGCCAGGATTAAACAAGGCACTCCAACAGCCCTGGAAGTAGCTCCCACCGGAGTTGAGGGGTTCATCGGCTCCTGTTAAGCCGGCTCTCCTGCAGTACTTGAAGTGGTCTGAGTATGACATAACTTGGAGCAGGGAGGATCACCCGCCACGTGTGGATAACCAGGGGCAGTTGGCCTTGGTAGTGGCCCCCCAAGTAGGAGGCTACGTATTCACCAAGGTGCTAATGGATGGTGGCAGTAGCATCAACATCCTGTACTATGACACATTCCGTCGAATGAACTTGCTTGACAAGGATCTCAAGCCGTCTTCAACGGTCTTTCATGGTGTGGTGCCCGGAAAATCGGCTTATCCAGTTGGAAAGATTGCCCTGGAGGTAGCCTTCGGTGATGAGTTCAATTACAGGGTGGAAACATTATGGTTCGAGGTGGTCAAAATTAAGAGCTCGTACCATGCCTTGTTTGGACGGCCGGCTTATGCCAAGTTCATGGCTAGGCCTTGTTATGTCTACTTACAGCTCAAGATGCCCGGATTAAACGGAACAATTACGGTACATGGGGTGACGGGGGGATAACCCCAGGGTAGCCTCAGCTGGGCCCTTACTCCAACTTTTCAAAACAACTGCAGGACGAGCCGCCTACCCCTGCAGTCCGGCTCCGCGCACCCGGCTGCACCATCCGGCCGGCTAGGGGCGGAGGCGCCTGCCCCCCTAGTCGGCGGTGCTGCAGGTACCGCGGTCAGAGCACGCGTTGCTACAGGGGCCCCCGTCGCGTCGGGGGTCAGCGCCCGTATGGCCACAGTGGTGGCAGGAGTGCCTCTGACCCTGGCCGACTGCGACCTGGTGGACGGCACAATGCCTGCACGCCCTCAACCACTCCATTACCTGCCCGGCATGGCTACAGCGCGGCCGGCCATACCGCTGACCGCGGCCGGCCTCCGCTAGACGACGCCCCGAAGGGCGACCCGTGCCACGGTGTGACGGGCACCAGAACCCACCAAGTGGGCCCCCTCCAGCTCCCAACGGGACCCCGCAGCCGGCGGGCCCTACCAGCGACAAGACCCCTCAGCCGGGGGCCCCACGGCCGGCTAGAGAGACCGCCAGCTGGGGCCCTCCGGAGCCTTCTGCTCATACTGTATTCCGGGGGTTGGCCTATAAAACCCCCCGGAGCTCCCCCATGCACGGGGGTGATCACTTTTACCAGCACACACACACACATGTAGAGAGGTAGAGAGGGCAAGCTAGCTCCTTCTTCCTCCTCTACCCATACAGCTCGAGGAGCACCATTGTAGCCCCCCTTGGTTCATCAACCAGACCGGCAGGACTAGGGGTATTACCTCCCACGGAGGGCCCCGAACCTGGGTACACCGCGTGTCCCGCACCATTTGTCACCGATCTCGCTCCCGGAGTCCACCGGCGTCCATCGGCCCAAACCACTCTCGATAAGCCTCCCCATGGTATCTGTCGTGAGAAAACGACGACAGTTGGCGTCCACCGTGGGGCTGTCCGCGGCGGCGGCCGGAGCCACGCTGCGGGCGGGACCCTTCACAACCTCCCCCGGCCGCCCCGCGTCCGGGCAGGATTGCACGCTCATGGAGCTTACTCCCGCGGGGCGGGACCCCGTTCCCGCCAGCCCTGCGGGCGACGCTGCCGGCCTCTCCGACGAGCGGCGCGGCAGCGACACTCTACTAGATGTCGCCGTCCTCACCGAGCGCGTCGGCAGGCTGAGCCTTGCCGATGAGCCGGCTGCGATCGAGTACCCTGGCCAGGTACTCAACTGCCTCGACCCGCCCTCGTCTGTGGGCACGCTCGCCCCGGGCGAGGCCAACGACTCCCGCGTCCGCGCAGGGGTAATGGCCACCGGCTCCTCCACGACCTCTGGCCGCGTCAGGGTAGAGGCGGATGCGGCTGCCGCGGCCGCCCGCGCCGGCACCTCCGACCCCCTCGGCTCCGTGCTCCGAAGTCTCAGCACCCCCGTCGCACCTACGACGGACCCGGCCACGGCTACGGCCGAGCTGGAGGCCGTTCACTGGCTGCTGCTTGCAGAGGCGAACACGCTCGCCACCACCAAGCGCCGGATGGAGTCCGCGCAGCGCGAGTACAACTCCGCCTACGGCCTCACCACCACCAACAACGAACCCAGCCGGCGCGGCGACATCCGCAACCGCGGTCGTGTCGTCACGGAGATCCTCGGTGGCAGGCTCCCCACCTATGACACGCCGGCTGCCAACCTGAGGGCCGCCCACGTGGCCTATGTCGACCTCGCCGACCTGGTGGCCGAGGAGCGACAGCAGCAGGACCGGCACATCCAAGACCTCATCGCCACCGCCAACGCCCAGCAGGCCCGGCTCGATAACACCAACGCCGGCTCCGAAATTCCCATCCCCGAGGGTGACGGCCTGCAGACTGCTGGCCAGCGCCGGCCCGTCCAGCAGGCCTCTTCCCCCCGCGGCTCCGGCTGGCGGGGCGCCGGGTCTCACAACGGACGCCCCCGGCTGCGAGACGAGCAGCCGGCCGTCAACAGCCGGCTCAACGACGCTCCGGCTGGCGGCAGCCGGCGCAGCTGGGACCATACCCCGCACCCGCAGCGGGAGCGCGCGCGCTCACCGGCCCCGGCCGTCCGTCCCGAGCTCGCCACTCGGCTCGGCCCGCGCGTCCCGCGGAGCGAGAACGACGCCCGGACCCGCATCGACCGGCTAGCACAGTTGGCCCTCCTCGAGGAGGAGGGCTCGATCGGCCCAGCGTGTTTCGGCCCCCGGATCCGCAACGAGCCGTTCCTGGCCGGCTTCACTCTCCCTCGCGACACCCCGAAGTACAACGGCACCGCCAAGCCGGAGGACTGGCTTATCGACTACACCACCGCAGTCGGCATCGCCAGGCGAAACAAACGTGTAGCCGTATGCTATACTCCCCTAATGTTGACCGGCTCTGCCCGGACCTGGCTTAACAGCCTGTCGGCCGACAGCATCAACACCTGGACGGACTTCGAGGAAGCGTTCGTCTGCAACTTCACCGGCACCTACAAGCGGCCCGGCCGGCCCCGCGAGCTGGCCATGTGTGTCCAGGGGTCGGAGGAGCCCCTCCGCGACTACCTCACGCGCTGGACCGAGCTCTGCAACTCCTGCGAGGGGGTGCACGAGGTGCAGGCCATCTAGTATTTCATCGAGGGTTGCCACGACGGCACCCCCCTCAAGCACAAGCTCTTGTGCTCCGAGCCGGCGACCCTGGCGGATCTGATGGCCATGGCAGACAAGTACGCCACGGCCGACTCCGCAATGCGGATGAAGGTCACCACGCCGGCCAGGCCGACTCCGCCGCCCGCCGCACCGCGGGCGGCTGCCGACAACGGTGAGGGAGTCCGGGACTAGGGGTCCTCGGGCCGCCGGCCCATCTCTTAATAGGCCGGCTCGAGGGGCCATTCTCTGGCTATCACAGGAAGGGCCGAATATATCAAAGACCCCAAGTTCCAGAAGGAAGCCCCGAAGGCGCGTCGTGCATGCCAAGTCAAGATGAGGAGATCGACATTTCCATCCACGGCAGGAGACCTTTGATGTGTAAACCCTAGGTACCCCCCGGTGTCTATATAAACCGGGAGGGTTTTAGAATGTACGGTAGAGAAACTCATCTAGGGTTTTAGCTAGTCGATCTCGAGGTAGATCAACTCTGTAACCTTCATACCATCAGTATAATCAAGCAGGACGTAGGGTTTTACCTCCATAGGAGGGCCCGAACCTGGGTAAACATCATCTCCTTCGTCCCTTTGTTACCATCGATCCTAGTCTCACAGCTCGGGACCCCCTACCCGAGATACGCCGGTTTTGACACCGACAAACGGGCCACAACAAAACAACAAGTGCAAGGCCGACCAGCCGGATCCCCGCTACGGGAGCCGGCAGGTCACGACCATCGAGGAAGAGCAGCCGGCTGCCCAGGGCTCCAGCCAGCGCCAGCGAACCGGCAAGGCCGCCTGGCAGCCCAAGCTCACCTTCGAGCGGATGCTCGACCTACCCTGCAAGCACCACTCCGGGGCCAAGCCGGCCACCCATACGCTCCGACAGTGCAGCTTCTCCCAGCGGCTGGCCCGAGCCGAGGGCCTTCCAGCTGCTCCGCCTCCGGCTCCCCGCATACCGGCTCCGGTCCAGCCGCCTGCTCCGGCCCCGGCTGCCAACGACGGCCGCCTCCACAACCAGTTCCTCAACCAGGATGGGTCCTACGTCGTCTTCACTAGCGAAGGAACCGACAAGCATAGCGTACGCCAGTGCCGGCACGAGGTGAACGCCACCATCCCCTCGGTCCCCCAGTTCATGCACTGGTCCAAGAAGCCGGTCACCTGGAGCCGGGTGGACCACCCGGCTGTGATGCCAAACCCGGGCAGCTACGCCCTCGTCCTCGACCCCACCATCGTCTCCGAGAGACGCACCTACCATTTCTCGCGGGTGTTGATCGATGGAGGCAGCAACATCAACATCCTCTATCGCGACACGATGCACAAACTAGGGCTCAGGGAGAAAGACCTGCGAGCGAGCCGGACGGTTTTCCACGGCATCGTGCCGGGAAAATCCTGCACCCCCATCGGCAAGATTGAGCTCGACGTCCTCTTCGGCGACAAGAGCCACTTCCGCCGCGAGCCGATATGGTTCGAGGTGGTAGACCTCGACAGTCCTTACCACGCGCTGCTGGGCAGGCCGGCTCTCGCCAAGTTCATGGCAATCCCCCATTATGCCTACCTCAAGCTGATGAGCGCAGCGTACAGTGGCCTGATAGACACCTCCCGAGTTGCCCCGGGTTGGCCCCGCACACGACTCTGTTTTGGACCAGCACCAGCAGCACTGGCCCCCCTGTATTATGTTGGAACGAACCTCGGGTAGCACTAACTCCCTATGCGTTAAATTAATTATCAATTTTATTATGTTGGGCAAATGTAGTACCAATGTTGGGCCTTGCCAGATGAGTTTTTATCCCAAAACGAAAATCAAGGGGGTCCCCATAACAACCCCGAGCATGTTAGGAGTGCTCAATATGGAACATAACACCGGTTCACAAGTAACTAGGGCGGCAAGAGTGGAACAAAACACCGAGCAAAAGGCCAAGCCTTCCACCCTTTATCAAATATATATGTGAATTAAATTAAATAGCAATAATATTGTGATATAACAAAAGGATATCCATGTTGACACATGGAACAACTTGCACCTGCAACTAGCAACGCTATAAGAAGGCTGAGCAAGTGGTAACATAGCCAAACAATGGTTTGCTGGGATGTGGAGGGGTTTAGAGGTTTATCATGACATTTTGGGAGGCTTGAGAAACAAGTGGTAGGTAGCGAGACAAGCGATAGAAACGAGACATCTAGCATGGCAATGATAGTAACGGTATCCAGGGTAATGATCATCTTGCCTGAGATCCCGCTTGGAAGAAGAACGAATCCGTGAAGCAGACGCTCTGTGAAGTAGACGAACGGGACGTAGTCGAACGAATCCTCACACTCCGAACGCTTTCGGAACTCTATCGAGAAGGAACAATCTTAAACAACAATCAACACACGGAAAACACCAGAACATATGCATGACATGATGCGCAAACGAATATGATGCATGTCCGGTTTACATATGCAAGGCATGACAAAGCACAACAATCAAATACTACACATTAAGTGAAGTTCAATATGCAAGTTGCATATTGACGAAACTCCACACTTGAATTATTTAGTTCACTCTCGTTTATTTACTCAGCAATATTAAATATTCTTAAACATGGCAAGAGGTGAAGCATGAAAAACTACATCATCTAGGCATATTAAATGAGGCCGAAAGCAACATATAGAACTTCTGAAACGTCCCCATGTGCAAATTATGATTTTGGTACAGATCTGTCCAAACACAATTTTAGAGTTATTAAACTGCAAAATAAATGTCACCATGTTATTCTAAACATTTTTCTAGTCAAGTTTCATATATAAAACATTTGGCTCGGAGCTACGGTTATTTAGTTATGATAAAAACCTTTTTAGTAGGGCATATATACAAATTTTATCAAACCATAATTTTAAACATTTATACCATGGTTGAAACTTGGATATTGTGAAAGTAGACATAAAACTGAGCAAAATTCATATATAGCATGTCTTCATATAATGCACGGTTGAATTTATATGAATTTTACAAATGCCATTTGAATCTGCCCAAAATAGAGAAAAAAATGGGATAGCTAGGATTTGAACCCCAGATCCCTTGGATGCACACTGGCAGACCTAACCACCAGAATTGCCAGCCATTTGTGAGTAAATTGAGACGCGGCCGCTAATGATACAGATTACACAGGCAAGAGCTGATCCTAAAGGCGAAAAAAGGGCACTACTCTGCGCCGGTCCGCCGGCCGAGTTGCCCCGCCGGTCGTAGCACATCCGTTGGATTTGTCCCAGTTGTAACCGTTGGATCAGGGTCCTTTTCGTTGTTGGGGCATGCAAAGTTGAACGCACTAACTCAAGCAAGCTGAACACGCTAAACGCAAACAACCCGTCGTCTGCTAGCATGAAACGCATCGTCATTGCCATCCGCCGCACCGTTGCTTGTCAACTCACTACGCCTAGCTCCCGTGAATGCTGCGTCCATAGTCAGAGCTCGCCATGGCCGGCCTACATCGCCATCGCACCTTGCTGCCGCCGCCTCAAGGCACCCTGCCATTCGCCCGCACAAAAGGTGTTGTCGTCGATTCGTGATGCCCCAGTTCTCGTGAATGCCCCATCCACCGTGACAGCTTTGCCATTGTCACCCTTCATCACTGTCGCAACTTGTCGTTGTCGCCTCACGCAAAAAGCTTGTTGGAACATTGCCTATCGCTCCTCCTAGAAAATAATCTTGTCGGTTGCAGCTTGCATTCTAGTCGGTCCCAGCAAATAATTTCACAGATAGTATTTTGTCATCCCGCCGGTCCAAGCGAAAATCACATAAACGATTGCAGCTTAGGCGGTCGCCAGGCGCAGCTTTTCTTTCAGCCAGTTGCGGCTTCCAACACAGCCGGTCGCAACCGTCGCGTCGCCTTCACCGGTTGCAGCTTCTGCAAACGCTTGTCGTAGCTTCTACAAAGCCACAGTTGACCCATGTACAAATCCCACAACCCGCTTCCAGCATCCGTCAACTGTGTCATAGCATCGTGCACTTCGAGTATGTTCTCGTGTTGTCGCAACATCAGTTGTCACGTGTAGTACGCAGCTCCCCTCAGTCCTGGCTCCCCTGCCCCATGGTTGTAGCTCTGACGGGTCATGGTTCCAACTTCATATTGTCACTGTAGTCCCCATCCCCGGCCTGCTCGCAGCTCCCGTCCTCATCGCTCGCCATCGTTTGTTTGTCGTCTCTTGGTTGAAGCTTTTTCAGTTATCGGATGTAACATTCTCAACTACGGGTTGTAGCTTTTCGCGGCGGCCGCCTCCGGCTTCCCCGTCTCCTGTTGAAGCTTTTTTAGATGCCAGATGTAGCTTTTCAGAATGCCCATTGTAGCATTTGGAGTTGCCGGTTGCAGCTTCTTCACGCCTTGGTCGCAGCCGCCCTGCTTTCTGGTTCCAACAAAAAAAGACGTTTGTTGTAGCATTTGTGATGCTGGTTGCAGCTCCGTTGAACGCCGGTTGCAACCCTCATTTCTCTGAATCCAGCCAAAAAATGTGATGGATGTAGCAATTGGCGTTGCTGGTTGCAGCTTTGCCTCGTATCGGTCGTAGCTTCAGCATAGCTGGTTGCAGCAAAACAGTGTGGCGCGTTGTGCCTTGCAGCTTTGTCGACCACGGATGCAGCTCCGCCCACCGACGTAGCTTCGCCGGCCACAACCACATTTTAGAGATTAAAGAAGGAAATCATCACATTAATTTGTAGGAGGAAGGGGATGAAAGGTGGATTCATGGAGTACTAGATGTGGCTCGTAGCATTTTGCAACACTAGATGTAGCTCCTGCCAGTGCCATGCCGACGCTCAACCCCGCTCACCAATGGTTCCAGCAAAAGAAGATATCATTGTAGCAAAAAGACCGCTGGATGGAGCTCCGCCGCATGTCAACGATTCTTGTAGCGTTTGTCCCCGTATCTGTTGCAGAAAAACGCACCACAGGTTGAAACTTTTTTGGTCGCTGGTTGCAGCTTTTCCGGCCCGTGGCCACCGCCCGTCGTAGCAAAAAATTCTTCAGGTTGTAGCACTTTCGATTGTCGGTCGTAGCATATTTTGGTGTCGGTTGTAGCACCACCAAATCGCTTGGTTGCCAGTCGACGGGGCTATGCCTTGACCCGATGTAGCACTTGGTTTGCCGGTTCTAGCACACCGCGAAGGTGGTTCCGGCATCTTCGGGTGACGGATGCTGTACCGCGTCAGCCCGGTTCTAGCACCGCTGCCGGCCGGTTCTAGTAAAAAACGATGCCGGTAGCAGCATCGCGCCAAGCCGGTTTTGTTAGAGTACAGAACACGGACAACACCTCAGCTTGGAGTCCACGGAAAGCTTCTACCAAATAGATAGTTTCCATGTATTAATATGTGATTATGTTGTAATCAAACTCTGTAATACTTCTGCTGCTATAAATATACGAGGAAGCCAGCCGAGGCAGGCATTGAGCCGCCCGGTCCTTTACAACTTTACATGGTATCAGGCAATACGGTCCTCTCCTTCTAAAAACCTACTCGCCGTCGTCTACCTCTTTGCCCTAGACACAGCCGTCGTTGCTTCCATCCAACTCCTCAACCCTCCCCAACACCATGAGTCAACGATCTGCTGACGATCTCAAGAAGCTTGAGGAGGAACTCAAGAACTGCGAGTCCATCATCCGGACACGCGAGGAAGAACTTCGCAAAGCCGAAGAACGCAGCAAGGCCATCGCCGCTCCTGCAGCCTCCACATACGCTGCCTCCATCAAGACCTTCGTCCCCATCACTCTTGATCTTCAAGACTCCAATTACGCCAAGTGGCGTGAACTGTTTCTCGTCGCCCTCGGGCGCTATGGCCTCTCCAACCACGTCGTCGGCGACGCCGCCACCCCTTCGGACACTTCACCCACCTCTGATTGGGGACGCGACGACTTCACGGTGCTCTCTTGGATCTACGGATCAATCTCCATCGAGCTCTTTGGCATCATCATGGCTCCCGGCTCCACGGCGCGGCAGGTCTGGGACTCCATCGCCAACCTCTTCCACGACAACAAGAAAAGCCGTGCCCTAGCACTTGATGCCGAATTCCGCAACACGCCGCAAGGTGATCTATCCGTCCACGACTACTGCGCCAAGCTCAAGTCTCTTGCTGATGCCCTCAGCGACGTCGGCCAGCCCATCTCCGACGAGACCCTCGTTCTCACAGTACTCCGCGGCCTCAACGAACAGTTCAGCCATCTTCGGTCTTTTCTCCCGTTCCAGGTGCCGTTCCCTTCGTTCCTGCAGACACGCTCAGCGCTCGTCCTTGAAGAGACGCAGAAAAAGACGGACGCCAAAAACGCAGCCGCTACGGCACTATGGGCAAGCGGCAACAGCATTCTTTCTCAGGCTGGTGGCGAGCGTGCTCCTCCCCCTGGACGCAGCAGCAACTACAACGGCAATGACTCGCGCACTGCCTCCTCCCACCCCACCGTGCCCTACTCCAACCCTGGCCGTGGCAGTGGAACGAGTGTACGCCGCGGTCGTGGCGGCGGCCGCGGACGCGGCCGTGACAACCCATGGATGTTCAATCCATGGACCGGCGTCCCGACTCGTGCTCAGCATCAACAACAAGCTCCCACCACGCCATGGCAGCCCCGATGGCGTGCACCTAACGCCGGTGTTCTAGGCCCTCGACCCGGCCCCCCTTCCTTTCAGGCGTACGCCGCATATGGCCCCCAGCACACCAACAACGGTGCCATGATGACGTCCCCATCGGCTGGATATCCAGGAGGCCAACAACAACAGCTTGATCCAGCCCTCCTCAACGCCCTTCAGAACATGCATCTTCCCGGAAATCAAGAGTGGTACATGGACTCTGGAGCATCCTCTCATATGGCATCCGATCCTGGTATTCTTTCCTCCTCCCACCCCTCTTCTGCTCACACCGTCACCGTCGGCAACGGTGCTTCTCTTCCCATCACGCACATCGGCACACACATATTACCTTCTCTATCGAAACCTTTATATCTTAACAATATTCTTGTCGTTCCACACATCATAAAAAATCTACTTTCTGTTCGCAAACTTACCACTGATAATCTTGTATCGATAGAATTTGACCCTTGGGGTTTTTCTGTGAAGGCACTTCCCACCAGGATCGAGATTCTTCGATGCAATAGCTCCGGCCCACTCTACTCTGTTTGCCGCCCCACACCGGCTGAAGCACACGTCATCACCACCACCCTTGACCTTTGGCATTGGCGACTTGGACATCCCGGTCACCACACCATGAAGCGTCTTCAGAGTTCTAAACTTATTTCCTACAATAAAGTCGTGCCGTCCCTTTGTCATGCTTGTCAACTTGGGCGACATGTTAGATTGCCGTTTTATTCTTCAATTACTTCCACTAGCAAACCTTTTGCGTTATTACACTGTGATCTTTGGACTTCTCCACTTCCCAGTACTTCTGGCCTTGTCTATTATCTTATTATAGTTGATGATTTTACTCACTATTTTTGGACGTTCCCACTACGTAAGAAATCAGACGTGTATGCTACTCTTCTTGCCTTTCATGCCTATGTTCGCACTCAGTTTGATTTATCTATTTTAGCCTTCCAATGTGATAATGGACGGGAATTCGACAATACTAAAATAGATACATTATGTGCGACCAACGGTATTCTTCTTCGCTTCTCCTGTCCATACACTTCCCAACAAAATGGCAAAGCCGAACGAGCCATTCGCACCACCAACAATGTCATCCGCACTCTCTTAGTTCAAGCATCTCTCCCTCCATCTTTTTGGGCTGAAGCCCTACACACTGCAACCTTCCTCATCAACATTCGACCGACATCTTCCACCAAGTTTCTCACACCACATCAAACCCTTCTTGGCTCACCACCTCCATACGACTCTCTTCGTGTTTTCGGTTGTCTTTGTTACCCAAACACTACGTCTACATCTCCCAATAAACTATTCCCTCGTTCTACTAAATGTATATTTCTTGGCTACCCCACACGTCACAAAGGATATCGTTGTCTTGATCTAAGCACACGAAGAATCATTATATCTCGCCATGTTGTTTTCGACGAATCCTCCTTTCCTTACGCACCACCCCCATCACCTACCCCCCCACGGTGCACTGAAATTTTTGATCCACCAGACCTTCTACATGTGCCCCATGCACCCGCTATGCATGCACCCAATATGCATGCACAAGGCAGCCTCCCATCCACGCCTCCCCGTGCACCCGATATGCATGCACCTGGCAGCCCCCCATCCACGCCTCCACACTCCAGTCAGTTTTTTGCACCACCTGTTGCTAGCCCGCTCGTCACCTCTCCTTCAGATTCCTCCTCTACAAACGGGCTGCCGCCCAGCCCACCTCCTATGCCATCCCCGGTCCCCATCCCACAGCCTGCTCCGACAATCCATCGCACACGATCTACAACCGGTCGACTTCCTCCACCCATTGACCGGCTTAATCTTTCTGCCGTTGCTTCTTCCCCTATCCCACACAACTATCTCACGGCCTTGCGTGATATTAACTGGCGTCAAGCAATGCAAGACGAGTTCGATGCTCTCCTCCTAAATCAAACATGGACACTAGTCCCTGCTCCTCCTGGTGCAAACATTGTGAGCGGAAAGTGGATCTTTCGACACAAATACCATGTTGATGGGTCTCTTGCTCGTCACAAAGCTCGTTGGGTCGTTCGTGGTTTCTCTCAACAACCCGGCGTGGATTTTGATGAGACTTTCAGTCCGGTTGTTAAATCCGTGACTATTCGTATTGTACTCTCTCTTGCCATCTCTCAATCCTGGCCCATTCATCAGCTCGATGTAAAAAATGCCTTTCTTCATGGTCATCTCGACGAGGTTGTCTATAGTCAACAACCCTCCGGCTTCGTTGATCCTCATCGGCCCACTCATGTTTGTCGCCTTCTTAAATCTCTATATGGTCTCAAACAAGCTCCTCGTGCATGGTTTCAGCGTTTTGCCGCATTTGCCCGATCTATTGGGTTCGCTGAATCCAAATCCGATGCCTCTCTTTTTATTTTTCAACAAGGCACCAATCTTGCATATCTTCTTCTCTATGTCGATGACATCATTCTTACAGCCTCCAGCTCATCTACTCTTGCTACTATCACCAACGCAATGACACGCGAATTTGCTATGAAGGATCTCGGTCCACTACATCATTTCCTTGGCATCTCTGTCACACGTACATCCAGTGGGCTTCATCTCTCTCAACGCCAATACATTCTTGACATCTTGTTGCGTGCTGGTATGCGTGACTGTCATCCGGTCACCACCCCTATTGACACCAAAGCAAAGCTTTCTTCCACTTCTGGGTCCTCCGTTGCTGAGCCTTCTCATTACCGTAGCCTAGCTGGCGCTCTCCAGTACGTCACGCTCACTCGTCCTGACATTGCTTACGCGGTCCAGCAAGTTTGTCTCCACATGCATGATCCACGTGACCCACACTTTTCTCTCATAAAACGCATCCTTCAATATCTCAAAGGAACCCTTGACCATGGTCTTTCCTTACATCGCACTTCTTCTCACTCTCTCACTGCCTACTCGGATGCCGATTGGGCTGGTTGCCCGGATACACGACGCTCTACATCTGGATTCTGCATGTATCTTGGGGACAATCTTGTTTCCTGGTCAGCACGACGACAGACGACTGTCTCCCGCTCTAGTGCTGAGGCAGAATACAGGGCAGTTGCCGCGGCCGTCTCCGAGTCGTGTTGGGTACGACAACTTTTACAGGAGCTTCGTCGGCCGATATCGAGTGCCACCATTGTCTATTGTGACAACGTCAGTGCTGTTTCCTTGTCCGCTAACCCTGTTCAACATCGTCGGACCAAACATATCGAACTGGATATTCACTTTGTTCGAGAGAAGGTCGCACTTGGCGACGTTCGTGTCTTACATGTGCCTTCCTCCTCTCAGTTCGCGGATATCTTCACGAAGGGGTTACCTACTGCACTTTTTGAAGACTTTCGCTCCAGTCTTCAGGTCGCATCATCTCCCGGTTCAGACTGCGGGGGCGTGTTAGAGTACAGAACACGGACGACACCTCAGCTTGGAGTCCACGGAAAGCTTCTACCAAATAGATAGTTTCCATGTATTAATATGTGATTATGTTGTAATCAAACTGTAATACTTCTGCTGCTATAAATATACGAGGAAGCCAGCCGAGGCAGGCATTGAGCCGCCCGGTCCTTTACAACTTTACAGGTTCCAGCAAATCTTGTGCTGGTTACAGCACTGCGTTAGGCTGGTTTGCCGCTGCTTCAGTTCCAGCAACGACGGTGACGCGCGAAACGTGGGTTGCAGCTCTACCGGCCCTCTCGTTACAGTTTTTTGACATCTCGCCGTGGCGATGCCAACAACGACGATGAGATTTTGTGAGGAGAGTGCACCTCCTACAACAGCTCTAGCTATGGCGGCTAAGAGAGAAAAAGAGCAACGAGAGCAACGGCCATGGCAGGAGGTGGAGAGGAAAAAGGGGATGGGATATGTTCACGGGGTGTGTGGTCAGCAACTCGCTGCAGAGGATAAGAAGAAAAGGCTATGTGCAGGACCCACTGGGATGACGCGGCCTTGTTTTGTGAGTGCGACGCGCGAGATTAGCGAGCGGACCGGCCGAAGCGTTCGGCCGGCGCGCCGAACACAAGCGTTTTCCCGAAAAAAATGCAAAATAAAAGCGCAGCCACAAGGATTTGATCCTTGGTCTCCTGGGTACAAATGCATGGGACTGACCAATGTGCTAGCTTGATGTTCGTGGCGAAAAAATAAATCGGCCTGATCTATATGAGCACCGAAACTAAGATAAACATACAAAAAACAGAGAAAACAGAGCTCAATGAAATTAAAAGGGGCACGAATGGGAATTGAACCCCAGATCTCTCAAGTTGACAGCGACCACGCTAACCAGTTGGGCTACGAAGTAATAGTGACCACAGAGCTTTCTAAACATATATAACAACGCACGAATCACTCCAGATTATCCATGGAAGCAAGGGGATCTCACCGGCGTTGGGTGTGGGCAAACGCGGCGGCCGACGGGGTTGCAGGCGGCGGAGGCGGTCTCCGGCGGGGCTGGCCTGGGCATCGGGACACGCGGCTCCATGTCCATGGCGAGGCAGAGAGCTTGAAGGAGGCGTTGGTTGGTTTGGAGCTCGGGCTGCAACCATCCATGGAGTTGCATCAGGAGGTTGAGAGGGAGATGTGAGGTTGGGGAGGTGCGGGCAAAAAATAGAGGAGCAGCAGCATATCATCTCACCGGCGTCAGAGAATCCCACGGGCGCGGTTCTCCTTGGCGGCTCCATCGCTGCAGCGTCAGGGGACCTCCTGTCTATGGAAGTGGCGGGCTGGGTACCTGAGAGGAGAGAGAGAAAGACTTGAGGGTAGAGAGAGAGAATACGGGACGAAGAAAACAGATGGGAGAAGGCAGGGACGCGCAGGGGCTCCGGTGGCCTCATCCGGCGTGCTCACCGGTGACTTGCTCGTCGGACAGGGCAAGGCTTGGGTAGGGGAGGTCCTCTCCCAATGGCTGCGCGATGGACAGATGCTTGTTGGTTCGCTAGCTGCTGAAAACGAGCTAGGTGGTCGGGGAGATTGATTGGTGGAGTGGATCTTGAGGGGATCCCGAGGGGAATTGGAGTGCGGCGGCGCTGAGACAAATAGAGGGAATCCCTAGAAATTAGGGTTGGTCTAGAAATGGACTAGGGTCTATATATAGCCAGCGGGATTAGGGTAGGGGCTAGGGTTGCACTGCTTAAATAGGTGTGGCTATTAGACAAAATTTTGACCCTCCGATTAGATTGGAAGGTCGAGACAAATAGGTTAGGTTGTCCAACTGAAAAATAGATGATCGTTTGGGGTATTACGGGGATGATCCGGACCCAACGGTCATGGCCATACGTTTCGGGTTCGGGGAAGCTATCGAACGCGCGCGAGGGGTCTGTGCACTGTGCAGAGGGGCTAGGCATAGCAGAGAAAGAAAACGGGCAGCCCGGTAACAAGATTCATTTACGAAAACGTCCGACGTTTTATCCGGCTATAGTGCCGCTATAGGTTTAACAGTTCGAGTACCAAACGGACTCTGATTGTGACGAAATTTGGCAGGCGGTCTACCTACAATAAAACAAGACCACATGCCAACTGTCGACGCAATCCGAGAAAGTTTGAAACACACTTTGAAAACAATATTTTGACGATGCCGCGGGCGCGTGCGTGTGTGGTTGGTCTCGAAACGGCCGTCGACGAGAATGGAGAGAACCGACGACTACGAACGGATGCAGTTTTTTTCTCAAAAACGATGGCAACGGAGTGCCAATGCTATGCAGATGATGCGAATGATGCGATGATGAATGCGACAACCAAACGAAACACACGATCACAACGAAACAAAAGGGGAATCTTCTGGAGCGTCGGTCCCGGGCTGTTACAGTGACATCTAGATGTCTCGTGTTAGACTGGAAGGGGTCGATATCTTGGCGTAGCCTTCCGTTGATGGGGAAGTCCTTGAGTCCCTCAGGGCAGATGATCTTCAATCGCAGGTGGTCTTCATTATTGAGAATGTTTAGGCGTGTCAATGTAAGTTCCTCGTCGAGACCTTCTGCTTGGGCAAGTTGTCCAGGCGTGTTCTTCATTCACCTTCCGCCATTTTTCTTCGTAGTCACGGACGCACGTTTCTGGCGGTCTTCGAGTGTTGGGTCTTCTTCTCTCTCCGTAGTCATTTGTGGCAGGGTTGGGTTGAGCCTCGTCCCTAAGACTAAGCTTAGAGATTTGACGCGAAAACGGTTCCTACCTCCTAGGAAAGTTTTTAAGGGGTCCTAGATGAGCTGGCTACCCGAAAGTATAGACCAACCATCCAATCCCCAAGGTCTGAGGCTTGGCAAGTGGGGTGAACTACCTGTGGCAGGTGGATCCTCATGATCCCGTCAGGGTCATGCCCATGATTGGACCAAAAAGGGGCTAATAATGAAGTCATGACAGTTGTCCCACTTCATTCTAGGTCTTCAAAGGATAGGGACGTCATGCTCATCGTGCATCGTCAAAGTGGTGGAGTGAGGGGGTTATCAACTTCTTGGTCCCTTCTTAGTCAGGAACTGATAGGTGATCATTTAAAAACAAGGGCTCTTCACCCCTCTTGATGTCCAAGGGCTTTATCGTGCTTGAACGTTGGTGCTTCTTGACATAGTATAGCTGATATAGCTAGCATAGGAGTGGTGGTTGACTTCTCTTGCTTCTTCTTCTTCTTCTTCTTCTTCGTGGTTTCCCAACCATAGTGGTTCTTCATCTTGCTTGGGCAAGAACGTCTTCTGCAGTAGGGAGGGTGTTTTAAGGAGTCCGACTGCTTTAAGGTATAACCTTACTCTTTGAGAGGCAAAGCAGCTGGTGTTTCTGGGCTTATCCAAATGGGACTAAGGTGTTCCTTTCTCTCATTGGGCAGATAAGTATGTCATCTGTGAGGACAACAACATTCTTCCTAAGTATCACACAAACACACGGTTCGTGGAATACGTGAGAGAAACGGGCATGAGTCAATCTAAAAAGGGCTTGTCGGTATATCCATTAACCGCAAGGTGTGGACAGTGTGGTCCTAGGTAAGACTCGGGAACCATCCTTTGGCCAGTTAGTTATCCTTCTGGAAGCTGTACTTGTACCGGGTGGTCACTTGTCCAGGGGTTTGTGGTTCATCGTAATCTAGTCCTTCGTGTCCACCTTCCTTATGGAAAGGGTGGGTGGTGGTCAAGGTGGAGTACTGTCTATAGTCTTTCGACTTAAAGCCTAGGACTATGGTCGTGATCTGACAATGTTGTGGCTCGGTAAAGCCTAGGGGTTTCAAGGATCTTAGGATGCGAGTGAACGTCGATCATTTTAACCTTGAGCATAGTTTGTTAGATGCCAATAGAACTACCTATTACTCCAAACAAAGTCATCATGTATCATCGAAGGTGTCATCTCCTATAAGTCAACTCCAACATCACTCATGCTATTCAACTCCAAGGTTTTGAGAGAAGGACTAAACCAAAATCTCATATGTATACTACAGTTAACTCGTATATATCCCTATGTAAAAATCCTCGGGAAAGCATACAAGCAGCTAAGCTTGGTTGTTACACTACAAATCCAAGTGTTCAGCTATTATATCCAAGGTCTAAGGTGTTGCATCTCTATGCTAAGGAAACACGTAATATACCAATCCAAGATCTCGTTTCCTTCCTACGAATCCAGTTAATCAATCCACGAATACCATCCCCTACTACATGATCTATTTTTGCTACAATCCAATACTGGTGACGTTCCATATATCTCCAGATTTCCTAAATCCCCGAATCCCAGAAAGAACTATCTCATCATAGTATAACCAGCAATTCCCATCATGATTACTTGGTAAACCCCGATGTTAGGTGCATATGGATCCTTGAATCAATTCTGACAACCATCCAATATTCCTAGTTTGTCTTCCACCGAGAAACATGGTATCAAGATCAAGATCATCGGACTAAATCCAAATTACTCCGAACCATGTAGTTCGATTGTTCCTAAGCACCTATTAGAATCACCTATTTAAATCCAAGGTTTACATCTAGTAAGAATTCCCTACTAGTTACTCCAGTCACTATCGTATCACCATCAATCCACTATCAATATTACTTGCCAAAGTCAAGTCATTAATCCAACGAGAATTTCAGCTTGTGATCATATTTGTCCTACTAAATCCAATTTACTCAAGGGAGAATTTATGCAACTCTATTAATTTGATCCACCAAGTTCGTCTACCAACATAAGGGTCTTATGATCCACCAAAGGGTCTCAACTGCTTCCTCAAGATATCTACTACAACCTCGTCAAATCATCAGCCTACTAATTATGTATCCCCAAACAATCTTCCCTATGGCATCATCAGTTCAAGTGTTGGCTTAGGGATAAAAGGCGTTTGTTCACTATGATCACTAGCCCCATAATGAACCTAGTGCCAAGCAGGGTTATTGAAGCTCAATGGGTGCTCTGGCAAATCCGTGTATTAAACACGCGATCAGAGGCTTGAGCTGGGGAAGCTTGTGAGGTCTAGGTTGGTCTAGGAGAGGGTTTCCGATCTTGAGGGGGAGGCATAGCCCTACGGGGTTGCATCCGGTTGAGTAGGTTGTCGTCACGAGTCTTAAGTGCTAGTTGATCGATGAGGTGGATCCTTGGTGCGTCGTGTCTTGCTGGTCCTCAGTTGATGAGAGGGGGGGAGAGGGAAAGTAGCATAGAGAGGAGTGCCTAAGGGGGTGATATAGTGCAAGTGTAATCAAACAAGTGCCAAAAAGGCCAAACACACTCATTAAGATAGGGTGGGTGATATAGTCGCGTCCTTGTTGCCTAGGGCAAAAGTGCGACTTTCACCAAAACACAAGCAGATAAAACAAGCAACACACATCATGGTTCCATTCGAACCATCGCACAGACTCGAGTTCGCATGGGGGATACACGACCTATCCTAACCTAGGGGTTCTCGGACTCAGTAGTCGTGCTTGCTCCATGTCTTGGAGAGCACTCCGCTTAGTCTTCTGGGTCTCCATCAGGTGTTGCTAAGTCTCTGGCTGTAGTTCATCGAAACGACCCTGGTTGTGCCTAAAGAGTCCTTGACGACTTCGGGTCTGGTGAGTTGACGATGAAGGTGGTTCCTCATGGATGTCATTGACGGGTCTTCTGTTGTCTTCGTAATCGTGCCAATGCCTTCTTGTCCTTCAAGGTGCCGAGAGTTCCAAGTGGGCAATCCTCAATGACATCAACAAGGCATGATAGAGTTCCAACTTGTCGGTCATGTTGATAATATCGACACCGAGAGCGGGGGATGAAGAGAACCGTCTTCTTGCTCACTATGGTGAGGCGGACCAAATGGCAAGGTTCTCATCCACCGGTGGTTGCCGACACAATAACGAAAAGGACAGGGTTGCTCTATTAGCGATGCATATCACGACATTGCATGTGTTGTGCCCTGGTCATCGAAGGCCAAGGTGGCATCATCTTCTGAGTCTTGATATTCTCATCCTTCGAGAGGGTATCTTCTGTTGGTATCGTCTTGTCGTGGTGTCGTCAAACTTGTGTGAATGTCTGGCAAGGTGGCTTCCCTTCAGATTACCCACGAGGATTCCAATGAATTCAGTGGTCAGGGCATAAGGGTACTATCGACCGTTTGCAAAGTTTTGAAAAAGCAGACGAGGGGAGTTAAGAGAATGAGGGTGGAAGTGCTGAGGCAAAAACCTTCACTTCTTTGGGATATTTAGGAGAGGTCAGAAATATAAAGGTTTTTCAAGTGATTTTGAAGGGTCTGGAGAAATAGTTTTGTCCTATCTAACGTCCATGTTAACTAAGGGCTTCCTACAGTCAGGATGGCTCTGATACCAGCTCTGTGGGGACCCCGACTCATAAGTCCTGATCACCGAATGTACGTGCACAGTGATCCCAGAGATCAATGCTCACTAAACACACAAAAACTAAATAACAAGAGTCTTACATCCATTACGTACCGTTTGTATTCAAGTATGGCCTTTATGGCCAAGGCTTCATATACTCGCAGCGGAAATCTTCAACGATAGCGTGAACCCATGCCATCTGCCTTAACCCTACAGGCATTCTGACTGGGAAGCGTCCTAGCTCGCATGTTCGTCACCGAAGTATGCTTCATCGTATCCTGTTCTTTCATGCCTGGCCAATAAAATAACCAGTGTCAAGCCAATGAGTACTTTGAATGTACTCGCAAGCAACCCATGTTTGGAACAAGGCAATAACAATGCGTGATATAGCACTAAGTAGGTAATTTTTTGCAGAAGGCTAATTTTGAGTGCAGTGTCATGATCAAATAACTTATGTAAGGATGCATCAACAATTGGCAGATATCCATATGAACAACTTACAGATATCATCATAAGCAGGGTTTGAACATCTCATGTTCAGTCATCATGTCAAGTCATCCGACTTAACTCAAATTTCCTTTGAACACCTCACGTTCAGTCATCATGCCAAGTCATCTGGCGTAGCTCAAGTATCAGCCTTTTATTCCACACACTCACACCAAGTTTAGTAAACACTGGACGTAGTTTAAGCAGCACCACCCAACTGTCCTTGACCGTGGACACGGCTATTCGAATAGTTTTATAATCTGCAGAGGTTGCACACTTTACAAGACTCGGGGAACTTCCGTGTCATCCACGACTCGCGGTATATTTCATACCCGAGGTAAGCACCCGAACAATGCCTTTCCCCTAGCGATACTAAACAAAGAGTCCACTCGTTGGTGCCATCCCTCATGATATACATCACACGTATCATCCATGAGGGCACGCAACGGTGTGCCCGGTGCCTGTAAAGACAGCGCATGGTCGCCCTACCAGGCACAACCCCGTATCGAGAGTGACCTCGTCACTCCCGCCACTATTAATGTGGGCTCTATGCTAGTACCCACCAAGGTAATCAACATGGCCCCATCCCATAAGGGGTATCGTGGTTGTACATGTAAGGTTGGGACGGTCGACAAATCTTAAATCTAATCCGTTTTCGAAAACACACACACACAACTTGCTCCGGTACACCACTTCTTTGTCAAGTGGTTACCTAGCTCAACTTCATCTCCCTCGGGCATTAGTGGCACCCGACGGGGTTTTCGAAAGTATTTGAAATCACTTTTGTTTCCATCACCATGCATATCCCCATCCCATTTGCGTAGCATCTACTAAGCATCTTATCTACTCCCACCCGCACAACCCTCATAAAGAGGTAGGGTCATGCACGATGCAAGTATCAACAAGAAAGTATCGGAGGCATCCCACCGAAGGGGATACCACATCATCATGATCACAATCAAGAAGTAACGAGCTATATGCCATGCAATAAAAGGTTTCATAGTCATGGTCATAGGGCTGCTTGCCTGGCGTAGCAAAGTCTTTGAGGTCTTCACATGCTTCTCGTCCACTCCGAGCACTTCATCTACTTCGTCAACTACCGCCGGAAACAACCACAATAAGCAATACAACAAGCAGAAAATAAAAGTGCTCTATAAATAGGAATTTTATTTTTCTTGCACATCTTTGGTCATAAGAAAAATACCTAAAGTGGCTCTACTAGGGTTGGATCAATGAGCCTCTTCGAATGGTGGAAATGGAGGGAATGATGATTCTATAACAAGTCTACAGAAATTATTTTTATAAAAATGGGTGGAGGCACTCATCAAATAGGGCATGATTTTAGAAGAATTTAGAAAGTGGTTTCACTGGATTTGGAGTTGGGATGAATTTCCTAGGATTTGCAAAGTGGGTCACAAATGAAGAAATGGTCCAATAATTGACATAGCAGAATAAGTGTAAGGAAAAATGTTCACAACTTAAGAGATGATTTTAGATGCACCTAGGATTTTGGATTACTGCATTTGGATCTAGGATGAACTCTCCATGATTTTCCAAAGTTTAATGCATAAATTCAAAAATAGGTTTTAATCATATAGGTGTACAGGAAACCTTTCTGGAAAAATGTGCAACGCACATATTTGGTTAGGCCAAGATTTTTGGAATCTGTTGAAATTTGAATTATCAAATTTGAAGTTCAAAGGAATATTCTATGATTTATTTAGTGCCACTGGAAAAGAAAATGGAAAAGGAATTACCAAAAAGGCCAACCTGCGCACAGGGCGCAAGTTAGAAAATGGGTCGCCCCAGCTGCCCGGCTGTGCGCGTGCACGGACACGCCAGAGGCGTATTCCTTGGGAATACGCCTTCTCTATGGGGAGGCGACCGCGGGCAACCCGCCTCCACTTAAACCGGCGGGCCCGACCGGCTGGGTCGCCGACACGTGGGCCCAGCCCGTCAGGACCTCCTTCCTCCTCCCGCTCGAGCAGAGGAGGAGCAGGGGAGGCAGAGCCGAGCGGCTCCGGCGCTCGCCCCCGGTGGCGCTCCGACTACTGGCGCGCTCGGGGCGGTGAGCCGCTTCGGCCTGGGCCATCCCCGGGCCCTGGGGAGGTCGGGGTCGACCGCGGCGTCGGCCGTGGCGGAGGTAGCTGTTGGCGGCATTGGGCACGACGCCCTCGCTACGGGAGGGATGGAATGGAGTGGGGGAGAGGGAAGCGGTGTTGCTAGAGGTGCTCTAGTGCAGTTCGGGGGAGAGGAGAGAGTCGGGTTGGTGCGGATTCGACCGAGGTCGCGGCGGCGCCATGGCGGCCGTGGAGGAAGAAAATGAGCCCACCAGCTCGATTTATTTAGCCAGGAGGGTTTCTGGAGGGAGGGGAGTGTCAAGAGGCGCGAGAGGGAGCTCAGGGAGGATCTGAAGTAGGGGCGATGGAGAGGGAGCTCGGGAGCGCCTCGGATGCTCCCACGCCCCTGGAGGCTAGCGTGCATCGGGGAGGGGCGTGGGAGGCAAGGAGGGATTCGCTGGCGCGCGTGGACGACTTTCGGCAACCGGACGCGAGCCACAGGACGAGCTCAAAAGGCAGAGCACCACTTTTGCAGGTCAGTGGCGTGGTCACCGCGCCACTTTGTGTCCAGGGCATCATTTTGGTTGGCCAAAGTTGTCTAACGCGTGAGGCACGCGTGCTTGAGTGCTCTGGTGAAGTCTCAGAGAAAATGGAGTTGTGTGGGTGTGGTTTTCACTGTGGGTAAGTTTGCAGCAGCAAACTTAGGGGCTAGATGAGGGGTTTTTACTAGAGGGAACTTTGAATAAAACCTTGTCCAGTGGTCATAGGCATGGAAGGACTATATGCCCACAAATTTTCAGCTCAGGGAGATGAGTATAACTAGCACTTGCAGTACAAAGCTGTATTTTCTGTCATAATCTAGTTTCAGATGGTTTGCTCATATTTTCCACATGAGCATGCCATCTTTGGACCTGTAATGATGCATTGGCATGCCAGAGGTGTTGTGGTCAAACTTGGGGGCAGTTGCATGCATGGAATAATAGGAGAGAGGAAGAGAGTCATGTCCATACTGTCCTAAAGAGGGAATCTTGGGGTTTTACCACCCTCAATCATGGAGCTGGTGCTGGGTTTGTTACTGGACTGGGGGAGAGGTATGATGGAGCTGTGGTAAAAATTTGGGTTCAAGGAGAGCACCTGGGGTGCCTCAATTATTGATCCCAATAATGCACTAGAAGGTGTTTGATCAGTGTTTGGGCTAGCTAATCTCCTCTACTGGAGATGAAACTGAACAAGATGAAATGGTGGGTCAAAACAAGGGTGATCACAAAGTTTGAACTCATTTGAGAAAAAATGCTAATGCAAACTTGGTAAACCCTAGAAATCAACAGAATCAGGTTTCTGTAGATCTAGTCATGCAAAACTATTCTCCTTCATGCACCACTTGGTGTGGTGGCATTATTTGGGGATCATAACATGTCCACAAAGTTTGGGGTCAATAGGAGAAACTTCACAATGTAAAGTTGTTCAAATTTGATTCTGGACAGAGAGGGTTTTGGGATATTTTGGTGAATCAAAACATTGAGGATTGAGATGAATCTTTGCATGATCATCACAGATACCATGTGTGTAATGCTAGAATTTTCCTGGAATTATTTGAGAATATTTCTTGTAGAAATATTTCAAAAGCTTGAAATAGGCAGAAAGGGTTTTGGAGGGTTTTGTCCAGTATTTTGAACATGACCATGTGTTTAAACTCATATATATGGAAAATATATGTCCACTGAGTTTTCCTAAATTTTCTCAAATATTTTTAAAGCATAAAAATAATTTTTCCCTAGGAAAGACCATTTCTTCCCTTAAATAAAAGCCTTTAAATAAAATAGGAAAATAATCTTTAATATTAATATTTGGTGGTTTTGAGAAGTCTTATATATAGTAGGTTCCAAATAAAGTCTTTGTGGCAAAACAATCCACCCAATTTGGGGACTTGTTGTTAAATCCTCAACTCAGGGTTTTTTGGAAAACCTAACTTGAATAAATGCTTTTTGGCCAAAATAATATTTGATAAAAATAGTTTTTGGTACTATACACATGGCATGATCATTGGGCAAGGCTTTGGATTCAAAGAGATGAGTTTTTAGAGTAGGAGGAATTTTATGAATTAGAGCACAAGCAAACAAACAAGAAATCAGGAATCAAGCCAAGCATCACAAGCACACAAAAAGTTTTAATTGGCCCTAATTTTTGAGCTAGGTTAACTTAGTCAGAGGAAGCAAAACACAGGGTGTGACATGTCACCATCGGAATAGCCCCCAAGCTCGTCGTCATGAAGCTGGTAAATTGACTCTGTCTCTCCGCTCGAGGACCCGTCCTCCGAGCAGACAAGGGTTTCTCCTCCCGATGCGGAATCTTCCGCAAGTTCTGCACCTTGTGTGAAGCCAAAGAAAGCGCGCTTCCGTCCGGGTTGACTCTGGGCGGGTTGCGTGCACCGGGCCGACTCGACGAGGTTGGTGTAGATGTCCGGCCCGGGCTCAGATCCGCCGATCTTCCCGATGAAAACGTGAATTCCGCCGAAGGGGACCCGGTACCCGTACTCAATTGAGTCGGCCTCAGGGCCCCAGCCAGCGTCGTCGATGTAGAGCTTGTTGCGGCGACTCTTGGTCATCCTGCTAACGGCGTATCCCTCCATCCCTGGGAGAGAGCCCTTCGAGAACTCTAAACCACCATGCATTAGGCCCACGGTGAGCGCCAACTGTCGTGGTTTTGTCACGGCAGATGCCCTAGTGAAAGGACTTATGGGTGAGGCCATCGCTACGGTGACTAGCTCGAAGGGGTTGGTCGGGACGAAAGACACGAGTTTACCCAGGTTCGGCCCCTCATGAAGGATGTAAAAGCCTACGTCCTGCTTTGTGTTGTATTAATTGGGTATCGATTACAAGGGAGCAGATTCGCTTGACCTATCTCTCGATCATTTGTTTCGTATCCTAAGCCACCGCAGGGACTTGCCTTTATATACACAGGTCGAGGCCCTGGGCTTTACAAGAGTCTGGACCAGGTTATACTTCGTAACCGGTCTTGCCTCTAAGTTGCCTTGCCTTCTTTGGCAAGCCACCTCCGGACGGCTTACGCCTCCGGGTCACCCGCCATCTTCCGGCTCTGGTCTCCATCTGGCCCGCTTGGTAAGTCACCTCCAGGCTTGTCTTGGTCTTCAGGCCTGTTTAAGGCCTTATTGCTAAGTCGCCAACTTCCTAACCTGGCCCCTCCTGGGCGGGTTATACCGCGGGATTATATCCCCAACAGGGTTGCTCTTGGAGAAGAAATTCCAAAACCTCATGAGGGAGAATTGGTAATATTCCTGGACCATCTTCTCAGAGGCTTCTCCCCTCCCGGGTCAAAATTCTTTCGAGACGTTTTACACTTTTTTCATTGGCCCCAATTCTATATCCAATCTATGTCCATTCCAAGTACTTTGTGAGGCGTATCTGCAGATAGAGCCCTTTGTTTCCCTCTTTAGGGAATTCTTCTATTTGAATCACCAAACTGAATGCGCTGATGACCCCAGCCTGGAACTTGGCGGGGTCTCAATCCAAAGGCGGAGAGACATCACCTTTCCTGTTGCCATGCTGCCAAGCCATCCTAAATGGTGGAATAAGACTTGGTTCTACTACCGAAACACGGCCCCGGCTGATGAGAACCCCTTGCCGGGTTATAGACCAGATCGCCTCCCCATGGACCTCGAACTTCCCGGCTGGGCTCCTCCAGAAGAACATGCTCAACATGCCCCTATATATCCAAAATTGAGGGCTTTAACAGCCAATAGGCTAACTGGGGTTGATTTGACTCGGTGTTGGGTATCTTGGAGTATTTTGCCACTAAGCCGCCGTGACAGCCTGATGTGTGCTTATTCCGGCGACTTAGACGACCCCCAAAGGTTTAACAATATAACTTTGGACGTTGATGAAGTGAATCGGATTGTGAAGAAGCTATTGGGTTAAAGTCTAGCCGCTTGCAGCAAAGACGGACTGAAGCCCTTCTATGCTCTTAACCCGGCTCCTCCAGTAAGAATCTTTGGTGACTCTATGCCTGACTTTTATAAATGATTTTTTCTTTTAAATTCCGAATCCTTACCTGTTAGTTTTATCCTCAACTTTGTAGGCCATGTCTTCATTTTGGGGAAGGAAGCGAGCAAAAATCGCATCCAAGAAGCCTAAGGTCCTTCCAAGTTCAAAGAAAGATAAAGCCGGGGTAATGTATATGTTCAGTCGGAGGTAGAAATCAATTTTCTTTAACCGTATTTTATTGAATCCAGCTGATGTCTCCTTTCTCAGGGTAATGTCGATACAAGCCGGGCTGAAGATGTTGAGGTAATTTCCATTTCCTCCGGCTCAGAATACTTGCTTCCAACAAGAACAAGGCGGGTCATTCGGAGAGTAAGCTTCTCTCATCCAGATGCTTATTTGGATCCCAATTTTGTTCTGAAGAAAACTCAGCATAAATCGAAGCGCAAATCTCGGAGCGGTAATGGTGATCTTGCAGACGGCTTACCCAATAAGTCAGCTGCCCGTAAGCGCCCAACTCAGGTACCTTTTAATCCAACTCTTTTCCTTTCCGAAGCTGATTAAAATTATCAATTTTTTATTCATTCTGATTTTGTTTATCAGGAGTCACCACCTTCGTCAGGCGACTCAACCGCCTCCAAGCTGCCACCATTAGTCATCAACCCTGGGTAAATTTTCTTTCGTCATACGTCTGCCTATGCAAGCCTTTTTGCATATTCTTGATTCTGTATTTTTGTTTTGTAGGGCTCAAGCCAAGGCCAAGAAGAGAAAAACTGGTGAGCCGTCCAATGACCCTGAGGTCCCTAAGCCGGGGAAACCTGATTTGGTAACCCCTGAAGTTCATGCAGATCAGCATGAAGATCATCAAGAGGCGCAGACTGATTTACCCCCTCAATCTGAGCCAGCACACGCTGATGTTATGGACACTGAAGCTGACCCGGCGGCCAATCTTAACCCGCCCAGTCCTCCAAAGACAACTGAAAATGATCCTTGTGATAAAAATGAGGAGGTCGTCATTACTGGGTCGAGGTATACCGTTCCTGAGGTCTCCAGAGTGCTGACAAAACTTGTTGCCAAGGATGAAACAGTACTGCCTGAGAAGGGAAAAGCCAAGCTAGAGCTTCCGAGTTATGAGAACATGAGTGCTGTAGAACTAAATGCTGGTTATTTGGACTGTCTTACTGCGAGCCGGGAGATGGAAGTCGGCCTTGTCAGCATGATGAGAAACAAATACGAGGTATGTTCCTCTTTTCTGTGTACTCCACATATCCTTTTATAGCCACCAAGGGCCGGCTCATCTCCTTGAGATGAGTCGGGTCTTGTAATTAATTATGAAGAATTCGACCTATAGCCCCCAAGGGTTGGCTCATCTCCTTGAGATGAGTCGGGTTTTGTAATTAATTATGAAGAATTCGACCTGTAGCCCCCATGGGCCGGCTCATCTCCTTGAGTTGAGTCGGGTCTTCTCCATATCTTTGCTTTGTAGAAAATGACATGCATTAGCCCCCAAGTGTCAAATATAGTGCTTTGCAATCTTTTTGAGACTTGTTATAATTTTCCTTTGTCATATAATACTGCATCCTGCTACCGGCTAAATACCGTTGAATATCATGGCCCTTATTATGTAGAAAGCTCTACAAGCAGCCGAGTGAGGTGTGATTGTTTTGAAGAAAGATCTAGAAATAGGACAAAACGCCCGAGTTGCTGTTGAGGAGAAACTTTGCCTTGCTTTGGAGGAGTTGGAGAAAACCAAGGCACACCTTATTAAGTAAAGTAAATCTTTTGAAGCCGAGAAAGCCGCCTTATTAGAGCGTGCAGAAAATGCTGAGGGTTAATTGAAACCCATCACGGAAGTGCTATCCGGGTTAAAGCGGCATATTGCCCATATGACCCAAGCTATCTTCGGTAAGTATCTTGTATCTTGCAGAAAACACCTATGTTCGTGGATAAGCCGCCCGACAAACTCACACACTTTAAATTATATTGTAGGTCCACGAACATGCAAACTTCAAGATGACATCTTGCTTATGCTGAAGGCTGTATACACTTTGACCAAGCAACTTTATGCTGGAAGCTATCTTGCCATCAAGCTAGTTATGGGGAATAAAGAGCCGGTGAAGCTTATCAAGGACGTGCTGAGGTTTCTCTCGATGATCCCCAAACAAGTTGAAGAGTTGAAAAGATCATCCTCCCGAGCCGGTGCAACATCCTCTTTGAGCCGAGCTTTTGCTTATTCAGAAGAACTTGATCCGGCAGAAATGGCCAAAGGACTTCCTGAGCAAAAGGATGACGGCTCGGCTTTCGGTGATGCTGACTATCGGAAATGTGTGAAGACATATTGAGTGTTAGCCACACAACTTGTCGCTAAAATGGAGCCGAAGAGTTATCAGGTGGCTTATGATGCAAACAACTCTCGAGTTCGGCCACCTTCTATTGTGCCGGTGAACCTGACCCCTGAACGTCGTAAGCACATTTTCGCCTCTAACGTTGACCCGTCCTCCATCCTGAATAACGAAGTTGTTTTCCACGCCTTGACCCATTGCAATCGGGATGTGGACGACCTTCAGATCGAAGATCCGAAAGATCTAGTGGAGGATGACCCAGAGGCGGATCAGGCAAGAGGTCAGCCTGAGGTCGACCCTAAAGGCACAGAGGGCGAGTCACGGAAGTGATATGTGTTAGCCATTTAAGTCACCTATCTCACTAGCCCCCAAGTGTTGGGCAAAAACAATGAAAAAATTTGGTGGCTCTCTGACATGAGCATGTAATAGGATTAGTTTTTTAAAAAAATTCTTGAAAAGTTCATGCCTTCGTGCATGTTTGCATTCGTGAAGGTACTTTAAGAAACGTTGATCCTTTGATCTGTGTTGATTGTGCTGCTTGCTTATCTTTGGATATCTTTGCTATGCTCGATGAGCCTTTATGACTGAAATAGAGAAGACAGGCAAAAGAATGAGCCGGCACAGAAACTTGGCTTCCGAAACTCAAGTCCTGTTGAATAATAATAGTGATTGAACCAGTCATAATATGACAATGGTTGATAATTCGGACGCCCATGTATGAGCCGGTAATAACATGATGTTGTACCTACAAAACTTCTGAGGTAGTAATAATAGTTTTATAACAATCTCAAATACTGTTAACAAGCCGGCCTAGTGAGGTTCGGCGAGAAGAGACTGGCTTTCGAGGCTCAGCAAGATAAATCGGCCTTTCAAAGCTGGTTTTGGAAAAGAAACCAGGATGAAGGTCGGGCAAAAAAGATTTATTTCCTTTGCAGAAATTTAACATGTAACCTGATTTTGTAAAATCGGTTGTAATAGACAAATATGAATATGCATGCATGATGCCATGATGCTATGCAAAATGATGTATGTATGTGACAACAGAAAAAATATGTCGGCTTTCAAGGCTTGCCATAAAGACCGGCTTTCGAGGCTCGAGTCTTGCTTTCATGAAGCGGGTATGATAACCCATAATTTATCCTAGCTCTCTGTGTGCCGGCTCTCACGTGACTCAAGCCGATGTTTTAACCTCAAAAAGTTCAGGGTCCAAAAAGGATTGACTTGTCAAGAGTACACGGGGTCACCTGATCGGAGTCGCATCAAGCATACTGGCGGGTTTAACCGTATGTTGTGGCGTTTTTTTTGCCGGGTTAAGAGGGTGAGAAAGATGAACTCGGTGAGTTGGAAGCCCCCAAATGCCCAATGTATTGTGGCGTTTTGCCGGGTCACAAGGGCGAGAAAGCTGAACTCGGTAAGTTGGAAGCCCCCAAGTGCCAAATGTTTCAGAAAATAAGGACTCATGCTCAGTTTGAACGCTGAAACGACAGAAACTCCGAGTTTCGGGTCTGCCGGCTTTATTATATTTGAAACATAAAGAAGTATGTACATAATTTGCAGGGGGGTGAATTACAAAAAGCAAAAAAGCCAATATAATACGACCAAAGGTGAGCAGTGCTCCAAGGCCGGGTTATTTTCTTCTCGGAGGTTTATGATCCTTCTCGTTGATTTCTTCGGGTAATATGGATTATTTTCGAGGAATCAGGTGCTAGTGGTACTGACTGCTATTCAACTGCTTGGGGTTACTCTGGAAACCACCTTGGTTGTTATGTTGCTTTCCTGGGCCAGGATGCTGTCCATTGCCATTATTCACCTGATGTGGAAAACCAGCTCCTGAACCGCCCTGAGACCCGCTAGGAGCATGTTGACCCGAGTGTCTACCACCGTTGCCCCCTTGATGATTCTAGAAGGCTTGGTTGCAGAATTCCTGCATGATGTAACAGTTTTCCCACGAGTGGGTAGCCGACTTGTCCTGGGTACTATGTTTGGGACACGGTCCCTTGAGCGACTCCTTGTAATTACAAGGCTTATCCCATTATAAGTCCCTCTGGCTGAAACCAACATTGGTGTTGGCAACGAAATCTGACCCGCCATCTGGCTGCTTCCGCTTGCCATTGTTATTCTGGGTTACCTGGTTACCACCGTGATTATGCTGGCCTTTACCATCTTCACCTTTCTTTCCTTTGCTAGTCTTGTCCTCATCTGAGCCGGGATCCTTCATGCTGTCTGACTCAGCGTACCTGGTGAGGACATCCATTAAGTCGCCCATATCATGTACCTTACGCTTGAGCCGCCCGAGCTTCAGGACAAGCGGCTGGAAGTGGCAATTCTTTTCTAGGATCAGGACAGCTTGAGCCGTCGTAATGCTATCTGACGAGTGTATGATTTCTGCGACTGTAGGATCGAAAGTATGTCTAGAGGGGGGGGGGGGGTGATTAGACTACTTGAGCAAATCAAAATTCTACCTTTTTCCCAATTTTAAGTGTTGGCAGATTTTAGCGATTATAGCAATTCAAGTACACCCTACACATGCATGTCTAAGAGTATAGCAGCGGAAAGTAACAACAAGCATATGTAGTAGAGGGTAGGAAGGAAGATCAAACGCAATTTGAAGACACGAAGATTTTTCCTGTGGTTCCGATAGGTGGTGCTATCATACGTCCACGTTTATGGAGTCTTCAACCCACGGAGGGTAACGGTCGCGAGAGTCCACGGAGGGCTCCACCCATAAGGGTCCACGAAGTAGCGACCTTGACTATTCCATAACGGCTTCCGTCCACGAAGGACTAGCCTCACTATGGGTAGATCTTCACGAAGTAGGCGATCTCCTTTCCCGTACAAACTTCTTGGTTCAACTCCACAACACGAAGTAGGAGGCTCCCAAGCGACACCTAACCAATCTAGGAGGCACCACCCTCCAAAAGGTAATAGGCTCGGTAATGCCGATGAACTCCTTGCTATTGTGCTTCAAGATGATAGACTCCTCAACACACAATCACTCTCTCACAGATTTGGCTTTGGTATAAGAGATTGATTTGGTGGAAAGCAACTTGGGGAGGCTAGAGATCAAGATTCATATGCATGGAGTGGAATAGCTTGATCTCAACACATGAGTAGGTGGCTCTCTCTCGGAAAATTGGATGGGGCAAGTATGGAATAGTTCTGAGTGCTTCTATTGCGAGTGGGTGGTGGTGAAGGGGTATATATAGGCATCCCGAAAAATCCAACCGTTACACCTAAAGTGACCAAGTCGGTGACACCAAAGTATAAAACTCGGTGCTACCGAAGTGACCAAAAGGCAGTAACTTTTGAATCTCGGTGAGACCGATATATAATTCTCGGTGGTACCGATTAGGTGACCAACGGTCAGATTGCACAACTCAGTGAGGCCGATCTAAAAAACTCGGTAAGACCGATTTTAGGAAACGAGGTAACAGAAAGTTGGCAAGCTGAACTCGGTGGCACCGATGCAGAATCGGTTGCACCGAAGGGCTAGGGTTTGGCATGGGTCTGTCTGAGTTTGGGAATCGGTGGGACCGAGTGGAAATTGTTGGTAGCACCGATTTTCATGATAGGCTTGGACACACTTTTGTGGAAGAGTTTGTGGGTGTTTTTGGTGACTATCACTTGTGCACGTGGAGCATCTTGTTCACCAACAGTACCTTACCCCTTTTAATAGTATTGGCTTTCCTATGGACTCAAAGTGATTTCTCACAAAGTAAAATGTAGAGTCCTCTTGCTTGAAGCTTTGCAAATCCATTTCCTTGCATCTAGGGGTTTCCCCAGAATCCTTTTGCCAACCCATCATTGAACTTTTCCTGAAATATGCTTAGTGGAAACATTAGTTCAATGACATATATGTTGTTATTAATTACCAAAACCACCAAGGGAGCAAATGTGCTTTCAATCCCCCCTTTTTGGTAATTGATGACAACATATAGATCGAAGCTTCGACATATGATATAATCAATGAATATAATCGTCGCTTTGACAAGTATGTGATAAGCAAGAGCTCCCCCTAAATTTGTGCATTATTTTGAATTTGCGTTTGAATGCAAATGCACAATCGATTAGGTACATGGGGCACTCTTTCATGTCACATACAACTTGGTGGTGTGCGAGAATAATAAGAATGAATATCATAGCACAACACAATAAAGCAAAGGTGAATGATCATTTCATAAGCATCACAAGGATAGGAAATAGTAGCAATACACATCAAGTGTATGATCAAACACCAACAAAGTTTAACACAAGCAAACCAACCAAAAGTTATCAATGTTTTGAAAAATGGTAAAAAAACAACGCTCTCTCACTCGAAGCCTAAAGATCTATATACATCTTCTCCCCCTTTGGCAACAAGTTACCAAAAAGTTCAATGGTATATAACTAAGCGCTCTTCTGGGGCTGATCTCCTCCGGTGGCTGATGAAGGAGTCGAGAGAACGGCATCAGCGAAGACTTCTGCAGACGTCATGGACGGAGTCAGAGTAGCAACTGGAGGTGCTGGAGGAGCTGAAGGAGCTGAAGGAGCTGCGACAGGTGCTGATGAAGAAGGTCTAGACTCTGGAACTGGCACTGTAGCAGATATGGGCTGAGTCCTGAACTGAGTGGCTATCCTGAGAGGTGGACTATCCTCATCATCATCAGTAGTGTGGGGACTGGGCACGCCATCAACTTTCTTCTTGAGCTCATTCACAGTCACTGTGAGCTCATCCACCTTGTTGTTGAGAATATGGAATTTGGTGTCAACAATCCTCGAGAGGCTCTCCTGGTTCTTCAATATGTTCCTGATGTCCTTCTGCATGCTGAGCACAGAGCTAAGTAGGAGATCTATCTGCTCACTCCTAGACCTTGGTACCTGAGAACTGGAGTCTCTGGCAGCCTCTGCATGTGCCTGCGCTATAGCTGAGGTGGGATGATCTGGGTCCATCACCACAACATTGTCTTCTAGCTCTGGCAAAAGTGGCAAATGTGGTCTGTCAAGTGCAAATATGTGCTTCTCCAACTTGGAGTTGATAAGCATCTGAATATAGGGTGCATAGCAACATGAGCGCTTCTGATCAGCATCAACCCTCTTCACAGTCTCCACAATGAGATCCATCACTCTAAATCTCGTATGTTGATCAAGATGGAGTAGCATGTTGATGGAGTAGCCTTTTATCATCTTCTCATCTCCATACTTAGGCATCAATGTATGCCTTAAGATAGTGTTGATCGTGCGTAGACTAGCCTGGAGGAAATAGATTGATCCTAGCTTGTGAGACTTCAGATGTGCAGCAGGAATCTCATTGTACATGTTCTTCATGGCATTGTGGCTTGCCTTGGGCTCATTGTATACATCAATGTCACCATCTTCCACCTGTGGGACTCCTAAGATGGCAGCCCACTCCTCAACTGTGGATTCATACCTTGCACCTTCAGTCAACCATACAATTCTACCATCTCCATAGAAATGAGCAGTGGAGTAGAATTGCATGATCATTTCATCATTCCAGGCAGTAAACTCCTTACCAACAAACTTATCAAGTCCAGTGCAATGAAAGTTGTCTTGCACACTTGGGAAGTAATCATCATTGTCCTTGATGTACTTCCAGTCCACATACCTCATATCACTCACAGCAGGGCTCTTGTCAAGCAAAATTGTTTCATAGAAGTCTTGCTATTCTTTTGTATAGAACATGTAGTCCACAGCAGTCTTCCTCCTCTGTGAATATGGGTCAATAGCCCTCCACTCTCTCAAACCTGAGTCCTTCCTCTTCTTCATATCCTCATCTAGCAAGTCGCTGGCATTATGCTCTGTAAGGTGTGGCCTTAGCTTAATCAAAGCAGACATAGCATCCTCCTCAGCATCTCTGGAGGTAGATCCCTTATTCTTCTCAGAAGCTGGAATCTCTCTAGATGTCCTCTTTGGTTTAGGGGCTGTGGGCTTCTTGGATCCAGCTGACTTGCCCTTGGGAGCTGCTTGGCTAGGCATAGCATCAGACATGAATTTCTTCTTCTTAGGAGGAGCCTTTGCAGCTGGCTCTTCCTCTTCTTCTTCCTCAGCAGCAGCCTCTGTTGGGTCCTCATACATTGAGGTAGGCCTGCCCATGACATGAATGATCCTCTTCCTGGATTTCTTCTTCTCTCCTGCCTTCTTAGGCATAGACTTCTTTGAGAGCTCAACAGTCATTGTTGCCCTAGCACTCTCTGGTGCTCTCACTGACCCTGAGCTAGCATACTCCTTCCTTATAGCCTTCTTCTTGGAAGTAGTGGCAGCAGCAGTGCTCTTGACAATTGTGTCTTTCTTGGGCAGCTCTTCTGGAATAAAGTCCTCATCCTCCTCATCAGAATTGAGCTTTCTTCTTGCCCTGGTTGCAGCTTTGGGCAGATCAGGTGAGCTAGGAACATCATCAAAACTCCCTTCAGGACTAGTGCCTGAGCTCATGTCAACATTCTTCTCTCTGAAGTCATTTTGGCTATCATCAGAACCTGACATCTCTGACCCTGTGAAATAGAGTATTGAAGAGTGGATAGGTTGAGTCATCACAAAACTTCAGAAGGTTTTTCTCAAAGATTTGAACTAAAATTTCTCGAGATTTGCATTCTGCCAAGTGAATTTCGGTACTACCGATGCAAAACTTTCGGACCCACCGAGACATACAACCTGCTAAACAGAAACTTGGCACCACTTACGGTGAGACCAAAAATGGGCACCCGGTTTCACCGAGGTTGTTCTCAGTCGACCAAAAAAGGGAATCGGTGATGCCGATTCTTTTGCTTCGGTGTCACCGAGATTCAAGTTGCGGACAGCAAACCCTAAAAAATTGTTCATTCGCTAGTCTAATGAAATTTCTAGTGGATAGATCGATCTCAAACTTTGTCTTATAGATGGAAAAGTCCTAATGCGCAAAATTCGGAGAGGGGAGCGCATGAGGGGTCGAAATCATACCCTAATTCGGTGACGATCTCGCTACGGCGGTGACGGGGGGGGGGGGGGGGGGAAGAATCCATCGACGGCGTGGACTTCCAACGGCGGAGGCGCTCGGGAAGACGAAGGCGACGACCAAGGGTCCTTGTTCGGCAGCTAGGGTTTTGGAGGGGATGACGTTTGAGAAAGTAATTTCAAAAGCCGGGTCCGCCTATTTATATACCCGTGGCTGTCGATGACACCGGTTCTAACTTTTCGGTGTCACTGAGTTTTTCTACTTTCAGCTGACAGGGAAACTCGGTGTAACCGAAAAAATGGAATCGGTGATACCGAGGATGAAAACCAGATCAACCTTAGGCATTCGGTGATACCGAGAATTTGGTATTGGTTCCACCAAGATGCACTTGGGAGATTTTAATGGTCAGTCCTTTGTCGATACGGAACTCCGAGTGCTCCTCACACAGAGAGATCGAAAAGTACTTGTTCAAATTTTGTGATGCAACAAGAATGGAATATGAGACGAGAAAGCATAGATAGCTAGAGAGTGGTCCTAGGCATTCTTGTCCATCCAATTGGCAAAAGAAAAATCAAAAACCAAATAGCAACAATTGGATGTCCTCGAATGAATAAAGAAATGCAGACCAACATGCTCACACAATAAGATGTTAAATAAAATCATGGCAAACATGCACATACATACTAGCATCTATCAAGCATTTTGGCGATGACGGAGTCATCTATATATGAGTATATTGACTTAGGAGCCAAGTAAGAATACTTGATCATAGGTCATACTCATCGTTTAAGCACAAGTGGGGTTACCACTTTTACATAAAGCATTTAATGTTGTCACATTCTAAGGGATGCTTAAACTCAAGTCTTAGAGTAAAGCTCCCCCTTGATGTGACATCCCCCCATAGAAGGGATAAACTAACCTTGGGTTTGTCGTAGAAGACTTCATGTGGGTGATGTAGTGGTGGATGCTCAAGGTTGATGAAGATCACCATGATTTGGGAGCATCCTTCTTGTTTCCTTACTCTTCTCACCTACATGGGTTAGTCCCAACATACAAGAGACAAATACAAGGATATCTATGGACATGGAGTGCAAATCATACATGATGATGTCCATGGATTTGTTGATTACCTTGTCCCTTGCTTACCTTTGAGGGAATGTCTGACTCCTTGAACTATTGCATAGTGTTGAAGTTGATTGCAACTAGTTCTTGCCAATAATGAATGTGAGTGAATTTCATTGGCGGAGTCACCCCTCAAGAACTTCTCTAGTTCTTCTTCTTGGGGACCCACATCAACTTGATGGGGATCCTTGGTGTTGAAGTGGCACTTGCAGAAGTTGAGCTTGAAGTAGCCTTGGGAATCCACTCCACCAAAGCTTGGGATTCATCTTCATATGAGTCAATGTCCTCTTGAAGCTTGTCCTTGCCCTTGAGCTTGTGGTCTTGTGGTGGAAGGTCATCTTGAGTTTTTGTTCCCTTGGGAACGGTATGTTCATACTTCTCCCTTTGAGGAACAAACTTGGGCTTGGGGTATTGACCTTCTTCCCATTCAACTCCATTAGCGTTGAAGTAGCCAATGCCATGGTTCTTCCGGTATCCTCCGTGCTTGCGTACAATTTCTTCAAATTGCTTACACCTGGCAAGACTCTTGTAGATACCTTTCTCTATAATCCCTTTCAATAAATCGTTTTCTTGCTCAAGTGTAACTTGGCTAAGAGAATCATCATTAGTGGAATCAATAGAACTACTAGAAGCAACATCATTGGATTTAGCATTTTTATTGTTGCTACTAGATGAAGAACCTTTCGTGCCTTTGTTACTAGTTTGTCTAGGTTTAACTTGTGGCATGAATGTAGATAAGAGTAATCGTTTGGCTAGATAAGATGAAGTCTTCTTTCGGAGATCTTCATTGATAGCTTTAAGAAACTCATGTTCTTACTCCAAGGTGAGCTTCTCGAAGCGTAGCTTCTCATGAGTCCTTACAAGCTCTCTATGATCTTCTAGAGTAGATTCATGGGTTAACTTGAGAATGTTTAATTCTTTAGTTAGTTGTTCTATTTTCATCTTATCATCATCAACCGACTTATCTTGACTAGCATGAAAATTATCAAGTTCATTTTGACTAACATCACTAGTTTTATCAAAGAGCAAGTCATCATCACCAAGTAAATCATCTTCATCACTATTGAAATCAAGATACTCGGGGTGTGATACCTTGGGGCCTTTATCCATGAAGCAACTTCCACTCCCTTCATTTGGTGAATCTAATAGATCATAGGAGTTGGTAGTCACTAGTGCAAGTGCGGCAACTCCTTCATCTTGACTATAGTCGGAGTTGGAGTGATAGCTTCTCTCGGAGGTTTTGTCGGATTCGGAGCCGGAAACCCATTCACCAACATGAGCTTGATGTCTTCTTCTTGAGTAGCTCTTGGTGTACTTGTCCTTCTTCTCCGAGTCCCTACTTCTCCTTGAGGGTCTTCGTTCATAACGATCATCTCTACTCCTTCTCTCTCTTTGAGGTGATTCATTCCTTGAGCTTCGTCTTCTAGGTGATTCTTCTCTTCGTTCGTAGGGAGCCGTGCACTCATTGGAGTAGTGTCCGGGCTTCCCACAATTGTAGCAGTTTCGGTCACGACTTGACGAACGCTTCTCTTCATATCTTGAGTTGGAGCTTCGTTCTTTTCCTCTATTCTTGTAGAACTTGTTGAATTTCTTGACCATGAGGCTTATCTCTTCATTGGTGACAAGGTTGTTGCTTGAGGTTGCGGTAGCATCACTTGTGGCTTTGTAAGCACCGCGAGACTTGTTGTGAAGCTCTTCTTTGTCCTTGAGTCTCATCTCATGAGCAACAATCCTTCCAATGACTTCCCTAGGCTTGAGATCTTTGTAGTTGGGCATCATTTGGATCAATGTGCACACAGTTTCGTATCTCTCATCCAAAGCTCGAAGTATCTTCTTGATGATGAATTTGTCGGTCATTTCTTCGCTTCCTAAGCCAGCAATCTCATTGGTGATAATAGCTAGCCTAGAGTACATCTCTGCGACTCCTTCACCATCCTTCATCTTGAACTTGTCAAGCTGACTTTGAAGAACGACCAACTTGGATTCTCTCACGGATTCGATACCTTCATGCATATCATCCAAAGTATCCCAAATCTCTTTTGCATTCTCAAGACGGCTGATTTTGTTGAATTCTTCGGGGCATAGGCAGTTGAAGAGAATGTCACATGCTTGAGCGTTGTATTGCAACATCTTCAATTCATCCACGGTCGCTTCACGATCCGGTTCCTTTCCATCACCAAAGAATTCACCTTGCAAGCCAACACGAACAACATCCCAAACGGCGGGGTTATGACCAAGAATATGCATTTTCATTTTGTGCTTCCAACTAGCAAAATTTGTGCCATCAAAGTACGGACCTCTACGGTGATAATTTCCCTCACTGGACGCCATACTCTCCTAGGTTATGAGGCCAATGCAATGGAGACCAAAGCTCGGATACCACTTGTAGGATCGAAAGTATGTCTAGAGGGGGGTGATTAGACTACTTGAGCAAATAAAAATTCCACCTTTTCCCCAATTTTAAGTGTTGGCAGATTTTAGCGATTATAGCAATTCAAGTAGACCCTACACATGCATGTCTAAGAGGATAGCAGCAGGAAGTAACAACAAGCATATGTAGTAGAGGGTAGGAAGGAAGATCAAACGCAATTTGAAGACACGAAGATTTTTCCCGTGGTTCCGATAGGTGGTGCTATCGTACGTCAACGTTTATGGAGTCTTCAACCCACGGAGGGTAACGGTCGCGAGATTCCACGGAGGGCTCCACCCATAAGGGTCCACGAAGTAGCAACCTTGACTATTCCATAACGGCTTCCGTCCACGAAGGACTAGCCTCACTATGGGTAGATCTTCACGAAGTAGGCGATCTCCTTGCCCGTACAAACTTCTTGGTTCAACTCCACAACACGAAGTAGGAGGCTCCCAAGCGACACCTAACCAATCTAGGAGGCACCACCCTCAAAAAGGTAATAGGCTCAGTAATGTCGATGAACTCCTTGCTCTTGTGCTTCAAGATGATAGACTCCTCAACACACAATCACTCTCTCACAGATTTGGCTTTGGTGGAAGAGATTGATTTGGTGGAAAGCAACTTGGGGAGGCTAGAGATCAAGATTCATATGGATGGAGTGGAATAGCTTGATCTCAACACATGTGTAGGTGGCTCTCTCTCAGAAAATTGGATGGGGCAAGTATAGAATAGTTCTGAGTGCTTCTCTTTCGAGTGGGTGGTGGTGAAGGGGTATATATAGGCATCCCCAAAAATCCAACCGTTACACCTAAAGTGACCAACTTGGTGACACTGAAGTATAAAACTCGGTGGTACCGAAGTGACCAAAAGGCAGTAACTTTTGAATCTCGGTGAGACCGATATATAATTCTCGGTGGTACCGATTAGGTGACCAACGGTCAGATTGCACAACTTGGTGACGCCAATCCAAAAAACTCGGTAAGACCGATTTTAGGAAACGAGGTAACAGAAAGTTGGCAAGCTGAACTCGGTGGCACCGATGCAGAATCGGTTGCACCGAAGGGCTAGGGTTTGGCATGGGTCTGTCTGAGTTTGGGAATCGGTGGGACCGAGTGGAAATTGTTGGTAGCACCGATTTTCTTGATAGGCTTGGACAGACTTTTGTGGAAGAGTTTGTGGGTGTTTTTGGTGACTATCACTTGTGCACGTGGAGCATCTTGTTCACCAACAGTACCTTACCCCCCTTAGTAGTATTGGCTTTCCTATGGAGTCAAAGTGATTTCTCACAAAGTAAGATGTAGAGTCCTCTTGCTTGAAGCTTTGCCAATCCATTTCCTTGCATCTAGGGGTTTCTCCACAATCCTTTTGCCAACCCATCATTGAACTTTTCCTAAAATATGCTTAGTGGAAACATTAGTTCAATGACATATATGTTGTTATTAATTACCAAAACCACCAAGGGAGCAAATGTGCTTTCAGCGACCCGGCGAGTCCAATGATGGGCTGACTCGTCCATGCGGTGGACGCAATGCTGAAGGTCCACTATCGACATCGGCTTCTTGCATGTTCCCTGGAAATTCTTGATGAAGCGTTCTTTATGCTCTGACCAAGTGTTGATGGAATTGGGCGGTAAATTCTTCAACCATGTTCGAGCCGGTCCTTCCAGCATCATGGTCAAGTATTTGGCGCACACAGCATCACTGACATCCAACATATCCATTGCTAACTCGTAGCTTTCAATCCAAGCCGCCGGCTCAAGATCCGATGTGTAGTTTGGCACCTTGCGAGGCCCCTTGAAGTCTTTGGGCATATGCTCGGCGCGGATGGCCGGGGATAGACAAGGTATTCCAGTTGTCCTACTGTTGGTCCCAGGCTCCGGTTGAGGATGAAGCTGTTGAATCGCCTGTGTTGGTGCTTCCGCCTCTGCCTGTCGTGTACCACTAGCCGCATCAACAATCGACTGAGCCCCTGATGGAACAGGCCGGGTCAGGGAAACCTGAGGCTGTTGCCTGCGCCCACTGCTAGAATCAGCCGGAGACTCCACATGGCGGCTCTTGCTGTGGCTGGCATAAGGGGTGGAGTGCATCCGATCACGGATAGAAGAATACTGTGCTTGTTGTACTACTATTGTCTTTAGCATCTCTATGGCGTTCCTGGTCTCAACATCAACAGGGGTATTTCCATGAATAGGTAGTGCTTTCAGATGCCGGGTCGCCGCCAGCACATTGTCAACAGGGTTAGAAAAGTGCCCCCGTGGCGTCTGAAAATGTCGTGGTGGCGAGTGAGTTGGTGGTGGCCGAGGCTGTTCGTTTTGTTGATTTCCGAGCGACTGCCCCGCCCCCGGAGTCTGCTGGGGGTATTAAAAAGTTATTGCGGCTCGATGCTCATTGGTAGCCGGCTCCGATGTCTCCTCTGGAAAACCACCTCAGATGCATCTCTCTGAAGTCCTAACTACCAAGCCTTGGCTTTAAGGCACTCTGACTCATTATGTATGCGAGCCTGTAGTTCCGCCATCCTGACGTTCTCAGCATCAATTTCCCTCTGTACCCCGGTCATCTGGTCACATAGTTTGGTTAACTCCGTGTTATGCTCCTCTTGATTTTTCGCAGTAACGGGACTCTCCACGAGCTTTGCCATCTCAGCCATTAAATCTGTCATGGCTTGAGCCGGCGTTTTGCCAGACCCGCAAGATCCACCCGCCGCTCCAGCCGCAGACGGGTTCTGAGCCGCCGCGGTTCCTGCCATGTAGACAGCAACTTGACGAGGCAACTCATGTAATTCCTCAGGGGCTTCAATATCCAATGATCCCCCGAGTCTGCCATCATAGAGAGGATAGATCGATTCAGTTTCTCTGAAGGAAGACTCGCCATCTGAGTTGACGAGGATGTCGCCGCTGCCCGCCAGCTCATCCGAGCGGCAAACTCCCTGGGTGAAACTGATGAACACACGACGCCGACCGGCTTGATCCAGGCCGGGTTGGGAGTGTCGAGCCGGTTCGTTGATGTTGGTGCAGATGCCCGACTCAAAAACCGTAGCGCCGATCCCGCCAAGGGGAACTTTTTGTTCGCGCTCAACTGAGCCGGCCTCGGTTCCCCAGACTGGATCGTCGATGTAGATCTTGTCACGGCGACTCTTGATCATCTGATCAACCACGAATTTCCCGAACCCTGGACAGGTTCCCTTCGATAACTCAATTCCACCGTGTGAGGACCCCACTATGGGCGCCAACTGTCGTGGTTTTGTCACGGCAGATGTCCTCGTGCAAGGACTTCGGTGTGAGGCCATCGCCGCTAGGTGGCGACTCAAAGGGGTTAATGGGAACAGGAGGCGAGTTTACCCAGGTTCGGCCCCTCCAATGGAGGTAATAGCCTACGTCCTGCTTTGTGTCTATATTGATGATGATCTTGATTACAAGGGTGCGGAATCGCTAACCTAGCTTTCGAGGGTGTCCAACTTAAGTCTTTCGGTCCTAGGGGCTTGCCTTTATATACAGGTCAAGACCCTAGGGTTTACAACAGAGTCTGAGTCATAATACAACTCGTAACTTTTCACGTCTCGACCATGTTGATGGCTCTTTGCTTGAGTTTGTCATCTCGCCTGTAGGTACTGGTAGTGAAAACATGGTATTGACCATTATTCAACTGGTTGGGGTTAGTCTGAAACCCAGTCTGATTATTATGCTGCTGATTGCCTTGGCCAGAACGATGTCCATTGCCTTTGTTTCCTTGATGCTGAAATCCCGTTCCTGAGCCGCCCTGACCACGAAAGCCCGATCCTGAAAATCCATCAGACGAGCCGCCGTGTGACCCGCCAGGGCCAAGCTGACCTGGATGTCCCCCACCATTGCCTCCTTGGTGATTCTCGAAAGCCTGGTTACGAAACTCCTGCATGATATAATAGTTTTCCCATGAATGTGTAGCCGGCTTGTTCCGGGTGCTATGCTTGGGACAAGACGCCTTGAGCGCCTCCTCATAGTTACCTGGCTTATTCCCATTGTAAGCTCCTCCGGGGCGGTTGTTGCGACGTTGGTTCTCGAAACCGGTGTTGGTATTAACAACGAAATCTGACCTGTCATCAGGCTGTTTCCGCTTATTGTTATTGCCTTGACCCCTCGGGTTCCCACTGTGCCCATGGTTTTGCTGATGACCTTTTCCACCTTCACCTTTCTTGTTCTTGCCAGTCTTATCCTTGTTTGATCCGGGATCTTTCGTGTTGTCTGACTCAGCGTACCTGGTAAGAACGTCCATCAGGTCATCCATATCCTGCACCTTCCGTTTCAGACGACCAAGCTTTTGGACCAGCGACTGAAAGTGGCAATTCTTTTCCGAGATTAGGACGGCTTGAGCAGTTGTGATACTGTCCGACGAGTGGATGATTTCGGCAACCCGGCGACTCTAATGATAAGCCGACTCGTCCCCGTGCTGGACACAATGTTGAAGATCAACAATGGTCATTGGTCGTTTGCATGTTCCCTGGAAATTTTTGATAAATCGTTCCTTCAGCTCTGCCCAAGTGTTGGTGGAGTTGGGTGGACGATTCTTCAACCATGTTCGAGCTGGCCCTTCCAGCATCATAGTCAGATACTTCACGCACACAGCGTCAGTGACATCGAGCACATCCATGGCTAGCTCATAACTTTCGATCCATGTTGCCGGCTCGAGGTCTGCTATGTAATTGGGTACCTTGCGAGGCCCCTTAAAATCCTTGGGCATACACTCGCTACGGAGAGCCGGGGATAAGCAAGGAATCCCAATCCTCCTACTATTAACCCCAACCCCCCATGGTTGCAGGTTGGGGAAGAGGCTACTGAGTCGCCTGTATCGCTGCTGCTTCTGCCTCCGCCTGCCCCATCGCTCTGGCTGCATCAACAACTGCCTGGGCGTTTGACAACACAGGTCGGGTTGGGGAAATTTGAGGATGTTACCTGCGTCCGCTGCTAGAAATAGCCGTGGAATCCACATGGCGACTCTTACTGCGACTGGCATTGGGCGTGCAGTGCATCCGATCGCTGCTATAGGAGTACTGCGCTTGTTGCACTACCGCTGTTTTCAACATCTCGATGGGGTTCCTAGCCTCAACCTCAACGGGAGTGTTCCCGTAGATGGGAAGTGCTTCCAGATTGCGAGTCGCCACTAACATGTTGTCAACAGGATTGGAGAAGTGGCCTTGTGGCGTCTGGAAACGTTGCGGTGACGGCTGAGCCGGCGACGGTTGAGCCGACTCCGTTTGTCGGGCTATTTGATGAGGAGGATCCTCGCGTGGCCGTCTAGCCCCTGGCGTCTCCTGCGGAGTGTCGAACAATCAAGATAGCTCGAGATTCAATGGCAGCCGGCTCTGGTGTCTCCTCTGATAAACTGCCTCAGAGGCATCTCGACGAAGCCCTAACTGCCAAGCCTCGGCTTTCAAGCGCTCCGACTCACTATGTATACGAGCCTGTAGTTCCTCCATCCGAGCGTTTTCGACGTCAATCTCTTCCTGCACCTTGGCCATCTGTTCACGAAGCTTCGTTAACTCCGGTTTACGCTCCTCCTGATTTTCTACAGTGATAGGCGTCCCTACAATCTTTGCCATCTCAGCCATTAGATCTATCATGGCCTGAGCCAGCGTTTTGCCAGATCTGCCAGAGTCGTCTGATGCGCCTGCTGATGACGGGTCTTGAGCCGTTGCGATTCCTGCCATGTAGACAGTAACCTGACGAGGCGGCTCAGGGGACCCTCTAGGAGCTTCAGCTTCCGAGGATCCCCCATATCCACCATCGTAAAGGGGACAGATCGATTTGGTATCCCCCATGGAAGACTCACCATCAGAGTTGACCGGGGTGTCCCTGCTGCCCGCCGGCTCATCCGAGAGGCTGACTCCCTGGGTGAAGCTGAAGAAGACGTGACGCCGGCCGAGTTGGGCACACCGAGCCAGCTCGACGATGTTGGTGCAGATGTCCGACTCGGGTACAGAAGAGCCGATTATTCCGATGAAGACGTGGATCTTGCCGAAGGGGACCCGGTACCCGTACTCAATTGAGTCGGCCTCGGGGCCCCAGCCTGAATCATCGATGTAGAGCTTTCCGCGGCCACTCTTGGTCATCTCACCAACCGTGAATCTCCCGAACCCTGGAAGAGCTCCCTTTGAGAACTAAACTCCACCGGGCGAGGGTCCCACGGTGGGCGCCAACTGTCGTGGTTTTTTCACGGCATATGTTCTCATAGGAGAACTTGAGTGTGAGTCCATCACCGCTAGGTGGCGACTCAAAGGGGTTGATTGGGAATGAGAGACGAATTTACCTAGGTTCGTCCCCTCCGATGGAGGTAATAGCCTACGTCCTGCTTTGTGTATATTGATGATGATCTCGATTACAAAGGTGCGGAATCGCTAACCTAGCTCTCGAGGGGTTGCTTATTTCTTACTTGATCTTTCTAACACCAGGGCTCCCCTCACTGTTGTAGCGACGTGCTATACAAACTGTTTTTAACCGCTTTCCGCGACGTAGTTCTAAACCGTCGCCTTGCCTGTGTGGGCGATAGGGGGGTCCATCCCACACGACACGGCAAAATCGTCGGTGATGGTGGCCAATGAACGCAAACGTTTAGCAAAACGAAGCATATGGGATTTCCATATCTATCACAAACGAGAGTCACCTCTCACCCGTTTGAGATATGGCATCCTTCCCATACGGCCCATCCTTGCAACTCGTCTGAGATCACACAAACATCGCACGCGCAATTCTGTAGCGCACCCTTTACGATGTGTACCGAATCGCAAACAGTTCATAATTGTAAAGCATGTACGATAAGGAGACAATCACACACGTTTTGTCCTACAACGTCGTTTGCGATATACGAAGATTCGCAAACGCTCCAACTGTCATACTCGTGTCGGATGCATACGACATAACAAATAGTAAAACATTGTAAATCGTATATGATAAGGATACTGTCACAAAATATTTAGGTCTACTTAACCGTTTCTGATATTGTCTAACATCACACACGGTTTGTAGACGGCAATTGTGTGCATTGTCGCACACGGTTCAATCTCTGAAACATGTCCAATCATGAGGTATATCACACACGTTCTGCTTTAAAAACCGTGTGCGGTGTAATGACCTGCATAGCTTATTTTTTGCCTATTTTAATCGCCACAATTTAAAATTCTACATGATTTGAATTTGATAGTAGGCTATTGCATTTTTCATATCCATCTTATATAGACATAGGTTCAATAACCAATGCATTATTCCATTCACAGGTACATATGTTCAAGAATTACATCAAGAAATAATAATTACATTAGGACCAGATAAATAATGATGAACCACGGCTGCATACTTGTATTAAATACGATAAAGGAAGAGGCGAAAGACACTCTGGCAGTTGTACAAGGTGAAGCGGAATGCCCATATTGTGTCGTCCTCCATGCAGAATGCACGGACGACTCTAGGCCAGCCCCTTGTGATGGCGGACCGCCCGTCCTTCTCTGTGTTGATGAGGACATGTATGTAGTCATCGTGGCCTGGTAGATATACTTTAAAGTTTGCACGTCCACCAATCATGTAGTTTGAGAGGTAATCCTGAGTAAACTGCTTTGAGAACCACTACAAACAAAATAGATTCAGACATTGTAAATTTGTAAGCTAACAACTCATTATGGACAGTAAAAAAGAAGGGTACAGAGTTCGTAGTTACCATCCTGGAGTTCACTGTTGTCTTGGATAAGGTGTAAAGAAATAGTTTAATTGCCATATTTTGTCCATTTTATTAACAACCTTTATAAGTTTCCTCACTTGATGTTGGTTCATGAATATCTCATTGCCCCATACGCAAAAAGGGTCGACACGCGGATCTTTACCAGTTACATATGTACCTACAAGCAACAAGTTAGTATTAGAAGGTAAACAGAAATTGCACAATGACATAGTACAGTATTCCATGTCCCAGTATATAAAATCTTATTACATCCAAAATACTCACATATTTGATGTATTAACATCTTATACTTTGGGGCGGATGGAGTATATATATATAAGCCTTGTGATGAAACTAACCTCGATGAAAAACAATAGTTGTTCCCGATATTGTCCTGGGTAAGTACATCGAAAGGCATGTTAAGTACAGATAGGCTAAACATCAACCAAATATATGCATGGTAAACAACATGATCACAAAATGATAGCTTCAGTGTGCAGGTTTAAGCACGCTAGCTAAGCTAATAATAATTGTAGATGCGTGTTAACTGCAATAGGCTTAGCATTTAACAACAACAAAATATAGTCATTCTAACTGGTATTGTGCTCGTTTAAGCACACTAGTTATAGTTACATAAAAATGGAAACGTTTGTGCTCACTACAACAAGCTTAACAACAACCAAATATAGTCATTCTAACTGGTATTGTGCACGTTTAAGCACACTAGTTATAGTTACATAAAAATGGAAAGGCTTGTGCTCACTACAACAAGCTTAACAGCAACCAAATATAGTGATTCATAGTGGTACTGTTGAAATTGCGTAGAATGTAGCTCGTGTTTACACATAAAATTGTATAACTGAACATCACATTGTGAAAAAACAGAAATAAAAAGTGGGCGTGTTAACTACACCAAGCTTAACAGGAACCACATATGGCCGTTGAAACTGGTATGATGAAATTGAACTAGAAAGTACATACTTGCAGATATAGAACTTCACAACGTGAATAACTAAAATAAACAAGACATACTATACAGCAATTGAACCAGGACATATGCCCAGTACAAACAACCGAGCTAGGAAAAACAGTTAAACAAGGCATATGCTCACTACAACAGGCTTGATAGCAACCAAAAATAGTCATTCCAACTGTACTGTTGAAATTGCATAGAATGTAGCCGGTGCTGAAAAATGAAATTGTATAACTGAACATCACATGCGAAAGAATTGAAATAAACAGTGAATGTGTTAACTGCACCAGGTTTAACAGGAACCATATATGGCTCTTGAGACATTTAGCATGAGTGAAGTAATTTAACATGAGATGGGTTTCCTCACCTGTCACAGATGGGCTCATTCCCATTAGAAGAGCGCGGATTATGGGTGTGCTCCCTCTTGTCACAGATGGGCTCCTTCCCCTTGGAAGAGCAGGGATGTAGGGTGACCTCCCTGATGTCACGGATGGGCTCTTTCCCCTTGGAAGAGACAGATAGCGTGCCGTTGTCGGCGTCGGCGTCGTGGATGAGGTCTGACTTGGCAGCTGACGATGCCGAGCCACCGCCATAGAACGTGTCCTTCAGAAATGAAAAAAGAGGCTCCATGGAGATGAAGGAAGGCAAATTCTTGAGAGCGAAGCAGAGTAGATCAGCGGCTGGGCCTTGCATGAGGTCGACGGGGGTTGAACCCGAGGGGTCGGGGTAGGGCCACTTAACCTGTGACATAGCCCGCGACAAGCCGTCACTGTCGACGAGCTCGACGTCGTAGCCGGCTGCGCCGATATGCATCCATACGGGAACCCGCTGTCTTATAGCCTTGTATTCGTTAGATTTCCCGACGGCCTTGGAGGCCACCTCGTCATCGTAGTCAGCTTCCCAAGCGGCCACCTCGTCATCGTGGACAGCTTCCCTGGCGGCCTCGGCGGCCACCTCGTCATCGTAGTTAGCTACCCCGGCGGCTTCGGCTACCTCGGCGGACACCTCGTCATCGTAGTCAGCTTCCCCGGCGATCCCTGCGGGCACCTCGTCATCGTAGACAGCTTCCCCGGCAGCCTCAGCGGCCACCTCGGCATCGTCCATCGGAAAGGCCGTGATATACCTCCTTTTGGCCATTCGCTCCTCGATCTCACCTGCAAGTGTAGATGGGATTAGGCTGCGACGGTCTGCGGTGGTGATTAGTGCGGATCTGTGAGGAAAGGGGGTGTTTAGCAGGCGCCATCTAAGAAATTCAAGGTGGCGAGGGTACGGAGATGGGTTCGTAACCTGGACGGGGAGAGCAGGAGAGGCTGACTATGGAACGCGGAGTGGGATCGGGAGCGGCAGCGGCGACGGCGAGGTAGCTAGGGTTCGAGCGTGGGAGTTGTGTGGGGTTGGAGGTGGGAGGGGCCTAGGTGGTGTTTGAGGAAATGCCGCGGCTACTTTAAATTTTACTTGGAGGGAATGAAAAGCCGGGACAAACTGAAACTTTTACGAAGGGTTTGAAGTGGCGCCGGAGGAACAAACATCGCACACGGCCTGAACATAATACCTGTGTGCAATTCAAAGAGATAAACCCGCGGAACCATCAAGTTTTAAATTAATCAAGGCGGGTAACTATTTTTAAGATTTCTCTATGCAGGTTGGTGCAAGGTGGTCTATAGTTACATGACAACTGACAACCACGGGCCGGGTGTGGCACACAGTTAGTATGCGAGAACCGTGTCTACTACTCTACTGCGTACACAATCGCACACAGTTGTCTCCTTCGACTCGTCTTCTATTTAAGTTTCAAAAAAAGACTACCCTGGCATTTATATAACAACATTGGAAATTAAACACGATAAATCTAAGGTCATCGCACAAACAGACCTGCTTGTGGACCAAATGTATGTATGGAAAGGTTGTTGTGGTGTTCAAATACGGAATGCACAACTTTCATGTGACACACAATGTCTTGCAGAGCACACAGCAATGTTGTCTTATGCCCCCTGCCCCCCCCACACGCACACACGCCCGCCTTCGAGTCGGCGGGGGATGGTAGCTCAGTATATATATGAACTTACAAACTTATACTACAAGTGCAATTCACCCTACCGTAACACAAAACCAATAGAAATCCATCATGATCACCCCCTCCCCCATGTTTTAGTTCTGAGGGTAGATTGCGCGGGCTCACTGATGGGCGCGTCTCGGAAACTTCACAAGATGGGTGAGACCGCAACCACATGTGTGTGGCTCAACTAATTACTTAAGGTGGTGTGATATTTCGTGCGTGCAAAACTTTTTGATGTGGCTCAAAAGTTGAACAGTATGTAGTACCTGACCTCATAAATAGGTTTCGTGCATACGTAGTACTATTGTGATGCCCCTCCCCCGCCCCCGCCCCGCCCCACGCACACACATGCTTCGAACAAACACCACGACCTATATATATGTATCTTCTCAAACTTGTGTCTCGTATCTCACCATGAACTATATCGTAACAAATAATGAGAGGACTATATCTACATTGGTCAAATTAACCTGTATTATATATGGGCAGGTTTAAGTGATAGACCACATGGGTCCACAAATTTGGCATGTCGTCCATAACCACGCGAGGGAGTGTGTGTAGACAACACCAATGCACATGCATGGCCCCAGTCACATATGTATGAAAGCATTATGCGATGTTTTCAAATACCAAACGCACAACTTTCGCTGCCACATGTGTGTCTCTCGAACCAGAATGGCCACGTACTGAGGTTAACGACCCATGCATATATAGCCCCAAGCGCGCCCACAGTTCGATCCGATAGGAGGGATTCAATGTGTACGATGCATTCGACTTTTTGTTAGAATTGAAATGTCGATGCATATATCAACTACGTATAATATATACACATATACCAACAAGAAGAATCCACCTTTGTCAAATAAACATCTCTACTGACACTTGTCAAAGTGACGACCTACAGGGACATGGTTGTGTCGGTGTGACGATGCCGATGGCCACGTGAGAGAGTGTTTGACAAAATAAACGCCCACTCCATGAGGCCCACACATGTATGTAATTAAGTGTTTGTTTAGTTAGTAACCAATGGAACTTTAATGTCACTTGCCTTAGAAATTGTAAGTCGAGTTACGAAGAGGATCGATCACAACGCACATAGGCCCTGTTTGGATCCATGGGTTAGAGTTAGTTTGAGCTAGTTGGGGCTCAAATAGCCCTAAAGTATTCAAACATGAGGGTTAGATTGTAGCTAGTTGCATCTAACCCACACAAAAAAGCTATCCCATCCAAGAGGTGCTAATTGGAGCTAGTTCTCATGGGGCCCTTTCTATACCACCAGCCAAGAGGTGCTAATTGGAGCTAGTTCTCGTGGGGCTCACTGAAAAATCACTTTTCTCTCTCCATCAAGTGCATCTATTGTCAATCTAACCCTGCCATCCAAACACCTCTTTGGCGAGAGTTAGTTTAGGGTTAGTCATGAGCTAGAAACTAACTCCAACCTCTAGCTAAGTTAGAGTATCCAAAACAGGGCCACACGCACGCATAACGAAAAGGATCCACATTGGTCAAAACAATATACAATATAGGTGCCACACATGGGCCCCATAGATTGAAGCGTCACCGATTACCATGTGAGGGAGCCACACTTAGGACCACCATAGATTATATGTGACACAAGCATATGCATGGGTGTGTTTTTTGACTCAAAATGCCAACTACACGACTTTGATACAGTGCGTGCTTCACAAATTGGGAAGTCCCCACGCTAAAGAAAACTGCGTGCAATATGTATGTCTCCTCCCACGCACCCCCTCAACTTTGAGCGGTAGGAGGTACTCATGAGTACGTCACATCAATCTTTGGTGTGGAATCTCACCATGATCTACCGCAACACAGAGCAAATTAACTTAACCCACCTTGGTCAAACCCCTACCGATGTGTCTCAAAAGTGATAGACCACATGCCTGGGCCCACGAATGTGGGGATCACTAGTAACGCTTGAAGGATTATTGTCCGAGGGACCTCCACCATCGTGTGCATGTGTCCTAAACACAGGCATGACGTGCCTTGCTTTAACCATTTCAATGCACAATTTTGATAATTTGGGGTGGCACTGCCTCACAAAACGGACAATCCCACACACACAGGCTAGTGCAAACAAGTGAAACGGAGAGAGCCCCCCACCCCCCGCGCGCGGCCACCACTGGAAACACCACTTCGAGGCGCGTCAAACTATTTTTATGCAGAAAACATGTGACACATCAGTCTGCGTTATAATTATAAAATGTCCATATATCATTCGAAAAATATGCAATAATTGACTTTCCAGGAATTCATTTGGGGAAATCATATGTCCCCTTGGGTTCATGTGTTTAGTCGCCATGCAATAAATTTGTAATGAACCTCAAACATCGAAAAATCATTTTAAATTGAAGTGAATCCAAAAATCAACTGAAAATCATGAAACTTGGGATTCTGTTTCATTATATATATATCATATATATATACATATATATATATATATACATATATATATATATATACATATATATATATATACATATATATATATATACATATATATATATATATATATAGTGTGTGTGTGTGTGTGCTAATTTCTGGCCTAATTAGAGACAATTTTTTGATACACTTTTCTTACAAACGGGAGCTTATTAAAGGTTGGTGCCTGGTACACACACTTGTCACGTTACCATCTGGAACGATTACAGTACTGAACCGTGTGCGTTGGTCCCAACAAAATATTACGTACCACCACGAGCTCCATGTGCCGTCTGAGCGGACGTGAGCCGACGGGACGCATGATGCGAGCAGTCCGTGGCTCAGTCTGACCGTGAGGCATGCGAATAGGTGTGTAAATTGACCGGACGCGTGCGAGCAGGCCGCTCTGGCTCATCGGGAGATGTGCGAGTTGGTGTGTGAATTGACGGGACGCGTGCGAGCAGTCCTCTCCCCAGGCTAACTGGGAGACGTGCGAGCAGTCCTCTGCGCGGGCTAGACGGGAGACGTGCGAGTAGGGGTGAGGCATGCGAGAAGACCGCTGCGTAGGCTCACCGGGAGGCAAGCCGTTTACCCGTCTCCCGCCTAGCTCCCAACCACTCTATATTAATCGCGCATGTGCCGCTGGTTATAGCAGGCTGCCGCATTCCCCTCTCTCCACACACCGCGCCTGCATCCTCGCCGCCGTTCCCAGTCGTAAACGCTCTCGGAAGTCTATCAGATGGCGACAAGGCGCATGATAACCAACAAGTGTAGGGGGTCATTTGTAGCCTTTTTCGATAAGTAAGAGTGTCGAACCCAACGAGGAGCTAAATGTAGAACAAATATTCCCTCAAGTTCTAATGACCACCGATACAACTCTACGCACGCTAATGCTTGCTTTACCTAGAACAAGTATGAAACTACTTTGTAGGTGATAGGATAGTTTGCATGAATAAAACTAGAAGTACTTAGCAAGAAATAAGATTACGAGTAAAAAGCAAGATAATAAAAATTATTTGTTTAGTAGAAAGCTTTTGTCAAACAAGAATGTTATTTGTCCCTAGGCAATTGATAACTAGACCGGTAATCATTCTTGCAATTTTACATGAGGGAGAGGCATGAGCCAACATACTTTCTCTACTTGGATCATATGGACTTATGATTGGAACTCTAGCAAGCATCCGCAACTACTAAAGATCATTAAGGTAAAACCCAACCATAGCATTAAGTATCAAGTCCTCTTTACTCCCATATGCAACAACCCACCTACTCGGGTTTATGCTTCTGTCACTCAAGCAACCCACCATAGGCAAATCATGAACACATTGCAACACCCTACAGCGGGGATCCCTCATGTTTACGCGAGACGGAGGGCACCGTAGGACATCACCATAATAAAATATACAATCATACCAACCACGATCATCAATTAGCACATAGGACAAAGCGGATCTACTCAAACATCATAGGATAGCCATATATCATTGGGAAATAATATACGTAGTTGAACATCATGTTTAAGTAGAGATTACAGCGGGGAGAAGGGGAGTTACACCACTGCATAGAGGGGGAGAGAGTTGGTGTTGACGGCGGCGAAGTTGTTGGAGTAGATCGCCATCACGATGCTTGCCCCGGCGGCGTTCCGGCGCCACCGGGAGAGAGGGGGAGAGAGCCCCCCTCCTTCTTCTTCTTCCTTGGCCTCCCCCTAGATGGGAGGAGAGCTCCCCCACTGGTCCATGGCCGCCATGGCGGCGGAGGGGCAGGAGCCCCTCCTAGATTGGATCACCCTCTCTGTTCTTTTCTGTTTCACGTTCCTGTTTTCTGGCCGAAAACCGCTTTAGATATTCTCGGAGATCCGTAACTCCGATCGGGCTGAAATTTTGAGGGGATTTTTATTCAAAAATTAGCTTCCTTGCGCCCGAAGGAGAGCTCCAACCGATGTACGAGGTGGGAAGCACCCACCAGGCCGTGGTTGGGCCCCCTAGCCACGCCCTAATGTATCGTGGGGGTTGTGGTCCTCCGTTTGCGTTGATTCCACTTCTCAAAATTCACAAATATTCCAAACAAAATCTCCGTAAATTTTTATTGCGTTTGGACTTCGTTTGATATGGTAATTCTGCGAAACAAAAAACATGCAGCAAACAGGAACTGGCACTGGGCACTGGATCAATAGGTTAGTCCAATAAATCATATAAAATGTTGCCAAAAATATGTGAAAGTTGTATAATATTGGCATGAAACAATCAAAAATTATAGGTACGACGGAGACGTATCAGCATCCCCAAGCTTAATTCCTGCTCGTCCTCGAGTAGGTAAATGATAAAAAAGATAATTTTTGATGTGGAATGCTACCTAGCATAATATTGATCATATATCTAATCATGGCATGAATATTAAGACACAAGTGATTCAAAGCAATAGTCTAGTTTTCACAGAAAGACATTAATACTCAGGCATCCCAACAAACAATCATGTCTTTGAAAATATCAAGGCTAAAGAAAGCTATCCCTACAAAATCATATAGCCTTGTCATGCTCTGTCTTCTTAACACAAAGTATAAATCCTGTACTACCCCGGTGTCAGCCAAGCAATTGGTTCATACTTTTTAACGCGCTTCAGCATTTTCAACTCTCACGCAATACATGAGCGCAAGCCATGGATATAGAACTATGGGTGGAATAGAATATGGTGGTAGGTTTCAAACGGGTAAAAGTGGAGAAGAAAGTCTCGCATCAACTCAGCGTATCAACGGGCTATGGAGATGCCCATCAATAGATATCAATGCGAGGAGTAGGGATTACCATGCAACGGATGCACTAAGAGCTATAAGTATATGAAAGCTCAATATGAAAACTAAGTGGGTATGCATATAACTCTATAATGAAAATTCCCACTAGTATATGAAAGTGACAACACAGGAGACTCTCTATATGAAAAACATGGTGCTACTTTGAAGCACAAGTGTGGAATTAGCATGCCACTATTCCTTCTTCTTTCATTTTTTTTCTTTCTTTTCTTTCTTTTCTTTTTCTTTTTTTCTATTTTTTTATTTTTCTATTTTTTCTTTCTTTGTCCGGAGCCTCATCCCGACTTGTGGGGGAATCATAGTGTAACAGCCCGAGACCGACGCTCCAGAAGATTCCCCTTTTATTTCCATTCTCGTTGCCTGATTCGTTCGGTTATCGCATTCATCATCGCATCATTCGCATCATCTGCATAGCATCATCACTAATTTTTGAAAACTTGCATCCGTCTTAGTTGCCGGTTCTCTCCGTTCGTGTCGTCGACCGTTTCGAGACCAACCACACACGCACGCGCCCATGGCATCGAAAAAATATTTTTAAAAAGTGCGTGGAAAATATTCTCGGATTGGGTCGAAAGTTGGCATGCGGTTTTGTTTTATTGTAGGTAGACCGCCTGCCAAATTTCGTCGCAATCAGAGTTCGTTAGATACCCGAACGGTCGACCGTAGCGGCACCGTCATCGGTTTATTATCGGACGTGTCGGTATTTCAAACTCGTGTCACTGGCCAGAACCTCCCTCTCTTCTCAGCCCAAACCTATCTACACATCCCACCTACCCAGCCTAGCCCCCCCTCCACTTCCGGAACGTCCGATCGGGATCGAACAGTCCGAAAACGGGCAATAACCCCTAACCTAACCATCCCTGCCTATTTAAGGACCTCCCCTAGTCCATTTTTGGGCCTAACCCTAGCCCTCCACCTCAAATTCCACGCAGCCAGCTTCCTCCCACCTCTCAGCCGCCGCCCACCTTGTGTTCAGCACCGGCGACCCCGCCGCCACTTGGCGCCTTCCGATTGGGCAACCGCCGTCGCGCCGGCTCCCCCAGCCAACCGGGGAGTGCCACGTCGCCCCTCTCTCTCCTATCCCCGCACGCAGCCAGCCTCCACCGCAGGCCCGCCCGAGCCTGCAGCTAGCCCGCCCCGGGCCGAACCGGGCACGGACGAGCCCGCGCCCCGCCGCCGCAACCGCCTGCTACTCCTCTCCGCTCCCGAGCAGAGCCGCCGGAGCGCAGCAGCCCCATGCCTTGCCGCGTCGGTCGGCCACCGGAGCCGCCGCCGCCCGTCGCCGGCGACCTCGCCGCCAGACCAGGCCGGGCCCCCGCCTCTCTCTCTCTCCTCTCCTTCCTCCCTCTCCCTCTCACTTGCCTCTCTCTCTCTCCCCCCGCTGCAGATCTTCCCTCCTATGGCGCTGCCGCCGCCTCGATCTGCTGCCGCGCCGCCGCCCATCGCCGGATCCGGCCGGCCTCCTCCAGTCCCGCCCGTCCCCTTCGGATCTGCGCCGCCGGAGGCCTCCGAGGCCCACGCCGCCGCTGCCGTGGCCGCCGGCCTCCTCTGCCCGTGGATCCGGACGGCCCCGTCCCCTGGCGTAGCGAGCCCGCCAACCAAACGCGCGCCCGCCTCGTCCCGGGTCCGCTCCGTCCAGATTTCGCGAGGGGTAATTTTTTTCTAAGTCCTTTTCGTGTGTTAAAATTCATCATACATGCATTTTGTGATGATGATAACTTTTAAACCGTGCATCCTATGAAAATGCATATTGTATGAAAGTTGCTCTACTCTTCGTGCTCTACATGTTGGTACCCTTTGTTTGTGCATTAGGATTAATTTGCATGCCCATATCTCTGTTGCAAAAGTGCATCTCATCGTAATAGTCGAATCTGTTATTTTATTCGATTTCGTGCGGACGGTTGCATCTCACCCGTAGGTCTTTTGCATGTGGTTTCTTCATGAGATGTGCCCTATTATATGTCTACTTTGATGCCATGCCATTGCTTGCCATGTAGAACATCATTAACATGTCAATTTGTCGCTCTCAAGTAGCCATCGTGTTAAAACTGTAATCTGTTAACGAAGAGTTCCATTTTGCGAGCATCCTATTAAGCAATCCATGACCCGTATGAACATGCGCCAATGGTATGTTTTGTAGTGTGACATGTCTAGTTGCTGTTAGTGGCCTTGCCATGCCCATAGATAATCGAATGCTACCGTTATTGCCATGTCAATATGCCTAGTCAATACTGCAGTTTGGGAGATTGTTAAATTTCACTAAGTCTGAAACTGTTATTTTGTTGCCATGTTGCCATGTGATTTGCTATTGATCTAGGAGTCTTTTGTGATTGCCACCAAGGAGTCTTTTGTTAAGCATGTTGTTGCCTATCATCTTGTGCCAATAGTTTGCATGAATATGTTTAGCATCATAATTATTTCTGTTGTCCAATATGTCAATCTGTTAAAAACTGCTGCACATGTCTACTCTAATTTTCACCAAGTCTGAGAATCTGTTTTCTTCAATATGCCATATTGTGTTGATGCTAGCCATGATTCTATGCATAATTAGACCTTGCCACCATGGAATGAATTGTAGTCCATCGTGTCTACTACCATGCTGTTAAGTTTCATGCCAATATATGACCTGTAGAATATAGTTTTACTGCTGCCAATATGCCTCCATGAAAATCTGCTATGCGAAAAACTGTTATTTTCACGAAGTCATAATCTGATATATTTTATTGCCATGTTGTGAGCTTCCTACCATGTGATCCATGACTGTTTTGAGTGTGAAATGTGAAGATGAAATGAATTGTGTGTTATATGCTACTGCCCCATGCTTAGTTTGTGCATTTTAGAATATTGTAGCTTGTTGTTTTCATGTGTGCAATATGCTATCTTGCTGTTTTGGACAGATTTGAACTAAAACTTGTATTGGTGATTGTGGTTGAACCGTAGCTCCGTTTTGCACATGCCATATATGAAACTTGCTTAGATTTCATGTAGTATCATAATATCTTGCTGCATTCATGATTTGAAATGTTTATGGTTGTCATTTTCATGCGTTTTGCATTCATGTCATGTTCATCTTGTGAAGGTCATATCTTTTAGACCGTAGCTCCGTTTGATATGTTCCATCTATGTAAATCGACTAGAATGACGTGTAGAATTGCATGGTATACTTTATTTTACTGTTTAATAAATATAAAACATGATTAGTTCAGATCTGGACCAATTTCAAAATTAACATATGGGGTCGTTTCGGAAATGCTATATGTTGTTTCCGGCCTCATTTAAGATGCCTGGATAGATAGTTTATTTATGCTTCACCTCTTGCCATGTTTAACAACATTTAATATTGTTGTGAAACCTAAACAGGAATGAACTAAGTAATTCGAACGTGGAGTTTCGTCAATATGCAACTCGTTGCATATTGAGCTTCACTTAATGTGTAGAAGTTGATTGTTGTGCTTGCCATGTCATGCATAACATGAATGTGTTGTGGTGTTCTTCATGTGTTGATTGTTGTTCCGGATTGCTTCTTCTCGATAGAGTTCCGGAACCGCTTCGGAGTGTGAGGATTCGTTCGACTACGTTGGTTCGTCTTCTTCATGGACTCGATCTTCTTCCAAGCGGGATCTCAGGCAAGATGATCATTTCCCTGGATACCATTACTATCATTGCCATGCTAGATGTCTCGTTTCTATCGCTGTCTCGCTACCTACCAATTGTATGTCAAGCCTCTCAAATTGCCATGAAAAGCCTCTAACCCCTCCACATCTCAGCAAACATTGTTTGGCTATGTTACTGCTTGCTCAGCCTTTCTTATAGCGTTGCTAGTTGCAGGTGCAATTGTTTCCATGGGTCAACATGGATATCCTTTTGTTATATCACAATATTATTGCTATTTAATTTAATGCACATATATACTTGCTAAAGGGTGGAAGGCTTGGCTTTTTGCTCGGTGTTTTATACCACTCTTGCCGCCCTAGTTACTTGTGTACCGGTGTTATGTTCCATAATTGAGCGCTCCTAACATGCTCGGGGTTGTTATGGGGACCCCCTTGATTTTCGTTTTAGGATAAAACTTGTCTGGCAAGGCCCAACATTGGTACTACATTTGCCTAATAACAACTAAAATTGCATAGGGACCCGCCGGCACCCGCGGATCTTTAATCCACAGCCCGGGCCAGTGCTCCTCATGAGTGTTGGTCCAAAACTAGAGCACTGTGCGGGGCCAACCCAGGGCAACTTGGGTGATTTCTATCAGGCCACCGTACGCGTAGCTTATCCGTCGTGTCCTGAGAACAAGATACGCGGCTCCTATCGGGTTCGTCGACGCGCTGGGCGGTCTTGCTGGACTTGTTTTACCTTTCTCGAACGTCTTGTGCGAGGAATTCCGAGAATACTTCGGGCTATCTCGAGGTTGCGGTTTTCCAGTGGAATTGCCTAGGAAGATCATGAGATTCATGGTCGAGGTTATTCCTGCGGCGTGTGGTTAGTTTGTGATGGATGAGTTGGAGCACCCCTGCAGGGTTAAATCTTTCGGAAAGCCGTTCCCGCGGTTACGTGGCAACTTGGAAACTTTGTTTAACACCCGGTCATAGAAAACTTGAAGTAAACTCTAATAAAATACACCAACTGTGTGCGTAACCGTGACTGTCTCTTCTCGCGAGCCCTTTTCCGTGAGAGAACACGGTGGGATTATGTTTGACGTAAGTAGGTGTTCAGGATCTCTTAGAGATCATCACTAGTTCACGTCCGTTTATACGACGATCATCCCCCCTTACTGTTGTACTCGTAAGTTAGCCACTCAAATAAATGTTTAGTGCTTGCTGTAGCCTCACCACTTAACCATACCTCACCCATTAAGCTTTAATAGTCTTGATACCCTTGGAAATGAGATTGTTGAGTCCCTGGGGCTCATAGATTACTACAACAACAGTTGCAGGTACAGGTAATGCGATGCTTTGACGTGAGAGCGATGCTTGTTTGATTTGGAGTTCTTCTTCTTCTTCTTCATCGATCTAGGATGGGTTCCAGGCGGCAGCCTGGGATAGGAAGGATGGATGTCATTTTATCATTTGTTTTCGTCCGTAGTCGGACCCTGCTCTTCTGTATGATGTTTGGATATGTTGTTGTATTGATGTGATATTGATGTAGCTTGTGGCGAGTGTAAGACAATTCCATATACTCATCTCTTCTTTACATGTACTGGTAATGATATCCATTCTTGCAAAACAACGAGATGCGCTTCTATCCCTGTCGAGGCCCTCGTGCCAAAATAAGGATAGGATCGCATCTTGGGCGTGACAAGTTGGTATCAGAGCCTGTACCGACCTAGGAGCCCCCTTGATTGATCGAACTTGTCCGAGTCGAGTCTTGAAAGAAAAACTATTTTGAGTCTAGTTATATATCGGAGAGTAGGTTTCTTTTACTCCTCTTCTATGCTCTGGTGAGGTATTCGACTTAGGAATTTTGATTCTACCCCTCTTCTCACTCAATTTTTTTTAGGATCATGCGGGTATTTTGGAAACTATATGATGCCGATGTGAAGGAATTCTGTCTTGGTGCCTCCTGTTATCGAGGAGTAGAGCTCCGAGGGATTTTTGCACATCGTTATCGTTTAGTTTCCTTAGTATCTCAGGACGGAGGATGTTCGAAATTGCTTCAATACTAGTAGTGGCGAGAGGAGTCTGGCATCCCCAGTACTGGTGGAGAGAGTTCGGATGTACTGCCATACTTAGTATCGTTGTGATTATGAGTGTCTGAGGTAGACGAGTTTGCGGAGTTTCTTGGATTATGGTGTGGAAGGTTGCGGGTGCAGTTGTAGCTGATTACCTTGGGTATGTTCCTGGGTCCGCAACCCGAATCACATAAACAAGAAAGACTTCGGAAATTCATAGGTGGGAATTCAAGTAGTTACCTAGGATTATCCTTCCAACAAATACAATGGGTTATGTATTTGTTCCCGGCTTAATTCTCAAGCCTCACCCTTTGTGTTGTTTTGGAGTATGGTAATTCGAGTTGCTTCGATGTCAAGTGGTGATTTCATATCTTTCCTAACCGGTGTGTTTCTCATCAAGATAATTCATCCCTCTCCAATATTTGCAAGATCAATCCTCATATTCCTTTCCGGAGTTCGTCTCATCTGTCCCAAGTTGTCTTTGTTTTTCCCCACCCTCCCGCCCTTTTTCGTCAATAATTAAATTCTCATCCAAGTGCCTTTCTCTTCATTGATGCTTCCGCTATCATTTCTTCCGTATTGTATCCGGTGATTCATTGTGAAAATCCGCAATTGTTAAGTTCATCGTTCTTCATTCTCGTTTTCTTCTCCAGTGGATTCAATTCTAGCGTTGGGTGCTCATCATACCATTTCCATTTTCTAATTGCTCTCCCATGTTGGAATTCTTATCCAAGCCTCTCTTGATTATTCATCTCTCTATTCTATCCGGAGTGTTGAAGATATCTCAGAAGCTCGTGTTTTCATTCAATCCTTTTATATATTTCGAGGTTCTCACCTCATCAAGTTTTCAATTGTTCAGGTGCAATCTCTCTTTCTAAGCAATCACTTCAACGCTGATCTCTGTGAGTGGGCTCATAACCCACAGGTTTTTCCCCAGGATCTTACCTGGCTCTTCTAATCTTTTCCGGAGATCTCAAGCTCTTGTCTAATGACGTAGGAATGAATTTCATCAGTCATATTCTTTCTCGAAGATCGCGTCTATATCATTTTAATCATTGGCTCAACCTTTCTTTATTCATTATCCCGGAGTGTCTCAGTAATTCTTGGTGGTGTTTCTCGCCATCATTCTTTGCCTTGAAGACCAAGAAGAGTTTCTCTTAAATCTTTCTCCGTTCTTTCAAAGATTTGTCATCTCAGCTTCGTGCTATCCTCTCAATTTGTTTTCGATCATGAGTAATTCTTTCCATATCTATCCGGAGCATTTAAGAGTTATTGTCATTTCTCGATCCTCCGAAGGCCATCATTTCAGAAGATTTCTTCGTTCTCAGCTTTCAGCTTTCATTCTCTAATTCTTCTCAATTGTTGTCTCTTCGTTCGTCTCCATTATCCCGGTGCCTTGGATCGTGACCTCTTCGTTCTCTTGTATCTCCATTCGTTCATGGTATCCTCATTCGTTTGTGAATTCGTACCGGTGTTTCGTTCAAGACTTCTTCAAGTTTGTGTCATCTCTCTTCAATCTTTTTCAAGAAGAATAAGTGGTATGCTAAATCCGTGCTTGTCATCAATTCAACTTGATGAAGGAGAAGCATAACATAATTCTTATTCTTGTTTCATCAAGATGATTTCAATCCTTCTTCCGAAGTTGTTCATGATATCAATTCTAGATTCTAAGTGTCCATCTTTTCTTTTCCGGAGTGCCAGGTTTTTCTCAAGTATCTCGTCGCGAAGCTTCATCTATATCTTTGAAAGGCTTCAACTCTTATTCTTTTCAACCTTCATTTCTTTTCTACCATCCTTTCATTCCAGTGTTCTTCAAGAGGTTCTTCATGGTGGCTCGTCAAGGATTTCTTTCATTTCTCGAAGTGTTCTTCAAGATTCTTGTGGTAGTACCTCAAGTATTCTTATCTTGCATTTCAAAGTGCAATTCTTTCTTCCTTATCTTTTGAGATAGTACTATAGCATTCTTGATTCATGAGGAGTCTCGAAGAGAATTATCAAGAGTGACATAATTAAATCCATCATTCCTTTCTTAGATTTATCTTGGATTGGATTTCACCTAAAGCACTTCCTAAAGATTGTTGCTATCATGGTGTTTATCAATGATCCAAGCTCTCAATGTATCCTCTTGGTGAAAGAAGTTTTCACCTCTTCGTTGATCTCAATGAATCAATTGTTTCTGTTAGTGTCCGGTTGTCACCTCATAATTTTGAGATGTTTTCCATAAGCCCACATCAAGCTTGTTCTTTTCGTTGTTGATTTTTCAACAACTCCGTTCAATCTCTTCTTGTAAGATGCTTTTCAAATTCAATTGTGGTAGTAATTGGCATTTTCTTCTCCGTTCGTTTCTTTCCAACGATCTAGTTTCTATTCTTTTGTGTTGGAGGCATTGTGATGTTGCTCTCTTCGACCATCGTCTCATTTGGCTAAGATCATGATCTTTCATTGCTTATTCATTGAACCGGTGTGTTGTGTCCTCTTTTCAAGTTCTTTCCCTCTTATCAAGTTGTCTTCTCTTTTCTACCGAAGTGCTGCCCAAATTTCTTTTGAAACCTTGCTTGTTCCTCATGTCATTCTTCATCTCTTTCCAACCTTCATGTTTTTATGGTTTCACTCGTTTGTCAAGGAAGCAACTAAGTTTTACCTCTTCCTCTTGCTCTTTCTCTTCCCCTTCTCATTCTAAGATCTTGGGTCGAGATCTCTTGTAAGTGGAGGAGAGTTGTAATAGCCCGAGACCGACGCTCCAGAAGATTCCCCTTTTATTTCCATTCTCGTTGCCTCATTCGTTCGGTTATCGCATTCATCATCGCATCATTCGCATCATCTGCATAGCATCACCACTAATTTTTGAAAACTTGCATCCGTCTTAGTTGCCGGTTCTCTCCGTTTGTGTCATCGACCGTTTCGAGACCAACCACACACGCACGCGCCCGTGGCATCGAAAAAATATTGTTTTAAAAAGTGCGTGGAAAATATTCTCGGATTGGGTCGAAAGTTGGCATGCGGTCTTCTTTCTTGTAGGTAGACCACCTGCCAAATTTCGTCGCAATCAGAGTTCGTTAGATACCCGAACGGTCGACCATAGCGGCACTGTCATCGGTTTATTATCGGAATGTTTCGGTATTTCAAACTCGTGTCACGGGCCGCAACCTCCCTCTCTTCTCAGCCCTAACCTATCTACACAGCCCACCTACCCAGCCTAGCCCCCAATCCACTTCCGGACCATCCGATCGGGATCGAACGGTCCGAAAACGGGCAAAAACCCCTAACCTAACCATCCCTGCCTATTTAAGGACCTCCCCTAGTCCATTTTTGGGCCTAACCCTAGCCCCCCACCTCAAATTCCGCACAACCAGCTTCATCCCACCTCTCAGCCGCCGCCCACCTCGTGTTCAGCGCCGGCGACCCTGCCGCCGCCACTTGGCGCCTTCCGATTGGGCAACCGCCGTCACGCCAGCTCCCCCAGCCAACTGGGGAGTGCCACATCGCCCCTCTCTCTCCTATCCCCGCGCACAGCCAGCCTCCACCGCAGGTCCGCCCGAGCCTGCAGCTAGCCCGCCCCGGGCCGAACCGGGCCCGGACAAGCCCGCGCCCCACCGCCGCAACCGCGTGCTGCTCCTCTTCGCTCCCGAGCAGAGCCGCCGGAGCGTAGCAGCCCCGCGCCTCGCCGCGTCGGTCGTCCACCGAAGCCGCTGCCGCCCGTCGCCGGCGACCTCACCACCGGACCAGGACGGGCCCCCACCTCTCTCTCTCTCCTCTCCTTCCTCCCTCTCCCTCTCACTGGCCTCTCTCTCTCTCCACCCCCCGCTGCAGATCTTCCCTCCTATGGCGCCGCCGCCGCCTCGATCTGCTGCCGCGCCGCCGCCCATCGCCGGAGATCGCCGGATCCGGCCGGCCACCTCCAGTCCCGCCCGTCCCCTTCGGATCTGCGCCGCCGGAGGCCTCCGAGGCCCACGCCACCGCTGCCGTGGCCGCCGGCCTCCTCTGCCCGTGGATCGGGACGGCGCCGTCCCCTCGCGTAGCGAGCCCGCCAACCAATCTCGCGCCCGCCACGTCCCTGGTCCGCTCCGTCCAGATTTCGCGAGGGGTAATTTTTTTTCTAAGTCCTTTTCGCGTGTTAAAATTCATCATACATGCATTTTGTGATGATGATAACTTTTAAACCGTGCATCCTATGAAAATGCATATTATATGAAAGTTGCTCTACTCTTCGTGCTCTACATGTTGGTACCCTTTGTTTGTGCATTAGGATTAATTTGCATGCCCATATCTCTATTGCAAAAGTGCATCTCATCGTAATAGTCGAATCTGTTATTTTATTCGATTTCGTGCGGACGGTTGCATCTCACCCGTAGGTCTTTTGCATGTGGTTTCTTCATGAGATGTGCCCTATTATATGTCTACTTTGATGCCATGCCATTGCTTGCCATGTAGAACATCATTAACATGTCAATTTGTTGCTCTCAAGTAGCCATTGCGTTAAAACTGTAATCTGTTAACGAAGAGTTCCGTTTTGCGAGCATCATATTAAGCAATCCATGACCCGTATGAACATGCGCCAATGGTATGTTTTGTAGTGTGACATGTCTAGTTGCTCTTAGTGACCTTGTCGTGCCCATAGATAATTGTAATGCTACTGTTATTGCCATGTCAACATGCCTAGTCAATACTGCAGTTTGGGAGATAGTTAAATTTCACCAAGTCTGAAACTGTTATTTTGTTGCCATGTTGCCATGTGATTTGCTATTGATCTAGGAGTCTTTTGTGATTGCCACCAAGGAGTCTTTTGTTAAGCATGTTGTTGCCTATCATCTTATGCCAATAGTTTGCATGAATATGTTTAGCATCATAATTATTTCTGTTGTCCAATATGTCAATCTGTTAAAAACTGCTGCACTGTCTACTCTAATTTTCACTAAGTCTGAGAATCTGTTTTCTTCAATATGCCATATTGTGTTGATGCTAGCCATGATTCTACGCATAATTAGACCTTGTCACCATGGAATGAATTGTAGTGCATCATGTCTACTACCATGCTGTTAAGTTTCATGCCAATATATTACCTGTAGAATATAGTTTTACTGCTACCAATATGCCTCCATGAAAATCTGCTATGCTAAAAACTGTTATTTTCACTAAGTCATAATCTGCTATATTTTGTTGCCATGTTGTGAGCTTCCTACCATGTGATCCATGACTCTTTTGAGTGTGAAATGTGAAGGTGAAATGAAGTGGGTGTTATATGCTACTGCCCCATGCTTAGTTTGTGCATTTTAGAATATTGTAGCTTTTTGTTTTCATTTGTGCAATATGCTATCTTGCTGTTTTGGACAGATTTGAACTAAAACTTGTATTGTAGATTGTGGTTGAACCGTAGCTCCGTTTTGCACATGCCATATATGAAACTTGCTTAGATTTCATGTAGTATCATAATATCTTGCTGCATTCATGATTTGAAATGTTTGTGGTTGTCATTTTCATGCGTTTTGCATTCATGTCATGTTCATCTTGTGAAGGTCATATCTTTTAGACCGTAGCTCCGTTTGAGATGTTCCATATATGTAAATCGACTACAATGACGTGTAGAATTGCATGGTATACTTTATTTTACTGTTTAATAAATATAAAACATGATTAGTTCAGATCTGGACCAATTTCGAAATTAACATATGGGGTCGTTTTGGAAATGCTATATGTTGTTTCCGGCCTCATTTAAGATGCCTAGATAGATAGTTTATTTATGCTTCACCTCTTGCCATGTTTAACAACATTTAATATTGTCGTGTACCTAAACGGGAATGAACTAAGTAATTCGAACGTGGAGTTTCGTCAATATGCAACTCGTTGCATATTGAGCTTCACTTAATGTGTAGAAGTTGATTGTTGTGCTTGCCATGTCATGCATAACATGAATGTGTTGTGGTGTTCTTCATGTGTTGATTGTTGTTCCGGATTGCTTCTTCTCGATAGAGTTCCGGAACCGCTTCGGAGTGTGAGGATTCGTTCGACTACGTTGGTTCGTCTTCTTCATGGACTCGATCTTCTTCCAAGCGGGATCTCAGGCAAGATGATCATTTCCCTGGATACCATTACTATCATTGCCATGCTAGATGTCTCGTTTCTATCGCTATCTCGCTACCTACCACTTGTATGTCAAGCCTCCCAAATTGCCATGAAAAGCCTCTAACCCCTCCACATCCCAGCAAACATTGTTTGGCTATGTTACTGCTTGCTCAGCCTTTCTTATAGCGTTGCTAGTTGCAGGTGCAATTGTTTCCATGGGTCAACATGGATATCCTGTTGTTATATCACAATATTATTGCTATTTAATTTAATGCTCATATATACTTGGTAAAGGGTGGAAGGCTTGGCCTTTTTCTCGGTGTTTTGTTCGACTCTTGCCGCCCTAGTTACTTGTGTACCGGTGTTATGTTCCATAATTGAGCGCTCCTAACATGCTCGGGGTTGTTATGGGGACCCCCTTGATTTTCGTTTTAGGATAAAACTTGTCTGGCAAGGCCCAACATTGGTACTACATTTGCCTAATAACAACTAACATTGCATAGGGACCCGCCGGCACCCGCGGATCTTTAATCAACAACCCGGGCCAGTGCTCCTCATGAGTGTTGGTCCAAAACTAGAGCACTGTGCGGGGCCAACCCAGGGCAACTTGGGTGATTTCTATCAGGCCACCGTATGCGTAGCTTATCCGTCGTGTCCTGAGAACGAGATACACGGCTCCTATCGGGTTCGTCGACGCGCCGGGCGGTCTTGCTGGACTTGTTTTACCTTTCTCGAACGTCTTGTGCGAGGAATTCCAAGAATACTTCGGGCTATCTCGAGGTTGCGGTTTTCTAGTGGAATTGCCTAGGAAGATCACGAGATTCGTGGTCGAGGTTATTCCCGCGGCGTGTGGTTAGTTTGTGATGGATGAGTTGGAGCACCCCTGCAGGGTTAAATCTTTAGGAAAGCCATGCCCGCGGTTACGTGGCAACTTGGAAACTTTGTTTAACATCCGGTCATAGCAAACTTGAAGTAAACTCTAATAAAATACACCAACTCTGTGCGTAACCGTGACTGTCTCTTCTCGTGAGCCCTTTTCCGAGAGCGAACACGGTGGGATTATGTTTGACGTAAGCAATTGTTTAGGATCTCTTAGAGATCATCACTAGTTCACGTCCGTTTATTCGACGATCATCCCCCCTTACTCTTGTACTCGTAAGTTAGCCACTCAAATAAATGCTTAGTGCTTGCTGCAGCCTCACCACTTAACCATACCTCACCCATTAAGCTTTAATAGTCTTGATACCCTAGGAAATGAGATTGTTGAGTCCCTGTGGCTCATAGATTACTACAACAACAGTTGTAGGTACAGGTAATGCGATGCTTTGACGTGAGAGCGATGTTTGTTTGATTTGGATTTATTCTTCTTCTTCTTCTTCTTCATCGATCTAGGATGGGTTCCAGGCGGCAGCCTGGGATAGCAAGGATGGATGTCATTTTATCGTTTGTTTTCGTCTGTAGTCGGACCCTGCTCTTTTGTATGATGTTTGGATATGTTGTTGTATTGATGTGATATTGATGTAGCTTATGGCGAGTGTAAGCCAATTCCATATACTCATCTCTTCTTTACATGTACTTGTAATGATATCCATTCTTGCAAAACGACGAGATGCGCTTCTATCCCTGTCGAGGTCCTCGTGCCAAAATAAGGATAGGATCGCATCTTGGGCGTGATACATAGTTTCCATCATCCTTTCATCACTGGGGCATGCTCTTAATAATGAATAATGATGATCATCACACTTCTATTTACTTACAACTCAACACTACAACGATAGTAGAACAAAGTATGACTCTATATGAATGCAATGATCTAGCATAGCAAAGATATCAAAAAACGGACAAGCCATGAAAACATCATGCTAGCTATCTTACGATCATGTAATGCAACATGAAAATGAATGCACAAGTCATCAAAACGGAGGCGGTGGAAGTTGCATGGAAATATATCTCGGAATGGCTATGGAAATGCCATAATAGGTAGGTATGGTGGCTGTTTTGAGGAAGATATAATAAGGCTTATGTGTGATAGAGCGTATCATATCACGGGGTTTGGATGCACCGGCGAAGTTTGCACCGACTCTCGAGGTGAGAAAGGGCAATGCACGGTACCGTAGAGGCTAGCAAATTGCGGAAAGGTAAGAGTGCGTATAATCCATGGACTCACATTAGTCATAAAGAACTCACATACTTATTGCAAAAGTTTTATTAGCTCTCTCGAAGCAAAGTATTACTACGGATGCTCCTAGGGGGAGGTTGGTAGGAGTTAACCATCGCGCGCCCCCGACCTTCACAGAAAGATAGACAATCAAGAATAAATTGTGCTCCAACTTCCTAGCATAACAGGAGACTATACGTGCATGCTTCGGGAATCACAAACCTTAACACTAATATCTTACTAAACATGATCATCCACTAGTACCTCCCACATATTATCATCTCTATATCTCAAAACTATTGCAAGGAATCAAACATATCATATTCAGTGATCCCAAAGTTCTCTGTAGGATTTTATGACTAACCATGTGAATGACCAATTCCTGTTGACTCTCTAAATAGATATAAGTGAAGCAAGAGAGTTTAATTCTTTCTACAAAAAACCATGCTCTAATAAATATAAGTGAAGCAAAAGAGCATTCTATGAATAACGGTTTTCTATGTGAAGAGAAACAGGCAATCCAAACTTCAAATGATATAAGTGAAGCACATGCAGCATTCTATAAAGCCATACTCAAAAGATATAAGTGAAGTGCAATGAGCATTCTATAAATCAAACATGGACTATCTCATACCAGCATGGTGCATAAAAGTAAAGTGAAAACTAAACACAAAAGACGCTCCAAGATTTGCACATATCACATGAATGAAACGAATCCGAAAACATACCGATACTTGTTGATGAAAGATGGGATGCCTTCCGGGGCATCCCCAAGCTTAGACGCTTGAGTCTCCTTGGATATTTACTTGGGGTGCCTTGGGCATCCCCAAGCTTGAACTCTTGCCTCTCCTTCTTCTCCTCATATCGAGACCTCCTCGATCTTCGAACACTTCATCCACACAAAACTTAACAGAAGATTGGTAAGATCCGTTAGTATAATAAAGCAAAATACTACTTTAAGTACTGTTGCAAACCAATTAATATTTTATATTTGCATTATCCCTGCTGTATTATAACTTTTCTATGGCTTATACCACCGATAAAATCGATAGTTTCATCAAAACAAGCAAAGCAATGCATCAAAAACAGAATCTGTCTTAAACAGGACAGTCTGCAGTAATCTGAACTTTGACCATACTTCTGTAACTCCAACAATTCTGCAAAATTAGGAAAAATTAAACATTTTGTATAGAAATACTGTGTAAAAAATTCAGAAACTTTTGACGTTCCAGTAAAAAATGAAAATTCATGTTCTACAGCCAAAGTTTCTGTTTTTACACCGCACATACCAACAAGCAATCTAATCATCCTAAAGGCAAATCTTGGCACATTATTTTTATAATACAATGGATTTGTACAAGGGGTAATTATTTTTGTTGGAAATTTTTCCGTGATTCAAGATTCACAAAGTTTCCATGGGCATGAACAAAAGTTCAAGGACGTCCCCCACTTCAACGATGCTCATCATCTTTCTCACTTTCACCTTTACTTTTGTGAAGTTTTAGGTTCCACCCTATATATTTTTGTTCTTAAACTTTATAAAAGCACACAACAGAATAAAATGACTCTCTAAAACTTCCAGGTTGTATCCCTGGCAGCGCTTTCTTTAAAGCCATTAAGCTAGGCATAAAGTGCTCAAGTAATTGATCCACCCGGATCCCAAGGTATATCAAAGCCAATTTTAATTAACATTGATATGTAATTTAGTAATGAGCACAAGGTTATATATATCATGCAATGACGAAGTCTAACTCTCTTCCTATGCATTGGCATGTCATAAAAGAACAATTCATGCACATCAAGTAAAGGCCAATACATAGCATAAGTAGTTTCTTGCAATTTTATCGTATTGGAAACATAAAGAGGTGGAGATGTAGTTCCTCTCTCATAATAATTGCAAGTAGGAGCAGCAAGCACATACATATTATATTCATCAAAATCATCATGTGTATTAGCAAAACGCAACCCATCAATGTAATCCTTAGTAAGAGCAAACTTGTCCGATATAGTGTAGTTGGGAGAATTCAAAAGGATAATAGGACTATCATGTGTGGGTGCAATAGCAACAATTTCATTCTTAACATAAGGAACTATAGCAAGTTCATCTTCATAAGCATAATTCATATTGGCATCTTGGCCACAAGCATAGCAAGCATCAAGTTCATCAAAAAGGGATGTTTCAAATGAATCCAAGGGATCATAGCAATCATCATAGCATTCATCATGGCATTCATCCTTTGGTATGTATGAAGGGAAATTAAAAAATGTATGAGTTGAAGAGTTACTCTCATTAGAAGGTGGACACGGGTAGCTAATCCGCTCTTCCTCCTTTTGTTCTTCGCTCTCCTCCTCATCTTCTTCATCTAATGAGCTCACAGTTTCAGCAATTTCTTCTTCCATAGATTCCTGCAAAATATTAGTATCTTCCAAGGCAGCGGTCATTCTTTCAACAAATTAAATAATATCATAACTGTATTCATAGTTCTCATAGCAATATTTAAGTATGGATAAAATTTCAAATTCATAAGGAACATCATCATCATACTTTTCAAGCAAATAAGCAATTTCATAAGCTCCTTTAAAAGCAACACATTCTTCTATTCGTTCCACATCATAGTAATCATAAATACCTTTAGCATAAGAAGCTAAGGTTTAATTATCATTAAATTTGCATTGAAAAGGAAGGTGTCGAGCTTCTATATTAGAGCAACAAGTAAAGTCACATCTCGAGCCTGCATCCCAACCAAACCATTCCAGTATTCTAATTTGATTCCATAAGTGTTTCCCTTTTTGAGATAAGCGATAATCCCTAAATTACTCACGTTGATCCAATGTGTATCCCATTATAAAGTTCCTTGAGGATTTCTCGGGATTATCGAAGGAGTAATTAACGTGTCCCACATAACTAGCATCGAGGGTTTTAGGAGGTTCCCCATCTCCATGAGTAGCAGGAACAACTAATTTTTTTGGTGTTTCGTGTTCCATATCCATAACTAAAGATATAAAACAACTAATAATAGAAAATAAAAATTACTTAGTGATAAATAAAGCAAGCACACACGAGAATATTCACCCCATGCTATTGCTCCCCGGCAACGGCGCCAGAAAAAGGTATTGATAACCCACAAGTGTAGGGGATCGTTTGTAGCCTTTTTCGATAAGTAAGAGTGTCGAACCCAATGAGGAGCTAAAGGTAGAACAAATATTCCCTCAAGTTCTATCGACCATCGATACAACTCTACGCACGCTAATGCTTGCTTTACCTAGAACAAGTATGAAACTACTTTGTAGGTGATAGGATAGTTTGCACGAATAAAACTAGAAGTACTTAGCGGGAAATAAGACTACGAGTAAAAAGCAAGATAATAGAAGTTAGTTGTTTTGTAGAAAGCTTTTGTCAAACAAGAAGGTTATTTGTCCCTAGGCAATTGATAACTAGACCGGTAATCATTCTTGCAATTTTACATGAGGGAGAGGCATGAGCTAACATACTTTCTCTACTTGGATCATATGCACTTATGATTGGAACTCTAGCAAGCATCCACAACTACTAAAGATCATTAAGGTAAAACCTAACCATAGCATTAAGTAGCAACTCCTCTTTACTCCCATATGCAACTACCCACCTACTCGGGTTTATGCTTCTGTCACTCAAGCAACCCACCATAGGCAAATCATGAACACATTGCAACACCCTACAGCAGTGATCCCTCACGTTTGCGCGAGACGGAGGGCACTGTAGGACAACACCATAATAAAATATACAATCATACCGACCACGATCATCAATTAGCCCATAGGACAAAGCCGATCTACTCACACTTCATAGGATAGCCACATATCATTGGGAAATAATATACAGAGTTGAACACCATGTTTAAGTAGAGATTACAGCGGGGAGAAGGGGAGTTACACTGCTCTATAGAGGGGGAGAGAGTTGGTGTTGACGGCGGCGAAGTTGTTGGAGTAGATCGTCGTCACGATGCTTGCCCCGGCGGCGTTCCGGCGCCACCGGGAGAGAGGGGGAGAGAGCCCCCCTCCTTCTTATTATTCCTTGGCCTCCCCCCTAGATGGGAGGAGAGTTCCCCTCTGGTCCATGGCCGCCATGGTGGCGGAGGGGCAGGAGCCCCTCCTAGATTGGATCTCCCTCTCTGTTCTCTTCTGTTTCACGTTCCTGTTTTCTGGCCGAAAACCATTTCTTATATTCCCGGAGATCCATAACTCCGATCGGGCTGAAATTTTGAGGGGATTTTTATCAAAAAATTAGCTTCCTTGCGCCTGATGGAGAGCTCCAACCGACGTACGAGGTGGGCAGCACCCACCAGGTCGCGGTTGGGCCCCCTGGTCGCGCCCTGATGTATCGTGGGGGCTGTCGGCCTCCGTTTGCGTTGATTCAACTTCTTAAAATTCACAAATATTCCAAAAAAAATCTCCGTAAATTTTTATCGCATTTGGATTTCGTTTGATATGGTAATTCTGCGAAACAAAAAACATGCAACAAACAGGAACTGGCACTGGGCACTGGATCAATAGATTAGTCCAATAAATCATATAAAATGTTGCCAAAAATATGTGAAAGTTGTATAATATTGGCATGAAACAATCAAAAATTATAGATACGATGGAGACGTATCAGCGCACCATCGGAGGGAGTGGTGACGCGGGGGTCGAAGCCGGGGCCGGGGAAGCAACTAAGCATCTCTTTATGCTGGGCGACGAGGTTGCCCTCCCAGCCGATGAGGTCTCACGCGGACAGAAGCACGGGAATGATGTCGTAAGCCTCGTCGTGCCTCCCCAACAGGAGGCGGTGCTGCACAGAGACTACTACAAACTCTCTGATGACCACTCCACCGACGACGACTCTGACGGCGACAACTCCGACGACGACGGAGAACAGGTTAGACCCCCCCTTATTTTGGTAACTATATCATAGGGTATCTCTAATTAGTTATGTTTTCCTCCTTTTTGTAATTCGTCCGGGGTTCATGTTATTTCAATCCATGTAACCAGAGTAAGATTCGATAGATCCGTGTTAGTGTGTACGTATTGATTGTTTGGTAGGTAAATGATAAGTGAATTGGATAAGTGACAACCGTACATACGATTATGCTAGTATGATGTGTAAGGTTTTACAGTGATTTAATGGTTGACCTCTACAAATGATCATTTTGCTAATAATCTGTCTACATAGATGATTGTGCATGTACCCATTTGTAAATAAGCACTGTATAAGAGCATGCAGATCACTACTTTAGTGATAATGTGGAGTAGTACTTACTTCAAAGTTCCTTGTTTGTTTGAAAATAATCGGTTCATGCATTTAAAGTCATTAGTTAATAATTTTGTTGCACTAAGTTGTTTGTGATATCATTTTATGCATTTTATTCATCAATGTCATGATTTTTTATTATATGTATAGGTGCTATCTGACGACGTTGCCAGTGATAAGTACGACCAGAGAAGGTACAACAAGCAAAAGCTCAAGGAGCTCTATGCGGGAACGCATAACCGTCGTATCAGGACCCGGAATGGGGGCTTCAGATGCCCGTTCTGTGCCCAAAGGCTTAACCCCGTGTTTGCAAGTGTTCTGGCGCATGCTAGAGGACGAGCCGTTGGCTCTTTCAAGCAGAAGTATTCTCGGAGGGTGGCGCACGCCACGTACGCGGAGTACCTGAAGAAAGTTTACGTTGTTGGTGGGTACGATTAGGATTGAGTTATATATACATGTCCTGATGCCAGCACTACCCTAGCTATCTATAGTTTGTGCGTCTTATATCTGTGCTTGAGTATGTTTATTATGTGTTGATCTAGATGTCGGTGAGACTCTGTTTTATGAACTAATAGGTAGAGCAATGTAATTGCAGTCTTGAGCTGCAATTAGTTTGGTTGATGGAATATTTACGCTTATCTTAGAGTCCCCACACAATTTACTACTAGCAACTGTTTGCCCACAGCACGCACAGCTACGTTTTAGTGTTGACAGTTTTTTTACACTATGCATATTACGGTCAAAAATGCTTGACTTACTTGCAAACTTGTTGAATGCGGTAAAAAATCCAGGTGTCACACGAAAAGATGAAATCTGGAACCCAAAAACTTGGTTATTTTCCCGGATTGTAACCGGGTGCGAGGACTAACATTGTGCCGCGACACACGTGTGTCCTGATTGTCCAGAACGCATTCCCGTGCATCGAACGTCTGTGGCAGTAGGATTTACACGGACCACGACAGTCCATTTACATCGTAGTTACACTTATCGCAAACGGCTATGTCTACTGAACCGTCGCCTCCGAAGCACATTATTATTCTGGCCGAGAAAACCCTCACCATCGTCCCCGCTTAACAAAACCCGCACCGTCCTTCCCAGTCAAACCCGCACTGCATATTCCACACCGCTGCTTAGTGCTGAACTTGTACGCTGCTTTATGTCATTGCACACACATCGTTTTTACTAACCGTTTGCCATTTAACGCCCCCAATAATGGGAGCTTCTTCCAGCCGACGCGTCGCCAACCGAGCTGGGCAGGAGGCTGTGCGCGTTTGCGCGTGGGAACGGGCTCACCAACGATACGTTGGCGGCACTTCGAGCCACCACGTGACCAAACGAACCGCCGGGAACGCTTGTTCGTGCGCTGGTCAAGCTTGCACAATAATCCTCCGCCGGCAACGCGGTGACAAGACGTGCCAATTACAGCCCATCCAGCCCCCATTTACTCCACCGCTCATTTAACCTATTGTCTCTCTTCAACCTTTCCCCACAACGCAAGAAGCACACCCACACTCCAAATACAGAGAGGATATCCTGCTCGGCTCCAATGGCGGAGCTCCCAGCGGATGCCGACGACGAGCGGCAGTTCACCATTCGTGCCTACGTGGACATCCACGTAAGGTTCAAGAACCTCACGGTGGTGTACACCAACGACCCGATCTGGGTGGAGAACTCCATCCACACCATGGAGCAATTACTTGTCTATGAAAAGTACAAAGTGGTCGGCTTCGACCTCGAGTAAACCGGCGGTCATGCCGGGCATGATCAGGAGGTTGCTGTTGCCCAACTATGAGTGGGCCATTACATCTTCGTCTACCACTACTGCCTGGCCACAAGGCCTTGCGATCGATTTACCAGGTTTGTCAACAGCCCCGACTACATATTCGGTATGGTGGACACCACCAACGATGAAAAGGTGCTCAAGACGACTGGCTTGGCCTTCCGCAATCTTGTGGACATCCAATGCCTATACAAGATCTTGGGCGGCGAGGAGAAGCATAAGGACTCCCTGGTTGACCTTGCCATGGCCATCATCGACCCCTACTACAGAGGAATGAAGGATGTCTGCAAGAAGAAGGTTGCCTGGCACCGCGCCTGGGTCTGAACACTGGATGAAGATCACATCAAGTACGCGGCCAAGGACTCGTACGTAAGCTACGAGATGTGTAGGCGGATCGTTGACATGAGGAAGTGCCTCCGTCCTACGCCAATCGGCACCCCTCATCACAAGAACTATAGATGAATGATTTGATGATCGTCACTACTAGTTTAGTATGCATGTACTTGTTAATTGATGTGTGCAAATGTTATCTGTAGTCAGTAATGTAATTAGATGTTTATTTAGGTTATGCAATCATGATGTTGTTCTGTAGACAGAGCATAGATGCTATATGCAGACATAGCAGATCACATCGCTTACGATTATAGAAACGAACATGTCGGTGATGATTTCAACAATCACAGACAATTGGGTGCGAGCAAGTGTTTGCCCATAGGCCACATCACACACACATTATTATCAGGAATCGTCTGTCTTTTTATCGGTCTTCCCACCCAATTCCGAGTACGGACCTGTTTGCCGGGTATCACACACATCTTGTTACGCAGAATCGTTTGTGATACTTTTGATCAACCCAAACAGTTAGTCCAAACGACCTGTTTGCCGGGTATCACATACAACCATGCAAATGACATCTTATGAGGGAGACTCTTATTTTGGTAGTACTATCTTTTCCTTAGTATGCAATGGCCGATTAATATCTGGACATCAATATGCAATTGACGATTAATATGCGGACCTTAAGAAGCAGAACCACGACCGAGGGTATCCTACGCGGCTCCAATGGCACTCCCAGTGGCTGCCGATGACGAGCGCCAGTTCACTATGCATGCCGTAGTGGACATGCCCTGTCTGTTCGTGGTGTACACCAAACATCCGATCTGGATGGAGAACTCCGACGTCATGGACCTGTTACTTGACGAGGACAAGTAAATAGTGGTCTGGTTCGACCTCGCGTCCCACCGCGTGCTCTGCTCTCGCGTCCCTGCGCGTGCTCTACTCTCTCGCCCCTGTGCATGCTCTGCTCTCGCGCCCCTCCGCGCGCGCTCTGCTAGCGGTTGGGGCCGGCCCACGATCACGTTCGGGGCTCCATAGGCATGCGGTTGCGCCACGCGCGTCGCCCCATGCAGTTACGTGCTCCACGACTGAATCACGCGCTGCAAAAACTGCCATCCGGACGTGCCAGTTTTCCAGGACGTCTGGCCCCCATTTATACCCACGGCCATTAACCATAGTCTCTTCACACTTTCAATCACGCCCCACAACACAATCAGCGCACCCTGGACGATGCATACAGAGAGGATGTCGAGCGGCGCTCCAATGGAGTTCGGCGTGCATCATGTGGAGACCCACATGAGGAAGACGGACCTCACGGTGGTGTACACCAACGACCTGGGCATGGTGGAGGACTCCATCGACGCCATGGAGCAGATGCTTGATGCGGATGACAAGTACAAAGTGGTCGGCTTCGACCTCGCTTACACCGGCGGTCGTGCCGGGCATGATCAGAAGGTTGCCGTCGCCCAGTTGTGCGTCGGCCATCACGTCCTCCTCTACCACTACTGCCTGGCCACAGTGCCTTGCGAGAGTTTCACCAGGTTTGTCAACATCCCCAACTACAGGTTCGCTACGGTGGACACCACCGACGATCCAAAGGTGCTCAAGACTTCAGGCTTAGCCTGCCAGAAGCTTATCGACATCCGCCGCCACTACAGGGTATGGGGCCGCAAGAAGGACATGGACTACCATGTTGACCTGGCCGAGGCCATCATCGACCCCTACTACGCTGACATGAAGGCTGAGTGCAACAAGAACAAGCCCGTCTGGCACAGGGGCTGGGTGAAGAAACTGGATGAATATCACCTCCAGACCGCGGCCAAGCAAGCGTACACATGCTACAAGATGTTCAGGCGGATCGTTGACATGAGGAAGTGCCTCCTACCTGAAGACAACGAGGGATCGAGCCACAAGCAGAGCGCTGGCAGCAAGCGTTACAAGAAGTAGATGATTTGATGATCGTTTCTCAATTCTCATACTCCCTCTATGTAGAAATATTCGTAGTTTTAGAGGGATAAGTTTATTATGCATGTAATAGTTTATTAAGATGTGCGCCAATGTTATGTGTTTATTGGATGCTTAATTTGGTTATGCAATCATGTTCTTCTAAACAGAGCATAGATGTTTGTGGGCAGATTGAGCAAATCACATCGCATATGGAATAAACAACCAAAACCGTCGGTGATGATTTCATCAGTCCCTGACAGTTCTTTATCCGGAACCGCTTGCCCACAACACATCCGAGTGGCCTGCGTACATCACACACATCTTGATATGAGAAACCATTTGCGTTATTTTTGCTTATCGCACACAGTTCATCCCAGTGGCTTGTATGTCATCTATCACACACATCTTGATCTATGTAACTGTTTATGTTATTTTACCTCATCACAAACAGTTCATCCGAGTGACCTGTATGCCGTCTATCGTACACATGATCATCTGGACAATTGTTTGTGTTCTGCTTGATCAGCGCAAACAGTTTATTGGGGTGAACTGTAAGCTGTACATCACACACACTTGTATTTTTATAAGCGTTTGTGTTATATTATCCAATCACAAACAGTTTATCTAGGCCAACTTTTTGCCAAACATCGCACACACAACTATTTTTTAGATCGTATTTGATAGACCCGTCATTGCACACATTTTACGTCATTAGCGACGAAGCTATAACTATACCGTTTGCGATTTGGTCATCGCACACAGTTTTGTCGAAGGGTCTCTGATTGATGTGTCACGTTAGCAGCATCCTGCAGTAGTGCCTTTATATATAGTTGGAGGCCTGGAGTTTACAACAGAGCCAGGGTCGTAACACAACCCGTGACCTAATCTAATTCCTTCTTCCCTTGCTCCTCAAGGAAAAGAGTACTCCTTGTATCTTCATGCTTAAGCCGGTTCTCCAGACGACGGTATTGAGTCATCCCAACGGGATAAGCCGCCCGCTGGGCCTTGTACTTCTTATGGGCATCTTCCTCGTGGGCCGCCTTAGTAGAATCCGGGTCATAAATTAGGCGAGTTATACCCGTGGGTTATATCATCAACACTCGCTATGTTGGACCAAATAGCAGAAATGATTCCCCAAAGCGAACAATTTGGGTTTCGAAAGGAAATATCGAATCATTGCATTTTACTTGTCTTCTAACCATGCGGGCAGAAAATGCTCAATGTGTCCTTAAGAAAGGGCGAAAAGATGATTACATGCATACCTCATCAAATCATTATGCTCATTCATCTGGAAAGAACTAAAATGCCTACTCTTTTGATTATGCTTGCACTCTGTCAAGAAATAACTCATATGCTCACCGAAAGAAATCCTCTCCTGCTCGTACATATGTTTCGAAGCCACCTGCAAAGATGTGGCTGGTTAGGAATGCCTAATTCTTCTGCAGGACTATGTCTCCAGGTGTACCAAATGGATTATGGATAGTGGTTATACTAGCCACATGACCGGAGACAAGTCGTTGTTTGTCAACCACAACTTCACTTCTTCTCCATTGAAGTACATTACTTTCGGCGACAACAACAAAGGATAGGTAATTGGGTTAGGTAAAGTTGCCATATCACAGGAAAAAACCATTGATGATGTTTTACTGGTTCAATCCCTTGGATTCAATGTTATGTCAGTTGGCAAGCTTTGTGGTCTAGGCATGCTAGTATTATTCTCCATATCCAAATGAATTGTCTTTATGGCCTCTAACAATTCCTTTGTATTCGAAGGAAATAGAAAAGGTGATATGTGTATTATGGATTTCTCTAAAGGTCCCTCAGCCCAAACGTGCTTGCTTGCAAAAGCAACCAAAGGATGGTTGTGGCATCGAAGAGTTAGTCATGCAAGTATGAGAAATTTGTAAACTCTGGTGAAGAAAAATCATCTTCATGGTATTCCTAATGTCAAGTTCGACAAAGATCATCTCTGTGGTGCATGTGAGGCCGGGAAATTGGCCAAGAAGCATCATTCTTCGAAAACTGTCATGATCACAACAAGACCTCTGGAAATTCTTCATATGGACTTATACGGGCCATAAAATTATGTAAGTTTCGGTGGCAGTCACTATGGTCTGGATATTGTTGATGTTTTCTCTCGCTACACTTGGGTATTCTTTCTCAAAGACAAAACTTGCACCCAAGATATATTCAAAAGATTCGCCAAGAAGGCCAGGAATGAATATGATGTTCGCATAAAGCATGTCATAAGTGACAATGGTAATGAGTTCAAAAATACTTAGATCGAAGATTTCCTCAGTGAAAATGGCATTACTCATTATTTCTTGGCAGCATACACCCCCTCAGCAAAACGGGGTTGTTGAGAAAACCAATAGAACTCTCATTGAAATGGCGAGAACTATGCTCAGTGATTACAAAACTCCCATTTGCTTCTCGGCTGCTGCTATCAACATTGCATGTCATATTATCAATTGTGTTTATCTTCACATGTTCCTTAAGGAAACTTCATATGAGCTTATCACTGGCAAGAAAACAAATGTTTCATATTTGCGTGTTTTCGGCGTATGATACGTCTGCAACGTATATATATTTTTTGATTGTTCCATGCTATAATATTATCATTCTAGGATGCTTTTTAGGCATATATTTTCCAATTTATATTATTTTTGAGCACTAACCTAATAACCTAGTGACCAGTGCCAGTTGTTGTTTTCTGCATGTTTTTGGCTTTTCAGGTGTGACATCCCAAAATTCTAAGTTTTGGAATGTTATATTAAATAAGTGATTATAATTGCTTGAATGCTTGTTGTTTGAAATTGAGTGGAATTTGAAAATTTTGAAAACTTAATGATTTTCATGAGATAAGATAATATGACTTCTTCAAAATATGAAATAGAGTGCGGAGTTATGGAAAATCATTTCCGACTTCCATTTGAATTCACTTTTGAAAAGTTTCCATTTTGAGTTTCAAATTCATTTCCATTTATTCAAATAAAATAAAGAGAGAAGGAAATATGACTCCTTCAAATATCACAAAGAAAACAGGGGAAATGAATTATGAAACAAACAGAAAATTATTTGAAAAATATTTGAAATCCAATTCAAACTCATTTTTGGAATTTTCAAAAAGTATTTTATTTGGCCACAACAATATGTTCATGATTTAGGATATTTTCTGCTAATTTTTTTGATATATAATTTGTTTGCTAAAATTTTTATTTTCATTTTTCTTTTACTCTTTTTATTTCTCTCCTAAAAAAAACTGCACACCCACGGGAGGCTGGGCCTCCCGTTTTTACGTACTGTACGAGGGGGTGACCGATATGGAGCCATGTCCAGCACCCCCCCTCATTCCCGCGACCTCTACTAGCCCGGAGATCGCGCCCTCCTTCTACACCGCACTTTCCCCACGCCCTACTCGTCCCATTAATATTAATGCCTTAATGCCCTTGATCGACATCGCCGGAAATCCGCACTTGCCGGATTTTGGTCATCGTTGTCGCATGTATCTGGACACCCCAAGCCCTATAAATACAGCCCCCTCGGAGACCTCTCCCCCTCGACCTATTTTCCCCCTCGGGAGCCCCCTTCCCTCATCCCACAGCCTGCAAGAGCTCGCCAGAGTTCGCAAACTCCGACGGCTTCTCCACCACGACCGAGGATGAGGACAAGTTTTCCACCTTGTTTCCGTGGTCTGCCGCGACGCCCTCTTCCCCGTACCGTGCTTGCTTTTCTCCGGGAGTCGCTGCGTCCCCGGATCGGAGATCATCTCCATCATCTTCCCCAACTGCGGCGAACAACTCCGATGAAATCCAAAAAAATCCCGTAATTCTTTTTTCAGAAATATAGCAAATTTTAAAAAAATCATATGTCCTAGTCTACATATCCAAATTGAGTGATTCCAATTGCATGAGATCACAAATTTTGTAAAGTTTATGAATAGGTAAAAATTGTTATGTTTGAGTATTTAAATTTGAGTTTGACAAAATTCTCTTAAATCCTTAAATTTGAATTAACTTGAGTTTTATAAATTATTTTTGGATGATTCTTTATGAAAATTGTCACTAGGTCTATTGCCTATCCTGTAGGGTTTCACAAATTATTTTTGAAATAATTTAAAATTGATTTGCAGCGAAAACAATACTATTTTGACTATAGATTCATTTTATCCATAAACTTTTTGTTTTTAATTATTCTTATGTACTTCTTTTTGTCACTGTTAAAACATTATAATATGTTTCTCTTAGATATTAGTACACAACTTCTATAATTAAATAAAATTATGTTTGTTCTTGTTTTGTATTAAAATTTGTATAGATCATAACGAGAGTTGTATAATAGCAATTAGATTAATTCTTTTTACAATTTAAACTTACAGAAGAATACTTTATGTTAAGTTATTATTTTAGCATTTTTATTTTCTGTTAATTTATTAGTTTGGTGTTTTAACTTGTGGTTAAGTTTTATTTAGGGCAAAACTATTTTGATGTGTGTAGTTAATCTTTATAGTTTTCCTTTGAAGTTTTCTTTGGATTTCTTTTGTTCTCAACTTTATTTTTTTATTGCTTTTGTTTGTTGATTGTTATTTTGAGTGCTAGAATGCTTGCTAGATGTGACTTCTTATGTGAATGTAATGTTTGATTATATAGATTTTTTTCGAGAGTAACGTAACAGCCCGAGACCGACGCTCCATTTATTCCTTCCATTTGTTGCATTCATCATCGCATCATTCGCATCATCTACATAGCATCGACGTTCCGTTGCCGTCTTTTTTATAACAAAAACTTGCATCCATTCGTAGCTGTCGGTTCTCACCGTCGTCGCCGTGACCGTTTCGAGATCAGATAAATGCACACGCCCGCGACATCGTTAAAAATATTGCTTTTAAAAGTGTGTATAAAACTTTCTTGCAATGGGATGAAATTTGCCGAGCAGTCTTACTATATTGTAGGTAGACCGCCTGCCAAATGTCGTCGCATTCGAAGGTCGTTCGATACCCCAATGCATAACTATAGCTGCACTATAGCCGGTCAAATTATCAGACGTTTTTCGTAAATAGAACTGATGCCGGGCTGCCCCTTTTCCCTCTCATCTCCGCCTAGCCTCTCTGCACAGTGCATTGATCCGCTCGCAACCTAGTCCGAAAACTCCCCCTGACCCAAACCCGACGGTCGCGACCAATGGGTCCGGATCAACCCCTTAGTACCCCAAACTGTCGGAGTCAAAACCGGCAGATCTCGGGTAGGGGGTTCCGAGCTATGGATCTGGGATCGATGGTTAATAGGAGACGAGAGAGACGATATTTACCCCGGTTGAGGCCCTCTTACGGAGGTAAAACCCTACGTCCTGCTTGATTATACGGATGAGTATGATGGTTACAGAGTCGATCTACCTCGAGATCAAACGAGCTAAAACCCTAGATCTGTTGACTTGTTCTTGTAGGATCGAAAGTATGTCTAGAGGGGGTGATTTTAGCAACTTTAAGTGTTGGCAGATTTTTGCAATGATAGGAAGTCAAGCACACCCTACACATGCATGTCTAAGAGTATAGCAGCGGAAAGTAACAACAAGCATATGTAGTAGAGGGTAGGAAGGAAGACCAAATGCAATTTGAAGACACGAAGATTTTTCCCGTGGTTCCGATAGGTGGTGCTATCGTATGTCCACGTTTATGGAGTCTTCCACCCACGGAGGGTAACAGTCGCGAGAGTCCATGGAGGGCTCCACCCATAAGGGTCCACGAAGTAGCAACCTTGACTATTCCATAACAGCTTCCGTCCACGAAGGACTAGCCTCACAATGGGTAGATCTTCACGAAGTAGGCGATCTCCTTGCCCGTACAAACTTCTTGGTTCAACTCCACAACACGAAGTAGGAGGCTCCCAAGCGACACCTAACCAATCTAGGAGGCACCACCCTCCAAAAGGTAATAGGTTCGGTAATGTCGATGAACTCCTTGCTCTTGTGCTTCAAGATGATAGACACCTCAACACACAATCACTCTCTCAAAGATTTGGCTATGGTGGAAGAGATTGATTTGGTGGAAAGCAACTTGGGGAGGCTAGAGATCAAGATTCATATGGTAGGAATGGAATAGCTTCAACTCAACACATGAGTAGGTGGCTCTCTCTCAGAAAATTGGATGGGGAAAGTATGGAATAGTTCTGAGTGCTTCTCTTTCGAGTGGGTGGTGGTGAAGGGGTATATATAGGCATCCCCAAAAATCCAACCGTTACACCTAAAGTGACCAACTCGGTGACACCGAAGTGTAAAACTCGGTGGTACCGAAGTGACCAAAAGGCAGTAAATTTTGAATCTCGGTGAGACCGATACATAACTCTCGGTGGTACCGATTAGGTGACCAACGGTCAGATTGCACAACTCGGTGACGCCGATCCAAAAAACTCGGTGAGACCGATTTTATGAAACGAGGTAACAGAAAGTTGGCAAGCTGAACTCGGTGGCACCGATGCAGAATCGGTTGCACCGAATGGCTAGGGTTTGGCATGGGTCTGTCTGAGTTTGGGAATCGGTGGGACAGAGTGGGAATTGTAGGTAGCACCGATTTTCAAGATAGGCTTGGACAGACTTTTGTGGAAGAGTTTGTGGGTGTTTTTGGTGACTATCACTTGTGCACGTGGAGCATCTTGTTCACCAACAGTACCTTCCCCTTTTAATAGTATTGGCTTTCCTATGGACTCAAAGTGATTTCTCACAAAGTAAAATGTAGAGTCCTCTTGCTTGAAGGTTTGCCAATCCATTTCCTTGCATCTTGGGGTTTCTCCACAATCCTTTTGCCAACCCATCATTGAACTTTTCCTGAAATATACTTAGTGGAAACATTAGTTCAATGATATATATGTTGTTATTAATTACCAAAACCACCAAGGGAGCAAATGTGCTTTCAATCTCCCCCTTTTTGGTAATTGATGACAACATATAGATCAAAGCTTCGACATATGATATAATCAATGAATATAATCATCGCTTTGAGAAGTATGTGATAAGCAAGAGCTCCCCCTAAATATGCGCATTATTTTGAATTTGTGTTTGAATGCAAATACACAATCGATTAGGTACATGGGGCACTCTTTCATGTCACATACAACTTGGTGGTGTGCGAGAATAATAAGAGTGAATATCATAGCACAACACAATCAAGTAAAGGTGAATGACCATCTCATAACCACACAAGGATAGGAAATAGTAGCAATACACATGAAGTGTATGATCAAACACCAACAAAGTTTAACACATCCAAACCAAAAGATATCAAATGTTTTGAAAAGCAATAAAAACCAACGCTCTCTCTCTTGAAGCCTAAAGATCTATATACATCTTCTCCCCCTTTGGCAACAAGTTACCAAAAAGCTCAAAGGTATATAGCCAATCGTTCTTCTGGGGCTGATCTCCTCCGGTGGTCGATGAAGGAGTCGAGAGAACGGCATCAGCGAAGATGTCTGCAGAGGTCATGGATGGAGTTGGTGTAGCAACTGGAGGAACTGGAGGAGCTAATGGAGCTGAAGAAGTTGTAGCAGGTGATGATGAAGAAGGTCGCAACTCTGGAGCTGGCACTATAGCTGATCTAGCCTGAGTACTGAACTGAGTGCTAGGCCTGAGAGGTGCACGATCCTCATCATCATCATCATCATCTGTAGAATGAGGGCTAGGCACTGCGTCAACTTCCTTCTTGAGCTCAGTCACAGTCACTGTGAGCTCATCCACCTTATTGTTGAGAATATGAAATTTGTTGTCAACAATCCTCGAGAGGCTCGCCTGGTTCTTCAATATCTCGTTGATGTCCTTCTACATGCTGAGCATAGAGCTAAGTAGGAGATCCATCTGCTCACTCCTAGACCTGGGCACCTGAGAACTGGAGTCTCTGGCAGCCTCTGCATGTGCCTGTGCTGTAGCTGAAGTGGGATGATCTGGGTCCATCACCACAACGTTGTCTTCTAGCTCTGGCAATTGTGGCAAATGTGGTATGTCAAGTGCAAAAATGTGCTTCTCCAGCTTGGAGTTAATAAGCATCTGGATATAGGGTGCATAGCAACATGAATGCTTCTGATCAGCAGCAACCCTCTTCACAGTCTCCACTATCAAATCCATCACTCTGAATCTTGTATGTTGATCTAGGTGGAGCAGCATGTTGATGGAATAGCCTCTGATCAACTTCTCATCTCCAGACTTAGGCATCAAGGTATGCCTCAGTATAGTGTTGATAGTGCATAGACCAGCCTGGAGGAAGTAAATGGATCCTAGCTTGTGAGACTTCACATGTGTAGCAGGAATCTCATTGTACATGTTCTTCATGGCATTGTGGCTTGCCTTGGGCTCATTGTAGACATTGATGTCACCATCTTCCACCTCTGGGACTCCTAAGATGGTAGCCCGTTCCTCAACTGTGGATTCATATCTTGCTCCTTCAGTTATCCACACAATTCTACCATCTCCATAGAAGTGTGCAGTGGAGTAGAATTGCATGATCATTTCATCATTCCAAGCAGTAAATTCCTTACCAACAAACTCATCCAGACCAATACAGTGGAAGTTGTCTTGCACACTTGGGAAGTAATCCTCATTCTCCTTGATGTACTTCCAATCCACAAACCTCATATCACTCACAACAGGGCTCTTATCAAGCAAGATTGTTTCATAGAAATCTTGTTGCTCCTTTGTATAGAACTTGTAGTCCACAGCAGTTTTCCTCCTCTGTGAATATGGATCAACAGCTCTCCACTCTCTCAAACCTGAGTCCTTCCTTTTCTTCATATCCTCAGCAAGCAAGTGGATGGCATTGTGCTCTGGAATGTGTGGTCTTAGCTTCATCAAAGCTGACATAGCATCATCCTCAGCTTCCCTAAAGGTAGAAGTCTTGTTCTTGGAAGAAGCTGGGATCTCTCTGGAGAACCTCTTGGTTTTGTCTGCAGCAACCTTCTTGGGGGCAGTCTTGGTACCTTTGGATAAGGTACCCTTAGGCATAGCATCAGCCATGAGCTTCTTCTTCTTCTTAGGAGGGGACTTGGCAACTGGCTCTTCCTCCTCCTCCTCAGCAGCAGCCTCTGCTGGGTCCTCATACATTGAGGTAGGCCTGCCCATGACATGAATGATCCTCTTCCTGGACCTCTTCTTCTCTCCTGCCTTCTTAGGCATGGATTTCTTGGAGGGCTCAACAGTCATTATTGCCCTAGAGCTCTCTAGTGCTCTTGCTATCCCTGAGCTAGCATACTCTTTCCTTATTGCCTTCTTCTTCTTGGATGAAGAGGCAGCAACAGTGTTCTTGGCAGCATCATCCTTCTTGGACAGCTCCTCAGGAATAAAATCCTCATCTGAGTTAAACTTCCTTCTTGCCCTGGTTGCAGCCTTGGGCAGATCATTTGAGCTAGGAACATCATCATAGCTCCCCTCAGGACTAGTGCCTGAGCTCATGTCGACACTTTGCTCTCTGAGATCATTCTGACTATCTTCAGCATCTGACATCTCTGACCCTGTGAAATAGAGTATAGAAGAGTGGAAGGGTTGAGTCATCACAAAATGCAGAGATTTAACAAAGAAATTCTTAGATATAGGTTTTAGCAAAAAGGGATTTTGGTGTCACCGAGTCAAAAGTTTCGGTACCACCGAGACGCACAGAACTCTTTACAGAAACTTGGCAGCAATTTCGGTCGTACCGAAAATTGCCACTCGGTTTCACCGAGACTGTCCTCAGTAGTCCAAAACAAAATCGGTAGAGCTGATTTTTCTGACTCGGTATCACCGAGATTCGGTTTTGCGGACGACTAGACCTAAAAATCCTTCGTTCGCTAAGCTAATGAGATTTCTAGAGGATTCGGAGGATTGCAATCAGTGTATTATCGATAAAAGTTACTCTAATGCGCATGAATCGCAAGGGGAGCGCAAAGAGGGCCGGATCCATACCCTAATTCGGTGAAGGATCCGCTAAGGCGACGACGGCGGTGAAGATTCCGTCGGCGGCGGCAATTCCCAACGGCAGAGGCGCACGGGGAGGCAAGGGTGACGACAAAGGGGTCCGTAGCGGCAGCTTAGGGTTGGAGGAAAACGGACCTTTGCGGTTGAATTTCAAAAGTTGGGTCTGCCAGGTAATATACCCTTTGCTGTCGGTGACACCGGTTCGAAATTGTCGGTGCCACCGAGTTTCTCAACTGTCAGTTGACAGGGAAACTCGGTGTAACCAAGAATAAGGAATCGGTGCTACCGAGATTGAAAACCAGATCAACCCTAGGCATTCGGTGAGACCGAGATTTTGGTATTGGTTGCACCGAGATGCACTTGGGAGGTTTTAATGGTCAGTCCTTTGTCGATATGGAACTCCGAGTGCTCCTCACACAGAGGGATCGAAAAGTACTTGTTCAAATTTTGTGATGTAGCAAGAATGGAATATGAGACGAGAAAGCATAGATAGCTAGAGAGTGGTCCTAGGCATTCTTGTCCATCCAATTGGCAAAATAAAAATAAAAAGCTAAATAGCAAAAATTGGATGTCCTCGAATGGTTAAAGAAATGCAGACAAACATGCTCACACAATAAGATGTCCAATGAAATCATGGCAAACATGCACATACATACTAGCATCTATCAAGCATTTTGGCGATGACATAGTCATCTATATATGAGTATATTGAATTAGGAACCAAGTAAGAATACTTGATCATAGGTCATACTCATCGTTTAAGCACAAGTGGGGTTACCACTTTTACATAAAGCATTTAATGTTGTCACATACTATGAGATGCTTTAACTCAAGTCTTAGACTAGAGCTCCCCCTTGATGTGACATCCCCCCATAGGAGGGATAAACTAACCTTGGGTTTTGTCGATGAAGACTTCATGTTGGTGAGGTAGTGGTGGATGCTCAAGGTTGATGAAGATCACCAAGAGTTGGGAGCATCCTTGTTGTTTCCTTACTCTTCTCACCTACATGGGTTAGTCCCAACACACAAGAGTCAAATACAAGGATATCTATGGACATGGAGTGCAAATCATACATGATGATGTCCATGGATTTGTTGATTATCTTGTCCCTTGCTTACCTTTGAGGGAATGTGTGACTCCTTGAACTATTGCTTGATGTTGACGTTGATTGCAACTAGTTCTTGCCAATAATGAATTTGAGTGAATTTCATTGGTGGAGTCACCCCTCAAGAACTTCTCTAGTTCTTCTTCTTGGGGACCCACATCAACTTGATGGGGATCCTTGGTGTTGAAGTGGCACTTGTAGAACTTGAGCTTGAAGTAGCCTTGGGAACCCGCTCCACCAAAGCTTCGGATTCATCTTCATATGAGTCAATGTCCTCTTGAAGCTTGTTCTAGCCCTTGAGCTTGTGGTCTTGTGGTGGAAGGTCATCTTGAGTGTTTGTTCCTTTGGGGAGAGTATGTTCATACTTCTCCTTTTGAGGAACAAACTTGGGCTTGGGGTATTGACCTTCTTCCCATTCAACTCCATTAGCGTTGAAGTAGCCAATGCCATGGTTCTTCCGGTATCCTCCGTGCTTGCATACAATCTCCTCAAATCGCTTACATCCGGCAAGACCCTTGTAGATACCTTTCTCTATAATTCCTTTCAATAAATCGTTTTCTTGCTCAAGTGTAACTTGGCTAAGAGAATCATCATTAGTGGAATCAATAGAACTACTAGAAGAAACATCATTAGATTTAGCATTTTTATTGTTGCTACTAGCTGAAGAACTTTTCTTGCCTTTGTTACTAGTTTGTATAGGTTTAACTTGTGTCATGAATGTAGACAAGAGTAATCGTTTGGCTAGGTAAGATGAAGTCTTCTTTCGAAGATCGTCATTGATAGCTTTAAGAAACTCATTTTCTTGCTCCAAGGTGAGCTTCTCTAAGCGTAGCTTCTCATGAGTCCTTACAAGCTCTCTATGATTTTCTAGAGTAGATTCATGGGCTAACTTAAGAGTGTTTAATTCTTTAGTTAGTTGTTCTATTTTCATCTTATCATCATCAACCAACTTATCTTGACTAGCATGAAAATTATCAAGTTCATTTTGACTAACATCACTAGTTTTATCAAAGAGCAAGTCATCATCACCAAGTAAATCATCTTCATCACTATTGAAATCAAGATACTTGGGGTGTGATACCTTGGGGCCTTTAGCCAGGAAGCAACTTCCCCTCCCTTCATTTGGTGAATCAAATAAATCATAGGAGTTGGTAGTCACTAGTGCAAGTCCGGCAACACCTTCATCTTGACTATAGTCGGAGTTGGAGTGATAGCTTCTCTCGGAGTTGTTATCGGATTTGGAGCCGGAAATCCATTCACCAACATGAGCTTGATGTCTTCTTCTTGAGTAGCTCTTGGTGTACTTGTCCTTCTTCTCCAAGTCCCTACTTCTCCTTGAGGGTCTTCGTTCATAACTATCATCTCTACTCCTTCTCTCTCTTTGAGGTGATTCATTCCTTGAGCTTCGTCTTCTAGGTGACTCTTCTCTTTGTTTGTAGGGAGCTGTGCACTCATTGGAGTAGTGTCCGGGCTTCCCACAATTGTAGCAGTTTCTGTCAGCGTTCTGGGAACGGGGGTACCCAGACCTGCCTGCATGCGGCCCAGGGCATGGCCCACTTCATCAACCAAACACAGCCAGGCGCGGCCCCACTCAAGAGAAGGCCCTCGCGAGAGCCCGAGGCTCGCGAGGAGGAGCAACATCAAGACCAGGAAGGGATAGGCCTCCCCAGGCCCCCTCCAGAGCGGCGGAGATCTCAATGCAAGGCCTGGCCTCAGGAGTCAAAGATGACGCAAGGAAGGACAGGCGGGCGCGAGCGCGCCAGACGGCGCAGTTTCCCCTTTAGTGCAAAGGGAGCAAGGGCGTACGCGGGCTCCCAAAGCACCCCCAAGGGTTTCCATTCTGGTGCAACAAGACCGCAAGCACCAGCCCCGCAGGGCGGATGTCATCGCAGAGCCCACCTCTGCGCCATCGACAGCTGCTTTGCAGGCGAAGACCGCCTTTGGGCAGAGAGGGCACATACTCCTGTCCCCCTTCAAAATTGTCCATTGTGGGATCCCTTCCTGCCATTGCGATAAGGGAAGAGGACCCGAGCCACCGCTATATATAGAGGGTAGGCTGCACCGTAGAGAGGGATCCGAATCCATTCCATCACTCATCCATCACCCAGCCAACAAAGGGCCACGAACACCTCAGGAGCGCCCTCATGAGGCCCTGAAGCACTGTACTAGTAAGTCCACCCCACCTCCTCGAGAGGCAATCCACCAAAACAGGAGTAGGGTATTACGCTTCGCAGCGGCCCGAACCTGGGTAAACTATCATGTTCATCTTCTTCCTCGTCATCGTGCGAGTTCATTGCTGTGTCCATCGAGTAGCGAGCTAGGTTGGGCGAAGCTGCAGGGGATCTTCGCACACGCCCCTATGTTCGAATCTTAAGGGTTTTGCGGAGCCCAAAATCCGACATTTGGCGCGCCAGGTAGGGGGCGTGTCGGAGTCTTCCTCAAGCCAAGATCTTCTCCCACCTCGCCGTTCCGATGTCTGACGCTCGCCGAGCCCGCGCTGAGCGCCGAGCCACCCGCGTCGCCCAGACGGCACCCGTGGACCGTGCCGGTGCACGCAGGTCACCCTCGTCTGTGGCAAACGCCGCCACGGGCCCTGACGCCCACGAGCAACAAGACTCCTCCCAGCCGGTCACCGCGCGGCGCGATGGCCAAACCGCCACTCCATCGATTGTCCCAGCTTCCGGGTCGTCCTCCCACGTTCGGCCCGGGCCGGTGCGCGGCCAGGGCACACTCGCCATGGCCAACGAGCTGCTCCGCTACCGCCCCGCCCCCGACCGCTACGACGATTGGCTTCGGCCCATCACAGAGCTCGTCAGTGCTGCCAGCGACGCTTCAGCACTCTCCTACTCGCTAAGACCCCAACCATCCCTGGCAGACGACGTAGCCCAGGATGCGCCGCCGCCTCCTTCGCAACGCGACGCTGACCCCGGGCCCAGGCGAGAAGCGCGCCCCCGCGACCGGCCTCACGAACCACGGGCGAAGGCGGGAGATGAAGTAAGCTGCCAGGTGGTTCCCCGGCCGCGCATCGACGCGCGTGCGCTCCCCACGCTGCCTACCCAACGCCGCAACCGGGCACCACTCGAGATGGCCCCGCAGGAGCGTCAAGACAGGGTCCCTCCCGCGCACGCAGCACCCGTCGAACCGGTGGGGTGCCTCGCCATCGCCCCGGAGCTCTACCCAACCACGTGGCCCTGTAAGTTCAAGCCTGACCTGCCCCCGCGCTACGATGGCACACCAGATCCAGCCGAGTTCCTACAGCTCTACTCCCTGAGCATCCTGGCGGCTGGAGGAGACGACAAGGTCATGGCGTGCTGGTTCCCCATGGCGCTCAAGGGCGGCGCGCTCTCCTGGCTCTTCAACCTCCCGGAGGCGTGCATCACCTCCTGGGATGGCCTGCACAAACGCTTCATCGCTAACTTCCAAGGCACCCACGACCACGCGCCCACCGTGAATGACCTATGGTGTATCAAGCAGCAGGATGGGGAGACCCTGCAGAAGTTCATACAACGCTTCACGACTACACGCCTCAAGATCCCGAGGGCGTCAGATGAGGCTATCATCTTAGCATTCAGCGACGGCGTCACGGACCTCAAGATGAAGGAGGAGCTCGCCATGAACGACGAACTGTGCTCTGCCTTGGAGATGTTCAATCTGGCGAACAGGTGCACCAAGGCTGAGGAAGGCCGCCTGTCGCTCCGCGGGCCTCCAGCGGCAGAGCCAGAAGAAAAGAAGAACAAGGCAAAGGAGGCGAAGCGCAAGGCCCCAGTAGTGCTTGCGGCCGAACCTGAGGCGAAGCGCAACCGGGGTGAGGAACACCCCCCAGGGGGAAAACCGACCTGCATCTTCCATGGAACCAACAACCACGACACCGCTGACTGCCAGGAACTCAGGCTGATCCACGCTGAGCACTTCGGCAGGCGCCCCGGACGCGCTGACCAAGGGTTCGGATGCGGCGGAGGCCGCGGTGGAGGCCGCTGGGACAACCGGGAACCGCGTCAAGGATGGCGCGATCAGCCTCAGGAAGACCGCTGGCGCGATCAGGCTCGGGACCACCGCTGGCGCAATCAGCCTCGTGAGGATCGCTGGCGCGACGACCCTCCGGAGGGGTCATGCCGCGGCCAACCTCGGGAGGCACGGCCTCGTGAGGCCGGTCTACCCCCACTACCTCCGCCACCCAGAAGGAAGGAAGAGGATAGGCAGGACGATGGGGCTGGGGGGTTCCAGGAAGTCAGGGCGGTAGCCTGTATCCTGGGCGGCGCCCAGGCCCCAGTATCGAACCGCGCCTTCAAGCAGTTCACGCGGGAGGTGAACGCGGCTCTCCCGAAGCTCTAAGCAATGCGTCCCCTCAAGTGGTCCTAGACAGCCATCACCTTTGACTCGAGGGACCAGCTCAGGTGCTCGGCCATGGCCGGCAAGCTCCCCATGCTGTGCACTCCAACCATCAGCAACGTCCTCGTCACCAAGACCCTCATCAACAGTGGAGCGGGGCTCAATGTCCTCTCCATTGAGACCTTCGAGACGCTCCAGGTGCCGTATGAATAGCTCATGCCGACCAAACCCTTCTCGGGGGTCCGACGGATCCACCGTCCCCATTGGGCAAGTGCGTCTGCCTGTCACCTTCGGCGGGCGCGAGAACTACCACACTGAGATCATCGTCTTCGACGTCGCGCACATCCACCTCCCGTATAACGTGATCCTCGGGTACCCGGCCCTCGCCAAGTTCATGGCGGCGACTCACCACGGCTACAACGTTCTGAAGATGCCAGGGAGTGGCGGTGTCATCACCGTTGCTTGCGATGAGAAGGATGCTGTCTGCACCCTCGAGCGTGCTTACCGCGCCGCGGCGGCCGAGCGCTCGGACGACGAGGAGGACGCCCTGCCCCGTGAGGACCCGCGCAAGAAGAAGAAGCAGCTCCTTTCCGCGGGGCATCAGTGCCAGGAAGCTGACTGGGGGGATGATAGTGAAGGCGCGCTCGGAAGGCGCATAGGAAGGCGCACTCGGTGCCCCTCTTGGTTCGGGCCAGGGGGCTCCCATCCGGGGAGTTTCCGGCTTGGCTAGTGAGACAAGAGAGGCGCTCGGGCACAACCTGAAGGCGCGCCCTGACGCACGTCAGCTCGAGTTGGGAACACGGCGCGTGGCGCCGAGCTCGCAAGAGTCCGTCATCAGAGCGATCGAGGAGCTTCGAGAAGCGCAGGCCATGCACGGCGGGGACTGCCCAGCACCACCAATCGCAGCCGCTGTCATCGGCACGATCGACCAGCCGTGCGTCTGTGTCAACGCGCTCGCGATCAACAGGGCCACGTCCCAGGGCCCCTTCTGGCCAGCGCGTGCCGATCATGGATGGGTCTACCCGAACGGCTACATCCGCATGCCCTTCGGACTGGCGAACGCATGCGTCACCTTCCAGCGCCTTTACCGAGCCATGCTCATGCCTTGCCTGGCGAGGCGCGGCAAGGAGTTGGAGGAGATGCTTGGACCAAGCGAAGGTCCCGAGCCTCGAGAGATGACGGACCCATGAGGGTCGCGCTCATGGAGGTGCAATGTGAGGCTATGACGGCACCTTCGGCTCTTCAGCGGCATGGTCGCTAGGGGACTTTTTGTTGGCTGTTGCCAGGTAATTTTTTGGTTCACTCCGTTTGAGGGCGCCCACCGGGCCGCATTATCCTCAGGCGATCAGGGCACGCCCCTGCAGTCGCCCCGTTTATGCAAATTTCAGTAGTTTCTCATGCATCTGATTTGTTCCCTAACGTTTTACCTTGCCTGCATGGCTCCTTGCTGGTGTGAATGCCGCCGCATCACACTTTCTGAGTTGGTGTTTCGCAAGGGGCCGCACGCTACGGCCCCTCCCGGGGCACCTCGGAACTGGGATACAAGGCCCTGTCGCCTCAGGGACTTGCATCTTTGGGCGGTCGACCCCCGCTCGGGGGCTCCGGCCGCAGCACGGCGCCTCGGCATGGAGTCTCGGGAGGCCCCACAACCTCCTGAGGCAGTAGCCGGCAGGATGGAGTGGGGGTCGCTCGAGCGTCAAAGGGGGCTCCTGAGCATCGCGCCTCAGGAGCCTTACCAGTCATATAGCCACTCGCCCCTTGGTGTCGTCCTTGGTGATCCGGTCGGCATCAAGGGTGTCGGGGCCTCGCCCCGTAGTTGCGTCCTTGGTGATCCGGTCGTACACTACGGCGGTAAGGAAATGTGCGGGACTGGGACCTGTCGACGTAGAGCCACTTGAGCGTTAAAGGGGGCTCCTCAGGAGCGTTACTGGTCATAAAGCCACTCGCCCCTTGATGTCGTCCTTGGTGATCCAGTCGGCGTCAAGGGTGTCGGGGCCTGACCTCGTAGTTGCGTCCTTGGTGATCCGGTCGTACACTATGAGGTCGGGAAATGTGCGGGACCGGGACCTGCAGACGTAGAGCGCCAAAAGGACCCCCGGCCTGCCTCACTCGTGAAGAAGAAGAAGCCTGCTGGGTCACAGAGGGCCCCATCTACGAGAAGACTCAGGCGCAAATGGCCTTTGAGGTAAGGACCTCGCGAGGCCAAAGCGCCCTCGCGAGCTCCCAGATACACCTCCCAGTTCTGCCATGCCAGCCACGCGTACGAACTCTATGTGTTGTACACGCCCGGGGCCCCCCGAGGACGCAGAGGGGTCCCTTCCCACGCAATGTGGCAACCACAGCCCAGCGTTGGCGGAGAAGTCAACACGGTCCACCAATGACTATGCCCACGCAATGTGGAAGCCACAGCTCCGTGCTGGCGGTCAACACGGTCCACCAATGACTATGCCCACGTAATGTGGAAGCCACAGCTCCTTGCTGGCAGTCAACACGGTCCACCAATGACTATGCCCACGCAATGTGGAAGCCTCACGCCCCGTGTGGGGGGGGGATAAACAACTGAGGGCGCCCCAGCGGCTGCATCCAACCTCAGGAAGGTCCCTAGTGGCCCCTTTCTCGCTACGTTCCCCAGGGATGCACGCGTGAGGGCGCTGCACGGGGGCTACTACCCGGCCAAGCCTGGTACACGCCACCTTCCCAGGTCTGCCAAACCTGGTCTTCATGCGCCCATCTCTGGAAAAGCTGGCAAGGAAAGGTATGGGAGCCGCTCGTACGTCAAGGGGGACTCCTGAGCATCGCGACTCAGGAGCCTCACTGGACCCGTAGCCCCTCACCCCTTGGACCGTCCTTGGTGATCCGGTCGGCCCAACGGCGGTTGAGGTATGCGCGGGCTGGGCCCTGCCGACGCAGAGCTCGAAGCGCTCAAAAAACCGCTCGAAAACCCTTAAGGAGGACGCTGGAGCTTGTACGTCAAGGGGGACTCCTGAGCATCGCAACTCAAGAGCCTCACTGGACCCGTAGCCCCTCACCCCTTGGACCGTCCTTGGTGATCCGGTCGGCCCAACGGCGGTTGAGGTATGCGCGGGCCGGGCCCTGCCGACGCACAGTGCTAAGGTGTTCGAAATTCTCAAGTTAGCACAATCTTCACCATGTTCCCTTCATGAGGGCTGCTCGTACGTCAAGGGGGACTCCTGAGCATCGTGACTCAGGAGCCTCACTGGACCCGTAGCCCCTCACCCCTTGGACCGTCCTTGGTGATCCGGTCGGCCCAACCGCGGATGAGGTATGCGCGGGCCGGGCCCTGCCGACGCAGAGTATCACAGCAAGCAAGAAGGAAACAAAGCGAAGAGAGCAATCACATAGTTCAAAAGTTATTACAACCATTAAAAGTTTTCGCGAACACAAACAAGTTTAACGCCTCCATGAGGCACGATGGACATTGCAGGAAAGGAGCAGGGGAGAGGAATCAGGAGGAACCACCGCCACCACTTGTCCCGCCCTCAGGGAACTCGTCGTCGACATTGCTAGCGCCGTCGTCTTAGCTGCCAGCCCCAACAGCATCAGGAGTCGGAGAAACCGTGACGCGGGAGAACCTCTTCACCAGCGCCCCCACGGCGCCCTTCACCGCCACCGCAGCACTGGTGCGAACCTCGGGGGCGACCGGGCGGATCACGGAGTCGAATTCGAACCCCGGCTCGCGAAGATGAGGATGGCTGAAGACTCACGTCGTGGCCTCGGAAAAGAGGTCGCGGCACTCGCTCTCCAAGACCCCCTCCACCTTGACAACGGCGCCCTCCAGCGCCTCGACGAGCTCCGAAGCGAGCACCGCGAAGCCGCTCTCTGGAGCCACCAGGGGCTCGGCGAACCCCTCCCGGCAAAGGGCATGGAGCGCCCGATGAAGTTTGAGCTCGACGGTGGGAAAGGCGCTCAGCTCCGCGGCCTTTTTCTCCTCGGCCACGGCAAGAGTTTCCTCCCTGGCGTCGAGCAGGGCCTTCTTCGAACCAACTTCCTTCTCCTGCACGTCCAGGCGCACCCGCTCCGCGTCCTGGCGGGTCGCCACCTAGGACAGCTCAGAGTCCCGAGCGGCAAGCTTGGCCTCGCGGGCCTCGAGGTCTTCCTCCCGCTGACGCAGCTGCTCCGCAAGCTTGGCCTTCTCCTCATGGAGGGCCTTCAGACGGGCTTCCACCTCTTCGCAACGCCTAGCAGCAGACGCCGCTTCAAGCAGTGCCTCCTCGCGCGCTACCCGGACAGACACGGCTTCTTCCTTGCTCCTCGCCGTGGCAGCCTCGGCCTGACCCCAAATCGCCACGACAGGGGCGTCGGCCTGGAGCCACCCTGAGAGAAGCTCTAGGCGCCCACTCGCGAGGCGATCGTCGATACTCCCGAGGGCGCCGTGAACCTGACCCAGAACAGCGAAGGCCCCATCCAGGACGTCGAGACCGCGCGGCGAAGGCATCAAGGTCCCCTCCGGAGGAGTCCCCTATGCGGTTGCGGGAGGCGTCCCCGGGGATGCAGCAGCACGAGGAGCAGGAGGCTCCGAAGGCCGCTCGGCGACCGTGGACACAGACGAATCGATGGGCGGCTGGCCCTCAGGGGCTGGCCCTCCAGACAGCGGCATCACCGCGCCCTCGAGGGCAGGAGTGGCCATGCCTACAGGCATTGGGGGCTCAGGGGGCTCCGTGGCGATGACGAGGGAGGCTGCCTCGCGAGCCCCCTCGCCTTCGGCAACATGCGACGGCATGACGGCAGGAGCGAGCGGCGCGTCGGAAGTCGCCTTCGGCTTGACGCCCGCCTTCTTCTTCCTCATCTTCGGCGCGGCGGCGTCCCTGATCAGCAAGCAAGGAAGGTCATCAGTACACAAGCCATCGGCGGGTGAGCGAGCCGAGTCGGGTCACTTACTCCTCAACGTCGACCAACTTCCTCTTCCTCTCCGCTCCGGCAACGACGGGGGCACCCGATGTTCCCACGGAGAGGGGACCACCACGCGGGGGAGCAGAGGCGCTGTCCGCAGGGGCGGCTGCCGAAGGGACCGCCATGGCCCCGGCCTCGCCCACCTTGCCTGCGAGTTGTGATTCGGGCGGGGGCGAGGCCGGCGCTTCAACCGCCTTGCCGGCAGAGGCAGGGCGCACCGGAGGAGACTCAGCTCCGCGCTTCCTGGGAGTCGACACGCAGGCGTACCGCGTGGCATGAGGGGCCGGCCCTAGGCCCCTAGGGGCCTTGGCGGCGCGCGAGGAGCCTGCAGCAGAAACTTCACCAACATCATCGTCATCCTCAAGCTCGCGCAGAAGGGTGCCCTGTGACGGGGGAGACGCCCTTGCCGGGCCGTCGGCGGCGGTCTTCTCCGAATCCTCCCCGCCCGTTGTGTCACCGGAGGACACGATCACCGGGGAACCGGGGCCCTCAGCTGGGAAAAGCCCGAGTTCATTGAAGACATGCATCGCGGAAACCAGATCGGCCCCGTCGTCGTGGCGGTACAGCGGGGCATGGGCCTCAGGGAGATCACCAGGGTTGCCATTGAGCAGGGTCGTCACAGCCCTGCTCTGTTCCTCGGGGGTTATGCGCGTGGACCGAAGCCTGAGGTTGTCGCCGCTGCCCTGATAGTCCCACAAGGGCCTAGAATGGACCTGGAGGGGCGCCAGGCGCTGCGCCAGGAACTCCTTCACTATCATCCCCCCAGTCAGCTTCCTGGCACTGATGTCGCGGGAGAAGCGCTCCAGCACGGGCCGTGCCCGGGGGTCGGAAAGCTTTGCGGAGCTCCACGAGGAGGTCTTCTCCAGCAGCCCCTTCGGCAGACCCAACCGAGGGTTGGTGTCCTTGAGATCCATGAGGACCCAGCGGTGCCTAAAGTTCTCCACCTTCTTCCCGGCCTTCAAGAGCATGTTGCCGCTCTGGACCGCGACGAAGGAGAAACATGCCGACCGTTGAGCGCCGTCGTGCAGGCGCAAGCTGAAGAAATGGCGGAAGAGTGCCACCGAAGGCCTCACACCCATGAAGGCCTCGCAGTAGAAGGCAAAGACGGACAAGAGCAGGATGGAGTTGGGCTGGAGATGAAGGGCCTGGATCCCATAATGGTCGAGAATGGCGGTGAAGAACGTGGAGAAAGGCAGGACGAGACCGGCGAAGACGCTGTGGAGGAAGAAGGGGTAGACCGCCCTGGTCGAAGGCCGCTTCTCTGAGGAGCCGCCCCATATCAAGGTCCGCCCCTACTCGTTGGTCCCATCCGCCGTCCATGGGAGCACCAGGACGAGGTCCTCGTCCTTGGCAATGCTGGACCCCGAGAGCGCCGGCGAGATGGGAGCAGAGGCAGAGTTCTGCGCCTCTGGCTTCTGCTTGCCGGCGGGAGCCATCGAGAAGCTCGCGGGGCCGAAGCGGCAAGGAGGACGACGGAGCGGCGCCGGATCTAGAGAGGCGCCTCTTAGAGCCGGAGACCTGGAAAGCAAGAGCAGGTGTGCGAGAGGGGAAAGCAATAATGGCCCAGCGCTAGAAGTCAGGCTCTTGTCGATTTGAGCGGTGGCTGAAAGGACGAAGGACGCACGACATCAACCGCACAACGCACGCCAGTCCTGGCCCGCAAGCATATGGGGCCCGCGGCGCTTCGGGCCGCACTCAAAGCTTCACCCAGAAGCCAGCTCGAGCGCGCCTTGGGCCCGGGGGCTACTGTCAGCGTTCTGGGAACGGGGGTACCCAGACCTGCCTGCCTGCGGCCCAGGGCATGGCCCACTTCATCAACCAAACACAGCCAGGCGCGGCCCCACTCAAGACAAGGCCCTCGCGAGAGCCCGAGGCTCGCGAGGAGGAGCAGCGTTAAGACCGGCAAGGGATGGGCCTCCCCAGGCCCCCTCCGGAGCGGCGGAGATCTCAATGCAAGGCCCGGCCTCTGGAGTCAAAGATGACGCAAGGAAGGACAGGCGGGAGCCAGCGCGCCAGACGGCGCAGTTTCCCCTTTAGTGCAAAGGGAGCAAGGGCGTACGCGCGCTCCCAAAGCACCCCCCAAAGGTTTCCATTCCGGTGCAACAAGACCGCAACCACCAGCCCCGCAGGGCGGATGTCATCGCCGAGCCCACCTCTGCGCCATCGACAGCTGCTTTGCAGGCGAAGACCGCCTTTGGGCAGAGCGGGCACGTACTCCTGTCCCCCTTCAAAATTGGCCGTTGTGGGATCCCTTCCCGCCATTGCAATAAGGGAAGAGGACCCGAGCCACCGCTATATATAGAGGGTAGGCTGCACCGTAGAGAGGGATCCGAATCTATTCCATCACTCATCCATCACCCAGCCAACAGAGGGCCACGGACACCTCAGGAGCGCCCTCATGAGGCCCTGAAGCACTGTACTAGTTCGTCCACCCCACCTCCTCGAGAGGCAATCCACCAAAGCAGGAGTAGGGTATTACGCTTCACAGCGGCCTGAACCTGGGTAAACTATCGTGTTCAACTTCTTCCTCGTCATCGTGCGAGTTCATTGATGTGTCCATCGAGTAGCGAGCTAGGTTGGGAGAATCTGCAGGGGATCTTCGCACACGCCCCTGTGTTCGAATCTTAAGGGTTTTGCGGAGCCCGAAATCCGACAGTTTCGGTCATGACTTGATGAACGCTTCTCTTCATATCTTGAGTTGGAGCTTCGATCTTTGCCTCTATTCTTGTAGAACTTGTTGAATTTCTTGACCATGAGGCTTATCTCTTCATTGGGGACAAGGTTGTTGCTTGAAGTTGCGAGAGCATCACTTGTGGCTTTGTAAGCACCGATAGACTTGTTGTGAAGCTCTTCTTTGTCCTTGAGTGTCATCTCATGAGCAACAATCCTTTCAATGACTTCCGTAGGCTTGAGATCTTTGTAGTTGGGCATCATTTGGATCAATGTGCACACAGTATCGTATCTCTCATCCAAAGCTCGAAGTATCTTCTTGATGATGAATTTGTCGGTCATTTCTTTGCTTCCTAAGCCGGCAATCTCATTTGTGATGAGAGCTAGCCTAGTGTACATCTCTGCGACTCCTTCACCATCCTTCATCTTGAACTTGTCAAGCTGACTTTGAAGAACATCCAACTTTGATTCTCTCACGGATTCGGTACCTTCATGCATATCAACCAAAGTATTCGAAATTTCTTTTGCATTCTCAAAACGGCTGATTTTGTTGAATTCTTCGGGGCATAGGCAATTGAAGAGAATGTAACATGCTTGAGCGTTGTATTGCAACATCTTCAATTCATTCGTGGTCGCTTCATGATCCGGTTCCTTTCCATCACCAAAGAATTCACCTTGCAAGCCAACACGAACAACAGCCCAAACGCCGGGGTTATGACCAAGAATATGCATTTTCATTTTGTGCTTCCAACTAGCAAAATTTGTGCCATCAAAGTACGGACCTCTAAGGTGATAATTTCCCTCACTAGACACCATACTCTCCTAGGTTGTGAGACCAAAGCTCTGATACCACTTGTAGGATCGAAAGTATGCCTAGAGGGGGGTGATTAGACTACTTGACCAAATAAAAATTCTACCTTTTCCCAATTTTAAGTGTTGGCAGATTTTAGCAATGATAGCAAGTCAAGCACACCCTACACATGAATGTCTAAGAGTATAGCAGCGGAAAGCAACAACAAGCATATGTAGTAGAGGGTAGGAAGGAAGATCAAACGCAATTTGAAGACACGAAGATTTTTACCGTGGTTCCGATAGGTGGTGCTATCGTACGTCCACATTTATGGAGTCTTCAACCAACGGAGGGTAACGGTCGTGAGAGTCCATGGAGGGCTGCACCCATAAGGGTCCACGAAGTAGCAACCTTGACTATTCCATAACGGCTTCCGTCCACGAAGGACAAGCCTCACTATGGGTAGATCTTCACGAAGTAGGCGATCTCCTTGCCTGTATGAACTTCTTGGTTCAACTCCACAACACGAAGTTGGAGGCTCCCAAGCGACACCTAACCAATCTAGGAGGCACCACCCTCCAAAAGGTAATAGGCTCGGTAATGTCGATGAACTCCTTGCTCTTGTGCTTCAAGATGATAGACTCCTCAACACACAATCACTCTCTCACAGATTTGGCTATGGTGGAAGAGATTGATTTGGTGGAAAGCAACTTGGGGAGGCTAGAGATCAAGATTCATATGGTAGGAATGGAATAGCTTGATCTCAACACATGAGTAGGTGGCTCTCTCTCAGAAAATTGGATCGGGCAAGTATGGAATAGTTCTGAGTGCTTCTCTTTCGAGTGGGTGGTAGTGAAGGGGTATATATAGGCATCCCCAAAAATCCAACTGTTACACCTAAAGTGACCAAATCGGTGACACCGAAGTGACCAAAAGGCAGTATGTTTTGAATCTCGGTGAGACCAATACATAACTCGCGGTGGTACCGATTAGGTGACCAACGGTCAGATTGCACAACTCGGTGACGCCGATCCAAAAAACTCCTTGAGACCGATTTTATGAAACGAGGTAACAGAAAGTTGGCAAGCTGAACTCGGTGGCACCGATGCAGAATCGGTTGCACCGAATGGCTAGGGTTTGGCATGGGTTTGACTGAGTTTGGGAATCGGTGGGACCGAGTGGGAATTGTTGGTAGCATCGATTTTCAAGATAGGCTTGGACAGATTTTTGTGGAAGAGTTTGTGGGTGTTTTTGGTGACTATCACTTGTGCACGTGGAGCATCTTGTTCACCAACAGTACCTTACCCCCTTTTATTAGTATTGGCTTTCCTATGGACTCAAAGAGATTTCTCACAAAGTAAAATGTAGAGTCCTCTTGCTTGAAGCTTTGCCAATCCTTTTCCTTGCATCTTGGGGTTTCTCCACAATCCTTTTGCCAACCCATCATTGAACTTTTCCTGAAATATACTTAGTGGAAACATTAGTTCAATGATATATATGTTGTTATTAATTACCAAAACCACCAAGGGAGCAAATGTGCTTTCAGCTCTCTACGAACTAAGCCCCTGGTTTATAAAGACACCAGGGGTTCCTAGGGTTACAAGTAGTCGATTAGGGTTCAAACATGCCCATCCGTGACTTGGCGGACGCACCACGACACCTGAGGTTTCCTGCCTGATCACAGAGCGTCCTCATAGTTTGGTCTTGCCACAACGGCCACCGAGTACCTCATGAGTTCGGCCCACTCGAGATAGGCCGGCATCTGGACTCCCTCAGTAGCCCCCTGATGTCTACTACACAACTTTATTCTTGTAGACTCTTGTTGGGCCTCCAAGCGCAGAGTTTTGTAGGACAGTAGCAATTTTCCCTCAAGTGGGTGACCTAAGGTTTATCAATCCGTGGGAGGTGTAGGATGAAGATGGTCTCTCTCAAACAACCCTGCAATCAAATACAAGAAATCTCTTGTGTCCCCAACACACCCAATACAATGGCAAATTGTATAGGTGCACTAGTTCAGCGAAGAGATGGTAATGCAAGTGCAATATGGATGGTAGATAAAGGTTTTTGTAATAGTAACAATAAAAAACAGCAAGGTAGCAAGTAACAAAAGTGAGCACAAATGGTATTGCAATGCTTGAAAAGAAGGCCTAGGGTCCGTACTTTCGCTAGTGCAATCTCTCAACAATGCTAATATAATTGGATCACATAACCATCCTTCAACGTGCAACGACGAATCACTCCAAAGTTCTTATCTAGCGGAGAACATAAGAAGAATTTGTTTGTAGGGTACGAAACCACCTTAAAGTTATCCTTTCCGATCGATCTATCCAAGAGTTCGTACTAAAATAACAACAAGTTATACTTTCCGATCAATCCATCTAGAGTTCGTACTAAAATAACACCATATGATATGCATCAACCAACTCTAATGTCACCTAGATACTCCAATGTCACCACAAGTATCCATGAGTTAATTATACGATACGCATCAAACAATTTCAGATTCATAATACTTAATCCAACACAAAGAACCTCAAAGAGTGACCCAAGATTTCTATCGGAGAACGTAGGAGAAGAACGTGCATCAACCCCTATGCATAGATTACCCCAATGTCACCTCGCGAATCCGCAAGTTGAGTACCAAAACATACATCAAGTGAATCAATAGAACACCCCATTGTCACCACGGGTATCGATATGCAAGACATATATCAAGAGTTCTCAAATCCAATATTCAATCCAACATAACGATATCTCAAAGGGAAAGATTCAATTCATCACAACATGATAGCAAGGGAATAACATCATACGATCCGACTATATTAACAAAGCCCGTGATACATCAAAATCGTGACATCTCAAGAACATGAGAGAGAGAGAGAGATTGAACACATATCTACTGGTACATACCCTCAGCCCCGATGGTGGACTACTCCCTCCTCGTCATGGCCTCCGCCGGGATGATGAAGATGGCCACCGGAGATGAGCTACCCTCTCCGACAGGGTACTGGAACGCCTCCAGATTGGCTTTTCATCAATACAGAGAGTTGTGGCGGCAGAACTTCTCATCTAGGGTTATTTCTGGGGGTTTCTAAATATATAGGATTTTGGGCGTCGGTTTCATGTGGAGATGGGCCACGAGTGGACCACAAGACACCAAGGCGCGCTAGAGGGGCCTGGTGCGCCCTGGTGGGTTGTGCCCACCTCATGGCTCTTCTGGCCCTCCAACGAAGCTTCTAGTGCCTCTTTTGTTACAAAAAAGCATCAAAAAGTTTTGTTGCATTTGGAGAACTTTGATTTCTGCACAAAAAAACAACACCACGGTAGTTCTGCTGAAAACAGCGTCAGTCCGGGTTAGTTCAAAAAATGATATAAAGTCGATACAAAATGATTGTAAAACATCCAATAATGATAATATAACAAGATGGAACAATAAAAAATTATAGATACGTTGGAGACGTATCAGCATCCCCAAGCTTAATTCCTGCTCGTCCTCGAGTAGGTAAATGATAAAAACAGATTTTTTGATGTGGAATGCTGCCTAACATGTTCATCACATATTCTTTTCTTTTGTAGCATGGACATTTGGACTTTTAGATGGCTCAAAGCAATAGTCTAGTTTTGACATGAAGACTTTAATACTCAAGCATACCAACAGGCAACCATGTCTTTCAAAATATCAACACTAAAGAAAGTTATCCCTAGCCCATCATGCTCAATCATTGATCCATTCATGAAACACACTCGAATATTAGCTACACCCAATGCACAAGTATGATCATAGTGCACCCTAGTTGGTGCTTTATAAGAGAAGATGGAGACTCAAATAAAAGTAAAAATTGCATAAAGTAAATAGATAGGCCCTTCGCAGAGGGAAGTAGGGATTTGTACAGGTGCCAGAGCTCAAAGTTTAAATTGAGAGATCAAAAATATTTTGGGTGGCATGCCTTTCCTATCAACAAAAACGACCAAGTAGTTCTCAATACTTTCCATGCTAGATATATCATAGGCGGCTCCCAAAGAGAAAATAGAGTTTATTCCTTTTCCCACCATTCTTTCACAATCCATGGCTAGCCGAATCCACGGTTGCCTTCCATACCAACACTTTCCAAGGATTTTATTATTTGACAACATAAAGTAAATTTCTTTTTCATTTCGGGACTGGGCATCCCTATTACCGTCGTACTCTCGTGCAATGACAAGTGAATAAACACTCATCTTGAGAATAACACATCTAGCATGGAAAAATATCAGACACCCCCTTCCGTTTCATGAGCGGTACAAGCACATAAAAAGGAAATTCATTTTGAAAATTAGAGATGGCACATACAAATTTTCTTGGAACGGCATGAAAATACCGCATATAGGTAGGTATGGTGGACTCATATGGCAAAACTGGGTTTAAGCATTTTGGATGCACAAGTAGTATTTCTACTTAGTACAAGTGGAGGGTAGAAAATAGATTGAGAAGCAACCAACCAAGAAACAAAAATTCATATAAACGGGCATTATGCATAACTAACACCGAATAATGGACCATAAGTAGGATGTAATTTCATTGCACAACTATTGACTTTCGTGCTTGCATAGGGAATCACAAACCTTAACACCAATATTCTTACTAAAGAATAATTACTAACCAACATGACTCACATATTACTATCATCATGTCTCAAAACTATTACAAGAAATCAAGTTTAATTTGTCCAATGATCTTCATGAATGTTTTTATTATATCCCTCTTGAATATCTATCACTTTGGGACTAGTTTCATATGTCACAATTTCTTTTGACAAGCTCAAATAAATTTAAGTGAAGAACATGAGCATAAATATTTTCATCTCTCAAAATAATATAAGTGAAGCATGAGAGAATTTCTTCAAAAATTTAATAACTCTCAAATAAATCTAAGTGAAGCATGAGAGTAAATGACAAGCTACTCCAAAAGATATAAGTGAAGATCAATGAGTAGTCAAACAATTAAGTAGCTATGTGAGGACTCTTTCTTAATAAAGATTTTCATATCTGAGTATTTTATTCAAACAACAAACTAAATAAAAATAGCACTCCAAGAATAGCACACATCATGTGAACGAATAAATTTTTTGGCTCAACATAGGCTAACCGATAGTTGACGAAGAGAGGTGGGATGCGTAGCATCCCCAAGCTTAGATGCTTGAGACTTCTTGAAATATTTACTTGGGGTGCCTTGGGCATCCCCAAGCTTGAGCTTTTGCATCTCGTTCAATCCTCTCATATCATGGTTTCACCTATTCTCAAAAACTTCATCCACACAAAACTCAAAAAGAACTCGTGAGATAGGTTAGTACACATAAGAACAAATCAACACTTCATGTTCTGCCAAGACAAGTTGCACAATAAATTTCAAACATCATCTACTGTTTACTATCGTTTCCAAAATTTTATCTACCAATATAGGCTATGGAAACTATAGGATAAGTAGATAACAAAACTATGACAGCAATCTGTCCAAACAGAACAGTTTGTAGCAATATATGAAAACAGTGTATTTCTGTAACTCAACAAATTATGAAAATTTAGCACATGCTAAATGATTATATGACAATATTGTGTAAAAATTTCAGAAACTTTCCACATTCCAGTAAAATATGAAAATTCAAACACTACAGAGAAAGTTTCTGTTTTTACACAGCACCCATCAAACATGTAATACAAGAATCCCTAGGCAATTCTTGGAACTTTTTATTGAAAAACAAGATTATAAATAACACCTAACATAAAATAACAAAATATAATGACTATCCAGGCAAAGCACATATTATGTGACAAATAAAAATATAGCTCTAAGTAAGATATATCGATAATGTTGAAGACGAAAGAGGGGATGCCTTCCGGGACATCCCCAAGCTTAGACGCTTGAGTCTTCCTTGGATATTAACTTGGGGGAGCCTTGGGCATACCCAAGCTTAGGTTCTTGTCACTCCTTATTCTCCTCATATCGGTGTCTCACCCAAAACTTGAAAACTTCAATCACACAAAACTTAACGGAACTTTGTGAGATGGGTTAGTATAATAAATAAAGATCATTCGCTTAGGTACTGTCAAGACAAGATTCATAATTGTTCCCACATGATACATACTGTATTCTATCATTCACATAATTTATATCACTGAATATAAGTTATGGGAACACTAAAACAAGCAAACTATGCATGCCAAACAGAATCTGTCAAATACAGAACCGTCTGTGAAGATATGTAGTGTAACCATACTTCCCTGTCTCTAAACATTCTGAAAAATTAGGAAAACCTGAAGAATTTGTATATCAACACTGTGTACAAAATTGAGATCATTATCATGCTCCTGTAAAAAATGAAAATTCCTATACTGGAGTCAAAAGTTTCTGTGTTGGTTCAGCATCAATTCTACTCATCTTGTGAGTCATCCCAAAGGCTTTATTGGCACTTTATTGAAATAAAAGACACAAAACATGATTACTATATTAGATTAATCATGTGAACACAGAAAAACATAAAGAAAAAGTGTTGGGTTGTCTCCCAACAAGCGCTTTTCTTTAAAGCCTTTTAGCTAGGCATGATGATTTCAATGATGCTCACATAAAAGGTAGTAATTGAAACATGCAAGAGAGCATCATGAATATCATGAAAATCACATTTAAGTCTAACCCACTTCCTATGCATAGGGATTTCGTGAGCAAACAATTTATGGGAGCAGGAATTAACTAGCATAGGAAGGCAAAACAAGCATAACTTCAAAACTTTGAACACATAGAGAGGAAACTTGATATTATTTAAATTCCTACAAGCATATGTTCCTCCCTCATAATAATTTTCAGTAGCATAATGAAGGAATTTCACAATATAACTATCACATAAAGCATTCTTTTCATGATCTACATGCATAGAAATTTTATAACTCTCCTCATAAGCAAATTTCTTCTCATTCATAAAAGTGGGAGCATCAAATGAAACTCGAATACTATAAATTGTTTCCACATTAAAAGAGTAATGTTCAGTAAAAGGATATTTAAAATTATGAAAATAATTATCACTACTTTTTATAACATAAGTATCATCACAATAATCATCATAAGTAACAACTTTGTTCTCATCATAGTCAAGTGAAACCTCTTCAAAAATAGCGGAATCATTACTAAATAAAGTCATGACCTCTCCAAATCCAGTTTTATCATTATAATAAAATTCAACACCCTCCAAAACAGTGGGATAATAATTATCTAAAGTTGACACTCTTCCAAACCCACTTTCATAAATATAACAATCATCATAAATAGGAGGCATGCAATCATTATAACAAATTTGATCATTCAAAGTAGGGGAACTAAAAAGATCATCTTCATTAAGCATAACATCCCCAAGCTTGGGACAAACATTAATTGCAGAAAATAAATTCTCAAACATGTCATTCTAATCAAACATAGCATCCCCAAGCTTGTGGCTTGGCATATCATAAGCATAATCACTCTCATCATTAATACTATGAATAGCACCAATAGCATAACAATTATTATCATCATAATTTACCAAGTTGGTGCCAAAAAGATTTTCAAGATTAAAAGAAGTATCATTATCTTCCCAATCATAGTCATCACAACAAGCAATAGGCATAACAAAATCATCATCAAGTGTATCATCTTCCACAATTATTTTTGATTCATCCTCGTGAGGCACAACAATAATAGGAGGAACATCATTTGGGAGAGATACCTTTTTATCTCTACTCTTTCTTCTTTTCTTCTTCTTCACCACATCATGTGTGGGTTTAATTAATTTCTTTGAGCTTCTTATTGATGAGATTGGTTGAATAGGGAGCTCCTCCCCATCACCTATTTCATCATGAGAGACAATAGGAGGGAAAGTGGAAATCTTTACCCTTTCATTAGTATTCCTTTTATATTCTATTGGTTTTCCCATCTTTCTATAGTTAGCAATATAAGCATTCTCATTGCAATTTACCATGCAAAACATATAGATATTTTTTAGATTAGTTTCAATGTCGTCCGTGAGAATGAATACTTCAAACCAACTATTTTTGTGTGTCAATTCTTCACTTCACAAAAATAGAGAAAGCTCATTATAAAGTTCAAGGGTGATCAAGTCATTACAATATTTGGTCATTATTTGATCATAAAAAAGTTTGCATTGGAAATTAAGATGACCAACTTTATTGCAAAGTTCACAAGTAATAGGACAAAGAGAACACAATTTTGTAGCAAATTCATCTATCACTTTGATCAAAAAATTGGTTCTATCATGTTTATGCTTCTTACAAAATCTACCATCCCTATAAGGCACGTCTTCACAAACTTTATGCACTCCACAAAAATTGACATGCTTATAGGAAACATTTTTATTATGACTAGTGCAATCATCATTAGTATTTTGGATATTCATAGAATTCATACTAACAACATTGCAATCATGCTTATCATTCAAGGAATTCTCATTAATTATTTTCATAATTTCTTCCTCTACCAATTGAGCACAATTTTCTGACTCCTTATTTTCACGAAACACATTATAAAGATGATACAAACGATGCAACCTGAACTCCATTTTTTGTAGTTTTTTTTTATAAAAACAAAACTAGTGAAAAACAAGAACCTAAAAGATTTAATTGCAAGATCTAAAGATATACCTTCAAGCACGCACCTCCCAGGCAACGGCGCCAAAAAAGAGCTTGTCTACTACGCAACATTATTCTTGTAGACTCTTGTTGGGCCTCCAAGCGCAGAGTTTTGTAGGAAAGTAGCAATTTTCCCTCAAGTGGATGACCTAAGGTTTATCAATCCGTGGGAGGTGTAGGATGAAGATGGTCTCTCTCAAACAACCCTGCAATCAAATACAAGAAATCTCTTGTGTCCCCAACACACCCAATACAATGGAAAATTGTATAGGTGCACTAGTTCGGCGAAGAGATGGTAATGCAAGTGCAATATGGTAGATAAAGTTTTTTGTAATAGTAAGAATAAGAAACAGCAAGGTAGCAAGTAACAAAAGTGAGCACAAACGGTATTGCAATGCTTGAAAACAAGGCCTAGGGTCCGTACTTTCGCTAGTGCAATCTCTCCACAATGCTAATATAATTGGATCACATAACCATCCCTCAACGTGCAACGAAGAATCACTCCAAAGTTCTTATCTAGCGGAGAACATAACAAGAAATTGTTTGTAGGGTACGAAACCACCTTAAAGTTATCCTTTCCGATCGATCTATCCAAGAGTTCATACTATAATAACACCAAGTTATCCTTTCTGATCAATCTATCTAGAGTTCGTACTAAAATAACACCATATGATACGCATCAACCAACTCTAATGTCAGCTAGATACTCCAATGTCACCACAAGTATCCATGAGTTAATCATACAATACACATCAAACAATTTCAGATTCATACTACTCAATCCAACACAAAGAACCACAAAGAGTGCCCCAAGATTTCTATCGGAGAACGTAGGACAAGAACGTGCATCAACCCCTATGCATAGATTACCTCAATGTCACCTCGGGAATCCGCAAGTTGAGTACCAAAACATACATCAAGTGAATCAATAGAACACCCCATTGTCACCACGGGTATCCATATGCAAGACATATATCAAGTGTTCTCAAATCCAATATTCAGTCCAACATAACGATATCTCAAAGGGAAAGATTCAATTCATCACAACATGATAGCAAGGGAATAACATCATATGATCCGACTATATTAACAAAGCCCATGATACATCAACATCGTGACGTATCAAGAAAACGAGAGAGAGAGAGAGAGACTGAGCACATAGCTACTGGTACATATCCTCAGCCCCGAGGGTGGACAACTCCCTCCTCGTCATGGTCTCCGCCGGGATGATGAAGATAGCCACCGGAGATGATCTACCCTCTCCGGCAGGGTACTGGAACGCCTCCAGATTGGTTTTTCGTCGATACAGAGAGTTACGACGGCGGAACTTCTCGTCTAGGGTTATTTCTCGGGGTTTCTGAATATATAAGATTTTTGGGCGTCGGTTTCACGCGGAGATGGGCCACGAGTGGACCACAAGACACCAGGGCGCGCTAGAGGGGCCTGGCGTGCCCTGGTGGGTTGTACCAACTTTGTGGATATTCTGGCCCTCCAACGAAGCTTCTAGTGCCTCTTTTGTTCCAAAAAAAATCGTCAAAAAGTTTCGCTGCATTTGGAGAACTTTGATTTCTGCACAAAAAACAACAACACGGTAGTTCTGCTGAAAACAACGTCAATCCGGGTTAGTTCCAAAAAAATGATATAAATTTGCTATAAAATGATTGTAAAACATCCAAGAATGATAATATAATAGCATGGAACAATCAAAAATTATAGATACGTTGGAGACGTATCACCCCCGAACTTGCCTCCAACGCCGAGGTACTCCGTCTTTGGCAGCCCCAGTTGCCCAAGCTCTCCGGCTTGTGAGGCGAGTTCTCTTCTTCTTCCCCAGTTTGTCAGACAATAACCTAGCCATTGATAAACTTTCGTCTGTCGAAAACGTGATGGGACCCACAGTATTAATTTCTCTGCCCAAGGATCAATGAAACCCCTCGATTCCTGCACACCAATAGAGGGCAGGCAACCCAATAGTCTTTTACAGAATTGCCCTTAGTAGGTTGAGAAAGGAAATGCCTATTTTAAGCCAGTTAAACTTCCCGCAGGTAACACTTCCTCCCCCCTCTCCACCGAGAGGCCCTAGAATCAACGAGCTTGGAGACATGGCGAGCGCTCTAGGTTCCTCCTCGTGCCCTCATGGTCCCCTTCCAGGCGACTGGGCAAGCTGTTCTGTTTCCCTTCTTCAACTGTGCAATCTTGAGGTACAGGGATATCTCCTTGCTTCGGATCTGGCACACACCCGCGCTAGATTGACTTCTGTGAACGGTGCGACCTTTGCGGAGAATTTCCCTGCTCCACGCAAGGACGAGAGGGTATGCCTTGTTTCCTTCCTCTTACGAGGCCTAGGCTTCCCCATTCACCCCTTCTTGAGGGGTTTACTAGAGTTCTATGGGATACAACTCCACAACCTCACCCCCGGGTCTATCCTGCACATCCCGGGCTTTGTTGCCCTCTGCGAGTTGTTTCTAGGCTGCGAGCCGCACTTTGATTTATGGAGAAAGTATTTCTGTCTCGTCCCCCGCACTCGGGGAGGGTCAATCCGGGAAGTGGGTGGATCCGAAGTGTGGCGTATAGCCGGGACGGGGTATCCCATTGGGACCCCAAAGAAGGAATCCGGAGAATGGGCTTCAGAGTGGTTTTATATTGAGGATGTCCCTTTATTCGCCCCAGCTCGAAGGTTTTTCTCGAATACTCCGACGCTCCCTTAAAGAAACGATTCAACTGGCGCCCGAAGAGTTCCTCCCGAGAGGATAGCGCTGAGGTAAAGTGTCTAGCCGCCCAGGTGAAACTATTGGCTCATAGCAAACTGACCATCATCGATGTGATGGCCACTGCCATTACTCGTTGTGTTCAACCTCTTCAAGAAAGGATTCATCCCTTGTGGCACTACAACGGGACAAGGGACACAACCCGCTCCCGACGGCAAGGGCCTGCCGATCAGGCAGCGTTGGTGGCAATATTAGCCGATCTCTTTAAAGGATAAAAAGAAGATTTTTCTCGCCTGAAGATCAGAGAGGGCATGTCAACTCATAACCCCATTGAATGGGTAAGTTCATTCATCCTTCCATAACTCAGAACGCTTGTATTTGATTTTACTGATCGGAACTCCGTGTCTTTCTGAACAGCAATGGAGGCGTTGGATCGAGACAGTCAACTGCCTTGCTCCGCAACCAGAGAATTATTCCTGTAACGATGATCCTGGATTTCATGATGATTCGAAGATTTCGATTGATTTTGAGGACGGGACCTTTTACCAGAGGAGTATCGACGAATATAGGGTGGCCCTTCAGGCCGATCACCCCGGATCACTTCCTTCCTCCGTAGTAAGTAAAAACAAGGCTTCTTCTCGGAAAATATACGCGCCCCCAGTCACTCCGTATATACCGACTTCTACCCCCAAGGGTCGCTGGACCACGCGCCGAACACCATTGAGGGTTACCCCGGCAAGGTCCACATCAAATGGCGGCAAGACTCCCGAGCGAGGGACGATGGCGGGAATAACATCGACCGCTCCCCACTCCAAGAGATGCTTTATTTTAACCCTGCAATCCGGTCATTGTTTATCTGGTTTAAACACTCATGGCTTCTGACCGAAATACTCAAGAGGCGAGTGCAGCCACCTTCATTCGAAGACGTTAACAAGGCGTCAGATCATGAACCAAGGTCTTCGGCACATGCCGAAGTGGATGCAGGAGTCCCTGTTGCCGAACAACCTCCAGATGATTCGGGGGAAGTCTCGGTTACTAATTCCGAAGTTGAAAGCGCGATGAATCATCGGCGGTGGAAGGAGTCATTGCGTCACCCAATATTTTCCGACCAAGAGTTTAATGCTCTTAATTCAGTGGAAATGTACCTCATAGCTGCTCGAGCAGGACTCAATGGAGCCGCTAGACTAATGTCCTCCAGCCTGCAGGTGAGTGGTCGGTTTTAATGACCGAACACAATTCCTAACCCAGTAGCCCCCGAGCCTTAATTTGAAGGGACGGCAGAATTTTAAGGGTCTCAAAAAAAATTATATATGTAGGCTTCAACGCAACAAAATGAGAAGTTGTTGGCAGATCTCGAGTCGAGTCAGACGAAGCTGCGAGACATTAAGGCCAAACTTGAGCAGGTGAAAAGTTCACCAGAGAGGCACATGGTGAGTAAAGAGTATTGTTATGCGTAGAATTTGTTGGGACATCTTTTTTGATGAAAGATTGTTTCATAGTAGCCGAGTCCATAGGACAGCTGCAGATGGATTTGGATGCTTCCCGAGGATCTCAAAGGTATGATGAGTCTCAGTTGGAGGCTGGTCGTTGTATATTGACTCGAAATCTTGAGGAGAAGAACAAGCTCAAGGCGGAAAACCTAGAACTCCGTAAAGCACTTTTATCATGCCAACTGTAAGGAGCATGTCGTGTTTCGTGCTTAGGTCTCTTGGCCGGGCGTCCCGAGAAAGAACCTGGCTCATTCGGAGGGGATATGTTGAAGGAACTGTCCGTCATGCATGAGCGGGCTCAGAAAGCTATGAAGAGTATGACCAAGGCGCTCTGGCCAGCCAAGGCTCCTCCGGAAGGGATGGCCGAGCTGGCCGATCAATTTAGAGGAGCTCGAAGCCGTTTTGAGTTATGGAAGACCTCAGCTTGTCGAGAGGGGGCGCGAGAGGCATGGGCCATGGTGAAGACCCGCTTTACCAAACTCAACCCAGAGCACTTGGCTCGGGTTGGGCCGGTAGGGCCAGATGGTCCAGAGGTACCTCTACACTTGGTTTATGACCAAGTGATGCCTGCCGCTCGCAAGTCGCAAGAGGATTGCGCCCTTGATGCCATAATAGACCATCTCGATTGTCGGCGTTCTAGGATCGGGGGTACCCAGACCTGCCTGCCTGCGGCCCAACGCGTGGCCCACCTCGACGGCCCAGTACGGGCTGGCAGCAGACTGCCCAAGACAAGACCCTCACGAGGGCCCAGCCTAGCAAGGGGAACAATGCCAAGACCCCCAGAGGAGCGGCCTCCCCAGGCTGCCTCCCAAGGAGCGGAGACTCCTATGCAGTGTCTGGCCTCATGAGGCTGGGATGACGTGAGCCATGACGACCAAGGCCAGGCGGGCGCCAGCGGGCGCAGAGGGGACAGTTTCCTCTTTGGTGCTAAGGAGGCAAGGACAGACGCGGGTTCCCGAGGGATCCCCCAAAGGTTTCCTTTCCGGTGCAACAAGACCAAGACCACAAGATAGGCAGGACGGATGTCATCGCCGAGCCCACCTCTGCGTCATGCCCAGAAGCTTGCAGGCGAAGACCACCTTTAGTCAGGATAAGATGTGCTTCCTGTCCCCTTTCAAAATTGGCCATTGTGGGATCCCTTGCCGCCTGTGCGATGAGGGAAGAGGACCAAGGCCGCTATAAATAGGCACTAGCATCCACCGTAGAGGGGGACCGATCGATCCATCCTCACCCAAGAGCCCTCGTGAGGTCGCTCAACCACTGTACCAGTTCATCCCCAAACCTCCTCTTGAGGCCAATCCACAAAAAGCAGGAGTAGGGTTTTACACCGCAAGGTGGCCCGAACCTGGGTAAATCTCTATGTCCATCTTCTCGTTCGCTCGCACGTATTCGGCGAAGCTCGGCTGTGGAGTGGCGAGCTTGAGACTTGAGCTGGGAAGGATCTTTGCACACGCCCCAGAGTTCGAACCTTCTTGGGTCTGCGGAGCCCGATTTCCGACATTTGGCGCGGCAGGTAGGGGCGTGTCGGAGTCCTTCCTCCAGTTTCGCTTCGTCTCTGCTTCGTCGCTCCCATGGCCGACGTCCGCCGAGTTCGCACCGAGCGCCGGGCTACCCGTGTCGCCCAAACGGCGCCCGTTGGCCGCGGCGTCCCACGCCGCTCCGCCTCTCTTGGGGCTAACGCTGCAACTGGTCCAGCCGCTCAAGAGCAGCAGGACTCGTCGCAGCCACCCACCGCGCGGCGCGATGGCCACACTGCTACTCCGTCCCTCGTCCCCGCCTTGGCATCGTCCTCTCACGCTCGCTATGGGCCGGCGAACGCGCAGGCCGCACTGCTCATGGCACGCGAGCTGCTGCGCTACTGCCCTGCTCACGATCGCTACGACAACTGGCTTGGTCGCATCGCCGAGCTCGTCAGCGTCGCTGGCAAGGACCCGGCGCCCACCCACTCGCTCCGTCCCCCGACCTCCCAAGCGGGCGACGGGGCTCACGCCGCCCCTCCTCCTCCTTCTCTGCACGGCGCTGACCCCGAGCCCAAATGGGAAGCGCGCCTGCACGACCTGCCGCATGGGGCGCCGGCGCAGGCAAGGGATGAAGCAAGCTGCCAGGTGGTGCCGTGGCCATGAGGTGACGAGCGTGCCCTCCACGCGCCGCTGCGCCGACACCAGGATCGTGCGCCCCCGGAGGCTGCGGTGCACGGACGCCAATGTCAAGCCCCCCTCGCATGCGTCGCGCCTGTGAGCGGAGCAGGCTACCTCGCCTTCACCCCGGAGTTGCGCCGTGTCACCTCGCCTGGCAAGTTCAAGACGGACCTGCCTCCGCGCTACGTTGGTACCCCCGACCCCGCAGAGTTCCTTCAGCTCTACGCGCTGAGCATCGAGGCGGCGAGCGGTGACGACAAAGTCATGGCAAACTGGTTCCCCATGGCCCTCAAGGGTGGTGCACTCTCCTGGCTCCTCGACCTCCCGGAGGGGTCGATCTCCATCTCCTCCTGGGACGAACTCAGCGAGCGCTTCATCGCCAACTTCCAGGGCACCAGCGACCGCGCCCTTGCAGTGAACGACTTGCGGCGCGTGAAGCAGCAGTCGGGCGAGACCTTGCACAAGTATATACGGCGCTTCACGAACGTTCGCCTCAAAATCCCGAAGGCAACGGATGAGGCCATCATCTCGGCAGTCACCGATGGCGTCAATGACGTCAAGATGAAAGAGGAGCTCGCCATCCACGACGAACTGTGCTCGGCCCTGGAGATGTTCAACCTGGCGAACAAGTGCGCAAGGGCCGAAGAGGGCCGCCTCTCCCTCCTCGAGCTTCCGGAGGCAGACCCTGAAGACAAGAAGGCCAAGGCTAAGGAGGAGAAGCACAAGGGCCCGGCCGTGTTGGCGGCGGAGCCGTAGATGAAGCGCGGTCGTGACCAAGATGAGCCCTCCAAGGGCAACCGCCCGTTCTGCATCTTCCACTACACCCGCAGCCACAACACCGAAGACTGCCCGGAGCTCAGGACGCTCTGCCACGAGCGCCTCGGCCGCCGCCCCGAGAGCGGCGATCGCGGCTACAGCCATGGAGGGGGCCACGGCGGAGGCCGTTGGGACAACAGCGACCCACGTTAGGCTGGCGCGACCAGCCTCACGAGGACCGCTGGCGTGACGAGCATCGCGACGGACCCCGACACGATCAGCCTCGCGAGGCCCGTCCTCAGGGCAATGCTGGCCTCACTCCGTTGCCGCTGCCGCCAAGGAGGAATGACGATAACCGGCAGGATGATGGGGCTGGGGGCTTTCAGGAACCCCGTACGATCGCCTGCATCTTGGGCGGTGCTCAGGCCCCTGCCTCCAACCGCATCTTAAAGCAGTTCTCTCGTGAGGTGAACGCAGCCCTCCCGAAGCTCGAGGCAGCGCGTCCCCTCAGGTGGTCATAGGTTGTCATCACCTTCGACTCCAAGGATCACCTCAAGTGCTCGGCCGCCGCAGGCGCACTCCCCATGCTCTGCACGCCCACCATCAGCAACGTCCTCGTCACCAAGACCCTCATCGACGGTGGCGCTGGGCTCAATGTCCTCTCCGTCGAGACATTCAAGACGCTTCAGGTGCCCTACGATCAGCTCATGCCGACCAAGCCCTTCTCAGGAGTGACCGATGGCTCCACCACTCCCCTGGGGCAGGTGCACCTCCCAGTCACCTTTGGCAAGTGCGATAACTACCACACCGAGCTCATCGACTTTGACGTCGCCCACATCCACCTCCCGTACAACGCCATCCTCGGGTACCCCGCCCTCACCAAGTTCAAGGCGGCAACCCACCATGGCTACAACATCCTCAAGATGCCAGGGAGCGGCGGTGTCATCACGGTCGCCTATGATGAGAAGGATGCAGTCTGCTCCCTCGAACGCGCTTACCAGGCTGCGGCAGCTGAAAATTCTGACGACGAGGGCGGCATACTGCCTCCTGAGGACACACCCAAGAAGAAGAAGCAGCTCCTGCCCAAGAGCCGTCAGGGGACAGGGATCCCCAAAGATGGCGCCTCACGCCCCGTGTCCGCTGCTGGGGCGCCTCTCCCTCCCGCATAGGAAGGCGCGCCCGGCGCCTCCCTCAGGATGGGCTCAGGGGCTTCCATCTGGAGAGCCTCCGACCTGACCGGTACGACGAGGGAGGTGCTCGGGCACCACTCGGAGGAGTGCTTCGATGCACGCCCCCGCAAGCAAGGAGCATGGCGCAAGGCGCCAGGTTCACGAGAGTTCATCACCAACGCAATCAAGGAGCTTCAGGAGGCGCGGGCCATGTGCAGCAAGTGTCGCCCCACATCACCCAGTGTTGTTGCCGCCCCCGACGTAGGCGGCAGGCTGCACGTCTGCGTCAACATCCCGGGCCTCAACAGGGCCGCGTCCCATTGCCTCTTCTGGCCATCGCGTGTCGGCCGTAGTGGAGGCTACCCGTGCAACTACGTTCGCATGCCCTTTGGCTTTGTGAACGTGGGCGCCACATACCAGTGCCCCGCGCAGGCCGCGCACGCGTCTCATGAGGCCCGACGCCGTGCGGTCCTTCAAGAGGGCCCGGACCCTCGTGAGCCACCTAGGCTTCCCGGGCCCCTCGAGCCTCCGGAGCCCTCAGGCTCCTGAGGATCAAGCTTCAACAACTACCTCAACGCTTCCGCAGCATCATTACCAGGTGACCTTTTGGTTTGTTCATTTCAGGGCGCCCCTCGGGCTGCATCATCCTCAAGCTGTTAGGGCCCGCCCCTGCAGCTGTATCGCTTTGCGCATGTATCAAAACTAGTTTTGCATTTGATGAGTTTTCTAAGTATTCCAAACTGCATGCCCGGTGCTTCGTCACTATGAACGTCGCTGCGCCCTAACAACCCCGCCCTCGATCGCCTCCTGATTAAGGGCAGGCACGGCGTCTGTGCTCGGGTCCGTCCCTACAGCGTTGATAAATCCAAGCGGCCGAGCTCTGTCTCGCGGGCCAGTCCCGTGCACGTCACCTCCCGTGGTCCTTGGTGCTTTCTCCTCGCGTGAGCTAATCAAGAGTGGGTGATTCAGGGCGCACGGCCCGGATCGTATTACCGCAGTCCAGCGCTTCGTCGTTGCGGGAGCCGCGCGTCGGATGTTTTTCCTTGGGTTTGTCGCATGAGAAGACTGGGCACGGCGTATGTGCTCAGGTCCGTCCCTGCGGCGTTGATAAAACCAACGACTGAGCTCTGTCTGGCGGGCCGGCCCGGTTCACGTCACCTCCTAGGGTCCTTGGTGTTTGGCCTTCTCATGCGATGCCCTCCGGAGGTTCATTCGACACAGGTTTAATAAGCGCGCCCCACGCCAGAAGACTCAGGTGCAACCCGCCTTGAGGTAGGGCCTCGTGAGACCCGCGCTAGCTCACGGGTGCACAGATACACCTCCTCCAGTTCTGCCGTGCTAGTTACGCATATGAACGAAATTGGGTTGTACATGCCCAGAGACTCTAACGCAGAGCTCCCTTCCCACGCCCAAGTGGAAGCCCCATGCTCCGCGCTGGCGGACGACACGGTCGCTCAGCGGCTATGCCCACGCCCAAGTGGAAGCCCCATGCTCCGTGCTGGCGAACGACATGGTCGCTCAGCGGCTATGCCCACGCCGAGTGGAAGCCCCATGCATCGCACTGGTGGATATACAACTGAGGGCGCCCTAGCGGCTGCACCAACCTCAGGATGGCCTTTCGGCTCTTCACGCAGCGTTCCCCTTGGATGTACGCGCGAGGGGGCTGGACAGGGGCTACGCTCAGGCCATGCCTGGCACGTGCCACCTCACCAGGTCCCTGGCACCTGGTCTTCTCGCATCCCTCCCAGGCAAAAGCTGGCAAGGAAATGTATGGGAGCTGCTCGCACGTCAAGGGGGACTCCTGAGCATCGTGACTCGGGAGCCTCACTAGTCACGTAGCCCGTCGCCCCTTGGTCTCGTCCTGGTGATCCGGACGCCCCAACGGCGGTCGAGGTTGTCGGCGTTCTGGGAACGGGGGTACCCAGACCTGCCTTCCTGCGGCCCAGGGCAGGGCCCACCTAACGAGCCAAGCATGGCCTGGCACGGCCCCACTCAAGGCAAGGCCCTCGCGAGGATCCAAGCTCGCAAGGGAAGCAGCACCAAGACCAAAAAAGAGTGGGCCTCCTCAGGCCCCCTCCGGAGCGGCGGAGATCTCTATGCAGGAACCGGCCTCAGGAGTCAAGGATGACGCAAGGAAGGACAGGCGAGCGCTAGCGCGCCAGGCGGTGCAGTTTCCCCTTTGGTGCAAAAGGAGCATGGACGTACACGGGTTCCCAAAGCGCCCCCAAAGGTTTCCATTCTGGTGCAACAAGACCACGACCACGAGCCCTGCGGGACGGATGTCATCGCCGAGCCCACCTCTGCATCATCGACAGCCAATTTGCAGGCGAAGAACACCTTTGGACAGGGCGGGGATGTACTCCTGTCCCCCTTCGAATTTGGCCGTTGTGGGATTCCTTCCCGTCATTGCGATAAGGGAAGAGGACCCAGGCCGCTGCTATAAGTAGAGGATAGGCTGCACCGTAGAGAGGGGCAGAACCACAGACAAGGCAGAGAGCCAGGAACACCACTCGAGCGCCCTCACGAGGCTCCTCACCACTGTACTAGTTCATCCACCACACCTCCTCGTGAGGCAATCCACCAAAGCAGCAGTAGGGTATTACGCTTCGCAGCGGCCCGAACCTGGGTAAATCACCGTGTGCATCTTCTCCCTCATCATCGTGCGAGTCCATCGTCCAAACCATCGCATAGAGAGCCAGGTAGGGCGAGGCTGCAGGGGATCTTCGCACACGCCCCTGTGTTCGAATCTTGAGGGTTTTGCGGTGCCCGAAATCCAACATTTGGCGCGTGACGGGGGGATAACCCCGGGGTAGCCTCAGCCGGGCCTTTACCCCAACTTTTCGAAAACAACTGCAGGACGAGCTGCCTCCCCCTGCTGTCCGGCTCTGTGCAGCCGGCAGCACCAATCGGCCGGCTAGGGGCGGAGACGCTTAGCCCCCTAGCCGGCGGTGCTGCAGGTGTCGCGGTCAGAGCACGTGTGGCTACAGAGGATCCCGTCGCATCGGGGGTCAGCGCCCGCATGGCCACAGTGGAGGCGATAGTGCCTCTGACCCCGGCCGACTGCGACCTGGCAAACGGCACAGTGCCGGCATGCCCTCAACCACTCCATTACCTGCCCCGGCATGGCTACAGCGCGGCCGGCCGTACTGCTGACCGCAGCCGGCCGTCGCTAGACGACGCCTCAAAGGACGACCCGTGCCGCGGTGTGACGGGCCCTGGGGCCCGCCAGGCGGGCCCCCTCCGGCTCCCGACGGGACCCCACAGCCGGCGGGCCCTGCCGGCGAAAAGACCCCTCAGTCGGGGCCCCACGGCCGGCTAGAGAGACCGCCAGCTGCCCCCCCGGAGCCTTCTACTCATATTGTATCCCAGGGGGTTGGCCTATAAAACCCCCGGGGCTCCCCCATGCAGGGGGGCGATGACCTTTCCCTAGCACACACACACACACCAACGTAGAGAGGCAGAGAGGGCAAGCTAGCTCCTTCTTCCTCCTCTACCCATACAGCTCAAGGAGCACCATTGTAGCCCCCTTTGGTTCATCAACCAGACCGGCAGGACTAGGGGTATTACCTCCCACGGAGGGCCCTGAACCTGGGTACATCACGTGTCCCGCATCGCTTGTCCCCAATCTTGCTCCCGGAGTCCACCGGCGTCCATCGGCCCCAACCACTCTCGATAAGCCTCCCCATGGCATCTGTCGTGAGAAAACGACGACAGTTGGCGCCCACCGTGGGGCCGTCCGCGGCGCCGGCCGGAATCACGCTCCGGGCAGGACCCTTCACCACCTCCCCCGGCCGCCCTGCGTCCGGGCGGAACTGCATGCTCATGGGGCTTACTCCCGCGGGGCGGGACCCTGTTCTTGCCAGCCCTGCGGGCGACGCTGCCGGTCTCTCCGACGAGCGGCGCGGCAGCGACCCCCCGATCCACATCACCGTCCTCACCGATCGCGTCGGCAGGCTGAGCCATGCCGACGAGCCAGCTGCCGTCGAGTACCCTAGCCAGGTACTCGACTGCCTCGACATGCCCTCGTCTGTGGGCGCGCTCGCCCAGGGCGAGGCCAATGACTCCCGCGTCCGCGCGGGGGTAATGGCCACCGGCTCCTCCACGACCTCCGGCCGCGTCAGGGCGGAGGCGGATGCGGCCGCCACGGCCGCCCGCGCCGGCACCTCAGACCCCCTCGGCTCTGTGCTCCGAGGTCTCAGCACCCCCATCGCGCCTACGACGGACCCGGCCATGGCCACGGTCGAGCTGGAGGCCGCTCGCCGGCTGCTGCTTGCAGAGGCGAACACGCTCGCCACCACCAAGCGCTGGATGGAGTCCACGCAGCGCGAGTACAACTCCGCCTACGGCCTCACCCCCGCCAACGACGAACCCAGCCGGCGCGGCGACATCCGCAACCGCGGTCGTGTGGTCACGGAGATCCTCGGTGGCAGGCTCCCCACCTATGACACGCCGGCTGCCAACCTGAGGGCCGCCCACGTGGCCTATGCCGACCTCGCCGACCTGGTGTGCAAGGCGCGAGAGCAGCAGGACCGGTGCATCCAAGACCTCATCGCCACCGCCAACGCCCAGCAGGCCCGGCTCGATAACACCAACGCCGGCTCCGAAATTCACATCCCCGAGGGTGACGGGGCGCCGGGTCTCACAACGGACGCCCCCGGCTGCGAGACGAGCAGCCGGCCGTCAACAGCCGGCTCAACGATGCTCTGGCTGGCGGCAGCCGGCGCAGCCGGGACCATACCCCGCCCCCGCGGCGGGAGCGCGCGCTCACCGGCCCCGGCCGTCCGTCCCGAGCTCGCCGCTCGGCTCGGCCCGCGCGTCCCACGGAGTGAGAAAGACGTCCGGACCCTTATCGACCGGCTAGCGCAGTCGGCCCTCCTCGAGGAGGAGGGCTCTATCGGCCCGGCGTGTTTCAGCCCCCGGATCCGCAACGAGCCGTTCCCGGCCGGCTTCACTCTCCCTCGCGACAACCCGAAGTACAACGGCACTGCCAAGCCCGAAGACTGGCTGATCGACTACACCACCGCGGTCGGCATCGCCTGGGGAAACAAACGCGTAGCCGTATGCTACGCTCCCCTAATGTTGACCGGCTCGGCCCGGACCTGGCTTAACAGCCTGTCGGCCGGCAGCATCAACACCTGGACGGACTTCAAGGAAGCGTTCATCCGCAACTTCACCGGCACCTACAAGTGGCCCGGCCGGCCCCGCGAGCTGGCCATGTGTGTCCAGGGGCCGGAGGAGCCCCTCCGCGACTACCTCACACGCTGGACCGAGCTCCACAACTCCTGCGAGGGGGTGCACGAGGTGCAGGCCATCCAGTATTTCATGAGGGTTGCCGCGACGGCACCCCCTCAAGCACAAGCTCTTGTGCTCCGGGCCGGCGACCCTGGCGGATCTGATGGCCAAGGCGGACAAGTACGCCATGGCCGACTCCGCAATGCGGATGAAGGTCGCCACGCCAGCCAAGCCGACTCCGCCGCCTGCCGCGCCCGGGCGGCTGCCGACAACCGGCAGCAGCAGAACAACAAGCGCAAATCCGACCAGCCGAATCCCCGCTACGGGAGCCGGTAGGTCGCGACCATCGAGGAAGAGTAGCCGGCTGCCCAGGGCTCCAGCCAGCGCCAACGAACCGGCAAGAAAGCCTGGTAGCCCAAGCTCACCTTCGAGCAGATGCTCGACGCACCCTGCAAGATGCACTCTGGGGCCAAGCCGGCCACTTACACGCTCCGACAGTGCAGCTTCTCCCAGCGGCTAGCCCGAGGCGAGGGCCTTCCGGTTCCTCTGCCTCTGGCTCCCCGGGCGCCGGCTCCAGCTCCGGCCCAACCTACTGCTCTGGCCCCGGCCGCCAACGACGGCCGCCTCCACGACCAGTTCCCCAACCAGGACGGGTCCTACGTCGTCTTCACCAGCGAAGGAACCGACAAGCACAGCGTGCGCCAGCACCGGCACGAGATGAACACCACCGTCCCCTTGGTCCCCCAGTTCATGCATTGGTCCGAGAAGCCGGTCACCTGGAGCCGGGCGGACCACCCGGCTGTGATGCCAAACCCGGGCAGCTACGCCCTCATCCTCGACCCCACCATCGTCTCTGAGAGGCGCACCTGCCGTCCATCGCGGGTGTTGATCGACGGGGGCAGCAGCATCAACATCCTCTATCGCGACATGATGCACAAACTAGGGCTCAAGGAGAAAGACCTGCGAGCGAGCCGGACGGTTTTCCACGGCATCGTGCCGGGAAAATCCTGCACCCCCATCGACATGATCGAGCTCGACGTCCTCTTCGGCGACAAGAGCCACTTCCGCCGCGAGCCGATATGGTTCGAGGTGGTGGACCTCGACAGTCCCTACCACGCGCTGTTGGGCAGGCCGGCCCTCGTCAAGTTCATGGCGATCCCCCATTATGCCTACCTCAAGCTCAAGATGCCGGGTCTCAAGGGCATCATCACCATCGCCTGCAACTACAAGATGTCGATCGAGTGCGTGCGCGACGGTAGCCGGATGGCCGAGGCTCTAGAGATAGCTGAGGAGAGGCGGCAGCTTGACCGGCTCGTGGCTCACGCCTCCATTTCAGTCGGCCAGCGAAGCGTCGTTCCAGCCGTCCAAGGACACCGAACAAGTGCCACTCGACCCGGCTAACCCCATGCAGTGCGTCACCATCGGCTCCAACCTCAGCAGCAAACAGGAAGGCGAGCTCGTCGACTTCCTCCGTGAGAATTGGGACATCTTTGCATGGTCTCCCAAAGACATGCCGGGTGTTCCGAGGAAGTACGCCGAGCACAAACTTCATGTCCGGCCGGATGTGAAGCCGGTCAAGCAACCCCTATGCCGCTTCTCCGAGGAGAAGCGGCGTACTATAGGAGAGGAGATAGCCCGGCTGCTCGCAGCCGGCTTCATCATGGAAGTGTTCCACCCGGATTGGCTGGCCAACCCAGTCCTGGTGCTAAAGAAAAACAACACTTGGCGCATGTGTATCGACTACACGAGCCTGAACAAGGCATGTCCAAAGGACCCGTTCGCCCTGCCATGGATCGATCAAGTCATCGACTCCACGGCCGGCTGCGATCTGCTGTCCTTCCTGGAGGCCTACTCAGGCTACCACCAGATCAAGCTGGAGCTGGCCGACCGGCTGAAGACCTCCTTCATCACCCCCTTCGGGGCCTACTACTACATCACCATGTTTTTCAGCCTGAAGAATGCAGGCGCCACCTTCCAGCGCTGCATGCAGAAGTGCCTCCTGCCGCAGATCGGCAGGAACGTCCACCTCTATGTTGATGACATCGTCGTCAAAACCAGGAGGCATTTCAGCCTCCTCGACGATCTCCGGGAGACCTTCACCAACCTGCGCGAATACAAGGTCAAGCTCAACCCGAAGAAGTGCGTTTTCGGTGTCCCAGCCGGCCAACTCCTGGGTTTCTTCGTGTCCGCCCGCGGCATCGAGGCTAACCCAGAGAAGATCAGGGCGATCGAGCGAATGCCCAAGCTGACCCGGCTCCACGACGTCCAGAAGTTCACCGGCTGCCTCGCCTCGCTCAGCCGGTTCATCAGCCAGCTGGGAGAGAAGGCCCTGCCCCTCTATCAGCTCATGAGGAAGACGACCCTTATCGAGCCGGGCACCAGCGCGCCCATCCTGGCCGCGCCGGCTAAGAAGGAGCCCCTGCCCGTAGACATCGCGGCGACCACGCGCGTCATCAGCGTCGTCCTGGTCGTGGAGCGGTCGGAGGCGGGCAAAGCACTGCCAGTCCAGCGACCCGTCTACTACCTCAGCGAGGTCCTCTCCGCCTCCAAGCAAAACTACCCCCACTATCAGAAGATGTGCTACGGCATATACTTCGCCGCCCAGAAGATCAAGCAGTATTTCCAAGAGCATGTCATCACCGTGGTGAGCACGGCGCCGCTGGGCGAGATCATGGGCGGCCGCGACGCCACTGGCCGGATCGCCAAATGGGCCATCGCCCTTGCCGACTACGAGATCCGATACGAGCTGCGCACCGCCATCAAGTCGCGGGCAATGGCCAACTTCCTCGTCGACTGGGCCGAAACCCAGTTCATGCCGCCTCCCCCAGACTCCACGCACTGGCGCATGCACTTCAACGGCTCGAAGATGCGCACCGGTCTCGGAGCCGGCATCGTCCTGTCGTCTCCGACAGGAGACCAACTCAAGTATGCGCTTCAAATCTACTTCGCCGCCTCCAACAACGTGGCCGAGTACGAGGCACTCGTCCACGGCCTCCGGCTCGCCAAGGAGATCGGCATCCGGCGCATCTTGTGTTTCGGCGACTCTGACCTCGTGGTGCAGCAGGTCTCCGACGAATGGGACGCCAGGGACGCCAACATGGCCAGCTACCGTTTCCTCGTCCAGCAGCTTACCGGCTCCTTCGAGGGCTGCGAGTTCCATCACGTCCCCCGGGCGGACAACGAGGCGGCAGACGCTTTGGCCAAAATCGGCTCCACCCGCCAGGCCATCCCGGCTGGCGTCTCCCTCGAGCAGCTGCGCAAGCTGTCGATCAAACCCTCCGCCGAGTCGGAGTCCATCTTCGTACCCGCGGATCCCGCCGGCTCCTCGACGGGCCCGAGGGCTCCGCCGGCTCCGATGGTTCCACCGGCTCCACCTACTCCACCGGCTCCACCAGCCACGCCGGCGAAGGTCGGCCCCGGGCCCGCGGTCGTCATGATGGATGTCGACCAGCCGGACCCGGGGGCTCCATCGACGGACCCGGGGGCTCCGGCTGCTCGGAACCTCCAGCCCGAGCCGGAGCGCAACCGGTGTGTACCAACGCTGCGTCGAGCCCAAGAAGGGCCAAGAGATCCTCCGAGACATCCACCAGGGCGAGTGCGGCACCATGCCGCCTCGAGGACCCTGGTGGAAAAGGCGTTCCGCCACGGCTTGTACTGGCCAACTGCACTTGAGGAGGCGATGCAGCTCATCGACAGATGCGAGGGGTGCCAGCGCTTCCGCGCACAAAGCCACCTGCCGGCTGCGGCGCTCAAAACCATCCCGCTGTTGTGGCCCTTTCCCGTTTGGGGGCTCGACATGGTGGGTCCATTCAAGACCGCTCGAGGCGGCATGACGCATTTGCTGGTAGCCGTCGACAAGTTCACCAAGTGGATCGAGGCCAGACCCATCAAGAAATTGGACGGCCCCATCGCCGTCCGATTCATCAAAGACATAACGGTCCGCTACGGCGTCCCGCATAGCATCATCACCGACAACGGCACCAATTTCGCCAAGGGCGCGCTAGCACGTTTCTGCGCTAAGCAAGGCATCCGGCTCGACCTGGCTTGGGTCGCCCACCCGCAGTCGAATGGCCAGGCCGAAAGGGCTAACGGCTTAATCCTGGCCGGCATCAAGCCCCAGCTCGTGGAACCGCTCGTCCAATCAGCTGGCTGCTGGATCAAAGAACTGCCGGCCATCTTGTGGAGCCTCAGGACCATGCCCAACCGGTCAACCGGCTTCACGCCCTTCTTCCTCGTATACGGGTCCGAGGCGGTCATCCCCACGGACATTGAGTTTGACTCGCCTCACGTCACCCTGTACACGGAGACGGACACAAAAGAGGCAAGGGAGGATGGCGTCGACCTCCTCGAAGAGGCCCGCGAGCTAGCGCTGAGCCGAACGGCTATCTACTAGCAGAAGCGCCGGCACTACCACAGCAAGCATATCTGGCCCCTCTCCTTCCGCGAGGGGGACCTGGTGCTTAGGCGGATCCAGCGAACCGCCGGCCAGCACAAGCTGTCCTCCCCATGGGAGGGCCCGTTCATCATCAGCAAGGCGCTGCACAACAACGCGTACTATCTAATAGACGCTCAGAAGCCGCAGAAGCGCAAGAGAGATGCCTCCGGCGAGGAGACGGAGCGCCCGTGGAACGCGGCGCTCCTCCGTTCGTTTTACTGCTAAGGACCAGTGTATGTATGTACGTCCCCTTTTGGGCTTATGAATGCAACGGGTGCCCCAAGCCAGCTCTTGGGGCACGCCTCTTTCGTTTCCTTCCAAAGCGTTTCGCCTCACTCACCGGCTCCCGGACCCGGTCCCACGGTCTCGGGGGCTCACCGGCTAGCCTTGACATCGCTCCCCGAAGCCGGTCAAGTAATGTGAACTAAGGAAACACCCAAACACCCCTCTCAGCTATAGACCAGCTCCCGGCTGTCCGGCTGATGGGTTCTCGTGACGGTAAACCTAGCACACACGAAAACGGTCATAGGGGGTCACCGGCTAGGGCTAGCCGGAATTTTCTTTAGCCTCTGCCAGTCACCTTAGGCAAAACATCCTCGCGGCTCTCAAACTCATGACCGACTCCCCCGAGGCGGATGCCCCGTCCCAGCTACAGACCGGCTCCCGGCTATCCGGCTGGCGGGGCCAATGCCGAAGGGGACAAGGCTTTGGGTAGACAGAGCTAAATGGGCAAAAAGGCTAAGGTTGAGTCGGCATGCATAACAAACTTTGGCAACCAAAAGCACAAACTTATATACAAAATGCACGAACGGCCCACGACCCCAAGTTCATTACGTTTACACACCCAGTGGGTGGAATTGCAGTCTAACTTGGTGCAGGAAAGAAAGAAGGCCTTAAATAGCGGCAGCGCCGTCTTCTCCTCCGGCATCCTCCGCGGCGACTGAAGTAGAGGCCCCGTCCTTGGCCACGACGCGATCCATGTCGGCTCCCATGCCCAAGTCATGAGCTAGCTCGGAGTCGGCGTAGTCGTCGGTGCTGGACCCAGCATCTTCGTCGCCCGTCTCCGCGGCGCTACCCTCCGGGTCGTCAAGGGCGAGCGTGTACGGGTCCTTCGGGATCACCCCGCCGTCTGCCGTGCGCTCCAGGACGTACTCGTCCCACGCGGCGAAGGAAGCAAGATTGCTGGCCCGAACGGCTAGTGCATCGGCAGCCGCCTCCAGCTCCGCATCAGTGCCGGCGCGCTGGGCCGTAAGCAGCCCCAAGTCCAGCTCGGGGTACCATGACCTCGCGATGCGAAGCGCCATGGCCGTTCCGGCGCGCGCGGCGGAGGCCCTCCAGGCGTTCACCCGTGCGGTCCCGAACTCCAGTCACCTCGATAGCCGGCTCATGGAGTTCGGCTCCACCGCATCCGGCCAGAGGGTGCGGACCAGCCCCGTGCCGGCCGCCTGAAGTCACTTCACGACCCGGACCACCTCGGTCAGACGCGCCCCGGCGGCGATCCCCACCTCGTCCAGCGTCCAGGCGGCAAGCTGCTCAAGGGGACTCCCTGCGCCCGCTGGTCCTCGCGGTGGGCCTCCCCGGCCCCTCCGCGACCCCCTGCGTGCCTGGGAATAGCCCTAAGGGAGAAAGGGACGTGGGATGAACAACGAAAGCAACCAAGCACCCCAAAAGAAACAAGCAGGCAAATGCAAGACAACGAAACTTACCGGCCAGAAGCCGGTCCACCGCGTTCCATTGCTCCTGCAGTGCGGCCTCCCTGGCAGACCACTCCTGGAGCCGGATCTCGTGCTCGGCCCGGGCCGTCTGCGCCTCCGCGGCCGCCTTGGCCAGTAGGGCGTCCTTGTCCTCCAGCGCCCGGCGGTGGGCCGTCTCCCGCTCCTCCGGCTCCCGGCGAAGAGCTGCCTCCCGCTCCTCTAGCTCTCTGCGGTGGGCCGCCTCGCGCGCATCCGTCTCCGCCTGCGCCCGATCTGCCTCCTGTCGGAGCCGGTCGCACTCCGCCGTCAGGAGGTCCTGCCGTTCGCCAAGATGCACCACCTGGCGACGGAGGCTGAGCGTCTCGGTATGGGTGGATGCCCGAGAGGAGGACGCCTTTGTGAGAAAGCCATCAAAGAAAGAGATTCAGCCCGCCTCCGAAGTAGCCGGCCTGAATCCCGGGGGCTACACCCAGTGGGTGCGCTCGCGCGTCCCCACTGGAAATTCGCGAGAACCTTACCTCGCAGGTTGGCGGACAGAATAGCCAGCCGGCTCTCGGCTCCATGATACAAGCCTAGCAACGTGTTGTATGCGGCCACCCGGCGGTCGTGTGCAGCTTGCAAAGAACACAGAAGCAAAGACGCCATTAGACTCGACCCGCCTACGTCCCAAGCAGGCCCGAATCTCGGGGGCTACACCCAGTGGGTGCGCTGGCGCGCCCCCACTGGAAAAAACCAAAGCAAAATATGAGGCTTGGATCCCCTACCGCGACGGATTGCTCAAGGTGCACCAGCCGGTCGCTGGCGGCCTGGGCATCTTGCGCCACCTGGGCGCTGCAGGCGGCAAACTCCGCGACGACGGCACCCACCGCAGCCCCAAGGGCGCCTGGCGCGTCGTTGATGGCTGCGCCTCCGGCCGTGGCCTAGGTCTCCTGCGGCCGACCCCGTCGGCGGGTCCAGACGCGCCCTTCGCCGTGGTCACCAGGGGCCCGCCCCTCCCGGCACCATGGTTCCGGGTGCCCCTGCTGACGAGCCCGGGGCGTCCGCTGCTACTTCTTGAGCTTGCGTTGGTTTTCCCTTGAAGAGGAATGGGTGATGCAGCAAAGTAGATAAGTATTTCCCTCAGTTGTTGAGAACCAAGGTATCAATCCAGTAGGAGATACAAGCAAGTCCCCTATCTTCGCACCTACACAAACAATCAAACTGTTGCACCCAACGCTATAAAGCGGTTGTCAATCCCTTCACGGTTATTTGCAAGGATGAGAACTGATAGAGATAGATATAAAAGATTGCTAAAACAAAAAGTAAAACAAAAGTAAAAATAATGCAGCAAAGTATTTTTGGTGTTTTTGGTTTATAGATCTAAAAATATAATATGGAAAATAGACCCGGGGGCCATAGGTTTCACTAGAGGCTTCTCTCATGAAGGAAAATAATACTAGGAGCAATTGATAGAAAAGCGCATAGTTATGACGATATCCAAGGCAATGATTATGCATATAGGCATCACGTCCGTGTCAAGTAGACCGAAACGATTCTGCGTCTACTACTATTACTCCACACATCGACCGACTCCTGCCTGCATCTAGAGTATTAAGTTCATGAAGAACAGAGTAACACATTAGGTAAGATGACATGATGTAGAGGGATAAACTCAAGCAATGTGATGAAAACCCCATCTTTTTATCCTTGATGGCAACAATACAAATATGTGCCTCGCTACCCCTACTTTGTCACTGGGTGAGGACACCGCAAGATTGACCCCAAAACTAAGCACTTCTCCCATTGCAAGAATTACCAATCTAGTTGGCCAAACCAAACCAATAACTCGAAGAGACTTGCAAAGATATGAAATCATGCATATAAGAATTCAGATAAGATTCAAATAATATTCATAGATAATCTGATCATAAACCCACAATTATCGGATCTCGACAAACACACCGCAAAAGAGTATTACATCGGATAGATCTCCATGAAGATCATGAAGAACATGGTATTGAAGAACAAAGAGAGAGAAGAAGCCATCTAGCTACTAGCTATGGACCTGTCGGGGATATACCCCGCGGTATAACCCGGCCTGAAGTATGACCCGGCCGGGACTTGGCGACTCACTGGAGCCCTGGCCGAACTTGACGATTCATTGGTAACCCAGCAGGAGGTATGACCCGGCTCATCAGTATGGCGGCTCATGCGTCACCTCTATTACCGAGTCACAGGATGACCAGGCCCATGGCCCAGCATGCGAGCCGGTGCAAGGCGGCTCATGGACGGGCTTAGAGGGGCGGCTCACAAGAGAAGGCCCAAAGGAGAGAAAGGATTCCTTCACTAAGGAAATAAGACCCGGATTAGGATTCAAGAGAGACTAATCCTAATCCTACTCCTAGTAGGACTCTACATGTAAACCTACCCTTTCCACTTATATAAGGAGGGGTAAGGCGTCCCTAGAGGGAGAAGTTGACAAGTTCAAGTCATTAGAGATAGGCAGATTAGAGGCTCTCAAGATTAGAGGTAGCGATCCCGCACCCTTGTAATCGAGGTCATCCTCATCATCAATATACACAAAGCAGGACGTAGGCTTTTACCTCTATCGGAGGGGCCGAACCTGGGTAAACTCGCGTCTCTCGATTCCGACCAACCCCTCTCAAGCTGCCACATAGTTGCGATGGCCTCACACCCAAGTTCTCTCACGAGGACATCTTGCCGTGACAAAACCACGACAGTTGGCGCCCACCGTGGCTTTCGCCTCTCGATTCCGACCAACCCCTCTCAAGCTGCCACATAGTTGCGATGGCCTCACACCCAAGTTCTCTCACGAGGACATCTTGCCGTGACAAAACCATGACAGTTGCCTGCTCCACCCCGCCTTGGCTTTCGCCTCTAGCCCCGCGATGTACGGGTGGTGGGAGGATAAGAAAAAAGAGAAGTGGGGAGCCGGTTGAAAAAAAAAATTGTAGCAGCATCTGGCAGGGTCTTCGAGGGGGACAACAAAAATATCCTTTGTATACATAAAAGGATCAAAAAGAATTTAGAAACATTACCATAAGGTGATCTACGGATGCTGCATACGGATCATCTGTCGGCTAAACGAATCAGGTGAAATCCATCCAGTCGATCTTTATTGATCTATTTTTATTCTTTCGAGAATAGTTACTCTCGCCTATGATGTCTTTTATGCAGGACAATTATTCATTATAAACATGGTGCCGTGCCATGGATATGGAGCATGTGTCAGCATCATCATGCACCAGCATCCGCCCAAGCTCAGTGCCCGATGGGCAGGCGCACAGGCTGCCATCCGGCAGTTTGGCGTTTGTCTGCAAGCATTACTCGGCGAACTGACATGCGTGAGTCACCGCCCCCGCGGACGGTCTACATCAACTCACCAGTACCGCGCGCGCTCACCCGCCAGTATGAGCCGCCCAATGGACGCGGCCAGCCGCCGCATCCGCGGTATGGTTTTCACCAACAATGCCGCAGCCGTATCTCGTGACTGCACCGGCTTACAACGCCGCGGCCGTCTCTCGCGACCGCGCCGGCTTACAACGCCATGGCCGCCTCTCGCGACCGCACCGGCTTACAACGCCGCGGCCGTCTCTCGCGACCGCACCGACTTACAACGCTGCGACTGACTTCTACATCTACATCAACATATCAATGCGGTGCTCGCCTGTACGAGCCGCCCAATGGACGAGCGCAAGACGCCGCCCGCGGTCTGATCTACATCAACATATCAATGCGGTACTCGCCTGTACGAGCCGCCCAACGGACGCGCGCAAGATGCCGCCCACAGTCTGATCTACATCAGTATATCGGTGCTGTGTTCGCCTGCACGAGCCGCCCGACGGACAGGCGCACAAGCCGCCACCACTGCAGTTTGGTTAACTTCAACAACCTGCCGGGACGAACCATAGACCGGGTTATCGAAACAATTCATATGGGATCATCTATAACCCGCCACGGTCAACCTTCAGTGGAGACTCTCAAGCTGCCTCTTCGAGTCAACTTAAGACTCGGGGGCTACAGACATGGCTCGACACATTTGGTCGTTTTCAACGAGAACCCCGGGTCATTACAAGAAAATTTAACCCGATCCTGGGGGCTACCATATTATTGGCGGAAGAATTAAAAGTTGCCCAAGAGGATGAACCGCCGTGATGCACCGGTTAAACATGGGTGCCCGGATTTATTGGATCATCATAAAAGTAACTTGGAGTTTCTGTTGTCTGTGCATTTTAGATTGTGCAAAGGTGGATACTTCAACAAAGATCATTTGGGGGCTTCCAACCCGCCAGACGGCGGCTTACAAGTTGGCGGTCCACAAGACGGCGGCTTACAAGATGGTGCAAAAGGTTGACTCCGTCGACAAGGTCATTTGGGGGCTTCCAACCCGCCGGGTTTAGCTTACACACCCTCTTGATCGGCTCTTCAGCCACCGTAAGGCCGGGTTGTATACCCAAAAAGTTGACTCCGTCAACAAGGTCATTTGGGGGCTTCCAACCCACCGGGTTTAGCTTACACACCCTCTTGATCGGCTCTTCAGCCAACGCAAGTTTGAGTTAAACCTGCCTGTATGCTGCTGCTGCTCCGCTAGGTGACCCGCCGAACTCTTGCCCGTTAATCTCGATTAGAGACCCTGAGCTGTTCAAAGTATTTGACAGTCACTCTCACTAGAGACCCTATACTGGTCAAGGTTAAACCGGCGGCTCTTGTCACGTGAGGGCCGGTTTACGGAAAGCGAGGATAAACTCACCCATCTGCTGCCGACTCTCCGCTACGTGGCCCGTTCATACTCTTAAACAGTTACTCTTTTAAAGACCCTGCACTGTTTAAGGTTCAAACGACGGAATTATGTCACGTGAGATGTAGCTTATGGGCCCTGGGGGTACTCATGCCCTGCTGCGTCTCTCTCTGGTTCGTTGCGCTTTTACCAGTTAATCTCGCCTAGAGACCCTGAGCCGCTCAAAGCAATTGACGGTCACTCTCACTAGAGACCCTGTACTGTTAAGAGTTCATGTAGCGAGTCCACCCAGAAGAACCGGCATATTAGTTTTCAAAAAACAAAGAGAAGAAAAAGCAAGGTCATAAAGGATTTAAACATCTTTGGGTTGTGCTTCTCAAGTCGCCCTCAAAACGATACAGGATATACTCTGTCTTGTTTGTTTTTGCAGGTCTTGTCTCCCAAGATAAGCCGCCAGAACAATAGATCTCTAATAGCCAACATGGCTGGATCTTCATCATGGTCTATCATAACCAGTATTAAATGATTGGTGTTTTTTCAAGCCAGTTTGGAAAATTGATTATTTCTGAAGAAGCCGCCCTATCAGATATAATGCCGTGTCATTTAATTGACCGGCTATTGGATTTCTTCAACACTCATGGATTTCTCAAACATATATTTGCCAGGTTGCACCGCAACCACGAGCAGGGAGTTCATTTCAAAGACAAAGGAATTATTCCGGGATATTCATACCGGGTTATATTGCAACCACGGTCAAGGATTCATTCAACAAGTTATGATGAGTCATATTATTCTTACACAGTCCCAAGTCGCCGCAGGCAGACGACCAGTCACTTGGGGGCTACATTATTCAAGTCCAGTTTGTGTCAAGTATGCAAGTCCCATGTCGCTGCAAGCATGCACCACGGCACTTGGGGGCTAATGCAAGTTGCTTTTCAACTCATCACATTATCAATGAACTCGGTTATCTCAGGGAGATGAGCCGGCCTTTCTGTATTTTTCTAAGTCCTAGCCCGGTACTTCTTATTGACCCGGCGCTTGGGGGCTACAATATTCAGCTGTTTAACAGATTACGAGGTTCAAATTGAAGACCCGGCCCATCACATACTGATGAGCCGGCCCTTGGGGGCTACACCAGCCGAAGCTTTATAAAGTATAAGACAGTTACAAGTCCCAGGCTGCTGCAGGCAAGACAACCTGGCACTTGGGGGCTACACAATCAAAGATATTATTGCAAAGCACCAAGTCATCACGGATAAACTTGGAGCTTGCGGGCTACAGGTAATATGGATATATCAAAAAAGTTCAAGAGAGTTTTCAAGATGTCAATTGTGAGTGAGACCGGTTCAACAGATTTTTGTTTAGCCGGATCATTAAAGGACCGGCTCTACATTAGATGGATTTTCACCCCAATATGTTTATCAAGTCAACTGGAGTCTGTTTGTTTGGACCCAGCGTCACCAACGATTATGACCCGGCATCATCAATGATTATGACCCGGCAGAGATGACCCGCCAAGAGTATTGGAGGCCGACTCAATGGCATATAGGTGTTGTATCCTCAATATTTTACTTCAAAGGACATTGACAAGCAAGACGATTGAGAAGACGGCTCATTCAAATGAACAAGAAACCCGGATTTTTGAGGATCCACTTTAGTGAAATAAGCCGGCCAGGGGAGTGAGCCAGTCACTTAACGTATTTATTATTCTTATTTCAGGAGCTTACCATGAATAAATTCAAGCTAAACTGGGGGCTAATGTCGGGGATATACCCCGCGGTATAACCCGGCCTGAAGTATGACCCGGCCGGGACTTGGCGACTCACTGGAGCCCTGGCCGAACTTGACGATTCATTGGTAACCCGGCAGGAGGTATGACCCGGCTCATCAGTATGGCGGCTCATGCGTCACCTCTATTACCGGGTCACAGGATGACCAGGCCCATGGCCCAGCATGCGAGCCGGTGCAAGGCGGCTCATGGACGGGCTTAGAGGGGCAGCTCACAAGAGAAGGCCCAAAGGAGAGAAAGGATTCCCTCACAAAGGAAATAAGACCCGGATTAGGATTCAAGAGAGACTAGTCCTAATCCTACTCCTAGTAGGACTCTACATGTAAACCTACCCTTTCCACTTATATAAGGAGGGGTAAGGCGCCCCTAGAGGGAGAAGTTGACAAGTTCAAGTCATTAGAGATAGACAAATTAGAGGCTCTCGAGATTAGAGGTAGCGATCCTGCACCCTTGTAATCGAGGTCATCCTCATCATCAATATACACAAAGCAGGACGTAGGCTTTTACATCTATCGGAGGGGCCGAACCTGGGTAAACTCGCGTCTCTCGATTCCGACCAACCCCTCTCAAGCCGCCACATAGTTGCGATGGCCTCACACCCAAGTTCTCTCCCGAGGACATCTTGCCGTGACAAAACCACGACAGGACCCGAAGGTCTGTGGTGAACTACTCACGCATAATCGGAGGGGCAATGGAGTTGATGTAGATGCCCTCCGTGATCGAATCCCCCTCCAGCAGATTACTGGAAAAGGCTCCATGATTGGATCTCACGGGAACAGAGGCTTCCGGCGGCGGAAAAGTATTTTCGTGGCTCTGTTTGGTATTGGGCGAATATTTGGGAATTTATAGGTCGAAGAATAGGGTTAGGAGGCCTGCTGGGGGGCCACAAGCCAGAGGGGCGCGCCCCCCTAGGGGCGCGCCCTGGTGGCTTGTCGCCTCCCGGCAGGTCTCCTGCCTTCATCTCCAAGTCTGGTAGGTTTCTTCTGGTCCAAGAAAAATCATCGCGATGATTTTATTCCGTTTGGACTCCGTTTAATATTCCTTATCTGGAATACTCAAAAACAAGGAAAAAACAGAAACTGGCACTAGGCTCTAGATTAATAGGTTAGTCCCAAAAATAATATAAAATAGCATATTAATGCATATAAAACATCCAAAACAGATAATATAATAGCATGGAACAATAAAAAATTATAGATATGTTGGAGACGTATCATCCCCCCCCCCCGGGCGCCGCCGTCTCACTGTCCGGCGCTCCGCCTCTGGCGGCTCCAACTCGGCTCGCCTACGGAGCCAGGACCTCCGTGTCCAGGACGACGACCTCTGGGGGCTCCTCCGCCCCCGGAGGCACGTCCTCCGCCCCCGACGGAGCCGTGTTGCTGCCCGGCTCCGCCCCTTCGGCGGCGTCCGCCGCACTTGCGGTCGCGCACGATTCCCCCTTGACCCGCGCATCCACCTCCGCCCGCCGTGCAGGGTCGTGCCTGTCCATGGATCTCCTCTCCCGGCCAAGGGGAAAAGGCTCCCACGACTGGCCGGCCGCCTCCGCGCTAGCCCGCCCAGACGTCTGCTTCCGCGCCGTCTCCTCCCACGGGCGACGCTCCTCTTCGCGCAGCTCCCGCTCGGCCGCCTCGAGGTCCCGCCATGCCTCGCGCTCCCTATCCTCGGCGGCGTGTGGCGGCGCTGTCCCCGCCGTCTCGACAGTGGTGGCCCTCCCAAAGGCCTGCGGCTCCATGGACGAACAAGATAAGGAAGGGAGGCCGACCAAGAAACAAGCAAGTACTTAGAACAAACTTACCCGATGGTGACGGGGACCGCCCGCCTGGCGGGGCCCGACCGGGCATCCCGCGGTTTCTTCCCGCCACCTCCGCGGCTGCCTCCCGGCTGCCCGCTAGCCGCTTGTTTGGGAGCCGACTTGGAGATGGCCGGCTGCTTCCCCCTGTCACCTACGGCCGCGTCGTCCCGTCTGGGCGCGCGGTCGGCGCGGCGAACGCGCCTCCTCGGCTTTGTGGTGTCATCTCCCGAAACTTTGGGGTCCTCCGGGGCCGCTTCATTTCGCACCTCTTCCGTCTTAGCGTCGTCGTCGGTCCAGTCCCGCAAAAGTGATTGGGGAGGGAACTCACCCGCTGACTCGGTCGCCTCCGTCTCCGTCCCGCCAACTCCGGACACGCCGGCTCATTCCAATTCGGCCGGCTCCACGTCGTCGGCGTCCTCGACCTCCTCGGGGTCTGACTCCACCACATCGGCAGCCGGCACGCCATAGTTCTGTAACTGCGGGAAGGCCTGCACAAAGAAAGACCCTTCACCGTCAGGCCAGGGAAGGGGGCCGGCTTCCACAAAAAGAGGTGGGGGCCGGCTCGCCGCGTACCCGCGGAGCCGGACGGTCCCGGCTGTACGGGGCCTTCCCCCATCGCCATCCGCCCTCGTTCATCTTGGCGGCCGAGATGGCGTTCACCCTCCTCGCCACCTGCACCGCATTTAGCTCCTTGGTGGAGAGCCGACAGGGGTCGCGCCGCCCTCCCATCTGGCAGATGAGGTGTGGCTGGCGCTGCAGCGGCTGCACCCGGCGCGCCACCATCGTAGCCAGGAGGTCCGCGGTCGTCAGCCCCTCCGTTCTGGTCATCACCACCAGGCGCTCGCAGAGCCGGTCCGCCATCTCGGGCGCTCTGGCCGGAGGCGTCCACCAGTCCAGCATCGCGACCGGCGGCTGGTTGACGAAGTCAGGGAGGTTGATGTAGTCCTCCCCTGGCTTCATGTTCTTCACGTAGAAGAACCCTTTCTGCCAGTTCTTCACCGAATCCTGCAAGGGGAGCTGCGGGAACCTGGCTCCAGCACGGAAGTGGATCAGGGCGGCTCCGCAGGCGGTCATGACCTTCTGGCCGGTTGCCGGGTTCTTTACCATCTGGCCCTTGAGGTAGAAGAGCCGGCACCAGAGGTCCAGGCATGGCTCCACCGCTAGATAGCCCTCGCAGAGGGAGACGAACGCCGCCAGCTGCAAGACGGTGTTGGCAGCCAAGTGGTGCGGCTGCAGCCCGAAACGCGTGAGGAACCACCGGAAGAACGTGCTCGCCGGCAGGCCGAGCCTGCGGAGGAAGTGTTCGGCAAAAACCACCACCTCTCCCTCCCGCGGGGTCGGCACGTTCTTCGCCTCGGCGATGCGCGCCTCCAGGTGCTCCGCCGGCGGCAGCTTGCGACGATGACGGAGGTGCTCGATGAAATGCTCGTCGACATCGCTACCGTCCCACGCCCCCTTTCTCGCCATTGCCCTCGAGGGTTTCGCGGCCGCGGCGGTGGGGCGCAAGGGCTCGGTGGTGGTGTGGCTCCCTGCGACGGCGGGCAGCGGCGCGGCGAGCGCACGGCCCTCGCTCTCTTCCTCTCTCTCTCTCGAAGGAAATGAATACGCCGTTCCGCTCCCCTCCCCCCCCCCATTTAAACCCCCGTGCAGGGGTAGTGGGGAGCGGATTCGTCACGCATGATCCCCACCACTTCCGCCACGCGCGGGAAGAGCATTAACGCGTTCCGGGAACGCCAACCGACGGCCCGGGCCGCAGATGATCCGTGCACGCGGGCCGAGGCCGTGGCCGAAGTGGGCCCCGCCCCCCGGCCCGGTCTTGTCCTCCGCCCGGCTCGTCAGGTCGCGGCCCGTCGCGCCTCCCCATGTGGCGCGCCTCCTCTGCCCATTGGGGCATTCGAGGCGTCCTGCGAAGCGTCGGCCGGTTACGGAGCCGACCGCCACGCCCCCGCGTCTTCCGGCTCCTGGATCGCACACAATACAAGACCACGAGACTCATGCCGGCGAGGTCTGCCGCAGTTCACCAGCGGGACTCCCCTGCTTCGGGGACTACTGACGGGGGGATAACCCCGGGGTAGCCTTAGTCGGGCCTTTACACCAACTTTTCGAAAACAACTGCCGCACGAGGCCGCCTCCCCCCGCAGTCCGATTCCACGCAACCGGCTGCACCAATCGGCCGGCTAGGTGCGGAGATGCTTAGCCCCCTAGCTGGCGGTGCTGCAGGTGCCGCGGTCAGAGCACGTGTGGCTATAGAGGCCCCCGTCGCATCGGGGGTCAGCGCCCGCATGGCCACAGTGGAGGCGACAGTGCCTCTGACCCCGGCCCACTGCGACCTGGCGAACGACACAGTGCCGGCACGCCCTCAACCACTCCATTACCTGCCCCGGCATGGCTACAGCGCGGCCGGCCGTACCCCGAAGGACGACCCGTGCCGCGGTGTGACGGGCCCTGGGGCCCGCCAGGCGGGCCCCCTCCGGCTCCCAACGGGACCCCGCAGTCGGCGGGCCCTACCGGCGACAAGAAACCTCAGCCGGGGGCCCCACGGCCTGCTAGAGAGACCGCCAGCTGCCCCCCCGGAGCCTTCTACTCATATTGTATCCCGGGGGGTTGGCCTTTAGAACCCCCTGGGGCTCCCCCATGCAGGGGGGTGATGACCTTTCCCTAGCACACACACACACACCCACGTAGAGTGGTAGAGAGGGCAAGCTAGCTCCTTCGTCCTCCTCTACCCATACAGCTCAAGGAGCACCATTGTAGCCCCCTTTGGTTCATCAACTAGACCGGTAGGACTAGGGGTATTACCTCCCACGGAGGGCTCTGAACCAGGGTACATCGCGTGTTCCGCATCACTTGTCCCCAATCTCGCTCCCGGAGTCCACCGGCGTCCATCGGCCCCAACCACTCTCGATAAGCCTCCCCATGGCATCTGTCGTGAGAAAACGACGACAGCGCGCCAGGTAGGGGGCGTGTCGAAGCTCCCCCACTCGCGGCAATAGTCGAGCCCCGGCTCGACGACCCCATGGCGGACAAGATCCCCGACGCCGGCCGGCCCTCGGCGCGCGATGGCGCCATGGCACACGGGGCCGGCCCCGTGGTCGCGTGCATCCTTGGCGGATCACACGCACCCACCTCCAGCCGCCAGGTCAAGCAGTTGTTCCGCCGCGCAGGGGCGATTCGGCCGCGGTCCGAGCCCACACTGCCTTGGACGTGGCCGGAGACCGACATCACCTTCGGCCCCGACGACCACCCCAAGACAACGACGGCCGCCGGGATGCTCCCCACGTTGTGCACGCCAACCATAAAGGGCGTGGCCATCTCTGGGACCCTCATAGACGGTGGCGCCGGCCTCAATGTCATCTCCGTGGAAGCCTTCGACGCGCTACACCTACCCCGCGACCAACTCGCACCTTCAAGGCCCTTCTCTAGGGTGGCCGGGGGATCCGACGTCCCCGTGGGGCGGGTGCACCTCCCCGTCACCTTTGGCACCTGCTCCAACTTCCGCACCGAGCAGATCGACTTCGACGTCGCCCACATCCATCTCCCGTACAACGCAGTACTCGGCTACCCCGCCCTCGCCCAGTTCATGGCCACAACGCACCCGGGCTACAACGTCGTCAAGATGCCCGGGAGCGGCGGCATCCTCAACGTCGTGGGAAATGCCAAGGACGCATCCCACGCACTCAAGCTCGCCTACAAGGCGGCGGCCGCGGCGCGCCCCAGTGCCGGGGACGCCGTGCAAGCCACGGAGGACTTCGGGGGTATCCTCGACGTCGCGCCGGTGAAGAGGAGGCAGATGTTCTCTCAGAGCCGGGCGGAGACGAAGCAGGTGCCTATGGACGAAGGAAACCCTGGCCCTACCTTCACCATCGGCGCCGACTTACCACTGGAGCAAGAGGAGGCGTTGGTGGCCTTCCTCCATGCAAACAAGGAAGCATTCGCATGGAGCGCCTCCGACCTGGTGGGGGTCCCGAGGGACGTGATCGAGCACCACCTCATGGTGTGCCCGAATGCACGTCTGGTGAAGCAAAAGGCAAGGAGACAAGCTCCGGAGAAGCAGGCGTTCATCGCCCAGGAGGTCGGCAAGCTAAAGGAGGCCGGGGTCATCCGGGAGGTGCGTTACCCGGAGTGGCTTGCCAACCCGGTGGTCGTCCCGAAGAAGTGCGGGAAGGAGCGCATGTGCGTCGATTTCACGAGCCTCAACAAAGCCTGCCCCCAAGACCCATTCCCGCTACCACACATTGATCAGATCGTGGACTCCACCGCGGAGTGCGACCTCCTGTCCTTCTTGGACGCTTTCTCGGGCTACCATCAGATCAAAATGGCGGTGGCAGACGCCGAGAAGACGGCCTTCCTCACCTCGTGCGGAGTGTTCTAATACACATGCATGCCCTTCGGGCTACGGAATACCGGGGCGACCTTCCAGCGGCTCATGCACGTCGCCCTGGGGCCACAGCTCGGGAGGAATGCAGAAGCTTAAATCAACGACATTGTGGTCAAGTCCAGGGAGGCCAAGATCTGATCGAGGACTTGGAGGAGACATTCGCCAGCCTGAGGGAGGTAAACCTGAAGCTGAACCCCGAGAAATGCATCTTCGGGGTCCCATCGGGCAAGCTGCTCGGTTTCCTGGTGTCGCACCTGGGAATCGAGGCGAACCCGGAGAAGATCAAGGCCATAAACAAGATGAGCGCGCCCCAGACCCTCAAGGAAATGCAGAAATTGGCAGGATGCGTGACCATCTTGGGGCACTTCATCTCCAATCTCGGCGAACGGGCCCTGCCGTTCTTCAAGATCATGAAAAGGAAGGGCCCCTTCGAATGGACTCCAGAGGCAGACGCAGCCTTCGAGGAACTCAAGCAGTACCTCATGAGCCCGCCAGTGATGGTGGCGCCTCGTCCTCGGGAGCCCCTGCTGCTATACCTGGCTGCCACCCCCCACTCCGCCAGCGCTGCGTTGGTGGTGATCTGGGAGGAGCGTGCTGCTATGCGCACCGTGCCGACGGGCGCCGGCGGGCCCTCCAACATGGAGCAAGGGGGCTCGGAGGATGCCAAGGAGCCCGCTCCTCCCCAAGACAGTGCTCATGAGGCCCCCGCCGCTACGACGGCCCCTGAGGCGCTCAACCCTCATGAGGCCCCGGCCGCTCCAGCGGCCCCCGAGATGCTCGAGCCTCTTGGGCCCACCACGGAGCAGAGCACCGCAGGGGGCTTCACCCTCGTCGAACACCCAGTGTACTACGTCAGTACGGTGCTGCGGGACACGCGCTGACGCTGCCCCATGCAACAGAAGCTCCTCCTAGCACTTGTCGCTTCGAGGAAACTGCGCCACTACTTCCAGGGACATCCCATCAAGGTCGTCTCTGCGTACCCCCAGGAGAAGGTCCTACGCAACCCCAACGCGGCAGGAAGAGTCACCGAATGGAACATCGAGCTGCAGGCCTTCAACATAGAGTTCAGCACGACCAGGGTCATCAAGGGGGCAGCCCTAGCAGACTTCGTGGCGGAGTGGACAGATGCCCCCTACCGGGGGCTGGACGGGAGCCAGTCCCTCACCCCTGGCGATGAGGCACTTGAGGGTTCGACCATGCATTTTGACGGAGCCTTCGCGCGCATGGGAGCAGGGGCTGGAGTCGTGCTCACCTCCCCGGCAGGGGACAAGCTCCGCTACATTGTGCAGCTCTGTTTCCAGCATGGAGGGAAGGTCTCCAACAACATCGCGGAGTACGAGGGCATCATCGCCGGTGTTGGCATTCTGGGAACGGGGGTACCCAAGCCTACCAGCCTGCGGCCCAGGGCTTGGCCCACTAGGTCAGCCAGGAGCGGCCTGACGGGATCGCGCCCAAGACAAGGCCCTCGCGAGGACCCGAGCTCGCGAGGGAGGCGGCTTCAAGACCAGCAAGGAGTAGGCCTCCTCAGGCCCCCTCCGGAGCGGCGAAGATCTCTATGCGGAACCCGGCCTCAGGAGTCAAAGATGACACAAGGAAGGACAGGCGGGTGCCAGCGCGCCAGGCGGTGCAGTTTCCTCTTTGGTGCAAAGGGAGCAAGGATGTATGCGGGTTTTCAAAGCGCCCCCCAAAGGTTTCCTTTCCGGTGCAACAAGACCATGACCACGAGCCCAGCAGGACGGATGTGATCATCGAGCCCACCTCTGCATCATCGACAGCCACTTTGCAGGCGAAGACCAACTTTGGACAGGGCGGGGATGTACTCCTGTCCCCCTTCAAATTTGGCCGTTGTGGGATCCCTTCCCGCCATTGCGATAAGGGAAGAGGACCCAGGCCGCTGCTATAAGTAGAGGATAGGCCGCACCATAGAGAGGGACGAGAAAAAGGGAGAGACGGCGGAGAACCACAGACAAGGCAGAGAACCAAGAACATCACCCGAGCGCCCTCACGAGGCTCCTCACCACTGTACTAGTTCATCCACCACACCTCCTCGTGAGGCAATCCACCAAAGCAGGAGTAGGGTATTACGCTTCGCAGCGGCCCGAACATGGGTAAATCAATGTGTGCATCTTCTTCCTCATCATCGTGCGAGTCCATCATCCTAACCATAGCGTAGTGAGCTAGGTAGGGCGAGGCTGCAGGGGATCTTCGCACACGCCCCTGTGTTCGAACCTTGAGGGTTTTACGGAGCCCGAAATCCGACATTTGGCGCGCCAGGTAGGGGCCGTGTCAAAATCTTCCTCGAAGCCTCGCTCTTCCCTCGCCGCACCGCTCCGATGGTCAACACCCGACAAACTTCCTCCGGCCATGGCGAATCCGTCTTCGCCAACACCACCGCTGCTGGCCAAGACCCACGCCCCAGCGGCACGATGGTGGGCGGTCAGTATCAAGCCGTCAGTGTCGTCTCTACCATTGTCGCCCCTCGCGCCACCCAAACGCACAGCGGACGGGCAGCGCCCCCGGCACCGACATCGCGCTGCACCTACATGGGAGACCTCGACGCGCACGATGCGTTGCTGATGGCAAGCGAGATGCTTGGCCACCGCCCGACACACGGGGGCTTCGACGCATGGGCCGACCACATCGCTGAACTAGTCACCGTCGCGCGGAGGGCCATGGCTCCTCACTCTCCTTCAAGGCCGCATGCGTCAGGCACCGGGGGCTCGTTTGCCGTGCCTGTCGCCCAGCCCACTGGCGGCGTGCCCCCCAGGCCCTGGGCGAACCCGAGCGGGGCCCGCCGCATGCCGTGCTCCTTCTCCTCCGAATTCCGGTGACCGGTTTCGGGGTGCAGCCCGGCCCCGACGGTGGAACGCACGGAGGAAACAATGGGGCACCCCACGCGCGCACCAACACGTGCCTCCGCGACCCTGCGGACCGTCAACACCCCGAATTAACCAGGCGGGAGCGCGCCTTCCTGCGCAGGGAGCAGGCGGCGCAGGCGACTGGACAAGAAAGCAACCAAGGCGGAGGCACATCGGATCACCAACGTAACAATCCCCGTCAGGAAGCATGCGGCCCAGCCAGCAGCGGTGGCAGCGGTAAGCAACTTTGAGCTGAGGCTCGTCGCAGGAGGGTCTGCGGGCTGCGCGCACAGGGCGGCGCCCCGCCGCCGCTCAGAGGGGCTGTTCCCGGCGCCCCGCCGAACGGCTCTGGAGGAGAACCAGGCCCTTACGTGGAGCCCTATGTACCAAGCTACGTCGTACCTCTGGATGGCGGGATGGATCAGGCGCCTGCCGCAGGCGCAAGCCCCCCCCAAGAGTAGGGGGTACCCTAGATATCCTCCCCGAGCCGGGCCTGGGGGCTTCCACTGATGGAGCACCTGGCCTAGACAACGCGAGCGGGAGAAGGAGGGAGGATGCCCCCGGGCCCGTGGGGAACGGCGCAAGCCATCGCTCTCGCGAGCAAGCAACACCAAGCCAAGCCCCCAGGCCTCAGGAGAAACGGTCTAGGGAGGAGCAGCAAGACACAAGTAAAGCGGGCCACCCGCAGCAACCGGAGCGCCGGCGCAGTCTCGGGAGGCTGGGCCTCGCGAGGCCCTCAAGACACTGACTGGCCGGCGCCCCGACACTTCACGAGGCGGCTTCATCGACAAAACACCTTTATGGCTCCGCCGGATGCATTGTGCTCATGTTTGGGCCGCGAGAGCGCAATCCTGCGGCTACGCGGGGAACAATGCATTCGGGTTTGGGTCATAGAGGCGCGCAACCGAGCAGAAATGCCCGAGATGGCTCTTGACGGAGTTGGGAGCAACCGGGCCTTGCGCCTGGGGGCTTGCCCAGCTTTCTACGGCCGTGACACTCTCACGTAATAATGAATGGGCTGTATACGCCCGGAGCCCCCCGAGGATGCGGAGGGGTTCCTTCGCACGCAATGTGGAAGCCCCATGCTCCGCGCTGGCGGACAACACTGCCCACCAATGGCTATGCCCACGCAACGTGGATGCCCTACGCTCCGCGCTAGGGGAAGACGAAGGCAAAGACTAGCATAGGTGCCAGACGCGGCAGTTGCTTGCTTCTTTTTGGTGTTCGAATTGCCACCTTTTGGAATGAAGTTTGAGAATTTTGGAACTCTATTTTTAAAAATGAAAAAGGGGCAGGGACTTTTCTCTCATCGTTCTCTCCTTTTTTCCGATTTTGGAGTCTCTTTCTCTAAATTGGTATTTCGCAAGGGCCCGTGAGCTCCGGCCCTCCCCGAGGAGCCTCGGAGCTGGATAGCGAGGCCCTGTCGTCTCAGGGACTTGCTTCTTTTGGCGGTCGATCCCCGCTCAGGGGGCTCCGACCACGGCGCGGCACCCTGGAATGGAACCTCGGGAGGTCCCAGTGCCTCTTGAGGCGGCGGCCGGCAGGACGGAATGGGGGTCGCTCGAGCGTCAAAGGGGGCTCCTGAGCAACGCGCCTCAGGAGCCTTACCGGTCATATAGCCACTCGCCCCTTGATGTCGTCCTTGGTGATCTGGTCGGCATCGAGGGTGTCGAGGCCTCACCTCGTAGTTGCGTCCTGGCGATCCGGACGTACATTACGGTGATCGAGGAATGTGCGGGGCTGGGACCTGCCGATGTAGAGCCGCTTGAGCGTCAAAGGGGGCTCCTGAGCAACGCGCCTCAGGAGCCTTACCGGTCATATAGCCACTCGCACCTTGATGTCGTCCTTGGTGATCCGGTCGGCATCAAGGGTGTCGAGGCCTCACATCGTAGTTGCGTCCTGGCGATCTGGTCATACATTACGGTGGTCGAGGAATGTGCGGGACTGGGGCCTGCAGACACAGAGTGCCAAAAGGGCTCCCAAACTGTCCCTCAAACGAGGAGGAAGCGTCCTAGGAGGAGTCGCGGGCTATCTGGACAACCCGGCCGCGCCCCGCGACGCACGAGATCGTCACCCCCCCTACAAGATAAGTACACTACCGAACCAAGCAAGAGCCTCCTGATCTAATAACGACCCGAGGAGAGGATAAGGGTTGTGCGCACTAATGTGAGGATGTAGGTACTGCGGGCCACCACGCGCGGCTACCGACACCCCTGAGGCCTGAGGCGCCAGGAAAAACGGTGCGAGGGGAGGGACCCCGCCACGACGAGCAACACGGCCATGAACCCGGGGAGTGGCGGCGACGAGCTGCCCCTCACGCGAGAGAGCCTCGCGAGGGCCCCGCCGGCCGTCATCACCAAGCCGCATAGGCAGCGACGCCAAGCCCCGTGCGAAGAAACTAAGTCACGTCACGGCAAGCAGGCAACCGGCGATTTAAGAAAAGAAAGGACGGAGGCAAAGGTAATATGCAAAAGGCTAACGCCCTCCGGGGCCGAGTTCTTCTTAAAGTATTACAGGAACCATGAAAGGGAAACAAGGGATGCCTAGAGGGAGGAGTCGCTGTCGCCGCCCGCGCCGCCGGCCGCCTCGGCGTCGGAGTCGTCCTCCCCGCTGGAGGCGGGCACCTGGATGAACTGCTCCACCAGGGACTCCACGTGCGGGTGCACCTCATCCCGGAGGGGCCTCTCGAGCTCATCGGGCACCCGCTCCCCGACGCGTCGGAGGTCAAGTCCAGGGCATGGCGGCGCCCGTTGGAGAAGACGCACGTCAAGGCGAGGTCCAGGAGGTCGCGCGCGTCGGACTTGTTGTCCGCATTCACGCGGGAAACGCCGGTCTTCAGCGCCTCCACCACCTTCTGGAAGAACTCAAGATAGCCCCCGTCGCCGCGCATGCACGGCAGCGCGGGGGCTTCCCCTACGAACCGGCTCACCGTGCCGGCCGCGCGGCAGGCAATGCCAAGGTACTGCTTGGCGTGCTGGGACTCCAGCATCTTGGCATGCGCCGCCTCGTCCTGGGCGGCCTGCACTGCGTCGGCTGCCTCCTTGACCTAAGCCAGGAGGGACGCCAGCTCAGCCCTGGCATCCACTTCGCCCCTGAGGGCGGCCTGGAAGGCGGCCTCGGCGGTCGTCAGCTGGGCCCGCAGCGCGTCCACCTCCTCCTGGAGTTCACCGAGCTTGCGTTTCTTGGCCGCAGTCGCGCTGGAAGAAGGAGGGGATCAGGCCCGGAGCACTGGACAACACAACTAAGAAAGAAGGAGGCGGCGGAGTACTCACTCATCGACCATAGCCCAGCGCCGGCGGACCTGCGCCGACCCCGAGGGCCCCCTGCCGCTGCCTCCGGAAGAGGGCGGGGGAGCCGACGACCCCGCGCGCTTACCCGCGCCTGCAGCGCTTCCTCCAGACGCCATGGGAGAGGAGAAGCTAGGAAGAAGAGAGGGTTTTTTCTGTGGAACAATGGAAGCAAGAAGACACCTCAAGACTGCAATGACCCCCCGCCAAGGGCGGGGCGGATTTATAGGCGTAACTGCAGCCGCAAAGCGTCATGGGAGTGCAGGCGTCGTGCGCTTCTCGGGCGCCGCAGGGCAGTTCGATCAGCGCACTACCGTCCGCGTCGCCTCGCCTGCCGATTGTCGGGTCACATCCGCGTGGCCCGAGGAGTGGAGGCCCAAGGGAGCAATAGCATTCAAGGAAGGGCAATGATGGCCAGCGCTGCACACGGGTGTCACATCAGTTTGACTTGGGGCGGTTCCTAATGCCCTCGGGGAGCGGGGGCGTCGCCGCTCAGGTGCTCGACACGTGTAAAGCCTGGCCCGCAAGCATTTGGGGCCCGCGGCGCTTCGGGCCATCTTCAAGGGCTTCGCCTGGAAGCCATCTCAAGTGCGCCTTGGGCCCGGGGGCTACTGTCGGCGTTCTGGGAATGGGGGTACCCAGGCCTACCAGCCTGCGGCCCAGGGCTTGGCTCACAATGTCAGCCAGGAGCGGCCTGATAGGATCGCGCCCAAGACAAGGCCTTCGCGAGGACCCGAGCTCGCGAGGGAGGCGGCTTCAAGACCAGCAAGGAGTATGCCTCCTCAGGCCCCTCTGGAGTGGTGCAGATCTCTATGCGTAACCCGGCCTCAGGAGTCAAAGATGACACAAGGAAGGATAGGCGGGCGCCAGCGCACTAGGCGGTGCAGTTTCCTCTTTGGTGCAAAGGGAGCAAGGACGTACGCGGGTTCCCAAAGCGCCCCCCAAAGGTTTCGATTCCGGTGCAACAAGACCACGACCACGAGCCCAGCAGGACGGATGTCATCGCCGAGCCCACCTCTGCATCATCGACAGCCACTTTGCAGGCGAAGACCACCTTTGGACAGGGCGGGGATGTACTCCTGTCCCCCTTCAAATTCGGCCGTTGTGGTATCCCTTCCCGCCATTGCGATAAGGGAAGAAGACCCGGGCCGCTGCTATAAGTAGAGGATAGGCCGCACCGTAGAGAGGGACGAGAAAAAGGGAGAGACGGCGGAGAACCACAGACAAGGCAGAGAGCCAAGAACATCACCCGAGCGCCCTCACGAGGCTCCTCACCACTGTACTAGTTCATCCAGCACACCTCCTCGTGAGGCAATCCACCAATGCAGGAGTAGGGTATTACGCTTCGCAGCGGCCCGAACCTGGGTAAATCACTGTGTGCATCTTCTTCCTCATCATCGTGCGAGTCCATCATCCTAACCATCGTGTAGTGAGCTAGGTAGGGCGAGGCTGCAGGGGATCTTCGCACACGCCCCTGTGTTCGAATCTTGAGGGTTTTGCGGAGCCCGAAAGCCGACAGCCAGCCTCAAGGCGGCGGCGGCATTGGGGATTCGGTGCCTCACCATCAAGGGTGACTCCCAACTCCTCGTCAACTTTTCCAACAATGAGTATACACCCAAGGACGAGCACATGGAGGCATATTTGGAAGAGGTACGTAAGATCAAAAAACGTTTTCAGGGCTAGGAATTGTAGCACATCCCACGCGGCGCGAACAAGGAGGCTGATGACATCGCCATGGTCGGGCGTCTTCGAGGAGCGACTCTTCAAACCTTCCGCGGTGCCCTCAACCGAAGGTCTGGCGCCACGGAGTGAGGAGCTCCCCCCAGCACCGCCCTTGGGGGCTCCGGACTGTGGCCCGACCTCAGGAGGCCAACTACTCCTGGCACTGTAGACTCAGGTCAACGACTGGATGCAGGAGTTCAGGGCGTACCTACTTCACGGCACGCTGCCGGAAGAGGAGGAAGACGCGGAGCGCGTGGCGCGGCAGGCCACGGCTTACTGCCTGCAGGACGGCGACCTATACCACAGGCGCCCGAATGGCGTCGCGCTATGGTGCGTCTCCAAGGAGCAGGGGTGCGAGCTGCTGGCCGACATTCATGGGGGAGACTGCGGGCACAACTCCTCGTCGCGCACCCTTGCAGGAAAGGTGTTTCGATCAAGCTTCTACAGGCCCTCGACGCTTAACGACGTCGTCGAGCTGGTCCGGTCTTGCGAGGCCTGCCAGTTCCACGCCAAGCAGATTCACCAGCCCGCGCAGGGCCTCTAGACCATCCCGCTCTCCTGGCCCTTTGCGGTCTGGGGGCTGGACATACTGGGGCCCTTCCCGCGGGCAGCGGGCGGGTACCGCTACCTCTACGTCGCCATCGACAAGTTCACCAAGTGGGCGGAGGTGGAGCCCGTGCGCACCATCCCAGCCGGATCAGCCGTCAAGTTCATCAAGGGCCTCGTAAGCCGGTTCGGTGTCCCCAACCGCATCATCACCGACAACGGTTCGCAGTTCACAAGTAACCACTATAGGACCTATTGCGCTAACCTTGGAACGCAGATATGCTACACCTCGGCAGCCCACCCACGGAGCAACGGCCAGGCGGAGCGCGCCAACGCGGAGGTCCTGCGGGGCCTCAAGTAAAGGAGCTTCAAGAAGAAGCTTGAAGCTTGCGACAGGGGTTGGGTCGATGAGCTCCAGTCCGTGCTGTGGTCCATCCACACCACCGCGACTAAGCCCACCGGCGAGACCCCATTCTTCCTTGTCTACGGAGCCAAAGACGTCCTCCCGCACGAGGTCAAGCACCGATACCCGCGGGTCTTGGCATTCGATGAGGAGCGTCAGGATGCCGCGCGGGGAACAGACCTCGTGCTCGGGGAGGAGGCCCGTCGCCGAGCCTTGCTCCGAGCTGCGAGGTACCAGCAGCCGCTGCGGCGCTACCACTGCCGTAACATCCGCTCCAAGACCCTCGAAGTCGGAGACCTCATCCTGAGGCGGGTCCTCTCCAGGGAGGGCTTGCACAAGCTCTCGCCCATGTGGGAGGGCCCGTTCAAGGTCGCTCACGTCTCAAGGCCTGGCGCCGTGCGCCTGGAGACTCAGGACGGGGTCCCCATCCAGAATGCCTGGAACATCCAGCACCTCCGGAAGTTCTACCCGTGACACTCTCACGTAATAATGAGTGGGTTGTATACGCCCGGAGCCCCCCGAGGACGCGGAGGGGTTCCCACCCATGCCCAAGTGGAAGCCCCATGCTCCGCACTGGCGGACAACACTGCCCTCCAATGGCTATGCCCATGCAACGTGGATGCCCTATGCTCCACGCTGGGGGAAGACGAAGATGAAGACTAGTCTAGGCGCCGGACGCGGCTTTTATTTGCTCTTCTGATGTTTGAATTTGCCAACTTTTCTGGAACAAAGCTCGGGGTTTTCTTCAACCATGTTTTAGAAAAAGGGGTCAGGGATTTATTTGCATCGCCATTTCCTATCTTGGGTTCTCTCTCTTCGAGTCGAACACTCGCCTGCTTCCCTCCCCCTCGCACCCCGCGAGCGGGGGCTGGGGGGCACGGTGCTCGCACCTCGCCAAGGCCATGGCGCCCGGATCCTCGCGTGGCACTCTCGGGCGAGTCAGCAGGCGCACGTCGCTTCATACTCGCTCGGGGCCTCCACCCACGGCCCGACGCGCCGTCTCGGAGCCTCGGGAGGCCCGCGCCTCCCGGGGCAGGAAACAAAATTTTTGGGGAGCCGCTTGAGCGTCAAGGGGGGCTCCTGAGCAACGCGCCTCAGGAGACTTACCGGTCATATAGCCACTTGCCCCCTTGATGTCGTCCTTGGTGATCCGGTCGGCATCAAGGGTGTCGAGGCCTCACCTCGTAGTTGCGTCCTTGTTGATCCGGACGTACATTACGGTGGTCGAGAAATGTGCGGGACTGGGACCTGCCGACGTAGAGCTACTTGAGCGTCAAAGGGGGGTCCTGAGCAACTCGCCTCAGGAACCTTAGCAGTCATATAGCCACTCGCCCCTTGATGTCATCCTAGGTGATCCGGTCGGTATCAAGGGTGTCGAGGCCTCACCTCGTAGTTGCATCCCGGTGATCCGGACGTACATTACGGTGGTCGAGGAATGTGCGAGACTGGGGCCTGCAGACATAGAGTGCCGAAAGGGCTCCCAACCTGCCTCACTCGTAAGAAGAAGAAGTCCCCAGGACGCCCGGACTCCCCGAGCGCCATAGCCAAACCTCCCCGACGAAAAGCCTACCGCGAGCATGTCAAGCTAAGTACCGTAACCACGAGCAGCAGAATGTTTCAATTAACAATGACACAAAAACCAGGACGCACGATAAGGGCACTAACAAGGGCACAAGCGCCTAAGCTCATTACACGCCTGCAGGGCCCACCTTTGTTCTTTGATTACAGGAAAGGAAGAAGAGGAGGAGAAGGAAAGTAAGGAAGCCCCCTCGGGGGCTCCCGCTCTAGGAGCCCTGGCATCGGCGCACCAGCACTTAGTCGGAGTCCTCCTCCTCCTTGACGGGCCCGTAGGGGCGCACCGGCGTGGCCGCTTCTGGAGCAGAGGAGCGATGCCGCGGCGGCTGGCTCCCCCCGAGGTCCGGGCACGCCGGCGCGGTGGCGCGCCACAGCTGTTGTCGCCGCTGTCGCTCGGGCTCTCCTCGGAGGGGGGTGTCGCTGCTGTTGGAGACGTGGCGCCCGTCGTGAAGGGCAAGATCATCTCTAAGATCGCCACGGCCGTCGTCTTCCGGGCAGCACCCCAGGCGCTCGCCCTCTCCCACGAAGATCCTGACGAAGAGCGTCGCCACCCCGTCGTACTTGAAGTGGAGAGTGCGCCTCCCCACCAAGCCATGGGCGCGGGCAAACGTCTGCCACCCGCGGTTCAGGTACACGTAACCCCCGGGGGTGACCTCGACCTCCACCCACGAAGCCGCGCTGCAACAGCCGTCGGCCTGCAGCCATAGGCAAGCAGGCCCCCCAGCCGGCAGCGCCTCCGTGAAGAAGCGCGGTAGTTGAAATCAAGTGGCCTTCGGCCTCTCCGCCCACACCGCGAACTCCAGGGACGTGTCGGCTAAATGGAGCCGAGGGCACGGCGGCCGGGCGGCCATCACCAGCCTCCCACCGCGGGCGCCACCATCTCGACTACTGCGGCCGCCCACGCTGGACGGAGCCCCCCCCCCCCCCCGCGGCCGCCGATGGTAACTCTGGGCCACGTTGGAGCACGCCCGCGCCACCGGGGAACCTCCACCGGCGTCATAGCCTGCTTCCGGGGACGACCGCGGCCCCTCCTGGGCGGCGGTGAGACGGGGCTCTCCTCGGAGGCCTTCCCTTTTCGGCGGCGGAGAACTTCCTCACTGAAGCCATGACCGGGAGAGTGGCGGTTGGAAATTGGGAGGCGAAGGAGATGAAGATGAGCTGAGGGTTTCCTCTCGCCCTCACCCACTTATATATTCGACTGAGGGCCAACCAGTGCCCCCTCGCATCCCAGGCAATGATGGCGCCGCTGCGCATCCCGGCCCTTGTCAGCCGGAGCATCGTGGGGAGTGCGGGCGTCGGGCGCTCCTCGGGCGCCACGGACAAGCCCGGGTGGCGTGCGGCTCTCACCCACGTCAATTCGTCAGTTCCCGAAGGGTCACATCCGCGCGGCCCAAAGGGAGAAGGCCAAGGGAGCAGCCGCGTTCAAGAGAAGGTAATGATGGCCAGCGCAGCATGCAACCGTCGCGTCAGTTTGACTTAGGGGGTCCCTAACAGCCTCGGGAGTGGAGACGGCATTCACTGGGTGCGCGACGTGTGACGAGCCTGGCCCGCAGGCTTTTTGGGCCCACGGTGCCTCGGGCCGTCCCCAACGGCTTCGCCCAGAAGCCAGCTCGGGCGCGCCTTGGGCCCGGGGGCTACTGTCGGCGTTCTGGGAACGGGGGTACCCAGGCCTGCCTGCCTGCAGCCCAGGGCAGGGCCCACCCGACGAGCCAAGCATGGCCTGGCGCGGCCCCACTCAAGGCAAGGCCCTCGCGAGGATCCAAGCTCGCGAGGGAAGCAGCACCAAGACCAATAAAGAGTGGGCCTCCTCAGGCCCCCTCCGGAGCGGTGGAGATCACTATGCAGGAACTGGCCTCAGGAGTCAAGGATGACGCAAGGAAGGACAGGCGGGCGCCAGCGCGCCAGGCGGTGCAGTTTCCCCTTTGGTGCAAAAGGAGCAAGGACGTACGCGGGTTCCCAAAGCGCCCCCCAAAGGTTTCCATTCTAGTGCAACAAGACCACGACCACGAGCCCTTCAGGACGGATGTCATCGCCAAGCCCACCTCTGCATCATCGACAGCAACTTTGCAGGCGAAGACCACCTTTGGACAGGGCGGGGATGTACTCCTGTTGTCGGGACCCCGATCCTAAGCCATAAGAATCTAGCATGTAACACATCACATCACATTGCGGCCAGTGGCAACTCGGTTACAGAGAGACATCCTGAGGATGAGAAACTAGGATTAATCAGGATGGCATACCAGATGAATAGGAAGGAATGCAAAAGCATTAGATCTCCATAGAGATCCGAGGGAAAATTGGACAGCATAACGGCTGTGAATGCTCAGAAATGAGACATCCTGCAAAGATTTAGGTGCCACGACACCTCAACATCACAACCTCAAGATTCTGGACGAGTTAACAAGCTACACAGATAACACTCGAGGACTGAAATGCAACTCAGATCAACCATTCATATAAGTCTACGGAATAGTAACTCGAGATCCTCATACATAGGTAAGAAGCCTAGTTCTTAATCCCCGTAGAAAAGGAAGAGGGTGACTCAGATTCAGAATAACATGGGGAAAGGAGTAAAAAGAGCCTTACGTTCCCTTCCACAATCAATTCCCTTATATAACTAAAGAGTTGCTAGACTCAACATCGACCAGTTTGGCTTGGTAGTCCTACAGTCAGTCAGCTCTGATACCAACGCTGTCGGGACCCCAATCCTAAGCCATAAGAATCTAGCACATAACACATCACATCACATTGCAGCCTCACGCACGGTTAACTCCACGGCTGCCACCTTACCTGGGCCGGGACCGTTTGCACCTTTTGGCTCACGTATTTGAATATGTCGCTAGCATTCAAATGTCAAAGAACCCGGGTCGACAGGACTAGTTATAGACCCCAGGTGGCACATCCGTACAGGGACAGGCATACGTAACCCAACAATGCAGGTGTCGGCCCCTAGCGTGTGTAGACGAGTCATAGCAAGCTACAAGGACTCGATTACGCCGTGGGACATAAATGTCATCACTGCACGTAGACGAGTCGTAGTAGGCTACAGGGACACCATTACACTGCGAGACATTTCCCCGAGGGGACACACACAGCAGCAAAGAAGGATACACGCCGGTCAATCGATGTGTCCGGAGCAGTAGCAAGTTACCAAGGCTCAGTGGAAGCACAAAGAGGCAGTTCCCTGTAAAGAGTACTACTAAAGGCACACAACTAGGTGTCGAACCCATACACACCGTTGCACGTCACACGTACGCACGACATGCTCGATATGCATAGATACAACTATGGCATCACAACATAACCATACAACAACACAACGTTTATTTAGAAGGCTCATAAGAGCCAACATAGTGTGATATTACAAGGAGGGGTCGCGTGACCCAACACACAAGTCATACAAGCAACAAGCGGAAGCTTAACATGTCTGGGTACAGACATCTAGAAAGAAGAAGGCTGAGGAAGCCTGTCTATCTACAAGACCCTCCATAGGAACCAGACCTCTGGCTGGGATTCCCAAGCTACTTGGTCGGCATCGATCTTATCGTAGAAACCACTAGCGAGACTGGTGTCTCCTCTGCAAAAACATTAATAAAGCAACGGTGAGTACGAAGGTACTCAGCAAGACTTACATCAGAACTAACTACATATGCATCGGTATCAACAAGGGTGTTGTGGGGTTCAATGCAGCAAGCCAGCTTCGACTCAGTGGCTATCCTGTACTACGACTGTCACTACTTTGAATAATTTTGAGAAAACGCACATGAGTCCACTATCACCACAACAATACACCACCATGGATCCGCTCCCGTCTTCCTACGAGAGGGCCATCCACGGTACTCACACTTGTCTTGAGGCTTTTATGAGTAACCATTAAGTTGTCTATGAACCATATAAGTCTCCAAGTAGTCCATATCCGCGGACGCGGCTATTCGAATAGATTATTACCCTGCAGGGGTGTACTTCGTCACACACGCTCCCACCACTTACCGCCATGTGCACGTAAAAGGCACCTCAGCAACCTTCAAGCGGAAGCCTAGCGAGGGAGTCGGCCACGACCTGACTAACCACACAAGACTATAGTCCAGGTTTATCGCCTATTTGAGACTGAACCCACAAGGAAGTCCGGCCGAAGTTTCCTCTACGGCCCCAAACGATGTGTGCAGGGTTCCCAAGCCCACCTCGACGGATGGTACTATGCTTGGTATATCGGGCCACGCTGCCTAGTCTAACCCAAGTCCACCTGTACAGGGTGCCACCTGGTAGACTACTAGCACGGCCTACGAACACCAGAAACTAGTTGCAACTCCTGGACAGAGGTCAGGGCGATTAATAAGTCAAGAGAGTCAATTAAGGATACCAATGTGCGGTAGTAGCTGGTCTTGGATAACATACACAGGACTCAGTTCTTAAGGACGGTCCCAATGAGACAACCCACCATTTACTCCTACATGGCCTCTCATCGCTACGTTGACCAAATCAGGTTCACCACTTAACTTTCATCATCAGAACACAACCAGTTCACTCCGGTCCATCACCCAGATGAATCAGACCTGACACAACTCTAAGCATAGCAAGCATAGCAGGGTAAGGCACAACATGGCTCAAGCATCTACCAGGTATGCTAGGTTGCTTAGTTTAGCTATTTACTGTGACAATGACAGGTCATGCAGAGGAATGGGTTCAACTACCGGAACATGTAAAATTTGAAACGTTTTGTCCTAATGCAATAAGTGAGAGCAAGAGCGAGAGCGTGGGATTGTATCAGAGATGTTGAAGGGGGGTTGCTTGCCTGATAAGACGTCAACACGTTACTACTCCTCATATGGATACTCGACCGTATCCTTCGGAACAGTGCCTAACACGAAGAACAACCATCGAAGGGGGACAAATCAATACACATCGAATGCAACAATATGATGCATGAACATGACATGGCAATATGATGTGTTTGAGCTAATGCATCTAGCAACAGATTTAAATGAAGAAGGTTTGAACCCAAGGTAAATTCAACTCCACATGTGAGATCACATATTGTATTTGAACAAAATGTCCAAGTTCTCCTATTTAGGTTGCTCTATCATGCATGAAAATGGTACAGATGGATTCATTGGATTTTTCTGATCAATTTTCATGTATAAATTATTTCCATTTGACTTACAGATTAATTTATATGATTTTTCTAAGTTTTAAACATTTTCTGGAATTATCTAAAACCCAGAAATGCATTTTCTGCGTCAGCCTGACGTCATCATGATGTCAGCCAGTCAACAAAACCGGTCCAGGTCAAACCTGATACGCGGGGCCCATATGTCATAGACACAGGGTTTTCCCCGTGCTGACTGGGGTTTGACCCACCTGAGGGGCCCACTGTGAGTGGCTGTGGGGCTTGGTTAGCAGGGGGATTAGCGCTAATGGCATGACCACGTCAGCTCTGGCCGGAGTATGGCTGGCGGCGACCAATCCGGCAATGGTTTCTCACCGGAATCGCCTTTTCGGCCACCATTTGGCACGCGGGGCGGCGCTATCGGAAACGGGAAGCGAGCCGCATCCATTCCAGCAGGTGGAACGGTGCGGGGCAGCCTGTAGCGTCGTCGGCGACGACGGCTACGGCAGCCGGGGCTTAGTCAGCACGGGCTCGAGGCTAGGGGACACGGGAGGAGGAGCTGGAGGCGGCTACAGACTCCTGGAGAGGTGCCGAGCACGTGGCCGTGCTCGGGCGCGGGCTGCAGCTACTGTGGCCATGGCGTAGCCATGGCCGGCGGCGACCTCCTCTCGTCTCCGGTGGCTAGCGGGGTTAGAGGACGGGATCGACGACGGGGCTGGGGGGAGGAGAACCGGGGCCTCACCGCGGAGCTTCTGGCGCCGGTGGCATGGTCAGGGACGCGCTGTGGCCGGCGAATCGACGGCGGGGAGGTCTGGTGACCGGCGGAGGAAACGGCGATGAAGACGACGTTGCGGGGCCTCCGGTCTTGATTCCTCTGGCGGGGAGGTGCAGGGCGATGCGGCAGCTCTATTGGGCACGACGGAGAGGCTCGGGGGTGGCTGTGGTCACGGCGGCGCACGGCGGCGCTCTCGGGTCTGGGGGGGAGAAGAGAGAGCAGAGAGGGGAGGGGAGAATGGCGAGGCCGGCTCGATCCAGACGCCTCTTGCGAGGTCGTCCGCGACGCCTCGCTGGCAGGGGACGGGCAGGCAGGCAGGTGGCATGGCAGCACGCCCGCGCGCGCGCGCCGGCCACACGCCATGTCCACTAGCGCCAGGAGGAGGAAGACCCTCCTGCCCCCAATGGGCTGGGCCACAGATGGGCCGCCAGGTAAGTTGCCTCCTTTTCCTTTTTCTTTTTTTTACTGTTTTGTTTTTCTATTTTTTGCAGTTTGTTTCAATTTAGTTTTTTTCAAACCAAATTACTTTAGTTGTTGCTGAAAAATATTGTGGAACCTAAATGGAAATTTCCACAGCTCCACAAAATGTTTCAGAATTATTGGAGCTATTAATATAATTATAGAATTTTATAACTCCAATCCAAGTACTTAATAATTTAATTCAATAGACAAAAGTGACATGGGAAAATATGAGTCACCTCTGGTTTATGTCTCCACATTTTACCAGAAATGAAGGACATTTTAAAAACCCACTTTGGTTCATTTAAAACTATTTTCGTTGAACCTAGTTGAATTCAGATAGTGCTAGGGTTTGATCATCCCCATTTCAAGTTTAAAGAAATTTTAAACATGATGCAACACAAACATGGATCCTAGTGCATGCTAAATCTAGGGACGTGACAACTCACCCCCACTTAAAAGAATCGCGTCCCGAGATTCAGGAGTCGTCGGGAAGAGGGCCGGATATTCAAGTCGAAGACGATCTTCTCATTCCCACGTAGCTTCGTTCTCAGAATGATGCGACCTTTGAACCTTGAGAAATTTGATGTTCCGACGCCGGGTGACACGCTCAGCTTGATCGAGAATATGAACAGGATATTCCCGATATGAAAGATCATCTTGAAGATCAAGCGTTTCGTGGTCCACTTCGCGGATAGGATCCTTGAAGCAACGCCTGAGTTGAGACACGTGGAAGACATCATGAACTCTGGAAAGCTGAGGGGGTAGTTCCAATTGGTAGGCAACTTCTCCTCGTTTAGCAAGAATGCGAAAGGGACCATTGTAACGAGGGGCCAACTTGCCCTTGATACCGAAACGATGGGTACCCTTCAGAGGAGTAACCCGAAGGTAAGCCTTTTCATCCACCTCATAAGTTACTTCCTTATGATGGCGATCATACTGGCTCTTCTGACGAGACTGAGCTATCTTGAGATTCTCCCGGATAACGCGAACTTGCTCTTCTTCCTCCTGGATCATGTCTGGTCCAAAGAATTGTCTTTCCCCGGTTTCTGACCAGTTCAGAGGTGTTCGACATTTTTGTCCATAAAGAACTTCGAATGGAGCTTTGCCCAGACTGGATTGGTAGCTATTGTTATACGCAAACTCGACAAATGGAAGACACTTCTCCCAATTCGTTCCAAATGAGATGACACAGGCTCTGAGCATGTCTTCGAGTATCTGATTGACTCTTTCAACCTGACCACTTGACTGAGGGTGAAAAGCAGTGCTAAAGGAGAGATGGGTTCCCATAGCATTCTGGAAACTTTCCCAAAATCGAGAGGTGAAAAGACTTCCACGATCTGAATTGATTTCCAATGGAGCACCATGCAGGGACACTATTCGAGAGATGTATAAGTCAGCCAACTGACTAGCAGTGATACTCTCTTTGACAGGAAGGAAATGAGCCACTTTGGAGAGGCGATCAATAACCACGAAGATGGCATTATTTCCTTTCTTGGTCTTGGGAAATCCAGTGATGAAGTCCATTTCAACTTTATCCCATTTCCACTCCGGAATAGCTAAAGGATGAAGGGTGCCAGCAGGTCTCTGATGCTCTGCCTTCACGCGACGACAAACATCACAGTTTGCAACGAACTCAGCGATTTCCCTCTTCATTCTAGTCCACCAGAACCTTTGGCGTAGGTCCTGATACATCTTAGTACTGCCAGGATGAATTGTGAGGGGAGATTCATGAGCCTCCTTAAGGATCAACTCTCGAAGTTGTTGCTTCTTAGGAACTACCAGTCGGTTCCCGAAGTACACTGCACCTCTACCATCCATGGAGAAACTACCAGCAACTCCTTTCACAATGTTGTTCTTGATCCGGGTAATACCCGCATCGTACTGCTGGCTGGATATGATCTGATCCTCTAGAGTAGGTTTTGCAACCAAGGTAGAAAGGGATCCACCGGGAACAATGTGAAGGTTAAGCTTGCAGAATTCCTCATGCAGAAGGGGTTGGCCTTGTTGTAGCATAAGGTTGTTGCAGTACGACTTACGACTTAATGCATCCGCCATGACATTAGCCTTGCCTGGGGTGTAAGTAATCGCTAAGTCATAATCAGTAATCAGCTCTAACCATCGTCTTTGTCTGAGGTTCAGATCTGGTTGGGTGAAGATATATCTCAAACTCTGATGATCGGTGTAAATCTCGCAACGATTACCAAGGAGGTAATGTCTCCATGTCTTGGGTGCATAGACTATTGCAGCAAGCTCCAAATCATGTGTTGGATAATATTCCTCATGTGGGTGCAACTGTCGAGATGCATAGGCGATCACTTGTCGGTCTTGTATAAGAACACATCCAAGTCCTTGTCTTGACGTGTCGCAATAGATGACAAAGTCTTTGGAGAAATCCGGTGGCACAAGCACGGGAGCAGAGGTCAGACGTCTTTTCAGTTCCTAGAAACTGTGCTCACATTGTGGAGTCCACTCGAACTTCTTATCTTTCTTGAGGAGTTCCGTCAGGGGCTTGGCAACTTTGGAGAAGTTCTCAACGAAGCGGCGACAATAGCTCGCTAACCCAAGGAAACTCCTAACTTGCTTAACTGTTTCAGGTGGAGTCCAATCAAGAATGGCTTGAACTCTTTCTGGGTTGACTGCAATGCCCTTACCGGAGATCACATGACCTAGATAGGTCACTTCTGGTAAACCAAATTCACACTTGGGGAACGTGGCATAAAGGCGGTGCTCTCTGAGTTTTTCTAGCACAAGTCTGAGGTGTTCAGCATGCTCTACTTCATTCTTTCAATAGATCAGTATGTCATCGAGGTAAACAACAACAAACTTATCTAGGTACTCCATGAATATTGAGTTCATCAGACGGGAGAATGTTGCTGGTGCATTGGTCAGACCGTGTACTCATACTGTCCATAACGAGTGACAAAAGCTGTCTTGGGTATGTCACCGTTCTTGATCTTGATTTGATGGTAGCCTAGCTTCAAATCCATCTTAGAGAAAACTGAGGATCCAGCAAGTTGATCATACAAATCATTGATCCTGGGGAGCGAATACTTATTCTTTATTGTGACCAGATTGATGGGCCGGTAATCTACAACCATTCGGTCCGTTCCATTCTTCTTCTTCACAAAGAGGACGGGACAAGCGCAAGGAGAAGTACTTGGTCTATTGAAACCCTTTTGCAAGGACTCATCAAGTTGTTTCTTAAGCTTGGCTAGCTCCAAGGGTGCCATCTTATATGGTCTTCTTGAAATTGGAACAGTTCCTGGGATGAGGTCTATCACAAACTCTACATCCCATTCAGGTGGAATACCTGGCAACTCTTCTGGAAAGACATCCGGAAAATCTCGGACTACCAGAATATCTTCAAGCTCAGGAAGAGGGTTGGCATTGAGCGAATAGAGTTGACGCTTTGCAACTCGAGTTGAAACATTGACTATCTTGCCAGATGGGTGTGTGAGCTGAACAGACCTGGTGGAGCAATCAATCTTGGCATGATGAGCTGTCATCCAATCCATACCCAAGATGATGTTAATATCTGAAGACTTGAGAGCTATCAGCGAAGCAAGGAACACAAGTCTATCAACAAGGATTTCATTTCCATGGCTTATTCTCATGGTCTTCCATCTAGACGCTGGAGTCTGAACTTCAAGAGCAGTTGGCATATCACAAAATGACATGTCATGCACCCAAGCATAGCCTTCCGAGATGAAGGAATGTGATGCTCCAGTATCAAACAGAACTGATGCTAGATGACAATTTACAAGGAGTGTTCCAAGGACAACATCATGATCCTCATGAGCTTCTTCAGCTAAGACGTGGTTCACACAACCACGATCAATGACTGCTGGCTTGGCATGGATCGTCTTGACTGGTGGCTTATTACAGCCAATAGACTTTCCAGACGGGGGTGGAGCAACATTGGTCTAAGTGCAATTTCGAGCAATGTGGCCTGGCTCTCCACACTTGTAACAAATCACTTGGGTTGCACGCGGAACCACATTGGCAGGCGGTCCACCAGTAGGCTTGGGTGCAACATTTGGCTGAGTTGGACGAGGCGCCACATAGGATGGCCTCGCATATCCAGGTGGAAGTGATGAGTTCGGAACCCAAATCCGGCGCTTCTGAGATCCAGAGCCGGAGGTAGAAGCCCAGTCACGGTTATGCTTGCGAGACTCTTCATATGTGAGCTGAGCTGTCTCCGCATTTATGGCCTTGTTCACAAGAGCATGGAAGGTGTCGCAATGATGCAGGTGAAGATCATGACGCATCTTTGGATTGAGACCCTTCCTAAACCTAGCTTGCTTCTTAGTGTCCGTGGACACCTCTTCTGTGGCATAACGGGCAAGGTTCTCAAACTCTCGACCATATGCATCTACAACCATCTTACCCTGAGTAAGGTTACAGAACTCTTCCCTTTTCCGGTCAATAAGACCGTGAGGAATATGATGCTCGCGAAAAGCCTCTATGAATTCTTCCCAGGTAGGAATCTGGCCAGCTGGAATTATGGTCTCATAGTTCTCCCACCATATACTAGCAGGACCCTCCAGGTGATAAGTAGCATAGGTGACCTTGTCAGCCTCAGCCACGTTCGCGGAACGCAACTTATTAGTGATGCTACGGAGCCAGTCATCTGCATCGAGTGGCTCAATGGAGTGATTGAAGGTGGGTGGATACAGCTTGATGAAGTCACGGATGGTCACTGTCCCAGCGCACTGATGTGCGGTGTTTTCCTCAATACGGGCCAGCAAGCGATTTGACTCACGCTTGTCCTTCTCAACGTCTAGCATGAACTGTGCCAACGAAGGTGAATCCGGCAGAACTTCGGCATCTCTGGTTCCACGTCTTTGGCCCTTCTTGCGGCCAGTGGCAACTCGGTTACAGAGAGACATCCTGAGGATGAGAAACTAGGATTAATCAGGATGGCATACCAGATGAATAGGAAGGAATGCAAAAGCATTAGATCTCCATAGAGATCCGAGGGAAAATTGGATAGCATAACGGCTGTGAATGCTCAGAAATGAGACATCCTGCAAAGATTTAGGTGCCACGACACCTCAACATCACAACCTCAAGATTCTGGACGAGTTAACAAGCTACACAGATAACACTCGAGGACTGAAATGCAACTCAGATCAACCATTCATATAAGTCTACGGAATAGTAACTCGAGATCCTCATACATAGGTAAGAAGCCTAGTTCTTAATCCCCGTAGAAAAGGAAGAGGGTGACTCAGATTCAGAATAACATGGGGAAAGGAGTAAAAAGAGCCTTACGTTCCCTTCCACAATCAATTCCCTTATATAACTAAAGAGTTGCTAGACTCAACATCGACCAGTTTGGCTTGGTAGTCCTACAGTCAGTCAGCTCTGATACCAACGCTGTCGGGACCCCAATCCTAAGCCATAAGAATCTAGCACATAACACATCACATCACATTGCAGCCTCACGCACGGTTAACTCCACGGCTGCCACCTTACCTGGGCCGGGACTGTTTGTGCCTTTTGGCTCACGTATGTGAATATGTCGCTAGCATTCAAATGTCAAAGAACCCGGGTCGACATGACTAATTATAGAACCCAACTGGCACATCCGTACAGGGACAGGCATACGTAACCCAACAATGCAGGTGTCGGCCTCTAGCGTGTGTGGACGACTCATAGCAAGCTACAAGGACTCCATTACGCCGTGGGACATAAATGTCATCACTGCACGTAGACGAGTCGTAGCAGGCTACAGGGACTCCATTACACTGCGAGACATTTCCCCGAGGGGACAGACACAACAACAAAGAAGGATACACGCCGGTCAATCGATGTGTCCGGAGCAGTAGCAAGCTACCAAGGCTCAGTGGAAGCACAAAGAGGCAGTTCCCTGTAAAGAGTACTACTAAAGGCACACAACTAGGTGTCGAATCCCATACATACCGTTGCACGTCACACGTACGCACGACATGCTCGATATGCATAGATACAACTATGGCATCATAACATAACCATACAACAACACAACGTTTATTTAGAAGGCTCATAAGAGCCAACATAGTGTGATATTACAAGCAGGGGTCACATGACCCAACACACAAGTCATACAAGCAACAAGCGGAAGCTTAACATGTCTGGGTACAGACATCTAGAAAGAAGAAGGCTGAGGAAGCCTGTCTATCTACAAGACCCTCCATAGGAACCAGACCTCTGGCTGGGATTCCCAAGCTACTTGGTCGGCATCGATCTTATCGTAGAAACCACTAGCGAGACTGGTGTCTCCTCTGCAAAAACATTAATAAAGCAACGGTGAGTACGAAGGTACTCAGCAAGACTTACATCAGAACTAACTACATATGCATCGGTATCAACAAGGGTGTTGTGGGGTTCAATGCAGCAAGCCAGCTTTGACTCAGTGGCTATCCTGTACTACGACTGTCACTACTTTGAATAATTTTGAGAAAACGCACATGAGTCCACTATCACCACAACAATACACCACCATGGATCCGCTCCCGTCTTCCTACGAGAGTGCCATCCACGGTACTCACACTTGTCTTGAGGCTTTTATGAGTAACCATTAAGTTGTCTATGAACCATATAAGTCTCCAAGTAGTCCATATCCGCGGATGCTGCTATTCGAATAGATTATTACCCTGCAGGGGTGTACTTCATCACACACGCTCCCGCCACTTACCGCCATGTGCACGTAAAAGGCACCTCGGCAACCTTCAAGCGGAAGCCTAGCGAGGGAGTCTGTAACAGCCCAAGAGCATTCCTTTGCCATTTGTAATATATTTCTCATGTGTGACCTTATATTGGATGTTTGCAATGCTATCATGAGTTTGAGTTCCACCTTGCCTTTGTCATTTCTTCCCATTGTCATTTCATGCATCATGCCATCATGATCATCATATCAAATGCATAATAATTCTTGCCATGTTGGAGTTGTGAATGTGGTGATGATGTGAGTGCATGTGTTGTGGAGTGAGTGCATGTGTTGCTTTGTTTGGAGTGCTACTCTAATCCCTCCCATTTCAAAAACCATCACCTCTTCTCTCTCATTCAAATATTCCACATGATAACATTTTACTTGTTGTTTTCACATATTAAAAATGTTGCTCCTTTTCTAAATAATCAGATGAGAATTGTTGTGTAGTCTCAAGCATGTTCTACTGGTTTTGAATATCTTAAACAATTGCAAAACAGATTCCAATTTCAAATATATGCGAATGATTTAATTGTTCTAAAAATGCCAACTCCATTTTTTTAGATAGGCTACAATTTTATGATTCCAAAACATATTTTCTTCCTCCCTAATTCTTTTCCAAACCTGCATGGTTTCATTTCTTAAATTGTTGTTTTATTTATATAGGAAGGCCCTGTGTGTTTAGTTTTCGCTGAGAGAGAGTGGCCGGCCCACCTGGGCTTCCTTCCTCCCGCAGCCCAGCTAGCCCGCGCGCTGGCTCTTTCCAGCGTGGCGCGCGTCGGGCCCGCGCGTCAGTCTCTCCCTTCCTCCCTTCTTCTTCCTCCTTTCCACCTCCCTCTCACAGCGCCGGGGAAGAGCAGCGAGCACATGGCCGTCGTGGCAGCCACGACGACCAGCGCTCGGGCTATAAAGCCTCGGCGTGTGTGCCCCTCTCGTTAGGGTTTCCCTCTCCCATTTCTCGCCGCCGCCAGGTGAGTCCCTCCAGATCCAGCGAGCCGAGAGGTCAGAGAGCCATCGTCGTCACGGGTGCGTCTCCGGTGAGCTCCTCGAGCAGGCGCGTGTCGAGAAGCTCTGCCTCGACGTCCCCTGCCTCCTCGCGGGACTCCAAGGCGCGGGCGAATCGATGCCTTCTTCCTCCTCGGCCGCCGCCCGAAGCCGCTCGAATTCACCGTCGCCTGTCGCCCTCAAGCCTGATCATCGTCGCCGAGCGCCTCTCCGTGAGCTTCTCCCCGTCCCAGCATCCGTTCCGCTCCAGTTCGCATAGTGTAGCATCGCCTCCGCGTAGCCAGCCTCTCGCCGCCGTCGGACCTCGTCGCCGGCGAGACCTCCGTCCGTTCCAAGCATGTGCGAGTAGGTGGTCGAGTTCCTTACGACGCGTAGGTTTCATTTTTGCTCCGAAGCGTTCGTTTTCGCCGTCGTAGCCCGTTGTTCAAGTCCGCCGTCGCCGCCGGAGTTCTTCTTCGCCGGGAGCGTTCTAGCGCGTCTTTGCTTTTGTGCGTGTGCGTGCGTGTGCGGGATGTTGTTGCGCGTGTAGTGGTGCCTTCCGCCGCTCAATTTGGTTGCCGGAAGCCCCCTCCGTCGCAAGCTCGCCGCCTCTGTTTGTCAACGTTGTGTTGCTCTGTGTGTCTGAGTGTGTGGCTGGCGCGTGGGGACAGGTCTCTCGCCCGGAAAGGGTTATGTGCAGCTGAGCCCGTCTCTGGTCAGATGCGAGCGAGTGGCCGAGTGGTTCGACCGAACCAGATTGACCAGGAGGGCGTGGGTTCGATTCCCCCCCCCCCCCGGGCCTTTTAATTTTCTGTGTGTGTGTGTGTGTGTGACAGGTGGGCCAGTGGGTCCACCCTGTCATACTCAGGAGGGGCCTGGCTCACTGCCAGTGGGACCCCTCCCTTTTTTTTGTTTATTTGTTTGTTTTGTCTCACTATTTGTTTTTTTCCTGTTTTGGAAGTGCTGCCAAATCAGGACATTGCCATTTTTGGTCATGTCCAAATAGGGAAGGTTTTGACTTATAAGTGATTGTATGTATTTTCGAGCTAGGTTTTGGGCATTTTACAAATGCAAATATATGAGTATGATATATGATTTTGGGGTAGAATTTCCCAAGGAATCCAATGGTGTACTTTGTTTGGTCATTTGAGAAAGTTTGCAAAATGTCATTTTTGTCCCAACGTGTCATTTTGCCATTTTCACATGAATTATTATATGCATCATATGTGAAACTTGTCAACATGAATATGCTAGTGTTTTGTGGGTACTAGCCCCTGGTATTTCTGTTTGGCATGATAAACTTGTGGATAAGTGGGTTTCTTGCTGTTAACATGCTAAGAAAATAACACTATTTTTCATGTCTCAAAATATTGCTAAGTATTGAATGCTGTTATTTCTTGCCAGGTTTGGAGGATGGTTCCCATGAATGTAGTGTTCCTTTGAGTTTGGGGCCTTAACATGTTTTGTTGTGCTCTTCATGCTCCCCTAATTGTGCTAAGAACTTGAGAATTAAGCCTTTGCATCATAGTTTAAACCTGCTGTCAAGTTGCTATTCTGTTAACATGTGCCCAGTTTTGCCCTTGCTAATTTGTCTCAAGTCTGAGAATCTGTTGTTATTTTTATGCCATGTTTAGAGGATGCTACCAAGTGATATGTTGTGTTCTAGCTCATGCTCAGTGCTAATGTTTTGTTGTATATGTTGCCCTCTATATCCCTGTTAATTTGCATGCCATGAAATGCCCTCTAGCATATATAAATAGTGCTGCCATGAAAGTCCCTAAAAACTGTTTCAACATGCCATCTTGTGAGCTTCATTGCTATTGATCCATGCTTCCTGTCAAGTTTGTGTAGATGGATGATTTGTTAAGCATGCTGTATAGTTTCTGTACATGCCTTGGTTGTGGTTTGAAACTTGCTGTAGCTCTTGTTATGTGTGTTGCAAGGTGCCATGTTGCTGTTTGTGGTCAGATTGTGTGTAGATTTGTTTTGTGACTTATGGGAGCTATACTCCATTGTTTTGCATGATCTTTAGCTCTATTCCTACTAGATTTTCATTTCCTATCCAGTGGAATCCTTGGAACACCAAGGTATAGCCCAGATATTGCCTCATGTTGTGTTTTGTTTCCGTTAACGTTCGTACCTTGCCGTGAGCGTACCGTGAGCTACGTTACTCCGTTTGCAACGTTCTACATATGCATTTGCATCGATTTTGCATGAAGCATCCATATTTGCCATGATCATGCATGTCCAAATAAGTAATATTGAGGTTCTGTCCAGAATACTAAACAACTTAATAAATGCATATGAAACATGACTCGCATAGGCTTGCCATGCTATATTTCTTAATATGACCATGCATCATCTTGTTTGTGCATTGCACCTCGCTGTTTGTTTATTTGGTGTTGTTCTCTTTGGGTAGACGCAAGTGTTGAGGCTGAGTACGAGGACCCCGGAGAGTACAACTACGAGGACCCAGCTCTTTGTCCCTCTGAAGAACCAACAGGCAAGATGATCATACCCGGATCTCAACACTATTTTTTCCTTGCTAGATGTCTCGTTTTTTTATCGTTATGTTTTCCGTTACCTACCACTTAAACTGTCAGCCTCCCAAATTGCCATGAAAGCGTCTAACCCCCTCCACTACCTAGCAAACATTGATTGGCTATGTTACCGCTGCTCAGCCCTTATCTTATAGCGTTGCTAGTTGCAGGTGCAAGCTTTCCATGTGTCAACATGGATATTTTGATATATCACTCTATCTATTGTTATTTAATTTAATGCACATATATATCTGGCAACGGTGGAAGGCTTGGCCTTTTGCCCAGTGTTTTGTTCCGCTTGAGCCGCACTAGTTCCGAGTACCGGTGTTATATTCCATATTTTGCGCTCCTAACATGCTCGGGGTTGTTATGGGGACCCCCTTGACCATTCGTTTTAGATTAAAACTTGTCTGGCAAGACCCAACTTTGGTACTACATTTGCTAAACAACTTAATAAAATTGCATAGGGCATAGCTACCCCGTGGATAATTAATCAACAACCCGGGCCAGTGCTCCTCATGAGTGTTGGTCCAACCCAGAGCACTGTGTGGGGCCAACTCGGGGCAACTCAGGAGATCTCTATCAGGCCTCCGTATGCGTAGCTTATCCGTCGTGTCCTGAGAACGAGATACGCGGCTCTTATCGGGTTCGTCGACACATCGGGCGGTCTTGCTGGACTTGTTTTACCTTTCTCGAATGTCTTGCGCGAGGAATTCCGATTTTTCTTCGGGCTATCTCGAGGTTGCAGTTTTCCAATGGAATTGCCTAGGAAGATCATGAGATTCTTGGTCGAGGTTATTCCCGCGGCATGTGGTTAGTTTGTGATGGATGAGTTGGAGCACCCCTGCAGGGTTTAATCTTTTCGGAAAGCCGTGCCCGCGGTTACGTGGCAACCTGTAAATTTGTTTAACACCCGGTTATAGTTAACTTGAAGTAAACTCCAATAAAATACACCAACTGTGTGCGTAACCGTGACCGTCTCTGCTCGTGAATATGATCCAAGAGAGAACACGGTGGGGTTATGATTGACGTAAGTAGGTGTTCAGGATCACTTAGTGATCATGCTAGTTCACGATCGTCATGCGTATGCCACCAAATTTACATTCATGTTCTCGTATGTTAGCCACCAATATATGCTTAGCGCTTGCTGCAGCCTCACCACTTAACCAATTGCTTACCCAATGGCTTACATAGTTTCGGTACCCGGGTTATGAGATTGCTGAGTCCCTGTGGCTCACAGATTACAACAATACAGGTACATGTGTTGATGAGAACGTGCCAGAAGATGTGACTCAGTTCCAGTGGGAGTACGACGAAGAGAGTAGACGTATGTATGTTACGTGTCCAGACGAGTAGGGAGCTTCATGGTGGTGATCCTGGGATAGCGAGACAGTTTTACATTGCTTCTTTTATCGTTTGATTTCGTCCGTAGCCAGACCCTCTCTTTTGAATGATGTATGAATAAATTTGTGTGAACTTGTAAGATAGCTTGTGGCGAGTGTAAGCCAACTCATATACTCATCTCTTCCTACATGTATTGCAATGTTTTACTGTACTTGCGAACGATGAGATGTGCTTCTATCCCCGTCGAGGCCACAAGCCTTAATAGGGATAGGACCGCATCTTGGGCGTGACAGAGTCGGTCATGACCTGACTAACCACACAAGACTCTAGTCCAGGTTTATCGCCTATTTGAGACTGAACCCGCAAGGAAGTCCGGCCGAAGTTTCCTCTACGGACCCAAACGATGTGTGCAGGGTTCCCAAGCCCACCTCGACGGATGGTACTACACTTGGTACACCGGGCAACGGTGCCTAGTCTGACCCAAGTCCACCTGTACGGGGTGCCACCCGGTAGACTACTAGCACGGCCTACAAACACCAGAAACTAGTTGCAACACCTGGACAGAGGTCAGGGCGATTAATAAGTCGAGAGAGTAAATTAAGGATCCCAATGTGCGGTAGTAGCTGGTCTTGGATAACATACCCAGGACTCAGTTCTTAAGGACGGTCCCAATGAGACAACCCACCATGTACTCCTACATGGCCTCTCATCGCTACGTTTACCAAATCAGGTTCACCACTTAACTTTCATCATCAGAACACAACCAGTTCACTCCGGTCCATCACCCAGATGAATCAGACCTGACACAACTCTAAGCATAGCAAGCATAGCAGGGTAAGGCACAACATGGCTCAAGCATCTACCAGGTATGCTAGGTTGCTTGGTTTAGCTATTTAGTGTGACAATGACAGGTCATGCAGAGGAATGGGTTCAACTACCGGAACATGTAAAAGTTGAAACGTTTTGTCCTAATGCAATAAGTGAGAGCAAGAGCGAGTGAGTGGGATTGTATCGGAGATGTTCAAGGGGTTTGCTTGCCTGATAAGACGTCAACACGTTACTGCTCCTCAGATGGATACTCGACCGTATCCTCCGGAACAGTGCCTAACACGAAGAACAACCATCGAAGGGGGACAAATCAATACACATCGAATGCAACATTATGATGTATGAACATGACATGGCAATATGATGTGTTTGAGCTAATGCATCTAGCAACAGATTTAAATGAAGTAGGTTTGAATCCAAGGTTCAAATTCAACTCCACATGTGAGATCACGTACTGTATTTGAACAAAATGTCGAAGTTCTCCTATTTAGGTTGCTCTATCATGCATGAAAATGGTACAGATGGATTCATTGGATTTTTTTGATCAATTTTCATATATAAATTATTTCCATTTGACTTACAGATTAATTTATATGATTTTTCTAAGTTTTAAACATTTTCTGGAATTATCTAAAACCCAGAAATGCATTTTCTGTGTCAGCCTGACGTCATCATGACGTCAGCCAGTCAACAGAACCAGTCCAGGTCAAACCTGATACGCGGGGCCCATATGTCATAGACTCAGGGTTAATCCCCGCGCTGACTGGGGTTTCACCCACCTGCGGGGCCCACTGTCAGTGGCTGTGGGGCTTGGTTAGCAGGGGGATTAGCGCTAATGGCATGGACACGTCAGCTCTGGCCGGAGTATGGCCGGCGGCGACCAATCAGGCGGTGGTTTCTCGCCGGAATCGCGTTTCCGACCACCATTTGGCACGCGGGGCGGCACAATCGGAAACGAGGAGCGAGCTGCATCCATTCCAGCAGGTGGAACAGTGCGGGGCGGCCCGTAGCGTCGCCGGCGACGACGGCTACGGCAGCCGGGGCTCGGTCAGCATGGGCTCGAGGCCAGGGTATGTGGGAGGAGGATCTGGAGGCGGCTACGAACTCCTGGAGAGGTGTCGAGCACGTGGCCGTGCTCGGGCGCGGGTTGCAGCTGCTGTGTCCATGGCTACGCCATGGCCGGCGACGACCTCCTCTCGGCTCCGGTGGCTAGCGGGGTTAGAGAACAGGATCGACAACGGGGCTGGGGGAGGAGAACCGGGGCCTCACCGCGGAACTTCTGGCGCCGGTGGCGTGGTCGGGGACGCGCTGTGGCCTGCGAATCAACGGCGGGGAGGTCCGGCGACCGGCGGTGGAAACGGTGACGAAGACGACGTTGCGGGGCCTCTGGTCTTGATTCCTCTGGCGGGGAGGTCTAGGGCGATGTGGCGGCTCTACTGGGCATGACGGAGAGGCTCGGGGGTGGCTGTGGTCACGGCGGCACACGGCGGCGCTCTCGGGTCCGGGGGGAGAAGAGAGAGCAGAGAGGGGAGGGGAGAATGGCGAGGCCGGCTCGATCCGGACGCCTCTCGCGGGGTTGTCCGCGACGCCTCGCTGGCAGGGGACGGGCAGGCAGGCAGGTGGCGTGGCAGCACGCCCTCGCGCGCGCGCCGGCCACACGCCATGTCCACTGGCCGCCAGGTAAGTTGCCTCCTTTTCCTTTTTCTTTTATTTACTGTTTTGTTTTTCTATTTTTTGCAGTTTGTTTCAATTTGGTTTTTTTCAAACCAAATTACTTTAGTTGCTGCTGAAAAATATTGTGGAACCTAAATGGAAATTTCCACAGCTCCACCAAATGTTTCAGAATTATTGGAGCTATTAATATAATTATATAATTTTATAACTCCAATTCAAGTACTTAATAATTTAATTCAATAGACAAAAGTGACATGGGAAAATATGAGTCACCTCTGGTTTATGTCTCCACATTTTACCAGAAATGATGGACATTTTAAAAACCCACTTTGGTTCATTTAAAATTATTTTGGTTGAACCTAGTTGAATTCAGATAGTGCTAGGGTTTGATCATCCCCATTTCAAGCTTAAAGAAATTTTAAACATGATGCAACACAAACATGGATCCTAGTGCATGCTAAATCTAGGGATGTGACACCTGTCCCCCTTCGAATTTGGCCGTTGTGGGATTCCTTCCCGCCATTGCGATAAGGGAAGAGGACCCGGGCCGCGGCTATAAGTAGAGGATAGGCTGCACAGTAGAGAGGGGCAAAACCACAGACAAGGCAGAGAGCCAGGAACACCACTCGAGCGCCCTCACGAGGCTCCTCACCACTGTACTAGTTCATCCACCACACCTCCTCATGCGGCAATCCACCAAAGCAGGAGTAGGGTATTACGCTTCACAGTGGCCCGAACCTGGGTAAATCACCGTGCGCATCTTCTCCCTCGTCATCGTGCGAGTCCATCGTCCTAACCATCGCATAGAGAGCTACGTAGGGCGAGCCTGCAGGGGATCTTCGCAGACGCCCCTGTGTTCAAATCTTGAGGGTTTTGCGGATCCCGAAATCCGACAGAGGTATGCGCAGGACTGGGCCCTGCTGATGCAGAGTACTAAGACGCTCCAAATCAACCTCGTCGTCGCCATGTCTCCTTCATGAGGGCTGCTCTCACTTCAAGGGGGACCCCTAAGCATAGCGACTTAGGGGCCTCACTAGTCACGTAGCCCCTCGCCCCTTGGTCTCGTCCTGGCGATCCAGACGTCCCAACGGAGGTTGAGGTATGCGCGGGATTGGGCCCTGCCGACGTAGAGCACAAAAGCAAGAAGGAAGGAAACAAGGCACGAAGGAAATCACAGAGTTCAAACAGTTATTACAAGCACTGAATATTTTGTGAATTCAAGCAAGTCGTATGCCTGCACGAGGCATGATAAATGTCATAGATCAAAATCTAGGAGGAGGAGCCGTCATCGCCACAGACGCCGCCGCCACTTGTCCCACTCACGGCGAGCTCGTCGTCGACATCGCTGCAGACACCTCCGTCGCCACAGCTCGCCTCCACTGCAGGGGGTTCAGTGTCGGGGACGCAGGCGAACTTCTTCACCAGCGCGTCTACGGAATCCTTCACGGCCGCCGCCGCAGCAGCGCGGGACTTAGGGGCAACCGAGGCCATCACCACGTTAAAATCGAATCCGAGCTCGCGGAGGTAGAGGTGGGTGAAGACACGCGTCGCGGCCATGGACAAAAGGTCGCGGCACTCGCCCTCCAGGATGGCGTCCACCCTGGCGACCGCATCTTCAAGCACCTCAGCGAGCTTGGAGTGTTGGAACACGCGGTACGCTACGCTAGCGCCAAATAAAATTTTCTACCGCGCACCCAAGAACATGCTGATGGAAATAGATCACGAGATCGGGTTTACCACTAGACGCGCAGTCACCGCAGTGGAAGTAGAGTTGGTGATGCGTGTAGTCGATCAGCCAATTCGTCTCCTCCTCGTGTTGCCGATCTCCCACGAACAGCGATCTCCCACGAACAGCTCCTCGCGGATCCCTCGAACAGTTCCTCACGGATCCCTCGAACGGTTCGTCCAAGCACCGCAGATGCGATGCCTCCAAGGTATCCACACGTACGGGGGCAGCGTCGGGCGGCGGACTGCTAGGTCCGATCGCACGGCCTGGTGGCGTGGGGAGTGGCGGTGGCTGTCGACGGGAGGAAAAAGATCAACCCTAAAAGGTGCGCCCACTCCCCTTACATACACCTCCGAGGTGGGCTCAACACTTGAGGTCCACGATGAGTCTAGTCCCAATTTCCATTCGGATCCAATCCGAATGGGCTGCAATCCCTTAAGTGTGCGACCCTATAGGTTCACGTACACATGGACACGACCCGAGTCGATAGTCGGTAGCGGCTCCTACCAGAACATGCCAACTCCCATGTGTGCGCAAAGTCGTTAGACGAACCTCAACAATGTGTCATATACAACATTCCTTTTGCCTCTTGATATAGGTTGTAGAACTCAAGGCGAGTACTTGTCACCCTTGTGGTAGCTCGACATCTCTTCTCGAAACCGTGATGCAGATTCCCGAACTGGGTTAACACTTAACCCATGTCGCATGGCCATGCTTTCTGAATTGGATCACACGAGAGGGCCCAGAGAATATCTCTCCTCACGGAGGGGCAAATCCCATCTTGGTTAACCATGTCTCGCGGCATGTCTTACGACTCACCCGAAAGCTACCTTTATAACTACCCAGTTACGGAGTAGCGTTTGATAGACCCTAAGCAAGTCGATCCTCATCCCGAGAACATGCGATGACCTCAGGTCTAGGACATGGCATATACATTTTACTTGAGACTAACAGATGACATTATCTCGATGTGTCTCAAAGTGGGTCTGTCCGACTCGGTGATCTCAATCCCCAAGTCCATGCTATCAGTTTAGCATCTCTATGCACATGACTTGTGAAACGTAGTCATCAACTGAATCGTATACTAGTAAAGGATATGTGTCCGCATAACCTTAACAACTAGGGACTATTAGAACAATCATCATACTATATATAGTCTCACAAATAAGTCACATACTTATTGATACATATCACTGATGATGTTCAACGACAATACAAAATACTCATGAATACATAAGAAACGAAATCATCACATGATTGCCTCTAGGGCATATCTCCAACATGGAGGAGAGCCCTGCGTAGCCGCCCTCAGGAGTCGCCAGTGGCTCCTCGAATCCTCCCATGTAGATGAAGCGCAACGCCTGGCGAAGCCTGAGCTTGATGGAGGGGAAGGCATCGCGCCCCGCGGCCGCTTTCTCCTCAGCTCCGGCAAGGGCCTTCTCCCTGGCATCTAGCTGGGTCGTCGCATCGGAGACATGCCGGGCATGGGACGTTTGGGCTGCTACTACCTCGTCCTTCAGCTTGGACAGACGCTCGCGCTCCATGGCTTGGTCAGCGGCCTCCTGGGACAGCGCTGAGTCGCGGTCAGCAAGCTTCGCCTCGCGGGCCTTGAGGTCCTCCTCCCACTGGTGGAACCGCTGTGTGTGCGCGGCATGCTCCTCCTGAAGGGCCTTCCGTTTGGCCTCCACCTCGCCGCAGCACTCCGCGGCAGACGCTGCTTTGGCTAGTGCCGCGTCGCGAGCCGTCTTGGCTTTGGTGGCCTCCTTCCTGCTCTCCGCGGCGGCAGCCTCAGCCCGACCCTAGGCCATCTTGGTAGCCGCGTCAGCCTGCAGCCATCTAGAGATAAGCCTCAGGCGTTCCCTCGCGAGGGAGCGCCTATCGGCATCTTGGAGGTCCGCCCGGATCCGGCCAAGTGCGGTATAGGCCTCATCCAAGGCGCCGGGCCTAATCAGAGGGTCGCGGTCCATGAGTGCAAGGGCCTGACCAGGAGGTGGCATCTGCACGTCGATGGGTGCTGCATCCAAGGAGGCAGTGGCGTGGCAGACTTGGGGCGTTGGAGCCTCCAGGTCCCCCTCCTGCCCGACCAGGATGGACGACTTCACGACCAGAAGGGGGCGGGAAATCGCCCCCTACACCGGCGCGGGAGTCGCCACGGCCGCGGCAAGGAGTGTCGCCTCATGAGCCTCCGCACATCCGGCGCCCGGCCTCCCAAGCGGCGTCGGCAAGGTGCCAGGAGTAGGCGTCATGCCCGTATGCCCGGGTGCGGTGTTGCAGGGGCGCCCAAGGGCCGCGCTGAGTTGGCATGATGCGCTTCTGCCCCCGCCGCGTCCGTGGCCAGAGGCTGACGGCGCCCTCCCGCCCTTCTTCAGCGTGGCGCTACCGCCTGGAGAGGTGGCGAGATCGCCCTGAGGGGCCACAGCCGGAGAGGCCACGTCTGCCCCAGTGGCGGCCGCCCCATCTTTCGGCTGCGGATCGGAGGGGGACGAGACCGGCGTCTCAATCACCCTGCTGCAGCATGGGGAGTCTGCCGGAGGAGGCGCGGCCGCGCGTTTCTTCGGGGTCGCCCGGCCAGATGCCTGCGTGGCCTGAAAGGCAGGCCTTGGCCTCCTGAGGACCCTGGCAAAGCGCAAGTAGTCCGCGGCCGGGGGCTCGTCGGTGTCGTCGTCATCCTCAAGATCGCGGAGGAGCTCGCTCTGCGACGGGGGTAACACCCCTACCGGGTCGTCGTCCTCAGTCTCCTCCGAGTCTTCCTAGCCGCTGGTGTCGCCGGAAGACACCGGTACCGGGGGATTGGGGCACTCAGGTGGCGTGAGCCCCCGCTCGTCAAAGGCAGGCTAGGCGGCAACTAGCTCATCCTTGTTGTCACGGCGGTACAGCGGGGCGTAGGCCTCAGGGAGGTCCCCAGGATCGCTGTGGAGTTGGGTAGCCATGGCCCTGCCCAGCTCCTCGCCTGTCAGGATGGTGGATCGAAGCCTGATGGTGTCCCTCGCACCCTCGTACTCCCACATGGGCTTCTAGTGCGACTGGCGCGGCGCCAGGCGCTGTGTCAGGAACTCCTTCACTATGATCGCCCTGGTCAGTTGGTTGGCCTCCATGTCCAGAGAGATCCCCTTCAAGACGGACTTCGCCCGGGGATCAGTGAGCTTCGTGGAGCCCCACGCGAGGGTCTTCTCGGGCAGCTCCGTCGGGAGATCCAGGCGCGAATCGAGGCCCCAGGCATCTAAGAAGATCCAGCGGTGCCTGAAGCCTTCCACCTTCTTGCTGGCCTTCAGGAGCATATTCCTGCTTTGGACCGCGACGAAGGAGGCGCACGCCGACCGGTGCGCACCGTCGTGGAGCCGCAAGCTGAAGTAGTGGTGAAAGAGGGCCACTGAGGGCCTCACGCCTGCGAAGGCCTCGCAGTAGAAGGCGAAGACAGACAGGAGCAAGATGTAGTTGGGCTGAAGATGGAGGTCCTGGATCCCATAATGCTCAAGGATGGCGGAGAAGAACCCCGAGAAAGGCGGGATAAGACTGGAGAAGACGCTGTGAAGGAAGAAGGGGTAGACTGTCTTCGCCAAGGTGCGCTGCTCCGCAGAGCCGCACCAGATCAGGGTCTGCCCCCACTCATTAGAGTCACCCGCTGTCAGCAGGAGTGCTGGGGCGAGGTCCCCCTCCTTGGCGATGGTGGATTCCATAAGCGCCGGCAAGGGAGAAGAGGAAGCCGAGGCCTGGGCCTCAGGCTTCGACTTCGCGAGGAAGAAGAGCAATGATGGCTCGACAGCGGGCGCCAGCCTTTTTGTCAGCCTGGGCAGTTGCCGAGGTGACGTGGGAGCAGAGGCGTCCGTGCCCTACCACGTGTCGCGTGTCGAGCCTGGCCCGCAGACGGTTGGGGCCCACGGCGTTTCGGCCTTCCATCCTTGGCTTCGCCCCGAAACCAGCCTGAGCGCACATTGGGTCCGGGGGCTACTGTCGGCGTTCTGGGATCAGGGGTTGACGGATTTGAGGCTCCGCAAAATCCAAGGAGGTTCGAACTCAGGGGCGTGTGCGAAGATCCCCACCAGCTTCGACCCCAAACTCACAGCTCCACAGCCTAGCCGAACCGAACTCACTCAATCGCGGGGAGGAAGACTAACACACGGATTTACCCAGGTTCTGGCCGCTGCAAAGCGTAAAACCCTACTCCTGCTTTTGGTGGATTGCCTCACGAGGCGGTTTGTGGATGAACTGATACAGTGGTGAGCAACCTCTCGAGGGCGCTAGATTCGTTGTCCCTCGTCCCCCTCTATGGCGCGGCCTAGTCTCTATTTATAATGGCATGGGTCCTCCTCCCTTATCGCACTGGCGGGAAGGGATCCCACAACGGCCAAATTCGAAAGGGGACAGGAGGTACATCTTATCCTGACAAAAGGTGGTCTTCGCCTACAAAGTAGCTAGCAGTGACGCGGAGGTGGGCTCGGTGGTGACATCCGTCCTGCCGAGTCCGCTGGCCTGGTCTTGTTACACCAGAATGGAAACCTTTGGTGGGATGCCTCGGGAACCCGCGTACGCCCTTGCCTCCTTTGCACCAAAGAGGAAACTGTATCTCTGTGCGCGCTAGTGCTCACCTGGCCTGGCTTGTGTCACCCCCGACCTCCCGAGGCCGAGTGCTGCATAGGGATCTCCGCCCCTCGGCAGGCAACCTGGGGTGGCCTCTTCCTTCCGGGGGTCTTGGTGTCATCTGTCGGATTTCGGGCTCCACAAAACCCTTAAGATTCGAACACAGGGGCATGTGCGAAGATCCCCAGCGGCTTCGCCCAACCTAGCTCGCTACTCGATGAACACAACAATGAACTCGCACGATGACGAGGAAGAAGATGAACACGACAGTTTACCCAGGTTCGGGCCGCTGCGAAGCGTAATACCCTACTCCTGCTTTGGTGGATTCCCTCTCGAGGAGGTGGGGTGGATGAACTAGTACAGTGTTTTAGAGCCTCGTGAGGGCTCCCCTGAGGTGTTCGAGGCCCTCTGTGGCTTGGTGATGGATGAGTGGTCAAATGGATTCGGATCCCTCTCTACGGTGCAGCCTACCCTCTATATATAGTGGTGGCTCGGGTCCTCTTCCCTTATCGCAACAGCGGGAAGGGATCCCACAACGGCCAATTTTTAAGGGAGACAGGAGTACGTGCCCGCCCTGCCCAAAGGCGGTCTTCGCCTGCAAAGTAGCTGTCGACGGTGCAGAGGTGGGCTCAGCGATGACATCCGTCCTGCGGGGCTGGTGCTTTCAGTCTTGTTGCACCGGAATGGAAACCTTTGTGGGGTGCTTTGGGAACCCGCGTACGTCCTTGCTCCCTTTGCACCAAAGGGGAAACTGCACCGCCTGGCGCGCTGGCGCCCGCCTGTCCTTCCTTGCGTTATCTTTGACTCCTGAGGCCGGGGTTTGCATAGAGATCTCCGCTGCCTCCGGAGAGGGCCTGGGGAGGCCCCTCCCTTGTTGGTCTTGACGCCTCTCCTCCTCGCGAGGCTTGGGCCCTCGCGAGGGCCTTGTCTTGAGTGGGGCCGCGCCAGGCTGTGTTTGGTTGATGAAGTGGGCCATGCCCTGGGCCGCAGGCAGGCAGGTCTGGGTACCCCCGTTCCCAGAACGCTGACATCGTCCTCCTCGCGAGGATGGGTCTCTCGCGAGGGCCTTGTCTTGAGTGAAGCCGTGCCGGGCCGTACTTCCTGTCGAAGCGGGCCACGCCCTGGGCCGTAGGCAGGCAACTCTGGGTAGCCCTGTTCCCAGGACGTCGACAGTAGCCCCCGGGCCCAAGGCGCGCTCGAGTTGGCTTCGGGGCGAAGCCGAAGAAGATGGCCCGAAGCGCCGCGGGCCCTGTCACACCCTGTGTTTGTATCACTTTGCTATGTTTGGATTTATAAAATTTGAAACCAATTAAAACTTTTTGAGTGCATGCTTGTTTGAATTTTTGCTTGTTTGCTTGTTTGGTTGATTATGTTTGGCACTCTTAGGCTCTACTCCTCTCCATATTCATCTTCCTTGGTTCGAACTCCTTGCCCAATGATCATAACATGTGTATAGTAACTAAAACTATTTTTATCAAAATTTATTTTGGCCAAAAAGGATTTATTCAAATTAGGTTTTCAAAAGCCCCTGAGTTGAGGTTTGTACTACAAGTCCTCAAATTGTGTGGATCCCTTTTCCCCAATGACTTTATTTGGAACCTACTATATATATGACTTCCCAAAACCACGAAATATTAATTTTAAAGATTATTTTGCTATTTTATTTAAAGGCTTTTTCTTAAGGCCAGAAATGGTTTTTCATTGGGAAAAATTATTTAAATGCTTTAAAAATAATTGAGAAAATTTAGGGAAACTCAGTGCACATATATTTTCCATATATATGAGTTTCAACACATGGTCGTGTTCAAAATCATGGGCAAAACCGCTCAAAACCCTTTCTGCTTAAATCAAGCTTTTGAAATATTTCTATAAGAAATATTCTCAATAAATTCCAGGAAAATTCCAGCAAGACACACATGCCATATGTGATGAGCTTGCAAAGTTTCATCTGAATCCCCCTTTATTTGCTTCACCAAAATATCCAAAAACCATTCTTGTCCAGTGCCAAATTTGAGCAACTTTACATTGTGAAGTTTCTTCCCTTGACCCCAAACTTTGTGGGCATGTGTTAAACCCCAGATAATGATACCACACCAAATGGTGGATTTGTGGGAAGTGAAATGCATGCCTAGATCTACAGAACTCTGATTCTGTTGATTTCTAGGGTTTTACAAAGTTACATTGTGAACTTTCTTCAATCAAGCTCAAACTTGGTGATCAACCCAAATTCTAACCACCATTTGACCCTGTAAAGTCTTATGGCAAGCAAGGCCCATTTGCATGCCCTAATCACCATCAAACACCTTCTGCCAAAATGGTAAAACCTCTGTTTGACTCCCTTATACTGTTCTCCTTGGGTTCAAATTTTTACCACAACCTTCTAGTATTGCATTGCACCTCCAGTGACTTTATCTGGCCAAGGCTCAATCATTATGGGTGGTAAAACCCATGTTTCTCCTTCTGGGCAGCCTAAACAGGAGCTTCTCTCCTCCAATTTTCTTCTCCCTCCCCTCACCCTAACTCCAGAGCATCCTAGGAGCATCTAAGCAACCCCCAGGAGCTACTGGACAAGGTGGGGCACCCCAGAGCGCGCGGACAACGGCAATTCCGGCCATTTGCACGCTCTGGAGCGCGCTACAGTGTGCTCCCGCACTGTAGCCTCAACCATCCCGAGCCTCCCGACAGCCTAGGGATGCTGGGAGCTGTCCCCCGAGATGCCCTCGGCATCCGCAAACCGCCACCCTGTCAGCCCCCTCCTCCTTCTCTCTCTGGCGGCCTCCCCCGCGCATGCCCAACCGCGGGGCTCGCACACGCGCACGCCCCCGCCTCCCTTATTGCCTCCCCAGGTCATGGACGAGCCCCAGGTGGACCGCAGTCACACCAGCTCCTCCCCCCGTGGCCTCTGGCCCCGGCCCCGAGCTCGCGCCCCCTCTATTTAAGCCGCCCCCGCACCTCTCTCTCCCCTCCGGACTCTACCTAACCCCTCCAATCGCACTCCAGAAGCCCTAGCTCGACCTCCCTGTGCTCGAGCGCTCGAGATCGACCGTAGAGCCGCCGCCTCGGGTCGCCGGCGTTCGCGCTGTAGGGAATTCCCTAGCCTTCTCTTTCCTTCGATCTGGAACCTCTGGACCTCCCTGACCCCGTTCCCTCTCTTGTCCTTCTCTGTTGTAGCGCGTAGCGACGGGGTCAAGCTCGACCCGAAGCACCACCGCCATGCATCCTCACCGCCGGCGAACAAGAGTTCCCCGGCCCCCTCCTCCTCCACCAACCGACTGGCGACGAGGCCCTGAGCACGTCGGTGACCGCCGTTCACCTCCTCGTGCCCTATAGCCGCCAGTGAGCCCCCTCGACCTCCTCTGGCCCATGGAAGGTGATGACAAGCGGGCCCCGCTTGTCATCATCCCCCAGGTCTCCCGCCTCCCTCTCTCCCACTGACCGACCTGGCCCACCGGTCAGGTTTAAATCGTCCACGCGCACGCGCCAGGCCCGCGCGGGTCAGCTCCGCTGGCTGGGCCGATTCGGCCAGCCGCTTTTGTTCCATTTTCCCGAACCAGTTTTTCTTTCTCTTTTCTTTCAGAATCCCAAAAACTCCACATGACAAATTATTTGTCCTATTGACATATTTCCAACTCCACAAATCTTAGAATATTCTGTAGAATTTAATACTGCCATTTTTATAAATTTTGGAAAATATGTTATGAACTGGTTTTATTTAAATGCTAGTTTTAAATATTTTAGCCACTGTTAAAAATGGTTTTGAAAACCTTTTTCACCACAAAACCTTATACACCTATTTTCAGAATAGCTTGTAGTATTTATCAGAGTGGGGTAACATTTTAGAAGTAAAGTTTGTGCTCTGTTTTTGTTGTGATGCTTATTATTATCGTTATTTATCGCGGCGATAGATTGCGCTGTTGACGAGGGAGTTGGACCCGAAGACTTTGAAGACCCCGAAGAGTTTGTTGAGCCAGGCAAGCAGCCCTTTGACCATGACTATGAACCCTTTTTATTGCATGGCATATAGCACTTATTTCCGTGATGTTGATCATGTTGATGTGGTGATCACTTCGATGGGGTTACCTCCGATACTTTATCATTGATACTTGCATCGTGCATGACCCTACCATCCTTATGAGTGTTATGCGGGTGGGAGTAGATAGGATGCTTAGTAGATGCTACGCAAGTGGGATCAGGAATATGCATGGTGTTGGGAACAAAAATGTTTTCAAATACTTTCAAAAACCCCGCCGGGTGCCACTAATGCCCGAGGGAGGTGATATTGAGCTAGGTAACCACTTGATAAAGAAGTGGTGTACCGGAGCAAGTGAACATGTGTGTTTTCAAAAAAATGGATTAGATTTAAGATTTGTCGATCGTCCCAACCTTACATGCACAACCACGATAACCCTTATGGGACGGGGCTTTGTTGATTACCTTGGTGGGTACTAGCATAGAGCCCGCATTACTAGTGGCGGGAGTGACGAGGTCACTCTCGATACGCGGTCGTGCCTGGTAGGGCGACCATGCGCTATCTTCACAGGCACCGAGCACACCGTTGCGTGCCCTCATGGATGATACGTGTGATGTATATCATGAGGGATGGCACCAACGAGTGGACTCTTTGTTTAGTATCGTCGGGGGAAAGGCAATGTTCGGGTACTTACCTCAGGTATGGACAATACCGCGAGTCGTGACTTGACACGAAAGTTTCCCGAGTCTTGTGGGTAAAGTGTGCAACCTCTGCAGAGTGTAAAACTATTCGAATAGCCGTCTCCACGGTCAAGGACAGTTGGGTGGTGCTGCTTAAACTATGTCTTGGGTTTTCATAAACTCGGTATGAGTGTGTGGTTAACAAAGGTGGAATACTCAAGACAAGTCGGATGACTTGACATGATGATTGAACATGAGATGTTCAGACCTTGATTATATTGATATCGGTAACCTATTTGTGTGGATACTTGTATCCTCATGATGCATGCTATTACTAGCTATCTTGATCATGTCATTGCACTCAAAATTAGCTTTCCGCAAAACTTACCTACTTAGTGATATACCATGCATTGTTATACCTTGTTCCAAAACTTGGGTTGCTTGCGAGTACATTCAAAGTACTCATTGGCTTGCCACTGGTTATTTAATTGGCCAGGCATGGAAGAGCAGGAATATGGCGAGGAGTTCGTTGATGATGAACATGCGAACTAGGACGCTTCCCAGTCAGCATGCCTGTAGGTTTAAGGCAGATGGCATGGGTTCACGCCTCCGATCAAGACATTCCGCTGCTTGTTATGTTTAAGTGTTTGGCCCTTGCGGCCCTATCTATGTAAGACTTGACCTTCATGGCCTTTATTTGTGTAAGACGCTAAATGTGGATGTAAAACTCTTGTTATTTAGCTTCTGTGTGTTCAGTGAGCATTGATCTCTGGGATCACTGTACACGCGCATTCGGTGATCACGACTTATGAGTCGGGGTCCCCACAGAGCTGGTATCAGAGCCATCCTGACTGTAGGAAGCCTTAGTTAGCATGGACGTTAGTAGGATGAAACTGTTTTCAAAACTACACCTAGCACCTATACTTAGGAGTTTCTGCACTTATTACCTCTTCATTTCTTCACACGACACTCTACTGACTCTCCTCCCTTCAAACCTTGTAGATGGCCGTCGTACCCGAAGCCCTCCTAGCATCCGGCTTTCCCCTACTCCTTGAGGATAGCCTGGAGAATTGCCAGTATCGCCGACCACCCGTTTTCCTCTATCACGAGCACTGGATCGATGCCGTCATGAAGGAGTACCATGTTGATGTGGTCATGAAGGCAAACAACTCTCCGACTAGTTGGTTCTTTGAAGGACCACAGATGGAGACCCTGGCACTCACAGTCGAGACAGCTGCACGGAAGGCACTCATCCACCTTCGAGGAATCATCCCAGAGATGGATGACGAACCAGCTACTCGCTATCTACCCTTCAGGAGGGATGATATTGGTGAGAGTTGGACGTTGGTTCCATCCAAGGAGGATGGGACACCACTCAGATTCCAGACCTACTTCAGCCTCTCCGCCAACAGTCTGGCTCACCACCTGATTAAGGAGTCCATGAAGCTCCGCAAGGAACCTCATCACACCCGAGAGCTACTTCGTCAAGCCAAGACGAAGCCAGACAGGATCAAGAAGGATGGAGCCCCTGAGGGACGACCAGCTGTCGCTTACCGAGGAGGAGTACCCCCATCTAGAGATGCACCCACACATCGCCATCGCATGAGTGCGAAGGAGTACCGTGAGCTCTTCACTGGCCCACCGACGAAGCATCGTCGGGATGGACCTCCTCGTTCTCCGACCCCTTCAACCGGAAACGATGCCCATTCGGATGATGAACAGGAGGAAGACCCAGAGGAGCGTGGCTACGAGACCGAGCACTCGACCACCTGAGTCTGAGAACCCCTAGGGTAGGATCAGTCGTGTACCCCTCATGCGAAGTCGAGTCCGCGTAATGGTTCATATGAAACCATGTGTGCTTGTTGTTTGCTTTTGTTGTTTGTGTTCCGATGCAAGTCGCGCTTTTGCATTAGGCAACGTGTAAGCAACTCCATCGTCTATCTTATCTTAATATATGTGTTGGTCTTTCGACCTTCGTTTTACCACACTTGCACTATACCAACCCCCTTAGGTGCTGTCGGCGTTCTGGGAACGGGGGTACCCAGACCTGCTAGCCTGCGGCCCAGGGCTTGGCCCACTATGTCACCCAGGAGCGGCCTGATGGGATAGCGCCCAAGACAAGGCCCTCGCGAGGACCCGAGCTCACGAGGGAGGCGGCTTCAATACCAACAAAGAGTGGGCCTCCTCAGGCCCCCTCCGGAGCGGCGGAGATCTCCATGCGGAACCCGGCCTCAGGAGTCAAAGATGACGCAAGGAAGGACAGGCGGGCGCCAGCGCGCTAGGCGGTGCAGTTTCCCCTTTGGTGCAAAGGGAGCAAGGACGTACGCGGGTTCCGAAAGCGCCCCCCAAAGGTTTCCATTCCGGTGCAACAAGACCACGACCACGAGCACTGCAGGACTGATGTCATCGCCGAGCCCACCTCTGCATCATCGACAGCCACTTTGCAGGCGAAGACCACCTTTGGACAGGGCGGGGATGTACTCCTGTCCCCCTTCGAATTTGGCCATTGTGGGATCCCTTCCCGCCATTGCGATAAGGGAAGAGGACCCGGGCCACTGCTATAAGTAGAGGATAGGCTGCACCGTAGAGGGGGGAAACCAGGGAAGAGGGAATCACAGACAAGGCAGAGAGCTAAGAACATCACCGAGCGCCCTCACGAGGCTCCTCACCACTGTACTAGTTCATCCACCACACCTCCCCATGAGGCAATCCACCAAAGCAGGAGTAGGGTATTATGCTTTGCAGTGGCCCGAACCTGGATAAATCACCGTGTGCATCTTCTTCCTCGTTATCGTGCGAGTCCATCATCCTAACCATCGTGTAGTGAGCTAGGTAGGGCGAGGTTGCAGGGGATCTTCGCACATGCCCCTGTGTTCGAACCTTGAGGGTTTTGCGGAGCCTGAAATCTGACATTTGGCGCGCCAGGTAGGGGGCGTGTCGGAACCCACGCGCAAGCTTCGCCTCGCCTCCGCTCGCCGCACTCATGGCAAAAGGACGTCGAGCCCGTGCTGAGCGGCGGGCTGCCCGCGTGGCGCGGGCGGCGCCGGCAGGCCTCGGCACCTTGCGTCGACCGGCCTCCCCGTCGGTGGGCACCATCACCGGCCGCACGGCACGCCCTTGCCACCCCGGCCCTTCCCCGCATCCGGGCCACGCCGTCGCCCTTTCGAGTCTGTCATGACCCGACGCACAGACATGTCACGCTCATCGTGGCGCATGAGCTACAGCGCCACCGCGCTGCGCGCGACCACCGCAACGACTGGGCCAGGCGTGCCCCCGGGCACGTCACCACCATCGGCGGGACCCAGGCGTGTCTTAGCGGGGCTCGTGCCCGCGAACTCGTTCAACCGACTGGCACAGCACCTGGGTCGCACAGGCGCGCTCGGGACGTCCGCTGCGACCCGCGCTCGCTGGGGGCCTGGCCCGAGTCGCCGGGGACACAGGAGCTGGCTGCAAGCGCCGGCAGAGACCGGTGGGGAGTGCTGGCTGCTCGAGAGGGGTGCTGCCTCACGCCCCTCAGTACGCCCACCGGGACCAGGGAGAAGGACCAGAGGCTGGACTACGCCGGCGCCTGGGGGCTCGAGCAACTCTACGACGACCATGTTGACGAGCGCCCGGGCCACGAAGGAAACAACGCTGGCTACCATGGTGACTGGAGGCGCATACGCGACCTCGTGAGGGCGGCTTGCGGGGTTGGCCCCGCGAGGATGCCCGGCATAGGAACCTCCGTGAGGCGTGCCCGCTGGTAGGGAGCTGCCTTGAGCAGGCATCTGGGTCTGGGGACCGGGGGCCGCTTGCCTAGGAACGGAGGGTGGAACACACGCCCATGTCCCTGGGTCGGACGGCCCCATCTTGGAGACGGAGGGTGGAACACACGCCCATGTCTTCAGGCCAGATGATCCCAACCTGGAGACGGAGGGCGGAACACACGCCCATGTCTCCGGGGCGCGCGACGTCCGCTTAGAGACGGAGGGTGGAACATACGCCCATGTCTCCGGGTCGGGTTTCGTTCGATCACCAGCAGGCAATCGCGTACTCGCCCGTGTCCCCAAGCCCAGCTCGCCCAACGTGGGGGCAGGGTCTCGAGTACTTGCGTGGGGACCCCGGGCACCCTAGCGAGGCGCGCTGGGGCACCGCCCAGGGTGCCGGCCTCACGCGCAACGGAAGGGCCTCGCCGGGCCCGACCCGCGGCGCAGGAGGCTGCGCCATCACCACGATGACGGCACCCGGCCACGGGCCCTGGGGCACCCAAGGCCCTCTCCCAGGGCGGGCCCTCCCACCGGAGAGCACGAGGGGATCCCCCTACGCTCGAGGGCCCGCCCGGAGCCGACCCTACTTCGCCACGCCAAGCCTGGGGGCTGTGAGTGGGCTTCATGTCCGCGGGGCATGGAGCTCCCTGTACACCCCCAGGACCAACCCATGACACTCTCACGTAATAATGAGAGGGCTGTATACGCCCGGAGCCCCCGAGGACGCGGAGGGGTTCCTTCCCACGCCCAAGTGGAAGCCCCATGCTCTGCGCTGGCGGACAACACTGCCCTCCAATGGCTATGCCCACGCAACGTGGATGCCCTATGCTCTGCGCTAGGGGAAGACGAAGACGAAGACTGCCCTATGAGCCAGACGCGGCCGTTTCTTGCCCCTTTTTGTATTCGAAGTTGCCGCCTTTGAGAATCCTTTCTGTACTCAAACTTGCTGCCTTTTGGAATAGAATTTGGTGTTTCTGATCTTTTCTTCTGGAGGGGAGGGATGTCGCTCTCTTTGAAAACAATCCTCGTTTTGTGCCTCGCTTTCTTCGGGGCAGGCACTCGCCTGCTCTGCTCCCCCTTTGCACCCCGCGAGCGGGGGCTGGGGGGACGGTGCCCGCACCTCACCAAGGCCTTGGTGCCCAAATCCTCGCGTGGCACTCCCTGGTGAGTCAGCAGGCGCGCGTCGCTTCATACTCGCTCGGGGGCTCCACGCACGGCCCGACGCGCCATCTCGGAGCCTCGGGAGGCCCGCGCCTCCCAGGGCAAGAAACAAAAATTTTTGGGGAGCCGCTTGAGCGTCAAGGGGGGCTCCTGTGCAACGCGCCTCAGGAGCCTTACCGGTCACATAGCCACTCGCCCCTTGATGTCGTCCTTGGTGATCCGGTCGGCATCAAGGGTGTCGAGGCCTCACCTCGTAGTTGCAGCCTTGGTGATCCGGACGTGCATTATGGTGGTCAAGGAAATGTGCGGGACTGGGACCTGCCGACGTAGAGCTGCTTGAGCGTCATAGGGGGGTCCTGAGCAACGCGCCTCAGGAGCCTTACCGGTCATATAGCCACTCGCCCCTTGATGTCGTCCTTGGTGATCCGGTCGGCATCAAGGGTGTCGAGGCCTCACCTCGTAGTTGCATCCTTGGTGATCCAGACGTACACTGCGGTGGTCGAGGAATGTGCGGGACTGGGGCCTGCAGACACAGAGTGCCGAAAGGGCTCCCAACCTGCCTCACTCGTAAGAAGAAGAAGTCCCCAGGACGCCCAGACTCCCCAAGCGCCATAGCCAAACCTCTCCGATGAAAAGCCTACCGCGAGCATGTCAAGCTAAGTACCCTAACCGCGAGCAGCAGAATGTTTCAATTAACAATGACACAAAAACCAGGACGCACGATAAGGGCACTAACAAGGGCGCTAGCGCCGAAGCTCATTACACGCCCATAGGGCCCACCTTGGTTCTTTGATTACAGGAAAGGAAGAAGAGGAGGAGAAAGAAAGTAAGGAGGCCCCTCGGGGGCTCCCGCTCCGGGAGCCCTGGCGTCGGCGCACTAGCACTCAGTCGGAGACCTCCTCTTCCTTGATGGGCCCGTAGGGGCACGCCGGCATGGCCGCTTCTGGAGCAGAGGAGCAGCGTCGCGGCAGCTGGCTACCCCCCGAGGTCCGGGCATGCCGGCGCGGAGGCACGTCGTAGCTGCTGTCGCTGCTGTCGCTCGAGCTCTCCTCGGAGGAGGTGTCACTGCTGTTGGAGACGCGGCGCCCGTCGTGAAGGGCAAGCTCATCTCCAAGATCACCGCGGTCGTCGTCTTCCGGGCAGCACCCTCGGCGCTCGCCCTCTCCCCCAAAGATCTTGACGAAGAGCGTCGCCACCCAGTCGTACTTGAAGTGAAGAGTGCGCCTCCCCACGAAGCCACGGGCGCGGGAAAACGTCTGCCACCCACGGTTCAGGTACACGTAACCCCCGGGGGTGACCTCGACCTCCTCCCACGAAGCCGCGCTACAACAGCCGTCGGCCTGCAGCCATAGACCAGCGGGCCCCTCGGACGGCAACGCCTCCGCAAAGAAGCGCGGGAGTTGAAACCAAGCGGCCTCCGGCCTCTCCTCCCACACCACAAATTCTGAGGATGTGTCGGCTGAATGGAGCCGCGGGCGCGGCGGCCGGGCGGCCGCCGCCAGCCTCCCACCGAGGGCTCCACCACCACGACTACTGCGGCCGCCTGCGCTGGACGGAGCCCCCCCGCGGCTGCCGATGGTAACCCTGGGCCGCGTTGGAGCACGCCTGCGCCCCCGGGGAACCCCCACCGGCATCGCAGCCTGCTTCCGGGGATGACCGCGGCCCCTCCTGGGCGGCGGTAAGACGGGGCTCTCCTCGCAAGCCTTCCCCTTTTCGGCGGCGGAAAACTTCCTCACTGAAGCCATGACCGGGAGAGCGGCGGCTTGGAGAGTGGGAGGCGAAGGAGATGAAGATGAGCTGAAGGTTTCCCCTCGATCTCACCCACTTATATATACAACTGAGGGCCAACCGGTGCCCCCTCGCATCCCGTGCAATGATGGCTCCGCTGCGCGTCTCGGCCCTTGTTAGCCGGAGCGTCGTGGGGAGTGCGGGCGTCGGGCGCTCCTCGGGCGCCGCGGACAGGCTCGGGTGGCGTGCGGCTCTCACCCATGTCAATTCGTTAGTTCCCGAAGGGTCACATCCTCGCGGCCCAAAGGGAGAAGGCCAAGGGAGCAGCCGCGTTCAAGAGAAGGTAATGATGGCCAGCGCAGCATGCAGGCGTCGCGTCAGTTTGACTTGGGAGGCCCCTGACGACCTCGGGAGTGGAGACGGCATTCACTGGGCGCGCGACGCGTGTCGAGCCTGGACCGCAGGCGTTATGGGCCCACGGCGCTTCGGGCCGTCCCCAACGGCTTCGCCCAGAGGCCAGCTCGGGCGCGCCTTGGGCCCGGGGGCTACTGTCGGCGTTTTGGGAATGGGGGTACCCAAACCTGCTAGCCTGCGGCCCAGGGCTTGGCCCACTATATCAGCCAGGAGCGGCCTGACGGGATCGCGCCCAAGACAAGGCCCTCGCGAGGACGCGAGCTCGCGAGGGAGGCAGCTTCAAGACCAACAAAGAGTGGGCCTCCTCAGGCCCCCTCCGGAGCAGCGGAGATCTCCATGCGGAACCCGGCCTCAGGAGTCAAAGATGACGCAAGGAAGGACAGGCGGGCGCCAGTGCGCTAGGAGGTGCAGTTTCCCCTTTGGTGCAAAGGGAGCAAGGACGTACGCGGGTTCCCAAAGCGCCCCCCAAAGGTTTCCATTCCGGTGCAACAAGACCACGACCACGAGCCCAGCAGGACGGATGTCATCGCCGAGCCCACCTCTGCATCATCGACAGCCACTTTGTAGGCGAAGACCACCTTTGGACAGAGCGGGGATGTACTCCTGTCCCCCTTCGAATTTGGCCGTTGTGGGATCCCTTCCCGCCATTGCGATAAGGGAAGAGGACCCAGTCCGCTGCTATAAGTAGAGGATAGGCTGCACCGTACAGGGGGGAAACAAGGGAAGAGGGAACCACAGACAAGGCAGAGAGCCAAGAACATCACCGAGCGCCCTCACGAGGCTCCTCACCACTGTACTAGTTCATCCACCACACCTCCTCGAGAGGCAATCCACCAAAGCAGGAGTAGGGTATTACGCTTCGCAGCGGCCCGAACCTGGGTAAATCACCGTGTGCATCTTCTTCCTCGTCATCGTGCGAGTACATCATCCTAACCATCGCGTAGTGAGCTAGGTAGGGCAAGGCTGCACGGGATCTTCGCACACGCCCCTGTGTTCGAACCTTGAGGGTTTTGCGGAGCCCGAAATCCGACAGGTGCGCTTTCTCCATTATTGCTTTTCCTCTCGTCTATCCCAGTTATTTGACTTGGCTGCTCCAAACAGGATGGTCACTGCAACCCGCAACAGCTTCTTCACCAACCCTGAAGCCGGCAACTCCAGCCAGCAACAGGGAGCTGGTGGGACTGCTCAGGCTGGAGGACACCAGGAGCAGCCACAAGGCGACATTCCCCCGCCACCACCTCCACCCGAGAACATGAGCATAGATTAGTTTCTCCAAGTTCTCTGGGAGGAACGCCAAGCCAACACTGCTGCTATCCAGCAGATGGCCCAAGCCCTAGTGAACAACCAGCAGCAAGGCAGGAACGGCAATGGCCGCTGAGGGAGTCCTGGATTAAGTGGTCCTCGGGATGCTGGCCTATCTCTCAATAGGCCGGCTTGGTGGGCCGCACGCTGACTGTCACGGGGAGGGCCGGACACATCGAGACCCTATGTTCTAGAAGGAAGTCCCAAAGGCGCATCGTGCACTCCAAGTCAAGATGAGGGAATCGACGTCACCATTCTCGGCAGGACTCTTGTCATGTGTAAACCCTAGGTACCCCCCTGGTGTCTATATAAATCGGGAGGGTTTTAGATTGTAAGGCAGAGAAACTCATCTAGGGTTTTAGCTAGTCGATCTCGAGGTAGATCAACTCTGTAACCTTCATACCATCAATATAATCGAGCAGGACGTAGGGTTTTACCTCCATAGGAGGGCCCGAACCAGGGTAAACATCGTCTCCTTCGTCCCCTTGTTACCATCGATCCAAGACTCACAGCTCGGGACCCCCTACCCGAGATCCGCCGGTTTTGACACCAACATTGGTGCTTTCATTGAGAGTTTCGCTGTGATCTCCAAAGGAATTGATGGCTCGCATTGTCATTAATGAAGAAGTCTGGAACATGGACTCCTTCGTCCCTAGACAGATCTTTGCTTTCAGCAGCATTGTGCTGCACACTGACCCGACCGGCCGTCTTGGCCGGGTCGGGAGTTTTGCCCCTTATCAAGAGGTCAGATTCGGGAACTTAGAGTTCTCCGTAGACTCTTGGGGCGATCTTTCGCTCACCAGGCTCGCAGTCTCATCTGACGCACCCAAGGACTCCGAGGCCTTAACCTCGGATGTCGCTTTCGACCCCGCCCACGAGACTAACCCCGGCGATGATCTGGCTTTTAGTCCAGATCCGGCCATAGCACCAGATGGCCCGGTACCAGCTCCTGCCGAACACACTTCTTGGGCAGACGCATCGGAGGTTAACTCCGAAAGCGCTGAGCAAATTGACCCGATCGAGCTCTCGACACTCAACGAAGCTCTAGATCGGATCTTATCGATGAAAGTTATTGACGACCCAGCCCCGATCCACGTTCAGATCGGTCTTAAAGCGGGTCAAGAGGAAATTTTCATCCCACCCACCACCCACTTCGTAACCACTGTCGAAGACTTAACCGATATGTTGGACTACGCCTCCGAGGAGGCAGAAGACAAGGACCAAGAGGATCGCGCTCCCACCCCTGTCAACACCGGGCGATGGACTGCCACCTCCACCTACGACGTCTACATGGTGGATACTCCATCCGGTAACGGCGAGCGCACACCCACAAACAATGGTGATAGATCAGGTGAAGCGCCGTCAAGGCGCCGGAAACCGCGCAAACGATCAAAGACAAAAAAAGTACGGGAAGCTATTGCTGGCACCGGGGAAAACGATACCCCGGAAGACCTCGGCGATCCCGATATTCCCGAGCATTCGTTAGAGGACCAGGAAATGCCGGAGGACCAGCGCGACCCCGAAGATCCAAACAATTCCGAAGATGACAACTACCTCCCCCCTGTAGAGGAGGAGGATAGCCCGGAATCGGAAGATTTCACCGTCCCCGAAAACATTGAGGATCAGGAACGGTTTAGGCAACAGCTTATAGCCACTGCCCGAAGCCTAAAAGTAAAAGAACGGCAGCTCAAGGCTGAACAAGACACCTTTAATGATAGATGGACGAGGCTCCTGTCAGCCGAGGAAGGATACGGTACCGGTCTATTGGACCAACCCAAGAGCTATCCACGCCGACGGCTGCTGCCACAGTTCGATGACGAACTCCCTAATAAACCGTCCCCCAAGCACACTCCATACGACCAGCCGGACCAACCTCCCCGAGGACGAGATAGGACGGCTGGCGATGCCGGTTATAGGACGGCTGGCGACGCCGGGGAAAGGAGCCAGTGGAGCCTGAGGACAGGTACGACCTATGACGCGACATGGATTATAGAACAGGCCGCACGAGATCCATCTACGGATCTAGAGGGTACTCCCCCGATAGATGGGATGGGTACCGGCCTTGGCTCGACCGAAACAATAGAGGTCGGGAACAAAACCGGGCCAGAACAGATACCGACTACCGGCGTGACATAGCCCGGGTCAGAGGCGCTGCCCACCCACTGTGCTTCACCGATGAGGTGATGCAGCATCAGTTCCCGGAAGGGTTTAAACCCGTAAACATAGAGCAATACGACGGAACAACTGACCCAGCAGTGTGGATCGAGGATTTCCTACTCCACATTCACATGGCACGAGGAGACGATCTCCATGCCATCAAGTATCTACCCCTTAAACTTAAGGGGCTAGCTCGGCACTGGTTAAACAGTCTCCCCGAAAATTCTATCGGGAGCTGGGAGGATCTCGAGGATGCATTCCGATCTAACTTCCAGGGCACCTATGTACGTCCTCCGGACTCCTCCGACCTAAGCAACATCGTCCAAAAGGCAGGAGAGTCCGCTCGACAATTCTGGAACCGGTTCTTGACCAAGAAAAACCAGATCGTCGATTGCCCAGATACCGAGGCTATAGCCTCTTTCAGGCATAATATTCGGGACAAATGGCTGGCTCACCAGCTCGGTCAGGATAAACCTAGGACCATGTCCACCCTCACGTCACTCATGACCCGCTTTTGCGCGGGCGAGGATAACTGGCTAGCGAGACGAAGCCACAACCCCGAAGACCCCGGCACCTCCGAAGCTCGGGATGGAAACGGGAAACCACGACACAACAAAAATAAACGCCGGCACAACACTAGTGACGCCGATGACATGGCCGTCAACGCCGGCTTCCGCAACCCTCGATCCGGCCAGCGGAAGAAGCCTCCTAAAGGCAATCGCGACGGACGCACCCCGCTGGAAAAAATCATGGAGAGGCCATGCCAGATCCATGGCACTCCAGACAAGCCCACCAACCACACCAACCGTAACTGTTGGGTGTTCAAACAAGCCGGCAAACTCGCATCCGAGGAGCAAGGCAAGGGCCCACGCAACGAGGATGATGATGAGCCCCGCGGTCCGATCAATGGTGGACAGAAGCAGTTCCCTCTAGAGGTAAAAACTATGAACATGATATACGCCACTCACATACCCAAAAAGGAGAGGAAGCGCGCCCTTTGAGAGGTCTACACCGTAGAGCCCGTAGCCCCGAAGTATAACCCATGGTCGGCATACCCGATCACCTTCGATCGACGAGACCATCCGACCAGTATTCGTCATGGGGGATCAGCTGCCCTCGTCCTGGATCCCATTATGGATGGGTATCACCTCACTAAAGTCCTAATGGACGGAGGAAGTAGCCTCAATTTGATTTACTCAGATACGGTGAAAAAGTTGGGTATAGATCCATCAAGGATCAAACCCAGCAACACTACCTTTAAAGGAGTGATCCCAGGCGTCGAAGCCCGGTGCACGGGCTCTGTGAGCCTGGAAGTGGTGTTCGGTTCGCCCAATAACTTCCACAGCGAGGACATGATCTTCGACATCGTACCCTTCCGCAGCGGTTATCACGCCCTGCTAGGCCGTACAGCGTTCGCTCGCTTTAACGCCGTCCCACACTACGCATACCTCAAGCTCAAGATGCCAGGGCCCAAGGGGGTCATCACTGTCAACGGCAACACAGAGCGTTCCCTCTGAACTGAGGAACATGCATTGGCCCTGGCGGCCGAATTCCATTACGAGGACGGTCGGCAAACACCGAAATCTGCCATAAAGGCAGGTAAGGTTGACAAACGAGCTCGGTTTCAATCTAAACTCCCAGAATCTTCATCTCCCCATAAATAGGGACACACTCCCCATTGCACAGCCCTAATGACCGTCAAACACGTGCCAAGAAGGCACAACTTCGCACTCAAGATTCCATGGGCACCAGTGGGGAACAACTATTAAAGGGTAAGTGTTCGGCTGGACCGAACCATTGCCAGTACACGTCCTCGGACATAACACTGGTACCATCAAGGACCAGCTAAAGAGTAAAGCTCATCCATACTTCGGCGACTTCTCAAGACCTTCTTCCCAAGGTCCGCTCGACGACAGCATCACCCTTAAAGGAATGCAACTCCCTAGGAGGCACAGGAACAGACTGCCGACAGGGCACATCGAGGACGTCAAGCCACCATACAAAGACCCCTGGTACAACCTCTCCTATGTAAATTCTATGTTTTATCTTCAAAATACCTGTAAATAGTTGCTTTGGCAATTTGAGTTATAAGAATTATCGAGGAAATAAAAGACCATTATACATGGCCCCTCCGCTGTATTTTATGGTACAAACCCTGTTCTTGTCAAAACGCCTCTCGCGCAACTGTTCGGTATACATTACGATGTAACCGGCTAATAGACCGGGGGCTTGAACTTAAAATATCGCCCTGAGCATCACCCCGACACAACTGGTCGTGTGTTCGGCGTCTTGGATTTTGCTTTATACGCATCGGATTCGAACTATGTCTTGGGTCCATAGTTGGGTTGCCCGGCTCCTGTGCTTGCCCCCTTACGTTCCGCTCGTTCGGCTAAAGGGGCAAAGGGAGAACCACTGCGATTGTGTTTCCAGTTCGTCTGGTCAAGCACCTCAGGGGAGAAAGCCGAAAACTGACCGTCATAGTAAGCGAGAACCGGTCTGCAAATCCGAGCATAAGTGTTATACTAAAATATCGATAGAGTTTATTCCGTGTTATACGATGGGTTTTGTACTTATACAAACCATGTGATGCTGGCTTCGGCCCCGGTACATCCGCACATCACAAAACACTGGGGGCTGGTCATCAGCCCCCACATTTTTTTATGCTCCTATGGCTAAGTGAAAGCGATAAAGCATCATAGTCCGATTGCCTTGTCCCCCCTCGTACTACCGCCTTCGGGCACCGATACCTCAGCTAAGGGTCACAGTGTGGAGGCAGAGACACCTCGCGTAGTATCTACGTGGGGGCTGAAGCCGACGACTCACAACTTTCAGATAAAACGGCCACATGGGAGTCAAAATAAATACTAAAAACTTATAAGACATGATAAACCCTGCAACTTTAATTATACAGCGTTAAAAGTCTTCGGACATATTACAACGCGCTCATTCATAAAAAACATCCTTCGAGCATTGGGCCTCTATCGCCCGAGCACCCTCCATCACTGCGGAGAAGTATAGCTCGGGGCGCCTATGCTCCTTTCTAGGGGGCGGAGGTGCGGTGGCCATCTCGGTCGGCTTGAGCTTCGGCCTGTGCACCATGGTCTTTGCAAAGGCCATCTGAGCTCCCTCGATGCATGTAGAACGCTTTAGCGCGTCAATCTGAGGCGCAGCATCGCACAGTTTCTACACCAAGCTGAAGTAGCTACTCGGCAACGGCTCTTCAGGCCATAGCCGGATGCAGAGATCCTTCATGGATGGCTCAGCCATCCTGTGCAGCTCCATCAGTTGCTTCATCTAGTCGCTTAGAAGAGGACAGCGCTCGGGGGACTCAAATTGTGCCCAGAATAGTCGAGCCTCAGCATCCTCCCCCCGCGAAGCATAGAACTTGTTCGCGTCCGCTGCACTCTTCTGGAAATCCGCACAGACGCCTGAGGAACGCCACACCTGGGTGAGCAAAGCAAACCTGCTACCACCAAAGGCGCATTGTAGTGAATACGGCTTACCATCTGTGAAAGCCCAGACTTGGCGAACCTCTTCTTCAAAGGACCGCCTGTCCACCCGCTCCTTTTGAAGCTCGGATTTCAGCATGGATAGCTCGGCGGCTTGCTCTTTGCCTTTCTGCTCAAGGTCCTCGCACTTTGCGCTGGCGTCCTTGACCTCCTGCTGCACCTCCTCCACCCGGGCCTCCTGCTTGGCACTGGCAGCTTTCAAAGTGGAGAGTGCGGCTGCTGCCTGTTCGGCGGCCACCTTCTCATCCGCGGCCTCTTGCTTCATCTTTTCGAGCTCGGCCTAGAGTTTTTCCACCTCCGTAGCTGAAGGTGTGGAAGCAAAAGATAAATATTTACACTGGGTTACCAGTGCGGATCACTAACAATATACAGCCCGCATGTTACAATTCGGCTTACCATGTGCCTCGTCGAACCTCTTGTTATGTCTATCAAGCTCCTCTTCGGAGATCTTGAGCTTCTGATTTAGCTCGGTAAGCTCAGCGGCATTAACGGCCGCCGCCGAGGACGAGGCCTACAAAAAATAAAAAACATACATCTGGTTATGTGCGTTCCAACCCCCGAACTGTCAAGGATATGACACTATGCTCGGTCCTCTTAAGGGCTTTTTAGAACATTGTGGGACTAATGGTGCCTTGCGCATCATTGGTCACTCCTGAGTATTTGACCCCCGGGTGCGTTTTTGCAAAACCACCCGGGGCTCGGGGGCTACTACATATATAAAGATAGCATAAACTTAATAAAATTAAGATTGTTCGGGAAAAGGGTATTGAAGGCCTCTTTCAGTCCCCTATCGACGGACTGAATGCCTTGCAAAACCACACCCATAAGAGCGCGGTGATCCTTGGAGATGGGGGCGCTTAATAGAGCCTCCTCCATGACCGGCCATCCAGTCGTCGGTGGCACCGGTGGTGACCGGCCAGCCCGATCTCTGATGGGGGACTGAGTCGGTAGCTCCGGAGGCACAACATGCTCCGGAGATTTCCTCGGAGGGGACTGGACATCCCTCCGCCCTTCCTCTTCAGCGGCCAGGGGAATTTTCTCCCCCTGGTCTTCGGCGGCCAGGGGAGTTTTCTCCCCCTGTTCTTCATCGGTCGAGGCATCGACCTCGGCCATGGCATGGTCACCCCCACCGCCTGTGTTCGGCTCCAAAGGAGCCTGGCGGGATGACACCTCCATGGCATCCTTTGCGGCCCCGGGAGGTGTGGGGTGTGACACAGTCCCACTCTCCACCAGCTCGGCGGGCGAAGACTCCCCATCCGATATTTGGTCAGTAGGGAGAATGCGCTGTGGGCTGCGAATTAAAAGACGTTCTTGCATTTAAAACATTGAAAACTTTTCATAAATGACCCAGGGAGTCTTCGGATTCATACCTTTGAGCTGGGGGCTTGACCCTTAGGTTCCTTCGGGGAACCTTCTCAAAGTCCTCGGACTCTGCATCAGAGTCCGAGCTGTCATCGGCCAGGATTAACCTCGGCCGACGTGCCCTCTTCAGGGCAGGAGGAGGTACATCCTCCGCGGCGTCCTGCGACGCCGCCCTCTTTCTTGTGAGGGGGGAAACGCCTTCCCCCCGTCTTCAAGCTCTTCCTCATGGCTAGAGGAGGCATGGGTTTCCTCGGACATGGCTTCCGGCTGGTCCTTTATGCGGAGACCTTCTCTGGCTTTCTTCTTCTTCTCCTTCTTCTCGGGCGCCAAGTACGGCGCCACGACGAGCATCGCCGACAACAACTCCGACCTAGGGTCTTCGGGTTGTGGTGCGGGACAGTTAACTCTCGCGGTTTTGCTCAACCATTTCTGCGGAAATGATGGGGAAGGCGTTCAGTCTTTTTGTCAAACAAATAGAGTCAATAGATTAAAATCATACCGTACCTGGGTAGGTGGGTTATCGGTGCTTAGGCCCGAATCCTTTTCCTTGGCCGGCCAGCTTTTCCGAGGCTTGAATAATGCCTTCCACAGCTTCTCGGAGGTAGTGCGTTAGAGCTGGCGCACGGTAGGCTCATCCTCACGCCGGTAAGCCCACATTGGGGAGGCCCGGCGCTGACAGGGGAGGATGCGGCGGTGGAGCATGACCTGGACCACATCGACCAGCTCGGCCTTGGCCTTGATCACCGAGGTAACATGCTTCTGTAGCAATTTCACCTCTGCGTCTGACCCCCAGTCAAGGCCCTTCGTGAGCCACGAGGTTAATCTCGTAGGGGGTCCGGATCTGAACTCGGCAGGCGCCACCCAGCTCTCATCTCTTGGTTCGGTGATGTAGAACCATTCTTTCTGCCAGATCTTGATTGTATCGATGAAGGTGCCAGTTGGAGACTCAACGCGAGGGAGCTTGCTGATTACCGCCCCTCCGCAGTCTGCGTGCTCGCCCGTGACTATCTTCGGCTTGACGTTGAAGACCTTGAGCCACAAGCCGAAGTGCGGCTCGACCCACTGGAAGGCTTCGCAGAGAATTATGAAAGCCGAAATATCCATAAAGGAGTTCGGGGGAAGATCATCGAAGTCCAACCCATAGAAGAACATGAGGCCCCTGACGAAGGGGTGGAGCAGGAAGCTCAGTCCCCGGATGAAATGGGGGACGAAGACCACCCTTTCGCCTGGCTTAGGGCTGGGGACGACTTGCTTCACCTTTGGAGCGCAGTGGAAGACGTTGGCGGGGAGGTAGCCGGCGAGCTTTAGCTCCCGGATATCCTGGTCAGTGACCGTGGAGGCCTCCCACTTGCCCATGGAGCCCGAACCTGCCATGGCTAGGCTTGGAGGGGAAGTTGAGGAAGAACTAGATTTGGGCTCTCGAAGCTTGGGAAGAATGGGAAAGCAGAGGATGCGAATGGGAAGCGTGAATAAAGCCTTGGGGGTTTTACCCTTTTTATGGGGCGTAACACCGATTAACCTCCCTCTACCGCGCCACAAATCTCTCCGCTTCCCAAGACGTGTGTACCGTTATGCATGCGCACAAGGAACTTGGGATGCTAATCATATCCCGTGTGAAACGGAGCACGATCTATACATTGATGAGTGGTGCTGATGTAAAAACGGCCTCGAACCGTGAATCGAGTTTTCATAGCTGGTTCAGCGTTCGTGGTAGGCCACGACCCTTCGTCGGAAAGGTTGTCAGAAAAAACACTGTTTACACTTTGACGTTTGGCCTTCGGGACCGAACAACTCATGGTGTTCGGGCTATCGTGTGATCGGAAACCGGACAGGTATCAGCCGATCTTTAATGGGAAGAAGAACTCACCCCGCAAGCCGAAGACTCTGATCAAGCGGAGCTGGCCAAGCTGAGACCCTTGGCGTTGGGGGCTAGTTCGGGGCTACTGAGGGAGTCCTAGATTAAGGGGTCCTCAGGCTGCTGGCCTATCTCTCAATAGGCCGGCTTGGTGGGCCGCACTCTAACTGTCGCGGGGAGGGCCGGACACATCGAGACCCTGTGTTCTAGAAGGAAGTCCCGAAGGCGCATCGTGCACTCCAAGTCAAGATGAGGGAATCGACGTCACCATTCTCGGCAGGAGTCTTGTCATGTGTAAACCCTAGGTACCCCCCGGTGTCTATATAAACCGGGAGGGTTTTAGATTGTAAGGCAGAGAAACTCATCTAGGGTTTTAGCTAGCCGATCTCGAGGTAGATCAACTCTGTAACCTTCATACCATCAATATAATTGAGTAGGACGTAGGGTTTTACCTCCATTGGAGGGCCCGAACCTGGGTAAACATCGTCTCCTTCGTCCCCTTCTTACCATCGATCCAAGACTCACAGCTCGGGACCCCCTACCCGAGATCCACCGGTTTTGACACTGACAGCCGCTCCACTCTGTCTGAGTTCACGAGGAATTCGCCCCCAACCTTCAGTGAGACTGCTAAACCACTGGATGCCGATGACTGGATCCGCACCATCGAAGACCTCCTGGCATTGGTCAATTGCAATGAGGATCGTGAGAAGGTGTTGTATGCCTCTCACTGCCTCGGAGGTACCACCAGAGCTTGGTGGGATGGATTCAAGGTCATGCAAGGTGATCGTCTGATCACCTGGGATAACTTCAAGGAAGGATTCCGCACCGCCCACATTCCTTCTGGGCTCATGGCTATCAAGAAGAGAGAATTCCAAGCGCTGAAGCAAGGAAGTGGCTCTATCAAGGAGTACATGCAGAAGTTCAACATGTTGTCAAGGTATGCACCTGAAGATGTCAACACGAAGGCTGCTTAGATGGAACGCTTCATGGAAGGACTTCAGCAGACCCTGCAGTATCAGCTCATAGTCTGCGACTGTCGGACCTTCTTTGACCTGGTGAACAAGGCCCTCATGCTGGAAGACAAGCGTCGTGCCATAGACGACACTTGCAAGCGCAAGATGATTAGCAAGGGTAGTTCCAGCAACCAGAAGCCTCGCGCCTGGCAGCCAGCCCCAGCCAAGCCAACCTATCAGCCGGAGTAGGCTAGACCTCCTGTACCTCGTCCGAGCTACCAGCCTCAGCAGTATGCCAATCCCAGGCCAGCCTACAACAACCCCAATAACAACAATGGCAGCAGGAACAACAACAACAACAACTATGGTCAGGTCACTTGCTTTGGGTGTGGTCAACCTGGACACATCTCTAAGCAGTGTCCTAACAAGAAGCCAGATGCACCACGCCCCAATGCGCCCAACCAAGGTCAAGGCCATGGAGCACCACCAAGGAACCCAGCTCCCCGCAACCAGCCCAACAATGGCAAAGGTCGTGTGAATCATGTCATCGCTGAGGAAGCCCAGGAAGACCCGGACATCATACTGGGTACGTTCCTCGTCAACTCAACCCCAACAACTGTACTGTTTGATTGTGGAGCTTCGCATTCTTTTGTCACTCAAAATTTTGCACTAGAGAGTGGTATGAAGCCTACACCCCTGGGTAGTCAAGTCATATGTTGATTCAAACCCCGGGATCAGTTATGAAGTCCGGGATAGGTTGTAAAGGAGTTGAGATTAACATCAACGGGGTAGACTTCCTAATAGACCTTATCATCCTGAAGTCAGAAGGCTTGGATGTGATCCTAGGCATGGACTGGTTAACCAAGCACCAAGGCTTGTTAGACTGTGCCAAGAGGATTGTTACCATGACCAATAGCCAAGGAGTGGAAGTCAAGTATGCTCCCAACCCTACCTCCGCTCAAGCCCCTCAGGCTAACTGTCTGTCGGGAATTGAGTTGGATCAAGTACCAGTGGTATGTGAATACCCGGATGTATTTCCTGATGAGCTGCCCGGAATGCCTCCTGACCGCGACATTGAGTTCATCATTGAGCTAATGCCTGGAGCAGGACCAATCTATAAGAAGCCCTATAGAATGGGATCCGAAGAATTGACCGAACTGAAGAAGCAACTGGCAGAGCAGCTCAGAAAAGGATTCATTCACCCTAGTGCCTCTCCTTGGGGATCACCTGTTCTATTTGTGTCAAAGAGGGACGGGACTATCCGACTCTGTGTCGATTACCGTTCTCTCAATGAGGTCACAATAAAGAACATGTACCCACTCCCCAAGATTGAAGACCTGTTCGATCACTGAATGGAGCTAAGGTGTTTTCCAAGATCGATCTCAGGTCTGGGTACTACCAGTTAAAGACCAGGCCCCAAGACATCCCGAAGACGGCGTTTGTAACCCGGTATTGTCGGATTTCGGGCTCCGCAAAACCATCAAGGTTCGAACACAGGGGCGTGTGCGAAGATCCCCTGCATCCCCGCCCTACCTAGCTCACTACACGATGGTTGGGATGATGAACTCGCGCGATGACGAGGAAGAAGATGCACACGGTGATTTACCCAGGTTTGGGCTGCTGCGAAGCGTAATACCCTACTCCTGCTTTGGTGGATTGCCTCACGAGGAGGTGTGGTGGATGAACTAGTACAGCGGCGAGGAGCCTCGTGAGGGCGCTCGAGTGGTGTTCTTGGCTCTCTGCCTTCTCTATTGTTCCCCCCCCCCTCTCCATGGTGCAGCCTATCCTCTACTTATAGCAGTGGCCCAGGTCCTCTTCCCTTATCGCAATGGCGGGAAGGGATGCCACACCGGCCAAATTCGAAGGGGGAAGAGGAGTACATCCCCGCCCTGTCCAAAGGCGGTCTTCGCCTGCAAAGTAGCTATCGATGATGTTGAGGTGGGCTCGGCGATGACATATGTCCTGCTGGGCTCGTGGTCGTGGTTTTGTTGCACCGGAATGGAAACCTTTGGGCGGCACTTTGGGAACCCGCGTACGTCCTTGCTCCCTTTGCACCAAAGGGGAAACTGCACCGCCTGGCGCGCTGGCGCTCGCCTGTCCTTCCTTGCGTCATCCTTGACTCCTGAGGCCAGGTCCTGCATAGAGATCTCCGCCGCTCCGGAGGGGGCCTGAGGGGGCCCACTCATTGCTGGTCTTGGTGCCGTCTCCCTCGCGAGCTCGGGTCCTCGCGAGGGCCTTGTCTTGGGCGCGATCCCGCCAGGCCGCGCCTGGCTGACATAGCGGGCCAAGCCCTGGGCCACAGCTGGCAGGTCTGGGTACCCCCGTTCCCAGAACACCGACAGTAGCCCCCGGGCCCAAGGCGCGCCCGAGTTGGCTTCTAGGCGAAGCTGTTGAAGGCGGCATGAAGCGCCGCGGGCCCCGATTGCCTGGGGGCCAGGCTTGACATGCGGCACTCTCCGAGAGGCCGTCGCCTCCTCTCCATCACGCCAGCTTGGCAATTGTCAGGATTGCCAAATTGCTTGGCGCACGCCAACAAGCCGCCTTTGTTCCCCATCGATCTCGCCGTCTGTTTCCCCTCTTCCGCGGCTCTCGCCCTTTCCACCAAATCCCTGCGCGCGTGCCGCCCCGCCCCCTCGCCATGGCCACCAACAAGAGAGAGGGCGAGGGCTTGAGGGCGCCGATGACCACACCGGCGCCTGAACCTGCGATGGGCCAGTCACTGGTGGTGAATCTGGAGGGGTTGGAGAAGGTTCAGCTGGTGGTCGCCGCCAGCTCCAACGAATGGGGGGCAACCAAGATCTGGCCGGGCTCGTGGCCTCGGAGCGAGTTCGAGGCCCCCGCCATCCCCCTTCATCTCCATGCCCTCCTCTCGGGCTTGCTGCCGCCGTTCTCGAGCTTCCTCTCCGCCATGCTTTCGCATTATCGGATCCACGTGCTCCAGCTCGACCCCGGCTCTCTTGTCCTCCTCTCGGCCTTCGCATTTCTGTGCGAGGCCATCGTTGGTGTCTCCCCCTCCGTGGCCTTCTTGCGCCACTTCTTTGCCCTCGAGCTGGTCTCGGGGGAACAATGCTCTGGGTGCGTGTCCCTGAAAGCAGCAGGCGCATCGTCTTGGGGGGCCCTCGATGCCGGACTCTCTTCGGAGGCAGAAGGGTTCCACCGGCAGTGGGTGCACGTCGATGTCGCGGAGGCCGGTCCCCCGTTTCAACCTCCGCTGGCCCCGCAGTGCCGAATCTCAGGTTTAGGCATGAGGAGCTTGCCGACCCACGGCTGGCGTGGGTCCTAGCCAGGCTGGCGAGGTTGAAGAAGGCGGGCGTGACGATGGCGATGGTGGTGCGGGAGTTCACATGCCGATGAATTGCTCCCCTTCAGCGCCATTCCCGCCCGATGTGGGCCTTCACACGTCCCCATGATCCCATGAGGACCCAGGTCTCGTCGCTTTCTCCCGGCGTGCTGCACGAGCTGCTCCGCCGCCTGACCGGCGCTGAACCCGATGAGCTCCCCCGGAGCGGCCTCCCCTTGTACCACTACAAGGACCGGAAAGCCCTCGTCCTAAAGATGCCGTGCTTCGATGAGTGGGGATTCCTTCCTCCGGAGGGAGCACGTCCCCATGGTGCCCCCTTTGCGAGGGCCCCAACCCCCGGGAACCCTGAAGCCATAGCCACTCAAGTGGCTGAGATGGGGCGTCCTTCGCCGCCCGCTCCCTCGGCTCCCGCTTCGGGTCAGCCCGGGGTCGGGGTTGACATCCCGTCGACGATGGAGGCCGCCGTCTGTGCCGCTGGGTGCCAGGTACCAGTCATTGGTTCATCGTCCTCCGAGCCTCCGCGCCGGCCGGAAGAGGAAGGTGCCCAGGGGCGGCCGCCCCTCGGTGCCGTGGGCGCCGATGAAGAGGAAGTGGATCGTCGTGGATGAGTAAGTGCCTGTGTCCCCTCATCTTTCCCTTTTGCGCTCTCCTTCTGAATTTCTGTTCCGCAGGCTCGCCACCGGTGAAGGAGGAGCCGAGTCGACGCCGCCCGCTTCTGTGGCCGCCGAGCTCCTTGCGGCCTCGTCTTCCGTCGGCTGCGGGGTTTTGGCCGCCAGGGCCCGCACCCGAGCCTACTCGGCCTTCAGGGGGCCCCGAGCGCGAGCCTCCCATGATCTTCTTCGCCCTTGGCTTCCAGCTCCCTACGATGGGGCCGTGCCCCCTGCTGGCGGCCTTCCCTAGGGGCGTGCCGCGCTGCGTCCTTGGGTCCCCCTTGCTCGATGATGTGGGGCCTCAGGGGGCGCGGCCTTCTTCAGGGGAGGTCAGGCGGGAGTCCCTAGCCCCCGGGCACGCGTCCGGGCTGGGTGGGCCCCCGCATGCCTCCCCCATCCCTCCTGGGGTAGGCGGAGACCCTGGCTGGGCCCTTGGGCTTACAAGTGACCGGAGCGCCGTGCGGTGGACTCTGCTCCAAACCATGGCGGAGGCGCTAGGGCGCCTGGGGCTGGAGCTTGCCAACAACGATGCCCGCTCGGAGGTGGAACGCCAGTGCCTCGCGCAGGAATGGCATCGTCTTGAAGTCGCCGTGAACTTTGGCCGCCTGCAGTGCTAGCGTGCCCGTGCAGAGGCCGAAGAGTCCCTTGCCGCGGTGGTGGAGGCTCGCGAGCGCGCCTTTAATGAGGCTCAGGAAGCGGATTGCCGGTGCAGGGCCTCCGAGGAACGCCTCGAGGAGCTTCAAGCGTTCAACACCGCCCTTCAAAGGCAGATCCAGGCGCGGAGGGCCATACTTGATGGCCCGGCAATCGAGTTCCTTGCCGCTGGTGCGAGTCACCGTGCGCCCGTAGAGGCGTTGGCGATGGAGGCGCTGGAGCAGAGCCTGGAGCAGGAGAGGCTAGAGGTGAGGGAGCGCCAGGTGTCGCTTGCCGAGGAATCCCTCACCACTCGCGAGGCGCAGGCTCAAGAGGAGGTCGACGACAAGGTGGAAGAGGTTCGGTGCTCCCTTCTCCAAGATTATCGTGCCAAGCTGAAGCTTCAGGAGTCTCGTTTCTGCAGGCGACGCGACCAGCTGAGGGGCGAGGCGAGCGACCTCAGGAGGAGGTTAGCGGCGGCGGAACGACGTCAAGAGGCCGCGGTGGAGGCCCAAGCGGCTGCCGAGGCCGGGTTGTCCTCCCTCTTCAAGCAGGTGAAGGGAGTGACTTCCCTTGTGGAGAGGGCTTCAGACGAGGCGAGTCGGGCCCGCGGCCTTCAGCATACGCGCTCCAAGATGTTCCAGTCCCTCGAGAGGAGGGCCCACCGGGCCTTGAGTGACATTTGTGGTGAGAGCGTCGCGAGCCCCCTCGTCCCCGACGACGCCGGGTACCTGGGCTTCTTCTCCAGGGTCGTGGAGTGCCTTGAGAGGGGCGCGAAGAAGATCAGCAATCTTGTGGAGGAGAAGCGCCGTGATTCCCTTGCGCAGGCGGCCTCGCGCATCTCCAGCCACCTCCTTCGCTTCGACCGGCGCTTTGACTTCGAGGCGGTGCTTGGTCCCATACCTAAAGTGACTCGCATTGCCCTTGCCGAGTGGGTCGAGGACCACGTGGAAGACTTGATAGCAGAGCTTTCTTCTGACGAAACCGATGGCCGTGCTGGAGCCGGGAAGCACGAGGCCGACGGTGGCGGTGATGACGAGAGCGGTGGCGACTGCATGTCTCCTTGAGCAGCCTTCTTGTTTACCTGACAGGGTTATGCATCTGGCCTAGTGGCAAGCCTAATATATTTTGAAAAATACCCTTGAACGACGAGGTGTGTTGTGCCGCGCTTCCTCTTGCCCGGGGCTCCTGCCAATCCGATCGACTTGCTCGCGGTAGCCTTCTGCGTCAGGGGGGTTTAGAAGTGGCACTTGGGGGGGGGGGTTGGATGTCCTGAGGGTTTCTTCTTCTTATGAATGAGGCAGGTTGGGAGCCCTTTCGGCACTCTGTGTCTGCAGGTCCCAGTCCCACACATTCCTCTACCACCGTAATGTATGTCCGGATCACCAGGACGCAACTACGAGGTGAGGCCTCGACACCCTTGATGCCGACCGGATCGCCAGGATGACATCAAGGGGCGAGTGGCTATATGACCGGTAAGGTTCCTGCGGTGCGTTGCTCAGGACCCCCCTTTGACGCTCAAGCAGCTCTACGTCGGCAGGTCCCAGTCCCGCACATTTCCTCGGCCACCGTAATGTACGTCCGTATCACCAGGACGCAACTACGAGGTGAGGCCTCAACACCCTTGGTGCCGACCGGATCACCAAGGACGACATCAAGGGGCGAGTGGCTATGTGACCGGTAAGGCTCCTGAGGCGCGTTGCTCAGGAGCCCCCTTTGACGCTCAAGCGGCTCCCAGAAATTTTTGTTTCCTGCCCCGGGAGGCGCGGGCCTCCAGAGGCTCCGAGACGGCGCGTCGGGCCGTGCGTGGAGCCCCCGAGCGATTATGAAGCAACGCGCGCCTGCTGACTCACCCGGGAGTGCCATGCGAGGATCCGGGCGCCAAGGCCTTGCCGAGGTGCGGGCACCGTCCCCCCAGCCCCCGCTCGCGGGGTGCAAAGGGGGAGGGGAGCAGGCGAGTGCTTGCCCCGAAGAAAGCGAGGCGCAAAACGAGGATTGTTTATCAAAGAGAGCGACATCCGTTCCCTCCAGAAGAAAAGTGCAAAAACACCAAATTCTACTCCAAAAGGCGGCAAGTTTGAGTACAAAAAGGATTCTCAAAGGCGGCAACTTCGATTACAAAAAGGGGCAAGAAACGGCCGCGTCCGGCTCTTAGGGTAGTCTTCGTCTTCGTCTTCCCCCAGCGTGGAGCATAGGGCATCCACGTTGCGTGGGCATAGCCATTGGAGGGCAGTGTTGTCCGCCAGCGCGGAGCATGGGGCTTCCACTTGGGCGTGGGAAGGAACCCCTCCGCATCCTCGGGGGGCTCCGGGCATATACAGCCCACTCATTATTACGTGAGAGTGTCACGGGTTGGTCCTGGGGGTGTACAGGGAGCTCCATGCCCCGCGGACATGAAGCCCACTCACAGCCCCCAGGCTTGGCGTGGCGAAGTAGGGTCGGCTCTGGGCGGGCCCTCGAGCGTAGGGGGAGCCCCTCGCGCTCTCCGATGGGAGGGCCCGCCCCGGGAGATGGCCTTGGGCACCCTAGGGCCCATAGCCGGGTGCCGTCGTCGTGGTGATGGCGCAGTCCCCTGCGCTAAGGGTCGGGCCCGGCGAGGCCCTTCCGTTGCGCACGAGGCCGGCACCCTGTGCGGTGCCCCAGGCAAGTACTCGAGGCCCTGCCCCCAGGCTGGGCGAGCTGGGCTGCCCGGGGTCCCCACGCAAGTACTCGCTGGGCTGCCCGGGGTCCCCACGCAAGTACTCGAGGCCCTGCCCCCAGGCTGGGCGAGCTGGGCCTGGGGACATGGGCGAGTACGCGATCACCTGCTGGTGATCGAACGAAACCCGACCCGGAGACATGGGCGTATGTTCCACCCTCCATCTCCAAGCGGGCGTCGCGCGCCCCGGAGACATGGGCGCATGTTCCACCCTCCGTCTCCAGGTTGGGATCATCTGGCCTGAAGACAAGGGCGTGTGTTCCACCCTCCGTCTCCAGGTTGGGATCATCTGGCCTGAAGACAAGGGCGTGTGTTCCACCCTCCGTCTCCAAGCTGGGGCCATCCGACCCGGGGACATGGGCGTGTGTTCCACCCTCCGTTCCCAGGCAAGCGGCCCCCGGTCCCCAGACACAGATGCCTGCTCAAGACAGCTCCATACCAGCGGGCACGCCTCGCGAAGGTGCCTACGCCGGGCATCCTCGCGAGGCCAACCACGCAAGCCGCCCTCGCGAGGCTGTGCATACCAGCCCCGATAAGAGCCGCTCGCGAGGTCACGCATGCGCCTCCTGTCGCCGTGGTAGCCGGAGTTGCTTCCTTCGCGGCCCGGGCGCTCGTCAACGTGGTCGTCCAGCGAGTGCGGGTCGAGCCCCCAAGCACCGACGTAGTCGAGCCTCTGGTCCTTCTCCCTGGTCCCGGTGGGCGTATTGAGGGGCGCGAGGCTACGCCCCTCTCAGACGGCCAGCACTCCCCTCCTGTCTCTGCCGGCGCTTACGGCCAGCTCCTGCGTCCCCGGCGACTCGGGTCAGGCCCCCAGCGAGTGCGGGTCGTAGCGGACGTCCCGAGCACACCTGTGCGACCAAGGCACTGCGCCGGTCAGTTGAGCAAGTTCGCAGGCATGAGCCCCGCTGAGACACGCCTGGGTCCCGCCGGTGGTGGTGACGCGCCTGGGGGTATGCCTGGCCCAATCGATGCGGTGGTCGCGCGAAGCGCAGTGGCGCTGTAGCTCATGCGCCACGAGGAGCGCAACATGTCCAAATTCGAATGGGGACAGGAGTACATCCCCGCCCTGTCCAAAGGTGGCCTTCGCCTGCTGTCGGATTTCGGACTCCGCAGAACCCTCAAGGTTTGAACACAGGGGCGTGTGCGAAGATCCCCTGCAGCCTCGCCCTACCTAGCTCACTACTCGAAGGTTAGGATGATGAACTCGCATGATGACGAGGAAGAAGATGCACATGGTGGTTTACCCAGGTTCGGGCCGCTGCGAAGCGTAATACCCTACTCCTGCTTTGGTGGATTGCCTCTCAAGGAGGTGTGGTGGATGAACTAGTACAGTGGTGAGGAGCCTCGTGAGGGCGCTCGAGTGGCATTCTTGGCTCTCTGCCTTGTTTCTGGTTCTCCCTCTCCTGTGTCCTCTTGCTACGGTGTAGCCTATCCTCTACTTATAGCAGTGGCCCGGGTCCTCTTCCCTTATCGCAATGGCGGGAAGGGATCCCACAACGGCCAAATTCGAAGGGGGACAGGAGTACAGCCCCGCCCTATCCAAAGGTGGTCTTCGTCTGCAAAATAGTTGTTGATGATGTAGAGGTGGGCCCGGCGATGACATCCGTCCAACTGGGCTCGTGGTCGTGGTCTTGTTGCACCGGAATGGAAACCTTTGGGGGCCGCTTTGGGAACCCGCATACGTCCTTGCTCCCTTTGCACCAAAGGGGAAACTGCACCGCCTGGCGCGCTGGCGCCCGCCTATCCTTCCTTGCATCATCCTTCACTCCTGAGGCCGGGTTCTGCATAGAGATCTCCACCGCTCCGGAGGGGGCCTGAAGAGGCCCACTCCTCGTTGGTCTTGATGCCGCCTCCCTCGCAAGCTCGGGTCCTCGCGAGGGTCGTACCTTGAGTGGGGCCGTGCTAGGCCATGCTTGGCTCGTGAGGTGGGACATTTCCTAGGCCGCAGGCAGGCAGGTCTGGGTACCCCCATTCCCAGAACGCCGATAGTAGCCCCCAGGCCCAAGGCGCGCTCGACTCGGCTTCTGAGTGAAGCTGCTGACGGCGGCCCGAAGCGCCGCGGGCCCCAAACGCCTGTGAGCCCCCTCGGTCACCGCTCGAAACGACAAAAGCCTAACTTCCAGCGCTGAGCCATTACTGCTTTCCTCTTCTGCGCTCCTGCTCTTACTCCCAGATCCCCGACCTTAGCTGAGACCTCTCCAGATCCTGGCGTCACGCTGTCCTCCTCCTTGCCGCGTTGGCCATGCGAACTTCCCGATGGCTCCCGCCGGCAAGTCGAAGCCAGAGGCCCAGAGCTCAGCCTCCGGCCCCATCTCGCCGGCGCTCTCGGAGTCCACCATTGCCAAGGACAGAGACCTTGTCCCAGTGCTCCCGTCGACGGCAGACGAGACCAACGAGTCGGGGCAGACCTTGATTAGGGGCGGCTCCTCGGAGAGGCGGCCCTCGTCCAGGTCGGCCTATCCCTTCTTTCTCCATAGCGTCTTCGCTGGGCTTGTCCCGCCTTTTTCCAAGCTCTTCACCGCCATCCTTGACCATTACGGGATTCAAGCTCTTCATCTCCAGCCCAACTCCATCCTGCTCCTGTCCGTCTTTGCCTTCTACTGCGAGGCTTTCATTGGTGTGAAGCCTTCGGTGGCCCTCTTCCTCCATTTCTTCAGCTTGCTCGTGCACGACGGCGCTCAGCGGTCAGCGTGCGTCTCCTTCGTCGCGGTCCCGAGCGGTAACATGCTCTTAAAGGCCAGGAAGAAGGTGCAGAACTTCATGCACCGCTGGGTCTTAATGGATCTGAAGAGCACTAACCCCCGTTTGGATCTGCCGAAGGGGCTGCCGGAGAAGACCCCCGCATGGATCTCCGCGAAGCTTTCCGACCCCCGGGCCAGGCCCGTCCTGGAGCTTATTTCTCACGATATCAGCGCCAGGAAGCTGACTGGGGGGATGATAGTGAAGGAGTTCTTGAAGCAGCGCCTGGCACCGCTCCAGCAGCATTCGAGGCCCTTGTGGGAATACCGGGGCAGCGGCGACAACCTCAGGCTTCGGTCTGCCCCCATGCCCTCCGGGGAGCTGAGTAGAGTTGTAACAATCCTGCTCAACGGCGACCCTGGAGGTTTTCCCGATGACTGCGCCCCGTTGAACTGCCGCGATGACGGAGCCGATCTGGTCGCCGCGATGCCTGTCTTTGACGAACTGGGGTTTTCCCCAGCCGAGGGCCTCGGCTCCCCGGTGATGGTGTCCTCCGTCGACACCACGGGCGGGGAGGATTCGGAGAAGACAGCGGACGACGACCAGGCGGAGGCGTCTCCACCGTCGCAGAGCATGCTCTTGCGTGGCCTTGAGGATGACGACGATGCTGGTGAAGCTTCTTCTGCAGGTTCTCCGCGTCCCGCCAAGGTCCTCAAGGGGCCGGGACCGGCCCCTCGCGCCACTCGGTCTGCCTGCCTGTCAACCCCCAGGAAGCGCGGGGCGGAGTTTCCTCTGGTGGGTCCTGCTTCTGCGGGCAAGGCGGACGAAGCGCCGGCCTCGCACCTGCCCGAACCGCAGCTCGCAGGCAAGGCGGACGAGGCCGGGGCCACGGTGACCCCTCCAGCTGCTGCCCTCGCGGACAGTACCGCTGCTCCCCCGCGTGGTGGCGCCCTCCCGGAGAAAGGCGGGGGCACCTCCGTCGCCGTCGAGGCAGAGAAGAAGAGGAAGTGGGTCGACGTCGAAGAGTGAGTAGTCTGGCCCGACCTCGGCCGCCGGCCGGTAGCTCGTGCGCTGATGATCTCTTCCTCTGCTTGGTGATCAGGGACGCCGTTGTGCTGAAGATGAGGAAGAAGAACGCGGGCGTCAAGCCGAAGGCACCTTTCGAGGCACTGCCCGCTCCTGTCGTCGCCTGTCGAGGCGTCTGCAGCCGCGGGGGTGGGGGCTCGTGAGGCAACCCTCCTGGGCACCGCTGCGGAACCCCCTGAGCCCCTGATGCGCATTGGTGCTGCCGCTCCTGCTCTTGGGGGGCGTCGGTGTTGCTGCTCTGGGAGCTAGCCCCCGAGGGCCAGCCGCCCTTGGACTCGTCTGCATCCGCCTTACCTGCGGTCGTGGCGGAGCCTCCGGTGCCTCCTGCTCCTCATGCTTCTGCCGCCCCGGGGGCGTCTCCTATGATGGCACAGGAAACTCCTCCTGACGAGGCCTTGGTGTCCGCATTGCGCGGCCCCGGCGTCCTGGACGGGGCCTACACCGCTCTAGGTCAGGTTCGGGATGCCCTCGGGGGCGTTGACGATCGCCTCGTGTGTGGGCGCCTGGGGCTCCTCTCCGGGTGGCTCCAGGCCGACGCCTCTGTCGTGGCGGTTTGGGGCCAGGCCAAGACCACCATGGTGGAGAGCGAGAAGAAGGCCACGTCAGCCAAGGCAGCCCGCCAGGCGGCAATGATGGACGCGGAGTCTGCTGCAAGGCACTATGTTGAAGCGGAAACCCGCTTGAAGGTTCTTCAGGGAGAGAAGTCCGCGCTCGCGGAACAGCTGCGTCAGCTGGGGGAAGCCCTCGAGACCTGCAAGGCCCAACTTGCCGATCGGGACTCCGAGCAGTCCCAGGCGGTGGCCAACTGATCCACAGAGCGAGGGCGCCTGGATGCGCGGGAGAGCGAAGTCTCTTCGGAGAAGGCCTGGCTCGACACCAGGGAGAAGGCTCTTGCCGCGGCTGAGGAGAAAAAGGCCGCGGAGCTCAGCGCCTTTCCCTCCGTCGAGCTCAAGCTTCGCCAAGCGCTCCACTCCCTCTGCCGGGATAGGTTTACGGAGCCCCTGGTGGCTCCGGGGGGTGGCTTCGCGGAGTTCGCTTCGAAGCTTGTCGAGGCGTTGGTGGGCGCCGTTGCCAAGGTGGAGGGGTTCTTGCAGAGCGAGTGCCGCGACCTCTTTTCTGAGGACGCCATCTTCACCTTCACGAGCCGGGGTTTGACTTCGACTCTGTTATCCGCGGCCGGGACGAGTGGTGGCGGCGGTTCCTCCTAATTCCTCTTCCTTGTTCCTTCCCTGCAACGTTCATCGTGCCTCGCGGAGGCTTTAGACTTGTTTAAATTTGCGAAAACTTTTAATGCTTGTAATGACTGTTGGACTGTCTGATTGCTTTCTTCGCCTTGTTTCCTTCATGCTTGCTGTGATGCTCTGCATCGGTAGGGCCCGGCTCCGTGCATACCTCAGCCGCCGTTGGGCCGTCCGGATCACCTGGACGGTGCCAAGGGGTGAGGGGCTACAAGACTAGTGAGGCTCCTCAGTCGCGATGCTCAGGAGTCCCCCTTGACGAACGAGCAGCCCTCATGAAGGGAACATGGTGAAGATTGGGTTAACTTGGAAATTTCGAACACCTTGCGCCCTGCATCGGCAGGGCCCGGCCCTGCGCATACCTCAGCCACCGTTGGGCCGTCCGGATCACCAAGGACGGTTCCAAGGGGTGAGGGGCTACGTGGCCCGTGAGGCTCCTGAGTCGCGATGCTCAGGAGTCCCCCTTGACATACGAGCTCCAGCGTCCTCCTTAGGGGTTTTGAGCGCTTTGAGCTCTGCTTCGGTAGGGCCCGGCCCCGCACATACCTCAGCCGCCGTTGGGCCGTCCGGATCGCCAAGGACGGTTCCAAGGGGTGAGGGGCTACGTGGCCAGTGAGGCTCCTGAGTCATGATGCTCAGGAGTCCCCCTTGACGTACAAGCGGCTCCCATACCTTTCCTCGCTAGCTTTTCCTGAGAGGGGCGCGTGAAGACCAGGTTTGGCAGACCTGGGGAGGTGGCGTGTACCAGGCTTGGCCCGGTAGTAGCCCCCATGCAGCCCCCTCACGCGTACATCCCAAGGGAATGCAGTGAGGCAGGGCCGCGAGGGGCCTTCCTGAGGTTGGATGCAGCCGCTGGGGCGCCCTTAGTTGTTTATCCCCAGCATGGAGCGTAGGGCTTCCACATTGCGTGGGCATAGTCATTGGTGGACCGTGTTGTTCGCCAGCACGGGGCATGGGGCTTCCACCTTGCGTGGGCATAGTCATTGGTGGACCGTGTTGTCCGCCAGCACAGGGCATGGGGCTTCCACCATGCGTGGGCATAGTCATTGGTGGACCGTGTTGTCCGCCAGCGCGGAGCATGGGGCTTCCACTTTGCGTGGGAAGGAACCCCTCCGCGTCCTCAGGGGGCTCCGGGAGTGTGCAGCCCATTGAGTTCGTACGCGTGGCTTGCACGGTAGAACTGGGAGGTGTATCTGGGAGCCCGCGAGGGCGCTTTGGCCTCGCGAGGTCCCTACCTCAAAGTCGGTTTGCGCCTGGATCTTCTTGTTGGTAGCGCCGTCCGAGGTCCTGCAAATTTTGGAGAAACCTGCGCCGAATGTGATACCGAGGGCCATCGCATGAGAAGATAGGATCATTCGGGTACGGCGACATTCATGTCGGCCAAGAGCCGTGCAAGCAAGGTGAAACGTTAGGGAATAGATCACATGCATGAAAAGTTGTTGAAACATGCATAAATGAGGCGGTTGCAGGGGTATGCCCTGGTCGCCTGAGGATAATGCGGCCCGGTGGGCACCCTCAAACAGAGTAAACCAAAAAGTTACCTGGCACAAACCAAAAAATCACCTGGCGGCCACGCCGCTGAAGAGTCGAAGCTGCCGTCGTAGCCTAATCTTGCACCTCCGTGAGCATGACCCTCACAGGCCCGTCGACTCCCGGGGCTCGGGACCCCTGCTCGGTCCGAGCAGCTCCTCCAACTCCTCGCCGCGCCTTGCTAGGCAAGGTGCGAGCATGGCCCGGGCAAGGCGCTGGTACGTGGCGCCTGCGTTCGCCAGGCCGAACGGCATGCGGACGTAGTTGTACGGGTAGACCCATCCACGATCGGCACACGTTGGCCAAAAGAGGCCCTGGGACGCGGCCCCGTTGATCGGGAGCGTGTTGACGGAGATGCGCGGCTTGTCGGCCGGGCCGACGATGGCGGCTGCGCTTGGTGGTGCAGGGCAGCTCCTGCCTCGCATGGCCTATGCCTCCTGGAGCTCCTCGATCGCTCTGATGACGGACTCTTGCGAGCTCGGCACCTCGCGCCATGCTCCTCACTTAGGCATACGCGCATCAGGACGCGCCTTCAGGTTGTGCCCGAGCGCCTCCCTTGTCTCACCGGCCAGGTCGGAGGCTCCCCGGATGGAAGCCCCCGAGCCAGACCCAAGGGGGGCGCCGAGCGCGCTTTCCTATGCGACGGAGGGTGGGGCCCCGTCCCCGGGCGCAGAGCCTGAGGCGCCGTCCTTGGAGGTCCCAGCCCCCTGGCGCCCTGCGGGGAGGAGCTGCTTCTTCTTCTTGCGCGCATCCTCACGAGGCAGGGCATCCTCCTCATCATCCGAGCGCTCGGCCGCCGCAGCGCGGTAGGCCCGCTCGAGGGAGCAGACGGCATCCTTCTCATCGCAGGCGACGGTGATGACGCCGCCACTCCCTGGCATCTTGAGGACGTTGTAGCCATGATGAGTCACCGCCATGAACTTGGCGAGGGCCGGGTACCCAAGGATCGCATTGTACGGGAGGTGGATGTGTGCGACGTCGAAGACGATGCTCTCGGTGTGGTAGTTCTTGCGTCCTCCGAAGGTGACGGGCAGGCGCACTTGCCCAATGGGGACGGTGGACCCGTCAGTGACTCCTGCGAAGGGTTTGGTCGGCATAAGCTGGTCGTACGGTACTTGGAGCGTCTCGAAGGTCTCAATGGAGAGGACATTGAGCCCCGCTCCACTGTCGATGAAGGTCTTGGTGACGAGGACGTTGCTGATGGTTGGGGTGCAGAGCATGGGGAGCATGCTGGCCAAGGCCGAGCACCTGAGCTGATCCCTTGAGTCGAAGGTGATTGCGGTCTGGGACCACTTGAGGGGGCGCATGGCTTCAGGCTTCGGGAGAACTGTGTTCACCTCCCGTGTGAACTGCTTGGAGATGCGGTTCGACGCCGGGGCTTGGGCGCAGCCCAGGATACAGGCTATCGCCTTAACCTCCTGGAAGCCCCCAGCCCCATCGTCTTGCCTGTCCTCTTCCTTCCTTCTGGGTGGCAACGGTAGTGGCGGTTGGCTGGCCTCATGAGGACGGGCCTCACGAGGTTGGCCATGACGTGACCCCTCCGGAGGGTCATCACGCCAGCGGTCCTCCCGAGCTTGATCGCGCCAGCGGTCCTCCCGAGGCCGGTCGTGCCACTCCTAACGCGGCTCCCGGTTGTCCCAACAGCCTCCACCATGGCCTCCGCCGCGCCCGAAGCCGCGGTCCACGCGTCCAGGATGCCGGCCGAAGTGCTCATCGCAGACCAGCCTGAGCTCCTGACAGTCGATGGTGTCGTGGTTGTTGGTGCCGTGGGGTTCTCCGCCTTGGCTGCACTTCACCTCAGGCTCAGCCGCAAGCACCGCGGGGGCCTTCCACTTCGCCTCCTTTGTCTTGGTCTTCTTGTCCTCTGGCTCTGCCGCTAGAGCCTCGCGGAGCGAAAGGCGGCCCTCCTCTGCCTTGGCGCACTTGTTCGCCAGGTTGAACATTTCCAAGGCTGAGCACAGTTCGTCGTTCATGCCGAGCTCCTCCTTCATCTTGAGGTCTGTGACGCCGTCGGTGAACGCGGAGATGATAGCCTCGTCCGACGCCCTCGGGATCTTGAGGCAGGTGGTCGTGAAGCGCTATATGAACTTGTGCAGGGTCTCTCCCTCCTGCTGCTTCACACGCCACAGGTCGTTCACGGTGAGCGCGCAGTCGCGGGTACCTTGGAAGTTGGTGACGAAGCGCTTGCGCAGGTCGTCCCAAGAGGTGATGGACCCCTCCGGGAGGTTGAGGAGCCAGGAGAGCGCGCCGCCTTTGAGTGTCATGGGGAACCAGCACGCCATGACCTTGTCGTCTCCACCGGCCGCCCGGATGCTCAGCGAGTAGAGCTATAGGAACTCGGCCGGATCCGGGGTGCCGTCATAGCGAGGGGGTAGGTCCAGCTTGAACTTGCAGGGCCACGTGGTTGGATGGAGCTCCGGGGCGATGGCGTGGCACCCCACCGGCTCGACGGGTGCTGCGTGTGTGGGAGGGACCCGGTCTTGACGCTCCTGAGGGGCTGCCTCAAGCAGTGCCCGGTCGCGACGCTGGTTCGGCAGCGCGGGGAGCACATGCGTGGCGACGCGCGGCTAGGGTACCACCTGGTAGCTTACTTCATCCCTCGCCCTTGCCTGCGGTTTGTGGGGCCAGTCGAGCGGACGCGCTTCACGCTTGGGCTTGGGGTCGACGTCGCGTTGTAGAGGAGGTGGCGGTGCGTCACGGGCCACGTCGTCTGCCAGAGAGGGCTGGGGTCGAAATGAGTAGGAGAGCGCTGAAGCTTCGCCTCAGGCCAGTCGTCGTAGCGGTCGGGGGCAGGGCGGTAGCAGAGCAGCTCGTGTGCCATGGCGAGTGCGCCCGAGCCGCGCGGCGGCCCGGGCCGAACGTGGGAGGACAACCCGGTAGCCGGAATGATCGACGGAGTGGCGGTGTGGCTGTCCTGCTGTGCGGTGACCGGCTGGGAGGAGGCTTGTTGCTCGTGGGCATCCGGGCCCGTGGCAGCGTTGGCCACAGGTGAGGTGGACCGGCACGCGTCGGTGCGGCTCACGGGCACCGTCTGGGCGACGCGGGCAGCGCGGCGCTCGGCGAGCATCAGACATCGGAGCGGCGAGCCAGAAGAAGAGCTTGGCTTGAACTAGACTTCGACACGCCCCCTACCTGGCGCGCCAAATGTCGGATTTCGGGCTCCGCAAAACCCTCAAGGTTCGAACACAGGGGCGTGTGCGAAGATCCCCTGCAGCCTCGCCCTACCTAGCTCACTACTCGAAGGTTAGGACGATGAACTCGCACGATGACGAGGAAGAAGATGCACACGGTGGTTTACCCAGGTTCGGGCTGCTGCGAAGCGTAATACCCTACTCCTGCTTTGGTGGATTGCCTCTCGAGGAGGTGTGGCGGATGAACTAGTACAGTGGTGAGGAGCCTCGTGAGGGCGCTTGAGTGGCGTTCTTGGCTCTCTGCCTTGTTTTTGGTTCTCCCTCTCTTGTGTCCTCTTGCTACGGTGCAGCCTATCCTCTACTTATAGCAGTGGCCCGGGTCCTCTTCCCTTATCGCAATGGCGGGAAGGGATCCCACAACGGCCAAATTCGAAGGGGGACAGGTGTACAGCCCCGCCCTGTCCAAAGGTGGTCTTCGTCTGCAAAATAGTTGTTGATGATGTAGAGGTGGGCTCGGCGATGACATCCGTCCTGCTGGGCTCGTGGTCGTGGTCTTGTTGCACCGGAATGGAAACCTTTGGGGGGGCGCTTTGGGAACCCGCGTACGTCCTTGATCGCTTTGCACCAAAGGGGAAACTGCACTGCCTGGCGCGCTGGCGCCCGCCTGTCCTTCCTTGCGTCATCCTTGACTCCTGAGGCCGGGTTCTGCATAGAGATCTCCGCCGCTCCGGAGGGGGCCTGAAGAGGCCCACTCCTCGTTGGTCTTGATCCCGCCTCCCTCGCATGCTCGGTTCGTCGTGAGGGCCTTGCCTTGAGTGGGGTCGCGCCAGGCCATGCTTGTTTCCTGAGGTGGGCCATGTCCTGGGCCGCAGGCAGGCAGGTCTGGGTACCCCCGTTCCCAGAATGCCGAGACCTGCAAAGTAGCTGTCGACGATGCAGAGGTGGGCTCGGCGATGACATCCGTCCTGCTAGGCTCATGGTCGCGGTCTTGTTGCACCGGAAGGGAAACCTTTGGGGGGCACTTTGGGAACCCTCATACGTCCTTGCTCCCTTTGCACCAAAGGGGATACTACACCGACTGGCGCGCTGGCGCCCGCCTGTCCTTCCTTGCTTCATCCTTGACTCCTGAGGCCAGGTTCTGCATAGAGACCTTCGCCGCTCCGGAGGGGGCCTGAGGAGGCCCACTCCTTGCTGGTCTTGATGCCGCCTCCCTCGCGAGCTCGGGTCCTCGCGAGGACCTTGTCTCGAGTGGGGCTGCGGTGGGCCATGCTTGGCTCGTTAGGTGGGCCATGTCCTGGGCCGCAGGCAGGCAGGTCTGGGTACCCCGTTCCCAGAATGCCGACAGTAGCCCCCGGGCCCAAGGCGCGCTCGAGCCGGCTTCTGAGTGAAGCTACTGAGGGCAGCCCGAAGCGCCGCGGGCCCCAAACGCCTGTGGGCCAGGACTGGCGCGCGTCACGTGGTTGATGTCGGACGTCCAACGCCCCCTCGGCTACCACTCGAATCGACAAAAGCCCGACTTCCAGCGCCGAGCCATTGCTACTTTCCTCTTCTGCGCTCCTACTCTTACTCCCAGATCCCCGGCCTTAGCTGAGACCTCTCCAGATCCCGGCGCCACTCCGTCCTCCTCCTCGCCGCGTCGGCCCCGGGAACTTCCCGATGGCTCCCGCCGGCAAGTCGAATCCAGAGGCCCAGAGCTCAGCCTCCGCCCCCATCTCCCCAGCGCTCTCGGAGTCCACCATTGCCAAGGACGGAGACCTCGTCCCGGTGCTCCCGTCAACGGCGGACGAGACCAACGAGGCGAGGCAGACCTTGATATGGGGGGGCTCGTCGGAGAAGCGGCCCTCGTCCAGGTCGGCCTATCCTTTCTTTCTCCATAGCGTCTTCGTTGGGCTCGTCCCACCTTTCTCCAAGTTCTTCACCGCCATCCTCGACCATTACGGGATGCAAGCTCTTCATCTCCAGCCCAACTCCATCCTGCTCCTGTCCGCCTTTGCCTTCTACTGTGAGGCCTTCGTTGGTGTGAAGCCTTCGGTGGCCCTCTTCCGCCATTTCTTTTGCTTGCGCGTGCACGACGGTGCCCAGCGGTCGGCGTGCGTCTCATTCGTCGCGGTCCAGAGCGGTAACATGCTCTTAAAGGCCGAGAAGAAGGTGGAGAACTTCAAGCACCGCTGGGTCTTCATGGATCTGAAGAGCACCAACCCCCGCTTGGATCTGCCGAAGGGGCTGCCGGAGAAGACCCCCGTGTGGAGCTCCGCGAAGCTTTCCGACCCCCGGGACAGGCCCGTCCTGGAGCGGATTTCTCGCGATATCAGCGCCAGGAAGCTGACTGGGGGATGATAGTGAAGGAGTTCTTGAAACAACGCCTGGCACCCCTCCAGTCGCATTCTAGGCCCTTGTGGGAATACCGGGGCGGCGGCGACAACCTCAGGCTTCGGTCTGCCAATATGCCCTCAACGGCGACCTCGGAGGTTTTCCCGACGACTGCGCCCCGTTGTACTACCACGACGACGGAGCCGATCTGGTCACCGCGATGCCTGTCTTCGACGAATTGGGGCTCTCCCCAGCTGAGGGCCTTGGTTCCCCAGTGATGGTGTCCTCCGACGACACTACGGGCGGGGAGGATTCGGAGAAGACAGCGGACGATGATCCGACGGAGGCGTCTCCCCCGTCGCAGAGCATGCTCTTGCGTGACCTTGAGGACGACGACGATGTTGGTGAAGCTTCTGCTGCAGGTTCTCCGCGTCCCGCCAAGGTCCTCAGGGGGTCTGGACCGGCCCCTCGCGCCACTCGGTCTGCCTGCCTGGCAACCCCCAGGAAGCGCGGGGTGGAGTCTCCTCTGGTGGGTCCTGCTTCTGCTGGCAAGGCGGACGAAGCGTCGGCCTCGCCCCCGCCCGAATCACAGCTTGTTGGCAAGGCGGACGAGGCCGGGGCCATGGTGACCCCTCCAGCTGCTGCCCTCGCGGATAGTGCTCCTGCTCCCCCACGTGCTGGCGCCCTCCCAGAGAAAGGCGGGGGGGCCCCCGTTGCCGTCGAGGCAGAGAAGAAGAGGAAGTGGGTCAACGTTGAAGAGTGAGTAGTCTGGCCCTACCTCGGTCGCCTGCCGGTAGTTCGTGCGCTGATGATTTTTCCTCTGCCCTATGACCAGGAGCGCCGCCGCACTGAGGATGAGGAAGAAGAAGGCGGGCGTCAAGCCGAAGGCGCCTTCCAAGGCACCGCCCGCTCCTGTCGTCCTGCCATCACTTGTCGAGGCGTCTGCCGCCGCGGGGATGGGGGCTCGCGAGGAAACCCTCCAGGTCACCGCGGCTGAGCCCCCGATGCGCGTTGGTGCTGCTGCTCCTGCTTTTGGGGGCGCGTCGGCGTTGCTGCTCCGGGAGCCAGCCCCCGAGGGCCAGCCGCCTTTGGACTTGTCTGCATCCACCTTACCTGTGGTCGTGGCGGAGCCTCCGGTGCCTCCTGCTCCTCATGCTTCTGCCGCCCCGGGGGCGTCTCCTGTGATGGCACAGGTGACTCCTCCTGACGAGGCCTTGGTGTCCGCATCACGCGGCCCTGGCGTCCTGGACGGGGCCTACACCGCTCTGGGTCAGGTTCGGGATGCCCTCGAGGGCGCTGACGATCGCCTTGCGAGTGGGCGCCTGGGGCTCCTCTCCGGGTGGCTCCAGGACGACGCCTCTGTCGTGGCGGCTTGGGGCCAGGCCAAGGCCACCACGGCGAAGAGCGAGAAGGAGGCTACGTCAGCCAAGGCATCCCGCGAGGCAGCACAGACCGACGCGACGTCTGCTGCAAGGCGTTGTGATGAAGCGGAGGCCAGCTTGAAGGTTCTTCAGGGGGAGAAGTCCGTGCTTGCGGAACGGCTGCGTCAGCAAGGGGAAGCCCTCAAGACCTGCGAGGCCCAGCTTGCCGATCGGGACTCCGAGTTGTCCCAGGCGGCGGCCAACCGAGCCGCGGAGCGAGAGCGCCTGGACCCGTGGGAGAGTAAAGTCGCTACGGAGAAGGCCTGGCTCGACACCAGGGAGAAGGCCCTTGCCGCGGCTGAGGAGAAAAAGGCCGCGGAGCTCAGCGCCTTTCCCTCCGTCGAGCTCAGGCTTTGCCAAGCGCTCCACTCCCTCTACCGGGATGGGTTTACAGAGCCCCTGGTGGCTCCGGAGAGCGGCTTCGTGGAGCTTGCCTTTGCCAAGGTGGAGGGGGTCTTGGAGAGCGAGTGCCGCGACCTCTTTTCTGAGGCCGCGATGTGCGTCTTCAGCCATCTTCACCTTCGCGAGCCGGGGTTTGACTTCGACTCCGTGATCCGCCCGGTCGCCCCAGAGGTTCGCGGCGGCAGTGAAGGGCGTCGTGGAGGCGCTGGTGAAGAAGTTCACCTGCGTCACCGTTCCTCCGCCTCCTGAAGCTGCAAGGGTTAGCGGTGAAGAAGACGATGCCAGCGATGTCGACGACGAGTTCCCCGCGGCCGGGACGAGTGGTGGCAGCGGCTCGTCCTAATTCCTCTTCCCTGTTCCTTTCCTGCAACGTTCATCGTGCCTCGCGGAGGCGTTAGACTTGTTTGAATTTGCGAAAACTTTTAATGCTTGTAATGATTGTTGAACTGTGTGATTGCTTTCTTCGCCTTGTTTCCTTCTTCCTTGCTGTGATGCTCTACGTCGGCAGGGCCCGGCCCCGGGCATACCTCAGCCGCCGTTGGGCCGTCCGGATCACCTGGACGGTGCCAAGGGGTGAGGGGCTACAGGACCAGTGAGGCTCCTGAGTCGCGATGCTCAGGAGTCCCCCTTGACGTACGAGCATCCCTCATGAAGGGTACATGGTGAAGATTGGGTTAACTTGGAAATTCCGAACACCTTGCGCTCTGCATCAGCAGGGTCCGGCCCCGCGCATACCTCAGCTGCCGTTGGGCCGTCCGGATCACCAGGACGGTTCCAAGGGGTGAGGGGCTACGTGGCCAGTGAGGCTCCTGAGTCGCGATGCTTAGGAGTCCCCCTTGACGTACGAGCTCCAGCGTCCTCCTTAGGGGTTTTGAGCGCTTTGAGCTCTGCGTCGGTCGGGCCTGGCCCCGCGCATACCTCAGCTGCCGTTGGGCCGTCCGGATCACCTGGACAGTTCCAAGGGGTGAGGGGCTACGTGGCCAGTGAGGCTCCTGAGTCGCGATGCTTAGGAGTCCCCCTTGACGTACGAGCGGTTCCCATACCTTTCCTCTCTAGCTTTTCTTGAGAGGGGCGCATGAAGACTTGGTTTGGCATACCTGGGGAGGTGGCGTGTACCAGGCTTGGCCCGGTAGTAGCCCCCATGCAGCCCCCTCACGCGTACATCCCAGGGGAATGCAGCGAGGCGGGGCCGCGAGGGGCCTTCTTGAGGTTGGATGCAGCCGCTGGGGCGCCATCAGTTGTTTATCCCCAGCACGGAGCATAGGGCTTCCACATTGCATGGGCATAGTCATTGGTGGACCGCGTTGTCCGCCAGCACGAGGCATGGGGCTTCCACCTTGCGTGGGCATAGTCATTGGTGGACCGTGTTGTCCGCCAGCGCGGAGCATGGGGCTTCCACATTGCGTGGGAAGGAACCCCTCCACGTCCTCGGGGGGCTCCGGGCATGTATAGCCCATTGAGTTCGTACGCGTGGCCTGAGGATAATGCGGCCTGATGGGCGCCCTCAAACGGAGTAAACCAAAAAGTTACCTGGCACAAACCAAAAAATCATCTGGCGGCCACGCCGCTGAAGAGTCGAAGCTGCCGTCGTAGCCTGATCTTGCACCTCCGTGAGCGTGACCCTCACGAGCCCGTCGTCTCCCGGGGCTCGGGACCCCCGCTCGGTCCGAGCATCTCCTCCAACTACTCACCGCGCCTCGCCAGGCAAGGCATGAGCATCGCCCGGGCAAGGCGCTAGTACGTGGCGCCTGCGTTCGCCAGGCCGAAGGGCATGCGGACGTAGTTGTGCGGGTAGACCCATCCGCGATCGGCACATGTCGGCCAAAAGAGGCCCTGGGACGTGGCCCTGTTGATCACGAGCGCTTTGATGCAGACGCGCGGCTTGTCGACCGGGCCGACGATGGGTGTTGCGCTTGGTGGTGCAGGGCAGCTCACGCCTCGTGTGGCATGTGCCTCCTGAAGCTCCTCGATCGCTCTGATGACGGACTCTTGTGAGCTCGGCGCCTCGCGCCGTGCTCCTGGCTCGGGCAGACGCGCGTCAGGATGCGCCTTCAGGTTGCGCCCGAGCGCCTCCCTTGTCTCACCGGCCAGGCCGAAGGCTCCCCGGATGGAAGCCCCTGAGCCAGACCCAAGGAGGGCGCCGAGCGCGCTTTCCTATGCGACAGAGGGTGGGGCCCCGTCCCCAGGCGCAGAGCCTGAGGCGCCGTCCTTGGAGGTCCCAGCCCCCTGGCGCCCTGCGGGGAGGAGCTGCTTCTTCTTCTTGCGTGCATCCTCACAATGCAGGGCATCCTCCTCGTCGTCCGAGCGCTCGGCCGCTGCGGCGCGGTAGGCACGCTCAAGGGAGCAGACGGCATCCTTCTCATCGCAGGCGACGGTGATGACGCCGTGATGACCCACAAGTATAGGGGATCTATCGTAGTCCTTTCGATAAGTAAGAGTGTCGATCCCAACGAGGAGCAGAAGGAAATGACGAGCGGTTTTCAGTAAGGTATTCTCTGCAAGCACTGAAATTATCGGTAACAGATAGTTTTGAAATAAGATAATTCGTAACGGATAGCAAGTAACAAATGTAGCAAAGGTGCAGCAAGGTGGCCCAATCCTTTTTGTAGAAAAGTACAAGCCTAGACAAACTCTTATATGAAGCAAAGCGCTCCCGAGGACACATGGGAATTTCTGTCAAGCTAGTTTTCATCATGCTCATATGATTCGTGTTCGTTACTTTGATAATTTGATATGTGGGTGGACCGGTGCTTGGTTGCTGCCCTTACTTGGACAAGCCTCCCACTTATGATTAACCTCTCTCGCAAGCATCCGCAACTACGAAAGAAGAATTAAGATAAATCTAACCATAGCATGAAACATATGGATCCAAATCAGCCTCTTACGAAGCAACGCATAAACTAGGGTTTAAGCTTCTGTCACTCTAGCAACCCATCATCTACTTATTACTTCCCAATGCCTTCCTCTAGGCCCAAATAATGGTGAAGTGTCATGTAGTCGATGTTCACATAACACCACTAGAGGAGAGACAACATACATCTCATCAAAATATCAAACGAATACCAAATTTACATGATTACTTATAACACGACTTATCCCATGTCCTCAGGAAGAAACGTAACTACTCACAAAGCATGTTCATGTTCATAATCAGAGGAGTATTAATTATCATTAAGGATCTAAACATATGATCTTCCACCAAGTAAACAAACTAGCATCAACTACAAGGAGTAATCAACACTAGTACAAACCCACAGGTACCAATCTGAGGTTTTGAGACAAAGATCGGATACAAGAGATGAACTAGGGTTTGGAGAGGAGATGGTGCTGGTGAAGATGTTGATGGAGATTGACCCCCTCTCGATGAGAGGATCATTGGTGATGATGATGGCTTTGATTTCCCCCTCCGGGAGAGAAGTTTCCCCGGCAGAACAGCTCCGCCAGAGCCCTAGATTGGTTCTGCCCAAGTTCCGCCTCGAGACGGCGGCGCTTCGTCCCGAAAGCTCCCTTCTGATTTTTTCCAGGTCAAAGCCCTCCATATAGCAGAAGATGGGCACCGGAGGCCTGCCAGGGGGCCCACAAGCCACTAGGGCGCGCCCTGGGGGGTAGGGCGCACCCTCCAAGCTTGTGGCTGCCTGGTGGGTCCCCTCTGGTATTTTCTTCGCCCACTATTTTTTATATATTCCAAAATAATTCTCCGTAACTTTTCAGGACTTTTGGAGTTGTGCAGAATAGGTCTCTCATATTTGCTCCTTTTCCAGTCCAGAATTCCAGCTGCCGGCATTCTCCCTCTTCATGTAAACCTTGTAAAATAAGAGAGAAAAGGCATAAGTATTGTACCATAATGTGTAACAACAGCCCATAATGCAATAAATATCAATATAAAAGCATGATGCAAAATGGACGTATCAACTCCCCCAAGCTTAGACCTCGCTTGTCCTCAAGCGAAAGCCAAAATCGATAAATATGTCCACATGTTTAGAGATAGAGGTGTCGATAAAATAAAATACGGACATGAAGGCATCATGGTCATCTTTAGAACAGCAACATATATTGACATATAATTTCTTATGCTAAAGTAACAATTCATTCACAAGGTAAAGTATGAATCAAGAACTCTATTGAGAACCAACAAACTATGATCTTAGTCATTGAAGCAATTCCAATTTATCATAATGTCGGAGAGAGTCAATATAAGAGTTTGTAAAGCAAATCCACATACTCAATCATCTCTTAGTCTTTCATAATTGCTAACACTCACGCGGTACCTATGAGGTCAAAGCTTCAATCGGACCCAGAGAAAGATAGGGGCTTATAGTTTTGCCTCCCAACTATTTACCTCAAGGGTAATGTCAACAGAAATAACTCATGATCACCCACATCCGAGTGGATATATGTGTCTAGATCATTCCCCAACACATGACGCTTGCCAAGAGAGAAAGGCGAAATGAAGGAAATGGTGAAGATCACCACGACTCTTGCATAAAGGTAGGTACTAGAAAGTAAAAGTAACAGATAGGCCCTTCGCAGAGGGAAGCAGAGGTTGTCATGCGCTTTTATAGTTGGATGCGCAATCCCTTAATGCAAAAGAACGTCACTTTATATTGCCCCTTGTGATAAAGAACTTTATTCTGCAGTTTGTCGCTTTTATTTCTTCCATATCACAAGTTCGTATAAAGTTTATTTTCCTCACACTAATAGATCATACATATTTAGAGAGCATTTTTTATTGCTTGCACCGATGACAACTTACTTGAAGGATCTTACTCAATCCATAGGTAGGTATGGTGGACTCTCATGGCAAAACTGGGTTAAGGGTGTTTGGATGCACAAGTAGTATCTCTACTTGGTGCGGAAGTTTTGGCTGATATGGGGTGGAAGCAAGCGTCACATGTTGAAGGATCTAAAACCATATAACTTCTATTCGGAAATAAGCAAACATAACCCATTATGTTGTCTTCCTTGTCCAACATCAACTTCTTAGCATATAATATTTTAATGAGTGCTCACAATCATGAAAGATGTCCAGGATAATATATTTATATGTGAACCTCTCTTTCTTTATTACTTCCTTTTAATTGCAACAATGACCAATAGCTATGTTTGTCAACTCACAACAAATTTCAATCGACATACTTCTTATATGTGAAGTCATCACCCCCCATAAGATCATCATATATACTCTTTGCTTTTATTTTATACTTCTATCTATTTCTTTTCTCAAGATCATAGCAAGCAAGCAAAGCCCTCAACTCAAAACTACTTTTTATTATATAACTCTCGGACTCGCTTACATAAGGGGAACAAAAAGCAAAATTCAAAACTAGATCTCACTAAAGACTTTATTCTACTAGATCAAGATATAACCAAAAGGATCGAACTAAGAAAACGATAAAAGTAAAAGATGTGATGGTGATACGATACCGGGGCACCTCCCCCAAGCTTGGCACAAGCCAAGGGGAGTGCCCATACCCATGTGTTTAGTTGTCTCTCTTCGGAGGTGGTGATGTGGGAGTTGTTGATGAGGTTGGAAGCTTGTCCTCCGTCTTCCAAGGCATAGGCTCACCATCGTAAAAAGATGAACGAGTCTCCGGGATACTCAAATCTGCAGCCAAACTCATTCTCTTAAATCTGTATTCATACTCACAGTTTTGGTTTTGCAGATCATAGATCTGGGCTTGGAGATGCTCGATTTTCTCGTAAAGCTTGAAGATGTGCTCCCCGATGTCCTTGGCGTCCAGCTTGTGCTTATGAGTAAACTCCGCGATCATCATGTGATTGGCATTGAGTCCTCGTTCCACCATCCCTTGGCACTTGAAGACTTGTTGCTCCATTGCTTCGAGCCTTGTCTCCACGCTTCCGGTCTTCTTTGGCCCCTCAACATCACGGATGTGCAGCACCCCCTCACACATCTCAATGGTTTGAGGGTGTCGCAGCACCTCCGCAAGGTAGGGGTTGATGACCTTCTCGAAGAACTTGTCCTTCGAAGCACTTGGGGACGTCATGTTGATCTAAATCTGCTGCAGAAACAGCTCAAAATGAAAACAGGAGATATTGTCGTGATACGAAGGTCAAAACCTTCGGGAGATTATATAATGAATTTTTACCGACCTGAAGGAGTATACCACAAGAAAACGGAGTCCGGAGTGTATACGGGGTGGCCACAAGCCACTAGGGCGCGCCCTGGGGGGTAGGGCGCGCCCTCCTGGCTTGTCGCATCCTCGTGCACTTTTTGGACTACTTTAAATTTTCCTAAATTATTAAATATTCCAAAACGGAGAAAAATTGCTATTGGAAAAGTTTTGGAGTCGGTTTGCTTACCGTATCACATACCAATTCCTTTTCGGAGTCTGAAACGTTCTGGTAGGTCTCCCTAATGTACTCCTCCGGAGTTATGGTATTGATAATATTGGTTTCAACATTTATGGGAGTACCTGAGATATAATGTTTGATTCTTTGCCCGTTTACCACCTTAGGATTTGTGCCTTCGGCGTTGTTGATCTTGATGGCACCGGAACGATATACTTCCTCGATAATGTAAGGCCCTTCCCATTTAGAGAGAAGTTTTCCTGCAAAAAATCTTAAACGAGAATTGTATAGCAAGACATGGTCACCTACATTAAATTCACGCTTTTGCATCCTTTTATCATGCCATCTCTTAACTTTTGCTTTAAACAACTTGGCATTCTCATAGGCCTGGGTTCTCCATTCGTCAAGTGAGCTAATGTCAAATAACCTCTTCTCACCAGCAAGTTTGAAATCATAGTTGAGCTCTTTAATTGCCCAATAAGCTTTATGTTCTAGTTCTAGAGGTAAGTGACATGCTTTACCATAAACCATTTTATACGGAGACATACCCATAGGGTTTTTGTAAGCAGTTCTATAAGCCCATAACGCATCATCAAGTTTCTTAGACCAATTCTTTCTAGATCTATTAATAGTCTTTTGCAAGATCAATTTAATTTCTCTATTGCTCAATTCTACCTGACCACTAGACTGAGGATGATAAGGAGATGCAATTCTATGATTAACATCATACTTAGCAAGCAATTACGGAAGGCACCATGAATAAAGTGTGAACCACCATCAGTCATTAAATATCTAGGGACTCCAAATCTAGGGAAAATAACTACTTTAAGCATTTTAATAGAGGTGTTATGATCAGCACTACTAGTTGGAATAGCTTCTACCCACTTAGTAACATAATCAACAGCAACTAGAATATGAGTATACCCGTTAGACTTTGGAAAAGGTCCCATATAATCAAAACCCCAAACAAAAAATGGTTCAATAACAAGTGAATAGTTCATAGGCATTTCCTGACGTCTACTAATATTACCAATTCTTTGACATTCATCACAAGACAAGACAAACTTACGAGCATCCTTGAAGAGAGTAGGCCAATAAAAACCAGATTTTAGTACCTTATGTGCAGTTCTATCCCCAGCGTGGTGTCCTCCGTAGGCCTCGGAATGACACTTGTGAACGATCTGTTCCTGTTCATTCTCAGGCACACAACATCTAATAACACCATCTACTCCTTCTTTATAAAGGTGTGGATCATCCCAAAAGTAATGTCTTAGATCATAGAAGAACTTTTTCTTTTGTTGGTATGTGTAACTAGGCGGTATAAATTTAGCAACAATGTAATTAGCATAATCAGCATACCATGGAGCATTACGCAAAGCATTTATGACAGCTAATTGTTCATCAGGAAAGCTATCATCAATAGGTAGTGGGTCATCAAGAACATTTTCTAACCTAGACAAGTTGTCTGCTACGGGGTTATCAGCACCCTTTCTATCAATAATATGCAAATCAAATTCTTGTAGCAGAAGAACCCATCTAATAAGTCTAGGTTTAGCATCTTTCTTTTCCATAAGATATTTAATAGCAGCATGATCAGTGTGAACAGTTACTTTGGAATCAACAATATAAGGTCTGAACTTATCACAAGCAAACACAACTGCTAAAAATTCCTTTTCAGTGGTAGCATAGTTTCTTTGAGCACTGTCTAGAGTTTTACTAGCATAATGGATAACATTTAATTTCTTATCAACTCTTTGTCCTAGAACAGCACCAACGGCATAATCACTAGCATCACACATAATTTCAAAGGGTAGGTTCCAATTAGGTGGTTGAACAACAGGTGCAGAAATCAAGGCTTTCTTAAGAATTTCAAATGCTTCTACACAATCATCATCAAAAACGAATGGAACATCTTTTTGCAAAAGATTAGTGAGAGGCCTAAAAATCTTATAGAAGTCTTTAATAAACCTCCTATAGAAACCAGCATGACCAAGGAAACTTCTTATACCTCTGATATCCGTAGGACACGACATTTTTTCAATAGCATCAACTTTAGCTTTATCAACTTCAATACCTCTTTCGGAGATTTTGTGCCCCAAGAAAATACCTTCATTAAACATAAAGTGGCACTTCTCCCAATTCAAGAAAATATTAGTTTCTTTGCATCTCTGCAAAACTCGATCAAGGTTGCTCAAGCAATCATCAAAAGAAGTTCCGTAAACGAAAAAATCATCCATGAAAACCTCACCAATCTTTTCACAAAAGTCAGAGAATATAGCCATCATACATCTTTGAAAGGTAGCAGGTGCATTGCATAAACCAAAAGGCATACATCTATAAGCAAAGGTACCGAAAGGACAAGTAAAAGTTGTCTTTTCTTGATCCTCTTTTGACACAGGTATTTGAGAGAAACTAGAATAACCATCTAGAAAGCAAAAGTGTGTGTGTTTGGATAGTCTTTCTAGCATTTGATCAATAAAAGGTAGAGGGTAATGATCTTTCCTAGTTGCTTTATTTAATTTCCTAAAATCAATTACCATTCTATATCCCGTAACAATTCTTTGCGGGATCAATTCATTTTTATCATTAGGAACGACGGTGATACCTCCTTTCTTAGGAACACAATGAACGGGACTAACCCATCTACTATCAGCAATAGGATAAATTATACCTGCCTCCAGAAGCTTTAGTATTTCATTTCTTACCACTTCTTTCATTTTAGGATTTAACCGTCGTTGGTGATCAACAACTGGTTTAGCATCAGGCTCCATATTAATTTTATGCTGACATAGAGTGGGACTAATGCCCTTAAGATCATCAAGAGTATATCTAATAGCAGCACGGTGCTTCCTCAGAGTTTTCAATAATCTCTTTTCTTCATGCTCTGAAAGGTTAGCACTAATAATAATAGAATATATCTCTTTTTCATCAAGATAAGCATATTTCAGAGTATCCGGTAATTGTTTAAGCTCAAACATGGGATCACCTTTGGGTGGAGGAGGATCCCCAAGTATTTCAACAGGCAGGTTGTCTTTCAAAATAGGCTGCTGATCAAAGAAAATCTTATCTCTTTCATTCCTTTCATTCATATCCATATCATTTTCATGGTCTAGCAAATATTGTTCTAAGGGATCAGTAGGAGGCACAGCAATAGAAGCAAGACCAATAATTTCATCTTTACTAGGCAATTCTTTGTCATGGGGTTGTCTACGAAATTTAGAGAAATTGAACTCATGAGACACATCCCCAAAACTTACAGTAACAGTTTCTTTCTCACAATCTATCTTAGCATTACCAGTATTCAAGAAAGGTCTACCAAATATAATGGGACAAAAATCATCTTGTGGGGAACCAAGAACAAGAAAATCAGTAGGATGCTTTATTTTCCCACACATGACTTCAACATCTCTAACAATCCCAACTGGTGCTATAGTATCTCTATTAGCAAGCTTAATAGTAACATCAATTTCCTCTAATTCAGCTGGTGCAATATCATTCATAATTTCTTGATATAAGGTAAAGGGAATTGCACTCACACTAGCACCCACATCACACAAGCCATGATAACAATGATCTCCTATTTTAACAGAAACAACAGGCATGCCAACAATAGGTCTATGTTTACCTTTAGTATCAGGTCTAGCAATTCTAGCAGCTTCATCACAGAAATGAATAACATGCCCATCAACATTATGAACCAAGAGATCTTTAACCATAGCAATACTAGGTTCAACTTTAATTTGTTCAGTGGGTGTAGGTGTTCTAGTATAACTCTTACGAACCACAGTTGAAGCTTTAGCATGTTCCTTTATTCTAACAGGGAAGGGTGGTTTCTCAATATAAGCGGTAGGAATAACAGGATCAACGTTATTACTAATAGTTTCTTCTACAGCTTTAATAGATTCAACTACTTTCACTTCAATGGGAGGATGATATTTAAACCACTTCTCCTTAGGGAGATCAACATGAGCAGCAAAAGATCCACAGAAAGAAGCTACTATCTCAGAGTCAAGTCCATATTTAGTGCTAAATTCACGAAAAGCATCGGTGTCTATAAAGGATTTAACACAATCAAACTTAAGATTTATACCTAACTCCTTACCTTCATCGAGTTCCCAATCTTCGGAGTTTCATTTAATTATTTCCAATAAGTCCCATTTGAATTCAATATCTTTCTTCATAAAGGAACCAGCACAAGAAGTATCGAGCATGGATTGATCATTATGAGAAAGCCGAGCATAAAACTTCTGAATAATAATTTCTCTTGGGAGCTCATGATTGGGGCATGAATATAACATTGACTTAAGCCTCCCCCAAGCTTGAGCGATTCTTTCTCCTTCACGAGGCCAAAAATTATAAATATAATTCCGATCACGATGAACCAGATGCATAGGATAAAACTTCTGATGAAATTCCAATTTCAATCGGTTGTAGTTCCATGATCCAATATCATCACATAGCCTATACCATGTCAATGCCTTCTCCTTCAAAGATAAAGGAAAGACCTTCTTCTTGACATCATCCTCGGGCAAACCTGCAAGCTTAAATAATGCACAAACTTCATCCACATAGATTAGATGCAAATCAGGATGTAGTGTTCCATCTCCTGCATAAGGATTAGCCAGCAGTTTCTCTATCATACCCGAAGGAATTTCATAATAAATATTTTCAGTAGGTGCAGTAGGTTGAGGAGCATCTCGTTGTGCTTCCGTTCGGGGTGAAGATACCCCAAACAAGACCATCAAAGTAAATTTCAGCACACTATATAAATTTTTCCTTACCAAGTTCCACTCACCAAAGGCGCTTCACTCCCCGGCAACGGCGCCAGAAAAGAGTCTTGATGACCCACAAGTATAGGGGATCTATCGTAGTCCTTTCGATAAGTAAGAGTGTCGAACCCAACGAGGAGCAGGAGGAAATGACGGGCGGTTTTCAGTAAGGTATTCTCTGCAAGCACTGAAATTATCGGTAACAGATAGTTTTGTGATAAGATAATTCGTAACGGATATCAAGTAACAAATGTAGCAAAGGTGCAGCAAGGTGGCCCAATCCTTTTTGTAGCAAAGGACAAGCCTGGACAAACTCTTATATGAAGCAAAGCGCTCCCGAGGACACATGGGAATATCTGTCAAGCTAGTTTTCATCATGCTCATATAATTCGCGTTCGTTACTTTGATAATTTGATATGTGGGTGGACCGGTGCTTGGGTGCTGCCCTTACTTGGACAATCCTCCCACTTATGATTAACCTCTCTCGCAAGCATCCTCAACTACGAAAGAAGAATTAAGATAAATCTAACCATAGCAAGAAACATATGGATCCAAATCAGCCCCTTACGAAGCAACGCATAAACTAGGGTTTAAGCTTCTATCACTCTAGCAACCCATCATCTAGTTATTACTTCCCAATGCCTTCCTCTAGGCCCAAATAATGGTGAAGTGTCATGTAGTCGATGTTCACATAACACCAGTAGAGGAGAGACAACATACATCTCATCAAAATATCGAACGAATACCAAATTCACATGATTACTTATAACACGACTTATCCCATGTCCTTAGGAACAAATGTAACTACTCACAAAGCATGTTCATGTTCATAATCAGAGGAGTATTAATTATCATTAAGGATCTGAACATATGATCTTCCACCAAGTAAACCAACTAGCATCAACTACAAGGAGTAATCAACACTACTAGCAACAAACAGGTACCAATCTGAGGTTTTGAGACAAAGATCGGATACTAGAGATGAACTAGGGTTTGGAGAGGAGATGGTGCTGGTGAAGATGTTGATGGAGATTGACCCCCTCTCGATGGCAGGATCGTTGGTGATGACGATGGCTTCGATTTACCCCTCCGGGAGGGAAGTTTCCCCGGCAGAACAGCTCCGCCGGAGCCCTAGATTGGTTCTGCCCAAGTTCCACCTCGAGACGGCGGCGCTTCGTCCCGAAAGCTCCCTTCTGATTTTTTTTCCAAGTCAAAACCCTCCATATAGCAGAAGATGGGCACCGAAGGCTTGCCAGGGGGCCCACAAGCCACTAGGGCGCGCCCTGGGGGGTAGGGCGCGCCCTCCAGGCTTGTGGCTGCCTGGTGGGTCCCCTATGGTATTTTCTTCGCCCAGTATTTTTTATATATTCCAAAATAATTCTCCGTAACTTTTCAGGACTTTTGGAGTTGTGCAGAATAGGTCTCTCATATTTGCTCCTTCTCCAGTCCAGAATTCCAGCTGCCGGCATTCTCCCTCTTCATGTAAACATTGTAAAATAAGAGAGAAAAGGCATAAGTATTGTACCATAATGTGTAATAACAGCCCATAATTCAATAAATATCAATATAAAAGCATGATGCAAAATGGACGTATCACGCCGCCAATCCCTGGCATCTTGATGATGTTGTAGCCATGATGAGTCACCGCCATGAACTTGGCGAGGGCCGGGTACCCAAGGATCGCATTGTACGGGAGGTGGATGTGTGCGACGTCTAAGACGATGCTCTCGGTGTGGTAGTTCTTGCGTCCGCCGAAGGTGACGGGCAGGCGCACTTGCTCAATGGGGACGGTGGACCCGTCAGTGACTCCTGAGAAGGGTTTGGTAGGCATGAGCTGGTCATATGGTACTTGGAGCGTCTCGAAGGTCTCAATGGAGAGGACATTGAGCCCCGCTCCACTATCGATGAGGGTCTTGGTGACGAGGACGTTGCTGATGGTCGGAGTGCATAGCATGGGGAGCGTGCCGGCCATGGCCGAGCACCTGAGCTGATCCTTTGAGTCGAAGGTGATTGCGGTCTGGGACCACTTGAGGGGGCGCATGGCTTCGGGCTTCGGGAGAGCTGCGTTCACCTCCCGCGTGAACTGCTTGAAGATGTGGTTCGACGCCGGGGCTTGGGCGCCGCCCAGGAAATAGGCTATTGCCCTAACCTCCTGGAAGCCCCCAGTCCCATCGTCTTGCTTGTCCTCTTCCTTCCTTCTGGGTGGCGGCGGTAGTGGCGGTAGGCCGGCCTCACGAGGACGGGCCTCACGAGGCTGGCCATGGCGTGACCCCTCCGAAGGGTCGTCACGCTAGCGGTCCTCCCTAGCTTGATCGTGCCAGCGGTCCTCCCGAGGCCGGTCTCGCCACTCCTAACGTGGCTCCCGGTTGTCCCAACGGCCTCCGCCGCGGCCTCCGCCATGTCTGAAGCCACGGTCCACGCGTACAGGACGCTGGCCGAAGTGCTCGTCGCGGACCAGCCTGAGATCCTGGCAATCGATGGTGTCGTGGTTGTTGGTGTCGTGGAAGATGCAGGACGGCTGCCCTCCTGCGTCGGGATCTTCGCCCCGGCTGCGCTTCGCCTCAGGCTCAGCCGCAAGCACCGCGGGGGCCTTGCGCTTCGCCTCCTTGGTCTTGGTCTTCTTGTCCTCTGGCTCTGCCGCCGGAGCCTCGCGGAGCGAAAGGCGGCCCTCCTCGGCCTTGGCGCACTTGTTCGCCAGGTTGAACATCTCCAGGGCTGAGCACAGTTCGCCGTTCATGGCGAGCTCCTCCTTCATCTTGAGGTCCGTGATGCCGTTGGTGAACGCGGAGATGAAAGCCTCGTCCGACGCCCTCGGGATCTTGAGGCGGGTGGTCGTGAAGCGTTGTATGAACTTGTGCAGGGTCTCTCCCTCCTGCTGCTTCACACGCCGCAGGTCATTCACGGTGAGCGCGTGGTCGTGGGTACCTTGGAAGTTGGCGACGAAGCGCTTGCGCAGGTCATCCCAGGAGGTGATGGACCCCTCCGGGAGGTTGAGGAGCCAGGCGAGCGCACCGCCCTTGAGTGCCATGGGAAACCAGCACGCCATGACCTTGTCGTCTCCACCAGCCGCCCGAATGCTCAGCGAGTAGAGTTGTAGGAACTCAGCGGGATCCGGGGTGCCGTCGTAGCGAGGGGGTAGGTCAGGCTTGAACTTGCAAGGCCACGTGGTTGGATGGAGCTCCGGGGCGATGGCGTGGCTCCCCACCGGCTCGACGGGTGCTGCGTGCGCGGGAGGGACCCAGTCTTGACGCTCCTAAGGGGCCGCCTCGAGCGGTGCCCGGTCGCGACGTTGGTTTGGTAGAGCGGGGAGCACATGCACGGCCACGCGCGGCCAGGGCACCACCTGGCAGCTTACTTCATCTCTCGACCTTGCCCGCGGTTCGCGGGGCTGGTCGCGCGGGCGTGCTTCACGCCTGGGCTCGGGGTCAACGTTGCGTTGTGGAGGAGGTGGCGGCGCATCACGGGTCACCTCATCCGCCAGAGAGGGCTGGGGTCGAAACTAGTAGTAGAGCGCCGAAGCGTCGCCGGCAGCACTGACGAGCTCCGCGATGCGCCGAAGCCAGTCGTCATAGCGGTCGGGGGCAGGGCGGTAGCGGAGCAGCTCGTGCGCCATGGCGAGTGCGCCCGCCTGTGTGAATACACGGTCATGTCATTTGGGTTGACCAATGCCCCTGCCTACTTCATGTACCTCATGAACAAGGTCTTCATGGAGTACTTGGACAAGTTTGTTGTCGTCTTCATTGTTGACATACTCGTCTTCTTCGAGTCTGAAGAAGAGCATGGGCAACACTTGAGATTGGTCCAAGACAAGCTTCGAGAGCACCAGCTTTATGCCAAATTCAGCAAGTATGAATTCTGGCTGCATGAAGTTGGATTCTTGGGTCATGTGTTGACTGGAGAAGGGTTGTCAGTGGATCCTGCCAAGATAGAAGCCATGTGAATGGCAATCCCCAACCAATGTAAAGGAAGTCAGGAGCTTCCTCGGACTCACGGGATATTACCGCAAGTTCGTCGAAGGGTTTTCGAGCATTGCCCGACCCATGACTCAGCTCTTGAAGAAGGACAAGAAGTTTGAATGGACGCCAAAGTGTGAAGAAAGCTTCCAAGAGCTCAAGAAGAGATTGACAACAGCCCCAGTTTTGGCCACCCCCGATATTCACAAGGAGTTTGTGATATATTGCGATGCATCGAGAACCGGGCTTGGAGGTGTTCTGATGCAAGAAGGCAGAGTCGTAGCATATCTATCCATACAGCTACATCCTCATGAAGAGAACTACGCTACTCATGATCTTGATTTGGCAGTCGTGGTTCATGCCTTGAAGACCTGGCGACATTACCTTCTGGGAAAGCGATGTGAGATATACACTGACCACAAGAGTTTGAAGTATATCTTCACCCAAAGAGAATTGAACATGAGGCAGCGAAGATGGTTGGAGTTGATCAAGGACTATGACCTCAGTGTTCAATACCATCCTGGAAAGGCTAACGTGGTAGCCGATGCCTTAAGCAGAAAGGCTTGTTCCTTGAATGCTGTGATTAAGGAAAGGCTACCCGCCCTGTATGAAGAGCTTGAAAGCTTCGGCTTGGAACTAGTTGCACCTGGATTCCTAGCCAACCTCGAAGCAAAGCCTACCTTGATGGATGATATTAAGGAAGCTCAGAAGGGGCACGAGAGCATCGAAGGCATCAAGAGGAAGATCAAGGCAGGAAAGGCCCCAGGATTCTCAGTGGACGAGCAAGGAGTCGTATGGTTTGGGAAGCGCATCTGCGTACCCAACAAAGAAGAGCTCAAGAACTTTATCTTGCAAGAAGCTCATGACACTCCATATTCCATCCATCCTGGAGGAACCAAGATGTACCAAGACCTCAAGACAAGATTCTGGTGGCGTGGCATGAAACGGGAGATAGGCACCTTTGTCGCTAAGTGTGACATATGCCAGAGAATCAAAGCTGAGCATTAGCGACCCGCTGGACTATTGCAACCTCTCAAAGTGCCTGAATGGAAGTGGGACAAGATCGGGATGGACTTCATCACCGGATTACCAAGGTCGAGCAAGGGACATGATTCTATCTGGGTCATTGTCGATCACCTGACCAAGGTAGCCCATTTCATTCCCGTCAAGACCACCTATGATGGAAGCCAGCTGGCAAACCTCTACATCAACCGCATCGTGAGTCTTCACGGAGTTCCAAAGGAGATTGTATCATACCGAGGAACCTAGTTCACCTCAAGATTCTGAAAGAAATTTCAAGAAGCAATGGGAACCAAGCTCTCCATCAGCACTGCTTTTCAGACCGGTGGGCAGACAGAGCGAGTAAATCAGATACTCGAGGATATGCTCCGTGCTTGTGTACTGGCGTACGGAGCCAAGTGGGAGGACTGCCTGCCATTTGCTGAGTTCTCCTACAACAACAGCTATCAGTCGAGTTCTCCTACAACAACAGCTATCAGTCGAGTCTTCAGATGGCACCATTTGAGGTGTTGTATGGACGCAAGTGCCGTACTCCCCTCAACTGGTCGGAAACCGGAGAAGGGCTAGTCTTTGGGCCAGACATTCTCCGTGAAGCAAAAGAGCAAGTTCAACTCGTCCGAGAGCGCCTCGAGACCGCCAAGACAAGACAGAAGAGCTACGCCGACTCTCACCGCCGAGAAGGGAGTTTCAACAATGGAGATCATGTCTATCTCCGAGTCACACCTCTTAAAGGAACCAAGCATTTCCACGTCAAAGGAAAGCTTGCACCAAGATAAATCGGCCCCTTCAAGATCACCGCAAGGCGAGGAGAAGTTGCCTATCAACTAGAGCTACCTTCCGAGCTATCAGATGTGCACAACATCTTTCACGTGTCACAACTCCGGAAGTGTCTTCAAGTACCCAACTGCCCCGACCTCTACAAGGACATCGACCATCAAGCCATCGACCTTCAGCCAGACCTCGCTTATCGTGGGAGGCCAGTTCGCATTTTGGATGAAGCGGAGCGTTGCACCCGAAGCCGCACCATCAAGTACTTCAAGGTTCTATGGAGCAACCACACTGAAGCAGAAGCAACCTGGGAGCGTGAAGACTATCTTAGATCTGAGTTCCCTTATCTTTTTAGCGCTTAGCCTAGGAATCTCGGTGACGAGATTCTTGTAAGGGGGGTAGGTCTGTCACACCCTGTATTTGTATCACTTTGCTATGCTTGGATTTATAAAATTTGAAACCAATTAAAAAAATTTGAGTGCATGCTTGTTTGAATTGTTTGCTTGTTTGGTTGATTATGTTTGGCACTCTTAGGCTCTACTCCTCTCCATATTCATCTTCCTTGGTCCAAACTTCTTGCCCAATGATCATACCATGTGTATAGTACCTAAAACTATTTTTATCAAAATTTATTTTGGCCAAAAAGGATTTATTCAAATTAGGTTTTCAGAAGCCCCTGAGTTGAGGTTTGTACTACAAGTCCTCAAATTGGGTGAATCCCTTTTCATCAATGACTTTATTTGGAACCTACTATATATATGACTTCCCAAAACCACCAAATATTAATTTTAAAGATTATTTTGCTATTTTATTTAAAGGCTTTTTCTTAAGGCCAGAAATGGTTTTTCATAGGGAATAATTATTTAAATGCTTTAAAAATAATTGAGAAAATTTAGGGAAACTCAGTGGACATATATTTTCCATATATATGAGTTTCAATACATGGTCATGTTCAAAATCATGGGCAAAACCCCTCAAAACCCTTTCTGCTTAAATCAAGCTTTTGAAATATTTCTATAAGAAATATTCTCAATAAATTCCAGGAAAATTCCCGAAAGACACACATGCCATATGTGATGATCTTGCAAAGTTTCCTCTCAATCCCCCTTTATTTGCTTCACCAAAATATCCCAAAACCATTCCTATCCAGAGCCAAATTTGAGTAACTTTACATTGTAAAGTTTCTTCCCTTGACCCCAAACTTTGTGGGCATGTGTTAAACCCTAAATAATGATACCACACCAAATGGTGGATTTGTGGGAAGTGAAATGCATGCCTAGATCTACAGAAATCTTATTCTGTTGATTTCTAGGGTTTTACAAAGTTACATTGTGAACTTTCTTCAATCAAGCTCAAACTTGGTGCTCAACCCTAATTCTAACCACCATTTGACCCTGTAAAGTCTTATGGCAAGCAAGGCCCATTTGCTTGCCCTAATCACCATCAAACACATTCTGCCAAAATGGTAAAACCTCTGTTTGACCCCCTTATACTGTTCTCCTTGGGTTCAAATTTTTACCACAGCCTTCTAGTATTGCATTGCACCTCCAGTAACTTTATCTGGCCAAGGCTCAATCATTATGGGGGGTAAAACCCCTGTTTCTCCTTCTGGGCAGCCTAAACAGGAGCTTCTCTCCTCCAATTTTCTTCTCCCTCCCCTCACCCTAGCTCCAGAGCATCCTAGGAGCATCTAAGCAACACCCAGGAGCTACTGGACAAGGTGGGGCACCCCAGAGCGCGCGGGCAACGGCAATGCCGGCCATTTGCACGCTCTGGAGCGCGCTACAGTGTGCTCCCGCACTGTAGCCGCACCCAACGCAAGCCTCCCGGTAGCCTAGGGATGTGGGGAGCTGTCCCCCGAGATGCCCTCGACGTCTGCAAACCGCGACCCTATCGGCCCCCTCCTCCTTCTCTCTCCGGCGGCCTCCCCCACGCATGCCCGACGCCGCCCATCTCGGCCAACCGCGGGGCTCGCACGCGCGCACGCCCCTGCCTCCCCTATTGCCTCCCCAAGTCGTGGACGAGCCCCAGGTGGACTGCAGTCACACCAGCTCCTCCCCCCGTGGCCTCTGGCCCCGGCCCCGAGCTCGCCGGCGCACCCGAGCCCGGTGGACTCGCGCCCCCTCTATTTAAGCCGCCCCCACACCTCTCTCTCCCCTCCGAACTCTACCTCTCCCCTCCAATCGCGCTCCAGAAGCCCCATCTCGACCTCCCCGTGCTCGAGCGCTCGAGGTCGACCGTAGCGCCGCCGCCTCGGTTCGCCGGCGTTCGCGCTGTAGGGACTTCCCTAGCCTCCTCTTTCCTTCGATCTGGAACCTCTGGACCTCCCTGACCCCGTTCCCCCTCTTGTCCTTCTCTGTTGCAGCGCGTAGCGATGGGGTCAAGCTCGACCCGAAGCACCGCCGGCGAACAAGAGCTCCCCGGCCCCCTCCTCCTCCACCAACCGACTGGCGACGAGGCCCTGAGCACGCCGGTGACTGCCGTTCGCCTCCCCGTGCCCTGTAGCCACCGGTGAGCCCCCTCGGCCTCCTCTGGCCCGAGGAAGGTGATGACAAGCGGGCCCCGCTTGTCATCCTCCCCCAGGTCTCCCGCCTCCCTCTCTCTCACTGACCGGCCTAGCCCACCGGTCAGGTTTAAATCGGCCACGCGCGCACGCCAGGCTCGCGCGGGTCGGCTCCGCTGGCTGGGCCGATTCGGCGAGCCGCTTTTGGCCCATTTGCCCGAACTAGTTTTTCTTTTTCTTTTCTTTGAAAATCCCAAAAATTCCACATGACAAATTATTTGTCCTATTGACATATTTCCAACTCCGCACATCTTAGAATATTCTATAGAATTTAATAGTGCCATTTTTATAAATTTTGGAAAATATTTTATGAACTAGTTTTATTTAAATGCTATTTTTAAATATTTTAGCCACTTTTAAAAATGGTTTTGAAAACCTTTTTCACCACAAAACCTTACACACTATCGGATTTTGGGCTCCGCAAAACCCTCAAGGTTCGAACACAGGGGCGTGTGCGAAGATTCCCTGCAGCTTCACCCTACCTAGCTTGCTACTCGATGGCTAAGACGATGAACTCGCACGATGACGAGGAAGAAGATGAACACAGTGGTTTACCCAGGTTCGGGCCACTGCGAAGCGTAATACCCTACTCCTGTTTGGTGGATTGCCTCTCGGGGAGGTGAGGTGGATGAACTAGTATAGTGTTTGGGAGCCTCGTGAGGGCGCTCCTGAGGAGTTCTCGGCCCTCTGCTCTCGTTGTGGTAATCGGTTCGTCGCCCCTCTCTACGGTGCAGCCTAGCCTCTATATATAGCGGTGGCCCGGGTCCTCTTCCCTTATCGCAATGGCGGGAAGGGATCCCACAACGGCCAAATTTGAAGGGGGACATGAGTACATCCCGCCCTGTCCAAAGGCGGTCTTCGCCTGCAAAGTAGCTGTCGACGACGCAGAGGTGCGCTCGGCGATGACATCCGTCCTGCGGGGCTCGTGGCCGTGGTCTTGTTGCACTGAAATGGAAACCTTTGGGGGGTGCTTTGGGAACCCGCGTACGTCCTTGCCTCCCTTGCACCAAAGGGGAAACTGCTCCACCTGGCGCGCTGGCGCCCGCCTGTCCTTCCTTGCGTCACCCTTGACTCCCGAGGCCGGGTCCTACGTAGAGATCTCTGCCGCTCCGGAGGGGGCCTGGGGAGGCCCATCCCCTGCCGGTCTTGATGCTGCTCCTCCTCGCGAGCCTTGGGTCCTCGCGAGGGCCTTGTCTTGAGTGGGGCTGTGTCTGGTTGTGCTTGGATAATGAAATGGGCCATGCCCTGGGCCGCGGGCAAGCAGGTCTGGGTACCCCCGTTCCCAGAACGCCGACAGTAGCCCCCGGGCCCAAGGCGTGCTCGAGCTGGCTTCCGGGCGAAGCCTTGAGGTCGGCCCGAAGCGCCGCAGGCCCCAAACGCCTACGGGCCAGGACTGGCGCGCGTCGTGCGGTTGATGTCGGGCGTCCTTCGTCCCTTTGGCCACCGCCCGAATCGACAAGAGTCTGACTTCCAGCGCCGAGCCATTATTGCCTTCCCCTTCTGCGCACCTGCTCTTGCTTCCCAGATCCCCGGCCCTAGCAGAGGCCTCTCCAGATCCGGCGTCGCTCTGCCCTCCTCCTTGCCGCTTCGGCTCCGCGAACTTCCCGATGGCTCCCGCCGGCAAGCAGAAGCCAGAGGCCCAGAGCTCGGCCTCCGCTCCCACCATACCGGCGCTTTCGGGGTCAACCATCTCCAAGGATGAAGACCTCGTCCCGGTGCTCCCATCGACGGCGGATGAGACCAACGAGTGGGGGTGGACCTTGATATGGGGCGGCTCCTCGGAGAAGGGGCCCTCATCCAAGGCGGTCTACCCCTTCTTTCTCCATAGCGTCTTCGCCGGGCTCGTCCCGCCCTTCTCCGCGTTCTTCACCACCATCCTCGACCACTACGGGATCCAATCCCTTCATCTCCAGCCCAACTCCATCCTGCTCTTGTCCGTCTTTGCCTTCTACTGCGAGGCTTTCGTGGGCGTGAGGCCTTCGGTGGCCCTCTTCCGCCATTTCTTTAGCTTGCGCGTTCATGACGACGCTCAGCGGTCAGCGTGCGTCTCCTTCGTCACGGTCCAGAGCGGCAACATGCTCTTGAAGGCCGGGAAGAAGGTGGAGAACTTCAGGCACCGCTGGGTCCTCATGGACCTCAAAGACACCAACCCCCAGTTGGATCTGCCGAAGGGGCTGCCGGAGAAGACCTCCGCATGGAGCTCCGCGAAGCATTCCGACTCCCGGGCCAAGCCCGTCCTGGAGCGGATTTCCCGCGATATCAGTGCCAGGAAGCTGACTGGGGGGATGATAGTGAAGGAGTTCCTGACGCAGCGCCTGGCGCCCCTCCAGTCCCATTCTCGGCCCTTGTGGAACTACCAGGGCAACGACGACAATCTCAGGCTTCGGTCCGCACGCATCACCTCCGAGGAACTGAACATGGCTGTGACGACCCTGCTCAACGGCGACCCCGGTGATCTCCCCGACGCCCACGCCCCGCTGTACTGCCGCGACGACGGGGCCGATCTGGCTGCAGCGACGCATGTCTTCAACGAAGTGGGGCTCTCCCCAGCTGAGGGCCTTGGTTCCCCGGTGATGGTGTCGTCCGGCGACACCACGGGCGGGGAGGATTCGGAGAAGACCGCCGATGTCGACCCGGCAGGGGCATCCCCCCCGTCGCAGAGCACGCTCCTGCGTGACCTCGAGGACGACGATGATGTCAGTGAAGTTTCCGCTGCGGGTTCCCCACGTCCCGCCAAGGCCCCAGGGGGTTAGGACCGGACCCTCGTGCCACACAGTCCGCCTGCGTGTCGACCCCCGGGAAGCGCGAAGCGGGGTCTTCTTCGGTGTGCCCTGCCTCTGCCGGCGGGGCGGTTGAAGCGCCGGCCTCGCCCCCACCTGAATCGCAGCTCACAGGCAAGGCGGGTGAGGCCGGGGCCATGGCGGTCCCTCCGGCGGCTGCCCTTGCGGACAGCGCTTTTGCACCCCCACGTGGTTGTGCCCTCACCGAGAAAGGCGAGGGCGCCCCCGTTGTTGCCGGAGAGGAGAGGAAGAGGAAGTGGGTCGACGTTGAAGAGTAAATGATCCGGCTCGGCCTTGGTCGCCCGCCGGTAGCTTGTGTATTGATGACCTTCCTTTGCTTGGTAACCAGGAACGCCGCCATGCTGAAGATGAGGAAGAAGAAGGCGGGCGTAAAGCCGATGGCGCCTTCCGACGCGCCGCCCGCTACTGCCGTCCTGCCGTCGCCTGTCGAGGCGCCTGCTGCCGAGGGGGTGGGGTCTCCCGAGGCAACCCCCCTGGTCATCGTTGCGGAGCCCCCTGAGCCCCCAATGCCGGTTGGCGAGATCGCTCCTGCCCTCGAGGGCGCTGCGGTGCCGCTGTCCGGAGGGCCAGCCCCTGAGGGCCTGCCGCCCGTCGATCCGTCTGTGTCCGTGGTCGCCGCGCGGCCTCCGGAGCCTCCTGCTCCTCGTGCTGCTGTCTCCCCGGGGACGTCTCCCGCGATCGCATAGGGGACTCCTCCGGAGGAGGCCTTGATGCCTTTGTCGCGCGGCCTCGACGTCCTCGACGGGGCCTTCACCGTTCTGGGTCAAGTTCGGGGTGCCCTCGGGGGTACCGACGATCGCCTCGCGAGTGGGCGCCTAGGGCTCCTCTCCGGGTGGCTCCAGGCTGACGCCTCTGCTGTGGCGATTTGGGGTCAGGCCGAGGCTGCCGCGGCGAAGAGCGAGAAGGAAGCCGCGTATTCCAGGGCAGCCCGCGAGGAGGCACTGGATGAAGCACCGTCTGCTACCAGGCACTGTGAAGAGGTGGAGGCCTGCCTGAAGGCCCTCCAGGTGGAGAAGTCCGAGCTTGCGGAGCAGTTGCGCCAGCAGGAGGAAAACCTCAGGGCCCGCGTGGCCAAGCTTGCTACTCGAGACTCCGAGCTATCCCAGGTGGCGACCCGCTAGGCCGCAGAGCGGGAGCGCCTGGACGCGCAGGAGAAGGAAGTCGCTTGAAGAAGGCCCTGCTCGACACCAGGGAGAAAACTCTTGCCGCGGCTGAGGAGAAAAAGGCTACGGAGCTGAGCGCCTTTCCCACCGTCGAGCTCAAGCTTCGCCAAGCACTCCACTCCCTCTGCCGGGATGGGTTCGCGGAGCCCCTAGCGGCTGCAGAGAGCGGCTTTGCGGGGTGGAAGCGATCTTGGAGAGCGAGTGCCGCGACCTCTTTTCTGAGGCCGCAACACGCGTCTTCAGCCATCTCCATCTTCGCGAGCCGGGGTTTGACTTTGACTCCGTGATCTGCCCGGTCGCCCCCGAGGCCCGCGTCAGTGCTGCGGCGGCAGTGAAGGGCGCCGTGGAGATGCTGGTGAATAGGTTCGCCCGCGTCACCGTTCCTCCGCCTTCTGACGCTGCAGGGGTTAGTGGCGAAGAAGACGACGCCAGCGATGTCGACGACGAGTCCCCCGGAGACGGGACGAGTGGTGGCGGCTCCTCCTGATCCCTCTTCCTTGTTTCTTTCCTGCAATGTCCATCGTGCCTCGTGGAGGCGTTAAACTTGTTTGTAGCCGTGAAAACTTTTAATGCTTGTAATAACTACTGAACTGTGTGATTGCTTTCTTTGCCTCATTTCCTTCTTGCTTGCTGTGATGCTCTGCGTCGGCAGGGCCTGGCCCCGCGCATACCTCAGCCGCAGTTGGGCCGTCCGGATCACCAAGGATGGTTCCAAGGGGTGAGGGGCTACGGGGCTAGTGAGGCTCCTGAGTCGCGATGCTCAGGAGTCCCCCTTGACGTACGAGCAGCCCTCATGAAGGGAACATGGTGAAGATTGGGCTAACTTGGGAATTTCGAACACCTTGCGCTCTGCGTCGGCAGGGCCCGGCCCCGCACATACCTCAGCCACCGTTGGGCCATCCAGATCACCAAGGACGGTTCCAAGGGGTGAGGGGCTACAGGACCAGTGAGGCTCCTGAGTCGCGATGCTCAGGAGTCCCCCTTGACGTGCGAGCTTCAGCGTCCTCCTTAGGGGTTTTTTTAGTGCTTTGAGCTCTGCATCGGCAGGGCCCGGCCCCGTGCATACCTCAACCGCCGTTGGGCCGACCGGATCACCAAGGACGGTTCCAAGGGGTGAGGGGCTACGGGACCAGTGAGGCTCCTGAGTCGTGATGCTCAGGAGTCCCCCTTGACGTACGAGCGGCTCCCATACCTTTCCTTGCCAGCTTTTCCTGAGATGGGCGTGTGAAGACCAGGTTTGGCAGACCTAGGAAGGTGGCGTGTACCAGGCTAGGCCCGGAAGTAGCCCGCGTGCAGCCCCCTCACGCGTACATCCCTAGGGAACGCAGCAAGAAGGGGGCCACTAGGGGGCTTCCTGAGGTTGGATGCAGCCGCTGGGGCGCCCTCAGTTGTTTATCCCCCGCACGGGGCGTGGGGCTTCCACATTGCGTTGGCATAGTCATTGGTGGACCGTGTTGACCGCCAGCTCAAGGTTGTGGCTTCCACATTGCGTGGGCATAGTCAATTGTGGACCGTGTTGACCGCTAACACGGAGCTGTGGCTTCCACATTGCATGGGCATAGTCATTGGTGGACCGTGTTGACTGCCAGCACGGAGCTGTGGCTTCCACATTGCGTGAGCATAGTCATTGGTGGACCGTGTTGACCGCCAGCACGGAGTTGTGGCTTCCACATTGCGTGGGAAGGAACCCCTCCGCGTCCTCGGGGGGCTCCGGGCGTGTACAGCCCATTGAGTTCGTACGCGTGGCTTGCACGGCAGAACTGGGAGGTGTATCTGGGAGCTCGCGAGGGCGCTTTTGCCTCACGAGGTCCCTACCTCAAAGGCGGTGTCAGGACCGGTTTTCCAGGATATTAATTTCCCAGTAAATGGCCCTTGTGCTCACCAGCCCCAGGATTACTGTTAGCTGATGAGACACAATCTTGATACAGAAATTCCAAGCAAAATACAAAATATGCAGTACAAGACCATTCTGGTCTATGAGTACAACAAAAGGTTTCTAGTGGTTGATGGCAGAAGTGGTTTGCAGATCATTAGTGTCTATGGGACTCCATTTCCCACAGGAACAGCTAACCTGGATAACTCCTATCTTCGCGAGGCTGCTATCATCGTTGCCTAGGTTCTGGGCTGTCGTCGTTGCGCTCCTCCCCAGGCAAGAAATCTGGCCAAGACAATAGCCAGGGACAAGCCAGTGAGTACTTTGAATGTACTCGCAAACATTATGAACATAAGTATAATATAGCAGATGATAATCATGCACTGAAATATTCCATGATCACTTAGTTAGTCACGAAATAAAATCCGTGACGCACGCAAGCATGTGATTCACATTAAACATGAATAAGCAATCAGAGAATAAAAATAAAATAAACCGATCGGGTGTCTGAAGCGACGCCTCGAAAGGAGAATAGTATAAGGCATGCCATAGTCGGGCGTCTGAGCGACATCACATAAAGGGCTTATAAGGAAAATAAATAACAAGCATGCCACAGTCGGGCGTCTGAGCGACACCACATAAAGGGCTTATAAGGAAAATAAATAACAAGCATGCCACAGTCGGGCGTCTGAGCGACACCACATAAAGGGCTTATAAGGAAAATAAATAACAAGCATGCCATAGTCGGGCGTCTGAGCGACACCACATAAAGGGCTTATATAAGAATAATCACAACGAGTTTCCAGGAGGTAGAACCATCCCAAGGATACTCAATAATACAAAAAAAATGGTTAGTCCACAATAATAATAGTCATAATCATCATTTGTCACACGTCATGATCAATGTTCCGGTTTAGAAGTTTTTCCTCCGAAGACTGACACTAAGACCGACACTTAACCCATCCCAGACTGTAGTCCTTAACCGCGGACACGGCTATTCGAATAGATATAAACTCTGCTGAGGGTGTACTCTTTACCCACAAGTAAAGGATTCCTTTAGTCCACCGGGACTAATTCCGATTACAGTCTTTGAATTGAAAACACACCTGACCCGCACATACCAGCTTCACTTACCGGAGTCTGGAATCACCCACAACACCTGTTAAGCAAAACTCTAAGTGGGGAGGCTACAACCTCGACTAGCATGGGATCACAAAATTTATACCGCGCGCAAACTAGGGGAGCTACCCCTTTGGCTCCAACCGAACACCCATTCCCCCGGACCAAGTGACATGCCTACCAGGGGCCACTGGTATCTTTCACTATGGCCTCTCTGTACGGTGTGTGCCAAGAAAGGGGTTGACAACTTACTGGACCGTACCCTACCTGCGGCAGGGACAAGTGGTAGTACGGAACAAGTATGGGGGTTACTGGAACAAGACTCGATCTACGGTCGACTCAGGAGGTTTATGTGTTTCCTGCATGATTAGCATAACAAATATATTTCACTCCAACAGACAGAATCACCACTCATCCTACCTCACCATGCCTTACTGATCATTCTCGTTTTCAACGAAATATCAGTATCACGCTCCTGTCTACCCGGGACGGAGACTTCTTCGGATTCCTTCCGGTAGGCATGAAAGGCATACGAGGGTGAATACTGTCATAAGCATTTAGATTCCAACAGCAAGGAATTTCTATCATGCACTCAAGAGCATAATCACAACGTCACATAAAATAATGCATGCTTCAGGTTAACTTGGTCTTGTAGTCACATTAAACAACACCCAACAAATATTATACCAGGGATCAGAATGCTTGCCTTCAAGTTGTGGAGAGGTAGAGTGCATCTTAAAACTTTCGAAAGTTTTCTCCTCTCTTTAATTCCTATTTTGAGAAATATTCAAATTAACACATAAATTGAAAACAGTACAAAAAGTTGTCTCGGAAATTTTCAAATAAATATGAAAATAAACTAGATGAAATTTGAGAGAGGTAGGAAAAAGAATCAAATCAATCGGAGTTTTATTTTAAAAGATATAGCTAGTCAAAGTATGGTCAAAATTCTGTTTTTAATTAAAACAGAAAAAAGGAAAACGGCTCGAGGGGGAATACGCTTTCCAGAACAGAAAACGTATCCCAAAGAAATACGCTTGCGCGAGGAGAAAATGGTTCAGAGATAAAATACGCTAGCGAGAAGAGGAGACGTACTTCTGCGATTACGCTTTCACTTAAGCCAGCGCGGGCCGTCGCTGGGTCACTGACAGTGGGTCCATCGGGCCCACTGGTCAGGTTTGACCAGTCGCCCGCGCCTCCTTCCTCCTGTGGCAGAGACGGGGCGCGTCTCCGGCGATCATCGCCGGCAAACGGCGGCTCCCCACGGGGTTCCGAGGGCGGGGATGGATCAGCGGCTCTAGGGCGATCCTCCCAGTGGTCGAGAGAGTCGCAGGGGCGAAGGGGGTCGCCGGCGGCGAGCTCTGCGGCGGACGGCATCCTCGGGAACAAAATGGGTCTTGGCCTACGGTGGCTCCCAGTCGAAGCTGAGAGGTGGGGTGGCTCCGCGGGGTTGAGGGGAGGCTAACGGTGGCAAAGGGGTCACGAGGGAGGCCCTGGTCATGGTGAATTTGACCGGGGAGTTGCGGCGGCCGAAGCTACCGGAGACGAAGAGGACGACCTCTTGGTCTCAAATGGCTCCTCCGGTGGGTTCCTGCGGTTCACTGGAGAGCTCGTGCTCTAGCTGGAGGCTCGGGATGCTCTATTTATAGCACGGCTAGGTCAGTTCCGCTGCGATAGAGGATAAGCTCGGCGGCCGACCGCCTCTGTGGCTGCAGGGCGACATGGCGATGGCCGGAGCTAGCGGACGCGCTCGAGGATGAGAACGGCCTGTTCCAGTGGGCAGCTGGCGAGCGGTTGTGGCTTGGGCGGTGCCGTCCGCGGCAAGCTCTGGCGGCGGCAGTGGCTGCTTGCAGGGGCGGCGACGAGCTGCAGAGGGGAAAGGCTGGTTGGGTCTTGGCACGTCGCGGCAAAACCAGGAGCCAGGGGAGATGAATTGGAACTAGCGGGGGAGGCGGCACTGGTCGCGGCGGCTCGGGCGCGCTCGTGCAAAACGTGCGCTCTGGATGCGCCCAGAGCACGCACGCAAGGTGCTCGATGATATGCCAGTGCTTGCTAGGAGTCTTGGGTGATGCTGCAAATTAACAGGATGGTTAGGGTGCAAGTAATAAGCCTAATGGACATGGTTGTAGGGTCAGGGGATCAAGTGCACAAAGTAATCACAGAACTATGTCAAAATTGGCCAGACACACAAGGTGTTCGGTGAAATGCCATGGCTACCAAGAGCATCTTGCTGGCCACCAAAATCCCCAGATTTAAGTCTCTTTGGATGCTAAGCATGATGGCATGGTTGGTTTGAGAACAACATAAAATTGTTAAAGCAAGTTTTGCAAAACTACCGTTCTGTACAGAAACTGTTGGCTAAGATTGCATGAGTCAAAAGTATTCCAATGGGTCCAATTTCCTGGACTTAAGGGTTTGATAGGGTGGACTATAAGCAGGAAAAATACCAAGGGAAATAGGGCAAGATAAAATGGGGTTGCAGTACAAACTACCAAACTGGACCAGAATGAAGATGAGGATGGTTTGATCAAATATTCCAAAGAACCCAAATGGATTTTTGCATAAACCTGAGTTATATACCTCTACTGACATCCCCAAATTTTTATGGAATTTTTAAAGAAATATTTAAATAGGTTGTAGTGCAAACTTCAAACTGAACCAGATTTGAAAGCTTGAAGCGGAGCTCAAAATTTACAAATGGACAAGCTGGGTTTTTGCATAAAAGTCATCCAGGGACATCACATGACTTCTAAAAATCTTTGTGGAATTTATAGATGGAGTTATAAAATAGTTGTAGTGCAAATGAGGCTCTTAAAAGGGTTAAAATGCTACTAATGCATTAAAACTTGGCAAATTTTATTTAAAAAATAATAATTCCACTGGTTTTAATAAGTGCAATAAAAATGATTGAATAAACATTCGAGCCACGCAACATTATTCAAAAGTTTCAAAAAGGACAGAAGAATTTTTTGAAAATTCAGACAAAAGGAGTGGTTCTGAGATCACAAGAAAATCCAGAAAGAAAATTTTTTAATGTCCTGGCAAAATTTTAATTAACAAAACATGGTTAAAATTTTGGGGTGTTACAACACTACCCCCCTTAAGAAAAATCTCGTCCTCGAGATTTGCTAAGGACGGTTTCAAAAATAATACTTACACATAATTGAAATTAAACAATTTATTCATTGCACAAACTTAGGATACAACGCATAAGCTGCAACACATAAATAAACGCTAGGCTAACAAACATAGTAGTGGCGTCTATGGCGCAAATGTAAAATATGCTGGGTCCTGAGAAAATGTCTCCGGCACTGGGACACATTCTTCTTCTATCGGAGGAAGCGGATTGACAAGTCGAAGAACGCGCCTTTCCTGGTCTGGCCTCAGGGGTCCGCCAATGGCGATCTGAGGATTTAAATCAGCGAGTCTCTGGAGATAACTCATTACTCGCTGGGTCAAATGCTCTTGTGCGATGACGTACTGGGCAAGATTGGCCAGTACTGGGTCCCTCTCTATTCATCCACCGGGAAAAGAGGCTACTTCTCCGGGTGCTGCACGACTCGGAAAGTAAATATACCCCCTTTCGCTGGCATAGGGTACTGCAAAGCGAAGACGAGCAATTGCTTCGTACGCAGCAGCTTCTATGGCCATTTGCGGAGTCGGCATAGATCTCCCCACGAAAGAGACTTCCGTGGGATCTTGGTTTGGGTTTGCGGGAGGGATGTGTACTACTGCCCAATATTTCAAGGCGACTGGGGTGATCCTTGCTTTGAGCTGCTCGTACTGGGGTGGATGGGTAGAACTCATGGTACTGCAGGTGAAATCCCACAATATCTTAACAAAACTGCCTGGGGTCGCATCTGGAGTTCTCAGATGAATGCTAGGGCTCGGCATGGCAAAAAAAATGGCGGTGAGGGTTGTGCACAAAGTGAGGGACGCCTCGCAGGGTCACGGAGGGTCCTCTTATAAAGCAATGGAGCTGGGTTACCTACCACGGTGTGGGGGCAAATTAGTCTTGTCGGATTTGCTCTATGGGGGTCGGGGTCAACGCCACAGATACACATATCTCACAAAGGTGACGTATTACTGTGTCGACGTCTGTTTTTGGGTAGCTACGCCTGAGATATAATATGCAACTGAACGCCAACATACTTATATGCGGATACTATTAAAATAATGGCATGCAAACAAACTGCATTTATTCATGGCGACTACAAGGTCACACAATTACAAGGCGTAGAATACTAAGACTCGGTACTACTCGAGTGTCTTAGTCTACCTCGTTAATATCTAAACGAGCGTGCCTTGTGGATGTCAAGGCTTCTCCATGGGCTTCTCCGTCGGAGTATGCTGGCTGGGGTTGAGGATCTACAGGGTCGGGGTAGCGATGATGGCCATCGCGGGGGTTGGTGGTCACAATCCCGTTGGAGCGTGTCCCCACAATGCGACGGAGCTCCTCCAGGGATACAAATGCGTTACGGTCGGTTGCTGGGGCAGACCTCAAGGTCTCAATCGGCTGTCCGAACAGCACGACTGGGTTGTCGGTGTCGGACGCATCTTCTCCTCTTGCCGGGGCTCGACGGGCAAGTTCTCCACGAGCTGCGAGCAGATCAAGAGTGACCTGATCGAACAATGCCTCTAGTGCGCCTACATAGCGCACAAGATGCAGCAAGGCAGGGTCTGTCTCGTCGTCTCCGTTGGCAACCTGGGGTGGCCTACTATACCCATCACGGCTGGGATAGTAGTAGAACGAGCTGCAGTTAACTCTTGGCGACAGGTGCCGGAGTTGAACTATAGCCTCTCGAGCGGCCAGCTGGATGGCTTGTGGCTCAAAGGAAGTTGTCCTTCCGGCGAACCTGTAGGGGCGTTCTGGCGCCATACCCCTACCATAGATGTGCACCGTGGCCCAGAATTGACGACTCTCACCGCTCCTGAGCCCTTGGTACACCACATATTCTGGGGGCTCTTCTATTGCAAAGGCACGACGGGTGAGGTTTGCTAGCACGGTCACAAAACCTCCTAGGTTGGTTGCTGTGGTCTCATTGTGCACAATGGGGCCAGGCATCTTGGCTTGGTTCTGGGATAGAGGTGTGCTGTGTTGGGTTGGGGCTAACGTTCCTTTTATAGAAAAAGGGAACGAAGTCTTCCGTCGCACGCTTGCGAATGGGACAACAAAGGTGTCGGTCACGGGTGCGTGATCGACGGGCTAGGCTGATAAGTTGGGCACCGATTGCCAAAAGGTGTCGGGGTCACTGTGTGGCTATCATATACGAGAAGCTTGGCGGTGGTTAGGTTAGGGCCTAATGGGTGGGTTAACCTAGGTTTATCGACCTGGCTAAGATAGGATTAGCCAATGGTCAGCCTGGCTCTGATACCAAGGTTGTCAGGACCGGTTTTCCAGGATATTAATTTCCCAGTAAATGGCCCTTGTGCTCACCAGCCCCAGGATTACTGTTAGCTGATGAGACACAATCTTGATATAGAAATTCCAAGCAAAATACAAATATGCATACAAGACCATTCTGGTCTATGAGTACAACAAAAGGTTTCTAGTGGTTGATGGCGGAAGTGGTTTGCAGATCATCAGTGTCTATGGGACTCCATTTCCCACAGGAACAGTTGACCTGGATAACTCCTATCTTCGCGAGGCTGCTATCATTGTTGCCTAGGTTCTGGGCTGTCGTCGTTGCGCTCCTCCCCAGGCAAGAAATCTGGCCAAGACAATAGCCAGGGACAAGCCAGTGAGTACTTTGAATGTACTCGCAAACATTATGAACATAAGTATAATATAGCAGATGATAATCATGCACTGAAATATTCCATGATCACTTAGTTAGTCACGAAATAAAATCCGTGACGCACGCAAGCATGTTATTCACATTAAACATGAATAAGCAATCAGAGAATAAAAATAAAATAAACCGATCGGGTGTCTGAAGCGACGCCTCGAAAGGAGAATAGTATAAGGCATGCCACAGTCGGGCGTCTGAGCGACACCACATAAAGGGCTTATAAGGAAAATAAATAACAAGCATGCCACAGTCGGGCGTCTGAGCGACACCACATAAAGGGCTTATAAGGAAAATAAATAACAAGCATGCCACAGTCGGGCGTCTGTGCGACACCACATAAAGGGCTTATAAGGAAAATAAATAACAAGCATGCCACAGTCGGGCGTCTGAGCGACACCACATAAAGGGCTTATATAAGAATAATCACAACGAGTTTCCAGGAGGTAGAACCATCCCAAGGATACTCAATAATACAAAAAAAATGGTTAGTCCACAATAATAATAGTCATAATCATCATTTGTCACACGTCATGATCAATGTTCCGGTTTAGAAGTTTTTCCTCCGAAGACCGACACTAAGACCGACAGTTGACCCATCCCAGACTGTAGTCCTTAACCGCGGACACGGCTATTCGAATAGATATAAACTCTGCAGAGGGTGTACTCTTTACCCACAAGTAACGGATTCCTTTAGTCCACCGGGACTATTTCCGATTACAGTCTTTGAATTGAAAACACACCTGACCCGCACACACCAGCTTCACTTACCGGAGTCTGTAATCACCCACGACACCTGTTAAGCAGAACTCTAAGTGGGGAGGCTACAACCTCGACTAGCATGGGATCACAAAATTTATACCGCGCGCAAACAAGGGGAGCTACCCCTTCGGCTCCAACCGAACACCCATGCCCGCGGACCAAGTGACATGCCTACCAGGGGCCACTGGTATCTTTCACTATGGCCTCTCTGTACGGTGCGTGCCAAGAAAGGGGTTGACAACTTACTGGACCGTACCCTACCTGCGGCAGGGACAAGTGGTAGTACGGAACAAGTATGGGGGTTATTGGAACAAGACTCGATCTACGGTCGACTCAGGAGGTTTATGTGTTTCCTGCATGATTAGCATAACAAATATATTTCACTCCAACAGACAGAATCACCACTCATCCTACCTCACCATACCTTACTGATCATTCTCGTTTTCAACGAAATATCAGTATCACGCTCCTGTCTACCCGGGACAGAGACTTCTTCGGATTCCTTTCGGTAGGCATGAAAGGCATACGAGGGTGAATACTGTCATAAGCATTTAGATTCCAACAGCAAGGAATTTCTATCATGCACTCAAGAGCATAATCACAACGTCACATAAAATAATGCATGCTTCAGGTTAACTTGGTCTTGTAGTCACATTAAACAACACCCAACAAATATTATACCAGGGTTCAGAATGCTTGCCTTCAAGTTGTGGAGAGGTAGAGAGCATCTTAAAACTTTCGAAAGTTTTCTCCTCTCTTTAATTCCTATTTTGAGAAATATTCAAATTAACACATAAATTGAAAACAGTACAAAAAGTTGTCTCGGAAAATTTTCAAATAAATATGAAAATAAACTAGATGAAATTTGAGAGAGGTAGGAAAAAGAATCAAATCAATCGGAGTTTTATTTTAAAAGATATAGCCAGTCAAAGTCTGGTCAAAATTCTGTTTTTAATTAAAACAGAAAAAAGGAAAACGGCTCGAGGGCGAATACGCTTTCCAGAACAGAAAACGTATCCCAAAGAAATACGCTTGCGCGAGGAGAAAATGGTTCAGAGATAAAATACGCTAGCGAGAAGAGGAGACGTACTTCTGCGATTACGCTTTCACTTAAGCCAGCGCGGGCCGTCGCTGGGTCACTGACAGTGGGTCCATCGGGCCCACTGGTCAGGTTTGACCAGTCGCCCGCGCCTCCTTCCTCCTGTGGCAGAGACGGGGCGCGTCTCCGGCGATCGTCGCCGGCGAACGGCGGCACCCCACGGGGTTCCGAGGGCGGGGATGGATCAGCGGCTCTAGGGCGATCCTCCCGGTGGTCGAGAGAGTCGCGGGGGCGAAGGGGGTCACCGGCGGCGAGCTCTGCAGCGGACAGCATCCTCGGGAACAAAATGGATCTTGGCCTACGGTGGCTCCCAGTCGAAGCTGAGAGGTGGGGTGGCTCCGCGTGGTTGAGGGGAGGCTAACGGTGGCAAAGGGGTCACGAGGGAGGCCCTGGTCATGGTGAATTTGACCGGGGAGTTGCGGCGGACGAAGCTACCGGAGACGAAGAGGACGACCTCTTGGTCTCAAATGGCCCCTCCGGTGGGTTCCTGCGGTTCACTGGAGAGCTCGTGCTCTAGCTGGAGGCTCGGGATGCTCTATTTATAGCACGGCTAGGTCGGTTCCGCTGCGGCAGAGGATAAGCTCGGCGGCCGACCGCCTCTGTGGCTGCAGGGCGACGTGGCGATGGCCGGAGCTAGCGGACGCGCTCGAGGATGAGAACGGCCTGTTCCAGAGGGCAGCTGGCGAGCGGTTGTGGCTTGGGCGGTGCCGTCCGCGGCAAGCTCTGGCGGTGGCAGTGGCTGCTTGCGGGGGCGGCGACGAGCTGCAGAGGGGAAAGGCTGGTTGGGTCTTGGCGCGTCGCGGCAAAACCAGGAGCCAGGGGAGATGAATTGGAACTAGCGGGGGAGGCGGCACTGGTCGCGGCGGCTCGGGCGCGCTCGTGCAAAACGTGCGCTCTGGATGCGCCCAGAGCACGCACGCAAGGTGCTCGATGATATGCCAGTGCTTGCTAGAAGTCTTGGGTGATGCTGCAAATTAACAAGACGGTTAGGGTGCAAGTAATAAGCCTAATGGACATGGTTGTAGGGTCAGGGGATCAAGTGCACAAAGTAATCACAGAACTATGTCAAAATTGGCCAGACACACAAGGTGTTCGGTGAAATGTCATGGCTACCAAGAGCATCTTGCTGGCCACCAAAATCCCCAGATTTAAGTCTCTTTGGTTGCTAAGCATGATGGCATGGTTGGTTTGAGAACAACATAAAACTGTTAAAGCAAGTTTTGCAAAACTACCGTTCTGTACAGAAACTGTTGGCTAAGATTGCATGAGTCAAAAGTATTCCAATGGGTCCAATTTCCTGGACTTAAGGGTTTGATAGGGTGGACTATAAGCAGGAAAAATACCAAGGGAAATAGGGCAAGATAAAATGGGGTTGCAGTACAAACTACCAAACTGGACCAGAATGAAGATGAGGATGGTTTGATCAAATATTCCAAAGAACTCAAATGGATTTTTGCATAAACCTGAGTTATATACCTCTACTGACATCCCCAAATTTTTATGGAATTTTTAAAGAAATATTTAAATAGGTTGTAGTCCAAACTTCAAACTGAACCAGATTTGAAAGCTTGAAGCGGAGCTCAAAATTTACAAATGGACAAGCTGGGTTTTTGCATAAAAGTGATCCAGGGACATCACATGACTTCTAAAAATTTTTGTGGAATTTATAGATGGAGTTATAAAATAGTTGTAGTGCAAATGAGGCTCTTAAAAGGGTTAAAATGCTACTAAATGCATTAAAACTTGGCAAAAAAAATTTAAAAAAAATAATTCCACTGGTTTTAATAAGTGCAATAAAAATGATTAAATAAACATTCGAGCCACGCAACATTATTCAAAAGTTTCAAAAGGAGAGAAGAATTTTTTGAAAATTTAGACAATAGGAGTGGCTCTGAGATCACAAGAAAATCCAGAAAGAAATTTTTTTAATTTCCTGGCAAAATTTTAATTAACAAAACATGGTTAAAATTTTGGGGTGTTACAGGCGGTTTGCGCCTGAGTCTTCTCGTAGGTGGCGCCGTCTGAGGTCCTGCAGACTTCTTTTTCTTCACGAGTGAGGCAGGTTGGGAACCCTTTTGACACTCTACGTCTACAGGCCCCTGTCCCGCACATTTCCCAACCACCGTAGTGTACGACCGGATCACCAAGGACGCAACTACGAGGTCAGGCCTCGACACCCTTGATGCCGACCGAATCACCAAGGACGACATCAAGGGGCGAGTGGCTATATGACCGGTAAGGCCCCTGAGGCGCGATGCTCAGGAGCCCCCTTTGACGCTCAAGCGGCTCTACGTCGGCAGGTCCCAGTCCCGCACATTTCCCTGCCACCGTAGTGTACGACCGGATCACCAAGGACGCAACTACGAGGCGAGGCCTCGACACCCCTGACGCCGACCGGATCACCAAGGACGACATCAAGGGGCGAGTGGCTATATGACCGGTAAGGCTCCTGAGGCGCGGTGCTCAGGGGCCCCCTTTGACGCTCGAGCGACCCCCATTCCGTCCTGCCGTCTACTGCCTCAGGAGGCCCTGGGGCCTCCCGAGACTCCATGCTGTGGTGCCTTGCCGTGGTCGGAGCCCCCGAGCGGGGGTCGACTGCCCAAAGATGCAAGTCCTTGAGGTGACAGGGCCTTGCTATCCAGTTCCGAGGTGCCTCGGGGAGGGCCGTAGCGCACGGCCCCTTGCGAAACACCAACTCAGAAAGGGTGGCGCGGCGACATTTGCGCCGGCAAAGAGCCGTGCAGGCAAGGTAAAATGTTAGGAAACAGATCATATGCATGAGGAACTATTGAAATATGCGTAAATGAGGCAGCTGCAGGGGTATGCCCTAATTGCCTGAGGATAATGTGGCCTGATGGGCGCCCTCAAACGGAGTAAACCAAAAAGTTACCTGGCAACGGCCAACAAAAAGTCACCTGGCGGCCATGCCGCTGAAGAGCCGAGGCTGCCGTTGTAGCCTGATCTCACACCTCCACGAGCGCGACCCTCATGGGCCCGTCTTCTCCCGGGGCTCGGGACCTTCGCTCGGTCTGAGCATCTCCTCCAACTCCTTGCCGCGCCCCGCCAGGCAAGGTATGAGCATGGCCCGGGCAAGGCGCTGGAACGTGACGCCTGCGTTTGCCAGGCCGAAGGGCATGCGGACATAGTTGTGCGGGTAGATCCATCCATGATCGGCACGCGTTGTCCAAAGGGGGCCCTAGGACGCGGCCCTGTTGATCGCGAGCGGGTTGACGCAGACGCGCGGCTGGTCGACCGGGCCGACGATGGTGGCTGCGATTGGTGGTGTTGGGCAGTCTCCGCCTTGCGTGGCCTGTGCTTCCTGAAGCTCCTCGATCGCTCTGATGACGGACTCTTGCGAGCTTGGCACCATGCTCTGTGCTCCCGGCTCGAGCAGACGCGCGTCAGGGCGCGCCTCCAAGTTGTGCCCGAGCGCCTCCCTTGTCTCACCGGCCAAGCCAGCAGCTCCCCAGATGGGAGCCCCCGGGCCCGACCCAAGAGGGGCGCCAAGTGCGCTTTCCTATGCGATGGGAGGTGGGGCCCCGTCCCTGGGCGCAGAGCCCGAGGCTCCGGGACGCCTCGCGGGAAGGAGCTGCTTCTTCTTCTTGCGTGCGTCCTCACGAGGCAGGGCGTCTTCCTCGTCGTCCGATCATTCGGCGGTCGCGGCGCGGTAAGCGCGCTCGAGGGAGCAGACAGCATCCTTCTCATCGCAAGCGACGGTGATGACGCCGCCACTCCCTGGCATCTTGAGGACGTTGTAGCCGTGGTGAGTCACCGCCATGAACTTGGCGAGTGCCGGGTACCTAAGGATCGCGTTGTACGGGAGGTGGATGTGTGCGACGTCGAAGACGATGACCTCGGTGTGGTAGTTCTCGCGTCCACCGAAGGTGACGGGTAGGCGCACTTGCCTGATGGGGACGGTGGACCCGTCTGTGACTCCTGAGAAGGGCTTGGTCGGCATGAGTTGTTCGTACGGTACTTGGAGCGTCTCGAAGGTCTCAATGGAGAGGACATTGAGCCCCGCTCCACTGTCGATGAGGGTCTTGGTGACGAGGACGTTGCTGATGGTTGGAGTACACAGCATGGGGAGCTTGCCGGCCATGGCCGAGCACCTGAGCTGATCCCTCGAGTCGAAGGTAATGGCAATCTGGGACCACTTGAGGGGACGCATTGCTTCAGGCCTTGGGAGAGCCGCGTTCACCTCCCGCGTGAATTGCTTGAAGACGCGGTTCGACGCCGGGGCCTGGGCGCCGCCCAGGATACAGGCTACCGCCCTGACCTCCTGGAAGCCCCCAGCCCCAGCGTCTTGCCTGTCCTCTTCCTTCCTCCTGGGTGGCGGCGGTAGTGGTGGTAGGCCGGCCTCACGAGGACGTGCCTCACGAGGCTGGCCGTGGCGTGACCCCTCCGGAGGGTCATCGCGCCAGCGATCCTCCCGAGCCTGATCGCACCAGCGGTCGTCCCGAGCTTGATCGCGCCAGCGGTCCTCCTGAGGCTGATCGCGCCACCCTTGACGCGGTTCCCGGTTGTCCCAACGGCCTCCACCGCGGCCTCCGCCGCGTCCGAAGCCACGGTCAGCGCGTCCAGGGCGCCTGCCAAAGTGTTCGGTGCGGACCAGCCTGAGTTCCTGCCAGTCGGCGGTGTCGTGGTTGTTTGTGCCATGGAAGATGCAGGTCGGTCTTCCCCCTGCGGGGTGTTCTTCACGCCGGCTACGCTTCGCCTCAGGCTCGGCCGCAAGCACCACTGGGGCCTTGCGCTTCGCCTCCTTGGCCTTGGTCTTCTTTTCCTCCGGCTCTGCCGCCGGAGGCCCGCAGAGCGACAGGCGGCCCTCTTCAGCCTTGGCGCACCTGTTCGCCAGATTGAATGTCTCCAGGGCTGAGCACAGTTCGTCGTTCATGGCGAGCTCCTCCTTCATCTTGAGGTCCGTGACGCCGTCGGTGAACACGGAGATGATAGCCTCGTCCGACACCTTCGGGACCTTGAGGCGCGTAGTCGTGAAGTGCTGTATGAACTTGTGCGGGGTCTCTCCATCCTGCTGCTTAATACGCCACAGGTCGTTCACGGTGAGCGCGCGGTCGCGGGTCCCTTGGAAGTTGGCGATGAAGCGCTTGCGCAGGTCGTCCCAGGAAGTGATGGACCCCTCCGGGAGGTTGAGGAGCCAGGAGAGCGCACCACCTTTGAGTGCCATGGGGAACCAGCACGCCATGACCTTGTCGTCTCCTCCAGCTGCCCGGATGCTCAGGGAGTAGAGCTGTAGGAACTCGGCGGGATCCGGGGTGCCGTAGTAGCGCGGGGGCAGGTCGGGCTTGAACTTGCAGGGCCACGTGGTTGGGTGGAGCTCCGCGGCGATGGCGAGGCACCCCACTGGTTCGACGGGTGTTGCGTGTGCAGGAGGTACCCGGTCTCGACGCTCCTGAGGGGCCGCCTCTACTGGTGCCCGGTCGCGACGCTGGGCCGGCAGCGCGGGAAGCGCACGCGTGTCAACGCGCGGCCGGGGAACCACCTGGCAGCTTACTTCATCTCCTGCCCTTGCCCGCGGTTTGCAGGGCTGGTCGCGCGGGCGCGCCTCTCGCCTGGGCTCGGGGTCGGCGTCACGTTGCGGAGGAGGAGGCGGCGCATCGCGGGCCACGTCGTCTGCCTGGGACGGTCGGGGTCGAAGCGAGTAGGAGAGCGCTGAAGCATCGCCGGCGGCACTGACGAGCTCCGCGATGCGCCGAAGCCAGTCGTCGTAGCGGTCGGGGGCGGGGCGGTAGCGGGGCAGCTCCTTCGCCATGGCGAGCGTGCCCGAACCACGCACCGGTCCGGGCCGAATGTGGGAGGACGACCCGGAAGCTGGAACGATGGACGGAGTGGCGGTGTGGCCATCGCGCCGCACCGGCTGAGAGGAGTCTTGTTGCTCGTGGGCGTCCGGGCCTGTGGCGGCGTTGGCCACAGGCGAGGGTGACCGGCGCGCGTCGGCGCGGCCCACAGGTGCCGTCTGCGCAACACGGGTAGCTCGGCGCTTGGCGCGGGCTCGGCGAGCGTCAGACATCGGAACGGCGAGGTGGGAGAAAATCTTGGCTCGAGGAAGACTCCGACACGCCCCCTACCTGGCGCGCCAAATGTCGGATTTCGGGCTCCGCAAAACCCTCAAGGTTCGAACACAGGGGTGTGTGCGAAGATTCCCTGCAGCTTTGCCCTACCTAGCTTGCTACTCGATGGCTAAGACGATGAACTCGCACGATGACGAGGAAGAAGATGAACACGGTGGTTTACCCAGGTTCGGGCCGCTGCGAAGCGTAATACCCTACTCCTGTTTGGTGGATTGCCTCTCGGGGAGGTGAGGTGGATGAACTAGTACAGTGTTTTGGGAGCCTCGTGAGGGCGCTCCTAAGGAGTTCTCGGCCCTCTGCTCTCGTTGTGGTAATCGGTTCGTCGCCTCTCTCTACGGTGCAGCCTAGCCTCTATATATAGCGGTGGCCCGGGTCCTCTTCCCTTATCGCAATGGCGGGAAGGGATCCCACAACGGCCAAATTTGAAGGGGGACAGGAGTACATCCCGCCCTGTCCAAAGGCGGTCTTCGCCTGCAAAGTAGCTATCGATGACGCAGAGGTGGGCTCGGCGATGACATCCGTCCTGCGGGGCTCGTGGTCGTTGTCTTGTTGCACTAAAATGGAAACCTTTGGGGAGTGCTTTCGGAACCCGCGTACGTCCTTGCCTCCCTTGCACCAAAGGGGAAACTGCTTCGCCTGGCGCGCTGGCGCCCGCCTGTCCTTCCTTGCGTCACCCTTGACTCCCGAGGCCGCGTCCTGCGTAGAGATCTCCGCCGCTCCGGAGGGGGCCTGGGGAGGCCCATCCCCTTCCGGTCTTGATGCTGCTCCTCCTCGCGAGCCTTGGGTCCTTGCGAGGGCCTTGTCTTGAGTGGGGCTGCGTCTGGTTGTGCTTGGCTGACGAAGTGGGCCATGCCCTGGGCCGCAGGCAGGCAGGTCTGGGTACCCCCATTTCCAGAACGCCGACATACACCTATTTTTAGAATAGCTTGTAGTATTTATCAGAGTGGGTAACATTTTAGAAGTAAAGTTTGTGCTCTGTTTTTGTTGTGATGCTTATTATTATCGTTATTTATCACGGCGATACATTGCGCTGTTGACGAGGGAGTTGGACCCAAAGACTTTGAAGACCCCGAAGAGTTTGTTGAGCCAGGCAAGCAGCCCTTTGACCATGACTATGAACCCTTTTTATTGCATGGCATATAGCACTTATTTCCGTGATGTTGATCATGTTGATGTGGTGATCACTTCGATGGGGTTACCTCCGATACTTTATCGTTGATACTTGCATTGTGCATGACCCTACCATCCTTATGAGGGTTATGCAGGTGGGAGTAGATAGGATGCTGAGTAGATGCTATGCAAGTATGATCGGGAATATGCATGGTGTTGGGAACAAAAGTGTTTTCAAATACTTTCGAAAACCCCGTCGGGTGCCACTAATGCCCGAGGGAGGTGATGTTGAGCTAGGTAACCACTTGATAAAGAAGTGGTGTACCGGAGCAAGTGAACGTGTGTGTTTTCAAAATAAAAAAGGATTAGATTTAAGATTTGTCGACCGTCCCAACCTTACATGCACAACCACGATACCCCTTATGGGACAGGGCTTTGTTGATTACCTTGGTGGGTACTAGCATAGAGCCCGCATTACTAGTGGCGGGAGTGATGAGGTCACTCTAAATACGGGGTCGTGCCTAGTAGGGCGACCATGCGTTGTCTTCACAGGCACCGGGCATACCGTTGCGTGCCCTCATGCATGATACGTGTGATGTATATCATGAGGGATGGCACCAACGAGTGGACTCTTTGTTTAGTATCGTCAGAGGAAAGGCAATGTTCGGGTACTTACCTCGAGTATGGACAATACCGCGAGTCGTGGCTTGACACGGAAGTTTCCCAAGTCTTGTGGGTAAAGTGTGCAACCTCTGCAGAGTGTAAAACTATTTGAATAGCCGTGTCCACAGTCAAGGACAGTTGGGTGGTGGTGCTTGAACTATGTCCTGGGTTTTCATAAACTCGGTGTGAGTGTGTGGTTAACAAAGGTGGAATACTCGAGACAAGTCAGATGACTCGACATGATGATTGAACATGAGATGTTCAAACCTTGATTATATTGATATCGGTAACCTGTTTGTGCGGATACTTGTATCCTCATGATGCATGCTATTACTAGCTATCTTGATCATGTCATTGCACTCAAAATTAGCTTTCCGCAAAACTTACCTACTTAGTGCTATATCATGCATTGTTATACCTTGTTCCAAAACTTGGGTTGCTTGCGAGTACATTCAAAGTACTCATTGGTTTTCCACTGGTTATTTAATTAGCCAGGCATGGAAGAGCAGGAATATGGCGAGGAGTTCGTTGATGACGAACCTGCGAACTAGGACGCTTCCCAGTCAGAATGCCTGTAGGTTTAAGGCAGATGGCATGGGTTCACGCCTCCGATCAAGACTTTCCGCTGCTTGTTATGTTTAAGTGTTTGGCCCTTGCGGCCCTATCTATGTAAGACTTGACCTTCATGGTCTTTATTTGTGTAAGACGCTAAATGTGGATGTAAAACTCTTGTTATTCAGCTTCTGTGTGTTCAGTGAGCATTGATCTCTTGGATCACTGTACATGTGCATTCGGTGATCACGACTTATGAGTCGGGGTCCCCACAGGCCCCAATCGCCTGCGGGCCAGGTCTGGCGCGTGGTGCGCGGTTGGATGCGGATGTCTCCGCTCCCGTGTCTACTCGGCAACTGCCCGAACAGATAAGAGCCTGACGCCCGGTGTCGAGCCATTATTGCTTTCCTTCCCTGTACTCTTGCTCCTTCGCCCAGATCCCCATCCTTTGTGAGAACTTCTCCAGATCTCACCACTGCACCGTCCTCCTCCTTGCTTTCTCATTCTCAAGGACTTCCCGATGGCACCCGCCGCCAAGTCGAAGCCCGAGGCTCAGGGCTCAGCCTCCGCTTCCACCTTGTCGGTGCTCTCGGAGTCCGCCATAGCCAAGGACGGGGACCTTGCCCCGGTGCTTCCGTCGACGGCGGACGGCACCAATCAGTGGGGCCGGACCCTGATATGGTGCGGCTCTGCAGAGCAGCACAGCCTGGCCAAGTCAGCCTACCCTTTCTTCCTCCACAGCATCTTCTCTGGGCTCGTCCCGCCCTTCTCTGGGTTCTTCACCGCCATCCTCGAGCACTACGGGATCCAGGCCCTCCATCTTCAACCCAACTCCATCCTGCTCTTGTCCGTCTTCGCATTTTACTGTGAGGCCTTCGTGGGCATGAAGCCTTCAGTGGCCCTCTTCCGCCATTTCTTCAGCTTGCGGCTTCATGACGGCGCTCAGCGGTCAGCATGCGTCTCCTTCGTCGCAGTCCAGAGCAGGAACATGCTCTTGAAGGCCGGGAAGAAGGTGGAGAACTTCAGGCACCGCTGGGTTTTCGTGGATGTCCGGGGCCTCAACCCCCGCCTGGAGCTCCCGAAGGGGCTACCGGACAAAACTCTTGCGTGGGGCTCCGCGAAGCTCACCGACCCCTGGGCCAAGCCCATCCTGGAGTAGATCTCCCGAGACATCAGCGCCAGGAAGTTGACCGGGGGATGATAGTGAAGGAGTTTCTGGCGCAATGCCTGGCGCCGCTCCAGGCTCACTCGAAGCCCATGTGGGACTACCAGGGTGGTGGGGATGGCATCAGGCTCTGATCCGCTCGCCTGACCAACGGGGAGCTGAACAGGGCCGTGGCGACCCTGCTCAACGGCGACCCCGGGGACCTCCCCGAGGCCTACGCCCCGCTGTATTGTCGCGACGACAAGGCCGATTTGGTCGCCGCCATGCCCACCTTCGACGAGCTGGGGCTCTCTCCGGCCGAGCGCCCTGGCTCCCCAGTAACGGTGTCCTCCGACGACACCACGGGCGAGGAGGACTCGGAGGAGACCGCGGACGATGGTCTAGAGGAGGTGTCTCCTCCGTCGCAAAGCGCGCTTCTCCGCGGCTTTGAAGATAACGACAATGCTGGCGAACCCCTGGCTGCAAGTCCCCCGCGGCTCGCCAGGGTCCCCAGGGGACCAGCACCCACTCCTCCGGGCGAGCGGACCGCCGGCCGGGCGACCCCGAGGAAGCGCGAGGCCGGGCCTCCTCAGGAGTGCCCCCCTCGTGCCAGCAAGGTGGCTGACGTGCCTGCCTCGCCCCTGCCCGAGCCGCAACCTGCAGGTGAGGTGGCCGTGGCCGGGACAGGTACGGCTTCCCCGGCCGTGACCCTTGCGGGCGACGCCTCTGCTTCCCGGCACGGTGGCGCCTCCCCGGAGAAGGGCGAGGGCATTCCCGCCTTCGCCGAGGTGGAGAAGAAGAGGATGTGGATTGACGTCGAAGAGTAAGTAATCTTGCTTGGTTTTTGGCCGCCCGCCGGTGGCTCGTGTGCTCACGGTCCCTTCTTCGCTTGGTAACCAGGAGCACCGCCGTGCTAAAGGTGAAGAACAAGAAGGCGGGCATCAAGCCGAAGGTGCTCTCCGACGCGACGCCCGCTCCTGGCGCCCTGCCGGCGCCTGATGAAGAGCCGGATGTCGTGGGCGAGGAGGCTCACGGGGCAACTCTCCTTGTCGTGGCCGCGGAGCCCCCGACGCCCATTGGAGAGGCTGTTTCTTCCCCTGGGGGTGCATCTGCGCTGCTACCTGAGGGGCCAGCCCCTGAGGGCCGGCTGGCCGAGGGACCGTCCGTCCCTGCCTTGTCTGTGGTGGTACCGCAGCCTCCGGCGCCCTCAGCCTTCCATGCTTCTGCCCCCTTGATGGCGGCGCCCGCTGCTGCGCAGATGCCACCTTCGGGCCAGGCCCTGGCGCCTCTGAGGCGTGGCCCTCTGGTCGAATCAGGCACCCTGGAGGGGGCCTACGCCGCACTGGATCAGGTCCAGGACGATCTCCGGAGCGCCGACAGTCGCCTCGTGAAGGAGCGCTTGGGGCTCCTTTCTGGGTGGATCCAGGCAGACGCCGCTGCCATGGCAGTTTGGAGCCAAGCCGAGGCCACCGCTGCTGAGAGCAGGAAGGAAACCGCGTCAGCCCAAGTGGCTCGCGACGCGGCGCTGGCCGATGCAGTGTCCGCTGTGAAGCGCTGCAGTGAAGCGCAGGTCAGCCTGAAGGCTCTTCAGGAAGAGAAGACTGCGCTCGCTGAACAGCTCCGCCAGCGGGAGGCAGACCTCAAGGCCTGCGAGGCCAAACCTGCCGACCGCGACTCCGCGCTGTCCAAGGCGGTGGCCGACCAACCCACGGAGCGCGAGCACCTGGACAAGTTGAAGGAGGAAGTAGCTACGGAGAAGGCTCGGCTCGACGCCAGGGAGGAAGCCTTCGTTGCGGCTAAGGAGAGAAAGGCTGCGGAGCACGATGCCCTCCCCTCCGTCGAGCTCAGGCTCCGTCGGGTGCTGCACTCCATCTGCTGGGGGGGTTCGCGGAACCCCTAGTAACTCCTGAGAGCGGCTTCGTGGGACTCTCTTCAAAGCTTGCCGAGGTGCTCGAGGGTGCCGTTGCCATGGTCGAGACCATCTTGGAGAGCGAGTGCCGCGACCTCTTCTGTCACATCCCTAGTCTTTCCTTGATTCTGATAGCTAAGATATGCATCATGTTTCAATTTTTCTTCAACATGAAATGGGGATTAACAGAAACCCTAACAGCTCACCTGAATTAAACCAATTCAACTGTTGTGAAATTTCAATGAATCCAAAATGCCCTTCAAAAATGTTCACTATTCCTGATAAATGTTGGCAACAACATATCAGAGGACATTTTATTTTTCACACCACTTTTGGAATTTTAAATACTTCAACAAAGATTCTGAAATTATCAAATAATGCACTACAATTATTTAGATGTTCCAAAAATACTGAAACTTTTTGTGGAAGTTTGAAATATTCAAACTAAGCTCTACAAAATATTTGAGTATTTTTGTGCCAAGAATTTGTGCCCGAAAAGGATAAAACAATAGCCAGAAAACAGAAAATAGAAATAAAATAAAAATAAGAGAGAGAGAGAAACCACCTCAGGCCCAGGCCAGGCCGGCCCACCTGGCCCAGCAACGCCGTCGTCCTCCTGGCGTACAGGAGGCCGAGCGTGTGGTCGCTGCGCGCTTGCGCCGGAGCTGCCACGCAGCTCCCTGCCTGCCTCCTCCTCACCAGCGCAACGGGGATAAGCTCCCAGAGCCGTCTGGATCGCCCCCACTCCCATTCGCCCCCTCTGCATCTCCTCTCTCTCCGTCCGCCATGGCTGCCGAAGCTCTGCCGCCATACTGTCGTCGCTCCAGCCGCTCCCCCCTCGCCCTGAGTAGCCCCCGAGCTCGGCCTCGACACGCTGACCCTCTCCGCCGAAGGAATCGCTGCCAGACGCCTCCGTTCGACGCCCTCGAGCTCGTCTTCAACCTCTGGACCCGGTCAATCGCCGCCACCGTTCGCCGTCATCAGTCCGTCCCCGAGCCCGCTCCTAACGCCTTCGTGGTCGCCCTGAGCCCCTGGCCCTTTTCCCCCTCTCTCCCCTGATGTTTGAGCACCGTAGCCCCGATCCCGTCGATGGCCGAGGAGCTCCGCCGCACGAGCTCGACGCCGGCGACTCTCCGGTGATCGGGTGGTCTCTCTGAGGCCACCATTGAGTTCGTGGAGATGCATAGATGCCGTAAGAGCCATCGCCCAGTCCTGTCGCGCACTAGATCGACGACCCCGAGCTCACCCGAGCTCCGGCGTCCGCCAAGGATGCCGCCGGCGAAGATTCTGGCGCCTCCGCGGCCAACTAACGCCGTAGATGGATGCGGCCCAGCGGGGGCATCATCCCGTAGCCTCCGCGTGCCCAGAGTCGCTCTGTAGCGCGATTCCGGTGACGCGCCGCCGCTGATTTGGTCGCCGCCGGCGAGATTCCGGTGGGGGGCAATGTGGACCATCATTAGGCGCTAATCCCCTAGGTTTAAATGGCTAACAGCCACTGACAGTGGGCCCTGGCTCAGGTCAAAGCCAGGGTCAACTCGGGTTTAATCCCTGAGTCAATGACATGTGGCCCCCACATGTCAGTGACTCCAAATGGCCCTGGGTCAGTGACCAGTGGACCCCACTGGTCCGGTTTGACCTGGCAACGGCCAGCTGACCTGCTGACGCGATGCTGACGTCATGATGACGCAATAAAGTATTTTCTGATTTATAATAATTCTAGAAAATGCTAAAATCTTAGAAAAATCATAGAAATTAATCTGTAGCTCAGATTGAAATAACTTATATATGAAAAATTATCAGAAAAATCCAAAGAATCCATTGGTGATATTATCATGAATTTTAGAGCAACCTAGATAGATGAATATGGACATCTTGCAATAATGCAATATATGGAATATCATATGGAGAATGATTTTGAACCTATATTCAATCTTACTCCATTTAACTCTAATGATAGATGCATTAGCTCATCTATAGCATGTTGCCATGTCATGATCATGCGTCATATTGTTGCACTTGCCGTGTATTGATTGTTACTCCGTCTATGTCGTGGTAGGTTCTGCTCTCGAGGATACGTGTGAGTATCCAGCTGAAGGGCAGTACCCTGCTACCAACCTGCAAGGCAAGCAACCCCATTGATCATACCGATAACATCCCACTCTCTCGCTCCTGCTCTTGTTTATTGCATTAGGACAAATGCTTCTACTGTCTATCTGTTGCGGTAGTTGAACCCATTCCTCTGCACGACCTGTCATTGTCACAGTAAATAGCTAAACCATGCAACCTAGCATACCTGGTAGATGCTTGAGCCTTGATGTGCTTTACCTGCTTTGCTTGCTATGCTTAGAGTTGTGTCAGGTCTGATTCATCTGGGTGATGAACCGGAGTGAAAAGGTGTTGTTCTGACGTGATGAGCTAAATGATGAACCCGATTTGGTAAACGTAGCGATGAGAGGCTATGTAGGAGTACATAACGGGTTGTCTCATTGGGACCGTTCTTAGGAACTGAGTTCCGTGTTTGTGATCCAAGACTAGTTACTACCACACATTGGGTTCCGGTAACGCGACCCCTCTCGACTTATCAACCGCCTAGTCCTCTGTCCAGGAGTTGCAAGTAGTTTCTGGTGTTTGTAGCCATGCTGGAGGCCGTGCGTAGCGCTGACCCCAGGGATGGGCTACGACGCGGTAGGCAGTGGCACGGTGTACCAAGTGGCACCCGAACGGTGTGCTTGGGAACCCTGCGCACATCGTTTGAGGCCGTAGCGGAAACTTCGGCCGGACTTCCGTGCGGGTTTAGTCTCAAATAAGCGATAGCCTGGACTAGGGTCTTGTGTGATTGACGGTCGTGGCCGACTCCCTCGCTGGGCTTCCGCTTGAAGGTTGCCGAGGTGCCTAGTTTTATGAGCACATAGCGATAAGTGGCGAGAGCGTGTGTGAAGAAGTGCACCCCTGCAGGGTAATGAATCTATTCGAATAGCCGCGTCCTCGGATAAGGACTACTTGGAGAACTTATGATGTTCATAGATAACTTGATGGTTACTCTTAAAAGACTCAAGACAAATGTGAGTACCATGGATGGCACTCTCGTGGGTGAAGGGAGTTGTCAGGACCGGTTTTCCAGGATATTAAATTCCTAGCAAATGGTCCTTGTGCTCACCAGCCCCAGGATTACTGTTAGCTAGTGAGGCACATTCTTGATACAGAAATTCCAACCAAAATACAAAATCTGAAGTACAAGACCATTGTGGTCTATAAGTACAACAAAAGTTTCTAGTGGTTGGTGGCGGAAGCGGTTTGCGGATCATCAGCGTCTATGGGACTCCATTTCCCACAGGAACAGCTGACCTGGATAACTCCTATCTTCGCGTGGCTGCTATCTTCGTTGCCTAGGTTCCGGGGCTGTCGTCATTGCACTCCTCTCCAAGCATGATGTCTGGCCAAGACAATAGCCAGGGACAAGCCAGTGAGTACTTTGAATGTACTCGCAAACATCATGAAAACAGGTATAATATAGCAGGTGATAATCATGCACTGAAATAATCCACGATCACTTAGTCAGTCACAAAATAAAATTCATGATGCACACAAGCTTGTCATTCATATTAAACAGGAATAAGCAATCAGAGAATAAAAATAAAATAAACAGATCGGGTGTCTGAAGCGATGCCTCGAAAGGATAATAATATAAAACATGCCTCAGTCGGGCGTCTGAGCGACGCCACATAAAGGGCTTAGAAGAGAAATAAATAACATGCGTGCCACAGTCGGGCGTCTAAGCGACGCCACATAAAGGGCTTATAAGGAAAAATAAATAACAAGCATGCCACAGTCGGGCGTCTGAGCAATGCCGCATAAAGGGCTTATAAGGATAATAAATAACAAACATGCCACAGTCGGGCGTCTGAGCGACGCCTCGTAAAGGGCTTATAAGGAAAATAAATAATCAGCATGCCACAGTCGGGCGTCTGTGCGACGCCACACAAAGGGTTTATATAATAATAATTACAATGAGTATCCAGGAGGTAGAACCATCCCAGGGATACTCAATAAATAATATAAATGGTTAGTCTACAATAATAATAATCATAATCATCATTCGTCACATGTCATGATCAACATTTCGGTTTAGAAGTTTTCCTCCGAAGACCAACACTAAGACCGACACTCGACCCATCCCAGACTGTAGTCCTTAACCGCGGACACGGCTATTCGAATAGATGTAAACTCTGCAGAGGGTGTACTCTTTACCCACGAGTAACGGATTCCTTTAGTCAACCGGGACTAATTCCGCTTATGGTCTTTGAATTGAAAACACAACTGACCCGCACACACCAGCTTAACTTACCGGTGCCTGGAATCACCCACGACACTCGTTAAGCAAAACTCTAAGTGGGGAGGCTACTACCTCGATTAGCATGGGATCAAATTTATAACGCGCGCTACTAAGGGGTGCCCCCCTCTTGGTCCCAACCGGAAACACCCATGCCCCCGGACCAGGTGGCATGCCTACCAGATGCACCCGGTATCGTCCACCATGGCCCCTCTGTACGGTGTGTGCCAAGAAAGGGGTTGACAACTTACTGAACCGTACCCTACCCGCGGCAAGGACAAGTGGTAGTACGAAACAAGCATGGGGGTTACTGGAGCAAGACTCAATCTATGGTCGACTCAGGAGGTTTATGTATTCCCTGCGTGATTAGCACAACAGATATCTTTCACAGTTTCCAGGCAGGATCACCACTCACCACACCCCTTCATGCCTCACTGACCATTCTCGCTTCAACGATATGTCAGCACCAAGCTCATGTCTACCCGAGACAGAGACTTATCCCGGATTCCTTCCAGTAGGCAGGGGTGGCACAAGGTGGTGACTACTGCCACAAGCATCTCAAGTTTAATAGCAAGAATTTCTCATCATGCACTTGCAAGCATGATCACACCTTCACATGAAATAACAAGCACATCATGTCAATTTAGTGTTGTAGCTTTATTCGTCACACTAAACATCACACAACCAATATTATACCAAGGGTTAAGAATGCTTGCCTTTAATGTGTGGAGAGGTAGGGTGCATCACAAAACTTTTGAAAGTTTTCTTCTCTCTCCATTTCCTATTTTGAAAATATTTGAATCAACACGCAATACAAAAAGAGTACAAAAAGTTGTCTTAAATATTTTTGAAATAAATCTTAAAATAAACTAGGTGAAATTTTAGAGAGGTAGGAAAAAGAATCAATTAATTTGGAGTTTTATTCTAAAAGTTATGGTCAGTCAAAGTAGAGGTCAAACTCTGTTTTTAATAAATCGGAAAGAAAGAAAACGTTTCAGGAGAAACACGTCTTCCAAATACGAAAGCGTACCTCCACGAATACGCCTCTCTAGAGGGAAAGTGCATCACCCGGGTTGCACCACTTGAGGCAACGGATGGCTCATCGACAGGTGGACCCCACTTGTCGGGTTCACCTTCTTCCTCTCGCGCGCCTGGAACAGAGACAGGAGCAAATCCGACGGTGATCCCTGGCGATACAGGCCACCATTTGGGGTGCTCCGTCCGGGGAGATGATTGGAAGGGGATGCCGCATCCACCGGCGGTGGCTAGGGCGCGGGGTAAGCTCAAGAGGGAGCGGACCGTCCTCTAGGGCGGCAATGAACTCCGACGAAGAGGGGCTTCTGCTCTAGGGCTCTCTTAGGCGCAATTGGGGATGGGAATGGCTCTGCGGGGTCATTCTAGAGCTACTGGTAGCTATGGGGAAGAGGGATGGGCTCGGTTTCGCTGGGAACCGACCGGAGATTGGCGGCGGGGGAGATGGCCGGAGATGAGGAGAACTGTCAGCTCTTGTCAAATTGACACTACGCGGGGTCACTATGGGCTGAGGTAGGGCGATGGCCAGAGCTGAGAGCTTGGGAGGGGGCCTTTTATAGGGATAGAAGGTCGGTTCGTCGGGGCGGGAGGATAAGCTCGGCGGCGGCTATGGCGGTTCGTCGCCACTGTTGCAGGGGGCACGTGGCGGGTCTCTGGGGCACGCCAATAGCTAGAGGACGAGCGAGGACTACAGAAGGGGCAGCTGGCGCTTGGGGAGTGGCCGGATGGCGCCAACCACGGCAGGTGCGGCTAAGATCGACGGCAAGCCGCCAAGGCGAGCACTGCGGCGGCTCTGAGCGGCGCAGGGGCTTGTCGGCGGCTCTAGCGAGCGAGGGGGGGCGTCTCTGCGAGCAGGGAAGGCCCAGAGGGATGCGGGGGTTGGTGGGGCAGCTCGGGCAGGCGCGTGCAAAACGCATGCTCTGCTCGCGCTCTCGGCATGCCCACCAAGTGCTCGATGAAATGCCAGGCCTAGCTAGCAAGCTGTGATGCACATGCAAACTACTAGGGTTATGCTACGGGCTAATGCAAGGCTATACGACATGATTTTTAGGCCTAGGAAGGGAGTTCCTAATGCAATCCTAGAACCATGCCAAAACTGGCCATGCACTACAGGTGTCTGACAGAATGCCCAGGTCACCTAGAAGTCTTTGCTAGCCACCAAAATTACCATATCATGGTCTCTTTAGATGAAAACTAGAATGGCAAGTTTAGTTTGGCAAAACCAAAAAGTTGTTAGTGCAAGATTCTGAGAAAACCATTTCTGGACAGAAACTATAGGGCACTACTGCATGGGGTTAAATTATTGCAATGGGTATAAACTCTTGGACTTAAGAGTTTGGTAGAGTGTAGTACATATAGGAAAAATTGCATGGCAATTAGGGCAAAATAAAAAAGGGTTGCAGTGCAAAATGCCAAACTGGACCAGAATGAAGAAGAGGATGATTTGCTCAAAATTTACAAAACACATGACTGAGTTTTTGCATAAATGTGATCCAGGGTCTTCTAATGTCATCTACAAATTTTTATGGAATTTTTAAAAGAACTTATGAAGTAGTTGTAGTGCAACTCATGTCTTTAAAAGAATGAAAATGCTATTAAAAGAATTAAAACTTGGCAAGTTTTATTATAAAAATAATTCCACTGGTTTTACTAAATTATATAAAATGCTTTAGTGAAACATTCAAGTCCCACAATATTATTCAAAAGTTTCAGATAAGAGGAAAAAAATTGAAATCCAGAGAAAAGAAGTGGCTCTGAAATTAGTAGAAAAATCCAGAAAATAGGAAATAAATATTCCTGACAAAATTTTAATTAATAAAACAAGATTAAATTTTTGGGGTGTCACAGGAGTGGATCCATGGTGGTGTATTGATGTGGTGTTAGTGGACTCGTGTGCGCTATCTCAAAACTTGTTCAAAGAACTGGTAGTCGTAGTATAGGTTAGCCAATAGTCAAAGCTAGCTTGCTGCATAAACCACACTACTCCCCTTGTTGAGACATAAGCATGAATAGCCTAGGTCTGCTTTAAAGACTTGCTGAGTACGATTGTACTCATGTTTGCTTAATAACTGTTGCAGATGAGAGCATGGACCCATCTGGTGGATTCTATCTAGACGTCGACGACGCCGAGTAGCTGGTATCCCAGCTACAATCTGATGTCCTGTGATGGGTTGTAGATAGTCAGGCTTTATGCCTTTTACCTTTCAACTGTCTATACTCAGATAGCTTTAAGCTTCCGCTTGGTTTGTATGAACATGTTTGTATGACTTGAGTGTCGGGTCATGTGACCCCTACCTGTATGAACATATTATGCAAGGCTCTTCTGAGCCTTCTAAATAAATGTTGTGTTGTTGTATGGTTATGTTGTGATGCCATAGTTGTATCTATGCATATCGGACATGTCGTGCGTACGTGTGACGTGTAACGGTATGTATGGGATTCGACACCTAGTTGTGTGCCTCTAGTAGTACTCTTTACGGGGAAATGCCTCTTTGTGCTTCCATTGAGCCTTGGTAGCTTGCTACTGCTCCGGACACATTGATTGACCGGCATGTATCCTTCTTTGCTGTTGTGTCTGTCCCTTCGGGGAAATGTCTCACGGTGTAATGGAGTCCATGTAGCCTGCTATGACTCGTCTACGCGCAGTTGATGACATTTATGTCCCACGGCGTAATGGAGTCCATGTAGCTTGCTATGACTCGTCTACACACGCTGAGGCCGACACCTACATTGCTCGGTTACGTATGCCTGTTCCTGTACGGATGTGCTACTTGGGTTCCATAATTAGTCATGTCGACCCGGGTTCTTTGACATTTGAATGCTAGCGACATATTCACATTCGTGAGCCAAAAGGCGCAAACGGTCCCAGCCCAGGTAAGGTGGCAGCCGTGGTGATAACCGTGCGTGAGGCCGCAAAGTAATGTGAAGTGTTACATGCTAGATTCGTATGGCTTAGGATCGGGGTCCCGACAGCGTTGGTATCAGAGCCTGACTGACTGTAGGATTACCAAGCCAAACTGGTCAAAGTTGAGTCTAGAAATGCTTTAGTTATGTAAGGGAATTGATTGTGGAAGGGAACGTAAGGCTCTTTTATTCCTCTTCCCGAGTCATTCTATTCTGAGTCACCCGCTTCTTTTCTACAGGGTTAAGAGCTAGGCTTCTTATCCACCTCTCAGGATGACGAGTTACTAACCATGGACTTGTAGACTAAATTGCTTGAGAGTCAACTCCAGTTTGCAAGTATTGCTTCTGTGTGACAATCTTTTTGTTAGAGTCTTGATGCTAGAAAGTTGAGTGGCTATGCTATCCAATCTTTTCAGGATATCTCAAAATTGTTTTTGAGCATTTTCAGCTGTTATGCTGCCCGATTTCTACTAGGATCTCTAATGCACTTTGCATTATCCTCTATTTCAGATGCCTCCCCGTCCTTCTCGTCAGGTGGTCTGTTTGACCAGGTGCATCGATGTACCGGGTCACACGGCCATGTTGGTCAGAGTCATGATGGAGACCGGTTATCGTTGGTACCCGGAATATACAGTGGAGGAACAGTACCGCGACTTCAACCAGAGCCAGTATCTGTGTACCGTTAGGATATATCCATCGTATCCTGGAGCTGCAGAGACGCTTCATTGGACATATGGACTTGGTGTCACCATTGATATGGCAGTTCAGGAGGCCGCCTACACGATGTTGACTATCATGAGAGCTCACCATGGTCTACTTCAGAACACAGAGTTCTGTTATATTCCAGCGACACTAGGAGGAGAGGATGGATATCTTGATGCAGCCTACTATGATCACTCTCATGAGGATTCTAGACGTCAGGTGACTTCCCAGTTGTTAGAGAACAGGGATCGTGATGCTCGGGCACTTCTTATGGAGCTATATGCCAGCCGAGCATGTCTTTGGACTGCACTGACACAGCTTGCACCCATCGTCCAGACAGGTTATGGAGATTTGGAGATGTTGAGTCCCTTACGGACTCATCTGCCCGCTCGCGTTGACTGGCCCGATGTTGGAGGCATCACTCCTCTTCGAGGACCGCTGCTGCCGCCAGTGAGAGGACCTAGGCCACATCTGTGTCCTTATGGTTTCCAGGGATCTCAGGCCAGGGTGTTTCCAGACCCCCAGGTTCAGCTTCCAGGTCACGGAGGTAACCTGTATTAGATGTTCTACGCCGATGCTTGAGTTCGTAAGTGGAGGTAGTAGTATTGTAGCAGTTGTATTTCCACAGTCCTGCGTGTCTTGTGGAATATGACTGAGGTGTGAGTTGAGTTCCGGAGGTGTAGAAAAATAATGTATAGGAAGCTTGTAATGCCTCCGATGAGTTGTTTTACCTTCTCACTAGTTTGTACTTCAGCTTGGGTTTGTACTAAACTATATCATGGTGTGTATGAATCATGGTGTATATATGGCAGTTTGCTTGTACCATGTTGATCGCGTGTTTACCCCTACATTCCATGTTGTTCAGTATATTCTGTATCTCATATCCTAGTGTTGTTGTCTCCCTTGTCTAAGATGTGGGTTTTGTTTTCCCCAGGATGGTTTCCACCAGGAACAACCCCGCTCCTGCTTATGAGCAGAGCGAAGGTAGTGGAGCAAGGCATGAGAACCTGCCTCACCCACCATCTTTGGTGGTGGTGATGCTTGAGGCGGAACACAACAAGAGAGAGACCAACAGGCTGCTAGAGCGTATTGAGCAGAATACAGCACGCCCTCCCCGCAATGAGCGTAATGATGGAATGTCTCTCAATGACTTCGTGAAGCTGTACCCACCAAAGTTCCATCATTCCATCGACCCCCTTGATGCGGATGATTGGCTTTCCAGCATGACTCGCAAGGTTCGTGCTGCAAATGTGGCTGAAGCGGACAAGGTTAACTTTGTCGCGTACTTCCTTGAAGGACCCGCCAGTCAGTGGTGGGAAAATTATGAGGCTATGCGCCCAGAGGGCCCTGCTACTACATGGACAGACTTCTGCAGTGCTTTCCGCACCCACCACATTCCTGAAGGTCTGATGGACCGAAAGAGAGAGGAATTATGTGCCCTCACTCAGGGTAAGCTGACAATGGACGCATACAGCCGTGAGTTTGGCAACTTAGCCCGCTATGCACCGGAGGAGGTGTCAACTAACGCCAAGAAGCAGGCTAGGTTCCGCAAGGGACTTAGCCCCGAGCTCCATCGTGATCTGCGCCTGCATGAGTGCGCTACCTTCCAGGCTCTTGTTAACAAGGCTATCAATGCCGAGACTGGACAGACCGATTACGAGGCAACCAAGAAGCACTCTCGTGACTTCAGCCCCTCATCCGGCTCAGGTTCCCATAAGCGCCGGGTGTGGGTGCCCAACACTGCTCTGCCATCAAGGTACACTGCGAGGCCATCCTATGAGGCGCCTCACCCAAATCAGAACAACCCTCCCGCCAAGCCCTTTGGTGGAAATGCTGCTAATGCTGCTCCGAGGTCTTCAACTGTGATCTGCTACAAATGCGGAGAGCCTGGTCACTATTCTCGTGAGTGTTCCCAGAACAACGCCAAGCCAGCCGGACGTGGTAAGCCGGGCAAGGCTTATTACGTGAAACCAACTCCTGCTCGTGGCCGTGTGAACAATGTCACCCTTGAAGAGGCCCATGATGACCCCGACGTTGTGCTTGGTACGCTCCTTGTCAATAGTCATCCAGCATCTATTCTATTTGACACTGGTGCATCTCATTCATTCATCTCAGAAAGTTATGCACAGTTGCATAACATGACCTTTTGTGATATGCCCACTCCATTAGTAGTTCAGACTCCTGGATCAAAATGGCAAACTTCTAGAGTGAGCCATGGCAATGAGATTCTTGAGGATAGGCTAGTCTTCTTAGCTTCCCTGATAGCTCTAAAGTCTTTGGATATCAACATCATCTTGGGTATGGACTGGAAGTCAGCTCATTATGCCAAGATTGATACTCATTCTAGGAATGTTCACCTTACACATCCTTCAGGTGAGATAATCACCTTCTCAACTCGAGTGGCTAAGTGCCAACTCTATTCTCTCAATGCCAGCCCTTTTCCAGAGCTTGAGGATATTCCGGTGGTCCGTGACTTCCCGGATGTCTTTCCAGAGGAACTGTCAGGTATTCCCCCTGTCAGAGATGTAGAGTTTGTGATAGACCTCGTTCCAGGGACTGTCCCAATAGCCAGAAGACCCTATAAGATGGCACCCTTAGAACTAACCGAGGTAAAGAAACAACTCGATGAGGCCTTGAAAAAGGGTTTCATCCATCCTAGTTCTTCTCCTTGGGCTTGCCCCGTCCTCTTCGTCAAGAAGAAGGATGGAATGGACCGGATGGTTGTAGATTACCGACCAGTGAACCTGGTCACAATCAAGAACAAGTATCCGCTCCCCAGGATCAACGACTTGTATGATCAACTCGCTGGGTCCTCAGTCTTCTCCAAAATGGATTTGAGGTTAGGATACCATCAAATCAGAATCAGGAACGGGGACATTCCAAAAACGGCTTTTGTTACTCGTTATGGCCAATATGAGTACACCGTCATGTCCTTCAGATTAACCAATGCTCCAGCCACCTTCTCCCGTTTGATGAATTCGATCTTCATGGAGTATTTGGATAAATTCTTCATGGTTTACCTCGACGATATACTCATCTATTCTAAGAACGAACGAGATCATGCCGATCATCTCATGCTGGTATTGACGAAACTTCGAGAGCATCGCCTGTATGCCAAATTCTCCAAGTGTGAATTCTGGCTACCAGAAGTGACCTATCTAGGCCACGTAATCTCTGGGAAGGGCATTGCTATCAATCCCGAGCGAGTTCAGGCCGTCCTTGATTGGACTCAACCTGAATCGGTTAAGCAAGTTTGGAGTTTCCTTGGTTTAACGAGCTATTGTCGTCGCTTTGTCGAGAATTTCTCCAAGGTTGCGAAACCTCTTACTGAACTCCTCAAGAAAGATAAAAAGTTCGAGTGGACCCGACAATGCGAGTACAGTTTTCAGGAACTGAAAAGACGCCTAACTTCTGCACCCGTATTGGTGCCACCAGATTTTTCTAAGGACTTTGTTATCTATTGCGACGCCTTGCGACAAGGATTAGGTTGCATCCTCATGCAAGATCGTCATGTGATTGCATACGCATCTCGACAGTTGTGTCCACATGATGATAATTATCCAACACATGATCTTGAGCTTGCAGCTGTAGTCCATGCACTTAAAACATGGTGACATTACCTTCTGGGTAATCGTTGCGAGATTTACACTGATCACCAAAGTCTGAAATATATCTTCACCCAACCGGATTTGAATCTCAGGCAAAGACGTTGGGTTGAGTTGATCACAGATTACGAGTTAGGGATAACTTACACCTCGGGGAAAGCCAATGTCATGGCAGATGCACTAAGTCGTAAGTCTTATTGTAACAATCTGATGTTACAACAAGGTCAACCGCTTCTCTATGAGGAATTTCAGAAGTTAAATCTTCACATTATTCCTCAAGGATTCCTTTCCACCTTGGTGGCGAAACCTACTCTTACGGATCAAATCATAGAAGCCCGGAAGCATGACACCGGGATTTCCTGGATCAAGAAGAACATTAAAGGAGGTAATGCTAAATGCTTCTTGGTAGATGATCGGGGTGTTGTCTTATTCGAGAATCGCTTGGTGGTTCCTAAGAAACAACATCTACGACAGTTGATCCTTAAGGAGGCACATGATTCCCCTCTCACAATTCATCCTGGTAGTACCAAAATGTATCAGGACCTACGCCAGAGATTCTGGTGGACCAGAATGAAGAGAGAAATTCCTCAGTTCGTTGCTAACTGCGACGTCTGTCATCGCGTTAAGGTAGAACGTCAAAGGCATGCTGGCACCCTTCAACCCTTAGCTATTCCTGAATGGAAATGGGACAAGGTCGGTATGGATTTCATCACCGCTTTTCCCAGGACCAAGAGAGGGAATAATGCTATCTTTGTGGTCATTGACCGTCTTTCCAAAGTGGCTCATTTTCTTCCTGTTCGCGAGAGTATAACTGCTAGTCAGCTAGCGGATCTATATATCTCTCGAATAGTGTATCTTCATGGTGTTCCCTTGGAGATCAACTCAGACCGTGGGAGTATCTTTACTTCCCGATTCTGGGAAAGCTTCCAGAATGCTATGGGAACTCATCTATCCTTTAGCACTGCTTTCCATCCGCAGTCAAGTGGTCAAGTAGAGCGAGTCAATCAAATCCTAGAAGACATGCTTAGAGCTTGTGTTATATCATTCGGCATGAATTGGGAGAAATGTCTTCCGTTCGCCGAATTTGCTTATAACAATAGTTATCAGGCAAGCTTAGGCAAAACCCCTTTTGAAGTTCTCTATGGACGAAGGTGTCGAACACCTCTTAACTGGTCAGAAACCGGAGAGAGGCAACTCTTTGGCCCGGATATGATACAGGATGCAGAGGAGCAAGTTCGCATTATTCGTGAAAAGTTGAAAATAGCCCAATCTCGTCAAAAGAGCCAATATGATTGCCATCATAAGGCTGTGACCTATGAAGTTGACGAGAAGGCTTACCTTCGGGTTACACCTCTGAAGGGTACCCAACGATTCGGTATCAAGGGCAAGTTAGCTCCTCGTTACATTGGTCCTTTTCGCATTCTCGCTAAACAAGGAGAGGTTGCCTACCAATTGGAACTTCCACCGCATCTTTCCAAGGTTCATGATGTCTTCCATGTCTCGCAACTCAGGCGTTGCTTCTCTGACCCTGTCCGCGAAGTGGACCACGAAACGCTTGATCTCCAAGATAACCTTACATATCGAGAATACCCTGTTCGTATCCTTGATCAAGCTGAGCGTACCACTCGACGTCGAAACATCAAGTTTCTCAAGGTTCAGTGGTCACACCATTCCGAGAAGGAAGCCACATGGGAAAGGGAGGACCGTCTTCGACTAGAGTACCCCGCGCTCTTCCCGACAACTTCCAAATCTCGGGACGAGATTCTTTTGAGTGGGGGTGAGTTGTCACATCCCTAGTCTTTCCTTGATTGTGATAGCTAAGATGTGCATCATGTTTCAAATTTTCTTCAACATGAAATGGGGATTAACAGAAACCCTAACACCTCACCTCAATTAAACCAATTCAATTGTTGTGAATTTTCAATGAATCCAAAATGCCCTTCAAAAATGTTCACTATTTCTGATAAATGTTGGCAACAACATACCAGAGGACATTTTATTTTTCACACCACTTTTGGAATTTTAAATACTTCAACAAAGATTCTGAAATTATCAAATAATGCACTACAATTATTTAGATGTTCCAAAAATACTGAAACTTTTTGTGGAAGTTTGAAATATTCAAACTAAGCTCTACAAAATATTTGAGTATTTTTGTGCCAAGAATTTGTGCCCGAACAAGATAAAACAATAGCCAGAAAACAGAAAACAGAAATAAAATAAAAATAAGAGAGAGAGAGAGAAACCACCTCAGGCCCAGGCCAGGCTGGCCCACCTGGCCCAGCAACGCCGTCGTCCTCCTGGCTTCCAGGAGGCCGAGTGTGTGGTCGCCGCGCGCTTGCGCCGGAGCTGCCACGCAGCTCCCTGCCTGCCTCCTCCTCGCCAGCGCGACGGGGATAAGCTCCCAGAGCCGTCTGGATCGCCCACTCTCCCATTTGCCCCCTCTGCGTCTCCTCTCTCTCCGTCCGCCATGGCCGCCGAAGCTCTGCCGCCGTAGCGCCGTCGCTCCAGCCGCTCCCCCCTCGCCCTGAGTAGCCCCCGAGCTCCGCCTCGATGTGATGACCCTCTCCGCCGAAGGAATCGCCGCCAGACGCCTCCGTTCGACGCCCTCAAGATCGTCTTCAACCTCCGGACCCGGTCGATCGCCGCCACCGTTCGCCGCCGTCAGTCCGTCCCCGAGCCCGCTTCCGACGCCTTCGTGATCGCCGTGAGCCCCTGGCCCTTTTCCCCCTCACTCCCCTGCGGTTTGAGCAGCGTAGCCCTGATCCCGTCGATGGCCGAGTAGCTCCGCCGCACGAGCTTGACGCCGGCGACTCTCCGGTGATCGGGTGGTCTCTCTGAGGCCACCATCGAGCTCGTGGAGCTGCGTAGATGCCGTAGGAGCCATCGCCCGGTCCTGTCGCGCACTAGATCGATGACCCCGAGCTCACCCGAGCTCCGGCGTCCGACAAAGGTCGTCGCCGGCGAAGATTCCGGCGCCTCCGCGGCCAACTAACATCGTAGATGGATGCGGCCCAGCGCGAGCATCATCCCAGTAGCCTCCGCGTGCCCAGAGTCGCTCTGTAGCGCGATTCCGGCGACGCGCCGCCGCTGATTTGGTCGCCGCCGGCAAGATTCCGGTGGGTGCCGACGTGGACCGTAATTAGGCGCTAATCCCCTAGGTTTAAATGGCTAAAAGCCACTGACAGTGGGCCCTGGCTCAGGTCAAAGCCAGGGTCAACTCGGGTTTAATCCCTGAGTCAATGACATGTGGCCCCCACATGTCAGTGACTCCAAATGGCCCTGGGTCACTGACCAGTGGACCCCACTGTTCAGGTTTGACCTGGCAACGGCCAGCTGACCTGCTGACGCCATGCTGACGTCATGATGACGCAATAAAGTATTTTCTGATTTATAATAATTCTAGAAAATGCTAAAATCTTAGAAAAATCATAGAAATTAATCTGTAGCTCAGATTGAAATAATTTATATATGAAAATTTATCAGAAAAATCCAAAGAATCCATTGGTGCTATTATCATGCATGTTAGAGCAACCTAGATAGATGAACATTGACATTTTGCAATAATGCAATATATGGAATATCATATGGAGAATGATTTTGAACCTATATTCAATCTTACTCCATTTAACTCTAATGATAGATGCATTAGCTCATCTATAGCATGTTGCCATGTCATGATCATGCATCATATTGTTGCACTTGCCGTGTATTGATTGTTACTCCGTCTATGTCGCGGTAAGTTCTACTCCCGAGGATACGTGTGAGTATCCAGCTGAAGGGCAGTACCCTGCTACCAACCTGCAAGGCAAGCAACCCCATTGATCATACCGATAACATCCCACTCTCTCGATCGTGCTCTTGTTTATTGCATTAGGACAAACGCTTCTACTGTCTATCTGTTGCGGTAGTTGAACCCATTCCTCTGCATGACCTGTCATTGTCACAGTAAATAGCTAAACCATGCAACCTAGCATACCTGGTAGATGCTTGAGCCTTGATGTGCTTTACCTGCTTTGCTTGCTATGCTTAGAGTTGTGTCAGGTCTGATTCATCTGGGTGATGAACCGGAGTGAAACGGTGTTGTTCTGATGTGATGAGCTAAATGATGAACCCAATTTGGTAAAGGTAGCGATGAGAGGCTATGTAGGAGTACATAGCGGGTTGTCTCATTGGGACCGCTCTTAGGAACTGAGTTCCGTGTTTGTGATCCAAGACTAGTTACTACCACACATTGGGTTCCTGTAACTCGACCCCTCTCGACTTAGCAACCGCCTAGTCCTCTGTCCAGGAGTTGCAAGTAGTTTCTGGTGTTTGTAGCCATGCTGGAGGTCGTGCGTAGCACTGACCCTAGGGGTGGGCTACGATGTGGTAGGCAGTGGCACGGTGTACCAAGTGGCACCCGAACGGTGGGCTTGGGAACCCTGCGCACATCGTTTGAGGCCGTAGCGGAAACTTCGTCCGGACTTCCGTGCGGGTTTAGTCTCAAATAGGCGATAGCCTGGACTAGGGTCTTGTGTGATTGACGGTCCTGGCTGACTCCCTCATTGGGCTTCCGCTTGAAGGTTGCCGAGGTGCCTAGTTTTATGAGCACACAGCGATAAGTGGCGAGAGCGTGTGTGAAGAAGTGCACCCCTACAGGGTAATGAATCTATTCGAATAGCCGCGTCCTCGGATATGGACTACTTGGAGAACTTATGCTGTTCATAGATAACTTGATGGTTACTCTTAAAATACTAAAGACAAATGTGAGTACCGTGGATGGCACTCTCATGGGTGAAGGGAGTGGATCCATGGTGGTGTATTGATGTGGTGTTAGTGGACTCATGTGCGCTATCTCAAAACTTGTTCAAAGAACTGGTAGTCATAGTATAGGTTAGCCAAGAGTCAAAGCTGGCATGCTGCATAAACCACACTACTCCCCTTGTTGAGACATGAGCATGAATAGCCTAGGTCTGCTTTAAAGACTTGCTGAGTACGATTGTACTCATGTTTGCTTAATAACTGTTGCAGATGAGAGCATGGACCCATCTGGTGGGTTCTATCTAGACGTCGACGACGCCAAGTAGCTGGTATCCCAGCTACGATGTGATGCCCTGTGATGGGTTGTAGATAGTCAGGCTTTATGCCTTTTACCTTTCAACTGTCTATACTCAGACAGCTTTAAGCTTCCGCTTGGTTTGTATGAACATGTTTGTATGGCTTGAGTGTCGGGTCATGTGACCCCTACCTGTATGAACATATTATGCAAGGCTCTTCTGAGCCTTCTAAATAAATGTTGTGTTGTTGTATGGTTATGTTGTGATGCCATAGTTGTATCTATGCATATCGGACATGTCGTGCGTAGGTGTGACGTGTAACGGTATGTATGGAATTCGACAACTAGTTGTGTGCCTCTAGTAGTACTCTTTACGGAGAAATGCCTCTTTGTGCTTCCACTGAGCCTTGGTAGCTTGCTAGTGCTCCGGACACATTGATTGACCGGCATGTATCCTTCTTTGCTGCTGTGTCTGTCCCTTCGGGGAAATGTCTCGCAGTATAATGGAGTCCATGTAGCCTGCTATGACTCGTCTATGCGCAGTTGATGACATTTATGTCCCACGGCGTAATGGAGTCCCTGTAGCTTGCTATGACTCGTCTACACACGCTGAGGCCGACACCTGCATTGCTGGGTTACGTATGTCTGCCCCTGTACCGATGTGCTACTTGGGTTCCATAATTAGTCATGTCGACCCGGGTTCTTTGACATTTGAATGCTAGCGACATATTCACATTCATGAGCCAAAAGGCGCAAACGGTCCCGGCCCAGGTAAGGTGGCAGCCGTGGTGATAACCATGCGTGAGGTCGCAAAGTAATGTGAAGTGTTACATGCTAGATTCTTATGGCTTAGGATCGGGGTCCCGACGGCGTTGGTATCAGAGCCTGACTGATTGTAGGATTACCAAGCCAAACTGGTTGAAGTTGAGTCTAGAAATGCTTTAGTAATGTAAGGGAATTGATTGTGGAAGGGAACGTAAGGCTCTTTTATTCCTCTTCCCGAGTCATTCTATTCTGAGTCACCCTCTTCTTTTCTACGGGGTTAAGAGCTAGGCTTCTTATCCACCTCTCAAGATGACGAGTTACTAACCATGGAATTGTAGACTAAATTGCTTGAGAGTCAACTCCAGTTTTCAAGTATTGCTTCTGTGTGACAATCTTTTGGTTATAGTCTTGATGCTAGAAAGTTGAGTGACTATGCTATCCAATCTTTTCAGGATGTCTCAAAATTGTTTTTGAGCATTTTCAGCTGTTATGCTGCCCGATTTCTGCTAGGATCTCTAATGCAGTTTGCATTATCCTCTGTTTCAGATGCCTCCCCATCCTTCTCGTCAGGTGGTCCGTTTGACCAGGTGCATCGATGTACTGGGTCACACGGCCATGTTGGTCAGAGTCATGATGGAGACCGGTTATCGTTGGTACCCAGAATATACAGTGGAGGAACAGTACCGCGACTTCAACCAGAGCCAGTATCTGTGTACCGTTAGGATATACCCATCGTATCCTGGAGCTGCAGAGCCGCTTCATTGGACATATGGACTAGGTGTCACCATTGATATGTTTTGTTCTCAGGTTTGAGCAAGCCGACCTCATGGTTGTCTCAGATTTGTGCAAAACACCTCTTTTCTTGCACCGATCACAACTTTTGCATCATAGCTCCAAATCTTGTAAATTTTATATGTATTTGGCACTACACTTCCTATGCCATCAGGTGGCATACTTGGGTTACCAAGATTTTGCCCATGTCCTTTTCTCCTTCGTGGCTACCATGTTTTCCATCTCGTAATCATTTCTTTCGCTCCGATAGAACCGTGTCTCTGATCATAACGTTCTTTATATGCTTTTGTGGTAGATTTGAGTGTATAACCGGAATATTGCCATGCCATGCATGATATCTATCTCCATGTTCATGTTCTGTCCAGATTATACAATTCACCTAAATACACATGAAGTATCACTTGATCCACTCCACTAGTGGACCCATGCTTCATTTAAATTTGATATATTTTGTTGCCATGTTAACAACATTTAAAATGACATGCATGCATTTGATTGAAGCATAAATGCCTTGCCTTGCTTGTTTACCTTGTCGCTTGTTTCTTTTCCGGTTTTGCTTCTCGTTAGTTCTTGTTTCGGAGTGTGGGGATTCGTTCGACTACGCTTGTTCGACTACTTCACGGACTCGTTCTTCTTCCAAGCGGGATCTCAGGCCAGATGAACATTTCCCTGGATACCACTACTATCATTGCCATGCTAGTTGTCTCGTTTCTATCGCCACGTCTCGCTACCTACCACTTGTATGTCAAGCCTCCCAAATTGCCATGAAAAGCCCCTAACCCCTCCACATCCCAGCACACCTTTGTTTGGCTATGTTACCAGTTGCTCAGCCCTTCTTATAGCGTTGCTAGTTGAAGGTGCAAGTTCTTCCATGTGCAACATGGATAATTTTGATATATCACAATATTATTGCTATTTAATTTAACGCACATATATACTTGGTAAAGGTGGAAGGCTTGGCCTTTTGCTCGGTGTTTTGTTCCACTCTTGCCGCCCTAGCTACTTGTGAACCGGTGTTATGTTCCATATTGGGCGCTCCTAACATGCTCCGGGTTGTTATGGGGACCCCCTTGATTTTCGTTTTAGGATAAAACTTGTCCGGCAAGGCCCAACATTGGTACTACATTTGCCCAACATAATAACACTAATAATTAATTTGACGCATAGGGAGTTAGCGCTACCCGAGGTTCGTTATTCAACCTAATACAGGGGGGCCAGTGCTGCTGGTGTTGGTCCAAACTAGAGCACCGTGCGGGGCCAACCCGGGGCAACTCGGGAAATGTCTATCAGGCCACCGTACGCTTCGCTTATCCGTTGTGTCCTGAGAACGAGATACGCGGCTCCTATCGGGTACGTCGACACGTCGGGCGGCCTTGCTGGATTTGTTTTACTGTTCTCAAACGTCTTCTGCGAGGAATTCCGATAATACTTCGGGCTATCTCGAGGTTGCGGTTTTCCAGTGGAATTGCCTAGGAAGATCACGAGATTCGTGGTCGAGGTTATTCCCGCGGTGTGTGGTTAGTTTGTGATGGATGAGTTGGAGCACCCCTGCAGGGTTAAATCTTTCGGAAAGCCGTGCCCGCGGTTACGTGGCAACTTGGAAACTTTGTTTAACACCCAGTCATAGCAAACTTGAAGTAAACTCAAATAAAATACACCAACCGTGTGCATAACCGTGATTGTCTCTTCTCGTGATTTCTGAACCGAGGGAGAACACGGTGGGGTTATGTTTGACATAACTAGGTGTTCAAGATCTCTTAGAGATCATTACTAGCTCACGTCCGTTTATGCGACAATCATCCCCCTTTATTCTTGTACTCGTAAGTTAGCCACTCAAATAAATGCTCAGTGCTCGCTGCAGCCTCACCACTTAACCATACCTCACCCATTAAGCTTTAATAGTCTTGATACCCTTGGAAATGAGATTGCTGAGTCCCTGTGGCTCACAGATTACTACAACAATAGTTGCAGGTATAGCTTATGCGATACTTTGACGTGAGCGCGATGCTTGTTTGATTTGGAGTTCTTCTTCTTCTTCATCATCGATCTAGGATGGGTTCCAGGCGGCAACCTGGGATAGCAAGGATGGATGTCATTTTATCATTTGTTTTCGTCCGTAGTCGGACCCTGCTCTTCTGTATAATGTTTGGATATGTTGTTGTATTGATGTGATATTGATGTAGCTTGTGGCGAGTGTAAGCCAATTCCATATACTCATCTCTTCTTTACATGTACTTGTAATGATATCCATTCTTACGAAATGACGAGATGCGCTTCTATCCCTGTCGAGGCCCTCGTGCCAAAATAAGGATAGGATCGCATCTTGGGCGTGACAAATTGGTATCAGAGCCTGTACCGACCTAGGAGCCCCCTTGATTGATCGAACTTTGGCCGAGTCGAGTGTAGTGAAAAACTGTTTTGAGTCTAGTTATATCGGAGAGTAGGTTTCTTTTACTCCTCTTCTATGCTCTGGTGAGGTATTCGACATAGGAATTTTGATTCTACTCCTCTTCTCGTTCAATTTTTTTTTAGGATCACGCGGGTATTTTGGAAACTATATGATGCCGATGTGAAGGAATTCTGTCTTGGTTCATCCTGTTATCAAGGAGTAGAGCTCCGAGGGATTTTTGCACATCGTTATCATTCAGTTTCCATAGTATCTCAGGACGGAAGATGTTCGAAATTGCTTCAATACTTTTCGTGGCGAGATAAGTTTGGAGTCACCCAGTACTGGGGAGAGCATCCAGGGTACTGCCATGTTTAGTATCGTTGTGACTACGAGTGTCTGAGGTAGACGAGTTTGCGGAGTTTCTTGGTTTATGGTGTGGAAGGTTGCGGGTGCAGTTGTAGCTGATTACCTTGGGTACGTTCCTGGGTCCGCAACCCGAATTGCATAAACCAGAAAGACTTCGGAAATTCTTAGGTGGGAATTCAAGTAGTTACCTAGGATCATCCTTCCAACAAATGCATATGGGTTATGTATTTGTTTCCGACTTAATTCTCAAGCCTCACCCTTTGTGTTGTTTTGGAGTATGGTAATTCGAGTTGCTTCGATGTCAAGTGGTGATTTCAAATCTTTCCTAACCGGTGTGTTTCTCATCAAGTTAATTCAACCCTCTCCAATATTTGCAAGATCAATCCTCATATTTCTTTCCGGAGTTCTTTTCATCCGCCCCAAGTTTTCTTTGTTTTTCCCACCCTCCCGCCCTTTTTCTTCAAGGATTAAATTCTCATTCAAGTGCCTTTCTTTTCATGAAATGCTTCCGCTATCTTTATTCCGTATTGTATCCGGTGATTCATTGTGAAGATCCCAAGTGCTCAAGCTCATCATTTCTCAGTCTTCATCTTTGTTTTCTTCTCCGGTGGATTCAATTCAAGTTTTCGGTGCTCATCATATCCTTTTCATTCCCTAAATGCTCTCCCATGTTGGAAGTTCTTATCCAAGCCTCTCTTGTTAGTCATCTCTCATTATTTTATCCGGAGTGCTGAAGATATCTCAGAAGATTTGTGTTATCGTTCAAATCCTCTTAAGTGTTTCGAGGTTCTCACCTCATCAAGTTTTCAATTTGTACCGGTGGAATCTCTTTCCAAGCAATCGTTTCAACGGTGTTTCCTTTCAGTGGGCCGATAACCCACATGTGTTCCCCAGGATCTTACCTGGCTCTTCTAATCTTTTCCGGAGATCTCAAGTTCTTTTCAATATGACATAAGAATGAATATCATCAGTCATATTCCTTCTCGAAGATCTCTTCTAAATCATCTTCATCGTTGGCTCAACCTTTCCTTATTCATTTTTCCGGAGTATCTCAGTAATTCATGATGTTGTTTCTCGTCATCATTCTTAGCGTTGAAGAATGAAGGAATGTTTTCTTTTAAACCTTTGTCCAATCTCTTGAAGGTTCTTGGTTTTAGCTTGTTGCTATCCTCTCTAATTGTTTTCGATCATGAGTATTTTTTTTCCATATCTATCCGGAGCTTTTCAGAGTTATTGTCATTTCTCGATCCTCCGAAGGTCATCATTTCAGAAGATTTCTTCGTTCTCAGCTTTCAGCTTTCTCTCTCAAATTCTTCTCAATTGTTGTCTCTTCGTTCGTCTCTCAATTATTCCGGTGTTTCGTTGAAGACTTCTTTAAGTCTGTGCTCTATATCTCTATCTCTCTTCAATCATTCTCAAGAAGAATAAGTGGTATGCCAAATCCGTTGCTTGTCATCAATTGAACTTGATGAAGGATAAGCATAACATAATTCTTATTCTTGTTTCATCAAGTCATTTCAATCAGTCTTCCGGAGGTTGTTCATGATATCAAATTCCTTATCCCAAGTGCTCATCGTTTCTTTTCCGGAGTTCCAAGTTTTTCTCAAGTATCTTATAGAGAAGCTTCATCTAAATCATGGCAAGTCCTTAATCTTATTCTTCTCAACCTTCATTCTTTTGATCATCATTTGTTTCCGGAGTTCTCCAAGATGTTCTTCATGATGGTTCATCAAAGATTTCTTTCATTCTCAAAGTGTTCTTCAAGATTCTTGTTGGAGTAGCTCAAGTATTCTTTATCTTGCATTTCAAAGTGCAATTCATTCTCTCTTATCTTTGAGATGGTGTTATAGCATTCTTGACTCGTGAGGAGTAGCAAAGAGATTTGTCAACAATGAGATATTTAAACCCATCATTTCTCTCTCGGAGTTATCTTGGTATGGATTTCACCAAAAGTGTTTCCTAAGGATTGTTGCTATCATGGTGCTTATCTATGACCCGAGTTTTCTCCTTGTACTCTTGGTGAAAGAAGTTTCCAACTCTTGTGGCTCCCAACCAATTATTTGTTTTCTGTTAGTGGCTGGTTGTCGCCTCATAATTTTGGGATGTTTTCCATAAGCGTACAACAAGATTGTTCCTTCCGTTGGTGATTTTCCAACAACTCTGTTAAATCTTTCTTTGTAAGGATGCTTTTCAAATTCAATGGTAGTAGAAGTTATCTTTTTCTTCTCCGTTCTCTTATCTCCAAAGTTCTATCTTCTATTCTTTTGTTCCGGAGGCATTGCATTGTTGCTCTCTTCGACTCATCATCTCGTTTGTCAAGATCATGTTCTTTCTTGCTTATCCATTTAACTAGAGTGTTGTGTTATCTTTCAAGTTATCCCATCTTATAAAATTTTGTCCCTCTATCCTACCGAAGCGCTGCCGAAATTTCTTTTGAATTCTTGCTTGTTCCTCGTGTCATTCTTCATATCTTTGTAACCTTCAAGATTCATTGGTTTCACTCGTTTGTCAAAGAAGCAACGAAGTTTTACCTCTTCTCTTTCTCTTCCCCTTCTCGTTCTAAGATCTCGGGGTGAGATCTCTTGTAAGTGGAGGAGAGTTGTAACAGCCCGAGACCGACGCTCCAGAAGATTCCCCTTTTATGACGTTGTCATCGTGTGATTATTTTGTTTGTCACATTCATCATCGCATCATTCGCATCATCTGCATAGCATCGTCGCTCGTTTTTGAAAACTTGGATCCGATCGTAGTTGCCGGTTCTCTCCGTTCGTGTCATCGACCGTTTCGAGTCCAACCACACGCACACGCCCGCGGCATCGAAAAATATCGTTTTTTATGGTGCGCGAAAAATATTCTTGGATTGGGTCGGAAGTTGGCGTGCGGTCTTGTTTTATTGTAGGTAGATTGCCTGGCAAATTTTGTCGCAATCGGAGGTCATTTGATACTCGAACGGTTGACCGTAGCGGCACCGTCATCGATTAATTTATCGGGCGTTTTGGTGTTTAAAAATCTGATGGCGGGCTGCTCATTTTCCCTCTCTTCTTCGCCTAGCCTCTCTGCACAGTGCACCGACATGCTCGAAACCGAAAACTTCCCCGAACTCGAATCCCTGAGCCGTGACCGTTGGGTCCGGACCAACCCCGAGATACCCGAGAACATCTGTGGTTTCTTATTTGGACTCCCTAACCTATTTTCTTGACCATTCGATCTAAATCAGAGGGTCCTAATGCCTCTAAAGTTAGCCCACTCACTATATATAGTCCACCCCTGTCCAAAATCAGACCAAACCCTAAAACCAAGGAGGTTTGTCCCTCCAGCGCCGCCACCCTTGTCTCTTCCACCTCGGGATCGCTCCCGATCCAAATCCTCCAACCACGTCCCCTCCTCGATTTCTTCAGTGAGCCAACCAACGCCGATCCGGCCACCATCGAGCACCTCGGCCCCTCCTTCCTCGAGCCCCTACCCGGATCCAGCATCTCGAGCTCCACCTCCTCTGTCCTCCTCCTCCCGTGCACCTCGCCTTCGCCCGTCATGCCTCATCGGACCGGCCGTCGCCGGCGAACGATCCAACAGAAGGCCCGTGTCGCGCACCGTCGCCCTCTCTTTCTCTCCTTGCCTTCCCTCTCCTCTGGTTCGCTCTCTGACCTCCCCTGCTCTCCCTCTGTCTCTGTATTTTTCGCAGCAGCGGGAGACCACCATGGCGCCAAGGCTGGAGCTTCCTCGTCCCCATGGCTGCCTCGATCTCCAGCCCACCTCCGGCAAGCCGCCGGCCATCCAAGGCCTCCTCCGCGCTGGTCAGTAGCAACAGGTGCTCGCCTATAGCCCCGCGTCCCCGCGCTCCTCTGCTTCATCCCCGTCTTCTCCCTCTCTTTGACCTTCTGCTCTGTCTTCGCTGACTACAGGAGCTCCCATAGCTGCCCGTCGCCGTTTGACCCAGCCGGCCACCGTCAACCGCCGCCAAGTGCCGGATCTCGATGGGAACAAGTTGATCTGTTCCATTCCCGGCCTCCGCGCCCGCCGTCGTCGCCGGAGCATCGTCCAGCCCGCCGGTCTCTGAATCCCCGATGTGAGCACCTTCCCGCATAGCTAAACTTTCGCTCTTTTCCTAGATCCATTCTAGTATGTTCAGGTTATTAGTGTAGCCATGACTTTTCTTCTCAAGCTGACGATTAGCCCAGTTGGTTAGCGCGTGGGTTGTCAACCAGTACATCCTGGGTTCGAGTCCCCAAGGTTGCTCTGATTTTTTCATGCATTTTTACCTCACCAACGGATCAACTTTCGTCCATGTTTTATTTGCTGTCTAGTCTCAATTTTGTCACAAGTGGCTGATTAGTCTGCTGGTAGCGCAGCCGATCTCCATCCAAGGGGTCTTGGGTTCGAACCCAGTGCACCCCTAGTTTTATGTTCTGTTCTGTTTGTTTGTTATAGTAGTGCTTCAGTCTGGACACATTATCATCTATGGCCGAATCCATCCCCAAGCACGTTGCCATCTTAGCTTAGCTGGTCATTCCAGTGCTCATACACCCTAGGGTCTGGGGATCAAATCCCAGATACCCTACATATTGTTTGCTGTTTTTCATTTGTTTTCAGATAAGAAAAAACTGCAAATGTTTCAGTATTTTGTGGCAATTTGTAAAATCCATATAAAATCAACCGTGCATCGTTTGGAGATAATCTATATACGTATCTTGCTTGGTTTTACGTCTACATATATACTTTGTTGTCATGTTAGAAACTCATTAACCTGCTGTTTTCCTGCATTAAAGAGGCCATGATTACGTTAATGGCAGATTTAACATACAACTTTGCATGATCATAATTGAGTTTTACAAAACACTTTGGCATGATCTTGATGTGTATTCCCATCAAAATGTTGTGTACTTTCCAGTGGCATGTTTTGTTCTCAGGTTTGAGCAAGCCGACCTCATGGTTCTCTCAGATTTGTGCAAAACATCTCTTTTCTTGCACCGATCACAACTTTTGCATCATAGCTCCAAATCTTGTAAATTTTATATGTATTTGGCACTACACTTCCTATGCCATCAAGTTGCATACTTGGGTTACCATGATTTTGCCCATGTCCTTTTCTCCTTCGTGGCTACCATGTTTTCCATCTCGTAATCATTTCTTTCGCTCCGATAGAACCGTGTCTCCGATCATAACGTTCTTTATATGCTTTTGTGGTAGATTTGAGTGTAGAACCGGAATATTGCCATGCCATGCATGATATCTATCTCCAAGTTCATGTTCTGTCCAGATTATACAATTCACCTAAATACACATGAAGTATCACTTGATCCACTCCACTAGTGGACCCATGCTTCATTTAAACTTGATATATTTTGTTGCCATGTTAACAACATTTAAAATGACATGCATGCATTTGATTGAAGCATAAATGCCTTGCCTTGCTTGTTTACCTTGTCGCTTGTTTCTTTTCCGGTTTTTCTTCTCGTTAGTTCTTGTTTCGGAGTGTGGGGATTCGTTCGACTACGCTTGTTCGACTACTTCACGGACTCGTTCTTCTTCCAAGCGGGATCTTAGGCAAGATGAAAATTTCCCTGGATACCACTACTATCATTGCCATGCTAGTTGTCTCGTTTCTATTGCCATGTCTCGCTACCTACCACTTGTATGTCAAGCCTCCCAAATTGCCATGAAAAGCCCCTAACCCCTCCACATCCCAGCACGCCATTGTTTGGCTATGTTACCAGTTGCTCAGCCCTTCTTATAGCGTTGCTAGTTGCAGGTGCAAGTTCTTCCCTGTGCAACATGGATATTTTTTATATATCACAATATTATTGCTATTTAATTTAACGCACATATATACTTGGTAAAGGTGGAAGGCTTGGCATTTTGCTCGGTGTTTTGTTCCACTCTTGCCGCCCTAGTTACTTGTGAACCGGTGTTATGTTCCATATTGAGCGCTCCTAACATGCTCAGTGTTGTTATGGGGACCCCCTTGATTTTTGTTTTAGGATAAAACTTGTCCGGCAAGGCCCAGCATTGGTACTACATTTGCCCAACATAATAACACTAATAATTAATTTGACCCATAGGGAGTTAGCGCTACCCGAGATTCGTTATTCAACCTAATACAGGGGGGCCAGTGCTGCTGGTGCTGGTCCAAACTAGAGCACCGTGCGGGGCCAACCCGGGGCAACTCGGGAGATGTCTATCAGGCCACCGTACGCTTCGCTTATCCGTCGTGTCCTGAGAACGAGATACGCGGCTCCTATCGGGTACATCGACACGTCGGGCGGCCTTGCTGGATTTGTTTTACCTTTCTCAAACGTCTTGTGCGAGGAATTCCGATAATACTTCGGGCTATCTCGAGGTTGCGGTTTTCCAGTGGAATTGCCTAGGAAGATCACGAGATTCGTGGTCGAGGTTATTCCCGCGGCGTGTGGTTAGTTTGTGATGGATGAGTTGGAGCACCCCTGCAAGGTTAAATCTTTCGGAAAGCCGTGCCCGCAGTTACGTGGCAACTTGGAAACTTTGTTTAACACCCGGTCATAGCAAACTTGAAGTAAACTCAAATAAAATACACCAACCGTGTGCGTAACCGTGATTGTCTCTTCTCATGATTTATGAACCGAGAGAGAACACGGTGGGGTTATGTTTGACATAAGTAGGCGTTCAGGATCTCTTACAGATCATTACTAGCTCATGTCCGTTTATGCGACAATCATCCCCCTTTATTCTTGTACTCGTAACCTAGCCACTAAAATAAATGCTTAGTGCTTGCTGCAGCCTCACCACTTAACCATACCTCACCCATTAAGCTTTAATAGTCTTGATACCCTTGGAAATGAGATTGCTGAGTCCTTGTGGCTCACAGATTACTACAACAATAGTTGCAGGTACAGGTAATGCGATACTTTGACGTGAGCGTGATGCTTGTTTGATTTGGAGTTCTTCTTCTTCTTCTTCATCGATCTAGGATGGGTTCCAGGTGGCAGCCTGGGATAGCAAGGATGGATGTCATTTTATCGTTTGTTTTCGTCCGTAGTCGGACCCTGCTCTTTTATATGATGTTTGGATATGTTGTTGTATTGATGTGATATTGATGTAGCTTGTGGCGAGTGTAAGCCAATTCCATATAGTCATCTCTTCTTTACATGTACTTGTAATGATATCCATTCTTGCAAAACGACGAGATGCGCTTCTATCCCTGTCGAGGCCCTCGTGCCAAAACAAGGATAGGATCGCATCTTGGGCGTGACAATGTGACCCCTACCTGTATGAACATATTATGCAAGGCTCTTCTGAGCCTTCTAAATAAATGTTGTGCTGTTGTATGGTTATGTTGTGATGCCATAGTTGTATCTATGCATATCGGACATGTCGTGCGTACGTGTGACGTGTAACGGTATGTATGGGATTTGACACCTGGTTGTGTGTCTCTAGTAGTACTCTTTACAGGGAAATGCCTCTTTGTGCTTCCATTGAGCCTTGGTAGCTTGCTACTGCTCCGGACACATTGATTGACCGGCATGTATCCTTCTTTGTTGCTGTGTCTGTCCCTTCGGGGAAATGTCTCGCAGTGTAATGGAGTCCATGTAGCCTGCTATGACTCGTCTACGCACAGTTGATGACATTTATGTCCCACGGTGTAATGGAGTCCCTGTAGCTTGCTATGACTCATCTACACACGCTGAGGCCGACACCTGCATTGCTGGGTTACGTATGTCTATCCCTGTACGGATGTGCTACTTGGGTTCCATAATTAGTCATGTCGACCCGGGTTCTTTGACATTTGAATGCTAGCGACATATTCACATTCGTGAGCCAAAAGGCGCAAACGGTCCCGGCCCAGGTAAGGTGGCAGCCGTGGTGATAACCGTGCGTGAGGCCGCAAAGTAATGTGAAGTGTTACATGCTAGATTCTTATGGCTTAGGATCGGGGTCCCGACAGCGTTGGTATCAGAGCCTGACTGACTGTAGGATTACCAAGCCAAACTGGTCGAAGTTGAGTCTAGAAATGCTTTAGTTATGTAAGGGAATTGATTGTGGAAGGGAATGTCAGGCTCTTTTATTCCACTTCCCGAGTCATTCTATTCTGAATCACCCTCTTCTTTTCTACGGGGTTAAGAGCTAGGCTTCTTATCCACCTCTCAGGATGACGAGTTACTAACCATGGACTTGTAGACTAAATTGCTTGAGAGTCAACTCCAGTTTTCAAGTATTGCTTCTGTGTGACAATCTTTTGGTTAGAGTCTTGATGCTAGAAAGTTGAGTGGCTATGCTATCCAATCTTTTCAGGATGTCACAAAATTGTCTTTGAGCATTTTCAGCTGTTATGCTGCCCGATTTCTGCTAGGATCTCTAATGCACTTTGCATTATCCTCCGTTTCAGATGCCTCCCCATCCTTCTCGTCAGGTGGTCCGTTTGACCAGGTGCATCGATGTACCGGGTCACACGGCCATGTTGGTCAGAGTCATGATGGAGACCGGTTATCGTTGGTACCCGGAATATACAGTGGAGGAACAGTACCGCGGCTTCAACCAGAGCCAGTATCTGTGTACCGTTAGGATATATCCATCGTATCCTGGAGCTGTAGAGCCGCTTCATTGGACATATGGACTAGGTGTCACCATTGATATGGCAGTTCAGGAGGCCGCCTACACGATGTTGACCATCATGAGAACTCACCATGGTCTACTTCAGAACACAGAGTTTTGTTATATTCCAGTGACACTAGGAGGAGAGGATGGATATCTTGCTGCAGCCTATTATGATCACTCTCATGAGGATCCTAGACTTCAGGTCACTGCCCAGTTGTTAGAGAACAGGGATCGTGATGCTCGGGCACTTCGTATGGAGCTATTTGCCACCCGAGCATGTCTTTGGACTGCAATGACACAGCTTGCACCCGTCGTCCAGCCAGCTCCTCCTCCTAGGTCCTTTCCTGCAACATTTATCGTGCCTCGTGGAGGCATTAGACTTGTTTGCGTTTTCGGAGACATTCAATGTTTGTAATGACTGTTTAGATTACGTGGTTTCCTTCCTCGCCTAGCTTCCTTCCTGTTTGTTGTAGTGCTCTGCGTCGGCAGGGCCCGATCCCGCGCATACCTCGACCGCCGTTGGGGCGTCCGGATCACCAGGACGAGACCAAGGGGTGAGGGGCTACGTGACCAGTGAGGTCCCAGAGTCGCGATGCTCAGGAGTCCCCCTTGACGTACGAGGAGTTCTCATGAAGGGAACATGGCGATGACGGGGTTAATTTGGAGATTTGAAGCACCTTGAGCTCTGCGTCGGCAGGGCCCGGTCCCGCGCATACCTCAACCACAATTGGGGCATCCGGATCACCAGGACGAGACCAAGGGGTGAGGGGCTACGTGACCAGTGAGGCCCCTGAGTCGCGATGCTCAGGGGTCCCCCTTGACATGCGAGCGGCTCCCATACCTTTCCTCGCCAGCTTTCGCCTGAGAGGGATGTGGGAAGACCAGGTATCAGGAACCTGGGGAGGTGGCGTGCGCCAGGCCCGGCCTGAGCGTAGCCCCCGTGCAGCCCCCTCGCATGGGCATCCCAGGGGAATGCTGCGAGACGGGGCCGTGAGGGGCCGTCCAGAGGTTGGATGCAGCTGCTAGGGCACCCTCAGTTGTTTATCCACCAGCGCGGAGCATTGGGCTTCCACGTTGCGTGGGCATAGCCGCTGAGCGACAGTGTCGTCCGCCAGCGCGGAGCATGGGGCTTCCACTTCAACGTGGGAAGGGGGGCTCGGCTCCTGAGCCCCCCGGGCGTGTACAGCCCATTAAGTTCACACGCGTGGCCTGCACGGTAGAACTGGAGGTGTATTTGGGCACCCGTGAGCCAGTGCGGGTCTCACGGGGCCCTACCTCAAAGGCGGGTTGCGTCTGAATGTTCTGGTAGGAGGCGCCATTGCAATCCCTATACATTTTTGGAGAAACCTGCGCGGAATGAATTTCCGGGGGGGGCATCGCATGAGAAGGCCAAACACCAATGACCCCTGGAGGTGACGTGAGCGGGGCCGGCCCGCCAGACAGAGGTCAACCATTGGATTTGTCGACGCTTCAAGGACAGACCCGAGCACAGACGCCGTGCTGAGTCTTCTCATGCGACAAACCCGAGGAGAAAACACCCGGCGCGCGGCTCCCGTGTCGGTGAAACGCCAACTATGGTGGCAGAACCTTGCCGCGCGCCCTGACTCACCCACTCCCGATTAGCTCATGCGAGGACGTAGCACCAAGGGCCACGGGAGGTGACGTGCACAGGGCTGGCCCGAGAGACAGAGCTCGACCGCTTGGATTTGTCAATGCTGCAGGGACGGACCCGGGCACAGATGTCGTGCCAGCCCTTAATCACGAGGCGGTCGAAGGCGGGATTGTTAGGGCGCGGCGGCATTCATGGTGGCGAAGCACCGAGCATGCAGTTTGGAATACTTAGGAAATTTATCAGATGCATAAGAGGTTCTGATACAAGCGCAAACGACACGGCTGCAGGGACGGGCCCTGACTGCCTGAGGATAATGCAGCCCGATGGGCGCCCTCAAACTGAACAAACCAAAAAGTTACTTAGTACGAACAAAAAAGTCACCTGGCAGCGGTACCGCTGAAGCGTCGAGGTAGTCGATGGGGCCTGGCCTTCATGAGCCTGACGCCTCCGGAGGCTCGGGGTCCTCTCTAGGACCTGGCATCTCCTCCAGGGTCGCACTGCGCCGGGGCTCGTAGGGCGCGAGCATGGCCTGGGCGAGGCGTTGGAATGTGGCACCCGCATTCGCCAGGCCGAAGGGCATGCGGATGTAGTTGCACGGATAGACCCCACCGCGGCCGACGCGCGACGGCCAGAAGAGATCCTGGGATGCGGCCCTATTGATGCCCAGTACGTCGACGCAGACGCGCGGCATGCCGCCCGGGTCAAGGACGGCGGCCACGCCAGGTGATGCGGGGCGACTCCCGCCTCGCATGGCCTGCGCCTCCTGAAGCTCCTTGATTGCTTTGGCGATGAACTCCTGCGAATCTGGCGCCTCGCGCCGTGCTCCTTGCTTGAGTGGCCGCGCGCCGAAACACTCCTCCATGTTGTGCCCGAACACCTCCCTCGTCTCACTGGTTAGGTCGGAAGCTTTCCAGATGGAAGCCCCCGAGCCTGACCCGAGGGAGGCGCCGAGCGCGCCTTCCTATGCGAGGGGGGAAGGGGCCTTGGCTCCGGGCGTGGAGCCTGAGGTTCCATCCTTGGAGGTCTCAGCCCCCTGACGCCCCTTCGAGAGGAGCTGCTTCTTCTTCCTGGGGACATCCTCAGGAGGCAGGATGCCTCCTTCGTCATCAGAGTTTTCCGGCGCCGCGGCCCGGTAGGCGCGCTCGAGGGAACAGACGGCGTCCTTCTCATTGCAGGCGACAGTGATGACGCCACCACTCCCCAGCATCTTGAGGATGTTGTAGCCATGGTGAGTCACCGCCATGAACTTGGCGAGGGCAGGGTACCCGAGGATCGCGTTGTATGGGAGGTGGATGTGAGCGACATCGAAGTCGATAAGCTCGGTGTGGTAGTTGCTACGCCCGCCGAAGGTGACCGGCAGGCGCACTTGCCCGATGGGGACGGTGGAGCCATCGGTGACCCCTGAGAAAGGCTTGGTTGGCATGAGCTGGTCTCGGCGGGGCCCCTCACTTGGAGCGTCTCGAACGTTTCGATGGAGAGGACATTGAGCCCAGCACCGCCGTCGATAAGGGTCTTGGTGATGAGGACGTTGCTGAGGGTCGGCGTGCACAACATGCGGAGTGCGCCCGCCGTGGCCGACCACCTGAGTTGATCCTTCGAATCGATGGTGATGGCGCACTGTGACCACTTGAGGGGACGTGCGGCCTCAAGCTTAGGGAGAGCCGCGTTTACCTCCCGCGAGAACTGCTTGAAGATTCGGTTCGATGCAGGGGCCTGAGCGCCGCCCAGGATGCAAGCGATTGCCCTGGCTTCCTGGAAGCCCCCAGCCCCGTCGTTCTGCATGTCTTCCTCCTTCCTCCTGGGTGGCGGCGGCAGCGGGGGGAGGCCGGCCTAACGAGGGCGAGCCTCATGAGGCTGGTCGCGGCGGGGCCCCTCACAAGGCTCGTCGTGCCAGCGGTCATCCCGAGGCTGGTCGCACCACTCCTGACGCGGGTCGCGACCGTCCCCGCGGCCTCCACCGCGACCATAGCCACGGTCGCCGCGCCCAGGGCAATGACCGAAATGCTCGTCGCGGAGCACCCTGAGCTCCTGGAGGTCGTTGGTGTTGTGGCTGTTGGAGCAGTGGAAAATGCAGAATGGTCGTCCACCCCTGGGGGGTTCCTCATCTCGACTGCGCTTAGCCTCAGGTTCCGCCGCCAGCACCGCCGAGGCCTTGCGCTTCATTTCCTTGGCCTTGGTCTTCTTGTCTTCGGGGTCCGCCTCCGGAAGCTCGAGGAGGGAGAGGCGGCCCTCTTCGGCCTTTGCGCACTTGTTCGCCAGGTTGAACATTTCTCGAGCAGAGCACAGGTCGTCATGGATGGCGACCTCCTCCCTCATCCTGAGGTCCCTGACGCCGTCGGTGAATGCCGAGATGATGGCCTCATCTGACACCCTCGGGATCTTGAGGCGGACAGTCGTGAAACGCTGTATGTACTTGTGCAAGGTCTCGCCCGGCTGTTGCTTCACACGACGCAGGTCAGCCACGGCGAGGGCGCGATCATGGGTGCCTTGGAAGTTGGTGACGAAGCGCTCTCGGAGTTCGTCACAGGAGGTGATCGACCCCTCCGGGAGGTTGAGGAGCCAGGAGAGCGCACCACCCTTGAGGGCCATGGGGAACCAGTTTGCCATGACCTTGTCGTCTCCACCGGCCGCCTCGATGCTCAGCGTGTAGAGCTGTAGGAACTCTGCAGGGTCTGGGGTGCCATCGTAGCGAGGAGGCAGGTCTGGCTTGAACTTGCCGGGCCAGGCGACCCGACGCAGCTCCGGGGCGATGGCGCGGCAGCCCACTGCACCCACGGGCGCCGCGCGCACGGGAGGGGCCCGGTCTTGGTGTTCCTGAGCAGCGGCCTCCAGAGGCACGCGGTCGTGACGCTGGGGCACTGGCGCGGGGAGTGCGCACGCATCAGCGCGCGGCCGTGGCACCACCTGGCAGCTTACTTCATCACTCACCCTCGCCGGGGGCCCGCGCGGGTGTGCTTCATGCCTGGGCTCGGGGTCGGCGCCGCGCTGGGGAGGAGGAGGTGGCGCACCATGGGCCACGTCACCCGCCAGAGAGGGCGGGGGACGGAGCGAGTAGGAGAGTGCCGGGGCGTCGCCGGCAGCATTGACGAGCTCCGCTATGCGCCCGAGCCAGTCGTCATAGCGGTTGGGGGCTGGGCGGTAGCGCAGCAGCTCGCGCACCATGAGCAGTGCGGCCGACCCGTGCGCCTGCCCGGGGCGAGCATGGGAGGATGATCCAGTAGCTGGAACGATTGATGGGGTGGCAGTGCGGCCGTCGCGCCGCGTGGTGACCGACTGCGAGGAGTCCTGCTGCTCGTGGGCATCTGGGCCCGTGGCGGCGTCGGCTGCGGGAGAGGCGGATCGACGCACGGCGGTGCGGCCCACTGTCGCTGTCTGGGCGACACGAGCAGCCCGGCGTTCGGCGCGTGCTAGGCGAGCGTCAGCCATCGGAGCGTTTAGCGGAGAGAGAGCGAAGCTTGAGGAGAGACTTCGGCACGCCCCCTACCCAGCGAGCCAAATGTCAGATTTCGGGCTCCGCAAAACCCAAAGAGGTTCGAACTCAGGGGCGTGTGCGAAGATCCCCACCAGCTTCGACCCCAAACTCACAGCTCCACAGCCTAGCCGAACCGAACTCACTCAATCGCGGGGAGGAAGACTAACACACGGATTTACCCAGGTTCGGGCCACTGTGAAGCGTAAAACCCTACTCCTGCTTTTGGTGGATTGCCTCACGAGGCGGTTTGTGGATGAAATGATATGGTGGTGAGCAACCTCTCGAGGGCGCTAGATTCGTTGTCCCTCGTCCCCCTCTATGGCGCGGCCTAGTCTCTATTTATAATGGCCTGGGTCCTCCTCCCTTATCGTACTGGCGGGAAGGGATCCCACAACGTCCAAATTCAGAAGGGGATAGGAGGTACATCTTATCCTGACGAAAGGTGGTCTTCGCCTGCAGAGTAGCTGGCAGTGACGCGGAGGTGGGCTCGGTGGTGACATCCGTCCTGCCGAGCCCGATGGCCTGGTCTTGTTACACCAGAATGGAAACCTTTGGTGGGATGCCTCGGGAACCCGCGTACGCCCTTGCCTCCTTAGCACCAAAGAGGAAACTGTCTTCTCTGCGCGCGCTGGTGCTCGCCTGGCCTAGCTTGCGTCACCCCCGACCTCCCGAGGCCAAGTGCTGCATAGGGATCTCCGACCCTCGGGAGGCAACCTAGGGTGGCCTCTTCCTTCCGGGGCTCTTGGTGTCGCCCTCCTCGCGAGGGTGGGTCTCTCGCGAGGGCCTTGTCTTGAGTGAAGCCGTGCCGGGCCGTACTTGCTGTCGAAGCGGGCCGCCCCCTGGGCCGCAGGCAGGCAAGTCTGGGTACCCCCGTTCCCAGGACGCCGACAGGGGTACCCAGACCTGCCTACCTGCGGCCCAGTGCGTGGCCCACCTCGACGGCCCAGTACGGCCTAGCAGCAGACTCCCCAAGACAAGACCCTCACGAGGGACCCAGCCTCGCGAGGGGAGCGATGCCAAGACCCCCAGAGGAGCGGCCTCCCCAAGCTGCCTCCTGAGGAGCAGAGACTCCTATGCAGCCTGGCCTCATGAGGCTGGGATGACATGAGCCATGACGACCATGGCCAAGCGGGCGCCAGTGGGCACCAGCGGGCGCAGAGGGGACAGTTTCCTCTTTGGTGCTAAGGAGGCAAGGATGGATGCGGGTTCCCAAGGGATCCCCCAAAGGTTTCCTTTCCGGTGCAACAAGACCAAGACCACGAGCTCGGCAGGATGGATGTCATCGCCGAGCCCACCTCTGCGTCACGCCCAGAAGCTTTGCAGGCGAAGACCACCTTTAGTCAGGATAAGATGTCCTTCCTATCCCCTTTCAAAATTGGCCATTGTGGGATCCCTTCCCGCCTGTGCGATGAGGGAAGAGGACCAAGGCCTCTATAAAAAGGCACCATCATCCACTGTATAGGGGGACCGATCGATCCATCCTCACCCAAGAGCCCTCGCGAGGTCGCTCAACCACTGTACCAGTTCATCCCCAAACCTCCTCGTGAGGCCAATCCACCAAAAGCAGGAGTAGTGTTTTACACGGCAAGGTGGCCCGAACCTGGGTAAATCTCTGTGTCTATCTTCTCGTTCGCTCACACGTATTCAGCGAAGCTTGGCTGTGGAGTGGTGAGCTTGAGACTTTAGCTGGGAAGGATCTTCGCACACGCCCCAGAGTTTGAACCTTCTTGGGTTTGTGAAGCCCGATTTCCGACATCGATGAATAGCCTAGTGTTTGATTCTATGTAGCTATGTACTGTACATCAAACCAACTCCGTCCGTGTTGCAAACGTTGTCTTAATCGGCCATCGGCTTCTGCCTCCCTCGCCAATAGCTAGGGAGTGTTCCATACTATGTATCCTACGATAACAGGAAATCATTTCGGAGAACTAGGCAATCCGTCCCTCTGGTGCGAACAGACGAAACACGCATAGGGAGGTATGTTATATTACTGTTTAACGTAAGAAACATCTTCCGAAGAAAATAGTTCCTCTATGGGTTCCTTTCCTCGGGTTATTACGTAAATCGTAGACGTCATAGCCATGTACCCGTAGTATGCGGATAGTTTGCTATTTTGGGGGAATAATCCATGTTTGTGGCGAAGAGCACCAACTAAATTTTCTTCCTCTGTGGCTGACCAATTTGTTGCTTATGAACGCTAGCCTTTGGCTTCACCCATCTGAGGTACGTATCCGGGTAATCCGGTCGTAACAATCGCAGAGGTGCTCCCTTTACCCCCTAGCCGAACAATCGGGAACGTAGAGGGTAAGCATAGAAGCAAGGCAACCCGGCTTGGCTAAATCTTAAGCCCAATTAGTGCATAAAATGGCGCAAAACAATGCTGGAAGGGTGCATACAAATATATGCAGAGAGTAATATTGCTTTGCTTCATTAAGAAGCCCCCAGGCGTTACCGGGTAAAACATTTGAGAATGTATGCCGATGAAATCTTAACATAGTTCGGTTCAACTGAACACAGCCTGATAAAATCTAACCAATCCTCTAAAAGTAAATAAGGAAGGGAGGAGGGAGGGCGTATAAAATACAAGGGTTTAGAAAAGGTGACGACACCGGTCTAGCCATAGAAGCACTGAAGGCGAGCTGCGTTCCATGGGTTCGGTTTGAGGCGATTGTCCTGCGGGTTGCGAAGGCGATAAGCTCCTCCTGTCAATACTTCGTCAATTGTGAAAGGGCCCTCCCACTTGGGGTAGAGTTTATGCTTTTGTTTCTCTGGGAGGCATAAGACAAGTTCGCCCGCATTATATGCTTTTGCTCGAACCTCCCTGCTTTGGTAGCACCGAGCCTCCTGTTGATAAAAAGTAGATCGAGCCTGAGCTATATTGTGTTCTCCTTCCAAGGCGTCTAGGTCGTCTTGCTGATCTCGCTCGGCCTCTTTTTCTTCATACATGCGCACCCTAGGTGCGTCGTGGATGATGTCGCAGGGGAGGACCGCTTCGTCCCCGTACACCATAAAAAACGATGTGTATCCCGTTGATCGATTCGGGGTGGTGCGCAAACCCCATAGTACGGAATCGAGTTCCTCCACCCAATGACAGTCGGATTCTTGAAGGGATCGGACTAGTCGAGGCTTGATACCACTCATAATGAGGCCATTGGCCCATTCGACTTGTCCATTGGTCTGCGGATGATACACCGAGGCATATTCGAGCTTGATGTCCAAGTTAGCGCACCAATCCTTTACCTCCTGGGCGGTGAAGTTGGATCCATTGTCCGTCATTATGCTGTGTGGGACACCATAACAGTGCACCACGCATGATATGAAGTCGATGACAGGCCCCGACTTAGCTGAGCTTACTGGTTTTGCTTCGATCCATTTAGTGAATATATCGACCATGACCAGTAGATATTTCTTTTTCTTGGTCCCCCCTTTAAGTGGTCCAAGCATATCTAACCCTTAGACCGCGAAAGGCCATGTAATGGGTATCGTCCGAAGAGCCGTTGGTGGCATGTGGCTTTGATTTGCAAAGAGCTGACAGGTGACGCAATGTTGGACGAGTGTGTGGGCGTCCGCTCGAGCGGTGGGCCAGAAGAACCCGGCTCGAAAGGCCTTGCTTACCAAGGACCGCGCTGCTGCATGATGTCCGCCGAGCCTGCATGAATCTCGGCCAAGAGTTGCCTTCCTTCTTCTTCGGATATGCACCGTTGGAGGACCCCCGTAGTGCTTTTTTGTGTAGTTCACCCTCGTGGACCTTGTAGGCCTTTGATCGCCGGATTATGCATTGCGCCTCTGTTTTGTCATCGGGGAGTTCTTTGTGTAGAAGGTAGGTGAGGAAGGGCTCAGTCCATGGTGCGATTACCACCACGACTTCGTGAGCCGAAGGTGTTTCTTCAATTGCGGAGCCGCTGATGACTTGCTCATCTGGTTCAACTATAGGGGGGACGACTAGTTCGGCTCCATTTGCTATAGCCTCCTTGCTGTCATCCTGCCATACCACAGATGGCTTGAAGAGCCTTTCTAGGACAGTGTTTTTAGGGACAGGGTCGCGCTTGGCGCCCAAGCGGGCGAGGACGTCGGCGGCTTGATTGCTGTCTCTAGAGACATAGTGGAATTCTTGCCCCTCGAACCGCGCGGAGATCTTTAGAACGGCGTTTCTGTAAGCTGCCATTTTTGGGTTTTTAGCATCGAATTCTCCATTGATTTGTGAGATGGCGAGGTTAGAGAGTCCCCGTACTTCGAGCCATTGTATACCCATTGAAGTTGCCATCCAGAGTCCGTGCAACAGAGCCTCATGTTTGGCCGCATTGTTTGAGTCGGCATACATGATCTGTAGTACGTATCGGATGTTGTCTCCAGTGGGGGATGTGAGGATAACTCCAGCCCCCAGTCCGGCAAGTGTCTTGGATCCGTCGAAGTACATCGTCCAATTTGAATATGTGATGTATTCTCTGGGGAGCTCGGCTTCCGTCCATTCGGCAAGAAAATCGGCCAACACCTGAGATTTAATAGCTCGGTGTGGCTTGTAAGTGATCTCGAATGGAAGGAGTTCGATGGCCCTAGCTATACGGCCGGTGGCGTCCCTGTTGTTGATTATATCGTTCAAGGGTGCTTCGGATGCCACCGTGACCGAACACTCTTGAAAGTAGAGTCGTAGCTTGCGTGATGCCATAAACACCGTATAGGCTATCTTCTGATAATGTGGGTACCTAGACTTGCACGGAGTGAGCACTTCCGATACGTAGTAGACTGGCTTCTGTACCCGTAATTTTTGGCCCTCGGCCTCCCGCTCTACCACGAGAACCGCACTGACGACCTGGTTGGTGGCTGAGATGTATAGTAGCATCGGTTGACCAGCACGAGGGGCTGCTAGTATGGTGTTACTGGCCAGCAATGTCTTGATTTCCTCCAGTGCGGCTGCTGCTTCGTCGGTCCACTCGAAGTTTTTGGTTCGTTTCAGCAGCCTGTAGAGTGGCAGAGCCTTTTCACCAAGGCGGGAGATAAAGCGGCTTAATGCTGCCACACACCCTGCTAGTCTTTGAACGTGCTTTAGCTCCATGGGGACTGCTAGTTGGGATAGGGCTTGAATCTTGGCCGGATTAGCCTCTATTCCCCTTTTGGAGACAATGAATCCGAGTAGTTTACCGCGGGGACTCCGAAGACACACTTGTGCGGGTTGAGCCGTATATCATACTCCCACAGACTAGCGAAGGTTTGAACGAGGTCCTCCACCAACTGGCTGACGTGTTTAGTCTTGATGACCACGTCATCTACATATGCCTCGACTGTTTTGCCGATTTGTTTTTTAGACATGTCTGAATCATGTGCTGGTATGTGGCGCCTGCGTTTTTTAACCCGGATGGCATTGTGTTAAAGTAGAATGGCCCGTAGGGGGTGATGAAGGCGGTTGCGGCCTGATCGGACTCCTTCATTTTGATCTGATGGTATCCGGAATAGGTGTCGAGGAAGCAAAGTGAGTCGTGTCTGGCAGTGGCATCGATGATCTGGTTAATGCGGGGTAAAGGGAAAGGATCCTTAGGGCAAGCTTTGTTAATGTATTTGAAATCGACGCAAAGCCACCAGGATTTGTCTTTCTTCGGTACCATGACCAGGTTTGCCAACCACTCGGGATGTTTAGTTTCTCTGATGAATCCGGCTTCAAGGAGTTTGGCAAGTTCTTTGCCCATAGCTTGACGCTTGGGTTCGGAAAATCGGCATAAAGCCTGTTTGACCGGCTTGAAGCCTGCGATTATATTCAGGTTGTGTTCCGCCAGCCGTCGTGGGATTCCTGGCATATCTGAGGGGTGCTAGGCGAATATGTCCCAATGTTCGCGCAAAAATGTGCGTAGTGCTTCATCAACCGTGGGGTCCAGCTGAGCTCCGATGGACGTTGTTTTATTGGGGTCCGTTGGGTGTACCTGAAATTTTATGATTTCATTTGCAGGTTTGAACGATGTGAATTTTGGCCTTTTGCCGAGGATTACGTTGTCCTTATCCACAATAGAGCGGAGTGTGGTCAGCTCCTCTGCAGCAAGGGTCTCAGCTAGTGCTTCGAGGGCAAGTGATGCTGTTTTATTTTTAGCTCAAAGGGCTCTATCCGGGTCACTTATGATTCTGATCGCACCATTGGGTCCCGGCATTTTGAGCTTCATATAACCGTAATGTAGTATAGCCTGAAATCTTGTGAAGGCATCGCGCCCTAAAAGGGCATGATAGCCACTGTGAAAGGGCACGATATGAAAAAGAAGTTCTTCGGATCTGTAGTTATCGGGAGTACCGAATACTACATTGAGGGCGACTCGTCCTGTACAACGTGTCTCTTTCTCGGGGATGATTCCTCGAAAAGTTGTGCTGCTTCGTTCGATTCGAGATCTATCGAACTGCATCTTGTCTAATGTATCCTCGTAGATGAGGTTTAGACCACTTCCACCGTCCATTAGCACCTTGTGCAACCTGAAGCCATCTACTATGGGGTTGAGGACCAGGGCGGCAGGCGCTCGCTCTGTGCGAGTTATCGGTTGGTCATCCTCGCCGAAAGTTATTGGTGTATCCGTCCATGATTTCCTCACTGCCACCTGGTGTATTTGGTTGAGTTCTCAAAGAGATCTCTTCCTCTGACCTTTGGAGGAAAATGTCTCGTATATCGTTAGGACCTCGGTGTTGTTTTTGCGTGGCGCTGCTGAATGTCTGCCTGGGGGAGAAGCCGCGAGGATGACCTCTCCGCTCTTCGTGACTCCGCTCTAGGCTGTGAGTAGGGCTTGTGTTTAGCAAGGCGGAGTGTATGGGGCATGGCTTGTCCAGTAGTCCATCATGGACGGTTCTTTCTTTTGTGGGATATTTGTTCCTTTTCTCGGCGGGCTCATGTTTGGCCGGCCGTTGCGGGGGTGCGAGCCTGTTCCGAACTCCTCTAGGTTGTTCGGCATGGACAGGCTCCATGCACAATTGTTGTGCTTTCCATGTGCTTTCCATGGCGCAATACTTTCGCACCAGGTCCGATAGCACGGAGAAATTTTGGATGCGGTGACGGGCGAGGGCGTTGACAATTCCTTCATCATGGCAATTACGCCGGAAGGTTGCAATCATCTCCTGGCCGCTACGGCCCTTCATCCTGTCTTTGTTGAGGAGGAATCTGGCCCAAAAATGATGGACCGATTCACCTTGTTGTTGTTTGACCTCCCGTAAGCCCATTGTGTCGGGCTCTCCTGCGCTTGAAAAACGCTCTATTTGGGTGGTGGGTGGGGAAAATATTCGTGTCCCAGTAGGGTACGGGTCCGAAATCCTGACGGCCGTTTCTAGTACAATTGTGGGGTTTGGCTCGGCAGGTTTGGAGTTCGTAGCATCGACGGGGCCCTGCTACATGGACTCCAGGTCGTGCGCTAGACCGGCCGTTGGTCTCGAATTGTTACCGGGGGGAGACCGGACTCTGAACCGTGAGGAGGGTCCAGATGATCGGAGACCGGTATGTAAATCGTTCTTAACACCGGCGGTTGAGGGGACATACTTCCAGCCGGGCACTCGACGGTGGCGACCAAGTGCGTCACCGGTGGGACATGGATTTCCCTGTCGTCGGGCCTAAGCCCAAACCGATCGTAGACCGAGGGTTGGTCGTCGGTCATGCCCAAGGCTTGAATCCAGCCGAGCAACTCATTCAGTGACAAGACTTTGGCGGAGTCCGCGTTACATGCGCGCCTGGGGTCGATTTGCGGCGCCATCACCCCGGGTCATTCGAGGACGCCCCCAGGGTACGTGCGAACGGGGCTGATTCAGGCATGTCAACCAGGCTAGGCTTCAAGGTCGAACTAGGGACAGAAGCCACCACAGTGGCAGGGTCTCCCACTCCCGAGGTCAAGGCGTCGGGGCTTGTGGGCCCTTCAAGGAGAGCAGAGAGCTTTGTTAAAACAAGATCTCCACGGGAGTTGGCGATGAACTCTAGGTTCCCGAACCTGACCTCCTGATCGGGGGTAAAACTTCCGACCTGGCCGAGGCGGCCAGCGAGGTCGGCATGCAGCACGATGCTGCCGAAAGCGAAGATCTGACCAGGGACGAAGATGCCTTGTTGCGGACCTCATCACTGAGGATTAAGTGAGCCATCGATCTTTCAGTGATTCACAGTGGAACTCTCAATGAAAGCACCAATGTCGGTGTCAAAACCGGCAGATCTCGGGTAGGGGGTCCCGAGCTATGGATCTAGGATCGATGGTTAACAGGAGACGAGGGAGACGATGTTTACCCAGGTTCAGGCCCTCTTGAGGAGGTAAAACCCTACGTCCTGCTTGATTATATTGACGAGTATGATGGTTACAGAGTCGATCTATCTTGAGATCAAAAGAGCTAAAACCCTATATGAGTTGACTTGTTCTGTACGAACTAAGCCCCTGGTTTATATAGACACCAGGGGTTCCTAGGGTTACATGTAGTTGGTTAGGGTTCAAACATGCCTATCTGTGACTTGGCGGACGCACCACGGCACCTGAGGTTTCCTGCCTGATCACAGAGCGTCCTCATAGTTCGGTCTTCCCACAGCGGGCACCGAGTACCTCATGAGTTCGGCCCACTCGAGATAGGTCGGCATCCCGAGGACCCCTCAGTCCCGAACTCCCTCACAAACCATCATCCTTTTTTTAATAGGAGTCCCTAACCTATTTATCCCGACCGTCCGATCTAATCGGAGGGTCAAAATCCTAGTTAGTTTCGCTATATATAGACCACCTAGACCTAATCCCTAATTTCTAGGGATCCTCCTAGCCGCCGCCACCCGACCACCTGGTCTTCCCCCTCCTCGAGATCTCCTCCACCCACTCCTGCGCCACCACTTCTCTTCCCCACCTTGCAGCCAACCACCTGCAGCGATCTCCCTCGTCGATTTCATCGCCGAGCCAACCCACCTTCTCCTTGTTTTCAGTGCTAGCGAACCAGCAAGCATGCATCCCTCCCGCAGCCATCAATCCACAGGCAACGGACGCGTCCATCGTCCGCAGGGACGCACGCCCGTGCAGCTCCTCCCGACTGCCTCCCAAGCTGCCTCGCCGACCCGACCGTCGCTCCGGCGAGCTCGAGAAGGACCTGGTCGCCGCGCCTCCCCTGTCTTATCACTCCCAGACTTCTCTCTCGATCTCTCTCATCCCTCGCCCCCCCCCCTCTCTTCTCCAGGAACCTGCAAGTCCCAGCGCTGAACCTGGAGCCCGCCATGGCCGTCCGGAGCCAGCGCTCCCGCATCAAGCCCCTGCCTCGCCTCCCAGTGCGTGGATCAGGCCGCCCTCCTTCAAGATCCGTCGGATCCACCCCGAGTCTCGCCTCATCGCCGGCACTCGCCCCCGCCATGCCAAGCTATTGTCGCCACTGCTCATGTTCATCAGAAATCGAGGAGGACCTCATTGCGTTGACCGCGCCCCTGTCGCCCGCTTGCTCCCGCTCGATCTACCTGTGTGGGCCCGACCTGCGGTGAGCCAGTGCCAAGGCCGGCCCAGCTCGCCTCCTCCAGTGCCCAGCCCAGCCGGCAGCAAGGCCCAGTGACCCAGCCCCTCCGACTAGGCCGAAGCCCATGGGTGAGCTCCCCGCACGCTCTTTTGCTTTGTCTCGCCCAGTGTCATCAAGGCCCAGTAGCTCACAGATTCGGCCCGCATACTATTTTTTCCCTGCTGCGAATTTCCTAATTATCCAGTGAATTAGTGTTTTACAGAAAAGTCCCGCTAGATCATGCATTTAATAACTAATTAACCGTGCATTGGATTAAAACATGTTATATATGTAAAATGTTCAGAATTTTGTGTAGATTAATAATATCCAACTCTCACATGTGTTTAAAATGTTTAACTTGTTGTTTTCATGTAATTTTCATAAATGCCATGTGAAAATGATTTATTGCATAACTAAATAACTGTAGCTCCGTTTAAAATGATCCACATATAGAACTTGACTAGAAAAATGATTACAATCACATGGTGCACTTTTTTTTTTCCTGTTTAACAAATATAAAATATGATTAGGACAGATCTGTACCAATTTCTAAATTTGCATGTGGGGTCGTTTCGGAAATGCTATATGTTGTTTCCGACCTCATTTAAAATGCCTAGATAGTGTAGTTTCATTATGCTTCACCTCTTGCCATGATGAACAACATTTAAATTGATTGTTTAGTTAAACAACATTAACCGCGTTTCTCATAATAAGGAGAGTTATTATTTTGTTATATGTATGTTCTCCTTCTCCATTTAAAATTGCTTTAATTCCATCTTCACTTTATGCCATAACCACCAATGTTAAACAACATTTAATATTGATGAGTACCTAAACAAGGGTGAACTAAATAATTCGCATGTGGAGTTTCGTCAATATGCAACTCATTGCATATTGAACTTCACTTACTTTGTAGTGTTTGATTGTTGTGCTTGCCATGCCATGCATAATTGAACCGAACATGCATCATACTTGATTGCGCATCATGTCATGCCTATGTTGTGGTGTTTACCGTGTCATTTGTTTTTTTCCGGATTGCTTCTTCTCGATAGAGTTCCGAAAGCATTTCGGAGTGTGAGGATCCGTTTGACTACGTCCCGTTTGTCTACTTCACGGATTCGTTTTTCTTCCAAGCGGGTTCTCAGGCAAGATGAACAATTCCCTGGATACCACTATCCAGGGAATACTTGGGGTTGCCATGCTAGTTGTCTCATATCTATCGCTATGTCTCGCTACCTACCACCTGTTTGTCAAGCCTCCCAAAATGCCATGATAAGCCTCTAACCCTCCACCTTCCCAGCAAACCATTGTTCGGCTAAGTTATCGCTTGCTTAGCCCCTTCTTATAGCATTGCTAGTTGCAGGTGCAGGTTATTCCATGTGACAGCATGGATATCTTGGGATATCACAATATTCTTGCTATTTAATTTAATGCACCTATACACTTGGTAAAGGGTGGAAGGCTCGGCCTTTTACCTGGTGTTTTGTTCCACTCTTGTCGCCTTAGTTTCTGAGTACCGGTGTTATGTTCCATATTGAGCGCTCCTAACATGCTAGGGGTTGTTATGGGGACCCCCTTGATAATTCATTTTGGGATAAAACTCTTTTGGCAAGGCCCGACATTGGTACTACATATGCCCAACATAATAATACGAAAAATTAATTTGACGCATAGGGAGTTAGCGCTACCCGAGGTTCGTTATTCAACATAATACAGGGGGGCCAGTATTGTTGGTGCTGGTCCAAACTAGAGCACCGTGCGGGCTTCCTGGGGCAACTCAGGACGTCAGTTACTGTACGCTTAGCTCATCCGCCGTGTCCTGAGAATGAGATACGCGGATCCTATCGGGATTGTCGACACGCCGGGCGGCCTTGCTGGATTTGTTTTACCTTTATCGAATGTCTTGTGCACCGGCTCCAAGGATACCTTGGGCTATCTCGAGGTTGAGGTTTTTCGGCGCACCTTGTGGCTAATTTGTGATGGATGATTTGGAGCATCCCTGTAGGGTTAAATCTTTCTGAGAGCCGTGCCCACGGTTATGTGGCAACTTGGAAATTTTATAATATCCGGTAATAGAAAACTTGAAGTAAACTCAATTAAAATACACCAACCGTGTGTGTAACCGTGACCGTCTCTTTTCGAAGGAGTTCAGAAAGAGGACACGGTGGGGTTATGATTTACTCATAAGTAGGTGTTCAGGATCACTTATTGATCATTACTAGCTCATGTTCGTTTATGCGTAGATGACTCTTCTTATTCTTATACTCGTAAGTTAGCCACTCAAATAAATGCTTAGTGCTTGATGCAGCCTCATCACTTAACCATACCTCACCCATTAAGCTTTGACAGTCTTGATACCCTTGGAAATGAGATTGCTGAGTCCCTATGGCTCACAGATTACTACAACAACAGTTGCAGGTACAAGTAATGCGATGCTTTGACGTGAGAGCGATGCTTTGTTTGATTTGGAGTTCTTCTTCATCGATCATAGGATGGGTTCCAAGCCGGCAGCCTGGGAATAGCAAGGATGGATGTCGCTTTTATCGTTTGATTTCATCTATAGTTAGGCCCTGCTCTTCTGTATGGTGATTGAATGTATTGTTGTATTTGATATGATCATGATTTAGCTTGTGGCGAGTGTAAGCCAATTCCATATACTCGTCTCCTCTTTACATGTACTTGTAACGATATCCATTCTTGCGAACTGACGAGATGCGCTTCTATCCCTATCGAGGCCCATGAGCCAAAATAAGGATAGGACCGCATCTTGGGCGTTACAGTGACGAATAGTACTATCAAGAATTTGTGAGAGCGATATAATCTTCACCAGCTACATCAGACAAGTTCACTTTGATCATATTTTGTATACCTATGATTTTATTGCATTAGTGTCACTTCTCCTCTTGCATTCAATATGAATTCTTAAACTTGTAGCTTGAGTAATATCATGAGGTAGGAACCCATACCCTTGTCACCAAGCCCCGGCAATTATTGTTAAGTTAGTTGCAGTTATGCTTCAGTAGACGGGGATTGGTATGAGTGTTTCATGTGAGATGCGATCGTGATAATAATATCTGGATCAACCTCAAGACTACAAGACTTCAAGATTTCAATACACCTCTGAGTGGTCTTCCTGCAACAAGAGGGAACCCTAGGGATTGACTAGTGATCACCCGGTTCTACAGACTCAAGAGAGGATCCTAGGGATTGAATAGTGATCACCCGGTTCTACGGACTCAAGAGGGGATCCTAGGGATTGACTAGTGATCACCCAGTTCTACGGACTCAAGAGGGGATCCTAGGGATTGACTATTGATCACCCAGTACTACAGACACAAGAGGGGATTCTGGGGATTGACCAGTGACCACCCAGTTTTACCAGGGGATCCTGGGGATTGACCAGTGATCACCCAGTTTTACGGAAGGCCACCCAGGCTCAAAGAGATTGATGGGTCTTTCGAGACCAGAAGCTTCCATGTGCAGCCGCAAGCTATTATGGGCTCTAGCATAGCTGAGTACTCTGGAAAGACTGTGTCTTGGTCATCCTGCTCTCAAACACCATGTAGTGCGAGGACTTCAAGGGAGGCGATCGAGTCTTGCGGAAAAGTATGCAAACCTCTGCAGAGAGTTAAACTAATCGATTAGCCGTGTCCCCGGTTACGGACAATTTGAGCGACTGGAATTGGATTATCTGGATATTCTCAACACTTGATACATTAAATGGATTTTGGGTTTATGACAACTTTTGGATATGAGAATTTGGTTGGTGGAACCATCTCGTTAATGACATCAGCTTTGTAGTAGGTTTTGATTAATTTTCAGTTAGGGAAAAACTAGCTTTTATACAAAAACTCAGACATAGAGCCTCCACTGCCATATTACATATAGTAATAGACTTATTTGTTTCATCTGACTTCATATGTGATCTTTCCACTACATTCAATGTACTGACCTACACGGCTGGAACTTATCATGTTGCAGGATTTCTACGACGAGTAAGAGTTATGTTGTAGGGTTACGGTCTACACTCAACTTGTCGTTGGCATTGATGGGACTCCACACCCTCGTTAATTTGTTTTTGTTGTGATAAATAAGGCATACTCTGGATCTACGGTATTTATTTTACATGTGATGTTATGTTATTTCATCGAAGTACTGTGTGTGCCAGCATATTGATCCAGGGATGGCACAGAAAGCACAAAGACTTGACTGTATTGGGTCGGGTTGCTATAGAGATGGTATCAGAGCACATGTTGACTGTAGGACGTGACCTTAGAAACTGGATAGCCCTTAGGAAAGGATCTCTCAAAAACTTTGCTTTCAAAATGATCTTTTGCTGCTCATCTTATCTGGGCTTTATCAAATGTTTTGTCTTACCTCAAATAGTTAGACAATACCCTTTCCCTTTGACCACACGAAGGATCAACTGAGACCACTTTGAAAAGGACAAGATACAAAACAATGGATGGCCACTTCATAGTAAACAGGATTTAACCATGCATTAGAAGAATTGTAGCTCCAACAGTTGGAGACTCCGAAGACCCTGAACAAACCCAACATTTGTATGACCTTTAGAAGACCCAAACCCTTGTTTTATACTAACGTTAGATGCGATGATTTGTGAGCTGTCATTTTGTGGTTTTCTGACAACAAACAAACAAAGTATATTTTCAAAACTATATTGTTTATATGGTTATATTTCTCCCTCTCTCTCCAACCTTACCTCATCACTGCTAAACACATCAGATGCCACCGAGACGTGACAACACCAGGAACAGCTCAGGGAACAATGGACCCAGCATAGAACAATTGCTCCAGACCCAAAACCAGATGTTGCAGCTCCTGATGCAGAACTAGAACTAGAACAACAATAATAATCCGCCACCCCAAGTTGATAACCTTACCCGTATTCTGAAGTTGAACCCACCTATGTTCTCAAGCAGCACGGAGCCGATTGTCGCTGATGATTGGCTCCGCAAGATAGGAAGAGAGCTAGCCACCGCAGAATGCACTGACATGGAGAAGGTGAGGTTTGCCGCTCACCAGCTGGATGGACCAGCATCTTCCTCATGGGAGAATTACACTGCCACATATCCCATGAAGAATGTGACTTGGGATCAGTTCTAGCAAGCTTTCCGCACCGCACATGTTTCAGCTGGAGCCATGAGTCTAAAAAAGAGGGAATTATGCAACCTACGCCAAGGAAGTCGTATAGTAGCACAATATGTGGGTGAGTTCAGCCGACTAGCCCGTTATGCTCCAGGAGACATAGCCATTGATGCCACTAAACAGGAGAAGTTTTTGGAGGGACTGAACTATGAGCTGGGAATGCAGTTGACCGTGGCTACCTTTAATAACTATCAAAAATTGGTTGACAAGGCTATCATTCTTGAGGACAAGCAGATGCAGATGGAGAAACGTAAGAGAAAGTACGGACATGGAAGGTATAACTCTGGAGTTCAGCAGAAGCCCCACTACACCCCATACTCAGGAAATTCTGGATCAGGACCCAAGACATTTGGAGGACACAACCATCAGAACCATGGAGGTCATTCTCAGCACAGAAGCATTGGACACCACCCCAGTGGCCACAGTCATCACAATGGAACTGGAGGAATTGGAAACCAACATCATCCAACCCAGCTACACGAACAAAGAAGGATAAGAGTCATATTACCTGTTTTGAGTGCAAGAACACAGGACATTATGCCAATGATTGTCCAGAAAAGAAGCGGAAGCCCATAGAATTGTCGGAAGTTAATTGCTTTCGTTGCAATGCTGCAGGACATTATGCCATTGGTTGTCCAGACCCAAAGAAAGCTGGAGGTGAGTAGTTCATATCTTAATATTGGTAATAAGTGTAGTAGGAAGCACTCTTATTTTCAAGAGAATATGAAGTTGAATTATGTAATGGAAGTCTAAGAGATTGTAATGACTTCATGAATCAATAAAATCAATGTGTCATGATTTCATATGTTGAATTGCATGAGTTGTTACTCTATAAACAAAGATTTTGACCAGTTTCGTGGATATGAGAAATCTGATCTATGGATGGATTTGTGCATTACAATTTAAGGGAAGTAGTACCCTAGGAGAACATTTGACCAATGTAAAAATGTATTCCACGGACTGGAGTATGGACACAATAAGTTTGAGTTTATTTCAATATGTTTGATATCCCAAGAGTGTGAAGGAAAGAAGTAATATTAGATTTGAAGGAGGTGTGATGCTGGAATTTAAAATAGTTGTAACTCCAAGGATGAGTTAAAGCTATACAAGTGTTGCAGTGGACCCATAACCCACAGTCCCAGGAGTTAATAGAGAGAAAGCACTACCTTGTTGAAGGTAGAAATTTGGAAGAAGTTGTGATCCCATCAACAGACGTTACACAGGAGGATACGCAAACCCGAGAGTTGTGAAGAAATGATAGATGCTTTGTTTGGCCTGCAGAATCCATGGATTTATGCAAACCCAGTTCATTGACAAGGGAAATTCTGCAATGCTAGTGAGGATGCCCGAGTGTTAGAATGCGAGATTCGCTAAACCTCATACAGAGTAATGATCTAGGTGCGGAATGGACTGATCACCATACTGACTTACTCTTATCATTCGCTCTGGTTATTTGGAATGGTAAATCTAGAGTGACGTACCCATAGTTGAGAGACGACAATGTCAAAACCTCGTTTAAACCCTAGAATGGTAGGAAGATTGATCCCCGTACAGGCAACCATTGCCAATCATAGGATATACGATGAGAATTCAACCCGAACCTATTTCTTGCAGGAGAAACCAGAAATTTTTGACCATCGTGAGACTTTTGATAGTTGTTTAGTATTGGCGACAGACGTGACAACTAAGAAGACCCATTCTCGCAAGAACCTTATTTTGATGTAGGGACTTAGGATTTTGTGAAAAGAGTTATGTTCCTACCGGAAGAGCCTCGGTGCAGGAATTATCCCGAAGATGTGAGAAGACCGATGGTGTCAACACTAAGGAGGAAGTACATGATTGTTGGATGGAACCGTAACGTTGTTTCTAAGAGTGGTAGCACCCCAGGCCTTTTGAGGATCGATGGATTTTCGAGAAGACCCCCAAACCCTAACCTTTTCTTTCTAGCCTCTTCAAATCTCGAGGACGAGATTCATTTTAAGTGTGGTAGTCTGTAACATCCCAAAATTCTAAATTTTGGAATGTTATATTAAATAAGTGATTATAATTGCTTGAATGATTGTTGTTTAAAATTGAGTGGAATTTGAAACTTTTGAAAACTTAATGAGAGGGAATAAAAGGACTTTCCCAATTCTTTCATTGATGAAAATTTGAATTTCATTTGAAAATAACTCAAATAAAAAAAACTTTATGCCACTCAAGGATTTTCATGAGATAGAGTGGTGAGTTATGGAAAATCCTTTCTGACTTTCCATTTGAATTCACTTTTGAGAAGTTTCCATTTTGAGTTTCAAATTCATTTCCATTTATTCAAATAAATTAAATAGAGAAGGAAATATGACTCCTTCAAATATCATAAAGAAAATATGGAAAATGAATTATGAAACCAATAGAAACTTATTTGAAATCCAATTCAAACTCATTTTTGGAATTTTCAAAAAAAAAATTCAAAACGTATTTTATTTGGCCATAACAATATGTTCATGATTTAGGATATTTTCAGCTAAATTTGTTGATATATAATTTGTTTGCTAAAAGATTTACTTTCATTTTTCTTTTACTCCTTTTCTTTCTTTGTTAAAAAACTGCACAGCCCATGGGAGGCTGGGCCTCCCGTTTGTATGTAATGTACGAGGGGGAGACCGATTTGGAGCCATGTCCAGCGCCCCCCCCCCCCTCACTCCTGCGACCTCTACTATCCCAGAGAACATGCCCTCCTTCTTCCCCGCACTTTCCCTGCATCTTGCTCGTCCCATTAATGCGCCTTAATGCCCCGGATCGACATCACCGGAAATCCACACTTGCCAGATTTTGGTCGTCGTTGCCGCATGTATCTGGACGCCCCAAGCCCTATAAATACAGCCCCCTCGCAGACCTCTCTCCCCTCAACCGATTTCCCCCCTCGGGAGCCCCCTTCCCTCATCCCACAACCTGCAAGAGCTCGCCGGAGTTTGAAAACTCCGGCAGCTTCTCCACCGCGCCCGAGGACAAGGATGAGTTTTCCACCTTGTTTCCGTGGTCTGCTGCGACGCCCTCTTCCCCGTATTGTGATTGCTTTCCTCTGGGAGTCGCTGCATCACCAGATCTGAGCTCATCTCCATCATCTTCCCCAACTCCGGTGAGATCCAAAAAATCATGTAATTCTATTTTCAGAAAAATAGCAAACTTAAAAAAATGATATCTCCTAGTCTACATATCCAAATTGAGTGATTCCAACTGCATTAGATCAAAAAAATTGTAAAGTTTGTGAATAGGTAAAAGTTGTTATGTTTGACTATTTAAATTTGAGTTTGAAAAAATATCTAAAATCCTTAAATTTGCCTTAACTTGAGTTGTATGAATTATTTTTGGATGATTCTTTTTGAAAATTGTCACTAGGTCTATTGCTTATCGAGTAGGGTTTCAAAAATTATTTTTTAAATAATTTAAAATTGATTTGAAGCAAAAACATTACTATTTTCACTATAGATTTGTTTTATTCATAAACTTTTTGTTTTTAATTGCTTTTAGATAATTATTTTTGCCACTGTTAAAAAATTATAATATGTTTCTGTTAGATATTAGTATAAAAATTTTATAATTAAATAAAAAAATTGCTGCTCTTTTGTATTAAAATTTGTATAGAACATAACGAGAGTTGTATAATAGCAATTAGATTGATTCTTTTTACAATTTAAACTTTGAGAAGAATACTTTATGTTAAGTTATTATTTTATCATTTTTCTTTTATGTTAATTTATTAGTTTAGTGTTTTAAATTGCGGTTAAGTTTTATTTAGGGCAAAATTATATTGATTTGTGTAGTTAATCTTTATAGTTTTCCTCTGAAGTTTTCTTTGGATTTTCTTTGGATTTCTTTTTTATTTATTTATTTTTTATTGCTTTTATTTGTTGATTGTTATTTTGAGTGCTAGAATGCTTGATAGATGTGACTTCTTATGTGAATGAAATGTTTGATTATATAGATTTTTTCAGGGAGTGACGAATAGTACTATCAGGAATTTGTGAGAGCGATATAATCTTCACCAAGTACACCAGGCAAGTTCACTTTGATCATATTTTGTATACCTATGATTTTATTGCATTAGCGCCACTTCTCCTCTTGCATTCAATATGAATTCTTAAACTTGTAGCTTGAGTAATATCATGAGGTAGGAACCCATACCCTTGTCACCAAGCCCCGGGAATCGTTGTTAAGTTAGTTGCAGCTATGCTTCAGTAGACGGGGATTGGTATGAGTGTTTCATGTGAGATGCGAGCATGATAATAATATCTGGATCAACCTCAAGACTACAAGACTTCAAGATTTCAATACTCCTCTGAGTGGTCTTCCTACAACAAGAGGGGATCCTAGGGATTGACTAGTGATCACCCGGTTCTACAGACTCAAGAGGGGATCCTAGGGATTGACTAGTGATCACCCGGTTCTACGGACTCAAGATGGGATCCTAGGGATTGACTATTGATCACCCGGTTCTACGGACTCGAGAGGGGATCCTAGGGATTGACTAGTAATCACCCAGTGCTACAGACAAAAGAGGAGATTCTGGGGATTGACTAGTGACCACCCAGTTTTACCTGGGGATCCTGGGGATTGACCAGTGATCACCCAGTTTTACGGAAGGACACCCAGGCTCAAAGAGATCGATGGATCTTTCGAGACCAAAAGCTTCCATGTGCAGCCGCAAGCTATTATGGGCTCTAGCATAGTTGAGTACTGCGGAAAGACTGTGTCTCAGTCTTCATGTTCTCAAACACCATACAGTGCGAGGACTTCAAGGGAGGCGATCGAGTCTTGCGGGAAAAGTGCGCAAACCTCTCCAGAGTATTAAACTAATCGATTAGCCGTGTCCCTGGTCATGGACAATTTGAGCGACTGGAATTGGATTATCTGGATATTCTCAACACTTGATACATTAAATGAATTTTGGATTTATGACAATTTTGGGATATGAGAATTTGGATGGTGGAACCATATCGTTAATGACATCAGTTGTGTAGTAAGTTTTGATTAATTTTCAGTTAGGGAAAAACCAGCTTTTATGCAAAAACTCAAACATAGAGCCTCCACTGCCATATCGCATCTAGTCATAGACTTAATTTTTTCATCAGACTTCATATGTGATCTTGCCAGTACATTCAATGTACTGACCTACACGGCTGCAACTTATCATGTTGCAGGATTTCTACGACGAGTAAGAGTTACATTGTAGGGTTACGGTCTACACTCAACTTGTCCTTGGCGTTAATGGGACTCCACACCCTTGTTAATTTGTTTCCGTTGTGATAAATAAGGTATACTATGGATCTACGGTATTTATTTTACATGTGATGTTATGTTATTTCCTCGAAGTACTGTGTGTGCCAGCATACTGATCCAGGTATGGCACAGAAAGCACACAGACTTGACCGTATTGGGTCGGGTTGCTACATCAGGTTTACAATACCAAACGGATTCCAAATACCATGAAACTTTTTGACAATTTTTTCTAGACCAAAAGCAGACCTAGAACTTCGGGAAAAGGCCGGGGGGCACACGAGAGCCCCACAAGCCAACAGGGCGCGCCCAGGGGGGTGGCCGCACCCTGTTGGGTTGTGGGCCCCTCATTGCTCTCCTGGCTCTCTGGCTTATAAATTCTCATATTCCCCAAAAACCCTAGGGGAACTCCCGAAACACTTTTTCTGCCGAGGCAAGTCTCTGTTCCGCCGTGTGCCCATTTGGAGCGATGTTCCGGTGCCCTGCCGGAGGGGGGATCGATCACGGAGGGCCTCTTCATTAACCTTGCTACTCCCATGGTGATGTGTGAGTAGCCTACCATAGACCTACGGGTCCATATCTAGTATCTAGATGGCTCTCTTGCTCTCTTTGCTCTTCAATACAAAGTTCATTGCATCTTCGTGATGCTCTATTCGATGTAATCACTTTGTGCGGTGCATTTGTTGGGATCCGATGAATTGTGGGTTTATGTTTAGATTATTCATGAAAAAGATTTGAGTCTTCTCTGAATTATATGATTCTTATTTACATGATTATTATAGCTTCATAAATCTCTCCGATCTATTGATTTGGTTTGGCCAACTAGATTGATCTATCTTCAGTGAGAGGTGTGCGTTGTAGTGCGTTCAATCTTTTTGTGCTCTATATCCCAGTGACAGAAAGGGACAAGACATGTATTTGTATTGTTGCCACTAAGGATAAAAGTACGGGGTTAATTCATATTGATTGGATTCTCTTTGTCTACATCATGTCATCGTTCTCCAAGCATTACTTTGTTTGTCATGAACTTAATACTTAGAGAGTTAAGCATAGAAGCGCTCTCGACGTGGAGTAATAGTCGTAGGTGCAAGAAGGAATTGGCCTATTTGCTTATGTACGTGATGCCTATATACACATGATCATTGTCGTGGATAAATATTGCATAACTATGCGCTTTTCTATGAATTCCCAATAGTAATTTGTTTACCACCATATGCCTACTTCGACAGAGATGCCACTAGAGAACACTATGGCCCCCTGGTCTATTCACTTATAAATTTACAAACGCTATTATTTTCTTGCTGACATTATTTACTTTTTATTTATTTTTCCATTCATATTTATACAACTATCAACTACACTACTTATCTGCTTGCAAGTAAAGAGTTCAAGGGGCTTGACAACCCTCTTGTCCGCGTTGGGTGCAAGTGTTTGCTCTTTTGTGTGTACGTGCTGAAGACGGAGGTTGCGTGGTCCTCCTATTTGTTCGATAACCATTGTTCTCACTGAGGTAAATACTTATCTATAATGTGTTGCATCATTCGTTCCTCTTCACGGGAAAACCCAATGCAGATCACAAGTATCAGGAAGGATTTCTGGCGCCGTTGCCGGGGAGTATCACCAACTTACCATCAAGAACCTTCGCACAAATTATCATTCACTTTACTTTTTCTTTGTTGTTATATTTTTCTTGCTATAAGAATCAAAAATACAAAAATATTTACCTTTGCTAGTTTTCTAGTTTACTTGTTTGCTTGCTTTACTTGCTAGTTTACTTGCTTCACTTGTTACTTTGCTTCCTTGGTCACCATGTCTCAAGACAATACCAAGTTGTGTGAATTCTCAAATACTAATAACAATGATTTTATTAGTACTCCTATACCACCCTCCACTAGTGCGGAGGCTTTTGATATTAATGCTGCATTGCTAAAACTTATGATGAAAGCACAATTTTTCGGAAGTCCTAATGAGGATCTGGCTACGCATCTCAACACCTTTGTTGAATTGTGTGACATGCAAAAGAATAGGGATATGGATAATGATGTGGTAAAATTACAATTATTTCCTTTTTCACTAAGAGATAAAGCTAAGACTTGCTTTTCATCTTTACCACACAATAGTATTGGAACATGGGATAAATGTAAAGATGTTTTCATAACTAAGTATTTTCCTCCTGCTAAGATCATCTCCCTTATAAATCAAATTATGAATTTTAAGCAACATGACCAAGAACATGTTGCACAAACATGGGATAGGATTAAAATGATGATTAAAATTTTCCCAACACATGGCTTGAACTTATGGGTGATTATACAAAATTTATATGCTGGACTAAACTTTGTGTCTATAAATCTTCTAGATTCTGCTGCAGGTGGTACCTTCATGGAGGTGACATTAGGAGAGGCCACCAAACTTCTTGACAACATCATGACAAACTATTCTCAATGACACACAAAAAGAGCTCCAACTGGTAAGAAGGTAAATTATGTTGAGGAAATCGCTACTTTGAGTGAAAAAGTGGATGCTCTTATGAATATGGTTGCTAGTAAAAATGCGCATGTTGACCCCAATGATATGCCTTTGTATACCTTGATTAAGAAAAATGATGATGCTATTGATGTGAACTTTATCTCGCGAAACAATTTCAACAACAATGTTTATAGAGGAAATTTCAATGCTAGACCGTATCCCGGTAATTCCTCTAATAATTTTGGAAACTATTATGGAAATTCTTTTGGAAATTCTTCTACTAATAATAATAGGATACCCTCTGATATTTAGAACACCATTAAATAATTTATTAGTTCTCAAAAAATAATAATACTATGGTAGAAGAAAAGTTGCATAAAGTTGATGATATGGCTAGAAACATGGATAGGATTGCTCTTGATGTGGAAACTCTTAAAAATAAAAAAAATTCCACTCAAGAATGGTATTAATGAAACTATTAAATCTATCCATTTATCTATTAATGAAAGTAAGGAGAGGACCACGAGGTTGAGAGCTAAGCGAGAATTCTTAGAAAAAGCTCTACCACCCGGGTTTGACCATAATCATGATGAAGATCTTAAAATGATTGGTACTTCTCCTATTGAATCTTTGTTTACTAATATGAAAATAGATGATAAGGGGACTGTAGATGAGTCAACTTTAGATAGAAGGCGTCCCGTTTGTTTGGAGGGTGAGGATTCTAATGAAAAATTTGAAAAAAGTGGGTTTGGAGAGGTCAAAACTTTAACTAGTGATGTGCCCACTATCTTGGATTACAAGGACTTCAATTATGAAATTTGCTCTTTAGTAGAATGTATTTCCTTGTTGCAATCCATTATTAGCTCACCCAATGCTTATGAACAAAACAAGGCTTTTACTAAACATATAGTAGAAGCTATGATAAAAGCTTATGATGAGAAACTTGAGCTAGAAGTTTCTATGCCTAGAAAATTGCATGATGAATGGGAACCTACTATCAAACTAAAACTGAAAGAATATGAATCAATGCTTTGTGTGACCTTGGTGCTAGTGTTTCAACTATACCTAAATCTCTTTGCGATGTGCTAGGTCTCATCGATATTCAAAATTGTTCCCTAAACTTGCATCTTGCGGATTCTACCATTAAAAAACCTTTGCGTAGAATAAATGATGTGCTTATCCTTTCAAATAGAAATTATGTGCATGTATATTTCATTGTTCTTGATATTGACTGCAATCCTACTTGTCCAATTATACTTGGAAGACCTTTTTACGAACTATAGGTGCAATTATTGATATGAAAGAGGGAAACATAAGATTCCAATTCCCCTTAAAGAAAGGGATGGAAAACTTCCCTAGGAAGAGAATTAAACCACCTTATGAATCTATCATGAGGGCCCCTTATGGATTGAGTATCAAGGATGACAACACTTGATCATATGCATTATGCCTAACTAGGGGCGTAAAACAATAGCGCTAGTTGGGAGGCAACCCAATAGTTATCTTATTTTACCTATTTTAATTTATGTTTTGGTTTGATAACATGATTATTTCTACTGTAATGATTGTGTTTTTGTGTTTAAATTAGTGTTTGTGCCAAGTAAAAACTTTGGGATGACTTGCATGATGAGTAGAACCGGTACTATGCAAAACAGAAACTTTAGGGTCCAGTGCAGAATTTATCTGATTTTATTGGAATGTCTTTTTGATCTGAAATTTTACACAGTATTTATATACAAATTCCCCAGGTTTTACTAATTTTTCAGAATTTTTGGAGTTACAGAAGTGTAGTTTCTCTATAGATAATTACAGACTGTTCTGTTTTAGACAGACTCTGTTTTTTGCTTGCATAGTTTGCTTGTTTTGATGATGTTATGAATTATATCGGGGGGTATAAGTCATGGAGAAGTTAGAATACAGTACCTATGCAAAAATAAAATATGAATCAATTTATAACAGTACCTAAAATATTTGATATGTTTATTATACTAAAGGATATCACGAAGGTTTCTGTTGAGTTTTGTGTGCTCAAGTTTTCAAGTTTTGGGTGTTATCACGATGGATGAAGGAATAAGGAGCGGCAAAGAGCCTAAGCTTGGGGATTACCAAGGCACCCCAAGTAAAATTCTAGGAGTACTCAAGAGCCTAAGCTTGGGGATGCCCCGGAAGGCATCCCCTCTTTCGTCTCAATCCATCAGTATGTCACTTGGAGCTATATTTTTATTCATCACATGATATGAGTTTTTCTTGGAGCGTCGTTTGCTTTAGTTTGCTTTTGTTTTAGTTTGCCACGATAATTGTTTGCTGGACACACCTACTTCAGAGAGACACATTTTCACCATGATTTGTTAGAATACTCTATGTGCTTCACTTATATCTTTTGAGCTTAGCAGTTGCTCTAGTACTTCACTTATATCTTTTTGAACACGGTGGAGTATAGATTTTATAGAAATAATTGTACTCTCGTTCTTCACTTATATTTGTTTGAGAGTTAATAAATAGTGATGGTAATTTGCATGGGTTATAAGACTAGTCCAAAAATAATAGGTAGTCAATGAGTGCGTAATCAAAACCACATGTAGCACATAAAAGAGAAACTATGGGTTAATGATATTGATGTGGTAACATGAAAGAGCGTGAGTGCATGGTTGTTGGTTAGTAGAAATATCGATAGTTAAATTGGTGTTTATTTTCTGTTCATCTAAATATTGGTTATGGTATGGTGATGATGTGTGAGTATTCTTATTCCTCGTTGAAATCCTAGTGCTGTTAGACCGGAGGCGCACGATGGTTAACTCCTCCCGACCTCCTCCCTAGGGGCATGCGAGTAGTACTTTGCTTCGAGAGCTCTAATAAAATCTTGCAATAAGTATGTGAGTTCTTTATGACTAATGTGAACCCATGGATGTACGCACTCTCACCTTTCCATATTTTCTAGCCTCTTCGGTACCGTGCATTGGCCATTCTCACCTCGAGGAACGATGCAAACTTCTTCGGCGCATCCAAACCCCGCGACACGATATGCTCTGTTGCACATCAGTCTCATTATGTCTTCCTCAAAAGAGACACCATACCTACCTATTATGGCATTTCCATAGCCATTCCGAGATATATTGCCATGCAACTTCCACCGTCACATCATATGATTTGTACACCCATTGTCATATTGCTTTGCATGATCGTAAGATAGCTAACATGATATTTGCATGGCTTGTCTGTTTTTTTATATATCTTTTGCTACGCTAGATCATTGCACATCCAAATACACTTCCAGAGGCATTCATATAGAGTTATATTGTTTAGTAGTTTTTCATATCGAGTTGTGAGTAAATAAAAGTGTGATGTTCATCATTATTAGGGCATTGTCTCAGTGAGGAAAGAATGACGGAGACAATGATTCCCCCACAAGCCGGGATGAGACTCCGGACGAAAAAATGAAAGAAAGAAGAAAGAAGAATAAAAAGGAGAAAAAGAGAAAATGAAAAAATGAAAAAAAAGAGAAAAAGACAAAAAAAAATGAGAGAAAAGAGAGAAGGGGCAGTGCTACTACCTCTTTTCCACACTTGTGCCTCAAAGTGGCATCATGTTTTCATATAGAGAGTCTCTTGTTTTGTCACTTCCATATGCTAGTGAGAATTTTTCATTATAGAACTTGGCTTGTATATTCCGAGGACGGGCTTCTTCAAATGCCCAAGGTCTTCATGAGCAAGCAAGTTGGATGCACACCCACTTAGCTTCATTCGAGCTTTCATACACTTATAGCTCTAGTGCATCCGTTGCATGGCAATCCCTACTCCTCGCATTGATATCTATCGATGGGCATATCCATAGCCCGTTGATACGCCGAGTTGATGCGAGACTTTCTTCTCCACTTTTTACCCCTTTGATACCTACCACCATATTCTATTCCACCCATATGTTATATCCATGGTTCACGCTCATGTATTGCATGAGTAATAAAAAGCTGAAGCGTGTTAAAAAGTATGATCCAAATGCCTGACTTGACACTGTGGTGCTTGACATTTGTATTTATGTGGTTAAGACGGAGCCATGCCATGGTAATATGATAAAATGAATGGGGCGTAAACATTCTTTAAGGATCGTATATTTTGAATATTGATGATTATGTCACTTATGTTTATGGATATTACTGTGTTAATGTTTGTTAATTCATCGTTTCTCAATGATCACACCTGCAATAGATTACATGTTGGGTAGCATGTCACACCAAAAAATCTGTTTTTATCATTTACCTACTCGAGGACGAGCAGGAATTAAGCTTGGGGATGTTGATACGTCTCCAACGTATCTATATTTTTTTATTGTTCCATGCTACAATATTATCATTCTAGGATGCTTTTTAGGCATTTATTTGCCAATTCTTATTATTTCTGAGCACTAACCTATTAACCTAGTGCCTAGTGTCAGTTGCTGTTTTCTGCAAGTTTTTGGCTTTTCTGGTTTACAGCACCAAACGGATTCCAAATACCACAAAAAAAATTGACGATATTTTCTGGACCAAAAGAATACATGGAAGCTTCGGGAGAAGGTCGGGGGCCACATGAGGGCCCCACGAGCCAACAGGGCGCGCCCAGGGGGATGGCCACTCCCTGTGGAGTCATGGGCCCCTCGTGGCTTTCCTAACCTCGTTCTCTGGCTTATAAAATATCATATTCCTCGAAAACCCTAGGGGATCTCCCGAAACACTTTTCCGCCGCCGCAAGTCTCTGTTCCGTCGTGTGCCCATCTGGAGCCCTGTTCCGATACCTTGCCGGAGGGGGGATCGATCATTGAGGGCCTCTTCATCAACCTTGTTGCTCCCATGGTGATGTGTGAGTAGTTTACCATAGACCTACGGGTCCATAGCTAGTATCTAGATGGCTCTCCCTCTCTCTCTCTCTCTCTCTCTTTGCACTTCAATACAAAGTTCATCGCATCTTCGCGATGATCTATTCGATGTAATCACTTTGTGCGGTGCGTTTGTTGGGATCCGATAAATTATGGGTTTATGTTCAGATTATTAATGAAAAAGATTTGAGTCTTCTCTGAATTATATGATTCTTATTTGGATGATTATTATAGCTTCGTAAATCTCTCTCGTCTATTGATTTTGTTTGGCCAACTAGATTGATCTATCTTCAGTGAGAGGGGTGTGTTGTAGTGGGTTCAATCTTGCGAAACCTGTTTTTGGGAACTAACCTATTAATCCAGTGTGAAACGATTTTTTCTGGACAAAAGGGACCCAGGAAGCTTCGAGAGGTGTCAAGAAGCCTCACGAGGAGGCCACAAGGCACCTCGGCGTGCCTAGAGGGGGTAGGCGCGCTGACCTGCCTTGTGGGCCCCTCGTGGCTCCTCCTGTCCTAATTCCACTTCTACAAATCCTAAAATATTGGGAAACCAACAGAGAGCCACCCGAAACACTTTTTCCACGGCCGCAAGCCTCTGTTCCCACGGGACGCCATCTGGAGACCTTTTCCGATGATCTGGTGGAGGTGGAATCGGTCACGGAGGCCATCTACTTCAACCTCGTTGCCTCCATGATGATGCGTGAGTAGTCCACCACAGACCTACGGGTCCAGAGCTAGTACCTAGATGGCTTTTTCTCTTTCTTTTGATCATCAATACAAAGTTCATCGCATCTTCGCGATGATCTATTCGATGTAATCTTCTTTTGCAGTGTGTCTGTTGGGATCCGATGAATTGTGGGTTTATGATCAGATTATTCATGAAACCTTCTTGAGTCTTCTTTGAATTTCAATATGCATGATCTTATAGCTTCATATTTCTCTCCGATCTATCGATTTGGTTTGGCCAACTAGATTGGTTTATCTTCAGTGGGAGTGGTGCGTTGTAGTGGGTTCAATCTTGTGGTGCTCTATCCTCGTGACAGAAGGGGTCAAGACACGTATTTGTATTGTTGCCACTAAGGATAAAACGACGGGTTCTGAACATATTGCTTGTCTTACTTTTTCTACATCATGTCATCTTGATCCAAGCATTAGTTCGTTTGTTATGAACTTAATACCATAGATGCATGTTGGATAGAGGTCGATTGCTGAAGTAGTTGTAGTAGATGCAGAATCATTTCGGTATACTTGTTTATGGACTTGATGCCTATATACATGATCATTGTAGTGAATAACATGTCACAACTATGTGCTCTTCTATCAATTGTCCAACAGTAATTTGTCTGCCCATCGTATGCTACTTTCGAGAGAGAAGCCTCTACCAAACACTATGGCCCCCAGGTCTGGTTAAACATTAAAAGTAAAAATCCTTATTTACCTTGTTACACTTTTATTACTTTTATTTTATTTTGCATTTACAATCTCTATTCTATCAAGATTTAATCCTTGCAAGTGACGAGTTCAAGGGGCTTGACAACCCTCTTGCCCGCGTTGGGTGAAAGTGTTTGGTTTTGTGTGTGTAGGTGTTGTTGACCGGAATTTGCATTGGTCCTCCTATTGGTTCGATAACCTTGGTTCTTACTGAAGGAAATACTTATCTCTATTGTACTACATCTCCTCTCCCCTTCTGGGAAAATCCCAACACTGCTCACAAGTAGTAGGAGGAATTTTTGGCACCGTTGCCGAGAAGTATCATCAAATTTCTTCTTGGTACCTACATAAAAATTATCTTTCACTTGTTCTACTTTTTACTTGCTGTTATATTTTACTTTATATAAAAATAAAAAATAAAAAAATATTTCTATTTGCTTGTTTGCTTAGTTATCTAGTTTACTCGTTTGCTTGCTAGTTTACTTGCTTTGCCACTATGTCTCAAGATAAATTTTATGATCCTACTTATTTCAAATGGTTAGCTGGGATAGAGATCTCTATGAAAAAATGCATGTCCACACAACATCAGCACAATTTTTTTTACTGAAGACCATTCCACATTGCTTGATGATATAATTAAACAACTTGATGAGGTCAATATTGAAGTAGCCAACCTTCAGTCTCAACTAGCCCAGACGGAAAATTTGCTAGGAAAGATTTATGATAATCAAACCACATTAGTGAATAAAATGGCCGCTAAACCTGAGTCACTCCCTCTCGGTAATCATGATGAAGATGTTAAAATGATTTGTGTTTCTCTTATTGAATCTTTATTTACTAATCTGAAAATCAATGATAAAGGGACTAGAGATGAGTCAACTTTAGCTAGAAGGCGTCCAGTTTGTTCGGAGGGTGATGATCTTATCGATAAAATGAAAAAAGTGGGTTTGGATAGGTCAAAACTTTAAATAGTGATGCACCCACTACTTTGGATTACAAGGACTTTAATTATGAAACTTTCTCATTTGTTGAATGTATTTCCTTGCTGCAATCCATGATTACTTCGCCCAATGCTTATGAACAAAATAAATCTTTTACTAAACATATTGTAGAAGCTATGATAGAAGCTTATGACGAGAAACTTGAGCCAGAGGTTTCAATACCTAGAAAGTTACATGATGAATGGGAGCATACTATTAAAATTAAAATTAAATATTATGAATGCAATTCTTTGTGTGACCTTGGTGCTAGTGTTTCTACAATACCGAAATCTTTATGTGATGTGCTAGGTCTCACCGATATGAATGAATGTTCCCTCAGCTTGCATTTAGAGGATTCTACTATTAAGAAACCATTGGGTAGAATGAATGATGTTCTTATTCTTGCTAATATAAATTATGTGCCCGTGTATTTCATTGTGCTTGATATTGATTGCAATCCATATTGTCCAATTATACTTGGTAGGCCTTTCTTACGAACTATAGGTGCCATTATTGACATGAAAGAAGGTAACATAAGATTCCAATTCCCATTAAAGAAAGGGATGGAACACTTCGGTGGATATATTATGAGGGCCACCTATGCCATTACGAACTATAGGTGTGATCATAATTAAACTACTTTATGAATATATTATGAGGGCCACCTATGGAATTAATTTGAAGGATGACAACACTTGATGCTATGCATTATGCCTAGCTAGGGGCATAAAACGATAGCGCTTGTTGGGAGGCAATCCAATAGTTATCTTTAAATTATTTTGTTTACTTTCAATTTTTGTGTGTTGAAATGATTATTTCTGATGTAATTATTATGTTTTTATGTTTAAATTAGTGTTTGTGCCAGGTAAAGCCTTTGGGGTGATTTGGAAGATAGTAGAATTGATACGGTGCAAAAACAGAAACTTTTGCCTCCAGTGCAGAATTTCTCTGATTTTACTGGGACGTATTTTTGATCTGAAATTTTTAAAAAGTATTGGTATACAGATTTTACAGGTTGTCCTAATTTTTCAGAATTTTTGGAGTTACATAAGTATAGCTTTTCTACAGATCTTTACTGACTATTCTGTTTTAGACAGATTCTATTTTTTGCTGGCATAGTTTCCTTGTTTTGATGATGCTATGGATTGTATCAGGGGTATAAGCAATGGAGAAGTTAGAATATAGTACCAATTATGCAATAATTAAATATGAATCAATTTATGACAGTACCTAAAGTATTTGATATGTTGATTATACTAAGGGATCTCACGAGGTTTTGTTGTGTTTTGTGTGCTGAAGTTTTCAAGTTTTGGGTGAGAGAACGATGGATGAAGGAATAAGGAGCAGCAAGACCCTAAGCTAGGGATGCGCAAGTCACCCCAAGGTAATATTCAAGGAATACCCAAGCATCTAAGCTTGGGGATGCCCCCTGGAAGTCATCCCCTCTCGTCTCCAATCTATCGGTATGTCACTTGGAGCTATATTTTTATTCATCACATGATATGTGTTTTGCTTGGAGCGTCGTGTGGTATATTTTATTCCCTTTAGTTTGCCATAATCATTGTTTCCTAGACACACATATTTGAGAGAGACATGCGGTCATCATAATTTGTTAGAATACTATATATGCTTCACTTATATCTTTTGAGCTAGGCAGTTGCTCTAGTGCTTCACTTATATCTTTTTAGAGCACGGCGGCGTCTAAATTTTATAGAAATGATTGAACTCTCATGCTTCACTTAAATATTTTTGAGAGTATAATAAGAAATAGGAATGGTACATGGCATGAGTTATAATGCTAGTCCAAAAAGGATAGGTATTCAAGGGGATATAATAAAAACTTTCATGTAGCTCACTAAAGAAGAAACATGAGTTGATTATATTGATGTAGTAATATGAAAGGACATAAGTACATGATTGTTGGTTAGTAGAGATATCGGTAATTAAAGCTTGTTATTTGTTATTCATCTAAGTATTAACATGGCATGGTGATGATGTGTGAGCATTTTATGTCTGAAATGAAATCCAATCGTGTTATTTGAATCAGGGGTGCGCCATGGTTAACTCATCCCAACCTCCTCCCTAGGGGTATGTGGTAGTACTTTGCTTCGAGAGAGCTAATAGGCTTTGAAATAAGTATGAGAGTTATTTATTACTAATGTGAATCCATGGATATACGCACTCTCACCTTTCCGTATTTGCTAGCCTCTTCGGTACCGTGCATTGCCCATTCTCACCTCGAGAGTCGGTGAAACCTTCGCTTATGCATCCAAACCCCATGGTATGATACGCTCTATCACACATAAGCCACCTTATATCTTCCTCAAAACATCCACCATACCTACCTATCATGGCATTTCCATAGCCATTCCGAGATATATTTCCATGCAACTTCCATCGTTCCGTCTCATGACTTGTGTGTTCATCATCATAGTGCTTTACATGATCATATAGGTGACATCGTATTTGTGGCAAAGCCTTCGTTCATCATTGTCTACATGATACGCTAGATCATTGCACCTCCTGGTACACTGCCATAGGCATTCATATAGTCATAATTGTTTCATGTTGAGATATAATATCGAGTTTTAAGTAAATAAAAGTGTGATGATCATCATTATTAGAGCATTGTCCCAGTGAGGAAAGGATGATGGAGTAATGATCCCCCCACAAGTCGGGATGAGCTCCGGACAAAAAATAAAAAGATAGAGAGAGTAAATGGGGGAGGCCGAATGAGCCCACCATAAAAAATGAGAGAAAAAGAGAGAAGGGGCAGTGTTACTATCCTTTACCACACTTGTGCCTCAAAGTGGCACCACGTTCTTCATATAGAGATCCTCCAATTTTGTTACTTTCATATGCTAGTGGGAATTTTTCATTATAGAACTTGGCTTGTATATGACGGGCTTCCTCAAATGCCCTAGGTCCTTCATGAGCAAGCAAGTTGGATGCACACCCACTTAGCTTCCGTTGAGCTTTCATACACTTATAGATCTAGTGCATCTGTTGCATGGCAATACCTACTCCTCGTATTGATATCTATTGATGGGCATCTCCATAGCCCGTTGATACGCCTAGTTGATGCGAGATTTTCTTTTTCGCTTTGACTCCTTTGATAGGTAGTTGTAATATCATGGTTCTCGCTCTGCCCACCGTATGCTACTTTCGAGAGAGAAGCCTCTAGCGAACACTATATCCCTCGGGTTTGCTTAAACATAAAAAACTAAAAATCCTTATTTACCTTGTTGCACTTTTATTACTTTTATTTTATTTTGCATTTACAGTATCTATTCTATCAAGATTTAATCTTTGCAAGTGACGAGTTCAAGGGGCTTGACAACCCTCTTGCCCGTGTTGGGGACAATTGTTTCGTTTTGTGTGCGTAGATGTTGTTGACCAGAATTTGCATTGGCCCTCCTATTGGTTCCATAACCTTAGTTCTCACTGAGGGAAATACTTATTTCTATTGTACTACATCTCCTCTCCTCTTCGGGGAAAATCCCAATGCAGCTCACAAGTATTGGTTCGATAATCTTGGTCTTCCTTCTGGTTCGATAACCTTGGTTCTCACTGATGGAAATCCGCTTCCTCGAGTGGCAAATCGAGTTGACCCTGCTTAAATTCTCAAAGATCTCGAGAACCTAGGTTAAAGACCCACAACTCATTCTCGCACTTGTTTGGCTAACTATTGTGGGAGTTTCTCCTTTGTCTCATTAGCAGAACCCACTAAGTATGAGGATGCCACGAATGATCCCTATTGGCTGAATGCCATGCAAGAGGAGCTGGTGTAGTTCGAATTAAATGATGTATGGGAACTGGTCGATCGATGATACGTCTCCAACGTATCTATAATTTTTGATTGTTCCATACTATTATATTATCATTCTAGGATACTTTTTGGGTGTTTATTTACCAAATAATATTATTTTTGAGCACTAACCTATTGACCTAGTGCCCAGTGCCAGTTGCTATTTTCTGCATGTTTTTTGCTTTTCAGGTTTACCATACCAAACGAAGTCCAATTGCCATGAAACTTTAATATGATTTTTTCTGGACAGAAAGAAGACCTGGAAGCTTCGGGAGGAGGCGAGAGGCTGCACGAGGCAGCCACGACCCAACAGGGCGCGCCAGGGGGCCAGGTCGCGCCCTGATGGGTCGTGGCTCCCTCGGCCGCCCTCTCGTGCCCCCCTCTGGCATATATATCCTCAAATATTCCAAAAACCCTAGGAGAGCTCCCGAAACAATTTTTCCGCCGCCACAAGTCTCTGTTCCGCCGCGTACCCATCTGGCGACCTTTTCCGACGATCTGCCAGAGGGGGAATCGATCACGGAGGGGCTCTACATCATCCTTGCTGCCTCTGTGATGAGTTGTGAGTAGTTCACTACAGAGCTACGGGTCAGTAGTTAGTATCTAGATGGCTATCTCTCTATCTCTCTTGATCTTCAATACAATGATCATCGCATCTTCACTTTGATTTGTTCGATGTAATCCTTTTGTGCGATGCGCTTGTTGGGATCCGATGAATTGGGGGTTTATGTTCAGATTATTCATGAAAAGTATTTGAGTCACCTATGATTATTATGTTTCTTATTTGCATGATCATTATAGCTTCGTAAATCTCTCCGGTCTATTGAAATAGTGTGGCCAACTAGATTGATATTTCTTCGGTGAGAGGGGTGCGTTGTAGTGGATTCAATCTGGCGGTGCTCTATATCCCAGTGACAGAAAAGGACAAGACACGTCTTTGTATTGTTGTCACTAAGGATAAAACGATGGGGTTAGTGCATATTAATTGAATTATATTTGTCTACATCATGTCATCATTCCCCAAGCATTACTATGTTTTACTTAATACTCTAGATGCATGCTGGATAGTGGTGGATGGGTGGAGTAATAGTAATAGGCGTTGGAAGGAGTCGGCCTATTTGCTTATGGACATGATGCCTATATATACATGATCATTGGCGTGAATAAACATTGCATAACTATCCTCTTTTCAATCAATTGCCCAACAGTAATTTGTTTACCCACTGTATGCTTACTATATGAGAGATGCCACTAGAGAACACTACGGCCCCCGGGTCTATCCTCTTATAAATTTACAAACACATTCAATACCTTTCTGCCTTTTGTTTTATTTTATTTTATTTTCCAATTTACAATTATCTATTATCATCTACACATCTCATTTACTTGCAAATAACGAGACCAAGGGGATTGACAACGCTCTTGCCGTGTTGGGTGCAAGTGTGTGCTCTTTTGTGTGCAGGCGCTGAAGACGGTTGATGATCGATCTTCCTATTGGTTCGATAAACCTTGGTTCTTAACTGAGGGAAATACTTACCTGTATTGTGCTGCATCACCAATTCCTCTTCACGGAAAACCCAACGCAGATCACAAGCATCAATCGACCGAATCCTAAGAAGCACAATTATTGGCACCAAGTGAATTTTCTGAAACAAGCAAGATGAAAATGGCATCATTGTGAGAAACAAAGTGCACCTTGTCGCTCAAGACTATACTGGTAGAAGGTATTGATTTTGGCGAAACATATGCTCCTATTGCACGTCTTGAGGCAATTCGCATTCTTCTCGCATATGTAAATTTCAATAACATCTTGCTTTATCAAATGGATGTGAAGAGTGCTTCCTCAATGGTGTGATTGAGGAAGGAGTATATGTTAGGCAGCCACCTGGCTTTGAAAATCCTCAGTTTCCTAACAAAGTTTTCAGGTTAAAAAAGGCTCTCTATGGGCTCAAGCAAGCTCCTCGAGCCTCGTATGATACCTTGAAGAAGTTTCTGCTAGATAAAGGATTCAAGCCAGGATCCACTAACTCCACATTATTCACTCATGCTTTCAATGACGATATTTTCGTCTGTCAAATTTATGTGGATGATATTATCTTTGGTTGTACTAACAATGCTTGCACCAAGGAATTCGGACGAATGATGTCCGAGAAGTATCAAATGTCTATGATGGGTCAACTCAAGTTCTTTCTCGGACGTCAAATTCGCCAATAGGAAAATGGGATATTTATCTCTCATGAGAAGTATCCAAGAGATTGTCTAAAGAAGTTCAAAATGCAAGACTGCAATCACAAGGGCTACAAAACTCCTATGCCCACGAATGGTTAGCTTGATGCAGATGTGTTTAGTAAAGATTACGATTGGAAAGCTTATCGTTCGATGATTGGTTCTCTGCTTTGATTATGTGCATCCAGACCTGACATTATGTTGAGTGTTTGTATGTGTGCCCGATTCCAACCTGCACCGAAAGAATCGCACCATCAAGCGATCATTCCGAGATATTTGTCTCACATCCCCACCTTAGGTTTATGGTATCCTAAGGGAGCATAGTTTGATCACATTGGCTATTCAGACTCTTATGCAAGTGACCGTGTTGATAGGAAATCTACTTCGGGGACATGCCATTTCCTTGGTAGATCTTTGGTTTGTTGGTCGTCAAGGAAGCAGAATTGTGTCTCGTTATCTACGGCTGAGGCCGAATACATTGTTGTTGGCGCCTGTTGCACTCAGTTATTGTGGATGAACCAAACATTGAATGACTATGGCACCAAGGTCAAGAAGATTCCATTATTGTGTGTCAATGAGAGTGTGATCAAAATTGCAAACAATCTAGTGCAGCACTCTCGCACCAAGCATATTTAGATCAGACATCATTTCGTTCGTGATCATGTTTCTCGAGAGGGTATTTCCATCATTCATGTCAAGACCGAAGACAATCTCGCAGACATTTTCACCAAGCCTCTCTATGAGAAAAGATTTTGTGTATTAAGGTGTGAGCTAAATATCCTAGATTCCGCAAACATGCAGTAGCTGGACTCGGCACCCATGCCAACACTTCCACATCTTCAAAGGAATGGGTGCATAACGCTTGAAGAGTTTGAAATTTTTGACAAAGTGATATTTTCTTTTTGAGAGTGAATACATTAATGAAGAACTGACTTGTTGGGTGCCACGATAATTGTTTGCCACTTGGGGTCATATAATTCTTATACGGTGGGTCACGCCACCACCATTTTTCTTTGATTGTTGTTTCTGATTTGTACGAGTGTTTGATTTCGTCCGCAGCATTTCACTCATAGTTCTCATTGGATGGGATGTTCTTTGGCTGAGTGAAATGACTAGGACCCCTGGTTTTCCCTCTTAGCTATCTCTCCTACTCTATGCTAATCTGTTACGAATGCATAACTTTATCAGGTTTCAAAGTTTATCTGGGATCCTTGTCCACGATAAACATCTTGAACCAAATATTATCCACTTTGGCGAAAGCCGTCCAAAATTTGGGGTTTCCCGCCCAAGTGAGGACCACGTCTTTGACGACGGTTACCACATGCTCTCCGGAACCGCCTCTAAATCTGAGCTGCTGAATTGCAAACAGCATCAACTGGTGGCCGACTAATCTTTTCCAACTTGTGCGGTGATTTTTCCTCTCATATATATACTGCTCATTCGGTTCAGTTTTCCCATTCGCCTCACCACACAGCCACCTTCTTCCTCCTGAAATCCTTGCTTCAAAGGCTCCACCTCGAGCTCGACGATGACGTCCTCTTCGCCGCTTGACTGCCTGAAAGAGGTCGCTGGAGTCCTCCATCGTCGTTGTGGATCATCTCCTTCATCGCGCAGTCGTAGTTGCTGCACGCCACCAAGTTAGGGTATGTGTAGTGTGTATTCATTCTTATTTCCATCCAGTTCGAGTTCTTCCGCAATATGTACTGAGAAGTTTTTACCTCAATTCCTAGATCTGCTAGAATAGGTAATTTAGTTGGATGCGGTTTGTAGTTGTTCCTTGCATCTCTCTGTTCAGATCTAGGGTTCGAATTATGTCTCACACAAATGGAATGCTCTCCATGTTATCCAGTATCTTCCTTTGAATGTACTGGGTTTTTAAGTTTCATTTCCTTCGTCTGAAACATTGCTCAAACTCAGTATCTACCTTCTCTCCAAAATGATTTGCTCAAAAAATCTTGTTGAATGCATTCGTAACCCTGTCACCCTTTTCCATCTCATCTCTCTTATTCACAAGAAAATGCAGTCAGTTGAAGACTTGGCCCAGCCAGTCAGCCGAACGGATAACACTGATAAAATTCTAGGCACGGCAGATGAATCATGCGCCAAGGGTCTACTCAACCCTTGCGATGACGCATAGCATAGCATTGTCTGGCATGTCGTCGGGCACACCATTGACCTCGACGGGGCGTTGCGCCTGCACCAGATCGTTTTCGTCGTCGAGGAGGTTGATGGCAGAGGCGGTGCTTGGTCGGGTTGGCATGCTTGGTAGATGGGCTTGGATGCACTATGTGTGCATCCGCGTGTGTCGCGCGCCGGCTCTTTTGCTCATTCGATTGTGGCGGGAAACCGATGGGGAAGCTTGCGCGGGAACCTGCGTGGTTGTGCGCGGGAACGTGGGCAAAAGAATCGCCTGTGTGGTGCCGAAGCGTGCACTGGATTCCTCAGGCGGCAACGCGGTGACAAGACGGGACAGAGGAGGAAGAAATGGTAAGTTCACAAACGCGATTATTAATGACAGATGTACTATATATGGTTTCCAAATCAAATTTGGAGGATTTCAATACATTTTTTTAGATGTTAATCATGAACGATCGAAGATGGCATGTCACTCTATTATTGTATTTTATAAATCCTGCAAATCAAATAGGCTCGTAGTGTTTAAAACTGCATCTAGGCACTGATATGTTGTCTTCATTTGTAGATACAAGCAGGACTGGGAGTGGAAAAAGTGGAGCAATATAACAATCTCATCGAATGCCTTGAATTCCATCTCACATGAATTGCTATGAACGAGTACCGAGGCACCAATCCAGAGATTCAATTCGCCAGTTTCTTTGTTCAGAAAGCAAGGGTGCTCAAGGTAATGAGGTTTGCACTATATTTAGTGTGCCACAATGGATGGTTTACTGATCAGCGGAGACGTCTACAGCGGAATGGAAAAGGCTCTGCAGAAGCTGATTTTCATTTTGGAAGTTCATATGACAGATTATTCATAAGCGATTCTATTGAGCCGATATATGACTTCTCGGTGGCTGATCCCTTCGTAGAAATATTTCATCCCATGGATTCTGAATAATGGATTTGATTTCTAATATCAGATTGTACCTTGTAATCTTTGAATTTGGGCCTTGTAATGCTGGAATTTGAACCTTGTAATGTTGTTGGTATTTGTGATACAATATTTGAAATTGCATTGTGTTCTTTTTTGGTTATGCAATCATGTTCTTATAAGTACATATGTTGTTGTTCTGTGGGCATAGCATAGATGTTGTGCAGACAGAGCAAATCACAGTACACACGGACTAAACTACGAAACATGTCGGTGATGATTTCATCAATCGCTGACAATTGTATACCAGCAAGCGTTTTCCCACAACAAACACAGGTTATTAGCACCAAACGTCTGTGTTATTTCTGGTGTTTGCACACGATTCTGATTACTCACTTGTTTGCTGTATATCACACACATCTTGTTATGTCGAATCGTTTGTGTTCTGTTGTATCATCGCACACAGTTTATGGTAGTGAACTGTGTGCCCTCTATCGCACACATCTGGATCTCTGTAACCGTTTGTGTTATTTTAGCTAATCGCAAATAGTTCGTACGGAAGAACTGTATGGCAGAAATCGCACACGTAAGTCTTTTTTGAATCATATTTGATGGTTCCGCCATCGCACACAAGCGTTATTGGCGACAGGGCTTGAACTATACCGTTTACGATTCATGCATCGCACACAGTTTCGTCGAAGGGTCTCTGGTTGATGTGTCGTCTTTCGACCATCCTGCCGTAGTGATGGTCCCTAGTTGAAAGGGTTGTGTGGACGTGCATCCATTAGACTAGCATATGACACGGTGGATGGTCCGGTCTCACTGACCATGTAGCATTGGATGCTAGCCAGATAATATGGACTCGGAAAGATCTGGTCGATTCGACGTAGTCGGATCCGAGTCAAGATAAGGTCCGAGTTGGACAGACCCGACTATGAGACGCAGTGATAGATCATCTGTGAGTCTCTAATACAACATATGGTCTATGTCCTAAGACCTGAGCTGGCGCATGTACTCGGGATGGTGACAGACTTGCTTTGGGCCGACCAAACGCTACTCCATGACTGGCTAGTTACAAAGGTAGGTTTCGGTCTTGTCCAGACCCATGCTACGAGACATGGTCGAGGAAGATGGGATTTGCCCCTCCAATAAGGAGAGATATACTCTAGGCCCCCTGGGGTGATCCGACCTGGATAAGCATGGCCATGCGATGAGGATTATGAGATAATCCGAAGTGTTGGTCGGATTCACCAGAACGAGAAAGAGGTCGTGCTGCAACAAGAATGACCATGTCGCCTTGAGCATGACAACATATATCATGTGGCAAAGGGAACAGAAGTGTGAAGTACAGGTTCTCCTAACCGACTTCATCACACACTTGGAGTCGGCACGCTTTGCTAGAGACCGCCACCGACTAGTCGAGCTGGATGTGATCAGACTCGCGACCAAGTGAACGAGAACCTAAGAGGTCGCGCGCTTAAGGGAAGGAACTTATGGGCTTTAGGATCCGTGCGAGTCCCAAGTGTTGATCCCGTGATGGATGCCTATATATAGTGGAGGTGTGGCAAACTCATTTGGTTCATCGCTTCGGCGCCATCATTAGGGTTTTGCATGTGTTGCAAGTAGCCACCTCCACTCGCCGCTGACTGTGTGATCAGACCTAGCAGTCCGCCACACGGTGTTCCTCCTACACGCGCGGATACCGTTAGAGGCGGTGCACTTGCGCCGCTCCGGCGAATCTGTACATGGAATCCGACGACCGGTTGTTCGAGGGAGATCAGACGAGGAGGAGACGGCTCTAGACGCGCTGCCCCAACTCTACTTCCGCTGCACAGCACTGCGCGTCTAGTGGTAACGATCTATGATCCATCTCTATAGCATGATCCTAGTTGTTCTGCGCGTAGGAAAATTTTATATTGCAGTCGATGCACCTACTGTAGAACCCAACACAAAGGTATAGTAATAAACCAATCATTGATCGATAAACTTTTTTATCAACCAGTTTGTCCTCCTTAGTGAGGTCAACATGTCCACTTGTAGGCATGGGGGTTTTCATACCTTTGCATTCTTGCATGTTGAACTTCTTGAACAAGTCCTTAGTATGCTTTCTTTGAGAGACAAAGGTACCATCTCTTGTTTGCTTGATTTGCAAACCAAGGAAGAATTTCAGCTCACACATCATAGACATCTCATATTTCTGGGACATCAACCTTCCAAGTTTCTCACTTTGACTTGAGTGTAGCCTTGAGTCACAAGACGAGCCTTGTTGCGTACCACTTGTCCGTCTTCATATTGCTTGTTGCGAAACACTCATTTTGTTCCAATGATGTTGTGTTCGTCCTTGGGCTTCTCTACTAGAGTCCAAACTTGATTCCTCTCAAAGTTGTGTAGCTCCTCATGCATGGCATTCACCCAATCTGGGTCTTCGAGAGCTTAGTCCACCTTCATGGGCTCAATACTAGAGATAAATGAGTAATGCTCACAAAAGTTAGCTAAGCGAGTTTTAGAGCGAGTGATCCTCCCATTTCTTATGTCACCAAGAATTTGCTCTACGGGGTGATCCTTGTCCGGCCTTGCTCGAACTCGGGGTAGATTTTCTTGTTGGATGGTGGAGCTTCCTCGTCATCATCTTCTTCTTCGTTGTTGTTGAAGGTGTTCTTCCCTTGTGGAGGTGGTGAAGGAGGTTGAGGTGGATCATCTTGATGTACTTCTTCACTCTCTTCATCTTGTTGTGTACCACTTCTGGATGCCTCCATGGTAACTTGTGGTTCACCTTGACGTGAGGTAAGGTGTCACGCCCAAGATGCGATCCTATCCTTATTTTGGCTCGAGGGCCTCGACAGGGATAGAAGCGCATCTCGTCGTTTCGCAAGAATGGATATCATTACAAGTACATGTAAAGAAGAGATGAGTATATGGAATTGGCTTACACTCGCCACAAGCTAAATCAAGATCACATCAATTCAACAACGTATACAATCATCATACAGAAGAGCAGGGTCCGACTACGGACGAAATCAAACGATAAAATGACATCCATCCTTGCTATCCCAGACTGCCGCCTGGAACCCATCCTATGATCGATGAAGAAGAACTCCAAATCAAACAAGCATCGCGCTCACATCAAATCATCACATTACCTGTACCTGCAACTGTTGTTGTAGTAATCTGTGAGCCACGGGGACTCAGCAATCTCATTTCCAAGGGTATCAAGACTATTAAAGCTTAATGGGTGAGGTATGGTTAAGTGGTGAGGCTGCAGCAAGCTCTAAGCATTTATTTGAGTGGCTAACTTACGAGTACAGGAATAAGGGGGGATGATCGTCGCATAAACGGACATGAACTAGTAATGATCTCTAAGAGATCCTGAACACCTACTTACGAACAAACGTAACCCCACCGTGTTCTCTCTTGGTTTAGAAATTCACGAGAAGAGACAGTCACGGTTACGCACACAGTTGGTGTATTTTATTTGAGTTTACTTCAAGTTTGCTATGACCGGGTGTTAAACAAAGTTTCCAAGTTGCCACGTAACCGTGGGCACGGCTTTCCGAAAGATTTAACCCTGCAGGGGTGCTCCAACTCATCCATCACAAACTAACCACACACCGCGGGAATAACCTCGACCATGAATCCCGTGATTTCCTAGGCAATTCCATTGGAAAACCTCAACCTCGAGATAGCCCGAAGTATTCTCGGAATTCCTCGCACAAGACGTTCAAGAAAGGTAAAACAAATCCAGCAAGGCCGCCCGGCGTGTCGACGATCCCGATAGGAGCCGCGTATCTCGTTCTCAGGACACGACCAGATGAGCGCAGCGTACGGTGGCCTGATAGACATCTCCCGAGTTGCCCCAGGTTGGCCCCGCACACGACTCTAGTTTGGACCAACACTCATGAGGAGCACTGGCCCGGGTTGTTGATTAATTATCCGCGGGTGCCGGCGGGTCCCTATGCAATTTTAGTTGTTATTAGGCAAATGGTAAAACCAATGTTGGGCCTTGCCAGAAGAGTTTTATCCTAAAACGAAAATCAAGGGGGTCCCCATAACAACCCCAAGCATGTTAGGAGCGCAAAATATGGAACATAACACCGGTACCCAAGTAACTAGGGGCGGCAAAAGTGGAACAAAACACCGAGCAAAAGGCCAAGCCTTCCACCTTTCACCAAGTATATATGTGCATTAAATTAAATAGCAATAATATTGTGATATATCAAAATATCCATGTTGCACATGGAAGGAACTTGCACCTACAACTAGCAACGCTATAAGAAGGGCTGAGCAAGCGGTAACATAGCCAAACAATGTTTGTTGGGATGTGGAGGGGTTAGAGGCTTATCATGGCATTTGGGAGGCTTGACAAACAAGTGGTAGGTAGCGAGACAGCGATAGAAACGAGACATCTAGCATGGCAATGATAGTAATGGTATCCAGGGAAATGATCATCTTGCCTGAGATCCCGCTTGGAAGAAGAACGAATCCATGAAGAAGACGAACCAACGTAGTCGAACGGATCCTCACACTCCGAACGCTTTTGGAACTCTATCGAGAAGAAGCAATCCGGAAACCACAATCAACACATAATAAACACCACAACATATGCATGACATGATGTGCAAACAAATATGATGCATGTCCATACGATTATGCAAGGCATGGCAATCACAACAAACAATACTACACATTAAGTGAAGCTCAATATGCAACGAGTTGCATATTGACGAAACTCCACATTCGAATTATTTAGTTCACTCTCGTTAGGTACACGACAATATTAAATGTTGTTAAGCATGGCAAGAGGTGAAGCATAAGTAAACTAGACATCTAGGCAAGTTTAAATGAGGCCGGAACAACTTATAGTATTTCCGAAGCGACCTCATATGCAAATTTGGAAATTGGTCCAGATCTGAAATAACCATGTTTTATATATATTAAACAGGAAAATAAAGTTCACCATGCAATTCTACACATCATTCTAGGCGATTTACATATATAGAACGTTTGAAACGGAGCTACGGTCTAAAAGATATGACCATCACAAGATATTATGCCATGAATGCAAAATGCATGAAAATGACAACCACAAGCATTTCAAAACATGTATGCAGCATGATATTATGATACTACATGAAATTCTAAGCAAGATTCATATATGGCATGCCCAAAACGGAGCTACGGTTCAACCACAATCACCAATACAAGTTTTAGTTCAAATCTGTCCAAAACAGCAACATAGCATATTGCACACATGAAAACAACAAGCTACAAGATTCGAAAATGCACAAACTAAGCATGGGGCAGTAGCATATAACACACACTTCATTTCAACTTCACATATCATACTCAAAAGAGTCATGGATCACATGGTAGGAAGCTCACAACATGGCAATAAAATATAGCAGATTAGGACTTAGTGAAAATAACAGTTTTTAGCATAGCAGATTTTCATGGAGGCATATTGGCAGCAGTAAAACTATATGCTACAGGTCATATATTGGCATGACACTTAACAGCATGGTAGTATACATGATGCACTACAATTCATTCCATGGTGGCAAGGTCTAATTATGCATAGAATCATGGCTAGCATCAACACAACATGGCATTTTGAAGAAAACAGATTCTCAGACTTAGTGAAAATTAGAGTAGACATGTGCAGCAGTTTTTAACAGATTGACATGTTGGACAATGAATATAACTATGATGCAAATCCTATACATGACATCAAAAGACACAACCTGGTAGACAACGGCATGCTTAACAAAAGACTCCTTTGGAGAAACCATAGAAGACTCCTAAATCAATAGCAAATCACATGACAACATGGCAACAAAATAACAGTTTTCAGACTGAGAAATATTTTGGACCCTCAAAACAGCAGTATTTTATAGCATGTTGGCAACAAGAAAAAAACACCTAAACATGGATTATCATGGCAAACAAAAAGACTAGGGGCTAGTGCACATGTCAAAAGGCATATCTCATGTTTAACAACAATTCATATGATGCAAGGATTAAATCACGCGAAAATAACAAAAGGGCAACACCGCAAAAATAACATGCACACTAACTTCCTCAAATGACAAAACTAATTACACAGATGGATTCAATGGATTTTTCTATCCCAAAATCATATATAATATGCATGTGTTGCTGTACAAAATGTGCCACAAATAAATATGCAACAAATTAGTTATTATAGTTTTTTTGATACATGGCAGATCACTAAAACGCGCACACGGGCGTCAACTAGGCAGACAGGGGGGGCCTCACCTTGCAGGCCTTGGCCCGTTGGTGCTGCTGGGTCGGGGCAGGCTGGCTGGGCCGAGCCCACGCGAGCGAGGGGGGGTAGCCGGGTCGAGCGGCTCCTCTGCTCGACCCCGAGCAGGTGCGGCGGCGCGGCGAACAGGTGATGCTCCGACGAGCGTGGGGGCAGAGGACGAGGCCGGAGGCGGCGAGGGGCGACGGATCCGGGCGGCGCCGGCTCGGATCTTGCTGGAGGCGAGGCGACGGTGACCGGCGGCGGCGATTCGCATCGCAGGCGGACCTTCGGCGGGCGGCGGCGATTCGCGGAGGCCGGCTGCGGGGCATGGCGACGCGGGGCGAGGGGCGGCGGCGGATGCGGCTTGCAGGGGCGACGGCGAGGTCGCCGGAGGGGCGCAGCGGCGGGGCTGGCGAGGTGGAGGCGCAGCCGCCGGTGGGAGGAGGCGACGGGGCTCCCGGGCGGCGCGCGGTTGAGGTGTGGGGGCGGCCGCGGGCTGGCACGGCCCAGATCGGGCCCGGGGCGGGCCTCCCGTGGGCCTGCAGGGCCGTAGCGGATGGGGGGAGCCAGGGGCGACGTGGCAGCGTCCCATTGGCCGCGGGGGCGGCTCAGGTGGCGGCGGGGCTGGCCTGGCGGCGCCAAGTGGCTGCACGGGAGCAGCCGGCGCTGAAAATGAGGTGCGGTGGTGGCGCTCGAGGTTAGGGGAGGCTAGGGGCCATTTTTGGCATGGGAGGACCTCCTTTTATAGGCAGGGATTAGGTTAGGGGGGTTTTAGGGCGTTTCGGAGCCCTCCGATCGCGATCTGACGATTCCGATCAGAGGGGTGGGCTAGGTGGGCTGCGATGGGCTGTGTAGAGGGGCTTGGTGGGGATGAGAGGGAATGGATGGCAGCCCGTGACATGTTTTAAAACACCGAAAACGTCCGATAATTAAACCGACAACGGTGCCGCTACGGTCGACCGTTCGGGTATCAAACGGACTCTGATTGCGACAAAATTTGGCAGGCGGTCTACCTACAATAAAACAAGACCGCACGCCAAATTTTGACGCAATCCGAGAATATTTTTTGCGCACTTTAAAAACAATATTTTTTTATCGATGCCGCGGGCGCGTGCGTGTGTGGTTGGTCACGAAACAGTTAGCGACGAGAACGGGAAGAACCGGCAGCTACAAACGGATGCAAGTTTTGGAAAAAAATTATGACAATGGAGTGCCGATGCAATGCTGATGATGCGAATGATGTGATGATGAATGTGACAACCAGACGAAACACACGATGACAACGGAAAAAAAGGGGAATCTCCTGGAGCGTCGGTCTCGGGCTGTTACATAGGGGCTTCCACTTGAGTTGATGAAGTACTTTCCTTTACTTCCATGGGACGAATCTTGCCTATGGACAAGTCTTTGATTGCTTCCGAAGGTTCCTTATCTCCTACATCATTTGGCAATTGTTCGACTTGCGAACCATTAGTTTCATCAAACTTCACATCTACCGTCTCTTCAACTTTTCGACTGAAGTTGTTGTAGACACGGTAAGTGTGAGAGTTTGATTTGTAACCGAGTAGGAAACCTTCATGAGATGTAGGAGCAAATTTAGAGCGATGATGCTTATCAAGAATGTAGCACTTTGAGCCGGATACTCGAAAGTATCCAACTTGGGGTTAGTTGCCGGTGAGTAGCTCGTATGTCGTTTTACCGAGAAGCTTGTGTGGATAGAGTCGGTTTGTTGCATGACAAGCTGTTTCCACCGCTTCTGCCCAAAAGTGACATGGAGTTTTGTACTCGTCGATTATCGTCCTAGCCATCTCAATGAGAGTCCGGTTCTTCCTCTCAACAACTCCATTTTGTTGAGGCGTGTATGTAGCCGAGAACTCATGTAAGATGCCTTCTTCGTCAAGAAAGGTATCCACATTTTTGTTCTTGAACTCCGATCCGTTGTCACTCCAAACTTTCTTGATCTTCACTTCAAACTGATTTTGGACCTTCCGAGCGAACTTCTTGAAGATCTTTTGAACCTGCGACTTATCATCAAGAAAGAATACCCACGTAAATATGGAAAAATCATCAACTATAACTAAAACAAAAGAGTTTCCACCGAGGCTCTTGTAAGCATTGGGACCGAAAAGATCCATATGAAGCATCTCGAGTGGTCTCTTGGTACTCATGATATTATTTACATGATAACTTACCCCAACTTGTTTTCCCGCTTGACAAGCACTACAAAGTCTATCTTTATCAAAGATAACATCTTTAACACCAAGTATGTGATCACCTTTAATGAGTTTGTCTAGATTACACATACATGTTGGAAATATGCCCTAGAGGCAATAATAAATTAGTTATTATCATATTTCCTTGTTCATGATAATCGTTTATTATCCATGCTATAATTGTATTGATTGGAAACTCAATTACATGTGTGGGTACATAGACAAACAATGTGTCCCTAGTAAGCCTCTAGTTAAACTGGCTCGTTGATCAAAGATGGTGAAGATTTCCTAGCCATAGACATGAGATGTCATTTGATAACGGGATCAAATCATTAGGAGAATGATGTGATGGACAAGACCCAAACTATGAACATAGCATATGATCGTGTCAGTTTATTGCTATTGTTTTCTCCATGTCAAGTATCTGTTCCTATGACCATGAGATCATGCAACTCACTGACACCGGAGGAATACCTTGTGTGTATCAAACGTCGCAACGTAACTGGGTGACTATAAAGATGCTCTACAAGTATCTCCGAGGGTGTCTATTGAGTGGGCGTGGATCAAGACTGGGATTTGTAACTCCGTGTGACGGAGAGGTATCTCGGGGCCCACTCGGTAATACAACATCACAACAAGCCTTGCAAGCACTGTGACTAAAGTGTTAGCCACGGGATCTTGTATTACGGAACGAGTAAAGAGACTTTCCGGTAACGAGATTGAACTAGGTATAGAGATACAGACGATCGAATCTCGGGCAAGTAAACATACCGAAGAACAAAGGGAACAGCATACGGGATTAACTGAATCCTTGACATAGAGGTTCAACCGATAAAGATCTTCATAGAATATGTAGGAACCAATATGGGCATCTAGGTCCCGCTATTGGTTATTGACCGTAGAGGTGTCTCGGTCATGTCTACATAGTTCTCGAACCCGCAGGGTCTGCACACTTAAGGTTCGGTGACGTTTCGGTATAGTTGAGTTATGTATGTTGGTGACCGAAAGTTGTTCGGAGTCCCGGATGAGATCCTGGACGTCACGAGGAGCTCCGGAATGGTCCGGAGGTAAAGATTGATATATAGGAAGTCCCGTTTTGGTCACCGGAAAGGTTTCGGGTACTTCGGTAGTGTACCGGGAGTGCCGGGAGGGTACCGGGGGACCATCGGGAGGGGCCTCTCGCCCCAAAGGGCCTCATGGGCTGTGGGAGGAGGTGAACCAGCCCCTAGTGGGCTTGCCGAACCCCCCCCCCCCCAACAAGGCCCATGCGGCTAGGGGTGGGAAAGTCCAAGTGGAGATAAGGAAAAACAAGTGGAAGTGGAATCCTACTTGGAGTAGGATTGGAGTAGGACTCCTCCACCTCTCCCACTTCGGCCGCACCTAGGGGTGCCGTCCTCCCTCCCCTCCCTCCTATATATACTAGAGGGGAGAGAGGGCAGCAGCACAAGAAAACCCTAAGCCACGGTGCAGCCCTCTCTCCTCAATAGATCAAGTCCTCTAGTTTTCAGCAGTGCTTAGGCGAAGCCCTGCTGGAATAGTTCCACCACCACCGCCGCCGTGCCCTCGCACTGCCGGAGAACTCATCTACCTCTCCGCTCCCTCTTGCTGGATCAAGAAGGCGGAGATCGTCATCGAGCTGTACATGTGCGGAACGCGGAGGTGCCATCCGTTCGGCGCTAGATCGGAAGGACCGTGATTGGATCGCGGAACGGTTCGTGATTGGATGGCGGGACGGATCGTGATCGGATCGCGGGACGGCTAGCGATTTGGATCGCGAAGACGTTCAACTACATCAACCGCGTTTCTTAACGCTTCCCGCTTAGCGATCTACAAGGGTATGTAGATCCACTCTCCCTCTCATAGATGCTCATCACCATGGATAGGTCTTGCGTGTGCGTAGGAAAATTTTTGTTTCCCATGCAACGTTCCCCAACAGTGGCATCATGAGCTAGGTCTATGTGTAGATGAGATCACGAGTAGAACACAAAGGAGTTTGTGGGCGTTGATGTTCAGATTGCTTCCTCCCTTGGTATTTTCTTGATTCAGCGGTATTGTTGGATGAAGCAGCCCGGACCAACATTACTCGTATGCTTACGAGAGACCTGTTCCATCAACTGACATGTAACTTCGTTGCACAAAGATGGCTGGCAGGTGTCTGTTTCTCCCACTTTAGTTGGATCGGATTCGACAAAGGCGGTCCTTGAGAAGGTTGAATAGCAATTTGCGTATCACCGTTGTGGTTTTTGCGTAGGTAAGAATTTTTCTTGCTAGATACCCGTAGCAGCCACGTAAAACATGCAACGACAATTAGAGGACGTCTAACTTGTTTTTGCAGGGTATGTTGTGATGTGATATGGCCAATTACATGATGAGATATATGTGAAGTATGAGATGATCATGTATTGTATAGAATATCACGACTTGCATGTCGATGAGTACGGCAACCGGCAGGAGTCATAGGGTTTTCTTTAATTATTTTTGCCGTTTTGCTTTACTTTATCGCTATGAGTTAGCAATAGTCGTAGAAGAAACAGTTGGCGCGACAACTTCATGGCGACACATTGATGGAGATCAAGATGATGGAGATCATGGTGTCATGCCGGTGACGATGGAGATCACGCCGGTGCTTTGGAGATGGAGATCAAAAGCACGAGTTCATGGCCATATCATGTCACTTATGATTTGCATGTGATGTTAATCCTTTTATGCATCTTATTTTTCTTAGGACGACTGTAGCATTATAAGGTGATCCCTCACTTAAATTTCAAGATAAAATTGTGTTCTCCCCGAGTGTGCACCGTTGCGAAAGTTCGTCGTTTCGAGACACCACGTGATGATCGGGTGTGATAGACTCTATGTTCACATATAACGGGTGCAAGCCGGTGTTGCACGTGCGGAACACTCGGGTTAAACTTGACGAGCCTAGCATGTACAGACATGGCCTCGGAACACAAGAGACCGAAAGATCGAACATGAGTCATATAGTAGATATGATCAACATGAAGATGTTCACCATTGAAACCACCTCATCTCACGTGATGATCGGACTTGGGTTGGTGAATTTGGATCATGTGACACTCGAATGACCAGAGGGATGTCAATTTGAGTGGGAGTTTTTAAGTAATATGGTTAACTCAACCCATTACCATGAACATAGTCAAAATGTATTTGCAAATTATGTTGTAGATTACTAGCTCGCGCTGTAGCTCCCTTGAATTTTTATGTGTTCCTAGAGAAATAGAGTTGAAAGATGATGATAGCAATAATGCGGACTGGGTCCGTGATCTGAGGATTGTCCTCATTGCTGCACAGAAGGCTTATGTCCTTAATGCACCGCTCAGTGCGCCACCCCCTCAAGTGTCGTCTGTAGATGTTGTGAACATCTAACAGGCACGTTCTGATAACTACTTGATAGTTCAGTGCGTCATGCATTACGGCTTAGAATTGAGGCTCCAAAACGTTTTGAACGTCACGGAACATATGAGATGTTCTAAGAGCTGAAATTGGGATCTCAGGCTCGTGCCCGTGTTGAGAGGTATGAGACCTCCAACAAGATTCTTTGCCTGCAAGATGAAGGAGAATAGCTCAATCGGTGAGCATGTGCTCAGATTGTCTGGGTGCTACAATCGCTTGAATCGAGTGGGAGTTGATCTTCCATATAAGATAGTGATTAATATAGTTTGCCAAGTCACTGTCACTAAGCTACTAGAGCTTAGACGAATGAACTATAAAATGCCAGGGATGGAAATAATGATCCCTGAGCTATTCGCGATGTTTGACACCGCGAAGGTAGAAATCAAGAAGGAGCATCAAGTGTTGATGGTTAGTAAAACTACTAGTTTCGAGAAGGGCAAGGGCAAGGAGGGAAACTTCATGGATGGCAAGTCAGTTGCTGCTCCAGTGAAGAAACCCAAGGTTGAACCCAAACCCGAGACTAAGTGCTTCTATTATGAGGAGAACGGTCGCTGAAGCGGAACAACCCTAGATACTTGGTATATAAGAAGGCTGGCAACGTCGACAGAAGTATATTTGATATACGTGTTATTGATGTGTACCTTACTAGTACTCTTAGTAGCACCTGGGTATTGGATACCGGTTTGGTTGCTAAATGTTAGTAACTCGAAATAAAAGCTACGGAATAAACGGAGGCTAGCTAAGGGTGAGGTGACGATGAGTGTTGGAAGTGTTTCCAAGGTTGATGTGATCACCATCGCACGCTCTCTCTACCTTCGGGATTAGTGATGAACCTAAATAAATGTTATTTGGTGTTTGCGTTGAGCATGAACGTGATTAGATCATGTTTATTGCAATACGGTTATTCATTTAAGTTAGAGAATAATGGTTATTCTATTTACATGAATAATACCTTCAATGGTCATGCACCCAATAAGAATGGTTTATTGAATCTTGATCATAGTGATACACATGTTCATAATATTAATGCCAAAAGATACAAAGTTAATAATGATAGTACCACATACTTGTGGCACTGCCGCTAAATGTCATATTGGTGTAAAACACATGAAGAAACTCCATGCTGATGGATCTTTGGACTCATTCGATTTCGAATCGGTTGAGACATGCGGACCATGCCTCATGGGCAAGATGACTAAGACCCCGTTTTCCGGTATGATGGAGCGGGCAAGTAACTTATTGGAAATAATACATGTTGATGTATTCGGTCCAATGAGTGTTGTAGCGTGCGGTGGATATCGTTATTTTCCTACCTTCACTGGTGATTTGAGTAGATATGGGGATATTTACTTAATGAAACACAAGTCGGAAACGTTTGAAAAGTTCAAACAAAATCAGAGTGAAGTTTTGAGATCATCGTGACAAGAAGATAAAATGTCTACGATATGATCGTGGAGGTAAATATCTGAGTTACGAGTTTGGTATACAACTTAAGACAATGTGGAAGTTGTTTCACAACTCACGCCACCTGGAACACCATAGTGTGATGGTGTGTCCGAACGTCGTAGTCGTGCTCTATTGATATGGTGCGAACTATGATGTCTCTTATCGATTTTCCACTATCGTTTTGGGGTTATGCATTAGAGACAACTACATTCACTTTAAAAGGGGCACCATCTAAGTCCGTTGAGATGACACCGTATGAATTTTGGTTTGGCGGAAACCTAAGCTGTCATTTCTTAATGTTTGGGTCTGCGACGCTTATGTGAAAAAAGGGTTTTCACCTAATGAGCTCGAACCCAAAGCGGAAAAATGCATCTTCATAGAATACCCTAACATAACAGTTGGGTAAACCTTCTATCTTAGATCCAAGCACAAAGTGTTTGTTGCTAAAACGGGTCCTTTCTCGAGAAAGAGTTTCTCTCGAAAGAATTGAGTGGGAGGAAGATAGAACTTGATGAGGTTGTTGAACCTTTGTTTCAACCAGAGAGTAGCGCAGCACAGAAAGTTGTTTCTGTGGAGCCTACGTTAGTTGAAGAGGAAGTTAAAGATGATGATCATGAAGCTTCGGATCAAGTTACTATCGAACCTCGTAGGTCGACAAGGACGCGTACTGCTCCTGAGTGGTACGGCAACCCTGTCTTAGAGGTCATGTTGTTGGACAACGATGAACTTACGAGCTATGGAGAAGCGATGATGGGCCCGGATTCCGAGAAATGGTTAGAGGCCATGAAATCCGAGATGAGATCCATGTATGAAAACAAAGTATGGGCTTTGGAAGTATTACCTGAAGGGTGAAAGGCCATTCAGAACAAATGGATCTTTGAAAGGAAGACGGACACGGACGGTAATGTCACCGTCTATAAAGCTCGACTTGTGGCAAAGGATTTTTCACAAGTTCAAGGAGTTGACTACGATGAGACTTTCTCACCTGTAGCGATGCTAAAGTCTGTTGGAATTATGTTAGCAGTTGCTGCATTTTTCGATTATGAAATCTGGCAGATGGATGTCAAAACAGAGTTTCCTTAACGGTTTCCGTGAGGAAAGGTTGTATGTGATACAACCAGAAGGTTTTGTCAGTCCTAAGGATGCTAAAATGTATGCAAACTCCAGCGATCCTTCTATGGACTGGAGCAAGCATCTCGGAGTTGGTATATACGCTTTGATAAGGTGATCAAAAGTTTTTTGGTCTATACAAGGTTTATGAGAAACTTGTATCTACAATAAAGTGAGTGGGAGCACTATAGAATTTCTGATAAGTATATGTGGATGACATATTGTTGATCGGAAATGATGTAGAAATTTCTAGAAAGCATAAAAGGTTGTTTGAAAGGTGTTTTTCAAAGGAAGACCTGGATAAAAAGGCTTCTTAAATATTGGGCATCAAGATCTATAGAGATAGATCAAAGACGTCTGATAAGATTTTCAATGAGTACATACCTTGACAAGATTTTGAAGGAGTTCAAAATGGATCAGTCAAAGAAAGAGTTCTTGCCTGATTTGTAAGGTGTGGAGTTGAGTGAGACTCAAAGCTCGACCACGGCAGAAGAAAGAGAAAGGACGAAGGTCGTCCCCTATGCCTTAGCCATAGGATCTATATAGTATGCCATGCTGTGTACCGCACCTGTGTGTGCCTTGCCATGAGTCTGTCAAGGGGTACAAGAGTGATCCAGGAGTGGATCACTGGACAGCGGTCAAAGTTATCCTTAGTAACTAGAGGACTAAGGAAATATTTCTCGATTATGGAGGTGATAAAGAGTTCATCGTAAAGGGTTACGTCGATGCAAGCTTTAACACCTATCTGGATGACTCTGAGTAGCAATCCGGATACGTATAGTGGAGCAGCCATTTGGAATAGCTCCAAGTGGAGCGCGGTAGCATCTGCAGTATGACATATAGATTTGCAAAGAACACACGGATCTGAATGTTGCAGACCGTTGACTAAAGACCTCTCTCACATGCAAAGCATGATCGAACCCCAGAACTCATTGGGTGTTAGATTCATAACAATGTAAATCACATGGTGATGTGAACTAGATTATTGACTCTAGTGCAAGTGGGAGACTGTTGGAAATATGCCCTAGAGGCAATAATAAATTAGTTATTATCATATTTCCTTGTTCATGATAATCGTTAATTATCCATGCTATAATTGTATTTATTGGAAACGCAATTACATGTGTGGGTACATAGACAAACAATGTGTCCCTAGTAAGCCTCTAGTTAAACTGGCTCGTTGATCAAAGATGTTGAAGGTTTCCTAGCCATAGACATGAGATGTCATTTGATAACGGGATCACATCATTAGGAGAATGATGTGATGGACAAGACCCAAACTATGAACATAGCATATGATCGTGTCAGATTATTGCTATTGTTTTCTGCATGTCAAGTATCTGTTCCTATGACCATGAGATCATGCAACTCACTGACACCGGAGGAATACCTTGTGTGTATCAAACGTCGCAACGTAACTGGGTGACTATAAAGATGCTCTACAGGTATCTCCGAGGGTGTCTATTGAGTGGGCATGGATCAAGACTGGGATTTGTTACTCCGTGTGATGGAGAGGTATCTCGGGGCCCACTCGATAATACAACATCACAACAAGCCTTGTAATCAATGTGACTAAAGTGTTAGCCACAGGATCTTGTATTACGGAACGAGTAAAGAGACTTGCCGGTAACGAGATTGAACTAGGTATAGAGATACCGACGATCGAATCTCGGGCAAGTAAACATACCGAAGAACAAAGGGAACAGCATATGGGATTAACTGAATCCTTGACATAGAGGTTCAACCGATAAAGATCTTCGTAGAATATGTAGGAACCAATATGGGCATCCAGGTCCCGCTATTGGTTATTGACCGTAGAGGTGTCTCAGTCATGTCTACATAGTTCTCGAACCCGCAGGGTCTGCACACTTAAGGTTCGGTGACGTTTCGATATAGTTGAGTTATGTATGTTGGTGACCGAAAGTTGTTCGGAGTCTCGGATGAGATCCCGGATGTCACGAGGAGCTCCGGAATGGTCCGGAGGTAAAGATTGATATATAGGAAGTCCCGTTTTGGTCACCGGAAAGGTTTCGGGTACTTCGGTAGTGTACCGGGAGTGCCGGGAGGGTACCGGGGGACCATCGGGAGGGCCCTGTCCCCCCAAAGGGCCTCATGGGCTGTGGGAGGAGGTGAACCAGCCCCTAGTGGGCTGGCCGAACCCCCCCAACAAGGCCCATGTGGCTAGGGGTGGGAAAGTCCAAGTGGAGATAAGGAAAAACAAGTGGAAGTGGAATCCTACTTGGAGTAGGATTGGAGTAGGACTCCTCCACCTCTCCCACTTCGGCCGCACCTAGGGGCAGCCCTAGGGGCACCGGCCTCCCTCCCCTCCCTCCTATATATACTAGAGGGGAGAGAGGGCAGCAGCACAAGAAAACCCTAAGCCACGGTGCAGCCCTCTCTCCCCAATAGATCAAGTCCTCTAGTTTTCAGCAGTGCTTAGGCGAAGCCCTGCTGGAATAGTTCCACCACCACCGCCGCCGTGCCGTCGCGCTGCCGGAGAACTCATCTACCTCTCCGCTCCCTCTTGCTAGATCAAGAAGGCGGAGATCGTCATCGAGCTGTACGTGTGCTGAACGCGGAGGTGCCGTCCGTTCGGCGCTAGATCGGAAGGACCGTGATTGGATCGCGGAACGGTTCGTGATTGGATGGCGGGACGGATCGTGATCGGATCGCGGGACGGCTAGCGATTTGGATCGCGAAGACGTTCGACTACATCAACCGCGTTTCTTAACGCTTCCCGCTTAGCGATCTACAAGGGTATGTAGATCCACTCTCCCTCTCGTAGATGCTCATCACCATGGATAGGTCTTGCGTGTGCGTAGGAAATTTTTTGTTTCGCATGCAACGTTCCCCAACAATACCAACATGCCGTAGCCTTCTATGCCATAACCAACCTTTAGAAGATTTCGCAATAAGACAAGTGTGAGTTTGGGCTCTCTTTGTGAAATCAACAATGCATAGATCACCTCTACAGAATCTGGTGAAGACCATGTTATGATTATCTCGACGAAACACTTGGCAAGTCTAGATACGTAAAGAAGATTGTAGCCAAGGGATTCAACGAGCATGACATTTTAAATGGAGCTATCATGAGATATGTCCACCTTACCAAGGCCAAGTACCTTACCCTTGGAGTTGTCTCTGAAGGTCACGTACCTACGCGGTCCATCATTTGGTGTGATCTCATGAAACATGTCTCTATCTCCGGTCATGTGATTGGTGCATCCACTATCGAGAATCCATTCCTTTCCACCGGACATGTAGTCTTTGAAGTTTGATACGAGACTTAGGTTCTTCATTGTCTTCTAAAACTCAATGTCGAATCCCTCATCTTCATCATAGTAGCCATGTTCCACATTGTCATCATCAATTGGGATATCCTCGTCACAAACATGAAGTGAATCGTTAGAATTTTCATCATGACAATATTCAAGGAAATGAATGTGAATGGCTTCTAGAATGATATTGTTGATGGTCGTAACATCTCCTTTAGCACGCATGAGATCACAAAGCTCAAAAAGACAATCATCAAACTTGGGATCACTAGGCTTCATTTTGTGGAATGCAATAGTTTTATGAAGAATTTCATCAAGATTCTTTAAAGAGAAATTTGGGTATCTCTTTTCCAAATCTTTCCACAAAGTGTAGGCACAAGTAAAGTTTTGCATGGAACCAAGCACGGTATTAGATAATCCTCTAATGATGAGATTGGTAGTCCTTAGATTGTGAAGCATGTCAATTTATTCCTCGTGGGTAGGATGTAAGGGATCAACGGGAAGCGCATATGGAGTATGAATATACTTGCTCAAGTTAAATTTATCAAATATATCAAGCACTTCATCTCTCCAATGAACATAGTACTCCCCATTGAGAACAGGCACTCTACATCTAATACTCCCAAAAGTAGACATGTCCATCTTCCTCCAATGGTGATAAAACCAAAGCAATGGAGACCAAAGCTCTGATACCAATTGTGGGATCGAGAAGAGGCATCTAGAGGGGGTGAATAGACATTTAACAAGATAAATGAGCAATTTTTTGGTTCACTTGAAGCTTAGGCAGATTTTGCACAAGTTAAGTTGCATCCAATGATTCCTACACATGCATATCTAGAGATTAAGCAGCGGAAATTATACATCATGCATTTGCAAGAAACATAAAGGATGGTAGAGTAGAAAGATCAAACGCAATGAAGACTCGAAGATTTTTCCCGTGGTTCCAATAGGGGTTCTATCGTACATCCACGTTGATGGAGGCTTCAACCCACAAAGGGTAACGGTTGTGCGAGTCCACGGAGGGCTCAACCCACGAAGGGTCCACGAAGAAGCAACCTTGCCTATTCCACCATGTCTTACGTCCACGAAGGACTAGCCTCACTCGGGGTAGATCTTCATGAAGTAGGCGATCTCCTTGCCCTTACAAACTCTGAAGGCTCCCAAGCGACACCTAACCAATCTAGGAGACACCATTCTCCAAAAGGTAATAGATGGTGTATGGATGATGAACTCCTTGCTCTTGTGCTTCAAAAGATAGTCTCCTCAACACTCAGTCACTCTCTCAGAGGATTTGGCTTGGCGGAAGAATATGATTGGATGGAAAGCAACTTGGGGAGGCTAGAAATCAAGATTCATATGATGGGAATGGAATATCTTGATCTCAACACATGAGTAGGTGGTTCTCTCTCAAAAAATGAATGGTGGAAGTGTTGACTTGTTCTGAGTGCTCTCTCTACGAATAAGAGGGGGTGGAGGGGTATAAATAGTCATCTCCAAAATCCAACTGTTACAACATTATTACCCAACTCGGTGGAACCAAAGTAAAAACTCGGTTACACCGACTAGTGCATGTTAGAGTTATATTAGTGATGTCTTTTGGTCTTTTGCATTCTAGTCTCTTGGCATCCTCATGTAGCCTTTTGGCATCCTCATGTATGTGTATATATGTTGGCTTTGTCCTCCTAATAATACAAGTTCCTATTTCTCTAACATGGTATTAGAGCTTAGGTCATTTTTTCTAGCACGCGCAACTCGTGCATGATCCTCCCATCGCATCGCCTTCGTCTTCCTGTCGGTCGTCGCTGATTTATCTTTCTCGCTGCTGTCCACCCCAACACAATCTGCCCTGCCCCACATCTGATCCGATCCGCTCCAGGCTGCATGCGTTCCACCCTGCTGGCCTCCCGCTGGTCCCGTCAACCTGCCGCCGCCTCCGTCCGCATGTCGCCGCTGCTGCTGGCTTTCGCCCATCCGGCCCCGCCCTCTTTGTACCGCGGCTGGCTTCCGCAGCTGCCCTCCGGCGCTCGCGTGGTCGCGCGTGTGTCTGCAACTGCGGCCAGATCGAGGCTCTGTTCGTTCATTCCTCTGGATCGATTTTTTCCTTGTTTGGCCTGTTGTTCCGATCGGCCTCCATCTCGCTTCAATTCGTTCGTCCGTCGGGCTGCTCTGCACTCGGTGGTTCCGATCTGATCCGATCTGGAGGTTCCTAGCTCCCGATCTTTTAGGCTGGTGAGCCGCCATGATTTTAGGTTGATTCGTTTCCTTCGTACGGCTGCCTACCTTGAGGACTGACTTGACTTGTTAGTTCTACAAGTTGCTTGTGAGCTTCTGTAAAAGAGAGAGAGAGAGAAAAAAAAGTATAATGCTTTCGTCGGGTACGCCTCTTCCTCGCTGCTCGACGTTTTTCGACGGTGTTCCCTACATTGATCATGTCTCGCACATGCGCCTTTCCTCGGTGCTTGGTGCTCGCCCGCTTGGAGGTGGTGGTTGTCGCTCTACTTCGACACCTTTTGCGACTTCCGCCGGTGCTGTTGGCCACTCTACGTCGACTCCTTCGGCAGCTGCACCACCTATGCTGGCTCGTGTTGGTCGTTCTTCAGCGACTCTTCCCACGACTTCCGCACCTGGTGATTGTCGCCCTATGCAGACTCCTCTCGCGGCTTCCATGCGCGACGGAGGCCGCTCTATGTCGACTCCCCTAGTGGCTTTCACATGTGGTTCTACGTCGACTCGCTACTCTCGGTCGACTCTACACGCTGCTTTCACGAGTGGTGGCGACTGCTCATCGTCAGCAGGTGTTTATGCCTCGACCTCTTCGGCCGTGTCCCTCTCTCCGTGTGAGATTGCGCAGCTGCGATGCCTGCTTGATGCTTGGGATTCTTCACCGACAGGTTCTGCAGTTTTCGTGGCTGACTCTTCTGGCACTGAGAAACCACCATCTACTCATTCAGGTACATCCCCATGGATCCTTGATACTGGAGCGTCTTTTCATATGACTTATGATTCTTCCACTTTGACCTCCGTTCGACCCGTCGAGTCTCCAGTTCGCGTTCTTACGGCTGATGGCACTCCCCTCCATGTAGCTAGTCGAGGCACTCTTAGCACTTCTTCATTTCATGTTCCCTCTATCGCTCATGTTCCTCGACTTACCATGCAGCTCATATCTGGTGGTCAGATTGTTGACTCTAGTTGTAGGGTCATTCTCAACTTTGATTCGTGTTCTGTTCAGGATCGTCACACGGGCGCTCTACTTGGTACTGGCCCTCGACGCTCTGATGGTCTCTGGGAGCTTGACTAGCTTCGTCTTCCCTCCGCTGCCACCGCCGTTAATCTCGCAGCCCCTGTAGCTGCATCTACCAGCTCTTTTCAGCAGTGGCATCTTCGTCTTGGCCACTTATGTGGTTCTCGTATCTCGTCTTTGGTTCATCGTGGATTTCTGGGGTCTGTCTCTGGTAACGCTTCATTAGATTATATGGGTTGTAGACTTGGTAAGCAGATTCAGCTGCCCTACCCTCACAGTGAGTCAGTGTCCGAGCGTCCTTTTGATCTCGTTCACTCTGATGTTTGGGGTCCGGCTCCCTTCGCTTCGAAAGGGGGTCATCGCTACTATATTATCTTTATAGACGATTTTTCTCGGTACACTTGGATCTATTTCATGTCTTCTCGTAGTGAGGTCTTATCTATATACAAAAAATTTGCTGCCATGGTTCATACCCAGTTTTCCACTCCTATTCGTGTTTTTCGTGCAGATTCAGCTGGTGAGTATATCTCTCATGCGCTGCGAGGATTTCTTGCTGAGCAGGGTACTCTTACTCAGTTCTCTTGCCCTGGTGCTCATGCTCAGAATGGTGTGGCTGAGCGCAAGCGTCGTCGCCTTCTTGAGACTGCGCGTGAGATGATGATCGCCGCCTCTCTTCTGCCTCACTTTTGGGCTGAGGCTGTTACCACTTCCACCTATCTCATCAACATTCAGCCTTCTACTGCTCTACAGGGTGGTATTCCTCTCGAGCGTCTTTCTGGTCATCCTCCTGATTATTCGGCGCTTCGTTTTGTTTGGTTGTGTTTGCTATGTTTTGCTTGCCCCTCGCGAGCGCACCAAACTGACTACTCAGTCTGTTGAGTGTGTCTTTCTCGGATACAGTGATGAGCATAAGGGCTATCAGTGTTGGGACCCTGTTGGTCGTCGGATGCGTATTTCTCGGGATGTGACTTTTGATGAGTCTCGTCCCTTCTACCCGCGTCCATCCTCCTTGGCTTTTTCAGCGGAGGACATCTCCTTTCTTACGTTTCCAGATACACCTCCCTCCGTGCCTAGTATTCCTATTCCTCGTCCTGCTGTTGCAGATCTGACGCCGTCCTCTCCTACGGATTCTTCTCCTCCCTCATCGCATGACTCTCCACCTTCATCATCGATACCTTCGTCACTATTACCTTCATCACCGATACCTTCCCCTTCTCCACCTTCATCACCGATACCTTCCCCTTCTCCATCTTCATCACCGATACACTCCCCGTCTCCACCTCCAGTGATTCCGCCTCTTCCCTCCTTTCCTTTCCATTATACTCGTCGTCCACGTGTTGTGGATAAATCCACTGAGGTGCCATCTACTTCTGGTACGTCGTCCTCCTCATCCCAACCAACTTATGGTCTTCGAGCTCGGCCTCGCCCTCCCCCTGACCGCTATTCTCCTAGTCGATATGGTCTTTCGGCTATACTTGAGCCTACCTCTTATCGTGATGATGTTGTTCATCCTGAATGGCAGTTTGCGATGGCGGAGGAGCTTGCGGCTCTTGAGCGTACCAGCACGTGGGGTCTTGTTTCCCTTCTTCCCGGTGTTCATCCCATCACTTGTAAGTGGGTCTACAAGGTTAAGACTCGCTCCGATGGTTCTCTTGAGCGTTACAAAGCTCGTCTTGTGGCTCGTGGCTTTCAGCAGGAGCATGGTTGTGATTACGATGAGACATTTGCTCCTGTGGACCATATAACCACTATCCACACACTTCTCGATGTGGCTTCTATTCACCATTGGTCTGTTTCTCAGCTTGATGTTAAGAATGCCTTTCTTAATGGTGAGTTGCGTGAGGAGGTTTATATGCATCCACCACCCGGGTATTCTGTTCCTGATGGCATGGTATGTCGTCTTCGTCGCTCTCTTTATGGCCTTAAGCAAGCCCCACGCGCCTGGTTTGAGCGTTTTGCCTCTGTGGTGACTGCCGCTGGTTTTTCAGCGAGTGCTCATGATCCAGCGTTGTTTGTCCACCTTTCAGCTCGTGAGCGAACTCTTCTTCTTCTATATGTTGATGACATGATCATCACTGGCGACGACCCTGAGTACATTGTCTTTGTCAAGGCCCATCTCAGTGAGCAGTTTCTTATGTCCGATCTTCGTCCTCTTTGTTACTTTCTTGGGATTGAGGTTTCCTCCACCTCTGATGGGTTTTTTATTTCACAAGAAAAGCTTTTGATGGTGAGCCCTTGTCTGATCCGACATGTTATCGTCATCTTGTTGGGAGTCTTGTCTATCTCGCTGTCACTCGGCCGGATATCTCCTATCCTGTCCATATCTTGAGTCAGTTTGTTTCTTCTCCCACTTCGGTACACTATAGTCACCTTCTTCGTGTTCTACAATATCTTCGTGGCATGATCTCTCACCGTCTTTTCTTTCCCCGCTCCAGCTCATTGCAGCTTCAGGCCTATTCGGATGCTACGTGGGCTAGTGATGCTACGGATCGCCGTTCACTTTCTGCTTACTGTGTTTTTCTTGGTGGTTCTCTCATTGCCTGGAAGACGAAGAAACAGACTGCAGTTTCCCGTTCGAGTGCAGAGGCTGAGTTGCGAGCTATGTCTCTTTTGATGGCAGAGGTGACTTGGTTACGATGGTTACTGGAGGATTTTGGTGTTTCTATTACTACACCTACCACCCTCTTGTCAGACAGTACAGGTGCTATCAGTATTGCGCGGGATCCCGTGAAACATGAGCTTACCAAGCATATTGGTGTTGATGCTTCTTATGTGCGCGCTGCTGTGCAGGATCGTGTTGTTGCTCTTCAGTATGTGCCTTCTGAGTTACAGCTAGCAGACTTCTTCTCAAAGGCCCAGACTAGAGCGCAACATGGATTTCACCTTTCCAAACTCAGTGTTGTGGATCCACCATGAGTTTGAGGGGGGTGTTAGAGTTATATTAGTGATGTCTTTTGGTCTTTTGCATTCTAGTCTCTTGACATCCTCATGTAGCCTTTTGGCATCCTCATGTATGTGTACATATGTTGGCTTTGTCCTCCTAATAATACAAGTTGCTATTTCTCTAACAGTGCAAAAGTCTATAACTTTCAGCTTTTTGGTGAGACCGATTAGGTTGACCTAGGGCAGATCCAAATCTTGGTGGTACCGAAATGAAAAACTCAGGAATTCCGAAGTTAAGCATTTCGATCACAGAGAGGTGGCAACCACTTTTCGGCTGTAATGAACCAAATCTCGGTGGTACCGAGGTGCTAGGGTTTTGGCTCTGGGTTCTGTCTTGGTAAACTCGATGGGGACGATATGGTAAAGTTGGTGGCATCTATTTTGGTAGTTTGGGTTTTGGACAAAATATTTTGTGAGAGATTGGTTGAGGCTTTTGATGGCAAATCTCTCAGCACTTAAGCAACCAGACCATTATCAATATCTCGTTCCCTCTTAATAGTATTGGTTTCTCAATTTTGATTTCTCACACAAAAGAAATGTAGAGTATTGAGGGTCGTGAAACTCTTGCCAATATGAATTATTTCCATCTTGGAGATCCTTCTCACAATTCCCAACCACTCCGGTCTTTGGACTTTTATCTGAAATAGACTAGATAAAACTGTTAGTCCAAGAGACAATTTATGTTGTCATTAATTATCAAAACCTCCAAGGAAGCCTTTGTGCTTTCATCCAACCGGTCAATTAGTTGTTTTTGCGAGGTTATCCGAAGTAGCTCTACGTTATTTATTAGGCGCAAAATTGGTAATTTTTTGTGTCGGGCACAAATATGATACCAAGTTGTTATCCTGACTCTAAGAGCATCTACAGCCGGACCCCCTATTTCCTCCTCAAACGCCCGAAATGCCCGCACGGTCATGTCCGGTCAAAAAAGAGTGACACAACCGGACCCCTCACTTTGTCCCTAAACGTCCTTGCCGGCACCCCTCAAATCGGGACCAAATATGAGGGCAGTATGAGGGGTCGCTGACCGGGCGTGGCTCCATGTCAGATCAAGCCAACCAACCATCCCACGTGCAGCGACCGCGGAGGCAACGACACCAGCACGTCGGGCTGGAGCACGCCTGCGGCGCTGTCGGAGCTCACCTGCGTCGTGTCGCGCTTGGCTGGAGCACGCCCCCGCCGCGCCGGAGCATGCCCGCGCTGAGGCTGGAGCCCGTGCCGCGCCCGCGCCGCACTAGAGCACGTCTGGGCATGCGCCGCGCTGAACGCGGAGCTCCCACCACGAGCCGTGGCCATTGTGCCGCGCTAGGGCTCATGCAAGGCACGTGCCGCGCAGGTGCTGGAGGTCGCCTGCGTCGTGTCGCGTTGGAGTAGCTCCGCCGCGAGCCGTGGCCGTTGTGCCGCGCTGGGGCTCCGGGCTCGCGCAGGCTGGGCCACTGTGCAGCCGCCGGCCTCGCGTGTTGTGCCGCAATGCAGCCACTGTGCGTGCAGGGCGCTGCAGGCTGCAGCAGGCGTCGCGAGCTACCGCCATGTGGTGGCCGGGCAGGACAGGGCGTGCGTGGTGACCACCGCTGCGTGCAGCCGCCGGGCGCGCGGGCAGCACTAGCTGCCGCAGCAGCCATCGCCGCGTGCTGGCTGGGCTAGCTTGCTCTCGGGTGCTGATTGGCTTGCACTCACGAGGTGCTGGCTAAGCTTGCTCTCAGGCATGCATGGACTTGCGCGAGGCCGCCGGTGCGGGTGCGTGCATGCAGCTAGCCGCCGAACTCCTGCATGTGTCCGTGTGTGAAGCTTGCCGCCGAGCCCCCGCGTGTGTCCGTGCGTGACGCCGGCTCACCTGCAATCGGCCTTCACCTCCAGCAACGCGCTACCGACTCGCCGCTGTGCGGGTACACGACCTGTTTGATGAAATGTTGCATATAGAGAGAAAAATTAAGGGCTGAAAATAAGGGATACGGTTGTTTTAGAAAGAGAAAATGAGGGACACGTCCGCGGACGTTTGAGAGACCGAATTAGATACATGCGGCTGTAGATGCTCTAACTGTGATGGCGTTGCATAAATAATTTCAAATACAGACATCAGCCTCCGCCTGACCGACCCAAATGAATAAAAAACGGAAAAATCCACATCCTCCTTTTGGATCGCCGCCTTGGAATTGGCCTTAGATATTGTGCATTAACGATTTCTTTTTCTTTTCAAAACATAGATGTCCGTCCGCCAGTGAAGCAGATTTGTACAGAATATACACGTTGACCCGGCCTTTTCTCTTCTTTTCGCTTGGCCTTGCTCAACTAAAACATTGTACGCCGACGGGGCTGTAGCCTAGTGGTTACAGCGTTCTTAGTAGCACCCCAGGTCATGGGTTCAACTCTCGGTGGGAGTGAATTTAAACAAGCCTAGGCAAAAATTTCTGGAATAAAGGACTGTGAGGTATTCCCCTACAGTAAATAAGTCACAAAAAAACATTGTATGATAGAAATATACAATCTCATTTAGTCTAGGGCCTCCTTTGGGAGAGTGGCGTTTTGGTGGCCGAGCTACCTGCAGGCCGGAATCTGACGCCGTCTAATATAGCGCCGCGATGTGTGCTGGCATGTTTCCTCGCTTGTATACGCTGGCTGTTAAGATGAAATACACTGGTGCCATGAACTGGGGTGCTATCAGTGTACGTGGGCCTCGAGTACACATGGTTACGCATGCACCTCATGTGCTTGCTGGGCTGCTTTGAAAATCTCACATGTAGCTGGCAGCAGGTTTGATGGGCCCATCTGACGCTGCAAGTACCTTTACTTCCACGCGGTGCTTATTTTATTTTTCCTGGTTAGACCATTCATCCCCTTCGTGTGGTAGCTGGTCAAGCGGCGGTTCGCCATGGACGGCCTGGAATTCTTCTTTGAGGAAGCAGAATCAGGGTAAAAGAACTACCAAGTCTGCCAAATTGTATGTCTCTTGCTCTTATTCTTTGCAACGTGAAGTTTATGTGTCGTTGTATTTGCTGCAAATCTTTTTTGACTTGTTCCTATGTCCCTTGGTGTTGGATCTGACTGGATGATCGGTGGTGGCGAAAGGCAGTTCCGAGAGGTGGAGGAGAATGTTAGTGAGGTGGTTGGTGACTCAAACGACATGGCCCCTCAGGATACCACCAATGCAGCTGTGCACGGAGGATGGAGATCAGATGCAGAGAGTGTCGTCGTCAACAACTCAAAGAGCTGTCATAAGAGATAATGTATGAACTTGGTTTCGTTGCTGCAATGGAACCGGGGCCTTTGGCTCTTTCCCTCTAAAAACAACAACTCAAAGGGCTCCTGCTGGACTCGCCGGTAACAACCACACACTCATGAACAAATTGTTTTTTCTTTGAGGCCAGTGATGCTAGCTTGATCCTAGAATTTTCAGTTAGTTAGCTCCCTGGTAGATCATGCTTTTAGGATTCGCTAAGATTTCGCATCATTATTTTTTAAGGATTGTTCTGTTTAGCTATCACCGAGCCAGTGGAAAATTCTGTAAATACCCACTTGAAAGTCTCGATTTTCTTGTCGCACATCAGCACCCCACACAAAATAATGCTTTGGAAATGATTATTGGCACCAACAAAAAGACCAAACGGCATGGTTTACAAAATTGACACTTTCAAGTGGATATTTAAAGATGATAGGAGCTCCACAGCCGCACACAATCCTTACGGGTAAAAACACTGCTGCCATTTACCTCTGAATATTCATCTTCTACAGAAACATTTCATTACAGCTTTTCCCCCCGGGTGTTGACAAAAACTATTGGTTTCAGACCTAGGCATATGCAGGGGGCAAGGTCACAAAAGCACTACATGTCCTGATGTCCACAGCGTGGTTATCTTCCAAAGGCCCCCATGAAGTCGCCTCACTGCTCCAGGTGCAGCCTGAGGGGCCACAGAAGGAACACCGCCACCAACCCACCCAAAGCGGATTTCAACGACTGGTTTCATTTGGATTTTATATTTGAAAAATTCAAACTTCAGATTGACAAATTAGATGTTCGTTGCCTGAAAAATACAGTGCATGTATCCGTGTTTCTGTGGTTGTCCGACCGCTAGCATGGATTCAGAATTTTAGTAAAACTATGACTGTCTGAATCACTAGTTTCGTTGTTGTCAGTAAATCATTTGGAGTGGCTGTGTACGCTATGAGAAACGAGAAGGTTCTTTGTGTTTTGGCTGATTTTTTTTGTTTGGCTGATTTCTCGAGACAATGGGTTCCTCTCATTGGCATATCACTTAATTTGCAGGATTTTCTTTCCTGTCAATGTGCTGGAATAAGGTTGGTGCCTGGTATCCCGCTGATGTTGGTCTCCGCTTGAACCTCGCCGCAGTCTGGGCACATGATGAGCGGCAGGTGCTGTCGCCTATACCTGGAACGGACTGAGGAAGAAAATGAAGCCATGGCGAATGTGTTTGAGATGCGTCTGGCTGTGATGCACAACGATCTCTCTTATAAATAGCCGGTGAGGTGACGGCAACGGCTTGATGCCCAACGTTCGACTGAAACGGCTCCCTGTCTTGGCACATGTTGACGGAGTCAATCCCAGACGTGTGCATGCGACACTGTCATGTCCGCGCCAGCCGCCAGGCAGGTGTGCGACTGTGCGCGCACTGCTGTCCCTACCAGTATACATGAGCCGGCACTGTTTATTTGCTAGCAAATACGGGCTGTTTGCAACGGCCTCTACTACAAATACGGTAGTGGCATACATGCTTGGCACTGATCATGACGAGCGCTGACGGGTCAGATACCGGCCTGCAGGTAGCTCGGCCACCAAAGCGCATTTTCGCTCCTTTGGTCCATACAAGGAATAGGAAATCACGTACGACATGATGCAACTATAGGAATTTGTCCATTATTTTTCCTTTGAAACGAGAAGGCTCAAAAGGCTAAATAGGAATAGGAACACATTCCTAGAACCAAAAGGCTCCAAAGAAATTTTTCCTACAAAATTCATGTCCTTTACGGTTCCTATAAACCAAAGGAGGTCTAGGGCTGTTTCTACAGCTAATACATCACAAGATCCCTAGAGACGGATTTTGCGGAAAATAACACCTACAGTTTGTTTGTATGAATGATCAATTCAACAGCAAACTGGATTTAGAGAGAAAAGAAAACTCAGTTGCAAGTTGCAACCCTCAAAAGGCAAAAATAATAATCATTCCGGCTACTATTTCCATCTTCAGATGCGATTCAAGTTCCATATGTAACTTGTTCTTCATTATCAATACCGAGGCACTAAACACACACAATCCACACTTTCAACATCTACTCACAAAGCACGCCTTCTCTACCAGAGTTCCATTTGAGTTAAAAGAAAAAAACACAAGCGTCCACAAACTTCAAGATTATTCGCGGATAAAGCATTCTAAGCAGCATCTCATCCCCACTCTCTTCTATCAACAGAAGTCAGTATGACAGGTTAGACACTACCTAGTCAACTCCCATTGTCTTATGAGCAAACTCATATATCATATATATACCAAGGGGGAGGCACTAGTAGCCTCCCCTAGTTAAAGCAGCAGCCCTCCTCCGCTCGGGACAGGGCGTCGTTATATTCACGACGCCCACGCAAAGTACGTGCATAGGGCCCGCCTTGTGACTGTCCAGTTGCCGCATCCGTAGAAATGCCTTCCCTGCATCGGACCCGGTTTGCGTACAGTGTTTGGCCTGCTCGGCGCTCCGCAGAAGCAGACCTGTCCAGCGGCCTTGACGGCATATGGGTTAGCATGGAGATGATGTCCCAACATTTCCCTTGCCTTATGCTGCTGCAACAGGGTGAAGTCTGGAGAACGGTCAGGGGATGGGGATGGCTGGCACGTTATTGCCTGCGGGGCAGGTTGCTGCCACACAAGCGAGTTGGTGATGGAGAACTTGAATCCCCGGTGCATCAACAGCGCAAGGAGGCGAGCAGTATTGCGAGCGTCATCAAGCCCACAGTGGGCACGACCCTCCCATGTCAGACCAGCTAACTGAACGGCATCCTTCAAGTTGCACCGGACACCCCCATAGACTTCCTGGAAAGGGACCTTCAAGTTGATCCACCTGATTGAAAATTGTGCATATTAGAGTCACAACCAGGATAACTTGTTGTCTCTAAATACACAACATAGGGACTTGACCTCAAAGGCTTAAACATGACTCATATAATGAGAAGGCAATTAAAAATAGCATATTACCATTTATAGAAGATTATTTACTGATTATCAATTTATCATCATCCATGAGAAATCATGTCCCAGGAAACATCAGTTGCATATGGACAAAGACCCATTGATCCATTTATCACTTTTAGCATATAAACAGCAAGTGACATAATAAATGAACACTCTTGTATGGTTGCTCTGTGGCGGTTTGCTTTATCTATAAAGCGGGGCGAAAGCCTTTTTCGGTAATGAACACTCTGCATATATTTCAACTTTTTCAAAATCTTTGGGAATAGCATATATCTTCTTCTATAAGTTATAATAATAAAGGTTCAATGACCAACATGGAAAAATGGATTTTGAATGGAAATCTAGGTATTGCATCATTCCGTGCAGGCTTGGCTTATTGCATTCCAAACAAGCCCAGACAATTTATAAATTCATGATGGTGATAGCAGAACAGTTTAATATCCAAAAAATGCTAAATACTGGAGAACAAATACTCCTTCCGATCCATATTACTTGTCGAACAAATGGATGTATCTAGCACGCATCCGTTTGAGCGACAAGAAATATGGATCGGGGGGAGCAATAGTTTTCGTAAGAGCAAAAAGAACAAAGCGACCAAAAACTCTTAAGCTGTACATTTGATTTACTTCATCTCATAATCTGGTTTGATCAAAAGAGAATAACAGCCACCTGGATTATTGGTTTGAACAGTCTTAAGTGCACTGCTAAGCACCTCTTAACTTAGTTTTGAATTGGCCCTCTCCATGGTCCATGATAGTGTTTGGTTGGGGGTGAGGATGAGCATCCACAGGAGGACCAGCTCCAAGCCCCCATCCAAGTTGTTGATTGGTCAAATCGTATCAACCCATCCAGGACAGGAGTACAGCTGCATGTTGAACTATAAGATACAACGAAGAGTGAAACATCTTGTGTCCAACAAGAAAGGCCCCCACGTCGCTCTGCATGAGCGACACGGGAGGCGAACCCTAGCCGCCATCAAACAATCCCCTCCTCCGCCTCCCCCCTACCGCCGCTGGGCATCTTTCCCCTTGCACGAGCCGGCGCCGACATGTGGAGGTAGGGGCTCAGTGCGGCCGGGTGTGGTGGCCAGGGCAAGGTAGCACGCGGTGTGTGTGGTAGACCTTGTGACAGCCGACGGCCGACGGTGGTCTGCAGCAAGCAACCCCCCCTCCCGCTCCTTGTGCCCTCCACGTTATGGTGGCGCCGGAAACCCTTTGCCTCCGGTTGGCACGCCTCCTACCCAGGCCTGGGCCTGCGACAGGTTGGGTGTGTAGTGTAGCTACTGGAGGCAATGTCGGTAGCTTCACTGATGGGTGTGGAGGATGCCGGCGTAGCAGCCCCGTACAGTGGTTCTTCTCGGGTCTGCGAAGGTGGAGGGCGGGAGGGGGCGGCTTGGAATACATCACGGTGGTGGCTCTGTGGGGGAGCCATGCCACAGTGCTTTGGAGTGATTGTTCCGGCTGCTAGGGCGGTTGGAGGCCGCCCCAACGGTTGTGGGTTGTGGTTGATCGTCCAGTGTGGCCAGGGCTGGGCTGCGAGATGGTCGATTTGTGAGGCATTCCAGCCCACATGTGGGCGGTGGATGTAGGGGTGATGCAAGAGGATCCACAGGGAGTGGAGGTTTGTTGGACGTCGGGGTGGCGGCCCCAAATTGTTGTTGAATCCGAGCTTTTTTGAGTTGCTCAATGGTCCCTCTACGCAATTCTTCCGAATTTCGAATTGTACTCAAGATCCTCTGTTTTTTATTATCTAATAAATCTTTTAACGGAAGTAGTTTGCCAAGGTGTCGAAGGCTGCATTCGCCGCATGGTTCTTGAGGCACGCGTCCTTCGCTACTTATGATGGGGTGGCCCAATCTTGCTCCTCTTCGTGAATTGGTTTCTTTCTCCTCCAATGGTGATGGTGCTGGTGGTTGAGTGGTCAGTGCTTGGCGAGGCATCTGTCTGCTACTCGTTGAGCGTGCCATGCAGGATCTGGCCTTGCTTGGTGGAGGGTGGCCAGGAGTTCATCGGTGCGGCGGATGTTTTCCTTCATGGGCGTCAATATATGGTATGTTGGTGTATTTGGTGTCGCGCCTGTTCTCTGCCTCCATCGCGTTGTCATCCGGTGGGGGCTTCGTCATGCCCTTTGTATCTGGTTTTCACCAGGTTTCCCCTAATTAACCGGGCAACTCTCTTCTTCTATATGAAATACTCGAACGCCTTTGCCCCTCTCGAGGTGTTACTCACAAAAAAAGATACGTAGAAATCCACAGAACCAACCCGTACATCTTTGTTAACAGCATATGATTAGATACAGATTGCAATCAACCTCTTAATCAAAGTGTCAGTCAGACTGGCCTATTCCCATAGTACAAAAGCTACTAAACTTAATCCAATCTCATTTTGGGGCCTTCAAGCATCCGAAATAACGCCACGGTAATTTACAATGAAGAAATAATAATAAATAGCCACATCCTCCTAACTTTTCAATGCGTATTTTGACTGGCATACAGATAATAAAGACCTAAGGTTGAGGAAGTCACCAGGGAATCATGCATGTGTGATTAGTGATGCATAAATGCTTATGAAAGACAATAATATAATCGTATAAATAAGCAATCCAGAGAGGAATAGAAGAGCATTACTATGCATTCACGCCGTAGTATTTTCGACATGATTTTTTAAATAGGCCTATTAAAATCAACTGAGGTAGTACGTCACACTCGCACACATGTTATGTTAAGTCAAAACAAAATATGGTAACAAAGCTATAGCCATGTAGATATGAGATATATGCTACCTGTTGAAATAAGGGGGCTTCCTGATTCTCTTGAACCTGCATTCTGATTCCAGCATCACTCGGCAATCCCAGTTTGACCAGGTCACAACAGCAAAGTTCTTGTGCTTTATTCCTTTGTCCTCTAACCATTTATCATGCATGAGCAAGGCTTCACTTAGAGGTACACCTCTGTCCACCTAGACATGTATAAACAAAAACTGTATTATTGACCAAATACACAAGTGAACTGTTAGTCATACATTGCAACACTCTCTTTAACAAGGGAAAAATATGACTTCATCAAAGCGGCACTTTCACATTGTAGATCATAAAACTATGGTAGAACAGTGATATAGTAAATTTTGGCTACTGATACTGACATCACTTTAAATAATTTGATAGAAACATGGAAATCATATATGGAAATTGGTCTCAAAAAGTACTTTAAGTTTCATAACTATACAACATCACAAGTTATTGGTCAAAGTTGTGTCCTGGCACCATGTCGATGTCCAGAATGACATACTATGTGCAAATGACATGTTTGAAAAACCATATACAGTTCTCTTTTGTGACATAGGCATTTACTTAATAAATATTGACTTTTGACACCTCACGGCTCACGCCGACCTTCGAATTATAATTTATTAGAAATAAAAATAGAAGGTAAACCATGAACATTGTGTGTTTACCCTCTGCTTGCTAAGAAAGCTAATGTGACCAAAAGGTAATGTGCTATGTTTCTCTCACAGAAGGGTAACAACGCTTCTATAGTCCCTTTGTCAGTGTCTAGTCACATAATACATTAATACCCATGTCTCGCTATGAAGTGCAGGCCAAGTGCCTAGTTGTTTTCCCAACATTCGCATCACTGTTGGACACAGAAACGAATATCTAAGAATTCCTTTACAAAATGTTATATTATCTTATGTCGTTGGATCTACAGATAATATCCATCCAAATTCCATGGCTCTACAGATGGCTCAAGGAAGCTGTTTGCTCAAACAGTCAAAGGGCAGCATTGACCATCACTCATTATCCACATTGTCCCATCAGCAATCAGTTTCTACCTCGAACTGTAGAGTAACAAACACCATGCCTTCTTTTCTTTTCTTTTCTTTTCTTTTTCAAGGAGAAACCATCTCTTCAGAATGTTCATAATAGAAAATGACATCTACATAAGGTCAAACAAAGGTCTGCAAAACTTGTAGTGCATTGATGATACCAGAAGTTGTCCGCATTGGCTGTGCACATGACCCAAGCTCAGAGTTACTCACATGAAGCACCCATTAGACCATGATTATTAAGGTGATTGACCCTTTTGCCTAAGAGTAGCTAAAACCTCAGTATGGTACACTTTGTTTGTCTAATTTGGGATATTTTTAAGGGTACCAATGTCATGAATCATCCCGTAAAACCAGCTTTGATAGGTCATGTACACTACCATTCAGCACTCCTATATTAACTTAAGAACTACATGGACCAAAAGATAAGAATACAACACATTAGTTCTATTGGTTATTTAGTTTATGCCCTCATACTTTGCTGCCAGGACCTTGTTTGGTCCCAGGACTATAAAATCAAGCACCTAGGTATCAAAAAAAAAAAAAATCAAGCACCTAGGCATCAACTGCAGTAGCCTCAATGGTTTAATCCCACCTGATTAATGTACAGAAAGAGAAATCCTGAAAAAGGAGACATGAGCTTGCTTCACAGCAGTGTAGTTGAAGCTCTGGCCCCAGCCCTGGTGTGTTGCCGCGGCACCCAGCTTTGGCCAGTGGCCACCATGTTAAATTCTGTAGCCAGACGAGTTGAAAGCCCATTGCTCCACTGAAAGGCCTGTGCCCCTTTCCAGCTCCAGCAGCCACCAGATTGATCATGGGGTTTGGCACTATTTTCTCGTTGGAGCAATTGGAACAGTATTGCTTATTGATTCAGGTTCCTTTATTTCCTATGTAACCAACTGGATCTAGTATTGCTTTAGAAAGCTTTCATATTTTTTTTTCCTTCCGGTAACAGTTTGAAAGTGTGGTCCCGCAAAAAAAAAACAGTTTGAAAGTGTGATTTGCCAAAAGCCAGGTGAACTGCTCAGTTATACATTACAAAGTTCAAATTATGAATCCCAGAGATCACTTGGTATTATTATTAAATTATAAAATCCTAAGAAGCAAATTACTAAACACCAGATTAGAGAGAATAAATGAAGAAGAGCGATTCAGTGAAGCTTTCCAAAATTAGCAATGAAACAAAGTTTGTATCAAACTCGAACAAGAAATCAACCCGTGCGATCTAGGAAGCATGGGCAACCGATTAGACACTGATGAAGATGTGATTAACTTTGAAGGGCCTATGTCGGATAATGGTGGAATCGGCCAGTAAAAGACAAGAAGAACAACTGTTGCCACTTGTATGTACTATGGAAGTACAGAGTGCAAACATAGTTTAAAAAACCGGACCGGACCGGCGGTCGAACCGGAAAAAACCGGAACCGGCGATCCCATCGGGGTTTTAAGCTCCATGGACCATTCTGCAATTAGACCGGTAAAAACCAAAAGAACGGGCCAGCTTTCTAAAAAAACCGGGAATAAAACCGGGCGGTTGAACCGCAAAAATGTTTTTTAAAAATTCAGATGAAGTGGGATTCGATCCCATATCACCTAGGAGGTGTGCGGTAGTTACCCTTGGCCCAATAACCACCATGACTTGCCTCTGATGTTGTCTTGTAGTAAGAAACATTTCTATTTGACCAATTTTTATTACTATACAACTTATATCTTTTCTTAATATTTATTATTTAATGATTAAAAAACCAGCAAATGAACCGGTGAACCGGCGGTCCAACCGGTGAAAACCTGAACCGGCAGGCTCACGGTTCGATCACCGGTTCGGGTTTTTAAACTATGAGTGCAAACCGTATTTATCCTAGTTAGCATCTAGAAATAAATGTAGATTTTGGCTTACGGAATATGCCCAATTGAATATGCCCATATCTAGAGTGCAAAGCTAAAAGGCAAGTTTTATAGGACGGCGGGTTGATCCGCATTGTTGTATGGCGCTGAGTGTTGGCCGACTAAAAGGCGACATGTGCAACAGTTAGGTGTGGCGTAGATGCGCATGTTGAGATGGATGTGTGGCCATACAAGGAAGGACCGAGTCCGGAATGATGATACACGAGATAGAGTCGGGGTAGCACCGATTGAAGAGAAGCTTGTCCAACATCGTCTGAGATGGTTTGGGCATATTCAGCGTAGGCCTCCAGAAGCTCCAGTGCATAGCGGACGGCTAAAGCGTGTTGATAATGTCAAAAGAGGTCGGGGTAGACCGAACTTGACATGGGAGGAGTCCGTAAAGAGAGATCTGAAGGGCTGCAGTATCACCAAAGAACTAGCCATGGACAGGGGTGTGTGGAAGCTTGCTATCCATGTGCCAGAACGGAAGAACCATGAGTTGGTCGCGAGATCTTATGGGTTTCACCTCTAGCCTACCCCAACTTGTTTGGGACTAAAGGCTTTGTTGTTGTTGTTGGATATGTAGCTTAAAATTTTATTTAAAAATCCATAGAAAATGTACAAACGAATCTAATTTCCATGTGTGTACATAATTGATATTAGCATGAAAGCTCATTTGGTTTCTGTCATATACTCGATAATTATACTGCACAGATGATTACTTACTAAGTCAAGCTATTCACTCATGGAATCATGTTGAAAACTAATAAGTAATTACCTACAATTATCAAACATATGATATTCAAAAGCAAGAATAGCACTAACCTGAATCTGTTGTATACCAGTAAGCTCCTTGCAAAAGTCAGTCAAATTTTGATGATATGCTGGTCGAACATATGTTTGAAAGGAAGCTTCTAATTGTCCTGTTGCACTGTTAACCAAGACAGATGGAAACTCAATGATCTCTTGTGGATGCGGGTTATTCTCCTTGTCACAGGTTGCTTCAAAGTCAATAACCACAAAATATTGAAATTCCTGAAGTTGTGCATCATGAGGGTAACCTTGAGGGAGCATCTTCAATGGGAACTGAACTCTTCTCTCAATGGGGAAACAGTTGTCCCTATTTATCTGATAAAACTGGTTGTCAAATCCATAAGGTTGTGGCTGCCGCAGGATTTGGTAGTCAGAATAAACATGCGGCCAGGCATAAAATTCCTGGCGGTAGAAGGGTCTGCTAAATCCTTGATTTGGGAGAGGAGATGCCCCCCATGCTTTATCTGGTGCAATACTATCATTCTTTTTTTCATTATTCTCAGGAAATCCTTCAACGCCACCTCTATGTTCTTGAGAGTTATACTGAGAAATATTTGGCTTGAGACACCCTGGAGGTGCCTCGTTATTAACTTGCATTTCCTCTGCATTGATAGGGGTAGATAAGAATAAGATAGAACTAATATAGCAAGGTAAAACGGTACATGCAGTTAAAGAAAACAGTGAACTTGCACATATAACATGATAATTTTCAATGAACCTTTTAGGGACCAAAACAATACTGAGAACACCATATTTATTATAAGCAGATAATGGCTGAAGCAATTGGCTAAGGTCGAAGCAACATACAAATGTCACAATTAAAGTCAGAATCAGAAAAGAACGATGAAAAACTGATGGTCAATTGTAACGATGATTAGCAACTATAGACATTCGCTGTCTCGAAAAAGTGTAGCATGAATTTGTTCCAGTCAAATGGATAATCATGGCGTGTACTCAAAATACAGTAGCTAGAGGTCTTTGGCAGCAGAAGTAAGAAATCTTATGTTTCAGTTGGTTCATGTTCTTTCAAAAGAAAAGAAAAAACTAGGACAAGTGGTGTGGATTTTAGGAGGAACAACTAATGAAACCAATTGCAGGGGTATCCTAATCCAGCTTAACCGAAAACCCTTTAATAATAGCTCAAACGCAACACTCTTAACTCTGCCCATAAACAGATCTTAGAAACATAAATATAGCAGCCTGCAGCACTATCACCAGTGCATTAGCCTTTGCTACCCGTTAGCACATTTTCGTCAATTTATAGAACACACACCTTTTGCTGCGGAAGAGAACTACTCCGCAGCAAAAGGGCAGATTTCAGTTTACACTGGTCCGAACCAAACATGACTGCTGACAGAAACTACAAACACTAACCAAAAGCGCCATCCGTTTTTTAGCAAAAAAATCCACAGTAGCACGTAGCAGTGACTAGCAAAATTCAACTGCGGATATGCCCCTGTGACCAGTTCATGCCTAAAACATCCAATGTTACCCCGAATTGCAACGGAGACACGCTGAAATCCCCCGAAGGAGAGGGGTTTGGCGTACTGCCCGTCGTCCCCACCAAAAATCGTCTCGAAAACCTCGAAAAAATCGCAGCTTTGCCCGCGCCGCCACTGGACAGTGGAGAAGAGGGAGAGAGATCAAGATCTAAAGGGAAGGGATGATCTGACCTGCGCGTTGGTGATCAATCATGGCCGTGGGCGTTAACACAGCGCTGCACCATCCGGATCAGAACTCCCCCCGCGTCACACGACCTGGTCGATCCCCCCGGGAGAGAAAGAAAAAGAAAAAAGAAGAGAAATCAGCAGATCAGCGCGCGCGACGGCGAGATCGAGCAAGAGAGATAAGAGGCGTGAATCCGGCCTTTTGTCCGCGCACTCACGTACGTACGTACATGTGACTGCGAGAACCGGTGTGGGAGGGAAGAACGGAGCGGACACCACCCGACGACCCACACCCCTCTCTCCTCTCCTCTCCTCTATACCCTCCTCTCTGACTCTTGCCAATCCCAGCGACGGACGGGGATCGGGTGCAACTGCCCAACAGCGCGTACGGGTCAGGGATCCAATGGTGGCGCGACACGCTGGTTTTGGGTCCTTTTCGCGGCTCGACTGCCCGAGGGAAAAGGCTGGGACGGCATATCGTGTTATTTTTACTAAATGGCCCCTGAAGGATCTAATGTTGTACACGGATCTCCAAAAAAACTTATTTTGCCGCTTAACCCCTCCGTTCGCCCCTTCCTTTTCGGGGTGTAACATACACGTTTGCACACCTTCCGCCGAGGCGCCTTTGACCCTCCCGACGACCGGCCGCCAGCGTGGCAAGCACAGCAAGCCCCTCCCCCCCCCCCCCCCCCCCGATTGGCGCTGCAACTTATAAAACACCATATTGTTTAGCGTTTTCACACGTAAGCAGAAACGCCGATTATTACGGCGTGTTTTGTTGAGCTGCAGTCGCGTGTACTGATTATGTGTGTGTACAACCCAAGGAAAAACGCCAGATCAGAAGGCGTGTCCAAGCCGCGTGTCGCCTTGTTGTTTGTTGCTACAGGCGGCTATTTTTGACCGCAACCAAAGGAACTTGAAGACGGCTATTTAGTTGGCATGACTGGTGCGGGAGACGAATCTTTGACTGCACGGAAGAGAGAAAGAAAAAATGTTGCGTTGCTTCAGTCTTTGCGCGCGACAGGATAGTCATGATGATTCCGCCATTAAAACTCGCTGCTCCTTCGCTCATCCGCTGGCTCCCTGCGTGGCTGCGCCCCTCCGCCCCACCCCCTCCCCCCCCCCCGCCCCACTGCTTGCTTTCCCCATTCTACCGATTTCCATGGGGGGAGCACGAGATCATAGTGCTTGAGGTGAGGCGCCTGACAAAGGAGCTTCGGGCGAAGGATGCGGAGCTCCAGGCCAAGGACGTTGAGCTCCTCCATCATCAGAGGGATGCGGCGGAGCTTCGGGAGCGGTTAGAGGCCAATAGCAAGTTGCTTGCGACCGCGAAGTTGTTCTGCGAGAAGGCGGTGGCTGCGCTAGGCAAGGAGATTGTCACGCTGGTGAGCCGGGTAGAGCGCGAGCAGGCCGATCGTTTGGAGGCCCAGGATCGCATGAATCGCTTGCTGGACGTTGTAACCACGAATGTGTTGCGGCTGCGTGATGCCTACTGTCATGCTAGCCCGACCATACCAGTCGTCGGGCTAAACTCGTTCGACCATCCCGTCGACTTCAACGAGTTACGGCTTCCGGACCTGGTCGCCTTCTTCAGCTATGTCTCCGACGAGCTGGACCATCTCCGCATTAAGGTTCGGGTGTCGCTGGACAAGGAGGGTGTGCGGGTGTCCGTCGCCGTTGCCGGGCGAATCCTCTCCGGGCTTCATTAGCGGAATCCAGTTCTGCCATTGGACGACGTCTTCGACGAGTTGCCTCCCATCGACCGGGAACGAGAGATGCGGGTGGTGGCACTCTGCATCACCCAAGTCGTTCTACTGGAGAAGGAGAGGGACTTCGGTCATGTTTAAGCGTCATTCTAGTTGTATTCTCTGCTTTTTTGGGGCTGAATCTACTATTCTATGATGTCATGCCTTCATTTTGAGTTATGAAGTTATGCAGACTGCTTTTGTAATCACGAGCGAGTGTTGGTCCTCCTTTTGTGTTATGAAGTTATTTGCAAGCTTTCGTCGTCGCTTACTTGGTTAATTTCGAGTGTTGGCACTCCTTTTGTGTTGCTCGTTTTGAGTCGGGCTGTTATTCGTACTACAATTGTCAAATAAACGCCTAATACTAGTAACCATAGGGCATACATCTGATCGTAAAGTCTGAACTTTGACTGGCTAATGATAGACAACATGTTGAAAAGGCCACATGCGGCGACTCCGGAAAGACACAGACGCAAAAGAAGAAGGAAAGACACAGACAATGATCAGGGGGTTCCTTACTTACTATCTACTTAGCCTCCAACGATCTTGGCCGACTTGGCTTTCTCGAGGCGAGCGGTGATGAGCTCTTTCACCTCGTCACGACGTTGGCGGAGCTTGGCTTTCTGGAGGTGAGCGGCGATGAGCTCTTTCACGTCTGTAACGCCCCGGACACACCCGCCGGTGGTCGTTACTCCTGGCGGGATCTAGACTGGCCCCACAGATCAATACTAGTCTTTTCTACGCACTTTGTCCTCCCTCGTGCGCACCCGGGACCAACTTACCCTCTGGTGGTCGGTACTCCTGGCGGGATCTAGACTGGCCCCACAGATCAATACTAGTCTTTTCTGCGCACTTTGTCCTCACTCGTGCGCACCCGGGACCAACTTCCCGGTCGGTCACCCATCCTAGAACTACTCCAAGCCAAACACGCTTAACTTGGGAGTTCTGTTTGAATGGGCTCCCGGAAAAGAAGGAATTCATTATTGATATGAGTAGTCTATCATCCCTAATATGCCAGGCTATCACAACGTCCTCATACGTTGCTTCAGAAGAGCGACTGATTCCTCCATCAGCCGACCGCGCTCGATTCTGAGCTTCACCTTGTCATCCATAAGTTTGACAATGACGGCGGACAACCTCTCCACCAAGAATTGCTCTCCTCATGCAGCTTCGCCCAATCAGCTATCTGCTCTTTAAGCATGTTGCACTCGATGGAGAGCTTCTCCTTGTCATCCATAAGTTTCACCATGAGAGCGGTCACCTTTTTCAACGAGTCATTGCTCTCCTCGAGCGAGACACTACTCTTCTCGTGCAGCTTCGCCAGCCTGCGATCTCCTCCTTCGGCTTATTGACTCGAGCCGGCATGTCCTCGTGGTAGAAAGACTGTTCTCCTCCGCTGCGAATGCGCTTCCGAGATCCCTCGCCTGCATGTTGGGCTACACAGCAAATGCGGTGCTGAGAGTCTTCGCCTCAGCGTGAGGCCGCCGTGATGCGACGGGCCTTCTCTGCTGCTTCCGCTGCCTTGGTCAATGCTCCCTAGTTATTTCTCAAACTTGAGCCCCCCCCCACAAGCCATGGCAGAAGCAAAGAAGGACAAACAAGAAAGGGTTTTTTTCTTCTGTTAACGGGTGTGGAGGATGAGGATGAGGATGAATGTGCAGTAATTCTCGAGTAGGTGCTTTTTATAGACGCCTGGACGGTTGGCGCGTCTGGGAACGAGAGGGCGCATTGTGGTCATTAAGTGCCTTTCGTTTGGCATGCTTGACCAATCATTATTACTCGCCTTTCACGGTTGGCGTGCTCGAGCCGCGTATTCTGACTCGGCATGTATGCCAACGAGAGGACTCATCGAGATTATGACACGCCTAGGCGGTTGGCGTGCTTCAGCCGCGTATTATTAGGCGTGTATGCCAACGAGAAGTTGAAAAATGGAAGTGGGGATGTGATACGTCTCCAACGTATCTATATTTTTTGATTGTTTCATGATATTATATTATCAATCTTGGATACTTTATATGCAATTATATACTATTTTATATTATTTTTTGGGACTAAACTATTAACCCAGCGCCCCGTGCCAGTTCCTGTTTTTCCTGTTTTTGACTTTTTCAAAAAAATCAATACCAAACGAAGTCCAAATGCAATGAAACTTTACGGGGTTATTTTTTGACATGAAGAGACCCTAGAAGCTTCGGTAAGAGGCCAGTAGGGCTATGAGGGAGCGACGAGGGAGCGAAGAGCTCGTAGGGCGCACCCTGGGGGGAGTGCGCGCCTGATAACCCACAAGTGTAGGGGATCGTTTGTAGCCTTTTTCGATAAGTAAGAGTGTCGAACCCAACGAGGAGCTAAAGGTAGGATTAGTATTCTCTCAAGTTCTATCGTCCACCGATACAACTCTACGCACGCTAACGCTCAGTTTAACTCGAACAAGTATGAAACTACTTTGCGGGAAAGAAACTAGAAGTACTTAGTAGGTGTAGAGATAGTTTTGCAAGGTAATAAAGATCAAGTAAATAAAAGTTAGGGGCTGTTTAGATAAAGATTAGTAAGTAAGTTGTTTAGTAGAAAGCTTTTTGTGTAACGTAAGAGAAAGATTGTCCATAGGCAATTGAATATAACATGATAGATACTTATCATATGCAATGAGGGAGAGGCATACGCTAACACACTTTTCGTACTTGGATCATATGCACTTATGATTGGACCTCTAGCAAGCATCCGCAACTACTAGAAATCTTTAAGGTAAACCCAACCATAGCATTAAACATTAAGCCCCCTTTACTCCCATACGCAAACAATCCCCTTACTCGGGGTTGTGTTTCAGTCACTCACCAACCCACTATAAGCAAATCATGAACATATTGCAAACCATCCAGCGTGATTCCCTCACGTGTGCGCCTCACGGAGGGCACCTTAGGACAGCACCATATCAACATACAACTCATATCAATAACATCATACCACAATTAACCCGTAGGACAAAAGAAATCTACTCAAACATCATAGGATAGACACACATCATTGGATAATAATATACAGCATTAAGCACCATTTTTAAGTAGAGATTACAGCGGGGAAGAGAGGTTTTACACCGCTGCATAGAGGGGGAGAGAGTTGGTGGTGACGGCGGTGAAGTTGTTGGTGTAGATTGTCGTCACGATGGATGCCCCGACGGCGCTCCGGTGCCACCGGGAGAGAGGGGGAGAGAGCCCCCCTCCTTCTTCTTCTTACTTGGCCTCCTCCCTAGGTGGGTGTAGGACCGAAAGTATGTCTAGAGGGGGGGTGATTAGACTACTTGACCAAATAAAAATTCTACCTTTTCCCAATTTTAAGTGTTGGCAGATTTTAGCAATGATAGCAAGTCAAGTACACCCTACACATGCATGTCTAAGAGTATAGCAGTGGAAAGTAACAACAAGCATGTATAGTAGAGGGTAGGAAGGAAGATCAAACGCAATTTGTAGACACGAAGATTTTTCCCGTGGTTCCGATAGGTGGTGCTATCGTACGTCCACGTTTATGGAGTCTTCAACCCACGGAGGGTAACGGTCGCGAGAGTCCACGGAGGGCTCCACCCATAAGGGTCCACGAAGTAGCAACCTTGACTATTCCATAACGGCTTCCGTCCACGAAGGACTAGCCTCACTATGGGTAGATCTTCACGAAGTAGGCGATCTCCTTGCCCGTACAAACTTCTTGGTTCAACTCCTTAACACGAAGTAGGAGGCTCGCAAGCGACACCTAACCAATCTTGGAGGCACCACCCTCCAAAAGGTAATAGGCTCGATAATGTCGATGAACTCCTTGCTCTTGTGCTTCAAGATGATAGACTCCTCAACACACAATCACTCTCTCACAGATTTGGCTATGGTGGAAGAGATTGATTTGGTGGAAAGCAACTTGGGGAGGCTAGAGATCAAGATTCATATGGATGGAGTGGAATAGCTTGATCTCAACACATGAGTAGGTGGCTCTCTCTCATAAAATTGGATGGGGCAAGTATGAAATAGTTCTGAGTGCTTCTCTTTCGAGTGGGTGGTGGTGAAGGGGTATATATAGGCATCCCCAAAAATCCAACCGTTACACCTAAAGTGACCAACTCGGTGACACCGATGTGTGAATCTCGGTGGTACCGAAGTGATCAAAAGGCGGTAACTTTTGAATCTCGGTGAGACCGATATATAATTCTCGGTGGTACCGATTAGGTGACCAATGGTCAGATTGCACAACTTGGTGACGCCGATTCTCACATCTTGGTGGTACTGATTCTTGACCATGGCTTACCAGAGAGTTGGTCCAGAAACTCGGTGGTACCGATTCACAATTCTCGGTGGTACCGATTCTTGTGAATGGCTATCCAGAGAGTTGGTCCAAAAACTCGGTGAGACCGACTGACAAAACTCGGTGGTATCGAAGACTGAAAATGGCTAAACAGAAAGTTGGCAACCCAAACTCGGTGGCACCGATGTGCTAGGGTTTGGCATGTGTCTGTCTGAGTTTGGGAATCGGTGGGACCGAGTGGGAATTGTTGGTTGCACCGATTTTGGATATTTGGCTTTGGACAGACTTTTGTGGAAGAGCTTGTGGGTGTTTTTGGTGACTATCTCTTGTGCACGTGGAGCATCTTGTTCACCAACAGTAACTTACCCCCTTTTAATAGTATTGGCTTTCCTATGGACTCAAAGTGATTTCTCACAAAGTAAAATGTAGAGTCCTCTTGCTTGAAGCTTTGCCAATCCATTTCCTTGCATCTTGGGGTTTCTCCACAATCTTTTTGCCATCCCTATCATTGAACTTTTCCTGAAATATGCTTAGTGGAAACATTAGTTCAATGACATATATGTTGTTATTAATTACCAAAACCACCAAGGGAGCAAATGTGCTTTCAATCTCCTCCTTTTTGGTAATTGATGACAACTTATAGATCAAAGCTTCGACATATGATATAAACAATGAATATAATTGTCGCTTTGAGAAGTATGTGATAAGCAAGAGCTCCCCCTAAATTTGTGCATTATTTTAAATTTGCGTTTGAATGCAAATGCACAATCGATTAGGTACATGGGGCACTCTTCCATGTCACATACAACTTGGTGGTGTGCGAGAATAATAAGAATGAATATCATAGCATAACACAATCAAGTAACGGTGAATGACCATCTCATAAGCATCATAATGATAGGAAATAGTAGCGATACACATCAAGTGTATAATCAAACACCAACAAAGTTTAACACAAGCAAACCAAAAGATCAAATGTTTTGTAAAGCGATAAAAACCAACGCTCTCTCACTCGAAGCCTAAAGATCTATATACATCTTCTCCCCCTTTGGCAACAAGTTACCAAAAAGTTCAAAGGTATATAGCTAATCGTTCTTCTGGGGCTGATCTCCTCCGGTGGTCGATGAAGGAGTCGAGAGAACGGCATCGGCAAAGACTTCAGCAGACGTCATGGACGGAGTCGGAGTAGCAACTGGAGGAACTGGAGGAGCTGATGGAGCTGAAGAGGCTGTAGCAGGTGCTGATGAAGAAGGCCTCAACTCTGGAGCTGGCACTGTGGCTGATCTGGCCTGAGTAGTGAACTGAGTGCCTGGCCTGAGAGGAGAGTCATCCTCATCATCTGTAGTGTGGGGACTGGGCACACTATCAACTTCCTTCTTGAGCTTGTTCACGGTCTTGGTCAGCCCATCCACCTTGTCATTGAGTGTCTTGATCCTATTCTCCATGATCCTCACAAGACTATGTTGATTCTCCAAGATGTCCTTGATATCCTTCTGCATGCCCTGAACGGTATTGATCAAGAGATCCATTTGCTCGTTCCTGGATCTAGGGACTTGAGCACTAGTGGCTCTAGCTGCCTCTGCCTCTGCCTGTGCTGCAGCTGAGGTGGGATGATCTAGGTTCATCACCACAATGTTGTCTTCTAGATCTGGCTGTAGGGGCAAATGTGGCATGTCAAGAGCAAAGATGTGCTTCTCCAGCTTGGAGTTGATGAGCATCTGAATGTAGGGTGCATAGCAGCATGAGCACTTCTGATCAGCATCAACCCTCTTCACAGTCTCTACTATCAAGTCCATCACCCTTATCCTGGTGTGTCTATCAAGATGGATCAGCATGTTGATGGAATAGCCTCTAATCATCTTGTCATCTCCAGACTTAGGCATTAAGGTGTGCCTCAAGATGGTGTTCATGGTGCGGAGACCAGCCTGGAGGAAGTAAATGGATCCTAACTTGTGAGATTTCAAGTTTGCAGCAGGGATCTCATTGTACATATTCTTCATAGCATCATGGCTCTCCTTGGATTTAGAATAGACATCCAGATCTCCTTCTTCCATCTTTGGGACTCCTAAGATGGCAGCCCATTCCTCAACAATTGATTCATACCTTGCTCCTTCAGTCATCCATACAATCCTACCATCTCCATAGAAGTGAGCAGTGGAGTAGAATTGCATGATCATCTCATCGTTCGATGCGGTGAATTCCTTGCCAACAAATTCATCCAAACCAATGCAGTGAAAGTTGTCTTGAACACTTGGGAAGTAATCTTGATTCTCCTTGATATAAATCCAATCAACATATCTCATGTCACTTACAGCTGGGCTCTTATCAAGCAAGATTGTCTCGTAGAAATCTTGTTGCTCCTTGGTATAAAACCTGTAGTCCACAGCTGTTTTCCTCCTCTGGGCATATGAATCAATTGCTCTCCATTCCCTCAGACCAGAGTCCTTCCTCTTCTTCATGTCTTCAGCAAGCAGGTGGCTGGCATTGTGCTCTAGAAGGTGTGGTCTTAGCTTCATCAAAGCAGTGAAATCATCATCCTCAGCTTCCCTAAAAGTGGAGGTCTTGTTCTTGTTGGAAGCTGGTATCTTTCTGGAACCTCTTAGGATTTTCAGCAGCAGCAGCCTTCTTGGGTGCAGTCTTGGTGCTCTTGGATGTGGTAGCCTTAGGCATAGCATCTTCCATAAGCTTCTTCTTCTTCTTAGGAGGAGCCTTGACAACTGACTCTTCCTCCTCCTCTTCTGCAGCAGCCTCTGCTGGGTCCTCAAACATTGAGGTTTTCCTGCCCACAACATGGATTATCCTCTTCCTGCTCTTCTTCTTCTCCCCTGCCTTCTCAGGCATAGACTTCTTTGGGAGGCTCAACAGTCATAGTTGCCCTAGAGCTCTCTGGTGCTCTAGCTGACCCAGTACTAGCATACTCCTTCCTGATGGCTTTCTTCTTCTTGGAAGTGGTGACAGCATCATCTTTCTTGGGTAGCTCCTCGGGGATGAAGTCCTCATCCTCCTCATCAGAATTGTGCTTCCTCCTTGCCCTGGTTGCAGCTTTGGGCAGATCAGGAGAGCTAGGAATGTCATCATAGCTCCCCTCAGGACTAGTGCCTGAGCTCATGTCAACACTCTGCTCTCTGAGATCATCCTAGCTATCATTTGAAGCAGACATCTCTGACCCTGTGAATAGAGTGTAGAAGAGTGGAAGGGATGAGTCATCACAAAATGCAGACATTTTCAAAAGATTGAACTGAAATTTCTCAAGTTTTGCATTCTGCCAAATGTATGTCGGTACAACCGAAGCAAATATTTCGGACCTACCGAGACAAACAGTCTCCATAACAGAAACTTGGCACCACTTTTGGTGAGACCGAAAATGGGCACTCGGTTTCACCGAGACTGTTCTCAGTCGACCTGAAAAGCGAATTGATGCTTGTCGGTGTACTAAAGTTTGGGTCTTTTAGTACCCCATACTTGCGCACGGGCGGTTGTAGCCACACCAGCGGCAAGGCCTGCCGGGGGACAGCTGGATACAAGTACAAGACTATCAAGAAAGCATTCAAGCCAATAATCAGAAGACAGAAGATCAAAGGCTGGGGCCCCGGCAAGATCTTGCCGGGGTGGCTAGCGAAGACCCGGCAAGACTCGCACCCGGCAAGACCTCGCCAACCTGTTACCGCTCCAGCGCAGCGACCAGCTTGTCTTTTAGCTGTTGTCCTCCTGGGTGCGTGTCAGGCGCTAACGGTGGATGGGCTTAAGCGGTGCTGATGGGACGGCTTCTTTTCCCGTCCCCAAGAAGCTAAGGGACACCTTAACGGAGCATTAAATGCGTTTGTCCTAAGTCGTCAGATTTGGTATGATAACATTGTAGTAGCTTTACACCTCTTGTACTTCACCACTGTTGGTGACCCCTTCGAACGTATAAAAGGAGGCCCAAGGCGTAGCTACAGGGGGGAGGACCTTCGGGCCCATTTTGCATGCGTAGCTGCTGCTCGAACGTACTGTTCATCGCAAGCGCTCCTGGGCTAGAGTTCAAACACATCTAATACACTAAAGCAGGAGTAGGGTTTTACGCTTCTCAGCGGCCCGAACCTGGGTAAAAATCCCTCGTGTTGATCGTTGGATCTGCTCTTTGTGCAAGCCTTTCTCCCTGCCGAACCGTAAAGGGATCCACGCGATCCCATAGGTGTCGTACGCCGACATCTTTGGCGCGCCAGGTAGGGGGAGAGGTTGCGTGAACCTGATCTAACGATCAGCGCGCCAGTTTCTTCATCATCTTCATCGCCATGGCTCCCAAGAAGAAGGGTTTCAGGGCGGTTGGTCCATCCGCGTCCGCTGTGCCTGTAGCTACGCGCACGGGCGACGGTGTGGACACAGGCGGAGGAGGCGGAGATCCTGAGCTTCCACGACGTTCTGGTGATCATAGCCAGGCGAGCGGTGTCGTTCGCGCCGCTAGATCTAAGGGCAGAGCTGTGCTGCCTACGGGCGGCGCAGCGAACTCCAGAGACGGAAGGGCCCCTTCTAAGACACCCACGCCGGTGCATGCGTCGCGGCCTTCTCAGGTCGCGCGCGATGAACAGCGCCGCGACGTTGGTGGCTCCAAGCGTCCCCACGGAAAGACTCGTTAGCATCACTCTCGAGATGCGCGGGACCAGCATGCACGCCAAAACGCCGGTGGAAGTGGTGCGCGGTCTCGAGACCGTGATGGAGCTCCTTCTAACACGGTTAGGAGCCAGAGCACCTCACGTTCCTCGCACCTGTCGCCGCCGCCTACACCAGCAGAAGCACTGGCGCGAGCACAGCTGCTCCTGAATTTTCCTCCTGCTGCGGACAAGCTTGACGAATGGAGAGCTGCTATTCAGAGCCTCGTCGGCCTCGCCAATGATGATAGGCCGAAGCAGGCGGAGCCTTCGCGGCGGCAGTCCATTGAGCCGGCGCGCGTCGATGGCAAAAAGACTGGAGGCGGTACGACCACGGTGCACTCTCCTCCACGGCGGCAGCAACAGTCGCTGACTCGACGGATCGACGCCCGCGATGACGACTCAACGGCATCGTCTGATCTGCGAACTCGCCGCGATCAACGTCAAGTTCTTCGGGAACGAAGCAAGGAAGACGCTCGAACTACCATCGAGCGGCGGCGGGAAGCGCGCCATCAATCGGATAGGCGCGCGGGACCCACTGTACACAAGCCTGCGCCGGGGTATCCTGTTGACCTACCCTATGAGGTGGGTTGTCCAGCCTTTACCCGTGAGCTGCGGCAAGTCCAGTGGCCCAATTCCCGAACGTTTAAACCGAAGGTCCCGGAGAAGTACGACGGCAAGACTCACCCGTCGGAGTTCTTGAGCATCTACACCATTGCGGTGCAGGCTGCCAGGGCTCGCGACGACAAGATACTCGCCAACTACTTCCCGTTGGTGCTTAAGCCCAACGTCAGGTCATGGTTGATGCATTTGCCAGAGAATTCCATTTCTTCATGGACAGATCTGTGTCATGAGTTTGTTGGCGACTTTACCGGAGGCCATCAAGCTCCTGGCCAGGAAAGTGATTTACATCTCATCCCCCAGAAGGAGGGCGAAACTTTACGCAAGTACATACAGAGGTTCAGCCGCATACATCACAACATCCCAGACGTTCATCCTGCCGCTGTTGTCAGCGCGTTCCATCAGAACGTGCGCAACCGCAGGATGCGGGAAGAGCTGGCGATGAACAAGGTCAGGGATGTTGCCGAGCTCTATGCTCTGGCTGATAAGTGTGCTCGAGCTGAGGAAGGGAGGAGATTCCCCGGCGAGAATGCTGGCGCGGGAGTCGACTCCGAAGATGAAGACGCCGCCGCCCCGGCAAAGAAAGGCCGGCGGCGTAACAGAAAGCGCAAGGGCAAGGCCGTGCTTGCCGTCGAGGGATCCGGCAACCCCGACACCGCCAAGAAGGCCAAGGTTGACGGCCCCGGCAAGGAGGTTGCCGGGTGCGCCTCCTGTCAGGCCTTGGCGGTGCCGACAAGCCGGAGGGCTCCGACAAGCAGTATTGCAAGATCCATCGCACCAAGGGCCATGATCTCCAAAACTGCCGGCAAGTTGAGCAGCTTGTCGAGAAGCAGAAAGCTGAGTATGAAAGGCGAGATAAGGAGAAGGCCCAGGATGGCACTGAAGGGTCCGGCAAGAAACGCGGTGGCTGAGGAGGTCGCCGTGGCAAGACCAAGCAACAGAAGGAGAGGCCCGCTCGAGGCCGTGACAAGCAAGAGGGGGGTGACGATGACAATGAGGAGGACGACGAGTCCAGTGAGCAGGAATTTCAAAAAGCTACAGACATGATGTGCATTGACGGAGGCGCTTCGTTGCATTCTTCCCACCGCCGACTTAAACAGTGGGCGCGCGAGGTTAATGCGACAGAGCCATCTGTCGATGCCCGGAAGCCCTTGAAGTGGTCCAACACACCTATCATTTTTGAAGCTGAGGATCACCCTGATCGCACAACTGTGATCGGGTGTTTGCCATTGTTGGTTTCACCAACGATTCGCAACCTCAAAGTGACAAAAATGTTAGTTGACGGTGGGACCGGTTTGAACTTGATTTCACCTGAGGTGATCAAAAGGTTGCAAATTCCTGATGAAGATCTCGAGGAAACGGGCACGTTTCAAGGGGTCAATCCAGGAAGGAGCCAGCCGAAGGGTAAGATCACACTACCAGTAACATTTGGTAGTGACCTGAACTTCAGGACAGAGAAGATTGTTTTCGACGTCGCCAAGATTCCATTACCATATAATGGGATCCTTGGCCGTCCAGCACTGGCCAAGTTCATGGCGGCATCACACTATGCTTACAACACATTGAAGATGCCCGGGCCGATGAGCGTCATCACTATCAACTCCGACAAGAAGGACGCACTTATCTGCACCGACCAGCTTTACCGGGAGGCAGTTGCAGCATCTGCCGCCAAGGCACTTGCTCCTGCCGCTGAAGCTCCCGGGGGGAAGAAGACCGGCAAGACCTCTCGCACACACTCCGGCAAGCGCACCTCCTTGGAGTGCTGCGCTCCTGTTGAGGATGTGCCAGAGAGCTCCACCGGCAAGAGCAAGAAATCCAAGGCAGCTCCACCAGAAACCAAGAAGGTGCCCGCCAAGGAGGATGGTACGGGAGGAACTTTCACCATAAGTTCCACCCTCAATGACAAATAGGAAAGCGCGCTCGTTGCTTTCCTGCGGGCGAATATCGATGTGTTTGCATGGCAACCATCTGATATCCCCGGTGTTCCCAGGGAAGTAATTGAGCACCACCTTGCTGTCTGTCCTCATGCGCGGCCCGTTAAGCAGAAGGTTCGGAAGCAGGCTTTGGAGCGGCAACAATTTATTGCCGAGGAAATCAAGAAATTGGAAGCGGCAGGTTTGGTAAGAGGAGTGCTCCATCCAACATGGTTGGCCAATCCAGTTGTAGTGCGCAAGGCGAATGGAAAATGGAGGCTGTGTATTGATTATACAGATATCAATAAAGCCTGTCCAAAAGATCCTTTTCCCTTGCCGCGCATCGACCAGATTGTGGACTCCACTGCCGGCTGCGATTTGCTTTCATTTCTTGACGCCTATTCAGGATATCATCAGATCTTCATGGCAAAGGAAGACGAAGAAAAAACCGCATTTATCACCCCATGTGGTACGTATTGCTTCTTACGTATGCCTTTCGGGTTGAAAAGTGCTGGTTCAACGTTTGCAAGAGCGGTCCAGATTGGTTTTGAGCCCCAGCTACATAAAAATATGGAAGCTTATATGGATGACATAGTGGTCAAAACCAAGGACAAGGCGACACTCATACAAGATTTAGAAGAGACATTTGCAAATCTGCGCAAGATCAATCTGAAGCTCAATCCTGAGAAGTGTGTGTTTGGCGTTCTGTCCGGCAAGCTTCTCGAGTTCTTTGTATCTCAACGTGGAATCGAAGCAAATCCCGACAAGATCAAGGCAATCGAGCAGATTGAAGCGCCAAGACGTGTGAAGGATGTGCGTCGTCTTGCCGGCTGCGTCGCTGCTTTGAGTAGGTTCATCTCAAAATCTGCTGAGCGTGCCCTGCCCTTTTTCAAAATCTTGAAAAAGGCAGGTCCAATGAAGTGGACTCCGGAAGCGGAGGCAGCGCTGCAGGATTTGAAGAGGTACCTCTCCTCTCCACCAGTACTAGTTGCGCCAAGACCACAAGAGCCGTTGCTGCTATATCTAGCGGCAACGAATCAAGTGGTGAGTGCTGTGCTAGTGGCAGAGAGAGAAGTTGACGAAGAAGCAGCGGCAGCGGCAACGGCAAGACCGCCAAGCGACGAGCTGGGATCTTCCCCGGCAGAGTCTGGTGCTGATAAAGTAGGATCTGCGCACTCAAATGAAGCAACACAAAAGTAGAAGATGGTGCAGCGCCCAGTTTATTTTGTCAGCTCCCTTTTGCAGGGGGCTAGGTCAAGATATTCTGGTGTGCAGAAGTTGCTCTTCGGCCTCCTTATGGCCTCGAGGAAGCTGCGCCATTATTTTCAGGCACATGAGATCACCGTCGTCACTCGCTTTCCGTTGCAGCGGATTTTTCGGAGTGGGCTTTGGAACTGTCAAGTTTTGGTCTCAAGTTTGAAAGTACTTCAACCATTCAGAGCAGAGCTTTGGCGGAGTTCATTGCAGAATGGACCCCAACGCCAGATGAAGAGATTCCAGAGACAACTCTCCCCGACAAGGAAACGAATCAAGAGTGGATTATGTATTTTGATGGGGCTTTCTCGCTGCAAGGCGCCGGTGCCGGCGTGCTGCTTGTCGCACCCACCGGAGAGCACCTCAAATACGTAATTCAGATGCACTTTCCCCGGGAGAGGTCAACAAATAACACTGCAGAGTATGAAGGCCTGCTTGCCGGTCTCAGGATCGTGGCAGACCATGGAATTAAGAAGCTCATCGTCAGAGGTGATTCGCAGCTTGTTGTCAAGCAAGTCAATAAAGATTATCAGAGCCCGTTGATGGAAGCTTACGTCGACGAAGTGAGGAAGTTGGAAGAGCGTTTTGACGGTCTGCAAATGGAGCACGTTCCTCGTGCGGAAAACAGCATTGCTGATGACTTGTCAAAGCGCGCTGCCCTCAAGTTACCTGTGGAACTAGGAACTTTTGTGCTCCGATTAACTCAACCATCCGTAACACCATCAATGGGACGAGAGAAAAGGAGGAAGTTGAGTTCCGGCAAGTATTTTCTGGCAGAACTCCCAGAGGCCGCCGGCAAAGAGGTTGCCGGGAACAACACCAAGCTTGCCGGTGAGCGACAGGCTCCGGCAGGGCCTCAAGCTCTTGCCGTAGAGACAAACGCTCCCGCCGAGCTTGCCGGGGAGAAACAGGCTCCGACAGGGCCTCGAGCCTTTGCTGTAGAAACAAATGCTCCCACGGCAGAAGACATGCCTTTAGTCCTTGTTGTCGAGCCCCAGGCTCCAGCATGGGCACAACACATCGTCCATTTCCTTCAGACAGGAGAACTCCCCGAAGAGCAGGAAGAAGCGGAGAAAGTAGCCCGTCGGTCTAATATGTACCAGTTTGTGGACAACGTCCTGTACAGAAAGAGACCGAATGGTGTGAAATTGAAGTGCATTCCTCGGGAGGATGGACTGGAGCTGTTGGCAGAGATTCATGGAGGCATATGTGGCTCTCACATAGGATCAAGAGCTCTTGTTGGTAAGGCATTCCGGCAAGGTTTCTTTTGGCCCACTGCTCTCCAGGATGCAACTGCACTAGTAACCAAGTGTGAAGCGTGCCAGTTTCATTCGAAGAAATTGCATCAACCAGCTCAAGCTCTTCAGACAATCCCTCTTTCCTGGCCATTTTCGGTCTGGGGGCTCGACATATTGGGCCCTTTTCCCCGTGCTATCGGGGGCTTTGAGTACTTGTACGTTGCAATCGACAAGTTCACAAAGTGGCCGGAAGTGGAAGCAGTGAGAAAGGTGACAGCACAATCAGCCGTCAAGTTCTTCAAAGGACTAGTTTCCTGTTTTGGTGTACCAAACAGGATCATCACTGACAATGGCACACAGTTCACGAGCCACACCTTCATGCAGTATGTCCAAGACCTTGGCGGCAAGATCTGTTTTGCTTCTGTTGCCCATCCAAGGAGCAACGGCCAGGCGGAAAGGGCTAATGCTGAAGTGTTGCGAGGCCTCAAGACAAGAACTTTCGACAAGCTGCGCAAGTGCAGAAGACGCTGGATTGATGAGTTGCCGGTGGTTCTTTGGTCAATCAGAACGACACCAAATCGAGCCACCGGCCAGACACCCTTCTCCCTAGTGTACGGGGCGGAAGCAGTTCTCCCCACGGAACTCATATACGGTTCACCTCGAGTGCTCGCCTATGATGAGCTCGAGCAAGAGCAGCTGCGGCAAGATGACGCTGTGCTCCTTGAGGAGGATCGTCTTCAGGCTGCTGTGTGAGCTGCACGCTACCAGCAAGCCTTGCGCCGCTACCATAGCCGCAAGGTTCATGCCCAAAGTCATGAGGAAGGCGACCTTGTTCTTCGGCGCGTTTAGTCGGCCAAGAATTCCAACAAGTTGACGCCGAAGTGGGAAGGCCCTTATCGGGTAGTACGAGTCACCAGGCCTGGCGCAGTCTGCCTAGAGACCGAAGATGGCGTTCCGGTGAGCAACTCCTGGAATATCGAACATCTTCGTAAGTTCTATCCATAAGGCGCGGCTGCCGGGTCCCCCAGCAACCACCTTTTGTACGAGTCTTGCCGCCAAGGCATGTAATCCTTTGTACAAAGCCAGGCGCAGACCCTGTGCATAGTTGAATAAGATTAAGTGTTTTACAGTTCTTGTCGATTTTCGTGTTTACTTATATGCATGTTTATCTGAGATATTGTATTACACTTGCTTCCGGTAAGCATTAACGAACCGCCAAGGTTCCATATCTCTGTTTTCTCTTCTTTCTTTTTCTCAAAGGACAGGAGGTTCCCTCGCATGCAAGTTTGCCGGGGGGGGGGGAATGATGGTATGGATACCGACAGGCGATGTTCAAGGTTGACATCTTGCCGGAAGGAGTTCAGCAACGAAAAGCTAAGTTGCAGAAACTTTAAACAAATTTTTGTTTTGTAAGGTTATTCTCCTTGAATGTTTTCGGCTTATGTATGGGAAACCTGCACGCGAAGGAACCTTGTCATGATCGGTTGCGCCCTTACTCTGTTTCGAGTCCGCTCAACAGTTTAAGTGGCTGCACTGAGAACGTCAAGGTTTCTTGCCGGTAGCGGCACCTCCAGCAGGCTGCTAAAGTCCCGCACCTAGCGCTCGCGGCAAGGGTGCGTGCGCCGGCAAGTTCCCAGTAAACGTAGGGTTTTTTCCATGCATAAAGAAATCAGACAAGGGAAATAGCATACATTCATCCAGAGCATAGCAAGTTATATTACAATAATAGTTGCCGCAATTCTAACATAGGACAAAATTGTCTTTGACATGGAATGGTGGCGACAACAAAGAGAAGTGGAGCAGCTAGTCCCTGCGCTGGCCTTCGACCCTCTTGACTTGGTTCACCTTGTCGACGATGGGCGCGACAAGCTTCTCGAGTGCCTTGAGGTCCACATCCTTCGGCAAGCGGTCGAGGACGTTGGTGAGGTTGATGCCAGGGTTCTTGTACACCACCTTGGTGAGCACCTTGAGGAGGACGACCCGTCAGAGTTTGCGGGATTCGTTGGCCAGACTGGTTGCTCGGTCAGACTGGACCTGCTTCAGGGCATCAACCATGCCATCAAAGAACATGGTCAACTTGGCGCTCGTAGACACCCTGTCATCGGAAGAATAGTTGAAGCCTTGCAGGCCCATGGTGGACAGTTGTGCAGCAAGCCTCTCCACGACGTTGATGAGGCGCTCAGTCCAGATCTGCACACCGGCCACATAGTCGTTATGGGTGACGGCGGCGCTCTTGAGCAGATCCTTCTCATTCTGGAGATCTCTGATCAAGACCTTCTCACGAGCCCTGCTGCCCTCCAGAGTCTCATTCAGCGTGGCCAGCTTCAGCTTCAGATCGGCGATGGATTCATTGGCTGAGGAAAGCTGCTTGATCTTATCAGACATGTCAACTTGTATCTCCGCCAAGCTGTAGAGAGCCTTATCTCTTTCGGTTTCGAGCGTCGATATCTTCTTGCCATGATCCTCAAGGTCTGCCTCCAGCTTCTTCACCTTATTGGCAAGCTCGTTCTTGGCGGCCTCTGCAGCTTCGGCAGCATTGACGGCCCCCTTCAGTTTGCCGGCGTGGTCTATGATCAGAGCCTCGAGGGCCTCCTTGTGTTTCTGCTCCAGCTCTTGGGTCCGCAGTGCGACAAGCTTCTCAATCTCCTCGTCCTTGCCGCGAAGCTTGTGGGCAAGCGCCTTCTCGTGAGCATCGAGGTCCTCTTCATGGGTCTCAAGCCCGACACGGAGCTCTGTCAAGCGAGGTTCCTCTGCAGCGGCCTGTTGCTTGGCCTCCTCCTGTGCCTTCTCAACATCGGACTGCTTCATGAGGAGCTTGTTCCAGCTTTGGCTCAGCTGCTCTTGATTCGCCTTCAGCTCTTGAAAGGCCTCGGTGGACCAGACTTGCGTTTCCTCGACGCGCTTCTGGAAATCTGCCTCCGCTGATTCAACAACCGCTGCCCTGGAATCCAGTTTCTCTTTCCGGGCGCGGTGAAGCGCTTGGAGCTTCTGGAAGTTGCTGCTCATGGCCTGGAGGAGCTTTTCTTCTTCGGATTTGCTGCTGCTAGTGCATGGCTCGTCAACAATCTCAAGCCCGGCAGCGACGATGACGTCCTCGTCAAGGATTTCCCCTTCAGCTGGCACCCCAGTGCTTGCCGTTTCTGGTATGCTGACGAACTGGTTGTCGCCAACTTTGAGGTATCTGCTTGAGGAGGGGGCTTCGGATGTTGACGGCTGATCCTCAACAGTCGTCTCACCGGCAGTTGGGGGCTCCGTGGCCGGTTTAGCGCCTGGCACTCCTGCGGCAGGAATGCCGTCAGTATGGTCACCGGTCTCCTTGCCGGCCCTCTCAGCATACTCCTTGGTGGCCCTTTCCTATGCGGCCTTGGCAGCCTCGGCAGCAGCATCCTTGGCGGCCTCAGTGGCAGCGGCTTCGGCGGCAACATTCTTGTCGGCCTCCTCAGTGGCAATTCTGTCGGCCTCGGCGGCAGCATCCCTGGCGGTCTCCTCGATGACAGCATCAACATCCATGTGTTCCGTCGAGGGAAGATTTGAAGGCCAAGAAAACAAACAAGATAAGGCTGAGGTGGAGGTTCAAGAAGACAAAAAGAAAGACAAAGCGATAAGTACTCTGAGGCAAACGGTTTACCTGTGTCAAGCTGATGAGAGGTGGCTTTTCCTTTCCCGGCAACACCAGTTGCCGAAGTAGAACCACCAGAGCCCGCAGTAAAAATAGTCGACAAAGAAAGGGAATTTATCTGGGCCACCCTTGGAGGAACCTAGACTCACGCGAGTAGCGGGATGAGCCTTTGTCTCCCTCGCCCACATGCACAGATATCGATCCTTCAGGGCGTTCGCATCGAGCGCCGAAGTGAAGACGGCGTGCTTCTTCCGCATCTTCACCAGCTCGCTCTCCGAGACGACGGCTTTCACCCCCTTGCCCTTGCTCGCCTTGGGCGGCATGGCGGATGTGGGAGCAAAGACCGTGGACGATGAGGGCATTGCGGCGATGGATGAGTGGGAGAGACTTTGTTTCGGGCTCAAGGAAGGAGATGACGGCGGTTCCCAGATTGGAAAGGACAGGATGTAAATGAGCAGCGCCTCTGCGGATTCCTTTTTATGGGGAAGGCGCGAGGTTGCCCCTTTACTAGTCGGTATGAAAACGCTTTTGCGAGCGCGTTGCTGTAACGGCCGCTCCGCCCACATCCCCCACGTCACGCATTCAACGCGCGTAGTGGGGGCGCAGTAAGCGGAATGATTACAACAGTTAACTCCTACCAGGCATGCCCGTGCACTGTTTGGGTCTAGCCCAACAACGCCTCGCACCGTGTATGGCCTAGGCCCGGGGGCTCCTGTCGGTGTACTAAAGTTTGGGTCTTTTAGTACCCCATACTTGCGCACGGGCGGTTGTAGCCACACCAGCGGCAAGGCCTGCCGGGGGACAGCTGGATACAAGTACAAGACTATCAAGAAAGCATTCAAGCCAATAATCAGAAGACAGAAGATCAAAGGCTGGGGCCCCGGCAAGATCTTGCCGGGGTGGCTAGCGAAGACCCGGCAAGACTCGCACCCGGCAAGACCTCGCCACCCTGTCACCGCTCCAGTGCAACGACCAGCTTGTCTTTTAGCTATTGTCCTCCTGGGTGCGTGTCAGGCGCTAACGGTGGATGGGCTTAAGCGGTGCTGGTGGGACGGCTTCTTTTCCCGTCCCCAAGAAGCTAAGGGACACCTCAACGGAGCATTAAATGCGTTTGTCCTAAGTCGTCAGATTAGGTATGATAACACTGTAGTAGCTTTACACCTCTTGTACTTCGCCACTGTTGGTGACCCCTTCGAACGTATAAAAGGAGGCCCAAGGCGTAGCTACAGGGGGGAGGACCTTCGGGCCCATTTTACATGCGTAGCTGCTGCTCGAACGTACTGTTCATCGCAAGCGCTCCTGGGCTAGAGTTCAAACACATCTAATACACTAAAGCAGGAGTAGGGTTTTACGCTTCTCAACGGCCCGAACCTGGGTAAAAATCCCTCGTGTTGATCGTTGGATCTGCTCTTTGTGCAAGCCTTTCTCCCTGCCGAACCGTAAAGGGATCCATGCGATCCCATAGGTGTCGTACGCCAACAATGCTACCGATTCTTTTGCGTCGGTTCCACCGAGATTCATGTGGCGGACGACAAAACCTAAAAAATCGTTCGTTCGCTATTCTACTGGAGTTTCTCGTGGATGAATCAATCTCAAACTGTGGATTATCGATGGAGAAGCCCTAATGCGCAAGAATCGGAGGAGCGCATGAGGGGGTGAAATCGTACCCTAGCTTGGTGACGACTTTGCTACGACGGCGACGGGGGAGAGGATTCCGTCGACGGCGGAGACTTCCAATGGCGGAGGCACTCGGGAAGACGAAGGCGATGACCAGGGGCCTTGGTTCGGCAGCAAGGGTTTCGGAGGGGGCGACGGTTGAAGAATAGATTTCAAAAGTCGGGTCCGCCTCTATATAAACCCATAGCTGTCGGTGACACCGGTTCTAACTTTTCGGTGTCACCGAGTTCCTCAACTGTCTGCTGACAGGAAAACTCGGTGTAACCGAGAAGATGGATTCGGTGGTACCGAGATAGAAAACCAGATCAACCCTAGGCATTCGGTGAGACCGAGATTTTGGGTTGGTTCCACTGAGATGCACTTGGGAGATTTTAATGGTCAGTCCTTTGTCGATACGGAGCTCCGAGTGCTCCTCACACAGAGAGATCGAAAAGTCCTTGTTCAAATTTTGTGATGCAGCAAGAATAGAATATGAGGTAAGAAAGCATAGATAGCTAGATAGTGGTCCTAGGCATTCTTGTCCATCCAATTGGCAAAAGAAAAATCAAAAGCCAAATAGCAACAATTGGATGTCCTCGAATGGATAAATAAATATAGACCAACATGCTCACACAATAAGATGTCAAATGAAATCATGGCAAACGTGCACATACATACTAGCATCTATCAAGCATTTTGGCGATGACGGAGTCATCTATATATGAGTATATTGACTTAGGAGCCAAGTAAGAATACTTGATCATAGGTCATACTCATCGTTTAAGCACAAGTGGGGTTACCACTTTTACATAAAGCATTTAATGTTGTCACATACTATGAGATGCTTTAACTCAAGTCTTAGAGTAAAGCTCCCCCTTGATGTGACATCCCCCCATAGGAGGGACAAACTAACCTTGGGTTTTGTCGATGAAGACTTCATGTTGGTGAGGTAGTGGTGGATGCTCAAGGTTGATGAAGATCACCACGAGTTGGGAGCATCCTTGTTGTTTCCTTACTCTTCTCACCTACATGGGTTAGTCCCAACACACAAGAGACAAATACAAGGATATCTATGGACATGGAGTGCAAAGCATATGTGATGATGTCCATTGATTTGTTGATTACCTTGTCCCTTGCTTACCTTTGAGGGAATGTGTGACTCCTTGAACTATTGCATGTTGTTGATGTTGATTGCAACTAGTTCTTGCCAATAATGAATGTGAGTGAATTTCATTGGTGGAGTCACCCCTCAAGAACTTCTCTAGTTCTTCTTCTTGGGGACCCACATCAACTTGATGGGGATCCTTGGTGTTGAAGTGGCCCTTGTAGAAGTTGAGCTTGAAGTAGCCTTGGGAACCCACTCCACCAAAGCTTGGGATTCATCTTCATATGAGTCAATGTCCTCTTGAAGCTTGTTCTTGCCCTTGAGCTTGTGGTCTTGTGGTGGAAGGTCATCTTGAAAGCTTGTTCCCTTGGGGAGAGTATGTTCATACTTCTCCTTTTGAGGAACAAACTTGGGCTTGGGGTATTGACCTTCTTCCCATTCAACTCCATTTGCGTTGAAGTAGCCAATGCCATGGTTCTTCCGGTATCCTCCGTGCTTGCGTACAATTTCCTCAAATTGCTTACACTCGGCAAGACTCTTGTAGATACCTTTCTCTGTAATTCCTTTCAATAAAGCGTTTTCTTGCTCAAGTGTAACTTGGCTAAGAGAATCATCATTAGTGGAATCAATAGAACTACTAGAAGCAACATCATTAGGTTTAGCATTTTTATTGTTGCTACTAGATGAAGAACATTTCTTGCCTTTGTTACTAGTTTGTCTAGATTTAACTTGTGGCATGAATGTAGACAAGAGTAATCGTTTGGCTAGATAAGATGAAGTCTTCTTTCGGAGATCGTCATTGATAGCTTTAAGAAACTCATGCTCTTGCTCCAAGGTGAGCTTCTCGAAGCGTAGCTTCTCATGAGTCCTTACAAGCTCTCTATGATCTTCGAGAGTAGATTCATGGGCTAACTTAAGAGTGTTTAATTCTTTAGTTAGTTGTTCTATTTTCATCTTATCATCATCAAATGACTTATCTTGGCTAACATGAGAATTATCAAGTTCATTTTGACTAACATTACTAGTTTTATCAAAGTGCAAGTCATCATCACAAAGTAAGTCATCTTCATCACTATCGAAATCAAGATACTCGGGGTGTGATACCTTGGGGCCTTTAGCCATGAAGCAACTTTCACTCCCTTCATTTGGTGAATCAAATAGATCATAGGAGATGGTAGTCACTAGTGCAAGTCCGACAACACCTTGATCTTGACTATAGTCGGAGTTGGAGTGATAGCTTCTCTCGGAGTTGTTGTCGGAGTCGGAGCCGGAAACCCATTCACCAACATGAGCTTGATGTCTTCTTCTTGTGTAGCTCTTGGTGTACTTGTCCTTCTTCTTTGAGTCCCTACTTCTCCTTGAGGGTCTTCGTTCATAACGATCATCTCTACTCCTTCTCTCTCTTTGAGGTGATTCATTCCTTGAGCTTCGTCTTCTAGGTGACTCTTCTCTTCGTTTGTAGGGAGCCGTGCACTCATTGGAGTAGTGTCCGGGCTTCCCACAATTGTAGCAGTTTCGGTCACGACTTGACGAACGTTTCTCTTCATATCTTGAGTTGGAGCTTCGTTCTTTGCCTCTATTCTTGTAGAACTTGTTGAATTTCTTGACCATGAGGCTTATCTCTTCATTGGTGACAAGGTTGTCGCTTGGAGTTGCGGGAGCATCACTTGTGGCTTTGTAAGCACCGCTAGACTTGTTGTGAAGCTCTTCTTTGTCTTTGGGTGTCATCTCATGAGCAATAATCCTTCCAATGATTTCCGTAGGCTTGAGATCTTTGTAGTTGGGCATCATTTGGATCAATGTGCACACGGTGTCGTATCTCTCATCCAAAGCTCGAAGTATCTTCTTGATGATGAATTTGTCGGTCATTTCTTCGCTTCCTAAGCCGGCAATCTCATTGGTGATGAGAGCTAGCCTAGAGTACATCTATGCGACTCCTTCACCATCCTTCATCTTGAACTTGTCAAGTTGACTTTGAAGAACGTCCAACTTGGATTCTCTCACGGATTCGGTACCTTCGTGCATATCAACCAAAGTATCCCAAATCTCTTTTGCATTCTCAAGACGGCTGATTTTGTTGCATTCTTCGGGGCATAGGCAGTTGAAGAGAATGTTACATGCTTGAGCATTGTATTGCAACATCTTCAATTCATCCGCGGTCGCTTCACGATCCGGTTCCTTTCCATCACCAAAGAATTAACCTTGCAAGCCAACACGAACAACAGCCCAAACGGCGGGGTTATGACCAAGAATATGCATTTTCATTTTGTGCTTCCAACTAGCAAAATTAGTGCCATCAAAGTACGGACCTCTACGGAGATAATTTCCCTCACTAGACGCCATACTCTCCTAGGTTGTGAGACCAATGCAATGGAGACCAAAGCTCTGATACCACTTGTAGGACCGAAAGTATGTCTAGAGGGGGGGGGGTGATTAGACTACTTGACCAAATAAAAATTCTACCTTTTCGCAATTTTAAGTGTTGGCAGATTTTAGCAATGATAGCAAGTCAAGTACACCCTACACATGCATGTCTAAGAGTATAGCAGCGGAAAGTAACAACAAGCATGTATAGTAGAGGGTAGGAAGGAAGATCAAACACAATTTGTAGACACGAAGATTTTTCCCGTGGTTCCGATAGGTGGTGCTATCGTACGTCCACGTTTATGGAGTCTTCAACCCATAGAGGGTAACAGTCGCGAGAGTCCACGGAGGGCTCCACCCATAAGGGTCCACGAAGTAGCAACCTTGACTATTCCATAACGGATTCCGTCCACGAAGGACTAGCCTCACTATGGGTAGATCTTCACGAAGTAGGCGATCTCCTTGCCCATACAAACTTCTTGGTTCAACTCCACAACACGAAGTAGGAGGTTCACAAGCGACACCTAACCAATCTAGGAGGCACCACTCTCCAAAAGGTAATAGGCTCGGTAATGTCGATGAACTCCTTGCTCTTGTGCTTCAAGATGATAGACTCCTCAACACACAATCACTCTCTCACAGATTTGGCTATGGTGGAAGAGATTGATTTGGTGGAAAGAAACTTGGGGAGGCTAGAGATCAAGATTCATATGGATGGAGTGGAATAGCTTGATCTCAACACATGAGTAGGTGGCTCTCTCTCATAAAATTGGATGGGGCAAGTATGGAATAGTTCTGAGTGCTTCTCTTTCGAGTGGGTGGTGGTGAAGGGGTATATATAGGCATCCCCAAAAATCAAACCATTACACCTAAAGTGACCAACTCGGTGACACCGATGTGTGAATCTCGGTGGTACCGAAGTGATCAAAAGGCGGTAACTTTTGAATCTCGGTGAGACCGATATATAATTCTCGATGGTACCGATTAGGTGACCAACGGTCAGATTGCACAACTCGGTGACGCCGATTCTCACATCTTGGTGGTACCGATTCTTGACCATGGCTTACCAGAGAGTTGGTCCAGAAACTCGGTGGTACCGATTCACAATTCTCGGTGGTACCGATTCTTGTGAATGGCTATCCAGAGAGTTGGTCCAAAAACTCAGTGAGACCGACTGGCAAAACTCGGTGGTACCGAAGACTGAAAATGGCTAAACAAAAAGTTGGCAACCCAAATTCGGTGGCACCAAAGTGGAATAGGTTGCACCGATGTGCTAGGGTTTGGCATGGGTCTGTCTGAGTTTGGGAATCGGTGGGACCGAGTGGGAATTGTTGGTTGCACCGATTTTGGATATTTGGCTTTGGACAGACTTTTGTGGAAGAGCTTGTGGGTGTTTTTGGTGACTATCTCTTGTGCACGTGGAGCATGTTGTTCACCAACAGTACCTTAGCCCCTTTTAATAGTATTGGCTTTCCTATGGACTCAAAGTGATTTCTCACAAAGTAAAATGTAGAGTCCTCTTGCTTGATGCTTTGCCAATCCATTTTCTTGCATCTTGGGGTTTCTCCACAATCTTTTGCCATCCCTATCATTGAACTTTTCCTGAAATATGCTTAGTGGAAACATTAGTTCAATGACATATATGTTGTTATTAATTACCAAAACCACCAAGGGAGCAAATGTGCTTTCAGTGGGAGGAGGGTTTCCCCTCTGGTCCATGGCCGCCATGGCTCCCGGAGGGCAGGAGCCCCTCCGAGATTGGATCTCTCTCTGTTTCTCTTCTGTTTTCGCGACTATTTTCGGACCCCTTCACCGTTTCTTAAATATCCGAAGATTCGTAACTCCGATCGGGCTGAAATTTTGAGGGGATTTTTATTTCTAAAATATCTTTCTTGCAGCAGAAGGAGAGCCTCAACCGACTTAAGGGCTGGCCACAAGCCATCAGGGCGCCCCCCGGGCCGCACCCTGTTGGCTTGTGGGGCCCTTGGGCATCGTCTTGCGTTGATTCTGACTCCCAAAATTCACATATATTCCAAAAAAATCTCCGTAAATTTTTATCGCGTTTGGACTTCGTTTGATATGGAATTTCTACAAAACAAAAAAAAACACAAAAAAACAGGAAATGACACTAGGCACTGGGTCAATAGGTTAGTGCTCAAAAATAATATAAATTGGTAAATAATTACTCAAAAAGTATCCTAGAATGATAATATAATATCATGGAACAATAAAAAATTATAGATATGTTGGAGACGTATCAAGCATCCCCAAGCTTAATTCATGCTTGTCCTCGAGTAGGTAAATGATAAAAACAGAATTTTTGTTGTGACATGCTACCCAATATGTAATCTTTTGCATGTATGCTCATTGAGAAACGATGAATTAACAAACATTATCATGGTAATACTTATAAGCACAAGCAACAAAATCATCAATCTTTCAAAGTATACAATCCTCAAAGAATGTTTACCCCCATTCATCTTATTATATTAGCAAGGCATGGCTCCGTCTTCACCACATTAATACAAATGTCAAGCACCACGGTGCCCAAGTCAGGCAATTGGATCGTACTTTTTCAATATGTATCAACTTTTTATTCTTCATGCAATACATAAGCGTGAACCATGGACATAGCATATAGGTGGAATAGAATGTGGTGGTAGGTTTCAAAGGGGTAAAAGTGGAGAAGAAAGTCTCGCATCAACTCGGCGTATCAACGGGCTATGGAGATGCCCATCAATAGATATCAATGCGAGGAGTAGGGATTGCCATGCAACGGATGCACTAGAGCTATAAGTGTATGAAAGCTCGACTGAAGCTAAGTGGGTGTGCATCCAACTTGCTTGCTCATGAATACCTCGGGCATTTGAGGACGCCCATCATCGGAATATACAAGCCAAGTTCTATAATGAAAAATTCCCACTAGCATATGAAAATGACATAACATGAGACTCTCTATATGAGGAACAAGGTGCCACTTTAAGGCACAAGTGTGGTAAAGGATAGTAGCAAAGTCCCTTCTCTCTTTTTCTCTCATTTTTTTGTTTTTTTCATGGTGGGCTTTTTGTTTTTTCGCCTCCCCCCATTTTTTTTATGGTGGGCTCATTTGGCCTCCCTCATTTTTATTTCCTCATTGGGACAATGCTCTAATAATGATGATCATCACACTTTTATTTACTTCCAACTCGATATGAAAAACTGATAAGATGATATGACTCTATATGAATGCCTCTGGCAGTGTACCAGAATGTGCAATGATCTAGCGTAGCAAAAGATATCAAAAAATGGACAAGCCATGTAAATATCATGCTAGCTATCTTACGATCATGCAAAGCAATATGACAACGAAAATGCAAGTCATATGAAGTGACGGTGGAAGTTGCATGGCAATATATCTCGGAATGGCTATGGAAATGTCATGATAGGTAGGTATGGTGGTTGTTTTGAGGAAGACATAATGAGGCTTATGTGCAACAGAGTGTATCATGTCGACGGGTTTGGATGTATCGGCGAAAGTTGCACCGAGCCCCAAGGTGAGAATGGGCAATGCACAGTACCGAAGAGGCTAGCAAAATATGAGGAGGTGAGATTGCGGATGTCCATGATTTCACATCAGTCATAAAGAACTCATATACTTATTGCAAAGTTTTATTAGTTTTATCACAAATCAAAGTACTACTGGCATGCCCCGAGGGAGGAGGTTGGGAGGAGTTAACCATCGCGCGCCTCCAACCTGAAACAACACTAGGATTTTAACGAGGAATAGAAATGCTCACACATCCTCACCATGCCTTTTTAATTTTTAGACAAACAAGAAATTAACACCTCTTAATACTGACACTTCTACTAATAAACAATGATGCACTCACACCCTTTCACATTACCACATCAATATCATTAACCCACGATTTCTCTTTAATGTGCTACATGAAGGTTTTGATTATCACTCCTTGAATACCTATTATTTTTGGACTAGTCTTATAACCCATGCAAATTACCGTCACTGTTTATTAACTCTCAAACAAATATAAGTGAAGAACAAGAGTTTAATTCTTTCTACAAAAGACCTAGACATGCTCTAATAAATATAAGTGAAGCAAAAAAGCATTCTACAAATATCGGTTTTCTATATGTAGAGAAACAGGCATCCAACTTCAAATGATATAAGTGAAGCACATGAAGCATTCTATAAAGCCATACTCAAAATATATAAGTGAAGTGCAAAGAGCATTCTATAAATCAACCATGGACTTTACCAAACCAGCATGGTGCATTGCCAAAAGGAAAATAAAAGGCACACGACGCTCCAAGAATTTATGCATATCATGTGAACAAAACAAAAACCGAGACATATCAATAATTGTTGAAGAAGAAAGATGGGATGCCTTCCGGGGCATCCCCAAGCTTAGACGCTTGAGTCTCCTTGAATATTTACTTGGGGTGCCTTGGGCATCCCCAAGCTTGAACTTTGTTCTCTCCTTATTCTTCTCATATCAATACCTTCTCGATCTTCGAACACTTCATCCACACAAAAACTTAACAGAACTCTCATTAGAAAGGTTAGTACATATAACACCAAATCTCATCATGTCTTGCCATCACATTATTGTATAATTATAATCTAAACTTACCCATTGTATGCTATCACAATTCTATGTCTCCCAAGTAAATGGGGCTCAACAAGAATTCAAACATAAGCACACAAAGCAACTATAACAACAATCTGTGAAAAACAGGACAGTCTGTAAAGATGCAGATGGAACATATATTTCTATAACTCAAAAAATTCTAAACAATTTTATTGTATTGGAAACATAGAGAGGTGAAGATTTGGTTCCTCTCTCATAATAATTGCAAGTAGGAGCAGCAAGCACATGCATATTATATTTATCAAAATCATCATGTGTGATAGTAAGACGCAACCCATCAATATAATCCTTAATAAGTGCAAACTTCTCCGATATAGTGTAGTTGGGAGAATTGTAAAAGATAATAGGACTATCGTGTGTGGGTGCAATAGCAACAATTTCATGCTTAACATAAGGAACTATAGCAAGTTCATCTCCATAAGCATAATTCATATTGGCATCATGGCCACAAGCATAGCAAGCATCAAGTTCATCAAAAAGGGATATTTCAAATGAATCCAAGGGATCATAGCAATCATCATAGCATTCATCCTTCGGTATGTGCGAAGGGAAATTAAACAATGTATGAGTTGAAGAGTTACTCTCATTAGAAGGTGGGCACGGGTAGCTAATCCGCTCTTCCTCCTTTTGTTCTTCACTGTCCTCCTCATCTTTTTCATCTAATGAGCTCACAGTTTCAGCAATTTCTTCTTCCATAGATTCCTGCAAAATATTAGTCTCTTCCAAGGCAGTGGACATTCTCTCAATAAACCCATTAATATCAGCATTGTATAAATAATTCTCATAGCAATATTTAAGTATGGCAAAAAATTCAGATTTGTAAGGAATATCATCATACTTTTCAATCAAAGAAGCAATTTCATATGCACCGTTAAAAGCAACAAATTCTTCTATTTGTTCCACATCATCGTAATCATATATACCATTATCATAAGAAGCCAAGGTTTTATTATCATTATATTCACATTGAAAGGGAAGGTGTAGACCCTTACTCATAGAGCAACAAGTATAATCACTTCTCACGCATAAATCCCAAGCATACCAACGCAACATTTTAATTTGATCCCATAACTGTTTCCTTTTTTGAGACAAGCGATAATCCCTAAAGTACTCACGTTGATCCAAGGTGTCTCCCATTATCAAGTTGAATGAGAATTTCTCAGGATTATCAAAGTAGTAATTAATGTGTTTCACATAGCCAGCATCAAGGGTTTTAGGAGGTTCCTCATCTCCATGAGTAGCAAGTACAACTATTTTTTTGGTGTTTCGTGTTCCATATCCATAACTAAAGATATAAAACAACTTATAGCAGAAAATAAAATTACTTAGTGATAAAGCAAACAAGCACACACGAGAATATCAACCGCTACGCTATTGCTCCCCGGCAACGGCGCCAGAAAAAGGTCTTGATAACCCACAATTGTAGGGGATCGTTTGTAGCCTTTTTCGATAAGTAAGAGTGTTGAACCCAACGAGGAGCTAAAGGTAGGATTAATATTCTCTCAAGTTCTATCGTCCACCAATACAACTCTATGCACACTAACGCTCACTTTAACTAGAACAAGTATGAAACTACTTTGCGGGAAAGAAACTAGAAGTACTTAGTAGGTGTAGAGATAGTTTTGCAAGGTAATAAAGAGCAAGTAAATAAAAGTTAGGGGCTGTTTAGATAAAGATTAATAAGTAAGTTGTTTAGTAGAAAGCTTTTTGTTTAATGCAAGAGAAATATTGTCCATAGGCAATTGAATATAACATGATAGATACTTATCATATGCAATGAGGGAGAGGCATACGCTAACACACTTTCCGTACTTGGATCATATGCACTTATGATTGGACCTCTAGCAAGCATCCGCAACTACTATAAATTATTAAGGTAAACCCTACCATAGCATTAAACATCAAGTCCCCTTTACTCCCATACACAAACAATCCCCTTACTCGGGTTTGTGTTTCAGTCACTCACCAACCCACTATAAGCGAATCATGAACATATTGCAAACCCTCCAGCGTGATTCCCTCATGTGTGCGCCTCACGGAGGGCACCTTAGGACAGCACCATATCAACATACAATTGATATCAATAACATCATACCAACCCATAGGACAAAAGAAATGTACTCAAACATAATAGGATAGCCACACATCATTGGATAATAATATATAGCATTAAGCACCATGTTTAAGTAGAGATTACAGCGGGGAAGAGAGGTTTTACACCGCCGCATAGAGGGAGAGAGAGTTGGTGGTGACGGCGGCGAAGTTGTTGGTGTAGATCGCCGTCACGATGGATGCCCCGGCGGCGCTCCGGCGCCACCGGGAGAGAGGGGGAGAGAGCCCCCTCCTTCTTCTTCTTCCTTGGCCTCCTCCCTAGGTGGCAGGAGGGTTTCCCCTCTGGTCCATGACCGCCATGGCTCCCGGAGGGCAGGAGCCCCTCGAGATTTGATCTCTCTCTGTTTCTCTTCTGTTTTCGCGACTGTTTTCGGACCCCTTCACCGTTTCTTAAATATCCGGAGATCCGTAACTCCAATCGGGCTGAAATTTTGAGGGGATTTTTATCGCGAAAATATCTTTCTTGCGGCGGAAGGAGAGTCTCAACCGACTTAAGGGCTGGCCACAAGCCATCAGGGCACCCCTCAGGCCGCGCCCTGTTGGCTTGTGGGGCCCTTGGGGCTCGTCTTGCGTTGAATCCGACTCCCAAAATTCACATATATTCCAAAAAAAATCTCCGTAAATTTTTATCGCGTTTGGTCTTCGTTTGATATGGAATTTCTGCGAAACAAAAAACACACAAAAAATAGGAACTTGCACTGGGCACTGGGTCAATAGGTTAGTGCTCAAAAATAATATAAATTGGTAAATAATTACTCAAAAAGTATCCTAGAATGATAATATAATAGCATGGAACAATGAAAAAATATAGATACGTTGGAGACGTATCAGTGCCCCCTGAGCTCGTGGGCCCCTCACAACTCCGTCTGACCTAATTCCACTTCCAGCAAGGCGTGTCAATGACCAAGTAGACAATGAAGCTGGTTAGGCAAACCTGTACATCACACTTCTGTTTCCTTTGCCACACGATATATGTTGTCGGGCTCAAGGCGAGTCTGCCATCCTTGTGCTAGCCCGACCTCTTTCTCATTACAGTGATGCCAACCACAAACCCTATTATCTCATAACCCTTGTCGCATGGCCATGCTTATCTTGGTCGGATCACATGAGGGGTCCAGAGTATATCTCTCTGGATTGGAGTGGCAAATCCCATCTTGCTCGACCATGCCTCGCAGCATGGGTATGGACAAGCCTGAAACCTACCTTTATAACTACCCAATTACGGAGCAGAGTTTGGTCGACCCAAAGCAGGTCTGTCACCATCCCGAGTACATGCACCAGCTCAGGTCTTAGGACATAGAACATATGTTGTACTAGAGACTCACATATGACATATCGCTGCGTCTCATAGTTGGGTCTGTCCGACTCGAACCTTATCTCGACTCGGATCCGACCAGATCCTTCCGAGTCCATATTATCCGGTTAGCATCCAATGCTCCATGGCCAGTGAGACCAAGCCATCCACCATGTCATATGCTAGTCTAGTCAGCTGCGCGTCCACGCAACCCTTTCGACCAGGGACCTTTTAGGGCATTCATCACACAATGCATAGTCCCACAAACAAATCACGTACTTGCTGATACACATCATTGATAACGTCCAAGGACTATCTTTATTCATAAACACATAGGAAATATCATCATACATGATTGCCTCTAGGGCATATCTCCAACAGTCTCCCACTTGCACTAGAGTCAATCAAATAGACATCGAATGCCCATGGCTCTAACGTGCCCCTCAGGCTTGGGTTATAGAAGCGGCTTAGTCAACGGATCTGCAACATTTGCATCCCTATGAATCTTTCATAAATTAGTATCAACATTCTTTGCAAGCTTTCGTATCAAGTGATATTTTCAGTCTATGTGCCGGGTCTTGTGGTGTTGTCTCGGCTCCTTGGCTTGTGCGATGGCACCTGAATTATCACAATAAAGGTACAACAGTTTTGCCTAGCCCGGTAACACAACAATATCTTCCAGGAACTTCTGAATCCAAACACCTCCCTTTGCGGCTTCACAAGCCGCAATGTATTCAGTCTCTGTTGTGGAGTCGGCCACCGTATCTTGCTTGGAACTCGTCCAGCTCACTGTTCCTCCATTCATGACATACACGAATCTAGTTTGCGATCGACAATCATCCCTGTCGGTTTGGAAACTAGCATTTGCGTAACCCTTTACGCAGAGCTCCTCTTCACCTCCATAAACTAGGAACATCTCTTTAGTCATTTTCAGGTACTTCAAGATAGTTTTTACCACTACCAAGTGACTCTCACCTAGGTCGCCCTGGTATCGGCTTGTTAAACTTATTGCATAGGCAACATCAGGCCGAGTACATAGCATAGCATACATGATGAATCCTATTGCTGAAGCATACGAAATCCTACTCATCCGGTTTCGCTCATCAGAAGTCGTAGGACTCTGAGTCTTGCTTAGCCTTATACCATGTGAGACGGGAAAGAACCCTTTCTTGGCCTCACTCATGTTGAACAACTTGAACACTTTATATATGCACGTGCTTTGGCTTAAGCCGAGTAGCCTCCTCGATCTATCTCTATAGATCTTGATGCCTAAAATGTACACTGCTTCTCCAAGGTCTTTCATCAAAAACTTGCCATTCAATGATTCCTTGACTGAGTTTAGCATCGAAACATCATTTTCGATCAGCTTTATGTCATCCACATACAGGATCAAAAATACTACCAAGCTCCCACTAGACTTCTTGTATAAACAATAGTCCTCTTCGTTTTTGATGAAACCAAGGTCTATGATGACTTCATCAAAACGAATATTCCAACTCTGAGCTGCTTGCCTCAATCCATAAATGGATCTCTTAAGCTTGCATATTTTATTAGCGTTATTTGGATCGACAAAACCTTCAGGCTGTATCATGTATACATCCTCTTCTAAATTTCCATGAAGGAAAGCCGTTTTGACATCCATCTGCCATATCTCATAATCAAAATATGCAGCTATAGCTAGTATGATCCTAACCAACTTAAGCATCGCTACCGGCGAGTAGGACTCGTCGTAGTCAATTCCTTGAACTCGTCCATAATCTTTAGCGACAAGCCGAGCTTTGTGGATCTGAACATTTCCATCCACATCGATTTTCCTCTTAAAGATCCATTTGCAACCAATGGCAATTACGCCAGGCGGCGGATCAACCAAGTCACAGACTTGATTGTCATCCATGGACTTTAACTCGGATCTCATGGCCTCCACCCATGCCTCGGAATCTGGGCTCACCATCGCTTCCACATACGTGGCCAGCTCGTCGCTTTCTAGCAACAACACATTGTACACTCTACGGAATCTTTCCGACCTCCATGGTTTTGGTGCCGACTCCACTATGGGTTCCCTGACTGACTCCGGTATGATGTTATCACCAGCCGAGTCGTCCCCAAGTGGCTCTCGAATTTCTTCGAGTCAAACCGTTCTCCCACTGGCCTCCGACTGAGAAACTCTTTCTCTAGGAAAACCCTGTTCCGAGCAAAAAACACTTTGTTCTCTTCTAGGTTGTAGAAGTTGTATCCAAAGGTTTCCCTTGGATATCCCACGAATATGCATTTATCCGACTTGGGTGTAAGCTTGTCCGACATGAGTCACTTGACAAATGCTTCACAGCCCCAAATCTTTAGAGAAGACAAACTAGGACTCTTCCGAGTCCACATCTCATGTGGTGTCTTGTCTACGGATTTTGATGATACCCTGTTAAGTGTGAAAGCTGCAGTTTCTAGAGAGTATCCCAGAATGACAAGGGTAAATCCGATTTGCTCATCATCGATCGGACCATGTCCAGTAAGGTTTGATTTCTCCGTTCTGACATGACGTTTCTCTACGGCGTACCCGGAGGCGTGAGCTGAGGTACTATATGTAAGAGCACATTTATCCATGTGTGGTTTTGGTAATTGATGACAATCCCTATGGACTAATGGTTGCCCTGAGTTATATTCGAAGGATTTGTCCGTAGGTACTTCTTGAAGTCCATCTGTTGGTTTCAAGGAGTTTATATGGTGACCAATGTGGTATTCAAGGTTTTATCCAAAGATTGGTCATGTGAGAGTTGATCTCATTGCAATCATGTTTTGAAGAAGAAGATTGTGTGAACATTCATGTTTACCTTCAAGACATCATCTTTGTGAAGAGAGAAGAGAAGACATAAGGTTGACCAAGATTAAGGCAAAGAATGATTCAAGTTGATCAACACACAAAGCGTAGAAGATGTACCAAGTGGGATCAAATGATCCCATGGTATGGTAAGCATTGTCCATTACGCTTTGTGTACTAACCCATGGTCTACGTGAGAGTTCGTTGTGGGGTTAGGTATATTTCCATGGGCTTGCGTCAAGAGGAAGATCTCATACAACCCATGGAGGATGACATCAAGTGGTGATCGTCATCAAGGTTGTGGTGTGCAAGTTCAAGTGAAGCATCACAGAGCGATCATGCTTGAAGCTTTCCGTCCATTATGGTGACAATGGACTTGTGAAGATGTGCCGAAGAGTGGCTCACCCATAGTGGAGTATGGGGGATCAATCTACTAGTCTTCATCGAGCCGGCGCAATCAAGAAAGGTGGTCCATCTTGAGAAGGACAAGATCGTCATCATCTAGCTCAAGTGGACTATGCGTAAGGCAAAGGTTTGACCTTGATAGGGTTTTCTATTTTACCGGTCTCATGGTGGTAGTTGGGAGACCGGGTTATTGGATCGATAGCCGTACTATCAAGGGGGGCTCTCAAGTGAGTAGCTTGATCGTATCGTTCGTTGAGAGCTCAAACCATTGCATTCTTGGCATCATCATCTTTCTTGGTTCTTGGTTGGCTATTCTCTATGTGGGTTCTTGAGCTTATGGTCAGCTTCATGACAAGCTCAAGTTCATCAAAAACGGAGTCCATATGCATCTTCTATGATGTTTTCGATGTTGGAGTTTTTGCCGGTTCTTCATTCATAGAGGTTTCACATCTCTATATCATTGGCATTTTCATACTGCCTCTTCTTAAGATCTGGTTTTACTGGTGGATAGCTCTTGTCGTCCTGAATCCAACAAGCTTGAGTTTGCTCAATTCGGAGCTCATATGCGAAGGTTATGGCAGTTCTGGTTTTACTGTATCCATCTGGTTGCTTGGGTTCTTTGTTTCTCTCCCGCGGTAGTACCGCTCTGGCCAGCACGGTAGTACCGCTTATAGTCGGTACTACTGCCCTGGCCAGCGGTAGTGGGGGGATGTGGGGTGGCTCGAGGATCTCGCGCGAGGCACCAGACAGCTCCAGACACTTGTCTGGTGTCCCGTGCCAGCCCTCCAGCCGCTGTGGTAGTAGTGGCGGTAGTACCAAGCGGTACTACCGCCGCCCCTTCTGCTGCTCAGTTCTGCTGGTGGGCGGTAGTACCGCTCCCAGGGGCGGTACTACCGCTTGTGTGCGGGCTGTGGGGGTAACGGTTGGATTTCCCCCCACCTATTTAAGGGGGTCTTCTTCCCCAATGCATCTTATCTCTTGAGCTCGAGTTTGCCCCCCATTGTTGACCTTCTTCGAGCTTGCTATCTCTCAATCCCTCCAATGATTCTCGCTAGTTCTTGAGGAAAAAGGGAGAGGAGATCTAGATCCACATTTCCACCAATCACTTTCTCCTCTATGTGAGGGGAACCCCTTGGATCTAGATCTTGGAGTTGTTCGTGTTCTTCTTTGTTCTTCCTCTCATTTTCCTCCATAGCATTAGTTGTTGTGGTGGGATTTGGGAGAGATGGACTTGGGCACTCCGTGTGCCCTTGCCATTGCATTTGGTGCATAGGTTTGAGTTCTCCACGGTGATACGTGGAAGTGAGAAGTTGAGAAGCTTATTACTCTTGGGTGTTTGAGCACCCTAGAGCTTGTTCCTCTTGGGTGCTTTGGCGCCCTAGACGGTTGGTGGTGGCTCAGAGCTCAATCATTGTGGTGTAAAGCTCCGGGCAAGCGTCGGGGGTCTCCAATTAGGTTGTGGAGATTGCCCCGAGCAATTTGTACGGGTACCGGTGACCGCCCCCAAGGGTTGCCATTTGTACGGGTTCGGTGACCGCCCTCAAGGGTCCCTTAGTGGAATCATGGCATCTTGCATTGTGCGAGGGCGTGAGGAGATTACGGTGGCCTTAGTGGCATCTTGGGGAGCATTGTACCTCCACACCGCTCCGAACGGAGATTAGCATCCGCAAGGGTGTGAACTTCGGGATACATCGTCGTCTCCGCGTGCCTCGGTTATCTCTTACCCGAGCCCTTTACTTATGCACTTTACTTTGTGATAGCCATATTGTTTCATGCTTTATATCTTGCTATCACTTAGTTGTTTATCTTGTGTAGCATAAGTTGTTGGTGCACATAGGTGAGCCTAGTTGTTTTTGGTTTTGTGCTTGACTATTAAACGTTAGTTTTATTCCGCATTTGTTCAAGCCTAAACCGTAATTATTTTAAAGCGCCTATTCACCCCCCCTCTAGGCAACATCCACGTCCTTTCACTATACCTCGGCTTTTCAGATGATCGTCAAACTCCTGGCTCATGTACTCACCTCCACGATCTGATCGCAGAAGCTTTATCGTCTTGCCGAGCTGATTTTCAACCTCGTTCTATCACTCTTTGAAGTTTTCAAAAGTTTCTGACTTGTGCCTCATCAAATAGATATATCCATATCTACTCAAGTCATTGGTAAAAGTCACAGACTACTGATAGCCACCTCTGGCCGTTGTGCTCATTGGACCACTCACATCACTATGTATAAGCTCCAATAGCTCGGACGCCCTTTCGCAACTCTTTGCAAAAGGAGACTTAGTCATCTTGCCGAGCAAGCATGATTCGCATGTCTCGAACGACCCGAAGTTGGACGAAGTTAGGAGTCTATCATCATGGAGCTTCTTCATGCGTTTCAGACTAATGTGTCCAAGCCAGCAATGCCAGAAGTATGTTGGATTTATCTCATTAGGCTTATGCCTCTTGACATTCACGTTATAGACTGGTTCTATTTCCAGATTCAAACTAAATAGCCCATCTACAATCGGTGTATAGCCGTGGAACATTCCGTTCAAATAAAATGAACAACCATTGTCCTTTAAATTGAATTTATAACCTTGACTCATCAAGCATGAGGCAGAAATAATATTCCGACTAAGTGCAAAATGTAATAACAATTATTCAATTCCAAAATGAATCTAGAAGGAAGCTGGAGCTGCATCGTCTCGACCTCCAATGCAGCATCTCTTGCTTTGTTGCCGACCCTAATGTCAATCTCTCCTTGTGTCACATGCCTAGTTCTTACCAGCCCCTGCATCGAGTTGCAAATATGAACAAATGATCCGGTATCAAATACCCAAGAGCTACTAGGTATGCCAGCAAGGTAAATGTGTATAACATACGTAACAAGTGTACCTTTGCTTGAGTTTGTACTTCCAGCCTTCTTGCCGTGTTCGGCAAGCCACTTGCTACAATTCCTCTTCCAGTGACCAGGTTCCTTGCAATGATAGCATATGGTCTTCGAGTCCGGTCCCGGCTTTGGCTCCGTGGCGGAGACAACCTTCTCCGTGCCCTTTGCCTTTGCCTTTTTCTTGGACCAACTCTTCTTGAACTTAGCCGATTTCTGCACCATCAACACTTGATGTGTGCCTTTCTTAATATCCTGCTCTGCGACTGGGAGGATCCCATGCAATTCAGCAAGCTTCTTATCCATGTTGTGTATATGTGTTGGAAATATGCCCTAGAGGCAATAAAAAATTGGTTATTATCATATTTCCTTGTTCATGATAACCGTTTATTATCCATGCTATAATTGTATTGATTGGAAACTCATATACATGTGTGGATACATAGACAACACCGTGTCCCTAGTGAGCCTCTACTACACTAGCTCGTTTATCAAAGATGGTTAAGGTTTCCTAACCATGGACATGAGTTGTCATTTGATAACGGGATCACATCATTAGGAGAATGATGGGCTGGACAAGACCCAACCATAAGCATAGTATGTGATCGTATCATTTAGTTTATTGCTATTGCTTTCTACATGTCAAGTATCTATTCCTAAGACCATGAGATCATGCAACTCCCTGACACCGGAGGAATGCCTTGTGTGTGTCAAACATCACAATGTAACTGGGTGATCATAAAGATTCTCTATAGGTATCTCCGAGGGTGTCTGGGTTGGCATGGACCGAGACTGGGATTTGTCACTCCGTATGACGGAGAGGTATCTCTGGGCCCTCTCGGTAATACAACACCACAACAAGCTTGCAAGCAATGTGACTAAGGAGTTAGTCGTGGGATCTTGTATTATGGAACGAGTAAAGAGACTTGTCGGTAACGAGATTGAACTAGGTATGGAGATACCAACGATCGAATCTCGGGCAAGTAACATACCGCTAGACAAAGGGAACTGCATAGGGGGTTGATTGAATCCTTGGCATCGTGGTTCGACCGATGAAGATCTTCGTGGAATATGTAGGAACCAATATGGGCATCGAGGTCCCGCTATTGATTATTCACAGGAGAGGTGTCTCGGTCATGTCTACATGATTCTCGAACCCGTAGGGTCCGCACGCTTAATGTTCGGTGACGCTGGAGTAGTATTGGGATATGTATGTTGGTGACCGAATGTTGTTCGGAGTCCCGGATGAGATCCCGGACGTCACGAGGAGCTCCGGAATGGTCCGAAGGTAAAGATTTATATATGGGAAATCTTATTTTGGCTACCAGAAAAGTTTCGGGTTTTACCGGTATTGTACCGGGAAGCTTGCGAAAGGTTCCAGAAGGTTTCAGAGGGTTCCGTAGGAGTCCGGAAGGGTCCATTCATCCCCTAGGACATGCATGGGCTGTAAGGTGCGTCCAACCCTTGTTGGGCCAGCCCCCAAGGGCCCATGCGGCTAGGGGGTAGGAAACCCTAAAGGGAAGGCACCTAGGAGGTGCCTTGGGGAGGGAGGACTCCTCCCTCCTGGCCGCCGCCCCCTCCCTTGGAGGAGGGGTTAGGGCTGCGCCCCCCTCCTGCCCCTAGCCTCCTATAAATAGTGGAGGAGAGGGGAGGGCTGGACACAACAAGTCCTCTCCCTTGAGGCAGCCCTCTCCCTCCCGTTTCCCCCGTTCTTCCTCGTTCGTAGTTCCGGAGGCGCTTGGCGAAGCCCTGCTGGCACTGCTCCACCACCATCTCCACCATGCCGGCATACTGGTTAAGATCCCATCTACTTCTCCGCCCTCTTTTGCTGGATCAAGAAGGAGGAGACATCATCAAGCCGCACGTGTGCTGAACGCGGAGGTGCCGTCCGTTCGGCGCTGGATTGGATTCGATTGCGATTGGATCGTGAAGAGTACGACTACCTCAACCGCATTATATACGCTTCCACTTAGCGATCTACAAGGGTATGCAGATGCACCCCCTCTCATAGCTATACATCTCCATATATAGATCTACAAGGGTATGCAGATGCACCCCGTCTCATAGCGAAGGTAGAAATCAAGAAGGAGCATCAAGTGTTGATAGTAAGACCACTAGTTTCAAGAAAGGCAAGGGCAAGAAGGGAAACTACAAGAATGGCAAAACAGTTGCCGCTCCACTGAAGAAACCCAAGGTTGAACCCAAACCTGAGACTAAGTGCTTCTATTGCAAGGGGAATGGTCACTGATAGCGGAACTACCCCAAATACTTGGTAGATAAGAAGGATGGCAATGTCAACAAAAGTATATTTTATACGTGTTATTGATGTGTACCTGATACGTCTCCAACGTATCTATAATTTTTGCTTGTTCCATGCTGTTAAATTATCATTCTTGGATGTTTTACAATCATTTTATAACAACTTTATATCATTTTTTGGGACTGACCTATTGAGAGAGTGCCAAAGTGCCACTTGCTGTTTTTGCTTGTTTTTTACTTCACAGAATATCAATACCAAACAGAGTTCAATCACGACGAAACTTTTTGGAGATTTTTTCTGGACCAGAAGACACCCAGTGGGACAAAGAAGTGCCGGAGAGGTGGGCCGTGGAGACCACAACCCACTAGGGCGCGCCAAGGGGCCCCCGACGCACCCTGATGGGTTGTGCCCTCCTCGGGGACCCTCTCCACCGCCTCTGATGCCTATAAATTTCCAAATATTCCAAAAACTCTTGGAGAGTCGATGAAACACAATTCCAGCCGCCGCAAGTTCCAGAACCTCGAGATCCAATCTAAACACCATCACGGTGGGGTTCATCTTCTTCATAGGTGCCTCTCCGATGATGCGTGAGTAGTCCACCATAGACCTACGGGTCCGTAGGCAGTAGCTAGATGGCTTCCTCTCTCTCTCTCTCTTATGATTCTCAATACAATGGTCTCTTGGAGATCTATTTGATGTAAACTTTTGCGGTGTGTTTGTTGGGATCCGATGAATTTTGAGTTCATGATCAGTTTCTATCCATGAATATTATTTGAGTCTTCTTTGATCTCTTATATGCATGATTACTTATAGCCTCGTATTTCTTCTTCGAATCTATGGTTTAGTTAGGCCGATTAGATCGATTTTTCTTGCCATGGGAAGAGGTGCTTTGTGATGGGCTCGATCTTGCGATGTTCTTTCCCAGTGACAGAAGGGGCAGCAAGACATGCATGTATCGTTGCCATTAAGGATAACAAGATGGGGTCTATTCCTACATGAATAGATCTTGTCTACATCATGTCATCGTTCTTATTGCATTAATCTATTTTTCCATGAACTTAATACACTAGATGCATGCTGGATAGCGGTCGATGTGTGGAGTAATAGTAGTAGATGCAGGCAGGAGTCGGTCTACTTATCTTGGACGTGATGCCTATATAATGATCATCGCCTTGGATATCGTCATGACTATTCGATTTTCTATCAATTGCCCAACAGTAATTTGTTCACCCACCATGCGCTATACTCATGGGAGAAGCCACTAGTGAATCCTACGCCCCCGGGTCTACTTTTCCAACATATTGCTTTCTGATCTATATTTTTGCTTCCTTGTTTTCAGATCTACAAAACCAAGAACCCAAAAACATATTGCTGCATATTTTATTTGCTCTTTTTATTTTGTGTTCTTGAGAGATCTATCTCTCCTATCTATCACTACCTAATCTATCTTTTTACCGTAGAGAGATTGACAACCTCTCTTTCGCATCGGGTTGCAAGTATTTGTTGCTTGTGTGTAGGTGCTGCTTATTGGGTGGTGGTGATCCTCCTATTGGTTCGATAACCTTGGTTTCAGAACTGAGGGAAATACTTACCGTCGCTGTGCTGCATCATCCCTTCCTCTTTGGGGAAATACCGACACAGTCTCAAGCCACGTCAATGGAATTTCTGGCACCGTTGCCGGGGAGGAAGCAGTCTCTTCTACGTGCCTATCGTAGGTGCCAAGGGGACTCCATCATCATCTACCAAGTTCCTAATCACACATCTTATCTCCTCGTAATTACATTATTTGCCATTTGCCTCTCGTTTTCCTCTCCCCCACTTCACCAATTTGCCGTTTTATTCGCCCTCTTTTTCGTTTGCCTTTTTCTTGCCGGATCTCTTCCTTGCTTGCAATCTTGTTTGCGTAGTCACGATGACTCAAGAGAACACCAAGTTGTGTGATTTTTCCAATACCAATAACAATGATTTTATTAGTACTCCGATTGCTCCTCCCGCCACTAGTGTGGAGTCTTGTGATATTAATGCTGCTTTGTTGAATCTTGTCATGAAAGATCAATTTGCCGGTACTCCTAATGAGGATGCCGCGTCCCATCTAAACACGTTCGTAGAATTACGTGATATGCAAAATAAAAAAGATGTGGACAATGATATTGTGAAGTTGAAGTTGTTTCCTTTTTTCCTTGCGGGATCGTGCAAAAAGTTGGTTTTCTTCTTTGCCTCGCAATAGTATCGATTCTTGGAATAAGTGCAAGGATGCTTTTATCACTAAGTATTTTCCGCACGCAAAAATTATTTCCCTTAGGACACAAATCATGAATTTTAAGCAATTTGAGCATGAACATGTTGCACAATCTTGGGAAAGAATGAAGTTGATGCTAAGAAATTGTCCTACTCATGGTTTAAATCTTTGGATGATCATACAATTTTTTTATGCGGGATTGAATTTTGTCTCTAGAAATCTTTTAGATTCCGCCGCGGGTGGTACTTTTATGGAGATTACTTTGGGTGAAGCTACTGAATTGCTAGATAATATCATGGCAAATTATTCACAATGGCATACCGCAAGAGCACCTACTAGTAAAAAAGTTAATTCGGTTGAAGAAATTAGTACTTTGAGTGATAAGGTTGATGCTTTGATGAAATTGGTTGCTAGTAAAAATGCTCCTATTGATCTTAATGATGTGCCTTTGTCTACCTTGATTGAGCAACATAGTGATTCCGTAGATGTGAACTTTGTCTCGCGAAACAATTTCAATAACAATGCTTATAGAGGTAATTTTAATCCTAGGCCTTTTCCTGGAAATTTCTCTAATAATTATGGTAATTCCTATGGTAATTCTTCTTACAATAATAATAGGAACACCTCTGATCTTGAGATTAATATTAAAGAATTTATCAATGCGCAAAAGGCTTTTAATACTACGATAGAAGAAAAGTTGAATAAGATTGATGATATGTCTAGAAGCATTGATAGAATTTCTCATGATGTTGAAAATCTCAAGTTGAAAGCTTTTGTGCCTAAGATTGAAGAATCAATTAAAGCTTTATATGTCTCTATGGATGAAAGTAAGAAAAGAACCGCTATGCTTAGAGCTAAAACAGAAATCTTAGAAAAACCGTTTTCTAGTGATTGCCTTCATAAAAAAGATGAAGATCTTACAGTGATTGGTGTTTCTTCTATTGATTCCTTGTTTAGTAATATTAAGATTGATGATAAATGGACGGAAGTAGAGTCAACTTTAGCTAGAAGGTGTCCCAATAATTTGGAGGGTGAAAATCTTGATGAAATTTTTGATAAAAGTGGGTTTGAAGAGGTCAAAACTTTAACTAGTGATGTGCCCACTATTTTGGATTGCAAAGACTTTAATTATGATAGTTGCTCTTTGATTGAATGCATTTCTTTGCTGCAATCCATGTTGAATTCACCCCATGCTTATGAGCAAAATAAAGCTTTTACTAAACATATCGTTGATGCCATGATGAAATCTTTTGAAGAAAAGTTAGAGTTGGAGATTTCTATTCCTAGAAAATTGCATGATGAGTGGGAACCTACCATTAAGGTCAAGATTAAAAATTATGAGTGCTTTGCTTTATGTGATTTGGGTGCTAGTGTTTCCATGATTCCGAAATCTCTATGTGATGTGCTTGGTCTTACCAATATTGAAGAATGTTCGCTTAATTTACACTTGGCGGATTCTACTATTAAAAACCCTTTGGGAAGAAATAATGATGTTCTTATTCTTGCAAATAGGAACTATGTTCCTATAGATTTTATTGTGCTTGATATTGATTGCAATCCGTCTTGTCCCATTATACTTGATAGACCGTTTTTACGCACTATAGGTGCCGTGATTGATATGAAAGAAGGAAATATTCGTTTTCAATTTCCCTTGAGAAAGGGCATGGAACACTTCCATAGGAAAAGAATTAAGCCACCATATAAATCAATCATGAGGGCATCCTATGGATCCAAAACCAAAGATGACAATACTTGAATCTATGCGTTATGCCTAGCTAGGGGCGTAAAACGATAGCGCTTGTTGGGAGGCAACCCAATGAATAAATAAATTTTTGCTTTTTCCTTTCTGTTTTTGAGTGTTGACACAATTATGCCTCTGTTATGATTGTGTTTTTATGGTTTATTTAGTGTTTGTGCCAAGTAAAGCCTTTAGGATGATTCATAGGATGAGTAGAAGTGATGCTGAATCTGAAACAGAAACTTTGCGTCCAGTATATGAATTTTCATTTTTTTCTGGAACGTGATCTTGAGCTGAAATTTTAAAAAAGTGTTTCCATACGAATTCCTTACGTTGTCCTATTGTTTCAGAATTTTTAGAGTTACAGAAGTATGGTTAGAGTACAGATTACTACAGACTGTTCTGTTTATGACAGATTCTGTTTTCGTTGCATTGTGTGCTTGTTTTGATGAATCTATGGGTTATATTGAAGGGTATGCGCCACGGTAAAGTTAAAATACAGTAGGAATAATGCAATAATAAAATATGAATGGGTTTGCAACAGTACCTAAAGTAGTGATTTGCTTTATTATACTAACGGATCTCACGAAAATTTTGTTGAGTTTTGTGTGATTGAAGTTTTCATGTTTTGGGTGAGATCACGATGGATGAAGGAATAAGGAGTGAAAAGAGCCTAAGCTTGGGGATGCTACCGCACCCCCAAGATATATCCAAATATAAACAAGCAACTAAGCTTGAGGATGCACCCGAGTGGCATCCCCTCTTTCTTCTAACGACCATCGGTATTTTACTTGGAGCTATATTTTTATTCGTCACATATCATGAGTTTTTCTTGGAGCATCTTGTATCTTTGATTGCTTTGCTTGTTTGTTTTTCCTTTGTATCCTTTCTGGACACACCTATTTGAGAGAGCCAAAATTATGCTATGATTTGTTAGAATTGCTCTATGTGCTTCACTTAAACTTTTTTGAGCTATAGGATTGCTCTAGTGCTTCACTTATATCTTTTTGAGCACGGTGTGCTTGGAAATTTTTGTAGAAATACTCTCATGCTTCACTTAGATTAATTTGAGAGTTAGTATTTTTTTAAGAAATCCTCTCATGCTTCACTTAAACCTTTTTGAGAGATGAAATCTTTATGCTCATGTGCTTCACTTAAATTTGTTTGAGCTTGTCAAAAAGCAATGTCAATATATGAAACTAGTCCCAAAGTGATAGATATCCAAGGAGGATATAATAAAAACTTTAATGAAGATCATTAGACAAATTAAACTTGATTCCTTGTAATAGTTTTGAAACATGATGATAGTAATATGTGAGTCATGTTAGTGAGTAATTATGCTTAGTAGGAATATTGGTGTTAAGGTTTGTGATTCCCTATGCAAGCACGAAAGCCAATAGTTATGCAATGAGGTTACATCCTATTTATGGTGCATTATTCGGTGTTAGTTATGATCAATGCTTGCTTATGTGAATTTTCGTTTCTTGGCTTGGTTGCTTCTCAATCTATTTGCTAGCCTCCACTTGTACTAAGTAGAAATACTACTTGTGCATCCAAAATCCTTAAACCAAGTTTTGCCTTATGAGTCCACCATACCTACCTATATGCGGTATTTCCAAGCCGTTCCAAGAAAATTTGTATGTGCCATCTCTAAATTTTCAAAATAAATTTTCTCTTTTGTGTGCTCGTACCGCTCATGAAACGGTGGGGAGTGTCCAATATTTTTCCATGCTAGATGTGTTATTCTCAAGATGAGTGTTTATTCACTTGTCATTGCACGAGAGTGCGGCGGTAATAGGGATGCCCATTCCCGAAATGAAAAAGAAAAAAAAATATTTACTTTATGTTGTCAAATAATAAATTCCTTGGAAAGTGTTGGTATGGAAGGCAACCGTGGATACGGCCCGCCATGGAAAGTGAAAGTTTGGTGGAAAAATGAATAAAATTTATTTTCTGTTTGGGAACCGCCTATGATATATCTAGCATGGAAAGTATTGTGAGCTAGTTTGTCGTTTTCGTTGACAGGAAAAGTATGCCACCCAAAATATTTCTCTCTCTCAATTTAAACCTTGAGCTCTGGCACCTCTACAAATCCCTACTTCCCTTTGCGAAGGGCCTATCTATTTACTTTATGCAAATTTTATTTTTACTTTGAGTCTCCAACTTCTCTTATAAAGCACCAACTAGGGGGCACTATGATCGTACTTGAGCATTGGGCATAGCTAATATTTGAGTGTGTTTCATGAATGGATCAATGATTGAGCATGATGGGCTAGGGATAACTTTCTTTAGTGTTGATATTTTGAAAGACATGGTTGCTTGTTGACATGCTTGAGTATTGAAGTCATTATGTTAAAACTAGACTATTTCCTTGAATCATGTACAAGTCCAAATGTCCATGCTATACAAGAGAAAAGAATATGAGATGAACATGTTAGGCAGCATTCCACATCCAAAATTCTGTTTTTATCATTTACCTACCCAAGGACGAGTAGGAATTAAGCTTGGGGATGCTGATACGTCTCCAACGTATCTATAATTTTTGCTTGTTCCATGCTGTTATATTATCATTCTTGGATGTTTTACAATCATTTTATAACAACTTTATATCATTTTTTGGGACTAACCTATTGACATAGTGCCAAAGTGCCAGTTGCTGTTTTTGCTTGTTTTTTACTTTGCAGAATATCAATACCAAACGGAGTCCAATCGCGACGAAACTTTTTGGAGATTTTTTCTGGACCAGAAGACACCCAGTGGGCCAAAGAGGTGCCAGGGGCGCCAGGGGGGGCCCGGTGCGCCCTGATGGGTTGTGCCCTCCTCGGGGGCCCTCTCCACCGCCTCTGATGCCTATAAATTCCCAAATATTCCAAAAACTCTAGGAGAGTCAACGAAACACAATTCCAGCCGCCGCAAGTTCCAGAACCTCGAGATCCAATCTAAACACCATCATGGAGGGGTTCATCTTCTTCATAGGTGCCTCTCCGATGATGCGTGAGTAGTCCACCATAGACCCGCGGGTCCGTAGGCAGTAGCTAGATGGCTTCCTCTCTCTCTCTCTCTCTTATGATTCTCAATACAATGGTCTCTTGGAGATCTATTTGATGTAAACTTTTGCGGTGTGTTTGTTGGGATCCGATGAATTTTGAGTTCATGATCAGTTTCTATCCATGAATATTATTTGAGTCTTCTTTGATCTCTTATATGCATGATTACTTATAGCCTCGTATTTCTTCTTCGAATCTATGGTTTAGTTAGGCCGACTAAATCGATTTTTCTTGCCATGGGAAGAGGTGCTTTGTGATGGGTTCGATCTTGCGATATTCTTTCCCAGTGACAGAAGGGGCAACAAGACACGCATGTATCATTGCCATTAAGGATAACAAGATGGGGTCTATTCCTACATGAATAGATCTTGTCTACATCATGTCATCGTTCTTATTGCATTAATCTATTTTCCATGAACTTAATACACTAGATGCATGCTGGATAGCGGTCGATGTGTGGAGTAATAGTAGTAGATGCAGGCAGGAGTCGGTCTACTTATCTTGGACGTGATGCCTATATAATGATCATCGCCTTGGATATCGTCATGACTATTCGATTTTCTATCAATTGCCCAACAGTAATTTGTTCACCCACCATGCGCTATACTCATGGGAGAAGCCACTAGTGAATCCTACGCCCCCCGGGTCTACTTTTCCAACATATTGCTTTCCGATCTATCTTTTTTGCTTCCTTGTTTTCAGGTCTACAAAACCAAAAACCCCAAAACATATTGCTGCATATTTTATTTTCTCTTTTTATTTTGTGTTCTTGAGAGATCTATCTCTCCTATCTATCACTACCTAATCTATCTTTTTACCGTAGAGAGATTGACAACCTCTCTTTCGCGTCGGGTTGCAAGTATTTGTTGTTTGTGTGCAGGTGCTGCTTATTGGGTGGTGGTGATCCTCCTACTCGTTCGATAACCTTGGTTTCAGAACTGAGGGAAATACTTACTGTCGTTGTGCTGCATCATCCCTTCCTCTTTGGGGAAATACCGACGCAGTCTCAAGCCACATCAGTACCTTACTAGTACTCCTAGTAGCACCTGGGTTTTAGATACCTGTTCAGTTGCTAATATTGGTAACTCGAAAGAAAAGCTACAGAATAAACGGAGACTAGCTAAGGGCGAGGTGACGATGTGTGTTGGAAGTGTATCCAAGGTTGATGTGATCACCATCGCATGCTCCCTCTACCTTCGAGATTAGTGTTGAACCTAAATAAATGTTATTTGGTGTTTGCGTTGAGCATGAACATGATTAGATCATGTTTATTGCAATACAGTTATTCATTTAAGTCAGAGAATAATGGTTATTCTGTTTACATGAATAATACCTTCAATGGTCGTGCACCCAATGTGAATGCTTTATTGAATATCGATCGTAGTGATACACATGTTCATAATATTGATGCCAAAAGATGCAAAGTTAATAATGATAGTACCACATACTTGTGGCACTGCCGCTGAGGTCATATTGGTGTAAAGCGCAATATCTTTGGACTCACTCCATTTCGAATCGGTTGAGGCATGCGAACCATGCCTCATGGGCAAGATGACTGAGACCCCATTTTCCGGTATGATGGAGCGGGCAAGTGACTTCTTGGAAATGATACATGTTGATGTATGTGGTCCAATGAGTTTTGAAGCGTGCGGTGGATATCGTTATTTTCTTACCTTCACTGATGATTTGAGTAGATATGGGTGTATTTACTTAATGAAACACAAGTCTTAAACGTTTGAAAAGTTCAAGCAATTTCAGAGTGAAGTTGAACAACATCGTGACAAGAAGATAAAATGTCTACGATATGATCATGGAGGTGAATATCCGAGCTACGAGTTTGGTATGCAACTTAAGACAATGTGGAAATTGTTTCACAACTCACGCCACCTAGAACACCATAGTGTAATGGTGTGTCCGAACGTCGTAGTCATGCTCTATTGGATATGGTGCGTACTATGATGTCTTTTATCGATTTGCCACTATCGTTTAGGGGTTATGCATTAGAGACAACTACATTCACTTTAAATGGGGCACCCTCTAAATCCGTTGAGATGACACCGTATGAACAATGGTTTGGCAAGAAACCTAAGCTGTCGTTTCTTAAAGTTTGGGGCTGCGACGCTTATGTCGAAAGGCTTCAGCCTGATAAGCTCGAACCCAAAGCGGAAAAGTGCATCTTCATAAGATACCCTAAATCAACAATTGGGTATACCTTCTATCACATATCCGAAGGATAGGTCTTTGTTGCCAAGAATGGATCCTTTCCAGAGAAGGACGTTCTCTCGAAAGAAGTGAGTGGGAGGAAGGTAGAACTTGATATGGTTATCGAACCTTCACTTGAATTGGAAAGGTAGCGCAGCACAGAAAGGTGTTCCTGTGATGCGTAAACCAATTGAAGAGGAAGCTAATGATGATGATCATGAAACTTTGAATCAAGTTATTACCGAACCTCGTAGGTCGACAAGGACACGTACTGCCCCGAGTGATATGGTGATCCTGTCTTGGAGGTCATGTTGTTAGACAACAGTGAACCTACGAGCTATGAAGAAGCGATGGTGGGCCCAAATTCCAACAAATGGCTAGGAGCCATGAAATCCGAGATAGGATCCATGTATGAAAACCATGTATGGACTTTGGTAGACTTCCCGATGAATGGTAGGCCATTAAGTACAAATGGATCTTTAAGAAGAAGATAGACACTGATGGTAAATGTCACCATTTATAAAGCTCGACTTGTCGCAAAGAGGTTTCCAACAAGTTCAAGGAGTTGACTACGATGAGACCTTCTCACCCGTAGCGATGCTAAAGTCGGTTGGAATTATGTTAGCAATTGCTGCATTTTTCGATTATGAAATCTGGCAGATGGATGTCAAAACATCGTTTCCTTAAGTAAAGGTTGCATGTGATACAACCAGAAGGTTTTGTCGATCCTAAGGATGCTAAATGGTATGCAAGCTCCATCGATCCTTCTATGGACTGGAGCAATCATCTCGGAGTTGGAATATACGCTTTGATGAGGTGATCAAAGCTTTTGGGTTTATACAAAGTTTGTAAGAAACTTGTATTTACAAGAAAGTGAGTGGGAGCACTATAATATTTCTGATAAGTATATGTGGATGACATATTGTTGATCAGAAATGATGTACAATTTCTGGAAGGCATAAAGGGTTGTTTGAATGGATTTTTTGAAAGGAAGACCTAGAAAAAGCTGCTTAAATATTGGGCATCAAGATCTATAGAGATAGATCAAGACGCGTGATAAGACTTTCAATGAGCACATGCCTTGACAAGATTTTGAAGGAGTTCAAAATGGATCAGTTAAAGAAGGAGTTCTTGCCTGCATTGTAAGGTGTGAAGTTGAGTAAGACTCAAAGCTCGATCACGGCAAAAGAAAGAGAAAGGATGAATGTCATCCCCTATGCTTCAGCCATAGGCTCTATACTGTATGCCATGCTGTGTACCGCATGTGATGTGTGCCTTGACATTAGTCTGGCAAGGGGTACAAGAGTGATCCAGGAGTGGATCACTGGACAGCGGTCAAAGTTATCCTTAGTAACTAGAGGACTAAGGAAATATTTCTCGATTATGGAGGTGATAAATAGTTCGTCGTAAAGGGTTAAGTCGATGCAAGCTTTGACATCAATCTAGATGGCTCTGAGTAGCAATCCGGATATGTATAGTGGAGCAGTCGTTTGGAATAGCTCCAAGTGGAGCGTGGTAGCAGCATCTACAGTATGACATAGAGACTTCCAAAGTACACACGGATCTGAATTTCATAGACCCGTTGACTAAAACCTCTCTCACAAGAAAAACATGCTCAAACCCCAGAACTCATTGGGTGTTAATCACATGGTGATGTGAACTATATTATTGACTCTAGTGTAAGTGGGAGACCGTGGGAAATATGCCCTAGAGGCAATAATAAATTGGTTATTATCATATTTCCTTGTTCATGATAAACATTTATTATGCATGCTATAATTGTATTGATTGGAAACTCAGATACATGTGTGGATACATAGACAACACCGTGTCCGTAGTGAGCCTCTACTAAACTAGCTCGTTAATCAAAGATGGTTAAGGTTTCCTAACCATAGACATGAGTTGTCATTTGATAATGGGATCACATCATTAGGATAATGATGGGATGGACAAGACCCAACCGTAAGCATAGCATGTGATCGTATCATTTAGTTTATTGCTATTTCTTCTACATGTCAAGTATCTGTTCCTAAGACCATGAGATCATGCAACTCCCTGACACCGGAGGAATGCCTTGTGTGTATCAAATGTCACAACGTAACTGGGTGATCATAAAGATGCTCTACAGGTATCTCCGAGGGTGTCTGTTGGGTTGGCATGGATCGAGACTGGGATTTGTCACTCCGTATGACGGATAGGTACTCTGGGCCCTCTCGGTAATACAACATCACAACAAGATTGCAAGCAATGTGACTAAGGAGTTAGTCGCGGGATCTTGTATTATCGAACGAGTAAAGAGACTTGTCGGCAACGATATTGAACTAGGTATGGAGATACCAACGATCAAATATCGGGCAAGTAACATACCGCTAGACAAAGGGAACTGCATACAGGATTGATTGAATCCTTGGCATCGTGGTTCGACCGATGAAGATCTTCGTGGAATATGTAGGAACCAATATGGGCATCTAGGTCCCACTATTGATTATTGACCGCAGAGGTGTCTCGGTCATGTCTACATGATTCTCGAACCCGTAGGGTCCGCACGCTTAATGTTCAGTGACGCTAGAGTAGTATTGGGATATGTACGTTGGTGACCGAATGTTGTTCGGAGTCCCGGATGAGATCCCGGACGTCACGAGGAGCTCCGGAATGGTCCGGATGTAAATATTTATATATGGGAAGTCATATTTTGGTTACTGAAAAAGTTTCGGGTTTTACCAGTATTCTACCGGGAAGCTTCCGGAAGGTTCCAGAGGGTTTCGGAGGAGTCCGGAATGGTCCCTCCAGCCCCTAGGACGTGCATGTGCTGTAAGGGGCGTCCAAGCCTTGTTGGGCCAGCCCCCAAGGGCGTGCCCTGATGTGTGGTGCGGCCCTCGTGCACCTCCTGGCTTCCTTCTGAAGCTTCTAGGTCTTCATATAGTCCAGAAAAAATCATCAAAAAGTTTTGGGGCAATTGGATTTCGTTTCGCACAGTAAACCTGCAAAGGCAAAAACACGCAGAAAACATCAACTGGCACTGGGCACTGGGTCAATAGGTTAATGCTCAAAAATATTATAAATTGGTAAATAATGACCCAAAAAGTATCCTAGAATGATAATATATCAGCATGGAACATTCAAAAATTATAGATACGTTGGAGACGTATTAGGCCTGTGGCTGCAGGCGGACGACTGCTGCAATTGTCCCGCCTGGGTCGCGGTGAAGTTTTCCTCCCCGGGGTTCATGTTCCTGTCCCGGGGGTGAAAGCCGTTCGCCCGCTCCCACGACCTAAAGCGCGGGTAGGTCCTGCAGTTTAGGTATGATGGAGACGCAACCCTCTTCGTGAAGTTCTTCGAGGTTGCCGGCGGCCGTGTGGAGTGCTGCGTGAAGAGCGAGAGCGGAAGCCACTCTGACTCATCCAGCAGGAGCGAAAGCAATGGGAGCCCTCGGAGCGTCAAGAGTGAAGATGAGGATTCCGACAAGGCGCGGGTGGTGCCTGGGACGGATCTGATGGAGGACGATTCCCTCCTTTTGCCCCTACACAACCGATGTAGCCCGATGGGGTGTAAAAATATTTTGTATGGCACCATTATGTTTTAAGCACTTGCTGTGTTTACGCATTTCCATTTTATCTCCTAAGGCCTTTCTTCCCCCTTTGCATTGCCTTGGTGCCCTGTGTCGCCGAGTCCCAGCCCCCGAGGTGGGCTACAACCGTCGCTGGAATGCCTGGAGCGTGCGCTCAACAAGGTCTGAGGGTGTAGGGCTCTTAGGGCTGATAGGAGCCCCTGAGGCGTGATGCTCAGGGTCCCCCCTTGATGCGCAGGCGGCACGCGCCAGGGAAATTGGGAAGCCTTGAGAGGGAAAATGAGAGGAAAAAACGCGAGGGGTGCTTTAGACTTAGCAGCTTCGAGGTGTGCAGCTTGGAGCGAATCCTACACAGGGAGCGGCTCGCGAGGCGCGGCCCCTCGCAAAGCTTTCCGCCCCCAGGGTGCCGCTCGCGAGGCCTTCCGCCTGCAGGGCGGCGCTCGCGGGGCCTCCTGAGGGGAAAAAGGCTCCTGAGGCCTTCGGTATCGTGCACCAGGGAAATTGCCAAGTTTTCACAAGTAATGCAGCAGGGCGCGCTCGCGAGGTCGCCTGTGGGTGTTACGTGAGGAGACAAGAGCACCAAGGACCTAGTGAGGTGACGTACACAGGAGCAGGCCCGCGAGCCAGAGCTCAGTCACTTGGGTTTTGCAGTGTTGCAGGGACTCACCCGAGCACAAATACCATGCCCAGCCCCCGCTTGCGTGACACAGGGGGAGATCATGAGCGCGCGCCCCTCCTGAGGTACACTCAGCTGCAAGCACACAAAATTCTGAAGTAAGTAAGCTTTGCTGATTCATGAAGCAGGTTCATGACACAACAGAAAGATACATGCTGTCGTGTTCGAAACGGGCCAGCTTGAGGATTTGATGGCCGAGGACCCATCAGGTAAGTAGGCCGCCAGCGCTGAGCATGGGGCATCCGACAATGCTGAGCATGGGGCTTCCATTAGAGTGGGTAGGAGCGTCCGCCAGCGCTGAGCATGGGGCTTCCATGAGAGTGGGAAGGGACTCTCATGTGCAGGAGGCAGCATGGGTAGAGAGAGCCACGGAGCATGTACAACTCCATCTCACTCATATCCGTGGGGTCATAGATAGAACTTGCGAAGATGTTGGATGTTCCATGTGTTTTGTACCGGAACACCCTCCACCGTTTTGAGTCATGCCGCTCCGGACTTGGAGATGTGCGTGACCCTGAAGGGGCCTCCCACATGGGTGAGAGTTTGTGGAGTCTCTCTCTGGAGAGGATTCGACGCAGTACCAGGTCACCGCCTCAAGGGTGCGGGGGCGTATGTTGCAGCTGTGATAGCGATGCAACGCCTGCTGGTATGCCACGTGTACGGTGGCCTGGCAACGAGCCCCTTCGAGGAAAAGTAGGTCATCGTCTCGCATGACGTCTTGACGAGATTCGTTGAAGGCCAAAACCAGCGGGGACCGGTGCTTGACCTCGGCTAGGAGGACCGCTTCTGCCCCGTAGACGAGGAAGAGAGGCGTCTCGCTGGTGGGCTTGGTCGCCGTGTTGCGGATGGACCATAGCACCGACGGGAGCTCGTCCAGCCAGCCCATGCCGCAGGCCATGAGCTACTTCTTCAAGCTCCTGCTCTTGAGGCCCTTGAGGACCTCTGCGTTGGTCCGCTCGGCATGGCCGTTGCTTTGAGGGTGTGCCACGGAGGCGAAGCAGATCTGCGTGCCGATGGAGGCGCAGTAGGTCTTGAAGAGGCCGTTGGTGAACTGCGAGCCGTTGTCCGTGATGATGTGGTTGGGGACGCCGAAACGGAACACCAAGCTCTTGATGAACTTGACCGCGGACCCTGCTGGTATGGTCCGGACATGCTCCACCTCCGCCCACTTAGTGAACTTTTCGATGGCGACGTAGAGGAAGCGATAGCCGCCGGCCGCACGAGGGAAGGGCCCGAGAATATCCAGCCCCCAGACCGTGAAGGGCCACGACAAGGGGATGGGCTGGAGCCCTTGCATCGGCTGATGGATCTGCTTGGCATGGAATTGGCAAGCCTCGCATGCGTGGACAAGCTCCATGGCATCCTCAAGCACTGTGGGCTAGTAGAAGCCGCTACGGAACGCTTCGCCTGGGAGGGTGTTCGAGGGCGAGTGGTGGCCGCAGTCGCCTCTATGGATGTCAATAAGCAGGTCACGCCTTGCTCCTTGGAGATGCACCGCAGCGCGACCCCGTTCGGGCGGTGGCGGTACAGGTCACCCTCTTTCAAGTGGCAGAGCGCAGCTTGGCGGACCACACACTCTGCTTCTGCGTCGATCCCCGGGAGGGTGGCGCCCTTCAGGTAAGCCTTGATCTCCGTGGTCCAGCTCTCAGGCTGCGGCTCGAGCGCCAATATCAGGCGAGTGCCTGAGGATGGTCCACAGTCTGGTGCGCCCATGGGTGGTGTGGGAGGGAGCTCCTCATGAGGCGCCGCGGGGCTGACGGCCGGAGGCGCTGCCGAGGGCTTCAGGAGCCGCTCTTCGAAGACGCTAGGGCTCTAGGGTTCGCGGTGAGAAGTGCGTTTGGCGATCTCGTCCGCCTCGCTGTTGTCGCTGCGCGGGATGTGTTGGAGCTCCATGCCCATGAAGCGCTTCTCGAGTTTGCACACCTCCTCCAGGTAGGCCGCCATGTGCTCATCCTTCGGCTTGTACTTCTTGTTGGAGAAATTGACGAGGAGCTACGAGTCCCCCTTGATGATGATGCGCCTGACTCCAAGCGCGATGGCATCCTTGAGCCCAGTGATGAGTCCCTCGTACTCGGCGTTGTTGTTAGAGACCTTGTCGGTACACCTGAAATAGAGCTGTACTGCGTAGTAAAGCTTGTCACTGATGACCCACAAGTATAGGGGATCAATCGTAGTCCTTTCGATAAGTAAGAGTGTCGAACCCAACGAGGAGCAGAAGGAAATGATAAGCGGTTTTCAACAAGGTATTCTCTGCAAGTGATGTAAGTAACGATAGTAGATAGTTTGATAGCAAGATAAATCGTAAAAAGTGACAAGTAACAATAGTAACAAAGGTGCAGCAAGATAGCCCAATCCTTTTTATAGCAAAGGACAGGCCTGAAAGTACTCTTATATTAAGCAAGCGCTCCCGAGGACACATGGGAATTATGTCTAGTCATGTTCATCATGTTGAGTTGTTTCGCGTTCGCTACTTTGATAATTTGATATGTGGGTGTATCGGTGCTAAGGTGCTGTTCTTTCTTGAACTAACAACCTACTTATGATTACCCCCTCTCGCAAGCATCCGCAACTACGAAAGAAGATTAAGATAAATCTAACCATAGCATGAAACATGTGGATCCAAATCAGCCCCTTATGAAGCAACGCATAAACTGGGGTTTAAGCTTCTGTCACTCTAGCAACCCATCATCTACTTGTTACTCCACAATGACTTCCCTTAGGCCCATAGCCTGGTGAAGTGTCATGTAGTCGATGTTCACATGACACCACTAAGAGAAGTAACAACATACACATCATCAAAATATCGAACGAATACCAACTTCACATGATAACTTATAACAAGACTTCTCCCATGTCCTCAGGAACAGTAGTAACTACTCACAGCTCATCAACATGTTCAACATCAGAGGTGCAATAATAATAATTAAGGATCTGAACATAATATCTTCCACCAAGTAATCCAACAAGCATCAACTACAAGATGTAATAAACACAACTAGTAGCCCACAGGTACCAATCTGAGGTTTTGGGACAAAGATTGAACACGAGAGATGAACTAGGGTTGGAGATGAGATGGTGCTGGTGAAGAGGTTGATGAAGATTGGTCCTCCCACGAAGGAGGAAGCATTGGTGATGATGATGGCTCTCCCCCCCGTAGATGGATTAACCCGGCAGAATCTGACTGCCGGAGTGCAAATGGGACTCTACCCAGGTTTTCGCCTTGAGATGGCGGCGCTTCATCCCGAAAGGTTGCTTATGATTTTTTCTAGGGTAAAACACACCATATTAGGAGAAGATGGGCATCGGGAGGCCAGCTAGGGCCCCACCACACATCAGGGCGCGACCTAGGGGGGGCCCTGATGGCTTGTGCCTGGCTGGTGGCCCCCCTCTGGTATATTTGTGGCCCATAAATTCACATATATTCAATAAAAAATCCTTGTGAAGTTTCAGGTCATTTGGAGTCTGATGATTTTTCTGCCTTTTTCTCAGTTTTCCAGTCCAGAATTCCAGTTTCCAGATAATTCCCCCTTTGTGATGTACCTTCCATATTTAGAGAGAAAGGGCATAAGAATTGTATTATAATAGGGAATAATGGACAAGAATAATGTAAATATGAATAGGAAATCATGATGCAAAATGGACGTATCAACTCCCCCAAGCTTAGACCTCGCTTGTCCTCAAGCGAAAGCTGAACTCTAGAGTAATGACCACATAATTTGAGAGAGAGGTGTCGATAAAAACAGAATACGGACATGGGAGCATCATGAATATCATTATAGCAGCAAACATTTCATCATATAACTTCTCATAATCAAGTAAATATCTATTCACAATTATCGAAGTATGAATCATAAACCTTATTGGCAACCAACAAACGATGATTTTAGTCATGGTAATAATCATAATTCATCATATTCAAGAGAAGTGTCTATATAAGAGCTTTCATTGTAGCCATACTCAACTATCATTTAGTCATCTATGATTGTTGACACTCATTGCATATTTTTGGAGCTAATGTTTTTGTCGGACACATAGGAAGATAGGGGCTTCGTTTGCCACCCAACTTATTTCCCTCAAGGATAATGTCAACAATAATGAATCATGGTTTCTTAAATTCAACTGGATATATATACCTGGATCTCACCTCAACATGTGATGCTTACCACTAAGAGAGTTTATAACTTAGAAGAAGATAAGATATTGATGACTCTTGAATGAAGGTAAGGATTTTATGAGAGTGAAAGATAGGCCCTTCACAGAGGGAAGCAGAGGTTGTCATGCGCTTTTATTTGATTAGATGTGCAATCTCTTAATGCAAAGGAACTTCACTTTATATTGCCCCTTGCGATAGCGAACTTTATTATGCACTCTATCGCTTTTATTTCTTCACCATCACAAGATCGTACCAAGCTTATTTTCCCTTTCAATAAAAGATCATACATGATTAAAGGCAATTTTTATTGCTTATGCACCAATGAAAACTTACTTGAAGGATCTTATACTATCCATAGGTAGGTAAGGTGGACTCTTACAAAAAGAAACTGGGTTCAAGGGGTTATGGATGCATAAGTAGTATCTCTACTTGGTACGAAAAATTTGGCTAGCAAAAGTTCTAAAGGAAGCATCACATGTTAAAGGATCCATGCCTATATAACTTATATGCAAATGTAAGTAATCATGTCCATTAGGATGTCTTCCATGTCCAACTTCAACACTTGATCATTATTTAATATTTGGTGAGGGTTCACAATCATATATGATGTCCAAGATAGTATATTTGTATGTGGATCTTCTCCTCTCTATCATAATCTTGCATAGACTATAACAATGACTAAGGCTATGTTTGTTCTATTCCCAACAATTTTCATAGTTCATACTTTCTTTTTATGTGAAGTCATCACTTCCCATGGGATAAGCATATGATCTTTACTATTCTTTTATTGTCATGCTATGATGATTGGTGCAAGAGAGTAAAGCACACGAACTCAACTAATCTTTATTATATAACTCTCACACTCGATTACAAGGATAGATAGAACTCAAAGCAAAATTCTAAGCAAAACAAATCTGAAACTTTATTTCTCTAAACCACGAAATAGCTAAAGATCATTCTAAAATAAAAGATGGCGGTGAAAAAGAGATGGTGATATGATACCGGGGCACCTCCCCCAAGCTAGGAACAAGCTACGGGTTATGCCCATACCCATGTACTCAAGTGTTCTTCGGTGATGATGGTGGAGTTGGAGTAGTGGTGCCCTTCTTCTCCAACTTACGCCCGAGGATGAAGTTTTCCTCCCTTCAATCATCGTTTTCTTGTTCGAGCTTCAAAACCCGTTTGCACAAATTTGCCTTGCTTTCCTGTAGAAAATGAGACGGGATAAATTGGATCTTAGATTTGTTTACTCCATTGGGGAGGCTTGACTTCTTGAACTCCAAATGCATATCTCCAGGTTGACGAAACGGATCTTCATCTTCATCCGAACTAGCTTCTGGACAGGCGTCTTCCGTCTCCTCCGGATCGGAATCTCCCTCCTCTTCTGTGGACCATAAGTAGAGTTAGATGTCCCCAAAGATCTTTGGGTCCACCACATAGTTAGACACATAGCTCTCTCCCTCCGAATCTTGAGACGACATATTCTCCGTTCTGCCAGAAAAATAGCTCGAAACAAGAACAGAGGAGAAACTCGCGATGCGGCGGTCAAAACATCCGGGAGTATATATAATGATTTTTTCTAGGTCAGAATACGTGTTCGGGAAGAAATCGGAGTCGGGGAGGCACACGAGGGCCGCACAAGCCATCAGGGCGCGCCCTGTTGGCTTGTGCCTCCCTCGTGGGTCCCCCTGACTCCATTTTATTTTTGGAAATTTTCTAAAATACTAAAACCAATAGAAATTATTTTTTTGGAATTTTTGGAGTCACTTTACTTACCGTATCACATACCTACCTCCTTTTCAGGTTTCTGGAGTGTTCCAGAAGGTCTCCCGTATGTGTTCTTCTGGTGTTATCACTTGAATGACATTAGTGTATTCATTAATGGGTGTACCTGAAATGTAATGCTTGATTCTTTGCCCATTCACCACTCTCGGGTTTTTGCCTTCGAAGTTGTTAATTTTTAAGGCACCAGAGCGGTAGACCTCTTCGACAACGTATTGACCTTCCCATTTGGATAGGAGTTTTCCTGCAAAAAATCTGAAAGGAGAATTGTACAAAAGCACAAGATCTCCTACATTGAATTCCCATTTTTGGATCCTTTTGTCATGCCATCTCTTAACCTTTTCTTTAAACAACTTAGCATTCTCATAAGCTTGTGTCCTCCATTTATCTAGTGAGCTAATGTCAAATAACCTCTTTTCACCGGCAAGTTTAAAATCATAGTTCAATTCCTTAATTACCCAATAAGCCTTATGTTCTAGTTCAAGAGATAAATGACAAGCTTTTCCATACACCATTTTATATGGGGACATCCCCATGGGGTTCTTATAAGCAGTTCTATAAGCCCATAGAGCATCATCTAATTTCTTAGACCAATTCTTCCAAGATCTATTAACAGTCTTTTGCAAGATTAATTTTAATTCTCTATTACTCAATTCAACTTGGCCACTAGACTGAGGATGATATGGTGATGCGATTCTATGGTTAACATCATATTTAGCTAGAAGTTCACGGAAAGCACCATGAATAAAATGTGAACCAACATCAGTCATTAAGTATCTAGGGATTCCAAACCTCGGAAAAATAATTTCCTTAAGCATTTTAATAGAAGTGTTATGATCAACGCTACTAGTTGGAATAGCCTCTACCCACTTAGTAACGTAATCAACAGCAACTAAAATATGAGTATACCCATTCGAGGAAGGAAAATGTCCCATAAAGTCAAAACCCCAAACATCGAATGGTTCGATGGCAAGTGAATAATTCATAGGCATTTCCTGACGTTTACCGATGTTACCAACCCTTTGACATTCATTGCATGAAAGGACATACTTACGAGCATCTTTGAAAAGAGTAGGCCAATAAAAACCAGATTGTAATACCTTATGTGCAGTTCTGTCACCAGCATGGTGTTCTCCGTAAGGTTCAGAATGACACTTCCTTAAGATTTCTTCCTGTTCATGCTCAGGTATACAATGTCTAATAATACCACCTACTCCTTATTTATAAAGATGTGGGTTATCCCAAAAGTAATGTCGCAAATCATAAAAGAATTTTTTCTTCTGTTGATAGGTAAAACTAGGTGGGATATATTTAGCAACAATCTAATTAGCATAATACCAAGGAGTGCTACATGAAGTATTTATAGCAGCAAGTGGTTCATCAGGAAAATTATCATCAATAGGCAGTGGGTCATCAAGAACATTTTCCATTCTAGTCAGGTTATCTGCTACGGGGTTTTCAGCTCCTTTTCTATCAACAATATGCAAATCAAATTCTTGAAGCAAAAGCACCCACCGAATAAGTCTAGGCTTAGCATCTTTCTTTTCCATAAGGTATTTAATAGCAACATGATGTGTGTGAATAGTTACTTTGGAATCAACAATATAAGGTCTAAACTTATCACATGCAAAGACAACTGCTAAAAATTCCTTTTCAGTGGTGGCATAATTTCTTTGAGCAGCATCTAGAGTTTTACTAGCATAATGGATAACATTCAATTTCTTGTCTACTCTCTGCCCTAGAACAGCACCAACAGCATAATCACTAGCATCACACATAATCTTGAATGGTAAGTTCCAGCCAGGTGGTTGAACAATAGGTGCAGAAATCAAAGCTTTCTTAAGTATTTCAAAAGCTTCTACACAATCATCATCGAAAACAAAAGGAATAACCTTTTGAAGAAGATTAGTTAGCGGCCTCGAAATTTTTGAGAAATCTTTAATGAAACGCCTATAAAAACCAGCATGACCAAGGAAGCTTCTTATACCTTTGATATCTTTGGGGCATTGCATCTTCTCAATGGGGTCAACTTTAGCTTTATCCACTTCAATACCCCGTTCAGAAATTTTGTGCCCAAGTACTATGCCTTCATTCACCATAAAGTGGCACTTCTCCCAATTCAAAACAAGATTAGTTTCCTCACATCTCTGCAAAACTCGATCAAGGTTGCTCAAGCAATCATCAAAAGAAGTTCCATAAATGGGAAAATCATCCATGAAAACCTCAACAATCTTTTCGCAAAAATCAGAGAATATAGCCATCATACATGTTTGAAAGGTAGCAGGTGCATTGCATAAACCAAAAGGCATACGTCTATAAGCATACGTTCCAAAAGGGCAAGTAAAAGTAGTTTTCTCTTGATCCTCTTTTGACACAGGTATTTGAGAAAAGCCGGAATATCTGTCAAGAAAGCAAAAGTGTGTGTGCTTAGATAATGTTTATAGCATTTGATCGATAAAAGGTAAAGGATAATGATCTTTCCTAGTAGCTTTGTTTAATTTCTTGAAATCAATCACCATCCTATAACCGGTTACTATTCTTTGTGGGATAAGTTCATTTTTATCATTTGGGACAACAGTTATACCTCCTTTCTTAGGAACACAATGAACATGACTCATCCATCTACTATCAGCAATAGGATAAATTATACCTGCCTCTAGAAGCTTTAATATTTCAGTTCTTACCACTTCCTTCATCTTAGGACTTAAGCGGCCTTGATGATCAACGATAGGTTTAGCATCTGGTTCCATATTAATCTTGTGCTGATATAGAGTGGGACTAATGCCCTTAAGATCATCGAGAGTATATCCAATAGCAGCCCGGTGCTTCTTCAGATTTTTAAGTAATCTCTTTTCTTCATGATCTAAAAGGTTAGCACTGATAATAACATGACATATCTTCTTTTCATCAAGATAAGCATATTTCAAAGTATCAGGTAAAGTCTTTAGCTCAAACACGGGATCTCCCTTGGGTGGAGGGGGCTCACCTACAATATCAACCGGTAAGTTGTGTTTAAGAATAGGCGTTTGTTTCTAAAATATGCCATCTATCTTATTTCTCTCATTCATATGCATATCATTTTCATGGTCTAGCAAATATTGTTCTAACGGGTCGGTAGGAGGTACGACAATAGAAGCAAGAGCAATAATATCATCTTTACTTGGTAATTCTTTCTTATGTGTTTGTTTACTAAACTTGGAGAAATTAAATTCATGAGACACATCGCCAAAGCTTACTTTAACCTTATAAGTAACACAATTAATTTCAACATTAACAATGTTCAAGAAAGGTCTACCAAATATAATGGGTCAAAAGTTATCTTGTTCCAAACCAAGTACTGGAAAATCAGTGGGGTACTTGACCTTTCCACACGAGACCTTGACATCTCTAACAATCCCAAGTGGTGTAATAGTATATCTGTTTGCAAGTTTTATAGTAACATCAATGTCCTCAAGTTAAGGTGGTGCTATGTCATTCATAATTTCTTGATATAGAGTAAAAGGAATAGAACTGACACTAGCACCAAGGTCGCACAAACCATGATAACAATGATCTCCAATTTTAACTGAAACCATAGGCATGTCAACAACTGGTTTATTTTTTATCTAGTTCATCTCACGCATTTCGAGAAGGTTTTGCAATTCTAGCAGCTTCACCACAGAAGTAAATGACTTGACCATCGATGTTATCAACTAGCAGATCTTTAACCATAGCAACTTTAGGCTCAACATTTATTTGTTCAGGAGGTGTAGGTGTCCTAGCATGACTTTTATTAACCACAGTTGTAGCTTTAGCGTGTTCCTTAATTCTAACAGGGAAGGGTGGTTTCTCAATGTAAGCAGTAGGAACTATTGGATCAACATGGCTAACAATTATTTCTTCCTTCTCAAGTTTAATAGGTTTCTCTAATTCTTCTTCAATGGGTGGATGGTACTTAAATCACTTCTCCTTAGGGAGATCAACATGAGTAGCAAATGATTCACAGAAAGAAGCTACTATCTCAGAGTCAAATCCATATTTATTACTCAACTTATAGCAAGCATCAGTTTCCATAAAAGATTTTACACAATCAAACCTGAGCTTTATACCTGACTCTTTACCTTTGTCGAGTACCCAGTCTTCAGAGTTGCGCTTGATTCTTTCCAGGAGATCCCATTGAATTCATTAGTTCTATTCATGAAGGAACCAATAGAGGAAGAATCGAGTAGGTTTTGATCATCATGAGAAAGCCGAGCATATTTTTTTTTGCATAATAGTATCTCTTGAGATATCATGGTTGGGACAAGTGTGCATCATATATTTAAGCCTCCCCCAAGCTTGAGCGATACTTTCTCCTTCACGAGGCCAACAATTATAAATAAAATTCCGATCACGATGAACTAGATGCATAGGATAAAACTTCTGATGAAATTCCAACTTCAAACGATTCCAGTCCCATGATCCAATATCGCCCAATAACCTGTACCACATTAATGCCTTTCCCTCCAAAGATAAAGGGAAAACTTTCTTCTTAACTTTGTCACCAGACAACCCTGCAAGCTGAAATAATCCACAAACTTCATCGACAAGTATCAAATGATAATCAGGATGAGTCGTTCCATCATATTGGTGTGATAAGAGTTTTTCAAGCATACCCCAAGGAATCTCATAATAAACATTTTCAGTAGATTCAGCAGGTTGAGGAACAATTTCCTCATCTTTGGTTTGGGGCGAAGATGCCCCGAACAAGCCACTCAAAGGGTGACCGTTCATAGTGACAAGCAACAGTAAAATTCAGCACGTATAGAAAATGTTACCTTACCAATTTCCACTTACCAAAGGCGCTTCACTCCCCGGCAACGGCGCCAAAATAGAGTCTTGTTGACCCACAAGTATAGTGGATCAATCGTAGTTCTTTTGATAAGTAAGAGTGTCGAACCCAACGAGGAGCAGAAGGAAATGATAAGCGGTTTTCAGCAAGGTATTCTCTGCAAGTGCTGTAAGTAACGATAGTAGATAGTTTGATAGCAAGATAAATCATAACAAGTGACAAGTAACAATAGTAACAAAGGTGCAGCAAGACAGCCCAATCCTTTTTATAGCAAAGGACAAGCCTGAAAGTACTCTTATATTAACCAAGCGCTCCCGAGGACACATGGGAGTTATGTCTAGTCATGTTCATCATGTTGAGTTGATTCGCGTTCGCTACTTTGATAATTTGATATGTGGGTGGACCGGTGCTAAGGTGCTGTTCTTACTTCAACTAAAAACCTACTTATGATTACCCCCTCTCGCAAGCATCTGTAACTACGAAAAAAGAATTAAGATAAATCTAACCATAGCATGAAACATGTGGATCCAAATCAGCCCCTTATGAAGCAACGCATAAACTGGGCTTTAAGCTTCTGTTACTCCAGCAACCCATCATCTACTTGTTACTCCACAATGACTTCCCTTAGGCCCATATCATGGTGAAGTGTCATGTAGTCGACGTTCACATGACACCACTAAGAGAAGTAACAACATACACGTCATCAAAATATCGAACAAATACCAACTTCACATGATAACTTATAACAAGACTTCTCCCATGTCCTCAGGAACGGTAGTAACTACTCACACCTCATCAACATGTTCAAGATCATAGGTGCAATAATAATAATTAAGGATCTGAACATAATATCTTCCACCAAGTAATCCAACAAGCATCAACTACAAGATATAATCAACACAACTAGTAGCCCACAGGTACCAATCTGAGGTTTTGGGACAAAGATTGAATACGAGAGATGAACTAGGGTTGGAGATGATATGGTGCTGGTGAGGATGTTGATGAAGATTGGTCCTCCCACGAAGGAGGAAGCGCTGGTGATGACGATGGCTCCGATCTCCCCCTCCCGGAGAAGGATTTCCCCAGCAGAATTTGACTGCCGGAGTGCAAAAGGGCCTCTGCCCAGGTTTCTGCCTCGAGACGGCGGCGCTTCGCCCCGAAAGGTTGCTTATGATTTTTGCTAGGGTAAAACACACCATATAGGAGAAGATGGGCGTCGGGAGGCCAGCCAGGGCCCCAGCACACATCAGGGCGCGGCCTGGGGGGGGGGGGGGGGCGTCCTGATGGCTTGTGCCTGGCTGGTGGCCCCCATGGTATATTTTTGGCCCATAAATTCACATATATTCAATAAAAATTCCTTGTGAAGTTTCAGGTCATTTGGAGTCTGCTGATTTTTCTGCCTTTTTCTCGGTTTTCCGGTCCAGAATTCTAGTTTCCAGATAATTCCCCCTTTGTGATGTACCTTGCATATTCAGAGAGAAAGGGCATAAGAATTGTATTATAATAGGGAATAATGGACAAGAATAACGTAAATATGAATAGGAAATCATGATGCAAAATGGACGTATCAGTCACCTGTGGGCGTAGTGAGAACCACGCCAGCCCCTGCTCCCTGGCGGGCGAAGGCCCTTTCAAAGTGCATGCTCCAGCCCTCGGAGGTGGCCTCCTCGGGCAAGGGCGACTCATGAGGATCGTCCTGGTACGGGTACGTCAACTCTGTCGTGAAGTCTACCAAGGGCACACCCTTGATCGTCCTGGTGGTGAGAAACTCTAGCTCAAAGGGATGGAGCTCGATATTCCATTCAACTACGCGCCGATGGCGTTTGGGCTCCGTAGGACCTGCTCCAGCGGGTAGGAGGAGATCACTCTGACTGGGTGCCCCAGGAAGTAATGACACAGCTTCCTGGAGGCCATGAGGAGCATCAGGAGGAGCTTCTGCTGCATGGGGTATCGCTCGCGTGCGTCTCTGAAAGCACAATTGCTTCCTAGATGGTTTTGGTAATTAGTAAGAACATATATTTCATTGGACTAATGATTCCACCAAGTATATTTCAGGAAAAGTTCAATGAATGGATTGGAAAAGGATTGTGTAGAGCTCCCCTAGATGCAAGGAACATCTTTTGGCAACAAGGTTCAAGACTCTACATTTTGCATTCTGTGAGAAATCACATTTGAGTCCATAGGAAAGCCAATACTATTTAAAGGGGATGAGGTATCCATGATGATCTGGTTGCTCAAGTGCTTAGAGTTGGCCACCAAAAATACCCATGAAACTCTCCCACAAAATACATTGTCTAAACCCTACCACTCAAAATCGGTGCCACCAAGTTTTCCAAATCGACCCCACCGAGTTTTATCCTATATAGATCCTAAGACAAACCCTAGTGTCTCGGTGACACCAAGTCCGTTTTTGGTGACACCAAAACCAGTGACCAACTCTCGAGTATCCTATTTCTAAAAAATGGATTTTCCGATTTTTTTGCAAATTGGTCTCACCGAGTTTGGGTAACTGCCTAGGTCAATCAAATCGGACCCACCGGGATTTATATATGGGTTTCACCGAAACGTCAAAAGTTGCCAAATTTTGCACTAGTCGGTGCAACCAAGTTTTTGCTTCGGTTTCATCGAGTTGGGCAATAATGTTGTAACATTTGGATTTTTGGAGATGCCTATATATACCCCTCCACCTACCTCTCACTCGCAGAGGAAGCACTCAGAATAGACCAACACTTGCCGCATCCATTTTCTGAGAGAGAACCACCTACTCATGTGTTGAGATCAAGATCTTCCACTCCAACCATATGAATCTTGATTTCTAGCCTCCCCAAGTTGCTTTCCACCCAATCAACCTCTTCTACCAAGCCAAATCTATGAGAGAGTGATTGTGTGCTGAGGAGACTATCTTTTGAAGCACAAGAGCAAGGAGTTCATCATTCTTACCACATCTATTACCTTTTGGAGAGTGCTGTCTCCTAGACTGGTTAGGTGTCGCTTGGGAGCCTTCGTCTTCGTATGTGGACTTGAACCAAGAAGTTTGTAAGGGCAAGGAGATCGCCTACTTCGTGAAGATCTACTCCGAGTGAGGCTAGTCCTTCATGGACGTAAGCCGTGATGGAATAGATGAGGTTGCTACTTTGTGGACCCTTATGGGTGGAGCCCTCCGTGGACTCTCGGCGACCATTACCCTCTATGGGTTGAAGTCTCCATCAACGTGGATGTACGATAGCACCACCTATCGGAACCATGGGAAAAATCTTTGTGTCTCCAATTGCGTTTGATCCTCCTACCCCTTCCCTCTACTTATATGTGCATGTCCTTACTTTCCGCTGCTATACTCTTAGACTTGCATGCGTAGGGTGCGCTTGACTTGATATAATTTCTAAAACTTGGCAACATCTAAAATTGGGAAAAGGCTAGATTTTTAATTTTGTCAAGTAGTCTTATCAACCCCCCTCTAGACATACTTTGGTTCCTACAGTCGCATAGCACCGTACTGATGAAGTAGACTGGGTGCTCGATGAGGTGCGTGACCGTGGTGTCCGAGTTGTGCTCACCAAGGGGCTCTGGCAGTGACGTAGTGTGGGCCTCCGGAGGCGGGACTCCACATGCCTCCTGAGGGGGTGCTGGGGCCTCCTAAGGAGGGCCGTCGACAGGCGCGCGGCAGGGCCTTGTGGGGCTCACGCGGTGCCTCCACGGGGGTGGCGTCTGTAGGCGCGAACTCGGCGGGCTTCTTCTTGACGCAAACTTGCCGCTCCCGCTCCACCACAAGGGCCATGCTGGCTGTCTGGGGGTGGCCGCCAGGTACAACAACAGGCACTCGCGAGGGCGCGGGACGACCATGATAGGAGTGCTCGTGAGGTACCTCTTGAGGTCCTCAAAGGCAGCGTCGACCTCGAGGGTCCACTTGAAGGGGCCAAACCTCTTCATGAGCTTGAAGAACGGCAGTGCCCGTTCGCCGAACTTGGAAATGAAGCGGCCGAGCGAGGCCGTGCATCCCGCCAGGCGTTGCATCTCCTTGAGGTTGCGGGGTGGCCGCATTTGCTTGATGTCCTTGATTTTTTCATTGTTAGCTTCGTTGCCACGATGGGAGACCAAGAAGCATAGGAGCTTTGCCGGAAGGGACACCGAAGACGCACTTTGCAGGGTTGAGCTTAAGGTTGACCCTTGCGCAGGTTGGCAAAAGTTTCTTCGAGGTCCTCGATGAGGGTGCGCGCCTCGCGTGTCTTGATGACAATGTCGTCGACGTATTCTTCCGCATTTCCCCCATCTGGTACCCCAGGCAGATGCGCATCAGCCTCTGGAAGATGGCTCCCACACTCTTCAGGCCAAAGGGCATGCACATGTAGCAGAACACCCCGCAAGGGGTGATGAAGGCAGTTTTCTCCTCATCCTCCCTTGCCATCTTGATCTGATGATAGCCTGAGAAGGCATCCAGGAAGCAGCGCATATCACATTCTGCGGCGGAGTGTACTATTTGGTCGATCCTTGGCAGCGGGAAGTGGTCCTTGGGGTAGCCTTGTTGAGGTTGGTGAAGTCGACGCACAAACGCTTGTCGCCGTGCGGCTTGGCGACGACAACAGGGTTGGCGATCCACTCTGGGTGGATTACTTCGCGGATGACTCCGGCGTCTTGGAGTTTCTTGACCTCCTGAACGACGAAGTCTTGCTTCTCGGTCGCCTGGCACCGTACCTTCTGCTTGACGGGGTGCGCGTTGTGGCACACCGCCAAGTGGTGCTCGATGACTTCCCTTGGCACACCGGGCATGTCCGAGGTCGTCCAAGCGAACATATCGGCGTTCGACCAGAGGAAGGCGACAAGCATGCTCTCCTACTCAATGGAAAGGCCGCTGTCGATGGTGAGGAAGGGGCCCGCATCGCTCCCATCCAATGACACTTTCTTGGTCTCAGCCCACTCCTGGGAGAACAGGAGCTTCTTCTTCGCGGGCGCCGGCTCGGCGGGCTTAGAGGCCTCCTCCCAGTCGGGGATATGGTGGCGGCCGCCTTGTAGGCGTGGGCGAGGGCGCGCGTCGCATCCTTCTCATCGCAGTGGATGGTGAGGGCGCCGCTGCTCTCGGGCATCTTGATGAGGCCGTAGGCGTGGTGGGTCGTAACCATGAACTTGGAGAGCGCCGGGTAGGCCAAGATGGCATTGTAGGGCAGGCCGATGGGAGCCACATTGAAGACGATGAACTATGTGCGGTAGTTCTTGCGGGTGCCGAAGGTGACGGGAAGGCACACCTGCCCCAAGGGCAGGGCGGAGCCACGCGTGATGCCCAAGAAAGGCCTGGAGGGCGCCAGACGCTCGCAGGGCACCTGGAGCATCTCGAAGGCCTCCACCAAGAGCACGTTGAGGCCCACGCCGCTGTCGATGAGCGTCTTGGCGACGGTCGCACTGCTGATGGTGGGAGTGCACAACAGAGGGATGGCTCCCATAGCCCTAGTGGACTTGGGGTGACCGCTGGCGTCGAAGGCGACGGGGGACTCAGACCACTTGAGGCAGCCGGCGGACTCGGGCGCCGCCAGGGCCACGCTCACCTCGCGCGAGAAACACTTGAGGTGATTGCTGGACGAAGGGGCCTGGGCCCCGCCGAGGATGCATGCCATCCCGCGGGGCTCCCGGGATCCCCCATTGGGGACAACGCCCCCATTGAATCTGGGATCTGCGTCGAAGAACTTCTACAAGAACAAGGTTCGAACACTGGGGGCTTGGCTTGGCGACCTATAACATGACGACAAACACAGCAAGATCAACGGCGAGCCCACTCCTGCTCATCGAAAACAACGGGGACGTACAAGCTTCCCAGGTTCGGGCCACTGTGCGGTGTAAAACCCTACTCCTCCTTGTGATTTGATTGCTTTGTGATGAGGAGCTTGTGGCTCGAGTACAGACTTATCCTGACTAAAGGGTGGCTCGAGGTGTGAGGGAGAGAATGGCTCGATCCCCTTACATAGAAGCGTCCCTGCCCCTCTTGTAGTGCCTAGGTCCTCTTCCCCGAAAATATGAGCGGGAAAGGGTGGCCATAGGGTGGCAAAACAAAGGGGGACAGGCGCCCAGACTTATCCTGACTAAAGGCGGTCTTCGCCTGATAAAGTAGTCTTCGTGACGCGCTTGTGGGCTCAACGATGACTTCCTCCCTAGCGCGTGGATCCGTCCTGGTCCTCTTTCATCAGAATGGCAAGTCTCGGGAACCTGCTTTGGGGGGAGGCAGCGGGCGCTGCACTTTAATCACCAAAGAGGAAATCCTCCCTGTCTGCGCCTACCGGCACGGCCTCTGTCATCCTCCCCCACGTGGGTGCGTCACTCACATGCCGACCATGGAGTCTTGTGGCTGGTGCCATGCACCAAGCTTCGTGGAGCGGCTTCTCACGGGGATCCTCGTGAGGCGATCTGGTACTTGGCGGATCATCCTAGGCCTAGCCTGGCGCTGAGGGGCCTCGCGAGGAAGTCCCTCCGGGGCGGCCGACACCGAGCCATCCGCCTCGGGCCGGCCCAACTGTCACCTCCTGGTCCGGAAGTAGACGGGCCGTGGTACCCTGGTTCCCACAGGGCCGACACATTCAACATCAAAAAATCTGTTTTTGTCATTTACTTACTCGAGGACGAGCAGGAATTAAGCTTCGAGATGCTCATACGTCTCGAACATATCTATAATTTTTTATTGTTTCCTGCTATTATATTATCAATCTTGGATATTTTATATGCAATATATGCTATTTTATATCATTTTTTGGGACTAACCCATTAATCCAGTGCCCATTGGCAGTTCCTATTTTTTTCTGCCTGTTTTTGACTTTTTCAAAAAATCAATACCAAACGAAGTCCAAACGCGATGAAACTTTATGGGGGTTATTTTTGGACATAGAGACCCTAGAAGCTTCGGGAGGAGGCCAGGAGGGCTACAAGGGAGCGACGAGCTCGTAGGGTGCGCCCCAGGGGGTAGGGTGCGCACCTGAGCTCGTGGCCCCCTCGTAACTCCGTCTGACCTAATTCCACTTCTGTATACTCGCATATACCCCAAAACTAACAGATAGTCACCCGAAACACTTTTTACACCGCCGCAAGCCTCTGTTGTTCCGCGATCCCATCTGTAGACCTTTTCTAGTACTCTGTCGGAGGGGAAATCGATCACAGAGGCCATCTACATCGACCTTGCTGCCTCCATGATGATGTGTGAGTAGTTCACCATAGATCTACGGGTCCATAGCTAGTATCTAGATGGCTTCTTATCTCTCTTTGATCTTCAATACCATGTTCTTCGTGATTCTTGTGGAGATCTACCCGATGTAATCTTCTTTTGCAGTGTGTTTGTTGGGATCCGATGAATTGTGGTTTTATGATCATATTATTCATTGAAAGTAACCGAGTCTTTTCTAAACTTCATTATGCATGACTGTTATAGCATTGTATTTCTCTCCGACCTAACCGTTTGGTTTGACCAACTAGATTTATTTATCTTCAGCTGGAGGGGTGCATTGTAGTGGGTTCAATCTTGCGGTGCTCTATATCCCAGTGACAGAAGGGGACAAAACACGTATTGTATTTTTGCCATTAAGGATAAAACGACGGGGTTTATTCATATTTCTTGGGTTTAGTTTGTCTACATCATGTCATCTTGCTTAATGTGTTGCTCTGTTTGTCATGAACTTAATACCATAGATGCCGACAGGAGTCGGTCGATTGGTGGAGTAATAGTAATAGATGCAGGATTGTTTCAGTCTACTTGTCACAGACGTGATCCTATATACATGATCATTTCCATGAATAACGTTATAACTATGCGCTTTTATGTCAATCGCCCAACAGTAATTTGTTTACCCACCATATGCTATCCGTTTGAGAGAGAGGCCTCTAATGAAAACTATGGCCCCCGGGTCTATTTAATCATATTGTTAAAACCAAAAATACTTTGCTGCAATTTATTATTTTATTTTTACTTTTATTTTTTATATATCTATCACTATACGAATTAATCCTTGAAGTAACGAGTTCAAGGGGATTGACAACCCTCTTGCCCGCGTTGGGTGCAAATGTTTGGTTTTGTGTGTGTAGGGGCTGACGACAAGAGTTTGCCTTGATTCTCCTACTGGTTCAATAACCATGGTTCTCACTAAGGGAAATACCTATCGCTACTATATTGCTTCACCCTTCTTCTTTGGGGAAAATCCCAATGCAACTCACAAGTAGCAGGATGTTTGGCAATTTAAGTACAATTGTGTCGTCAACAGTGTCGGAGCTTGCAGAAAAAAAACCCGAATGGGCTAGACTGTAGGGATTTCTACTGGCCGGGCATTCCACTGCCCATGGGCTGGCCATAATGTGGTGAAAAGCTCCTGAGCTGGGTGGGCCATGGCCCATTGAGCCTTGCCTAAGCTCCGCCAGTGGTCGGAAGGAGATGGCAGTTAAGCAACTGTCTAAAATTGAACGCACGGAGTAGCAATGCTAAAGATAGTTTCATACAACAGCAGTTAAACAGGCACCTATGGGTAGTCCTTGTTTACATAATGTTTTCTTGGATATGCAGGAATAACGCCTTATGAGCGGCTGTGAAAGATCAAGCATCAGTACTGCCTTCGTTGTTTTCGTCCCAGGCATTTCTCATAGATGGGGCGATCCAGAGTGGTGGGCAGCGGGAATATCTTTCGCAACTGCTTAGTACCATACCCCATGAAGAAGTCCCATCGAAGCTGAAGCGGCATAAATCAGGCACGGTCTGTCCTAGTTAGCTTTTTGGCGGTTTATTGTGAATACACACCCATGCTTCATGAACGACAAGCCATGGGCGTCGTGGACGGAAGGTGGCATCCTTTTAACTATTTGGTAGCTGTCCCCCAACGAAAATATAGTGCTCTCCAAGACTATTTGCAAGCTCCCAAATAGCATCACGGAGGTCTATCATGTTGCCGTGCATCTAGTATAGCTGACATAGCAGACTTGAACACATAATGTCACATGCATGTGGTCAAGGTGAGGTTGAATTCATTACACCTTTTCATGGTTCGGTTATGAAGCAATACCTGGTTGCATTGTTAGGATTCGATCAGTGTAGAAGATGCTAGCACCAACACCGACGCCGGCAATGGGACGGTGTACAAAAACTGATAGGATATTACGTCCCAATTACTGAATATCAGTTACAAGTCTCCATGTAACAGCTGGTTGAACGGCAAGTTCTTGCGGTTTGATTCTGATTGGGGGGTGCTCGTTCCTGCAGAACATGTAATACATGATGGAAATTTGAAGTAACATATAACTACATGAAGACCGACTTTAATTTGTTGTCTTGCATACCGTAAGATGTAACCCATACGAAGCAATCCCCGTGGTATGTTATCGCGAAGACCTGACCTGCATGATACATGGCGTCTTCGTACTTGTATGGGTACAAACATGCCACAGGCAACACGTACCAGCCATTCCCGGCTAACTGACACTGGGTCATGGCTATCATGATGTCAAACACCGCAATAAGACGGAAATCGGCGTACGCGCGCAACTTTGTGGGGGGTTCCACGAGTGCTGTCTTCTGCAAAGTAGCTATGGCGCCAGCGCAGTGCATGTCCCTGGTCTACAAATTGGCATGGCTGAACCCAACACTGAACATTGGGGCTACGACAACGTCGACGCCGGTGTAGATGTTGTGAATCTTCACCTCCGTAGCCTCCCTTATGTATACAAGCCAATCGCCGTTTTCCCCAACCCAAACCTATTCATGATTGAACAAGTACATTCAGAAAGTATGCGAGTTCTAAGGTAGAAATGTATACAGAGCAGTAGAACCTATGCATGACACACTTTTTATGTACTACTTTGAAGAATTTGTTGGTAAAGTGAAGTATTTATTGCCGTCAAATGCATGAAAGTAAAATATTTTAAACATATACACGATTGAATAAGTAAGTATATTCAGGAAGTAGATGATTCAACTCCATATCACTGACCTGATTGTCGGAAAAAATCCTAGTGCCTTCCAATTCTTGGCTCGTGCCATCCAAGGCAGGGCACTCTAGAGGCGAGGTCTTGCATCTTCGTCAACGATGCACTTGACCGGCCCACCAGAAAACATGTTCCTCAAGGACGCATGGAAGACCAACGAGCATCACCTTATCGCTCGCATGTTTACGCACAAGCGCCCCGAAGTAGTTGTTGCAGGAACAGTCGAGTCTTACGGCGGTGAGGAAGTCCGTACGATTTACGATCTGTTCGAGAGAATCATCATCAATGGTCTCCCAGCCACCACGAGGATGAGCACAGGGCGACGCATCCATGACAGTGGTGGTGTCTGTGGGGAATGAAGGGAAGGCTGGATCGTAATCAAAGGGGACAACCATAGGGAACTGGGAGTTTTGGAGGCGGCGATAAGAGTGATTTCGTGTTGGCTTGGGAGTTGTAAACTTGTTGTTATTGCGGGGGTTTAGTGAGGGAGGTGGGTGGTTCTGCGGTGGGTAGTTGGCACATTATAGTCCACGCCTGGTCGCTAGGCATGTTTCATTATGGCTTTCAAGACAGGTGAAATCCCATTAAACCTGGCGTGCTACATTCAGTCTCGCTTTCCTTCAGTATATATGTTGAATGACCCTTTGAAACCAACCCAAACCTCCATTCATAGTATAGTCTAGTACTCCCGGTCTTGTAGTGACCTCTGAAGTGGGATGGATCATGTAGCTTTACGATCGATGGCGCTCTTGGCATTTCGCTGCCACCTGACTCGAGAGCGCCCGGAAGAGCTTTGGCGGCGCCTCATCGCGGACGAGATAAATGCCTAGATAGAGTGTTGCGAAGAGATTGTCAGAGCTGAAAGGGATTTTTCTCGCTATCCAGACTCCTCCACTTTCCGTGACTTTGCACAATAAGAGATTGACCTTGCTGTCAGCACAAAAGAAGAGATTTTTCGGTCGCTGCAGTCAAAAGAAGTCAAGCTCAAACACAGATTGGCTATGCAGATCTCCGCCTCTGCCAGTCGCAAAGAATTAGATGAGCTGGATATTGACAGTCCTGGGCAGATCATAGGCTGGGCAATCAGGCAAGGAATACCGTCCAAACCTGGTAGAGCAGCTTGCTAGTGTTTCATACGCAAAAAAGAGGACGCTCTCATGTACTGGACTGGATCCTGTGATTATGCCCTTGATCCCCTACAAAGGCTAGGCCAACAGCAGTAGTAGTTCTTTAGAAACTGTATTTTTTACGAGTCATTACTTTATGTACTGTTAAACCTAACCTGTATGTAATCTTGAATGAGCCCTGGTTGTTCTTCACGTATTGATGTACACACGCCAAATAACCAGACGACACATACCTATTTGGGACATCCTTATCTTCAGTCAGCCCCTGGTCACTCATCACGTACTATACACGCCTAATAATAAGGCGACACACACCTATTGGAACATCCAATTTTCCTTTCGGTGCGTCTACCCTGGCTAGGCTATTCAACTGCCACTTGTCCGTTGATACTGGCTATGGCTCGTCAAACAACTAGCAGCACTCCACTCTTCCATTCCCCTCTCTGAAGAAAACCCTCGTCCTCTCGCATTCCCCCCATTGGTCATGGAAGGTCTCACATTCAAGCTGTCCCCCATCGTGCCGGCCGTGCAAGCTATCAGCCAGCATGAGTCGTCGCCTCCTCGCCATCGTCGTCTCGTCCCATCGTCCACGCCTTAAAGGTGAGCTTCCTCTTATCTGTTCGATTCGTGTTCTTTAGTTTTTTTGTAGCACCCTCCATGCCCGCACTCTACCTTATTGTTGCTTCAGATTCACGATTTTACCCACGACTTATAGATCTGTCTTACGCACCCTTCAACTTGTTTCTCCTATAGTGTACTATCGTGCAGTGAACCATGTTTGGGTTGGCACTTGAGGCATGAACACCAGTGAACTTATTGGTTCGCCCGCCGATTTAACATGATTGTTGCATCTGATGATGTCCCCGAACTAGAAAGCATTGTGACAACCCACAAGTATAGGGGATCAATTGTTGCCTTTTTTATAAGTAAGAGTGTCGAACCCAACGAGGAGCTAAAGGTAGAATTAATATTCTCTCAAGTTCTATCGATCACTGATACAACTCTACACGCAACAATGTTCAGTTTACATAGTACAAGAAATAAACTATTTTGCGGGAATAAAACTAGAAGTACTTTGTAGGTGTAATAAGATAGTTTTGCAAGATAATAAAGAATGTGGAAATAAAAGTTAGGTGATGTTTTAAAGTTTTAATGAAACAACAATTAAGTTAATATAGCGAGTGTGGAAAAGTGGTGGAAGGATTTGCGAGATTGTCCTAGGCAATTGATAACAAGATCGGTAATCATTATTGCAATTTTATATGAGGGAGAGGCAATGAGCTAACATACTTTTCGTACTTGGATAATATGCACTTATGATTGGAACTCTAGCAAGGATCCACAACTACTAAAGATCATTAAGGTAAACCCAATCATAGCATTAAGTAACAAGTCCCCTTTACTCCCATACGCAACAACCCCCTTACTCAGGTTTAAGCTTCTATCACTCCCGCAATCCACTACAAGCAAATCATGAACGTATTTCAACACCCTACAGCGGGAATCCCCCATGTGCGCGCATCACGGAAGGCACCATAGGACCACACCAAAATAAAACACGCAACTCAAACCAATCAAAATCATTAATCAACCCATAGGACAAAAGAAATGTACTCAAACATCATAAGATGGAAACACACCATTGGATAATAATATGAATCATAAAGCACCATGTTCAAGTAGGGGGTACAACGGGTTGCGGGAGAGTGGATGTAAAGCCCAAGATGCGGTCCTATCCCTATTAAGGCACGAGGGCCTTGACGGGGATAGAAGCGCATCTAGTCGTTTCGCAAGTACAGTAAACATTGCATACATGTAGGAATAGATGAGTATATAAGTTGGCTTACACTCGCCACAAGCTATCTTACAAGTCAACACAAATTATTCATACATCATCCAGAAGACAGGGTCCGGCTACGGACAAAATCAAACGATAAAAAGAAGCAATGATAAACTGCCTTGCTATCCCAGGATCACCACCACGAAGCTCCCTACTCATCAGGATACGTAACATACATACGCCTACGTTCTTCATCATACTCCCACTGGAGCTGCGACAAGTCATCTGGCACGTACTCGTCAACACCTGTACCTGTATTGTTGCAATCTGTGAGCTACAGGGACTTAGCAATCTCATAACCCGGGTACCGAAACTATGTAAGCCATAGGTGAGGAATGGTTAAGTGGTGAGGCTGCAGCAAGTACTAAGTATGTATTTGGTGGCTAACTTACGATAAGAAGTATGTAAATATGGTGGCCTACGCATGACGGTCATGAACTATCATGATCACTAAGTGATCCTGAACACCTACTTACATCAGACATAACCCCACCGTGTTCTCTCTTAATGCATGTTCACGAGCAGAGACAGTCACGCTTACGCACACAGTTGGTGTATTTTATTTGAGTTTACTTCATGTTAATTATAACCGGGTGTTAAACAATTTTCCAAGTTGCCACATAACTGCGGGCACGGCTTTCCGAAAGATTTAACCCTGCAGGGGTGCTCAAACTCATCCGTCACAAACTAACCACACGCTGCGGGAATAATCATACGTCTCCAATGTATCTTATTTTCCTCACTCTTTTGCCCTTGTTTTGGACTCTAATTTGCATGATTTGAATGGAACTAACCTGGACTGACGCTGTTTTCAGCAGAACTACCATGGTGTTGTTTTTGTGCAGAAATAAAAGTTCTCGGAATGGAACGAAACTTTTTGGAGATTTATTTCAGAATAAATGAGAATTATTGGAGCTAAAATACACCGCAGAGGGGGGCCAAGGTGAGCATCACCCACCAGGGCGCGCCAGGCCCCCTGGGCGCGCCCACCTCATGGCCCCACTTGCCCTAACTCCGCCACTATAAATTCCTAAATTGGGAGAAAAAAAATCAGAGAGAAAGAATTATCGCGTTTCACGATACGGAGCCGCTGCCACCTCTTGTTCTTCATCAGGAGGCCAGATCTGGAGCCCGTTTGGGGCTCCGGAGAGGGGAATATTCGGTCTTCATCATCACCAACCTTTCTCCATCGCCAATTCCATGATGCTCCCCACCGGCAGTGAGTAATTCCTTCGTAGGCTTGCTGGTAGGTGAGGAGTTGGATGAGATTCATCATGTAATCGAGTTAGTTTTGTTAGGGCTTGATCACTAGTATCCATTATGTTCTGAGATTGATGTTGCTATGACTTTGCTATGCCTAATGCTTGTCACTAGGGCCCGAGTGCCATGATTTAAGATCTGAACCGTTTATGTTATCATTTCCATATCTATGTTCTTGATCCGATTTTGCCTAGTCATACGTGTTATGATCCGTCAACCCCATAGTGACAATATTTGGGATACTTCGCGGTGATGACCATAGTTTGAGGAGTTCATGTATCCACCATGTGTTAATGCTTTGTTCCGGTTCTCTTTTAAAAGGAGGCCTTAATATCCCTTAGTTTCCTTACGGACCCCGCTGCCACGGGAGGGTAGGACAAAAGATGTCATGCAAGTTCTTTTCCATAAGCACGTATGCCTATTTACGGAATACATGCCTACATTACATTGACGAACTGAGCTAGTTCTGTATCGCCCTAGGTTATGACTGTTACATGACGAATATCATCCAACGAGTTACCGATCCAGTGCCTACGACCTTTCCACTTATTGCTCTTGCTAAGTTACTATTATTGTTGCTGCTGTTCCAACTGCTACAAAACTACTACTACTACTGTTACCGCTATTTTTACCGTCACTGCTGCTATCAAACTATCATACTACTGTGCTACTGATTACTTTGCCGCAGATATTTAATCTCCAGGGGTGGTTGAATTGACAACTCAACTGCTAATACTCTCAAGTATTCTTTGGCTCCCCTTGTGTCGAATCTATAAATTTGGGTTGAATACTCTACCCTCGAAAAGTGTTGCGATCCCCTATACTTTTGGGTTATCAATTCCTTTTTCTGGCGCCGTTGCCAGGGAGCATAGCAATATTTGTTGAGTCACTTGGGATTTATATCAATCTACCACTATGAAGAATCTGAAGGATACTAAGACCAAGATTTTTCCCTCTACTACGAGGGGAGGTAAGGAACTGCCATCACACTCTGCACTTGATTCACCTTATGTTATGAGTAAGCTTGCAACACCACCACATGCTAGTAATCCTGATATGTCGCAAGTTATTGATGATGTTACATCTGCTAAATTATGCTATTGATGATGCTAGTACCATGCTTGATGATAATGTGCCGCTAGGATAATTTCTTGATGAACAAATTGCTAGAGCTAAAGAGAATGAAACTGCTGAAATTGATGAGATTGCTGAAATTGATGAAGCTTATGAAACTGATGATAATTATGAAACCCCTAGTAGTCCTAGCTCTCCTAAGTTTGAAATGCCTAAGATACCTGAAGGTCACGTTATGGACGAAGAGATAACTAGAGAAATTCTTTCTTGCAAGGATAGATACGATCTTAAGAAATTACTATGCAAGTATAAGGAAAAGACTTTGAATGCTAGAATGAAATGTGATCCTAAGTTTGCTACTTCACCTTTCCTTGTTACTGATAAGTATTATGAATTCTCCGTCGACCCAGAGTTAATCACTTTGGTTGAATCTGATCCTTTCCATGTCTATGAAACTGAAACTGTAGTGGCACACCTTACTAAGCTGAATGATATAGCCACCCTCTTTGCTCATGATGGGAAGATTCGCTACTATTATATCCTTAAGTTATTTCCATTCTCATTAAAGGGTGATGCTAAGACATAGCACAATACTCTTGCTCCTGGTTATGTGCGTAGTCCCCAGGATATGATCTACCACTTCTCTAAAAAATATTTTCCTGCTCACAAGAAACAAGCTGCCTTATAGAAAATATTTAACTTTGTGCAAATTGAAGAAGAGAGTCTTCCACAAGCTTGGGGGAGGCTTCTCCAGTTGCTTAATGCTTTGCCTGATCATCCTCTCAAGAAAAATGGAATACTTTATATCTTCTATAATGGACTAACCGATGCTTCTAGGGATTTCCTAGATAGTTGTGCTGGTTGTGTTTTCAGGGAACGAACTGTTGAACAAGGTGAGGAATTATTGAATAACATATTGAAGAATTATGATGATTGGACTCTTCCTGAACCACCACCTAAACCCACTCCGAAGAAGAGGGGTATCTTATTTCTCAGTCCTGAAGATATGCAAGAGGCAAAGAAATCTATGAAGGAAAAAGGTATTAAAGCTGAGGATGTTAAGAATTTGCCACCTATTGAAGAAATACATGGCCTTGACACGCCACCACCTCCACAAGTGGCAAAGGTAAATTCTTTATTAAAGTTTGATGAAGGTAATATCCCTCACAATAAACATCCTAGTCAATGCTTATATGAGTTTGACAACTATATTATGAACCAAGACCATTTCAATGCACATGTTCTGAAACAATTGAAATACAATTTTGATATGATTGCTCGCTTGAGTGACTTGCTATTTAGAATCAGTAACGATGTTAGAGGTGTAGGAAAGCATGCCTCTATGGTTCAAACTCAGTTAGAACAAGTTGCGAAGTCTCAAAAAGAATTGCTTGATGAAATGAATAATAATATGCATGATTTTGCTGCTAGAGTAGTAACTAGAGGAGGTAGAATGACCCAAGAACCACTTTATCCGGAGGGTCATCCGAAAAGAATTGAACAAGACTCTCAGAGAATTAATAGTGATGCACCTAGTCCTTCTAAGAAGAAAAAGAAAAAGAAAAAATGGTAGGACTTCGCATACCTCTAGTGAACTTGAGACACAAAAACCTCCTGATAGTAATGATGTCTCTATTTCTGATGCTGAAACTCAATCTGGTTGTGAACATTCACCTAGTGATAATGAAAATGATAATGATGATGTTCACGATGATGCTCAACCTAGTAATGATAAAGAACCAGATAATGATGTTGAAATAGAGCCTGCTCCTAATCTTGATAACCCACAACCTAAAAATAAACGGTATGATAAAAGAGACTTTGTGGCTAGGAAACATGGTAAAGAAAGAGAGCCATGGGTTCAGAAACCCATGCCATTTCCACCTAAGCCATCTAAGAAAAAGGATGATGAAGAATTTGAGCGCTTTGCTGAAATGATTAGGCCAGTCTTTTTGCGTACCCGCTTAACTGATATTTTGAAGATGGCCCCTTATGCAAAGTATATGAAAGACATCATCACAAATAAGAGAAAGATACCGGAAGCTGAAATCTCCACCATGCTTGCTAATTATTCTTTTAAGGTTGGAGTACCTAAAAAATCCGGAGATCCTGGAATACCAACTATACCTTGCTCCATTAAGAGAAACTATGTCAAAACTGCTTTGTGTGATTTGGGAGCCGGTGTTAGTGTTATGCCTTTGTCCTTATATAAAAGACTTGATTTGAATAAACTCACACCTACTGAGATATCATTGCAAATGGCTGAAAAATCAACGGCCATACCTATCGGTATTTGTGAAGATGTGCCCGTTGTTGTTGCAAATGTTACTATCTTAACGGATTTTGTTATTCTTGAGATGCCCGAGGACGACAACCTGTCGATTATCCTTGGTAGACCCTTTTTGAATATTGCAGGAGCTTTTATTGATTGCAATAAAAGCAAAGTCACTTTTCATATTAATGGTAATGAGCACACGGTGCACTTTCCGAAGAAACAATTCCAAGTGAATGGTATAAATGTTATTGAAGAATCTCCGACCACTACTATTGGAAGTTTTCAATTACCTCTTCCTACTGCCAAAAAGAAATATGATATACTTATTGTCAGGGATATGCACATCCCCATTGAGGTAACTTAGTGTTTTACGAAAGTTCTTCGGTTTCATGCTAATTGGAAATGGTTGTTAATAAGACTTGATCAACCTTATTAATGAATCATTTTTGAGAGGTATGAAGTCGATGAATCTAGTAAGCACAACTCTCTGTGCCCACCTTTTATTTTCTGTTTTAGTTAGTCAAATAAAATAAAATGCCATGTTTATCCTGTTTTCTGTTTTCCCCGTGCAATAAAAAAATGACCCAAAAATAAAAATTCTCAGAATGCCCTGAAAATTTAACACGATTTTTTCCAATTATTTATGAATTTTTGGTGCAAATAACACCAGATGGGGGTGCACCTGGTGCCCACAAGACACCAGGGCGCGCCAGCACCCCCAGGTGCGCCCTGGTGGGTTGTGGCCCCCTCGTGGGCCCCCTCACTTATCTCTTTAGCCCACATCACCACCTACCTCCAGCAAAAAATCACCACAACCACCATTTTCGTGTTCTTGCTCTCAAACCCGCGGATTTCGATCTCTTTGCTCGAAGCTCCGTTTCCGAAACTGTTTGGAGGGATTGCTTCTTGGTATATGACTCCTCCATTGCTCCAATTAGTTTTTTGTTTTAGTGGGTTATTTTTAGAGTAATTAGCTACTCTTGGTGCTGCTGTAGATGAGCTTGCATGTTGAATTCTTAGAGTTCTAAGTAGTTTGAATGCTCAATATGGCCTCTATGCATGCTTAGGAGTAGTTGCTAACAATCTTACAAAGTTTTGTTGACAAAATTTTTGTGGACTAAATTTTTTCAGAATTTTTATAGGAATAAAATGCAAATCTTTAGAAAGTTTTCCTCCAAGAAAAATGCCAAGGGAGTCATTGGGGAATCACCGAATAGTGACCTTCACACTCCAAGAAAGGTGGAGGTGCGGCCGGGGGAATGGCCGCATGATGCCTTCATGGAGGAGGCCGGGTTCCATCAAGAGTTCGCTCAGTTTGTTGCCAACGCCGGGTTAACCAAGTTCCTCGCAGCTAAGTGTGACCAATATCACATCCTTATGAATTCCTTTGTGCAAAGCTTGAATTATTTAGGGAGAAACAATGCTCCTGAAGTGGAGTTTAATCTTTATGTTGAAACTTATAGAATGTCGTTAACCGACTTCTGTAACATATGCTTGATTCCTTCTGATGGGGACCTGAGAGAACCTTGGCCATTCGAGTTTGAGGATTTTCTCCTCGCGTTAACCGTGGGTGAGGATAGAGGCGTGTTGAGCGCCACTGCTACTAGTTTACAATTTCCCTCAGTACATTATTTCGCTTTGGTCATCAGTAAGTGTTTAACCGCTAGGGAGAAGGTTGGCGCACTCAGTGCCCCTGACCTTGCTATTTTACGTCGTGCTCTTTATGATGATCACACCTTTAGTATGGGAGCCATTATTGCTCGACGCTTACATCTTAACAAAACTAAGGGAAAGATACATGGTGGTATTTATGCTACTCGTTTAGCGGACCACTTTAGAATCCCATTTCACTCACATGATTATCTCTTATCCCGAGTTTACCTTGATCATAAGACACTACAGGCTCACCAATTTCTTGATGTAACTGAGTCTCTACGTGATATTCATTATAACTTCGTATTTAGCAAGGAAACACGTGATGTTATTCCGTTGCCTGCACCTGCTTTGTTTGATCCTATTGCCAGGAACGGATACATGATTATGCCAGATGACATTATAGCTTACCGGAACAACCTACCAGCCACTGAGGAGGAGCCCTAGGGGTGGGATGCTCAGGTGCCGCCTCCGCCTCACTACGACTTGGGACCAGATGGCTACTGCGGTGGGTGATTACCAAGCTAGGCCAAAAGCCTAAGCTTGGGGGAGTACGTATTTCCACCGACATTACATTCATGTTCACACATTTCATTCTTGTTGTCGGTGTTCACACTCTTTTATTGTATTATCCATGCTTGATTTGTTTTCTCGCTTTCTTCTTGTGTGTTTGAAAAACTTTGAGAAAACCCAAAAATATTTCCTACTTCTTTTTAGTTTTTCTTTCTAGCTTAGTTTAATTTTAGCATCAAAAGAAAAACCAAAAAGATTTCTTGCTTCTTCTTTTACTTGTTGGGAGCTTTCTCGTGTAAATAGTTTTCCCGTTTTGTTTTTCCTCTTTAATTTGCTTGCTTCAAGAAAAACCAAAAACTCCAAAAATATTTTAGTGTGTTTCTCTGAAATTCTTTTCTTTTTACTTGAGTCGTACCTAGGAGAAGACCACGATGAAATTGTTGACTGGCTCTCATCTGCATTATTGTTTATCCAACAAAGAGCCCATATTACTTTGTCTTCTCCTCTTGAATAAAACGTTTGCAGATTCCAGCTTAGTTCACGGCACTCTTGCACTATTATTATCTTCTTATCGTTCGATCGTGCAAGTGAAAGGCAATAATGATGACATTTGATGAATTGACTGTTGGAAATATGTTGGGGAACGTTGCATGGGAAACAAACATTTTCTCCTACTCACATGCAAGATCTATCCATGGTGATGAGCATCTATGAGAGGGAGAGTTGGATCTACATACCCTTGTAGATCGCTTAGCGGAAGCGTTAAGAAATGCAGTTGATGTAGTCGAACGTCTTCGCGATCCAATCACGATCCGTCCACTAACTCCTGATCAAGTGCCGAACGGACGACACCTCCGAGTTTAGCACATGTGCGGCTCAGTGGCGTCCTCTCCTTCTTGATCCAGCAAGCGAGAGAGAGGGGGTAGATGAGATCGGGACCAACACGACGGTATGGTGGTGGTGGTGGCAGTGGAATTCCGGCAGGGCTTCGCCAAGCGCGTACCGGTGAAACGTGGGAGGAGTTGGGAGAGGTAACGGGCAAGGGTCGAAGGGTGGCTGCCCCCAACGCCTCCCCACCTTTATATAGGCGTGGAGGGGGCTGTTGGCTTGCCCTCCAAGGCCCTAGGGTCGTTGGCCAAAGGGGGAGGAAGGAAATCCCACCTTTCCTTCCCCACCGATTGCTATCCCCCCTTTTTAGGGATCCTGATCTTATCCCCTTGGGATATGAATCTATTCCTTTTAAGGGAGGATCTTGGTGCGCCTAGACCAGGGTTGTGGGGACATTACCCACTACCCACGTTCATGTGGGTCCCCCATGCAGGTGGGCCCCACTCCGGAACCTTCTAGAACCTTCCCGGTACAATACCGAAAAAACTCGAACTTTTTCCGAAACCCCGATAACAACTTTCCATATATGAATCTTTACCTCTGGACTATTCCGGAGCTCCTCGTGATGTCCCGGATCCCATCCGGGACTCTGAACAACCTTCGGACTTTCCACTATTAATATCTCAATACTACCCTAGCGCCACCGAACGTTAAGCGTGCGACCCTACGGGTTCGAGAATCATGTAGACATGACCGAGACACCTCCACGGTCAATAACCAATAGCGGGACCTGGATGCCCATATTGGTTCCTACATATTCTATGAAGATCTGTATCGGTCAAACCACGATGTCAAGGATTCAGACAATCCCGTATGCTGTTCCCTTTGTCCATCGGTATGTTACTTGCCCGAGATTCGATCGTCGATATCTCCATACCTAGTTCAATCTCGTTACCGGCAAGTCTCTTTACTCGTTCCGTAATACAAGATCCCGTGACTAACTCCTTAGTCACATTGCTTGCAAGCTTCTTGTGATGTTGTATTACCGAGTGGGCCCAGAGATACCTCTCCGTCATACGGAGTGACAAATCCCAGTCTCGATCCATGCCAACCCAACAGACACCCTTGGAGATACCTGTAGAGCACCTTTATAGTCACCCAGTTACGTTGTGACGTTTGATACACACAAGGCATTCCTCCGGTGTCCGGGAGTTGCATGATCTCATGGTCGTAGGAACAAATACTTGACATGGATAAAGCAGTAACAATAAACTGACACGATCAACTGCTATGCTTACGGTTGGGTCTTGTCCATCACATCATTCTCCTAATGATGTGATCCCGTTATCAAATGACAACTCATGTCTATGGTTAGGAAACCTTGACCATCTTTGATCAACGAGCTAGTCTACTAGAGGCATACTAGGGACACATTGTTGTCTATATACCCACACATGTATTTAGTTTCCAATCAATACAATTCTAGCATGGATAATAAACAATTATCATGAACTAGGAAATATAATAATAACCAATTTATTATTGCCTCTAGGGCATATTTCCAACAGTCTCCCACTTGCACTAGAGTCAATAATCTAGCTCACATCACCATGTGATTAACACTTATATCACCATGTGATTAACACTTATATCATCATGTGATTAACACCCAATAAGTTCTGGGGTTTGATCATGTTTTGCTTCCGAGAGAGGTTTTAGTCAACGGGTCTGTAACATTCAGATCCGTGTGTACTTTGTAACTCTCTATACTGTAGATGTTGCTACCACGCTTCACTTGGAGCTATTCCAAATGGCTACCCCACCATACGTATCCGGATTGCTACTTTGAGTCGTCCAGATTGGTGTTTAAAGCTTGCATTGACGTAACTCTTTACGGCGAACTCTTTATCACCTCCATCATCGAGAAACATCTCCTTAGTCCTCTAGTTACTAAGGATAATTTTGACCGCTGTCCAGTGATCCACTCCTGGATCACTCTTGTACCCCTTGACAGACTCATGGCAAGGCACACATCAGGTGCGGTACACAACATGGCATACTATATAGAGCCTATGGCTAATGGCAGAGGGGACGACCTTCGTCCTTTCTCTTTCTTCTGCCGTGGTCGAGTTTTGAGTCTTACTCAACTTCACACCTTACAAATCAGGCAAGAACTCCTTTTTTTGTCTGATCCATTTTGAACTCTTTCAAAAATTTGTCAAGGTATGTTCTCATTGAAAGACTTATCAAGCGTCTTGATCTATCTCTATAGATCTTGATGCCCAATATACCAATAGCTTTTATCTGGGTCTTCCTTTGAAAAACTCTTTTCAAACAACCCTTTATGCTTTCCAGAAATTCTACATTATTTCTGATCAACAATATGTCAACCACATATACATATCAGAAATTCTATAGTGCTCCCACTCACTTTCTTGCAAATACAAGTTTTTCATAAACTTTGTATAAACTCAAAAACTTTGATCACATCATCAAAGCGTCTATTCCAACTCCGAGATGCTTGCTCCAGTCCATAGAAGGATCGCTGGAGCTTGCATACCTTTTAGCATCCTTAGGATCGACAAAACCTTCTGGTTGTATCACATACAACCTTTCCTCAAGGGAATGATGTTTTGACATCCATCTGCCAGATTTCATAATCGAAAAATGCAGCAACTGCTAACATAATTCCAATAGACTTCAGCATCGCTACGGGTGAGAGAGTCTCATCGTAGTCAACTCCTTGAACTTGTCGAAAACCTTTTTTGCGACCAGTCGAGCTTTATAAATGGTGACATTTACCATCAGCGTCTGTCTTCCTCTTAGAGGTCCATTTGTACTCAACGACCTGCCGTTCAAACGTCACAACGTAAATGGGTGACTATAAAGATGCTCTACAGGTATCTCCAAAGGTGTCTATTGAGCTGGCATGGATCAAGACTGGGATTTGTTACTCCGTATGACGGAGAGGTATCTCAGGGCCCACTCAGTAATACAACATCACAATAAGCCTTGCAAGCAATGTGACTAAGTGTTAGCCACAGGATCTTGTATTACGGAACGAGTAAAGAGACTTGCCGGTAACGAGATTGAACTAGGTATAGAGATACCGACGATCGAATCTCAGGCAAGTAACATACCGAAGAACAAAGGGAACAGCATACGGGATTAACTGAATCCTTGACATAGAGGTTCAACCGATAAAGATCTTCATAGAATATGTAGGAATCAATATGGGCATCCAGGTCCCGCTATTGGTTATTGACCGTAGAGGTGTCTCGGTCATGTCTACATAGTTCTCGAACCCGCAGGGTCTGCACACTTAAGGTTCGGTGACGTTTCAGTATAGTTGAGTTATGTATGGTGGTGACCGAAGGTTGTTCGGAGTCCCAGATAAGATCCAGGACGTCACGAGGAGCTCCGGAATGGTCCGGAGTTAAAGATTGATATATAGGAAGTCCCGTTTTGGTCACGGGAAAAGTTTTGGGGACTTCGGTAGTGTACCGGGAGTGCCGGGAGGGTACCGGGGGACCATCGGGAGGGGCCTCTCGCCCCAAAGGGCCTCATGGGCTGTGGGACGAGGCAAAGCAGCCCCTGGTGGGCTGGCCGAAGCCCCCACTAAAGCCCATGCGGCTAGGGGTGGAAAAACCCAAGAGGTGGAAAAGGTTTCCAAGTGGGGGAGGAATCCTACTCCTAGTAGGATTGGTGTAGGACTCCTCCACCTCTCCCACTTCGGCCGACCCTAGGGGATGATCCCTACGGCGCCGGCCTCCCTCCCCTTCCTCCTATACATACTGGAGGGGAGAGAGGGCAGCCGCACTAGAAAACCCTAAGCCACGGTGCAGCCCTCTCTCCCCAATAGATCAAGTCCTCTAGTTTTCAGCGGTGCTTAGGCGAAGCCCTGCTAGAATAGTTCCAGCACCACCGCCGCCGCGCCGTCGCGCTGCCGGAGAACTCATCTACCTCTCCGCTCCCTCTTGCTGGATCGAGAAGGCGGAGATCGTCATCGAGCTGTGCGTGTGCTGAACGCGGAGGTGCCGTCCGTTCGACACTAGATCGGGACGGATCGTGATTGGATCGCGGGACGCTCGGCGGTTTGGATCGCGAAGACGTTCGACTACATCAACCGCGTTTCTTAACGCTTCCCGCTTAGCGATCTACAAGGTTATGTAGATCCACTCCCCCTCTCGTATATGCTCATCACCATGGATAGATCTTGCGTGTGCGTAGGAATTTTTTTGTTTCCCATGCAACGTTCCCCAACATTGACTGTGGTAGAGAAAGGCGGGTATGAACTTGTTTTTGTTGTTGTAAATATGTTTAACCTAGTATCCCTTGATTCAGCTCATTATGATCAAACATGTTTGCAATGACCGTTAGAGATTATAGTTGTTCATGCCATGCTTAAGTAGCTAGGAGTGGATAATGATCTATCTTGTGTGTCAACATGCATTAAAATGGTTCTGATGCGGTATAATGATATGGTATCCTGCTCTGAATGTTTCAAGTGGCTTGACTTGGCACATGTTCATGCATGTAGTTGAATCAAAACCAACATAGCCTTCATTATATTTATGTTCATGGTGTCCATATCCTACTCATGCTAGTATTCAATGTTGATTATATGTAATGCATGTTCCTGACCGTTTTCGCTCTCTAGCTGGCCGCTTCTCAATCTAATTGCTAGCCTTTGCCTGTACTAAGCGGAAATACTGCTTGTGCATCAAAACTCTTAAACCAAGTTATGCCAGATGAGTCCACCATATCTACCTATATGCGGTATTACCCTGCCGTTCCAAAGTAAATTTGCATGTGCCACCTCTAAAAATTCAAATGAACATCTGTTTTGTGTGCCTGGACCGCTCATGAAGCGACAGGGGGAGGTCAGTATCTTCCATGCTAAGCGGGTTATTCTCATGATGAGTGTTTATTCACTTGTCCTTACACGAGAGGGGCGGTAATAGGGATTCCCAATCCCGAAATAAAAAATAAAAAAATAATTAAACAAAACTCCCCCAGGAATGTTGTTGGTTTGGATGGTACCCGTGGATGCGGCTCGCCGTGGAGTGTGATTTTTGGTGGAGGGGGAGTAAACCTTTACTTTTACCACTTGGGAACTACCGCTAATTTGTTTAGCATGGAAGACATTGATAACTCTTGGTCGTGACGTTGACAGGAAGGGTGTACCTCTCAAAATTATATCTATCTCTATTTTAAACTTTGAGCTCTGGCACCGCTGCAAATCCATGCTTCCCTTTGCGAAGGGACTATCTATTTACTTTTATGTTGAGTCATCACCTTCTCAAATAAGCACCAGACCTGAGAGCACTATTGTCATCCTCATGCATTGTGTATAGTTGATGTTGGGTGCAGCATGACTGGATCTTTTCTACCATGAATTACAATGTTTAGTCGCTGCTTGAACTTTGGAGGTGCTTTGCATTTACGTTTTGCGGTCTCAGAAAGGGCTAGCGAGACACCACTATTGTCATATTGTATCATGATTGTTTTGAGAAAGTGTTGGCGTTTGAGATATCTTATTATTGCTCGCAAGTTGCTTATGTTATTGTTATGAGTAAATATAATTTCTAAGAGTTATTGTTTACATGGTTAGTCATAATCTTTGCTGAAAACCTGGGTGCTACTTAAGCATATATATGTAAACAAGAACAAAAGAGTTCATAAAAGTTTTTCTTTATCACTTTTAGTTTGTCAACTGAATTGCTTAAGGACAAGCAAAGATTTAAGTTTGGGGGAGTTGATACGTCTCCAACGTATCTACTTTTCCTCACTCTTTTGCCCTTGTTTTGGACTCTAATTTGCATGATTTGAATGGAACTAACCCGGACTGATGCTGTTTTCAGCAGAACTACCATGGTGTTGTTTTTGTGCAGAAATAAAAGTTCTCGGAATGGAACAAAACTTTTTGGATATTTATTTCAGAAAATATGAGAATTATTGGAGCCAAAATACACCGCAGAGGTGGGCCAGGGTGAGCATCACCCACCAGGGCGCGCCAGGCCCCCTAGGCGCCCCTGGTGGGTTGTGCCCACCTTGTGGCCCCACTTGCCCTAACTCCGCCACTATGAATTCCTAAATTGGGAGAAAAAAATCAGAGAGAAAGAATTATTGCGTTTCACAATACGGAGCCGCCGCCACCTCCGGTTCTTCATCGGGAGGCCAGATCTGGAGCCCGTTTGGGGCTCCGGAGAGGGGAATCTTCGGTCTTCGTCATCACCAACCTTTCTCCATCGCCAATTCCATGATGCTCCCCACCGGGAGTGAGTAATTCCATCGTAGGCTTGCTAGTCGGTGAGGAGTTGGATGAGATTCATCATGTAATCGAGTTTGTTTGGTTAGGGCTTGATCACTAGTATCCATTATGTTCTGAGATTGATGTTGCTATGAATTTGCTATGCCTAATGCTTGTCACTAGGGCCCGAGTGCCATGATTTCAGATCTGAACCGTTTATGTTATCATCTCCATATCTATGTTCTTGATCCGATCTTGCCTAGTCATATGCACCTATTACGTGTTATGATCCGTCAACCCCATAGCGACAATATTTGGGATACTTCGCGGTGATGACCGTAGTTTGAGGAGTTCGTGTATTCACCTTGTGTTAATGCTTTGTTCCGGTTCTCTATTAAAAAGAGGCCTTAATATCCCTTAGTTTCCTTATGGACCCCGCTGCCACGGGAGGGTAGGACAAAATATGTCATGCAAGTTCTTTTCCATAAGCACGTATGACTATTTACGGAATACATGCCTACATTACATTGACGAACTGAGCTAGTTCCGTATCGCCCAAGGTTATGACTGCTACATGATGAATATCATCCAACGAGTTACCGATCCAGTGCCTACGACCTTTCCACTTATTGCTCTTGCTAAGTTACTATTATTGTTGCTGCTGTTCCAACTGCTACAAAACTAATGCTACTACTGTTACCGCTATTTTTACTGTCACTACCGCTATCAAACTATCATACTACTGTGGTACTGATTACTTTGCCGCAAATATATAATCTCCAGGTGTGGTTGAATTGACAACTCAACTGCTAATACTCTCAAGTATTATTTGGCTCCCCTTGTGTCGAATCTATAAATTTGGGTTGAATACTCTACCCTCGAAAACAGTTGCGATCCCCTATACTTGTGGGTTATCAAATAACCTCAACCACTGATCCCGTGATCTCTTAGGCAATTCTGTTGGAAAACCACAACCTCGAGATAGCCCAAAGTATCCTCAGAATTCCTCACACAGGACATTCGAGAAAGGTAAAACAAGTCCAGCAAGACCGCCCGACGTGTCGACGAACCCGATAGGAGCCGCGTATCTCGTTCTCAGGACACGACTGGATAAGCTAATGTAAAGGGCCTGATAGACATCTCCCGAGTTGCCCCGGGTTGGCACCACACAATGCTCTAGTTCAGACCAACACTCATGAGGAGCACTGGCCCGGGGGGTTGATTAATTATCCACGGGGTAGCTATGCCCTATGTAATTTTATTAAGTTGTTTAGCAAATGTAGTACCAAAGTTGGGTCTTGCCAGACAAGTTTTAATCTAAAACGAATGGTCAAGGGGGTCCCCATAACAACCCCGAGCATGTTAGGAGCGCTAAATATGGAACATAACACCGGTACTTGGAACTAGTGTGGCAAAAGTGGAACAAAACACCGGGCAAAAGGCCAAGCCTTCCACCGTTGCCAGATATATATGTGCATTAATTTAAATAACAATAAATAAGGTGATATCTCCAAATATCCATGTTGACACATGGAAATCTTTCACCTGCAACTAGCAACGTTATAAGATAAGGGCTGAGCAGCGGTAACGTAGCCAATCATTGGTTTGCAAGGAAGTGGGGGGGGGGGGTTAGAGGCTTTCATGGCAATTTAGGAGGCTGCCAGTTTAAGTGGTAGGTAACGAAACATAACGGTAGAAGCGAGACATCTAGCATAGCAAAATAGTGTCGGGATCCGGGTATGATCATCTTGCCTGTTGGGTCTTCAGAGGGACAAAGAGCTGGGTCCTCGTAGTTGTACTCTCCGTGATCCTCGTACTCAGGCTCGACACTCGCATCTACCCAAAGAAAAACAGCACCAAATAAACATACAAACAAGGTGCAATGCACAAACAAGATGATGCATGATCCATTTGAAGTATTTCACATGGCAACCCTAAGCTAGTCATGTTTCTCATGCAATTATTAAGTTCTTTAGTATTCTGGACAGAACCTCAACATTAGTTATTTGAACATGCATGATCATGTAAAATGTGAATGCTGCATGCAAAAACGATGCAAATGTATATGTAGAATGTTGCAAACGGAGTAACGTAGCTCATGGTACACTCACGGCAAGGTACGAACGTTAACGAAGACAAAAACAAAGATGAGGAAGGTCATGGGCTATTTCTTGGTATTCCAAGGATGCCACTGGATAGGAAATGAAAATCTAGCAAGAATAGAGCTAAAGATCATGCAAAACAATGGAGTATAGCTCCCACAAGTCAGAAACAATTCTGCACACAATCTGTCCACAAACAGCAACGTGTCATCTTGTAACACACATAACCAGAGCTCCACCAAGTTTCAATTCACAACCAAGGCATGGACATGAAGTATACATCATGCATAACATTTCATCTATCTACAACAACATGAAAGGAAGCATGGATGAATGGCAATGAAGCTCACAAGATGGCATGTTGAAACAGTTCCCAGGGACTTAGTGAAAATTCCAGTTTTACATAATCTGAGTTAACATGATAGCAACTTGACAACAACTTTATATATGCTACAGGAACTTTCAAGACATGAAAATTAACAGGATGGTAGAGGGCAACATGTACTTCAATTAATTACATTATGGCAACATCCAAATATGCACATATCAATGGATACCATCCTCACAATATGACATATTGAAAATAGCAGATTCACAGACTTAGTGGAATATAACAAGGGGCAAACATGGCACTTGTTAAAAGGATGGCATGTTGACAGCAAGTTTTACATATGATGCAATAGCCTAACCCACAAGTTCTTGGCACACATCTACAGAGGATGACAAGCACAACAAATCATACCATTGTTCCAACTCTAAAAGAGCAACATATGCATGGGAATCATCAAGACAACATGGCAACAAAATAACATATTTTAACACTTAGAATATTTGGGCATGTGAAAACAGAATTTTGGTGCCATGTTGACATCAAGAATGCCACCCATATAATGATCTATCATGGCATGTAAAAATACCAGGGGCTAGCACAAACACCCATGAGCATATTTCATGTTGACAAGTTTATCATATAGTGCAAGAATTAAATCATGTGAAAAAGACAAAATGACATATTATCACAAAACAACATTTTTGCAAACATGTCCAAATGACAAAACCAACCACACCAGTGGGTTCACTGAATTTTTCTACCCCAAAACCATATGTCACATGCCTATTTTCCTGTTGGTAAAACTCACAAAATGGCACTCACAATTATAACAATTCACTTATAAGAAGTTATATGCCAGATTTCGCATATCCTAGGTTACTGCAAGATTGGGAATAAGACAGATCTGGAAATATGCCCTAAATGGAAATATTCCAGAACACTCAGATCAAAACAAAATAATTGAAATAGAAAAATAAAAAATAAAAAAAACAACACACCTCAGGCCCACCTGGCAATGTACCAGGGCCCTGGACCCACTGTCATTCACCCAAGAGAAAACACGCATGGAAAATAAAAGGGGGAGCCGGGGTTCGAACCCGGGTCTCCCAGGAGGTGGAGCGGCGGCTCGACCAGCTGGGCTGGGTCGGGTGTCTTGACAGAGGAGGGGCGCTACACGTCTAAACCTATAGGCGAAGCCCTGACGGGTACTTCACCCGCGGCAGAGAGGTCAGCGGCGGCCGACGATCTCCGGAGGCTCGGCGAGGCGTGTGGAACAGGGAGGCGACGGTCTGCAGCATGGCGGGGAGCTACTAAAGGAGGCAAGGAGCGGGCTTGCTCGCCGCCGAGGTCACCCATGGCGGACAGGTTTTCGGGAGCGTCGGAAACGGCGACTACGGCGACGAATCGGAACGGAGAGGAACTATGGGGATGGTATGCTCACCCCGGGTCCCTTAGGACAAGGAGAAGCGGTCGGGGAGGCGTTCACGTGGCTAGGGAAGGGGCTGTTGTCGTGGCGGAGCACCTGGTGCACGACGAAGACGACGACGTGGCTGACGGCTTGGGGGCGATCTGCTCCTCCTAGCTCCGGGAACGGGTGGAAGGAGACGTCGGTGATCCCCTAGACATCCTTGCTGGAGTGGAGGAAGCCAGAGGGCGTGAGGACGATGGCGACGATGACGCGGCTGCTGCTGCTCTCTCCCTGAACCCTTACTGAACTCCTCTGAATCTCACATGGGAAGCTGCTAGAAGGACGAAGGGGAAGGAACAGGGAAGGGAAAGAGGTGGCGGCGGCGATGAGGAAGGGCGGAAACCCTAGGGGCTGCATGGGGTAGCTCTATAAAGGAGGAGGGGGCTCGGGAGCGTGGCCACCGTGGCCATGTGCCCCTGTCCTCTGAGGTTTTTTACCGCCAGAGAGGGAGGACGAGGGGAGGAAGAAAAACAGAGGGGGAGAGAGACCGCGAGTGGGGCACCTCTGGTGTCCATGCTGGACTTACCGACGAGTGGGGAGGAGAGCTGGGCTCGCTGGGACACCCAGGTGGGCTTCGGTGGTGGGCTACCTCTCTCTCTCTCTCTCTCTCTCTCTCTCTCAGAACTCTCATCAGAGGAATACAAAAGGGTTTTCTCCTTTAAAATAAAAACAGCAAACAAAAACTAAAACCGAGGAAGATGGAAAGGTTTTTGAGAAAACCCAAAATAGATTTGTACTCACAAAATTAGACCCTATTTAATAAAAATAGACTGGGCATTTTTAGGGCAATTAAATAATTCATTTAAATTGAGCATATGCACCTATTTTTGCAAGGAATTAAAATGAAAACACAGTCAAACATGATTGAGAGCTATCCAACAATTACTACCAGATTATTTAAAAGGAGTGCAACATTTTTATAGACATTATTAAGGAAGTAAAGCTTTCACATGTTGCATTTATTTGAAATGAGAGAGGTGGGCAAGTTTATAGAGAAAGAGTGGATGGGTTCTTCACTCCAAAACAACACAGGAACCCTACACATACCAACACCACAACACCACCATTCACAACAACATCACCACATAACATAGCATGAGGCAAAACATGAATGATGACATGATGATTATGATGCCTTGATGCATGAGGAATGGCATGAAGCAAAAACTATATTACTCAAATCACAAGGGCACAACATGAAAGTCCACATGGAATATTACAAGATGGCAAGGATGCACTTGGGCTGTTACAAATCCCCCCACTACATGAGGATCTCGTCCCGAGATTTAGGAAAGGAAGAATTCGGTAATTTCGGAATGGAGATGGTCCTCTCGTTCCCATGTGGCTTCTTTGTCGGAGTGATGTGACCACTTCACCTTCAGAAACTTGATTGATTTGTTGCGAGTCTTACGCTCAGTCTCTTCAAGGATAGCAACTGGATGCTCATGATCGGATAGGTCTGCTTGGAGATCAACGGTGCGCTCGGGAGTCTTGAAACACTTACGGAGCTGAGAGACGTCAAACACATCATGCACATTTGAGAAATTGAAAGGAAGCTTGAGTTGGTAGGCAAGGTCACCCCTCTTGCCCACAATCTTGAAGGGACCCACAAAGCGTGGAGCAAGCTTTCCTTTGATGCCAAAGCATTGAGTGCCCTTCGTGGGAGACACTCTAAGATAGACAAAATCATCGATCTGAAAGGTCATGTCACGATGTTTGCTATCATAATAGCTCTTCTGACGAGATTGAGCTGCTTTGAGATTTTCAGGAATGACACGGCACATTTCTTCTGCTTCAGTGATCATGTCATTTCCAAGGATTTGACGCTCACCGGTTTCAGACCAATCGAGCAGGGTGCGGCACTTTCTGCCATAGAGAATCTTGAAAGGAGCCTTGCCGGAACTTGCTTGGAAGCTATTGTTATATGAGAACTCAACAAACGGGAGACAATCTTCCCACTTCATGCCAAAAGAAATCACACAAGCTCTGAGCATATCTTCTAGGATTTGATTGACTCTCTCAACTTGACCACTAGTCTGAGGATGGAAAGCTGTGCTGAAACGGAGATTGGTCCCCATTGCAGTCTGGAAGGAATCCCAAAACTTGGAAGTGAAGATGCTTCCACGATCTGAGGATATGAGCTGAGGAATACCGTGCAAAGAAACTATCCTCGACATGTACAACTCTTCCAGCCGAGCTGCCGAGATAGATTCTTTGCTTGGAAGGATGTGGGCAACTTTGGTGAGCTTGTCGATGACCACGAAGATGGCATCATTTCCTCTCTTGGACTTAGGAAACCCAGTGACGAAATCCATTTCAACATGATCGAATTTCCACTCTGGGATGGGCAAAGGCCGAAGGAGGCCTGCTGGACATTGATGTTCCGCCTTCACTCTGCGACAAACATCACACTCGTTCACAAACTGAGCAATCTCACGTTTCATACGAGTCCACCAGAAGGTTTGCTTGAGGTCCTGATACATTTTGGAACTTCCTGGATGAATTGAGAGGAGGGAATTATGTGCTTCATCCATGATAACCTTCCCGAGTTCACCTTTTGGGACCACCAGACGGTCCTCGAAGAACAAGGTATCTTTGTCATCAACATGGAAGCACTTATACTTTGGAATGCTCTTGGCCACACCTTTCTTCACTTTCTTCACCATAGCATCAAGAAGCTGAGCTTGGTGAATCTGATCTTCCAAGTTCGGAGAGACTTGGAGATTGGCAAGAAATCCTTGAGGAACAACTTGGAGATTGAGCTTGCGGAATGCTTCACAAAGCTCGGGTTGGAGAGGCTTGAGGATGAGACTGTTGCAGTACGCCTTTCTGCTCAGCGCGTCTACAATGACATTTGCTTTTCCAGGAGTATATTCAATGCTTGGATTGTACTCCTCGATCATTTCCACCCAACGTGTTTGCCAAAGATTGAGGTTCGGTTGAGTGAAAATGTACTTCAAGCTCTTATGGTCGGTGAACACCTCAACTGGTCTCCCCAACAATAGATGTCTCCAGGTCATCAGATCATGAACAACTGTCGCCAACTCAAGATCATTGAGTGGGGTAGTTCTTCTGGCTAGGCTTCAGCTGCCGTGAGGTATAATCCACAACCTTCTTATCTTGCATGAGAACACCACCAAGGCCTTGAAGGGAAGCATCACAGAACACTTGGAAAGGCTTGGATTCATCTGGAGGGGTGAGAACTGGAGCTGAAGTCAGCTTTTCCTTGAGTGTATTAAACGCCACATCACACTCAGGAGTCCACACATACTTGACACTCTTCTGAATGAGGTTAGATAGAGGCTTAGCAATTTGAGAGAAGTTCTCGACGAATCTTCTGCAGTAACTTGCAAGCCTGAGGAAGCTTCGAAGCTGCTTGACATTCTAAGGAGGCTCCCACTTCAAAATTGCCTCAACTTTCTCAGGGTGCACTTTAATGTCCTCGGCAGAGATGATATGCCCAAGGTACACCACTTCATTGAGCCAAAACTCACACTTGGAGAACTTAGCATAGAATCGATGCTCTCTTAGCTTGTCATGCACAAGCCGGAGATGCTCTGCATGCTCTTCTTAGGTCTCCGAGAAAACAAGAATGTCATCCAAATAGACCAAGACGAACTCATTCTTGTAAGGAGAGAATATGAAGTTCATCATTCTGGAGAAAGTCGGAGGCACATTTGCTAGACCAAAGGACATGACGGTGTACTCATAAGAGCCAAAACTCGTCCTGAAAGCAGTCTTTAGAATATCTTCTTCACGAATACGGATTTGATGATAGCCCATACGGAGATCTAACTTCGAGAAAACCTTGGCACCTTTCAATTGCTCAAACAACTCATTGATGTTGGGAAGCGGATACTTGTTCCTGATTGTCTTCTTATTAAATGGACGGTAATCGACACACAGTCGGTCCGTGCCATCCTTCTTGACAAAAAGAACACCACAACCCCAAGGTTAAGAACTTGGTCTGATCAGACCCAGACGCTCTTGTTCATCTAGATGCTTTTTCAATTCTTTTAGCTCTTCGGGGCCAAGCTTATAAGGACGCTTGCACACCGGTTCAGTTCCAGGCTCGAGTTCAATCACAAACTCCACTTGCCGGTGAGGAGGCATTCCTGGCAATTCTTCTGGAAAGACATCTTCATACTCAGAAACGATGGGGATTTGAGAAATGGCCGAAATCTCACCCTTCTCATCGAGAGAAAAGAGACGAATCGTGTCATCGCGAGCAGCGAAAATGATCACATCTTCAGAAGGATGAGTCAATTGGACTTCTTTGGCTTGACAATCAACATAATCCTTGTTCACTGCCAGAAAATCCAAGCCAAGAATAAGATCAATATCGGAATTGCCGAGAACATAAGGAGAAGCCAGGAAGGAATAATTGCCCATCTTGATAGAGACATCCGGAATCACTGAGGCGATCTTCATTGCCAAACCCGGAGAAACCACACCCAAAGGTTTACTCAACATTTCGGAATAGGAATCATGCTTGAGAGAAAATGGCCTAGACATGAATGAATGCGATGCACCAGTATCAAACAAAAGTTTTGCAGGAATAGAATTAACCAAGAGATTACCCATTATCACTTGAGAAGAATCCTCTGCTTCAGCTGCATTGACCATGTTCACTCTTGCTGTCTTGGGATTGTGCTTCACCATAGCACTGCCTGGGGGCCTGATAGGAGGAGGAGGCGGAAGACGCCGATGGTTGGTGCACTTCTTGGAGTAATGGCCCTTTTGACCACACTTGTGACACATAACCTATGAGAGCGGACGGAAGTTGCCTGGAGGAGGAGCATTAGCTGATTTGGGTGCCTGAGGCCTCTGCTGAAAACCTGGGTTGGGTGGGTGGGAAGGTCCACGACTACCGTGCTACTTCTGCTGCTGAGGAGGACGAAACGGAGGAGGAGGAACCCAATACTTCTGCTGCTTAGGAACAATCTGAGACCTGGACAAGGAAGAGTTGGAGTCTGTGAACCGCTTCTTGGAATTCTCAAGCTTGAGCTGAACTGCCTCGAACTTTAGAGCCAAGTTGTAGAACTGATCAAACACAGGAGGATCGTGAAGGATGAGAGCAAGCTGAAGATCTTCTCTGAGGCCACCTCTGAACTGATAAATCTTGGACTTCTCATCGGGAACACCTTGCTTAGCATAGCGGGCCAGATTCTGAAACTCAGAGTTGTACTGATAGACGGACATACTCCCCTGCTTCAGATTCCTGAAATTCTCACGCATACCCTCGACAAAGCTCGTCGGAATATGATGGGCTCTAAAGTTACGGCAAAAATCCTCCCAATAGACTGCACGGCCACCTCTAGAGTCCTTGTACTGCTGCCACCAATCTGCTGCCTGACCCTTGAGCTGGAAAGTCGCAAACTTGACATAGTCATCTGGCCTGACATTGCTGCACTCAAAATGCTTGTTCATGTCACGGAGCCAATCGTCCGCATCAAGAGGTAGATCACAACAAGTGAAGGACTTGGGTTGATTTGCGAGGAACTGGTTCAGAGTTGCAAACTGCGGCTGATTATGAAAATTCCCTTGATGACCTTGCTGTCCCCGCTCTCTTTTCCGCAGCAACCTGAGCAACATCTGAGTGTTTGCATTGGTTGCAGCCATCACAACTTGCCAAGCTTCTGGAGGTGGAGGTGGGGGTGGTGGAGGATCAGACTGCTCTCCATCACGACCTTGATTCCCACGAGTTGCTGGAGCCATCCTGAAGATGGACAAGATTATCAGCATACCATTGATAAAGATGATTGAAATAAGCTGAATCAATGGCTTGAAAGAAATTGCAACGAATATCATCAATTGCATTCAAACTGCAATAGTAAGAACGCCTTCTGCAGGATCATGATAACACCATTAGATCATGAAGCCACTTGAAATAACACAACAAGTATTGAGATAAGGTTGCTCGGAACAAATGTATAAACCATCATACATCTGTCGGAAGACGATCCTAGGAAACTACTGGAAATCCCACTTAGGAACTTCCAAAATCTTGGTTATGCAATCGGGTACATGGATACACGGAGTTTTTATCCATCACTCAACTCCTAGCAGTAATACTACTCTCCAGTGTATCACATCCCTCAACACACCCCAAAGATCTTGGAAACTCATCCACCTTAGATCCTCGTAATCACAACGATACTAAAGATGGCAGTACATGTGATCCCGCTCCCCAGTACTGGGTGCCGCCACACTCTTTGCACCATGAATAGTATTGAAACAATTTTGAACATCCGCGTTCTTAAGTACAAAAGAAACTGAACGATAACGATGTGTCAAGAATCCCCTGGAGGAATCCCCTGGAGCTCTACTCCCCGGGTCCAATCCATACGTACGGGAGGCACCAGGAACAGAATTTCCGTCACATCGGTATCATAGAGGCTCCAAAATACTCGCGTGATCCTAAATTTTTTTTGAGCGAGAAGAGGAGTAGAATTAAAATTCCTAAGTCGTGATTCCTCACCAGATTATAGAAGAGGAGTAAAATAAACCTACTCTCCGATATAACTAGACTCAAAATAGTTTTTCACTAGACTCGACTCGGCCAAGTTCGATCAAGCAAGGGGCTCCTATGCTCAGTATGGCTCTGATTACCAACTTGTAATGCCCAAGATGCGGTCCTATCCCTATTAAGGCACGAGGGCCTCGACGGGGATAGAAGCGCATCTAGTCGTTTTGCAAGTACAGTAAACATTGCATACAAGTAGGAAGAGTATATGAGTTGGCTTACACTCGCCACAAGCTATCTTACAAGTCCACACAAATTATTCATACATCATCCAGAAGACAGGGTCCGGCTACGGACGAAATCAAACGATAAAAAGAAGCAATGATAAACTGCCTTGCTATCCCAGGATCACCACCACGAAGCTCCCTGCTCATCACGATACGTAACATACATACGCCTACGTTCTTCATCATACTCCCACTGGAGCTGCGACAAGTCATCTGGCACGTACTCGTCAACACCTATACCTGTATTGTTGTAATCTGTGAGCCACAGGGACTCAACAATCTCATAACCTGGGTACCGAAACTATGTAAGCCATAGGTGAGGAATGGTTAAGTGGTGAGGCTACAGCAAGCACTAAGCATGTATTTGGTGGCTAACTTACGATAACAAGTACGTAAATATGGTGGCCTACGCATGACGGACGTGAACTATCATGATGACTAAATGATCCTGAACACCTACTTATGTCATACATAACCCCACCGTGTTCTCTCTCGATTCATGTTCACGAGTAGAGACAGTCACGGTTATGCACACAGTTGGTGTATTTTATTTGAGTTTACTTCAAGTTAACTATAACCGGGTGTTAAACAATTTTCCAAGTTGCCACATAACCACGGGCACGACTTTTCGAAAGATTTAACCCTGCAGGAGTGCTCCAACTCATCCATCACAAACTAACCACACGCTGAGGGAATAACCTCGACCACGGATCCCGTGATCTCCTAGGCAATTCCGCTGGAAAACCTCAACCTCGAGATAGCCCAAAGTATCCTCAGAATTCCTCGCGCAAGACATTCGAGAAAGGTAAAACAAGTCCAGCAAGACCGCCCGACGTATCGACGAACCCGATAGGAGCCGCGTATCTCGTTCTCAGGACACGACCGAATAAGCTAGTGTACAGGGCCTGATAGACATCTCCCGAGTTACCCCGGGTTTGCCCCGCACAGTGCTCTAGTTCGGACCAACACTCATGAGGAGCACTAGCTCGGGGGGGTTGATTAATTATCCACGGGGTAGCTATGCCCTATGAAATTTTATTAAGTTGTTTAGCAAATGTAGTACCAAAGTTGGGTCTTGCCAGACAAGTTTTAATCAAAAACTAATGGTCAAGGGGGTCCCCATAACAACCCCGAGCATGTTAGGAGCGCAAAATATGGAACATAACACCGGTACTCGGAACTAGTGCGGTAAAAGTGGAACAAAACACCGGGCAAATGGCCAAGCCTTCCACCGTTGCCAGATATATATGTGCATTAATTTAAATAACAATAAATAAGGTTATATCTCCAAATACCCATGTTGACACATGGAAAGCTTGCACCTGCAACTAGCAACGCTATAAGATAAGGGCTGAGCATCGGTAACGTAGCCAATCAATGTTTTGCTAGTTAGTGTAGGGGTTAGAGGCTTTCATGGCAATTTAGGAGGCTGACAGTTTAAGTGGTAGGTAACAAAACATAATGGTAAAAGCGAGACATCTATCATAGCAAAATAGTGTCGGGATCCGGGTATGATCATCTTGCCTGTTGGGTCTTTAGAGGGACAAAGAGCTGGGTCCTCGTAGTTGTACTCTCCGGGATCCTCGTACTCAGGCTCGACACTCGCGTCTACCCAGAGAAAAACAGCACCAAATAAACATACAAACAAGGTGCAATGCACAATCAAGATGATGCATGATCCATTTGAAGTATTTCACATGGCAACCCTAAGCTAGTCATGTTTCTCATGCAATTATTATGTTCTTTAGTATTCTGGACGGAACCTCAATATTAGTTATTTGAACATGCACGATCATGTCAAATATGAATGCTTCATGCAAAAACGATACAAATGCATATGTAGAACGTTGCAAACGGAGTAACGTAGCTCACGGTACACTCATGGCAAGGTACGAACGTTAACGAAGACAAAACCAAAGATGAGGAAGGCCATGGGCTATTTGTTGGTATTCCATGGATGCCACTAGATAGGAAATGAAAATCTAGCAAGAATAGAGTTAAAGATCATGCAAAACAAAGGAGTATAGCTCCCACAAGTCACAAAACAATTCTACACACAATCTGTCCACAAACAGCAACATGTCATCTTGTAACACACATAACCAGAGCTACACCAAGTTTCAATTCACAACCAAGGCATGGACATGAATTATACAACATGCACAACATTTCATCTATCTACAACAACATGAAAGGAAGGATGGATCAATGGCAATGAAGCTCACAAGATGGCATGTTGAAACAGTTCCCAGGGACTTAGTGAAAATTCTAGTTTTATAGAATCTGAGTTAACATGATAGCAACTTGACGACAACTTTATATATGCTACAGGAACTTTCATGACATGAAAATTAACAGGATGGTAGAGGGCAACATGTACTTCAATTAATTACATTATGGCAACATCCAAATATGCACATATAAATGGCTACCATCCTCACAATATTACATATTGAAAATAGCAGATTCACAGACTTAGTGGAATTTAACAAGGGGCAAACATGGCACTTGTTAACAGGATGACATGTTGACAGCAAGTTTTACATATGATGCAATAGCCTAACCCACAAGTTCTTGGCACACATCTACAGAGGATGACAAGCACAACAAATCATTCCATTGTTGCAACTCTAAAAGAGCAATATATGCATGGGAAACATCAAGACAACATGGCAACAAAATAATAGATTTTAACATTTATAATATTTGGGCCTGTGAAAACAGAATTTTGGTGGCATGTTGACATCAAGAATGTCACCCATATAATGATCTATCATGGCATGTAAAAATACCAGGGGCTAGCACAAACACCCATGAGCATATTTCATGTTGACAAGTTTATCATATAGTGCAAGAATTAAATCATGTGAAAAAGACAAAATGACATATTATCACAAAACAACATTTTTGCAAACATGTCCAAATGACAAAACCAACCACACCATTGGGTTCACTGAATTATTCTACCCCAAAACCATATGTCACATGCCTAATTTTCTGTTGGTAAAACTCACAAAATGGCACTCACAATTATAACAATTCACTTATAAGAAGTTATATGCCAGATTTGGCACGTCCTAGGTTACTGCCAGATTGGGAATAAGACAGATATGGAAATATGCCCTAAATGGAAATATTCCAGAACACTCAGATCAAAACAAAATAATTGAAATAGAAAAAAGAACAACACACCTCAGGCCCACCTGGCATTGTACCAGGGCCCTGGACCCACTGTCATTCACCCAAGAGAAAACACACATGGAAAATAAAAGGGGGAGCCGGGGTTCGAACCCGGGTCTCCTTGGAGGTGGAGCGGTGGCTCGACCAGCTGGGCTGGATCGGGTGTCTTGACAGAGGAGGGGCGCTACACGTCTAAACCTATAGGCAAAGCCCTGACAGGTACTTTGCCCGCGGCAGAGAGGTCAGCGGCGACCGACGATCTCCGGAGGCTTGGCGAGGCTTCGGCGGTTGCGGCGGGCGTGCGGAACATGAAGGTGACGGTCTGTAGCACGGCGGGGAGCTACTAAAGGAGGCAAGGCGCGGGCTTGCTCGCTTCCGAGGTCACCCATGGCGGACAGGTTTTCGGGAGCATCGGAAACGGCGACTACGGTGACGAATCAGAACGGAGAGGAACTATGGGGATGGTATGGTCACCCCGGGTCCCTTAGGACAAGGAGAAGCGGTCGGGGGGGCGTTCACGTGGCCGGGGAAGGGGGCTATTGTCGTGGCGGAGCACCTAGTGCGCGACAAAGACGACGACGTGGCTGACGACTTGGGGGCGATCTGCTCCTCCTAGCTCCTGGAACGGGTCGAAGGAGACGTCGGTGATCCCCTGGACATCCTTGCAGGAGCGGAGGAAGCCGGAGGGCGTGAGGACGACGGCGACGATGACGCGGCTGCTGCTGCTCTCTCCCTGAACCGTTACTGAACTCCTCTGAATTTCACATGGGCAGCTGCTGGAAGGACGAAGGGGAAGGAACAGAGTAGGGAAAGAGGTGGCGGCGGTGATGAGGAAGGGGGGAAACCCTAGGGGCTGCACGGGGCGGCTCTATAAAGGAGGAGGGGGCTCGGGAGCATGGCTACCGTGGCCATTTGCCCCTGTCCTCTGAGGTTTTTTACCGCAAGAGAGGATGGACGAGGGGAGGAAGAAGAACAGAGGGGGAGAGAGACTACGAGTAGGGCACCTCCTGTGTCCACACTGGACTTAGCAGCGAGGGGGTGGAGAGCTGGGCTCGCTGGGACTCCCAGGTGGGCTTCGGTGGTGGGCTACCTCTCTCTCTCTCTCAGAACTCTCATCAGAGGAATACAAAAGGGTTTTCTCCTTTAAAATAAAAACAACAAACTAAAACTAAAACCCAGGAAGATGGAAAGGGTTTTGAGAAAACCCAAAATAGATTTGTACTCACAAAATTACACCCTATTTAATAAAAATAGATTGGGCATTTTCAGGGCAATTAAATAATTCACTTAAATTGAGCATATGCACCTGTTTTTGCAATGATTTAAAATGCAAACACAGTCAAACATGATTGAGAGCTATCCAACAATTAGTACCAGATGATTTAAAAGGAGTGCAACATTTTTATAGACATTATTAAGCAAGTAAAAATTTCACATGTTGCATTTATTTGAAATGAGAGAGGTGGGCAAGTTTATAGAGAAATAGTGGAGGGGTTCTTCACACCTAAACAACACATGAACCCTACACATACCAACACCACAACACCATCATTCACAACAACATCACCACATAACATAGCATGAGGCAAAACATGAATGATGACATGATGATTATGATGCCATGATGCATGAGGAATGACATGAAGCAAAAACTATATTACTCAAATCACAAGGGCACATGAAGGTCCACATGGAATATTACAAGATGGCAAGGATGCACTTGGGCTGTTACAGTGGACCAAGTAAATAGATGAGGGAAGGTGATGGTGGTGTTTAGGAAGATGACAATGTAGTTGGTGTAGATCGCCGCCGTGATGATTCCCCCAACGGCACTCCGGCGCCGCCGAAGAGAGGGGGAGAGAGGCCCCCGTCTTCTTCTTCCATGGCCTCCCCCTAGATGGGAGGAGTGTTCCCCCTATTGCATTGTCTCCATGGCCCCCGGGGGGCAGGAGCCCTTCTAGATTGGATCTATCTTTGTGTTTCTCTTCTGTTTCTGCGTTTGCTTTTTTTGGCGATTCACCGTTTCTTAAATATCCGGAGATCCATAACTCCGATTGGGCTGAAACTTGGAGGGTATTTTTATCCGAATATGAGCTTCCTCGAGGCCGAAGGACACCCCCAATCGACCTTCGAGGAAGCTGTAGAATCCAAAGTATGTCTAGAGGGGGGGTGATTAGACTACTTGACCAAATTAAAAATCTTGCCTTTTCCCAATTTTAGATGTTGACAAGTTTTAGCAATTATATCAAGTCAAGCACACCCTACACATGCAAGACTAGAGTATAGCAACAGAAAGTAAAGGCATGCACATATAAGTAGAGGGAAGGGATAGGAGGATCAAACGCAATTGGAGACACGGAGATTTTTCCCATAGTTCCGATAGGTGGTGCTATCGTACGTCGACGTTGATGGAGACTTCAAACCACTGAGGGTAACAGTCGTGAGAGTCCATGGAGGGCTCCACCCATAAGGGTCCACAAAGTAGCAACCTCGTCTATTCCACCATGACTTACGTCCACGAAGGACTAGCCTCACTCGGGGTAGATCTTCACGAAGTAGACGATCTCCTTGCCCTTACAAACTTCTTGGTTCAACTCCACACACAAATATGGAGGCTCCCAAGCGACACCTGACCAATCAAGGAGACACCACTCTCCAAAAGGTAATAGATGTGGTAATAATGATGAACTCCTTGCTCTTATGCTTCAAAAGATGGTCTCCTCAGCACACAATCACTCTCTCACAGATTTGGCTTGGTAGAAGAGGTTGATTGGGTGGAAAGCAACTTGGGAGGCTAGAAATCAAGATTCATATGGTTGGAGTGGAATATCTTGATCTCAACACATGAGTAGGTGGTTCTCTCTCAGAAAATGGATGGGGCAAGTGTTGGTCTGTTCTGAGTGCTTCCTCTGCGAGTGAGAGGTAGGTGGAGGGGTATATATAGGTATCTCCAAAAATCCAACCATTACAACATTATTGCCCAACTCGGTGAAACCGAAGCAAAAACTCGGTTGCACCAACTAGTGGAAAATGTGGCAACTTTTGGCGTTTCGGTTAGACTGATATATAAATCTCGGTGGGTCTGATTTGGCTGACCTAGGCAGTTACCCAAACTCGGTGAGACCGATTTGCGAAAATCGGAAATTCCGATTTTTAGAAATAGGATACCTGAGAGTTGGTCACTAGTTTTGGTGTCACCAAAAACATACTTGGTGTCACCGAGACACTAGGGTTTGGCTTAGGATCTATCTAGGATAAAATTCGGTGGGGCCGATTTGGAAAACTTGCTGGCACCGATTTTGAGTGGTAGAGTTTAGACAGAGTATTTTGTGGGAGGGTTTCATGGGTATTTTTGGTGGCTAAATCTAAAGCACTTGAGCAACCAGATCATCATGGATACCTCATCCCCTTTTAATAGTACTGGCTTTCCTATAGACTCAAAAGTGATTTCTCACAAAATGTAAAATGTAGAGTCTTGAAGCTTGTTGCCAAAAGATGTTCCTAGCATCTAGGGGATCTCCACACAATCCTTTGCCAATCCATTCATTGAACTTTTCCTGAAATATACTTGGTGGACTCATTAGTCCAATGAAATATATGTTGTTACTAATTACCAAAACCACCTACGGAGAAGTTGTGCTTTGAGTCTCCCCCTTTTTGGTAATTGATGACAACATATAGATCAAAGCTTCGATAAGAATATAAATAATGAGTAGCATCGTTGCTTTGAGAAGTATGTGATAAGCAAGAGCCCCCCTAAATTTGTACAATATTTAAATTTCGTTTGAATGCAAATGCACAATCGATTAGGATCATGGGTCACTCTTCCATGTCACATACATCTTGGTGGTGCGCATAAATGATTTGAATGAATTACAATGCACATAACACCAAGAATGAGTGAATGATCATCATATAGACATCACAAAGATAAGACATAGTAGCATCATCAAACAAAACGCATGATCAAACATGACGAAGTTTTAGGGACATCCACACGATAAAACAAATGTTTTAAAATGAAGAGAGCAAACAAAATGCAACACTCTCCCTCGAAGCCCTACGATCTATAACACTTCCCCCCCCCTTTGGCAACAAGTTACCAAAAAGCTCGAAGGTATATAGCTAAGCGTCACTCTGGGCTCTATCTCTTCCGCTGGTCGTGGAAGGAGTCGAAAGAATAGCATTCGCGAATGCTTCAACTAAAGTCCTCCGAGGTGGTGGAGTAGATACTGGACGTGCTGATGAAGATGGTATCGTCTCTTGAACTGGCACGGTAGAAGATCTGACCTATGTCCTGAACTGAGTGTGAGTCCGGAGAGGAGGACGATCATCATCATCACTCGAGATGGAGCTAGGGCTAGGCACTACATCCACTTCCTTCTTCAAAGCATTGACTATGGTGGTTAGCTCAGTCACCTTGTTATCTAGGTCATGAAATTTGGTTTCCATTATCCTCTTATAACACCCAAGATGCGATCCTATCCTTAGTTTGGCTCGAGGGCCTCGACAGGGATAGAAGCGCATCTTGTCGCTTCACAAGAATGGATATCGTTACAAGTACATGTAAAGAGGAGATGTGTATATGGAATTGGCTTACACTCGCCACAAGCTAAATCATGACCACATCAAATACAACACTACATTCAATCACCATACAGAAGAGTAGGGTCCGACTATGGACGAAACCAAACAATAAAAGCGACATCCATCCTTGCTGTCCCAGGCTGCCGGACTGGAACCCATCCTATGATCGATGATGAAGAAGAAGAACTCCAAATCAAACAAGCATCACTCTCACGTCAAAGCATCGCATTACCTGTACCTGCAACTGTTGTTGTAGTAATCTGTGAGCCACGGGGACTCAGCAATCTCATTTCCAAGGGTATCAAGACTAGCAAAGCCTAATGGGTGAGGCATGGTTAAGTGGCGAGGCTGCAGCAAGCACTAAGCATTTATTTGAGTGGCTAAATTACGAGTAGAAGAATAAGAAGGGCGATCTATGCATAAATGGACGTGTACTAGTAATGATCACTAAGTGATCCTGAACACCTACTTACGATCAAACATAACCCCACCATTTTCTCTCTCGGTTCAGAACTCACGAGTAGAGATAGTCACTGTTACGCACACGATTGGTGTATTTGATTTGAGTTCACTTTAAGTTTTCTATGACTGGATGTTAAACAAATTTCCAGGTTGCCACATAACCGTGGGCACGACTTCTCGAAAAGATTTAACCCTGCAGGGGTGCTCCAACTCATCCATCAGAAACTAGCCCCACGTTGCGTCGGAAAACCTCAACCACGAGATAGCTCGTAGTATCCTCAGAATCTCGGTGGAAAACCTAAACCTCGAGATAGCCCAAAGTATCCTCGGAATCCCGTGCACAAGACATTCGAGAAAGGTAAAACAAATCCAGTAAGACCGCCCGACGTGTCGACGAACCCGATAGGAGCCGCGTATCTTGTTCTCAGGACACGACCGGATGGGACTATCTATGAGGAAAACCAATCCCCGAGTTTACTCGAGTCTTCCCCGCATGCAGCCCGTTTTGGACAACACTCATGAGGAGCACTGGCCTAGGTTGTTGATTAAATTATCCACGGGTTCATGATGCCCTATGCAAGTTTATTAGTTATTAGGCAAATGTAGTACAAATGTTGGGCCTTGCCAGAAGAGTTTTATCCCAAAACGAAAATCAAGGGGGTCCCCATAACAACTGCAAGCATGTTAGGAGCGCTCAATATGGAACATAACACCGGTACACAAGTAACTAGGGCGGCAAATGTGGAACAAAACACCGAGCAAAAGGCCAAGCCTTCCAGCTTTAACCAAGTGTATAGGTGCATCAAATTAAATAGCAATAATATCGTGATATCTCAAAAATCCATGGTGTCACATGAAAACTTGCACCTGCAACTAGCAATGTTATAAGAAGGGTTGAGTAAGCGGTAACATAGCCAAACAATGGTTTGCTGGGATGTGGAGGGTTAGAGGCTTATCATGGCATTTTCGGAGGCTTGACAAACAAGTGGTAGGTAGCGAGACATAGCGATAGAAACGAGACAACTAGCATGGCAATGATAGTAGTGGTATCCAGGGAAATGTTCATCTTGCCTGAGATCCCGCTTGGAAGAAGAACGAATCCATGAAGAAGACGAGCCAACGTAGTCGAACGAATCCTCACACTCCAAAATGCTTTCGGCACTCTATCGTGATGAAGCAATCCGGAAATAAACAAATGACATGGTAAACACCACAACATATTCATGACATGATGCGCAATCAAGTATGATGCATGTCTGGTTTAATTATGCATGGTATGGCAAGTGCAACAATCAAACACTACAAATTAAGTGAAGTTCAATATGCGATGAGTTGCATATTGACGAACCTCCACACTCGAATTATTTAGTTCACTCTTGTTTAGGTACTCAACAATATTAAATGTTGTTTAACATGGGTGGTCATGGCACAAGGTGAAGATGGAATTAAAGCGATTTTAAAAGGAGAAGGAGAACATACATATAATCAAAATAATAACTCTCCATATTACGAGAAACGCGGATAATGTTGTTCATCATGGCAAGAGGTGAAGCATACACAACTGCATCATCTAGGCATGTTTAAATGAAGCGGGAAACAACATATAGTATTTCCGAAACGGCCTGATATGCAAATTATTAATTTGGTCTAGATCTGTACTAAACATATTTTAATTTTATTAAACAGAAAAAATAAAGTGCACCATGTGATTCTACATGTTTTTCTAGTCGAGTTACAAATGTGGAACATTTTAAACGGAGCTACGGTTATTTAGTTATGAGAGAAACCGTTTTTAACATGGCATTAATGCAAATTAGGTGAAAATAGCAAGTTAAACATTTTGGTCATGCATGAAAGTCGCAAATTGTGAATATACACGAAATTCTAGTCGTTTTTCATATATAATGTTTTCTACATATGATGCACGGTGTCACGCCCAAGATGCGGTCCTATCCCTATTAAGGCTTGTGGCCTCGACGAGGATAGAAGCGCATCTCGTCGTTCGCAAGTACAGTAAAACATTGCATACATGTAGGAAGAGATGAGTATATGAGTTGGCTTACACTCGCCACAAGCTATCTTACAAGTCCACACAAATTATTCATACATCATTCAGAAGGCAGGGTCCGGCTACGGACGAAAACAAACGATAAAAGAAGCAATGATAAACTGTCTTGCTATCCGAAGATCACCAGCACGAAGCTCCCTACCGTCTGGATAAGTAACATACATCCGACCACGTTCTTCATCATACTCCCACTAGAGCTGCGACACGTCATCTGACACGTGCTTGTCAACACCTGTACCTGTATTGTTGTAATCTGTGAGCCACAGGGACTTAGCAATCTCATAACCCGGGTACCGAAACTATGTAAGCCATTGGGTGAGGAAAGGTTAATTGGTGAGGCTACAGCAAGCGCTAAGCATGTATTTGGTCGCTAATCTTACAAGAACATGAATGTAAATATGGTGGTCTACGTATGACGGACGAGAACTAGCATGATCACTAAGTGATCCTGAACACCTACTTACGTCAATCATAACCCCACCGTGTCCTCTCTCGGTTCATGTTCACGAGCAGAGACAGTCACAGTTACGTACCCAGTTGGTGTATTTTATTGAGTTTACTTCAAGTTTACTATTACCAGGTGTTAAACAAATTTCCAAGTTGCCACGTAACCACGGGCACGACTTTCCGAAAGATTAAACCCTGCAGGGGTGCTCCAACTCATCCATCACAAACAAACCACACGCCGCGGGAATAACCTCGACCACGAATCTCGTGATCTTCCAAGGCAATTCCACTGGAAAACCGCAACCTCGAGATAGCTCGAAGAAAAATCAGAATTCCTCGCGCAAGACATTCGAGAAAGCTAAAACAAGTCCAGCAAGACCGCCCGACGTGTCGACGAACCCGATAGGAGCCGCATATCTCGTTCTCAGGACACGACGGATAGGTCACACTACGAGTCAAACCAAACCTCGAGTTTCCCCGTGGTGGCCCCGCAGTCTGCCCGTTTTGGACCAACACTCATGGGGAGCACTGGCCCAGGGGTTGATTAATTATCCACGGGGTAGCTATGCCCTTTGCAATTTTATTAAGTTGTTTAGCAAATGTAGTACCAAAGTTGGGTGTTGCCAGACAAGTTTTAATCTAAAACGAATGGTCAAGGGGGTCCCCATAACAACCCCGAGCATGTTAGGAGCGCAAAATATGGAATATAACACCGGTACTCGGAACAAGTGCGGCAAAAGCGGAACAAAACACTGAGCAAAAGGCCAAGCCTTTCACCGTTGCCAGATATATATGTGCATTAATTTAAATAACAGTAAATAGAGTGATATAACGAAAAATATCCATGTTGACACATGGAAAGCTTGCACCTGCAACTAGCAACGCTATAAGATAAGGGCTGAGCAGCGGTAACGTAGCCAATCAATGTTTTGCTAGGTAGTGGAGGGGTTAGAGGCTTTCATGGCAATTTAGGAGGCTAACAGTTTAAGTGGTAGGTAACGGAAAACATAACGGTAAAAGCGAGACATCTAGCAAGGCAAAAATAGTGTCGGGATCCGGGTATGATCATCTTGCCTGTTGATTCTTCAGAGGGACAAAGAGCTGGGTCCTCGTAGTTGTACTCTCCTGGATCCTCGTACTCAGGCTCGACACTCACGTCTACCCAAAGAGAACAGCACCAAATAAACATACAAACAAGGTGCAATGCACAAACAAGATGATGCATGATCTATTTGAAGTATTTAACATGGCAACCCTAAGCTAGTCATGTTTCCCATGCATTTATTAAGTTCTTTAGTATTTGGGACAGAACCTCAAGTTTAGTTATTTGAACATGCATGATCATGGCAATATGAATGCTTCATGCAAAATTGATGCAAATGCATATGTAGAACGTTGCAAACGGAGTAACGTAGCTCACGGTACACTCACGGCAAGGTACGAACGTTAACGGAGACAAAACACAAGATGAGGGAGGCTATGGGCTATCCCTTGGTATTCCAAGGATGCCACTGAACTGGAAATGAAAATCTAGCAAGAATAGACCTAAAGATCATGCAAAACAATGGAGTATAGCTCCCACAAGTCACAAAACAATTCTACACACAATCTGTCCACAAACAACAACATGTCATCTTGCAACACACATATACAGAGCTACAGAAAGTTTTAAATCAAAACCAAGGCATGGGCATGAAGTACACAGCATGCTTACCAAATCATTTATCTACAGCAACATGAAAGGAAGCATGGATCAATGGCAAATATGCTCACAAGATGGCATGTTGAATCAGTTTTTTTAGGGACTTAGTGAAAATTCCAGTTTTCTGGAATCTGAGTTAACCAGATGGCATATTGACAGCATTATTTATATATGCTACAGCAACTTTCATAGCATGAATTTTAACAAGGTGATTGTCGGTGTCAAAACCGGCGGATCTCGGGTCGGGGGTCCCGAGCTGCGAGACTAGGATTGATGGTAACAAAGGGACGAAGGAGACGATGTTTACCCAGGTTCGGGCCCTCCTATGGAGGTAAAACCCTACGTCCTGCTTGATTATATTGATGATATGAAGGTTACAGAGTTGATCTACCTCGAGATCGACTAGCTAAAACCCTAGACGAGTTTCTGTGTGGTATGATCGAAAACCCTCCCGGTTTATATAGACACCGGGGGGGGGGGTACCTAGGGTTTACACATGATGGGCCTCCTGCCAAGGATGGAGATGTCGACTTTCTCATTTTGACTTGGAGTGCACGACGCGCCTTCGGGGCTTCCTTCTGGAACGTGGAGTCTTGATGTGTCCGGCCCTTCTTCAGAGAACGGCCCGTCAAGCCGGCCTATTGAGAGATGAGCCGGCAGCCCGAGGACCCCTTAGTCTGGGACTCCCTCAGTAGCCCCCGAACTAGCCCCCAACGCCAAGGGTCTCAGCTCCAGCTGCTTTGTATGATCAGAGTCTTCGGCTTGCGGGGTGAGTTCTTCTTCCCTTTCCATGATCGGCTGAGACTAGTTCGGTTTCCGATGACACGTATTTCTTCCGATCATATGATTGACCGAACACCATGAATTGCTTTGCCCCGAAGGCCAATCCCCAAAGTGTAAATAGTGTTTTCTGACACCCCCCTCTGACGAAGGGTCGTGGCCTACCATGACCACTGAACCAGTTACGAAAACTCGATTCGCGGTTCGGGGCCGTTTTTACAGCGACACGACTTATCAATGCGCATATCGTGCTCCGTTTCACTCGGGATATGATTAATCTCCACACGCGCATAAGGGCACGCATGTCTTGGGAAGCGGAGGGATTTGTGGCGCGGTAAGCGAGGCTAATCGGTGACATGTCCCATAAAAAGGGAAAAAACCCCAAGGCCTATTCACGCTTTCCATTCGCATCCTCCGCCTCCTCAATCTCTCCAAGCTCCGAGAGCCCAGATCTAGTTCTTCCTCGCCCTTTCCTCCGAGCTTAGCCATGGCAGGTTCGGGCTCCAATGGCAAGTGGGAGGCCTCCACGGTCACCGACCAGGATATCCGGGACCTAAAGCAGGCCGGCTACCTCCCCGCCAACGTCTTCCACCGCGCCCCGGAGAAGAACCAGGTGGTTCCCACCCCCAAAGCAGGCGAGAGGGTGGTGTTCATCCCCCACTTTATCCGGGGACTGAGCTTTCTGCTCCACCCCTTTGTCAGGGGTCTCATGTTTTTCTACGGGTTGGACTTCCACAACCTTCCGCCGAACTCCTTCATGCACATATCGGCATTCATCATCATCTGCGAAGCCTTTCTGCGGGTCGAACCGCACTTCGGCTTGTCGCTCAAGGTCTTCAATGTCAAGCTGAAGACCGTGGCCAGTGAGCACGCAGACTGTGGAGGGGCGGTAATCAGCAAGCTCCCCCACGTCGAGTGGCCTACCGGCACCTTCATCGACACAATCAAGATCTGGTAGAAGGAGTGGTTTTACATCACTGAGCCAAGGGATGAGAGCTGGGCGGCGCCTGCCGAATTCAGATCCGGACCCCCAACGAGATTGACCTCGTGGCTCAGGAAGGGCCTTGACTCGGGGTCGGATGCTGAGGTGAAGCTGCTGCAGAAGCGCCTTACCTCGGTGATCGAGGCCAAGGTGGAGCTGGTCAACGTAGTCCAGGTCATGCTCCACCGCCTTATCCTCCCCTGCCAGCGCCGGGCATCCCCCATGTGGGCTTACTGTCCTGACGACGAGCCTACCGTGTGCCAATTCTTCCGCACCACCCCTGAGAAGCTGTGGAGGGCTTTGTTCAAGCCTCAGAAAAGCTGGCCGGCCAAGGAAGAGGATACGGGCCTAAGCGCCGTCAACCCACCGACCAAGGTATGGTATAATTTTAATTCATTGACTCTGTTTCTTCAGCAAAAAGTCTGAACGCCTTCTCCCCTACTTTTGCAGAAGTGGCTGAGCAAATCCGCGAAGGTTAACTGCCCGGATCCACAACCCGAAGACCCCAGGTCGGAGCTATTGGCGGCAATGCTTGTCGTGGCGCCGTACTCGGCGCCTGAAAAGAAAGAGAAGAAGAAGGCCAGAGAGGGCCTCCGCATTAAGGACCATCGGATGCTGCGTCCGACGAAACCCATGCCTCCTCTCGCCATGATGAGGAGCATGATGACGGGAGGGAAGGCGTTTCCCCCCCGCAAGAAAGAGGGTGACGTCATCGGACGCCGCGGAGGAGGCAGCTCCTCCCGCCCTGAAGAGGGCGCGCCAGGCGAGGTTGATCCTGCCCGATGACAGCTCAGATTCTAACATAGAATCCGAGGAATTTGAGAGGGTCCCCCGAAGGAACCCAAGGGTCAAGCCCCCCGCTCAAAGGTAATGAATCCGAGGACTCACTGAGTTATTTATGCAAAGTATGTAATAGTTTTTAAATGCATGGGCGCCTTTTGGTCTGCAGCCCACCGCGTGTTCTCCCCACCGATCAAATATCGGATGGGGAGTCTCTGCCCGCCGAGCTGGCGGAGAGCGAGACTGCATCGCACCCCACACCTTCGGGGGCCGCGAAGGACGCCACGGAGGTGTCATCCAGCCAGGCTCCGGTGGAGCCGAACACGGGCGGCAGGGGCGACCATGGCATGGCCGAGGCTAACGCCATGGCCGCCGAAGGCCAGGGAGAGGGAATCCCCCAGGCTGCTGAGGACCAGGGGGAGAATATCCCCCTGGCCACCAAAGAGGAAAAGCGAAAGGATGCCTAGTCCCCTCCGAGGACGTCTCCGGAGCACTTTGTGCCCCCAGAGTTACCTGCTCAGTCCCCGATCAGAGATCGGACTGCCCGGTCACCACCGATGACACCAACGGCTGGGTGGCCGGTTATGGAGGAGGCGCTAGCAGGCGCCCCCATCTCCGAGGATCACCACACTCTTATGGGTGCGGTTTTGCAAGGAATTTAGTCCGTCGACAACGGACTGAAAGAGGCCTTCAATGGTCTCTTGGCGGGCTTCCAGGTGGGTCATGTAATACCTTTTTCCCGAACAACTATAATTTTAAGTTTGTGCTATCTTTATATATGTAGTAGCCCCCGAGCCTAGGGTGGGTTTGCAAAAACGCATCCGGGGGTCAGATAATAAGGAATGAATAATGATGCACAAGGCGCCACTTAGTCCTGCGATGTTTGAAAAGTCCTTAAGAGGACCGAACATAGAGTCATATCCTTGACAGTTCGGGGGTTGGAATGCACATAATTGAATGCAGTTTCTTGTAGGCCTCGTCATCGGCGGCGGCCGGTAATGCTGCTGAGATGACCGAGCTAAATTGGAAGCTCAAAATCTCCGAAGAGGAGCTTGATAGCCTGAACAAGCGGTTCGACGAGGCGCAAGGTAAGCCGAATTCTAATATCCGAGCTATATATTGGTGATGATCCGCACTGGTGACCCAGTGTGACTTGTTTATGATTGTTTCCACAGCTTCAGCTGCGGAGGTTGAGAAACTCAAGGCCGAGCTCCAGAGAATGAAGCAAGAGGCCGAGGAGAAGAAGGTGGTCACCGAACAAGCGGCAGCCGCGCTTTCCACTTTGAAGGCTGCAAGCGCCAAGCACGAGGCTCGGATGGAGGAGGTGCAGCAAGAGCTCAAGGATGCCGGCGCGAAGTGCGAGGCCCTTGAGTAGAAAGGCAAAGAGGAAGCCGCTGAGTTGGCCGCGCTAAAATCCGAGATCCAAAAGGAGCGGGTGGGTAGGCGGTCCTTTGAAGAGGAACTTCGCCAAATCAAGGCTGTCATCGATGGTAAGCCGTATTCACTACAATGCGCCTTTGGTGGTAGCAAATTTGCTTTGCTCACCCAGGTGTGGCGTTCCTTAGGCATCTGTGCGGATCTCCAGAAGAGTGCAGCGGACGCGAACAAGCTTTATGCTTCGCGGGCGGAGGATGATGAGGCCCGGCTATTCTGGGCGCAGTTTGAGTCCACCGAGCGCGCTCCTCTCCTCATCGAGCAAATGAAGCAACTGATGGAGATGCACAGAGTGGCGGAGCCAGCCATGAAGGACTTCTGCATCCGTCTGTGGCCCGGTGAGCCGTTGCCGAGCAGCTACTTCGGCCTGGTGCAGAAGCTATGTGATGCTGCGCCTCGGGTCGATGTGTTAAAATGCTCTGCATGCATCGAGGGCGCGCGGATGGCCTTTGCAAGGACCATGGTGCACTGGCCGAAGCTCCTGCCGACCAAGATGGCCACCGCACCTCCGCCTCCTGACAAGAGTCATAGGTGCCCCGAGCTATACTTCCCCCATGTAATGGAGGGTGCTCGGGCAATAGAGGCCCAATGCTCCAAAGATGTTTTGTATGAATGAGCGCAATGTAATATATCCGAAGACTTTAACGCTTTATAATTAGTGTTGCATGGTTTATCATGTCTTATAAGTAGTTTATGTTTATTTAGACTCCTATGTGGCCGGTTCATCTGGAAGCAGCGAGTCGTCGGCTTCAGCCCCCACGTAGATACTACGCGGGATGTCTGTGTATCCGCACTTTTACCCTTAGCCGAGGTATCGGCGCCCGAATGCGATAGTGCGAGCGGGACAAGGCAATCGGACTATGGTGCTCTATCGCTTTCACTTAGCCATGGGAGTGTAGAAAAATGCGGGGGCTGATAACCAGCCCCCAGTGTGATGTTCGGGGCCGAAGCCAACATCACATGGTTTGTACTAGTACAAAACCCATCGTGTAACACGGAATAACCACTATCAGTTTTTTAGTATGACACTTATGCTCGGATTCGCAAACCGATTCTCGCTTACTATGACGGTTAGTTTTCAGCTTTCTCCCCTGAGGTGCTTGACCAGACGAGCTAGAAGCACAATTGCAGTGGTTCTCCCTTTGCCCTTTTAGCCGAACGAGCGAAACGTAAGAGGGCAAGCACAGGAGCCGGGCAACCCAACTATTGACCCAAGACATAGTTCGGATCCGATGCATATAAAGCAAAACCCAAGACGCCGAACACACAACCAGTTGTACTGGGGTGATGTTCAAGGTGATTTTATATTCGAGCCCCCGGTCTATTAGCCGGTTGCATCATAATATATACCGAACAGTTTTCGCAAGAAGCTTGACCAAGGGAAGAACAGAGGATGTATAAAAGACAACTAAGTGACCATATATAATGGTTTTGTACTTGCTCAATAATTCTTATAACTTGGATTTCCGAAGCAACTGTTTACAGGTAGATGAAATATAAAATTTACAGAGGGGAGGCTGTACCAGGAGTCTTCGATTGATGACATGACGTCCTCGATGTGCCTTGTCGCCTGTCCATTCATGTTCCTCTATGGGGGTTGCATCCCATTAAGAGTGATGCTGTCGCCGAGCGGACCTTGGGAAGAAGGTCTTGAGAAGTCGTCGAAGTATCGATGAGCTTTACGCTTTTTAGCAGGTCCTTGATGGTACCTGTGTTTTGTCCGAGGATGTGTACGTAAGGTTCGGTCCGGCCGAACACTTACCCTTTATGGTGGTTCCCCATTGCTGCCCATGGAATCTTGAGTGCGAAGTTGTGCCTTCTTGGCACGTATTTGACGGGTGTTAGGGCTGTGCAATGGGGGGCGTATCCCTATTTCTGGGGAGAAGAGGAATCTGGGAGTTTGGATTGAAACCGAACTCGTTTGTCGACCTTACGGGCCTTTATGGCAGATTTAGGTGTTTGCCGACCGTCCTCATAATTGAATTCGGCCGCAAGGGCTAACGCATGTTCCTTAGTTCGGAGGGAACGCTCTGTTTTGCCGTTGATAGTGATGACCCCCTTGGGTCCAGGCATTTTGAGCTTGAGGTATGCGTAGTGTGGGACGGCGTTAAAGCGAGCGAACGCTGTTCGGCCCAGCAGGGCGTGATAACCGCTGTGGAAGGGGACAATGTCGAAGATCAATTCCTCGCTGCGGAAGTTGTCGGGCGAACCGAACCTTACTTCCAGGTTAACAGAGCCTGTGCACCGGGCTTCGACACCTGGGATCACTCCTTTAAAGGTAGTGTTGCTAGGCCTTATCCTTGACGGATCTATGCCCATCTTTTTCACCGTATCTGAGTAGATCAGATTGAGGGTACTTCCTCCGTCCATTAGGACTTTAGTGAGGTGATACCCATCGATAATGGGGTCTAGGATGAGGGCCACCAAACCTCCGTGACTGATACTGGTCGGGTGATCTCGTCGATCAAAAGTGATCGGGTAGGCCGACCATGGGTTAAACTTCGGGGCTACAGGCTCTACGGCACAGACCTCTCGAAGGGCGTGCTTCCTCTCCTTTTTAGGTATATGAGTGGGGTATATCATGTTCATAGTTTTTACCTCTGGAGGGAACTGCTTCCGACCTCCATTGCTCGGACCGCGGGGCTCCTCGTCGTCCTAGCTGCGTGGGCTTTTGCCCTGGTCCTCGGCTGCGAGTTTGCCGGCCTGTTTAAACACCAAACAGTTACGGTTGGTGTGGTTGGCGGGCTTGTCCGGAGTGCCATGGATCTGGCAAGGCCTCTCCATGATCTTGTCCAGCGGGGTGGGTCCGTCGCGGTTGCCTTTAGGAGGCTTCTTCCGCTGCCCGGATCTTGGGTTGCGGAAACCGGTGTTAACGGCCGTGTCATCGGCGTCGCTAGTGCTGTGCCGGCGTTTGTTTTTGTTGCGTCATGGTTTCCCGTTTCCATCCCGGACTTCAGAAGTACCGGGGTCTTCGGGGTTGTGGCTTCGCCTTGCTAGCCAGTTATCCTCGCCCGCGCAAAAGCGGGTCATGAGTGATGTGAGGGCGGACATGGTCCTTGGTTTATCCTGACCAAGCTGGCGAGCCAGCCACTCGTCCCGAATATTGTGCCTAAAAGAGGCTATAGCTTCGGCATCTGGGCAATCGAGGATCTGGTTTTTCTTGGTCAAGAACCAGTTCCAGAATTGTCGAGCGGACTCTCCTGCCTTTTGCACGACATTGCTTAGGTCGGAGGAGTCCGGGGGCCGTACATAGGTGCCCTGGAAGTTAGATCGGAATGCATCGTCGAGGTCCTCCCAGCTCCCGATAGAGTTTTCGGGGAGACTGTTTAACCAGTGCCGAGCTGGCCCCTTAAGTTTAAGGGGTAGGTACTGGATGGCGTGGAGGTCGTCTCCTCGGGCCATGTGAATGTGGAGGAGGAAATCCTCGATCCACACTACTGGGTCAGTTGTTCCGTCGTATTGCTCGATGTTCACGGGTTTAAACCCTTCAGGGAACTGATGCTGCGTCACCTCGTCAGTGAAGCAGAGCGGGTGGGCAGCGCCTCTGACCCGGGTTATATCACGCCAGTAGTCGGCGTCTGTTCTATCCCGGTTTTGGTCCCGAACTCTGTTTGTTTGGTCGAGCCAGGACCGGTACTCGTCCCTTCCACCAGGGGAGTACCCTTTGGATCCGTAGATGGATCTCGTACGGCCTGTTCTCTCATCCAGGTCGCGTCGCAGGTCATACCTGTCGTCTGGCTCCATTGGCTCTTTTCCCCTTCTGCGGGGTATTGCCGGCCTATTACCGGCCTTGCCAGCCTTCCTATCTCATCCTCGGGGAGGGCGGTCCAGCTGGTCGTATGGAGTGTGCTTGGGGGACGGCGTGTTGGGGAGCTCGTCGTCGAATTGTGGCAGCAACCGCCGGCGGGGGTAGCTCTTGGGTTGGTCCCATAGACCGGCGCCGTGTTCTTCCTCGGCTGAAAGAACCCTTGTCCATCTATCGTTGAGGGTGTCTTGTTCGGCCTTGAGTTGCCGCGCTTTTGCCTTTAGGCTTCGGGCAGTCGCTAAAAGCTGTTGCCTGAACCGTTCATGATCCTCAATGGTTTCGGGGACGATGAGGTCCTCGTCGTCCGGGCTATCCTCCTCCTCTACAGGGGGAGGTAGTTGTCATCCTCGGAGTCATTCAGATCTTCGGGGTCGCGCTGGTCCTCCGGCCTTTCCTGGTCCTCCAACGGATACTCGGGGATATCGATGTCGCCGAGGTCTTCCAGGGTATCGTTTTCCCCGGTGCCGGCAATAGCTTCCCTTTTCTTTTTTGTGTTTCATCGCTTACGCGGTTTCCGACGTCTTGACGGCGCCTCACCTGAGTCATCACCATTGTTTGCTGGTGTGCGCTCGCCGTTACCGGCTGGCATATCCACCATGTAGATGTCATAGGTGGAGGTGGCGGTCCATCGCCCGGTGTTGACGGGGGTGGGAGCGCGATCCTCTTCCTCCATGTCCTCTGCCTCCTCGGAGGCGTAGTCCAACATATCGGTTAAGTCTTCGATAGTGGCTACTAACTGGGTGGTGGGTGGGATGAAAAGTTCTTGTTGACTCACCTCTAGGCCGATCTGAGCGTGGATCGGGGTTGGGTCGTCAGTAGTTTTCATCGACAAGATCCGATCTAGAGCTTCGCCGAGTACCGAGAGCTCGATCTGCCTGGCGTGTTCGGAGTTAACCTCCGCCGCGTCCGCACGAGAAGTGTATTCGGCAGGAGTTGGTGCCCGGCGATCTGGCGCTATAGCCGGATCCGGACTTAAGTCCAGATCGTCACCGGGATTGGCCCCGTGAGCGGGATTGAAAACGACATCCGAGGTTAAGGCCTCGGAGTCCTCGGGCGCGTTAGGTGAGACTGCGAGCCCGGTGAGCAAGAGATCGCCTCGAGGGTCAACGGAGAACTCTAAGTTCCCGAATCTGACTTCTTGATCAGGGGCGAAACTCCCGACCCAGCCAAGGCGGCCGGTCGGGTCAGCGTGCAGCACGACGCTGCCGAAAGCGAAGGTCTGTCCAGGGGCAAAGGAGTCCATGCCACGGACCTCTTCGTTTATGACAACACGAGCCATCGATTCCTTTGGGAATCACAGCGGAACTCTCAATGAAAGCACCAATGTCGGTGTCAAAACCGGCGGATCTCGGGTAGGGGATCCCGAGCTGCGAGACTAGGATCGATGGTAACAAAGGGACGAAGGAGACGATGTTTACCCAGGTTCGGGCCCTCCTATGGAGGTAAAACCCTACGTCCTGCTTGATTATATTGATGATATGAAGGTTACAGAGTTGATCTACCTCGAGATCGACTAGCTAAAACCCTAGATGAGTTTATGTGTGGTATGATCTAAAACCCTCCCGGTTTATATAGACACCGGGGGGGGGGGTACCTAGGGTTTACACATGATGGGCCTCCTGCCAAGGTTGGAGATGTCGACTTTCTCATTTTGACTTGGAGTGCACGACGTGCCTTCGGAGCTTCCTTCTGGAACGTGGAGTCTTGATGTGTCCGGCCCTTCTTTAGAGAACGGCCCGTCAAGCCGGCCTATTGAGAGATGAGCCGGCAGCCCGAGGACCCCTTAGTCCGGGACTCCCTCAGTGATAGAGGGAAACATCTACAACAAAACACTAGCACTGAGCATGAGCTAAAACATCATAGGTCACATGGTAGCATCCTCACAATATGGCATGCTGAAATAATCTGTTTCTCAGACTTGGAGAAAAAATACTAGGGTGAAACATGGCAGTTTTAACAGGATGACATATTGAGCAACAAAATTATCTATGATGCAAAACCTCTTTTCACAAACTATTTGCACAAGATGACAAAGGGTAACTTGCACCACAATTCATGTCATTACGCCATACTCACAGGAACAAAGGAATCATGGGAATCATCAAGACTATATGCTATCATGTTAACAGATTTCCCACACTTAGCAATATTTTGGGCATGTGAAAACAGAATTTTAGTGGCATGTTTGCATCAAGAATCCCACACATAACATGATCTAACATGGCAAGCAAAAATACCAGGGGCTAGGGCACACCCAAATGAACATATTTCATGTTGGCAAGATCATCAAATCATGCAAGAATTAATTCATACAAAAATAACAAAATGCCACCTCATCACAAATTAACATTTTTGCAAAGTTGCTCAAATGATAGAAATAATGCCACCATGGATTCCTGGGATCTTTCTACCCCAAAATCATATATCACACTCCTATATTACTGTAGAGAAAACTCCCATAATTGCATTCACAAAATGACATAGCCACTTATATCAACTTATATGCCAGATTTGGCATGTCTGTCACATCCCTAGTCTTTCCTTGATTGTGATAGCTAAGATGTGCATCATGTTTCAATTTTTCTTCAACATGAAATGGGGATTAACAGAAACCCTAACACCTCACCTGAATTAAACCAATTCAAATGTTGTGAATTTTCAATGAATCCAAAATGCCCTTCAAAAATGTTCACTATTTCTGATAAATGTTGGCAACAACATATCAGAGGACATTTTATTTTTCACACCACTTTTGGAATTTTAAATACTTCAACAAAGATTCTGAAATTATCAAATAATGCACTACAATTATTTAGATGTTCCAAAAATACTGAAACTTTTTGTGGAAGTTTGAAATATTCAAACTAAGCTCTACAAAATATTTGAGTATTTTTGTGCCAAGAATTTGTGCCCAAACAAGATAAAATAGTAGCTAGAAAACAGAAAACAGAAATAAAATAAAAATAAGAGAGAGAGAGAAACCACCTTAGGCATAGGCCAGGCCGGCCCACCTGGCCTAGCAACGCCGTCGTCCTCCTGGCGTCCAGGAGGCCGCCGGAGCTGCCACGTAGCTCCTTGCCTGCCTCCTCCTTGCCAGCGCGACGGGGATAAGCTCCCAGAGCCGTCAGGATCACCCCCTCTCCCATTCGCCCCCTCTGCATCTCCTCTCTCTCCGTCCACCATGGCCACCGAAGCTCTGCCGCCGTAGCGCCGTCGCTCCAGCCGCTCCCCCCTCGCCCTAAGTAGCCCCCGAGCTCCGCCTCGACGCGCTGACCCTCTCCACCGAAGGAATCACCGCCAGACGCCTCCGTTCGACGCCCTCGAGCTCGTCTTCAACCTCCGGACCCGGTCGATCGCCGCCACCGTTCGCCGCCGTCAGTCCGTCCCCGAGCCCGGTCCCGACGCCTTCGTGATCGCCGTGAGCCCCTGGCCCTTTTCCCCCTCTCTCCCCCGCTGTTTGAGCATCATAGCCCCGATCCCATCGATGGCCGAGGAGCTCTACTGCACGAGCTCGATGCCGGCGACTCTCCGGTGATCGGGTGGTCTCTCTGAGGCCACCATCGAGCTTGTGGAGCAGCGTAGATGCCGTAGGAGCCATCGCCCGGTCCTGTCGCCCACTAGATCGACGACCCCGAGCTCACCCGAGCTCCGTCGTCCACCAAGGTCGCCGCCGGCGAAGATTCCGGCGCCTCCGCGGCCAACTAACGCCGTAGATGGATGCGGCCCAGCGCGGGCATCATCCCAGTAGCCTCCGCGTGCCCAGAGTCACTCTGTAGCGCGATTCCGGCGACGCGCCGCTGCTGATTTGGTCGCCGAGGGCGAGATTCTGGTGGGGGCCGATGTGGACCGTCATTAGGCGCTAATCCCCTAGGTTTAAATGGCTAATAGCCACTAACAATGGGCCCTGGCTCAGGTCAAAGCCAGGGTCAACTCGGGTTTAATCCCTGAGTCAATGACATGTGGTCCCCACATGTCAGTGACTCCAAATGGCCCTGGGTCACTGACCAGTGGACCCCACTGGTCAGGTTTGACCTGGCAACGGCCAGCTGACCTGCTGACGCCATGCTGACATCATGATGATGCAATAAAGTATTTTCTGATTTATAATAATTCTAGAAAATGCTAAAATCTTAGAAAAATCATAGAAATTAATCTGTAGCTCAGATTGAAATAATTTATATATGAAAAATTATCAGAAAAATCCAAAGAATCCATTGGTGCTATTATCATGCATGTTAGAGAAACCTAGATAGATGAACATTGAAATTTTGCAATAATGCAATATATGGAATATCATATGGAGAACGATTTTGAACCTATATTCAATCTTACTCCATTTAACTCTAATGATAGATGCATTAGATCATCTATAGCATGTTGCCATGTCATGATCATGCATCATATTGTTGCACTTGCCGTGTATTGATCGTTACTCCGTCTATGTCGCGGTAGGTTCTGCTCCCGAGGGTACGTATGAGTATCCAGCTGAAGGGCAGTACCTTGCTACCAACCTGAAGGCAAGCAACCCCATTGATCATACCGATAACATCCCACTCTCTCGCTCCTGCTCTTGTTTATTGCATTAGGACAAACGCTTCTACTGTCTATCTATTGCGATAGTTGAACCCATTCCTCTGCATGACCTGTCATTGTCACCGTAAATAGCTAAACCATGCAACCTAGCATACCTGGTAGATGCTTGAGCCTTGATGTGCTTTACCTGCTTTGCTTGCTATGCTTGCTATGCTTAGAGTTATGTCAGGTCTGATTCATCTGGGTGCTGAACCGGAGTGAAACGGTGTTGTTCTGATGTGATGAGCTAAATGATGAACCCGATTTGGTAAAGGTAGCAATGAGAGGCTATGTAGGAGTACATAGCGGGTTGTCTCATTGGGACCATTCTTAGGAACTGAGTTCCGTGTTTGTGATCCAATACTAGTTACTACCACACATTGGGTTCCGGTAACTCGACCCCTCTCGACTTATCAACCGCCTAGTCCTCTGTCCAGGAGTTGCAAGTAGTTTCTGGTGTTTGTAGCCATGCTGGAGGCCGTGCGTAGCGCTGACCCCATGGGTGGGCTACGACGCGGTAGGCAGTGGCACGGTGTACCAAGTGGCACCCGAACGGTGGGCTTGGGAACCCTGCACACATCGTTTGAGGCCGTAGCGGAAACTTCGGCCCGACTTCCGTGCGGGTTTAGTCTCAAATAGGCGATAGCCTGGACTAGGGTCTTGTGTGATTGACGGTCATGGCCGACTCCCTCGCTAGGCTTCCGCTTGAAGGTTGCCGAGGTGCCTGGTTTTATGAGCACACAGCGATAAGTGGCGAGAGCGTGTGTGAAGAAGTGCACCCCTGCAGGGTAATGAATCTATTCGAATAGCCGCGTCCTCGGATATGGACTACTTGGAGAATGTCGGTGTTCTGGGAACGGGGGTACCCAGATGTGCATGCCTGCGGCCCAGGGCATGGCCCACTTCATCAGCCAAACGCGGCCCCATTCAAAACAAGGCCCTCGCGAGGGCCCAAGCCTCGTGAGGAGGAGCAGCGTCAAGACCGGCTAGGGATGGGCCTCCCCAGGCCCCCTCCGGAGCGGCGGAGATCTCTATGCAAGGCCCGGACTCAGGAGTCAAAGATGACGCAGGGAAGGACAGGCGGGTGCCAGAGCGCCAGGCGGCGCAGTTCCCCCTTTGGTGCAAAGGGAGCAAGGACGTACAGAGGCCCCCAAAGCACCCCCAAAGGTTTCCATTCCGGTGCAACAAGACCGCAACCACCAGCCCCGCAGGACGGATGTCATCGCTCAGCCCACCTCTGCGCCGTTGACAGCTACTTTGCAGGCGAAGACCGCCTTTGGGCAGGGCGGGCATGTACTCCTGTCCCCCTTCAAAATTGGCCATTGTGGGATGCCTTCCCGCCGTTGTGATAAGGGAAGAGGACCCGAGCCACCGCTATATATAGAGGGTAGGCTGCACCGTAGAGAGGGATCCGAATCCATTCCACCACTCATCCATCACCAAGCCACAGAGGGCCTCGAACACCTCAGGGGAGCCCTCACGAGGCTCAAAATCACTGTACTAGTTCCTCCACCCCACCTCCTCGAGAGGCAATCCACCAAAGAAGGAGTAGGGTATTACGCTTCACAGCGGCCCGAACCTGGGTAAACTGTCGTGTTCATCTTCTTCCTCGTCATCATGCGAGTTCGTTGCTGTGTTCATCGAGTAGCGAGCTAGGTTGGGCGAAGCTGCTGGGGATCTTCGCACACGCCCCTGTGTTCGAATCCTAAGGGTTTTGCGGAGCCCGAAATCTGACATTTGGTGCGCCAGGTAGGGGGCGTGTCGGGACCTTCTCCAAGCTCCGCCCTCTCCGCGCTTCACTGCTCTGATGGGCGGCGCCCGACAAGCTTCCCCCGCCCACAGCGGGTCAGCTCCCGCCAACCCCGCCGCTGCCACCGGAGGCCCACGCCCTGGCAGCGTCGTCGTGGGCGGTCAGTACCAGGCCGCCAGCATCGCATCCACCATCACTGCCTCTCGCACCACCCAAGCGCATGGTGGGCGGGCGGCGCCCTCGGCACCGGCGACGCGCCGCACCTACGTGGGGGACCTCGACGCGCATGATGCGTTTCTGCTGGCAAGCAAGATGCTCCGCCACCGCCCAACGCACGGGGGCTTCGATGCATGGGCCGACCACATTGCGGAGCTGGTCACCGTCGCGCAGAGGGCATTGGCCCGTCAGTCTTCTTCAAGGCAGCAGACGCCAAGCTCCGGGGCTCGTCTGCCGCGCCCGTGCCCTAGCTCGCCGGCGGTGTGACCCTTCCGGCACCGGACGGGCCCGAACGGGGCCCGCCACACGCTGTGCTCCTTCTCCTCCGAATTCCAGTGACCGGTTTCGGGACGCAGCCCGGCCACGATGTTCAAGCGCATGGAGGAAACGACGGGGCGCCCCCCACGCACACCAGCGCGGGCCCCTGCGACCCGGTGGACCTTCAACAGCCCGGGTTGACCAGGCGGGAACGCGCCATCCGGCGCAGTGAGCAAGCAGCGATAGCGTCCGGGCAAACAAGCAACAACGGCGAAGGCACGTCAGGATGCCAGGGAAGCAATCCACGCCAGGAGACGCGCGGCCCACCCAATGGCGGTGGCAGAGGTAAGCAACTCTGCTCTGAGGCCCGTCGCAGGAGGGTCTGCGAGCGACGCGCGCGGGGCGGCTTCCAGCCGCCACCAGGAGGGGCCATTCCCGGCGCTCCGTCGGACGGCCCAGGAGGAGGACCGAGCTCTTACGTGGAGCCCTATGTACCGTGCTACGTCGTACTGCCTGACGGTGGGATGGGTCAGGCGCCCGCCGCGGGGGCCAACACCCCTCAAGAGTAAGGAGCATACTTGGCGCCTTCCCTGAGCCGGGCCTGGGGGCTTCCATCGACAGAGCACCGGGCCTGGACGGCACGATTGGGAGGGCGCCCCCGGGCCTGCGAGGCGTGGCGCAAGCCGGTGCTTCCGCGGGCAAGCGACGTCGGACCAAGCCCCGAGGCCTCAGGAGCAATGGCCTGTGGGGGAGCAGCAAGACACAAACAGCGCGGGCCACCCGCGGCAACTACAGCGCCGGCACGGCCTCGGGAGGCTGGGCCTCACGGGGCCCTCAGGACGCTGTCCGGCCGGCGCACGGACGCCTCACGAGGCGGCTTCATCGACAAAACACCCTTATGGCCGCGCCGATGCATCGTACTCATGTTTGGGCCTCGGGAGCGCAATCCTGCGGTCGCGCGGGGAACGATGCATTCGGGTTAGGGCCATAAGGGCGCGCAACCGGGCAGAAATGCACGGGATGGTTCTTGAAGGAGTTGGGAGCCACCAGGCCGTGCGCCTGGGGGCTTGCCCAGCTATCTACGGCCGTGACACTCTCACGTAATAATGAGTGGGCTGTATACGCCCGGAGCCCCCCGAGGACGCGGAGGGGTTCCTCCCACGCAATGTGGCAGCCACAGCTCCGCGCTGGCGGAGAAGTCAACACTGCCCATCAATGGCTATGCCCAAGCAACGTGGATGCCCTACGCTCAGCGCTGGGGGAAGACGAAGACTAGTTTAGGCGCCGGACGCGGCCGTTATTTGCTCTTCTTCTGTTTGGATTTGCCAGCCTTTATGAAACTAAACTCGGGGTTTTTTTCCAAATCATGTTTTAAAGGAAAGGGTCAAAGATTTGTTTTCATCGCCATTTCTCATGTTGGTTGTTCCCTCTTTGAGTCAAGCACTCGCCTGCTCCCCTCCCCCTCGTGCCCCGCGAGCGGGGGCTGGGGGGCACGGTGCTTACACCTCACCAAGGCCTTGGCGCCCGGATCCTCGCATGGTACTCACGGATGAGTCAGCAGGTGCATGTCGTCTCGTACTCGCTCGGGGGCTCCATTCACGGCCGACGCGCCATTTTGGAAAGGAAACAAAATTTTAATTTTTCTTGCGACAGCTTGAGCGTCTAAGGGGGCTCCTGAGCATCACGCCTCAGGAGCCTTACCGGTCACAAGGCCACTCGCCCCCCTGATGTCGTCTTTGGTTTCCGGTCGGCGTCATGGGTGTCGGGGCCTCGCCCCGTGAAGTGCGTCCAGGTTTCCGGTCGTACCTAACGGTGGTGGGGAAATGTGCGGAACTGGGACCTGCCGACGTAGGGCTACTTGAACGACAACTCGGAGCCTCGGGAAGCCCGCCCCTCCCGGGACAGGAAGCAAAATTTTCGGGAGCCGCTTGAGCGTCTAAGGGGGCTCCTGAGCATCACGCCTCAGGAGCGTTACCGGTCATAAGGCCACTCGCCCCCTGATGCCGTCCTTGGTTTCCGGTCGGCATCAGGGGTGTCGGGGCCTCGCCCCGTGAAGTGCGTCCGTGGTTTCCGGTCGTACCTAACGGTGGTGGGGAAATGTGCGGGACTGGGACCTGCCGACGTAGAGCTGCTTGAGTGTCGAAGGGGGCTCCTGAGGATCGCGCCTCAGGAGCCTTACCGGTCGAAAAGCCACTCGCCCCTTGATGTCGTCCTTGGTGATCCGGTCGGCATCAAGGGTGTCGGGGCCTCGCCACGTGAGGTGCTTCTAGGTGAGCTGGTCGTACCTTACGATGGTAGGGAAATGTGTGGGACTAGGACCTGCAGACACAGAGCGCCGACAGAGCTCCCAACCTACCTCGCTCGCAAGAAGAAAAAGCCCACCGGACGAACGGGCTCTCCGGGTGCCGCAGCCGCGCCTCCACAACCCAGGAGCCTACCACGAGCATACCAAGCTAAGTATCCTAACCACGACTAGAAGGCAATTTCATACAACAAAATACAAGGGCCAAGACCCATGACAAAAGTGCTGATAAAGAGGGGCAACCGCCCAAGTCCATTACACGCCCGCAGGGCCTTTCCTTGTTTGTTTGACCGCAGGGACAGGGGAAGAGGAGGAGAAAGAAAGTGAAAAAGCCCCACGGGGGCTGCCGCCTCGGGAGCCTAGGCGTCGGCACACCGGCGCTCAGTCAGTGCCCTCCTCTTCCTTCACGGCCCCATGGAGACGCGCCGGCATGGACGCCCTTGGAGCAGAGGAACGGCGCCGCGCCGGTTGGCTACCCCCTCAGGTCCGAGCGCGCCTGCGTGGCGGCGCGTCGTAGCTGCTGTCACTGCTGTCGCTCGGGCTCCCTTCGGAGGGGGAGTCGGTGCTGCTGGAGGCGCGGCGCCCGTCGTGAAGGGAAAGCTCATCTCCAAGACCGCCGCGGCCGACGTCCTCTGGGCAGCACCCTAGACGCTCGCCCTCTCTCTCGAAGATCTTGACGAAGAGCGTCGCCTCCCCTCATACTTGAAGTGAAGGGGGCATCTCCCCTTCAGGCCGCGAGCGCGGACAAACGCTTGCCACCCGCGGTTCAGATACACATAGCCTCCGGGGGTGACCTCGACCTCCACCCATGACGCCGCGCTGCAGCAGCCGTCGCCCTGCAGCCATAGGCCGGCAGGCCCTCCGGCCGGCAGCGCTTCCGCGAAGAAGTTCAGGAGTTGGAACCAAGCGGCCTCCAGCCTCTCCGCCCACATCACGAACTCCTGGGCCGTGTCGGCAGAATGGAGCCGCGGGCGCGGCGGCCGGGCGGCCACCGCTGACCTCCCACCTCGGACGCCGACGCCTCGGCCGCTACGGCCGCCCGCGCTGGACAACGCCCCACCGCGGCCGCCGATAGTGACCTTGGGGCATGCAGAAGTATGGCCTCACTCGCCGGAAACCACTGTCAGCGTCGCGGCATGCTTCCGGGGACGACCGCGGCCCTCTTGGGCGGCGGAGTGGCAGGACCCTCCCCGGAGGCCTTTCCCTTCTCAGCAGCAGAGAACTTCCTCACCGACGCCATGACTGGGGGAACAACGGATTGGACATGGGGAGGCAAAGAAGACGAAGGTGAGTGATGGCTTTCTCGCCCTTGCCAGCTTATATACAGCCAAGGGCCGCCCGGGGCCCCCTCGCGTTCCCGGGGGCGTGCGGCCTCTGAAGGGTCATGTCCGCGTGGCACGAAGCGGCGATAGCATTCAAGGGAGGGCAATGATGGCCGGCGCCACACGCGGGCGTCGCATCGATCTAAGTTGGAAAGGCTTCTGACTCCCTCGGGGAGCGGGGGCGTCACCGCCCAGGCATTCGACACGTGTAAAGCCTGGCCCGCAGGCAATTAGGGCCCGCGGCGCTTCGGGCCATCCTCAAGGCTTCGCCCGGAAGCCAGCTCGAGCGCGCCTTGGGCCCGGGGGCTACTGTCAGCGTTCTGGGAACGGGGGTACCCAGACCTGCCTGCCTGCGGCCCAGGGCATGGCCCACTTCATCAGCCAAACGCGGCCCCATTCAAAACAAGGCCCTCGCGAGGGCCCAAGCCTCGCGAGGAGGAGCAGCGTCACGACCGGCTAGGGATGGGCCTCCCCAGGCCCCCTCCAGAGCGGCGGAGATCTCTATGCAAGGCCCGGCCTCAGGACTCAAAGATGACGCAGGGAAGGACAGGCGGGCGCCAGAGCGCCAGGCGGCGCTGTTTTCCCTTTGGTGCAAAGAGAGCAAGGACGTACGCAGGCCCCCAAAGCACCCCCAAAGGTTTCCATTCCGGTGCAACAAGACCGCAACCACCAACCCCGCAGGACGGATGTCATCGCTGAGCCCACCTCTACGCCGTCGACAACTACTTTGCAGGCGAAGACCGCCTTTGGGCAGGGCAGACACGTACTCCTGTCCCGCTTCAAAATTGGCCGTTGTGGGATCCCTTCCCGTCGTTGCGATAAGGGAAGAGGACCCGAGCCACCGCTATATATAGAGGGTAGGCTGCACCGTAGAGAGGGATCCGAATCCATTCCACCACTCATCCATCACCAAGCCACAGAGGGCCTCGAACACCTCAGGGGAGCCCTCACAAGGCTCAAAAACACTGTACTAGTTCATCCACCCCACCTCCTCGAGAGGCAATCCACCAAAGCAGGAGTAGGGTATTACGCTTCGCAGCGGCACGAACTTGGGTAAACTGTCGTGTTCATCTTCTTCCTCGTCATAGTGTGAGTTCGTTGCTTTGTTCATCGAGTAGCGAGCTAGGTTGGGCAAAGCCGCTGGGGATCTTCGCACACGCCCCTGTGTTCGAATCCTAAGGGTTTTGCGGAGCCCGAAATCCGATAGAGAACTTATGCTGTTCATAGATAACTTGATGGTTACTCTTAAAGGACTCAAGACAAATGTGAGTACCGTGGATGGCACTCTCGTGGGTGAAGGGAGTGGATCCATGGTGGTGTATTGATGTGGTGTTAGTGGGCTCGTGTGCGCTATCTCTAAACTTGTTCAAAGAACTGGTAGTCGTAGTATAGGTTAGCCAAGAGTCAAACTGGCTTGCTGCATAAACCACACTACTCCCCTTGTTGAGACATGAGCATGAATAGCCTAGGTCTGCTTTAAAGACTTGCTGAGTACGATTGTACTCATGTTTGCTTAACAACTGTTGCAGATGAGAGCATGGACCCATCTGGTGGGTTCTATCTAGACGTCGACGACGCCGAGTAGCTGGTATCCCAGCTACGATCTGATGCCCTGTGATGGGTTGTAGATAGTCAGGCTTTATGCCTTTTACCTTTCAACTGTCTGTACTCAGACAGCTTTAAGCTTCCGCTTGGTTTGTATGAACATGTTTGTATGACTCGAGTGTCGGGTCATGTGACCCCTACCTGTATGAACATATTATGCAAGGCTCTTCTGAGCCTTCTAAATAAATGTTGTATTGTTGTATGGTTATGTTGTGATGCCATAGTTGTATCTATGCATATCGGACATGTCGTGCGTACGTGTGACGTGTAACGGTATGTATGGGATTCGACACCTAGTTGTGTGTGTCTAGTAGTACTCTTTACAGGGAAATGCCTCTTTGTGCTTCCATTGAGCCTTGGTAGCTTGCTACTGCTCCGGACACATTGATTGACCGACATGTATCCTTCTTTGCTGCTGTGTCTGTCCCTTCGGGGAAATGTCTCGCAGTGTAATGGAGTCCATGTAGCCTGCTATGACTCGTCTACGCGCTGTTGATGACATTTATCTCCCACGGCGTAATGGAGTCCCTGTAGCTTGCTATGACTCGTCTACACACGCTGAGGCCGACACCTGCATTGCTGGGTTACGTATGCCTGTCCCTGTACGGATGTGCTACTTGGGTTCCATAATTAGTCATGTCGACCCGGGTTCTTTGACATTTGAATGCTAGCGACATATTCACATTCGTGAGCGAAAAGGCGCAAACGGTCCCGGCCCAGGTAAGGTGGCAGCCGTGGTGATAACCGTGCGTGAGGCCGCAAAGTAATGTGAAGTGTTACATGCTAGATTCTTATGGCTTAGGATCGGGGTCCCGACAGCGTTGGTATCAGAGCCTGACTGACTGTAGGATTACCAAGCCAAACTGGTCGAAGTTGAGTCTAGAAATGCTTTAGTTATGTAAGGGAATTTATTGTGGAAGTGAACGTAAGGCTCTTTTATTCCTCTTCCCGAGTCATTCTATTCTGAGTCACCCTCTTCTTTTCTACGGGGTTAAGAGCTAGGCTTCTTATCCACATCTCAGGATGACGAGTTACTAACCATGGACTTGTAGACTAAATTGCTTGAGAGTCAACTCTAGTTTTCAAGTATTGCTTCTGTGTGACAATCTTTTGGTTAGAGTCTTGATGCTAGAAAGTTGACTGGCTATGCTATCCAATCTTTTCAGGATGTCTCAAAATTATTTTTGAGCATTTTCAGCTGTTATGCTTCCCGATTTCTGCTAGGATCTCTAATGCACTTTGCATTATCCTCTGTTTCAGATGCCTCCCCGTCCTTCTCGTCAGGTGGTCCGTTTGACCAGGTGCATCGATGCACTGGGTCACACGGCCATGTTGGTCAGAGTCATGATGGAGACCGGTTATCGTTGGTACCCGGAATATACAGTGGAGGAACAGTACCGCGACATCAACCAGAGCCAGTATCTGTGTACCGTTAGGATATATCCATCGTATCCTGGAGCTGCAGAGCCGCTTCATTGGACATATGGACTAGGTGTCACCATTGATATGGCAGTTCAGGAGGCCGCCTACACGATGTTGACCATCATGAGAGCTCACCATGGTCTACTTCAGAACACAGAGTTCTGTTATATTCCAGCGACACTAGGAGGAGAGGATGGATATCTTGCTGCAGCCAACTATGATCACTCTCATGAGGATCCTAGACTTCAGGTGACTGCCCAATTGTTTGAGAACATAGATCGTGATGCTCGGGCACTTCGTATGGAGCTATATGCCACCCGAGCACGTCTTTGGACTGCACTGACACAGCTTGCACCCGACGTCTAGACAGGTTATGGAGATTTGGAGATGTTGAGTCCCTTACGGACTCATCTGCCCGCTCGCGTAGACTGGCCCGATGTTGGAGGCATCACTCCTCTTCGAGGACCGCTGCTGCCGCCAGCGAGAGGACCTAGGCCACATCCGTGTCCTTATGGTTTCCAGGGATCTCAGGCCAGGGTGTATCCAGACCCCCAGGTTCAGCTTCCAGGTCACGGAGGTAACCTGTATGAGATGGTCTACACCGATGCTTGAGTTCGTGAGTGGAGGTAGTAGTATTGTAGCAGTTGTATTTCCACAGTCCTGCGTGTCTTGTGGAATATGACTGAGGTGTGAGTTGAGTTCCGGAGGTGTAGAAAAATAATGTATAGGAAGCTTGTAGTGCCTCTGATGAGTTGTTTTACCTTCTCACTAGTTTGTACTTGAGCTTGGGTTTGTACTGAACTATATCATGGTGTGTATGAATCATGGTGTATATATGGCAGTTTGCTTGTACCATGTTGATCGGGTGTTTACCCCTACATTCCATGTTGTTCAGTATATTCCGTATCTCATATCCTAGCGTTGTTGTCTCCCTTGTCTAAGATGTGGGTTTTGTTTTCCCCAGGATGGTTTCCATCAGGAACAACCCCGCTCCTGCTTATGAGCAGGGCGAGGGCAGTGGAGCAAGGCATGAGAACCCGCCTCACCCGCCATCTTTGGCGGAGGTGATGCTTGAGGCGGAACGCAACAAGAGAGAGACCAACAGGCTGCTAGAGCGTATTGAGCAGAATACAGCACGCCCTCCCCGCAATGAGCGTAATGATGTAATGTCTCTCAATGACTTCGTGAAGCTGTACCCACCAAAGTTCCATCATTCCGTCGACCCCCTTGATGCGGATGATTGGCTTTCCAGCATGACTTGCAAGGTTCATGCTGCAAATGTGGCTGAAGCGGACAAGGTTAACTTTGCCGCGTACTTCCTTGAAGGACCCGCCAGTCAGTGGTGGGAAAATTATGAGGTTATGCGCCTAGAGGGCCCTGCTACTACATGGACAGACTTCTGCAGTGCTTTCCGCACCCACCACATTCCTGAAGGTCTGATGGACCGAAAGAGAGAGGAATTCTGTGCCCTCACTCAGGGTAAGCTGACAGTGGATGCATACAGCCGTGAGTTCGGCAACTTAGCCCGTTATGCACCGGAGGAGGTGTCAACTGACGCCAAGAAGCAAGCTAGGTTCCGTAAGGGACTTAGCCCCGAGCTCCATCGTGATCTGCGCCTGCATGAGTGCGCTACCTTCTAGGCTCTTGTTAACAAGGCTATCAATGCCGAGACTGGACAGACCGATTACGAGGCAACCAAGAAGCACTCTCGTGACTTCAGCCCCTCATCCGGCTCAGGTTCCCATAAGCGCCGAGTGCGGGTGGCCAACACTGCTCTGCCATCAAGGTACACTGCGAGGCCATCCTATGAGGCGCCTCACCTAAATCAGAACAACCCTCCCGCCAAGCCCTTTGGTGGAATTGCTGCTAATGCTGCTCCGAGGTCTTCAACTGTGATCTGCTACAAATGCGGAGAGCCTGGTCACTATTCTCGTGAGTGTCCCCAAAACAACGCCAAGCCAGCCGGACGTGGTAAGCCGGGCAAGGCTTATTACGTGAAACCAACAGCTGCTCGTGGCCGTGTGAACAATGTCACCCTTGAAGAGGCCCATGATGACCCTGACGTTGTGCTTGGTACGCTCCTTGTCAATAGTCATCCAGCATCTGTTCTATTTGACACTGGTGCATCTCATTCATTCATCTCAGAAAGTTATGCACAGTTGCATAACATGACCTTTTGTGATATGCCCACTCCATTAGTAGTTCAGACTCCTGGATCAAAATGGCAAACTTCTAGAGTGAGCCATGACAATGAGATTCTCGTGGATAGGCTAGTCTTCTTAGCTTCCCTGATAGCTCTGAAGTCTTCGGATATCAACATCATCTTGGGTATGGACTGGATGTCAGCTCATTATGCCAACATTGATACTCATTCTAGGAATGTTCAACTTACACATCCTTCAGGTGAGATAGTCACCTTCTCAACTCGGGTGGCTAAGTGCCAACTCTATTCTCTCAATGCCAGCCGTCTTCCAGAGCTTGAGGATATTCCGGTGGTCCGTTACTTCCCGGATGTATTTCGAGAGGAACTGCCAGGTATTCCCCCTGTCAGAGATGTAGAGTTTGTGATAGACCTTATTCCAGGGACTGTCCCTATAGCCAGAAGACCCTATAAGATGGCACCCTTAGAACTAGCCGAGCTAAAGAAACAACTCGATGAGGCCTTGAAAAAGGGTTTCATCCATCCTAGTTCTTCTCCTTGGGCTTGCCCCGTCCTCTTCGTCAAGAAGAAGGATGGAACGGACCGGATGGTTGTAGATTACCGACCAGTGAACCTGGTCACAATCAAGAACAAGTATCCGCTCCCTAGGATCAACGACTTGTATGATCAACTCGCTGGGTCCTCAGTCTTCTCCAAAATGGATTTGAGGTTAGGATACCATCAAATCAGAATCAGGAACGGGGACATTCCAGAAACGGCTTTTGTTACCCGTTATGGCCAATACGAGTACACCGTCATGTCCTTCGGATTAACCAATGCTCCAGCCACCTTCTCCCGTTTGATGAATTCGATCTTCATGGAGTATTTGGATAAATTCGTCGTAGTTTACCTTGACGATATACTCATCTATTCTAAGAACGAACGAGATCATGCCGAGCATCTCAGGCTAGTATTGATGAAACTTCGAGAGCATCGCCTGTATGCCAAATTCTCCAAGTGTGAATTCTGGCTACCAAAAGTGTCCTATCTAGGCCACGTAATTTCTAGCAAGGGCATTGCTGTCAATCCCGAGAGAGCTCAGGCCATCCTTGATTGGACTCAACCTGAATCAGTTAAGCAAGTTCGGAGTTTCCTTGGTTTAGCGAGCTATTGTCGCCGCTTTGTCGAGAATTTCTACAAGGTTGCGAAACCTCTTATTGAACTCCTCAAGAAAGATAAAATGTTCGACTGGACCCCACAATGCGAGTACAGTTTTCAGGAACTGAAAAGACGCCTGACTTCTGCACCCGTATTGGTGCCACCAGATTTTTCTAAGGACTTTGTTATCTATTGCGACGCCTCGCGACAAGGATTAGGTTGCATCCTCATGCAAGATCGTCATATGATTGCATATGCATCTCGACAGTTGCGTCCACATAAGGATAATTATCCAACACATGATCTTGAGCTTGCAGCTGTAGTCCATGCACTTAAAACATGGCGACATTACCTTCTGGGTTATCGTTGCGAGATTTACACTGATCACCAAAGTCTGAAATATATCTTCACCCAACCGGATTTGAATCTCAGGCAAAGACGTTGGGTTGAGTTGATCACAGATTACGACTTAGGGATAACTTACACCCCGGGGAAAGCCAATGTCATGGCTGATGCACTAAGTCATAATTCTTATTGTAACAATCTGATGTTACAACAAGGTCAACCGCTTCTCTATGAGGAATTTCGGAAGTTAAATCTTCACATTGTTCCTCAAGGATTCCTTTCCACCTTGGTGGCGAAACCTACTCTTACGGATCAAATCATAGAAGCCCAGAAGCATGACACCGGGATTTCCCGGATCAAGAAGAACATAAATGAGGTAATGCTAAATGCTTCTCGGTAGATGATCGGGGTGTTGTCTTCTTCGAGAATCGCTTGGTGGTTCCTAAGAAACAACATCTATGACAGTTGATCCTTAAGGAGGCTCATGATTCCCCTCTCACAATTCATCCTAGTAGTACCAAAATGTATCAGGACCTATGCCAGAGGTTCTGGTGGACCAGAATGAAGAGAGAAATTGCTCAGTTCATTGCTAACTGCGACGTCTGTCGTCGCGTTAAGGCAGAACATCAAAGGCCTGCTGGCACCCTTCAACCCTTAGCTATTCCTGAATGGAAATGGGACAAGGTCGGTATGGATTTCATCACCGGTTTTCCCAGGACCAAGAGAGGGAATAATGCTATCTTTGTGGTCATTAACCGTCTTTCCAAAGTGGCTCATTTTCTTCCTGTTCGCGAGAGTATAACTGCTAGTCAGCTAGCGGATCTATATATCTCTCGAATAGTGTCTCTTCATGGTGTTCCCTTGGAGATCAACTTAGACCGTGGGAGTATCTTTACTTCCCGATTCTGGGAAAGCTTCCAAAATGCTATGGGAACTCATCTATCCTTTAGCACTGCTTTCCATCCGCAGTCAAGTGGTCAAGTAGAGCGAGTCAATCAAATCCTAGAAGACATGCTTAGAGCTTGTGTTATATCATTCGGCATGAATTGGGAGAAATGTCTTCCGTTCGCCGAATTTGCTTATAACAATAGTTATCAGGCAAGCTTAGGCAAAGCCCCTTTTGAAGTTCTCTATGGACGAAGGAGTCGAACACCTCTTAACTGGTCCGGATAGAGGCAACTCTTTGGCCCGGATATGATACAGGATGCAGAGGAGCAAGTTCGCATTATTCGTGAAAAGATGAAAACAACCCAATCTCGTCAAAAGAGCCAATATGATCGCCATCATAAGGCTATGACCTATGAAGTTGACGAGAAGGCTTACCTTCGGGTTACACCTCTGAAGGGTACCCAACGATTCGGTATCAAGGGCAAGTTGGCTCCTCGTTACATTGGTCCTTTTCGCATTCTCGCTAAACGAGGAGAGGTTGCCTACCAATTGGAACTTCCACCGCATCTTTCCAAGGTTCATGATGTCTTCCACGTCTCGCAACTCAGGCGTTGCTTCTCGGACCCTGTCCGCGAAGTGGACGACGAAACGCTTGATCTCCAAGATAACCTTACATATCGAGAATACCCTGTTCGTATCCTCGATCAAGCTGAGCGTACTACTCGATGTCGAAACATCAAGTTTCTCAAGGTTCAGTGGTCACACCATTCCGAGAAGGAAGCCACATGGGAAAGGGAGGACTGTCTTCGACTAGAGTACGCCGCGCTCTTCCCGACAACTTCCAAATCTCGGGACGAAATTCTTTTGAGTGGGGGTGAGTTGTCACATCCCTAGTCTTTCCTTGATTGTGATAGCGAAGATGTGCATCATGTTTCAATTTTTCTTCAACATGAAATGGGGATTAACAGAAACCCTAACACCTCACCTGAATTAAACTAATTCAAATGTTGTGAATTTTCAATGAATCCAAAATGCCCTTCAAAAATGTTCACTATTTCTGATAAATGTTGGCAACAACATATCAGAGGACATTTTATTTTTCACACCACTTTTGGAATTTTAAATACTTCAACAAAGATTCTAAAATTATCAAATAATGCACTACAATTATTTAGATGTTCCAATAATACTGAAACTTTTTGTGCCAAGAATTTGTGCCCAAACAAGATAAAACAATAGCCAGAAAACAGAATATTTGAATTTGTGCCCAAACAAAATATTTGAGTATTTTAAATATTCAAACCAAGCTCTACAAAATATTTGAGTATTTTTGTGCCAAGAATTTGTGCCCAAACAAGATAAAACAATAGCCAGAAAACAGAAAACAGAAATAAAATAAAAATAAGAGAGAGAGAGAGAAACGACCTCAGACCCAGGCCAGGCCGGCCCACCTGGCCCAGCAACGCCATCGTCCTCCTGCCGTCCAGGAGGCCGAGCGTGTGGTCGGCGCGCGCTTGCGCCGGAGCTACCACGCAGCTCCCTGCCTGCCTCCTCCTCGCCAGCGCGATGGGGATAAGCTCCCAGAGCCGTCTAGATCGCCCCCTCTCCCATTCGCCCCCTCTGCCTCTCATCTCTCTCCGTCCGCCATGGCCACCGAAGCTCTGCCGCCGTAGCGCCGTCGCTCTAGCCTCTCCCCCCTCGCCCTGAGTAGCCCCTGAGCTCCACCTCGACACACTGACCCTCTCCGCCGAAGGAATCGCCGCCAGACGCCTCCGTTCGACGCCCTCGAGCTCGTCTTCAACCTCCGGACCCGGTCGATCGCCGCCACCGTTCGCCGCCGTCAGTCCGTCCCCGGGCCCGCTCCCGATGCCTTCGTGATCGCCGTGAGCCCCTGGCCCTTTTCCCCCCTCTCTCCCCTGCTGTTTGAGCACCGTAGCCCCAATCCCGTTGATGGCCGAGGAGCTCTACCACACAAGCTCGACGCCGGCGACTCTCCGGTGATCGGGTGGTCTCTCTGAGGCCACCATCGAGCTCGTGGAGCTGCGTAGATGCCGTAGGAGCCATCGCCCGGTCCTGTCGCGCACTAGATCTACGACCCCGAGCTCACCCGAGCTCCGGTGTCCGCCAAGGTCGCCGCCGGCGAAGATTCCGGCGCCTCCGCGGCCAACTAACGCCGTAGATGGATGCGGCCCAGCGCGGGCATCATCCCAGTAGCCTCCGCGTGCCCAGAGTCGCTCTGTAGCGCGATTCCGGCGACGCGCCGCCGCTGATTTGGTCGCCGCCGGCGAGATTCCGGTTGGGGCCGACGTGGACCGTCATTAGGCGCTAATCCCCTAGGTTTAAATGGCTAATAGCCACTGACAGTGGGCCCTGGCTCGTGTCAAACCCAGGGTAAACTCGGGTTTAATCCCTGACTCAATGACATGTGACCCCCACATGTCAGTGACTCCAAATGGCCCTGGGTCACTGACCAGTGGACCCCACTGGTCAGGTTTGACCTGGCAACGGCCAACTGACCTGCTGACGCCATGCTGACGTCATGATGACGCAATAAAGTATTTTCTGATTTATAATAATTCCATAAAATGCTAAAATCTTAGAAAAATCATAGAAATTAATCTGTAGCTCATATTGAAATAATTTATATATGAAATATTATCAGAAAAATCCAAAGAATCCATTGGTGCTATTATCATGCATGTTAGAGCAACCTAGATAGATGAACATTGACATTTTGCAATAAATCAATATATGGAATATAATATGGAGAACGATTTTGAACCTATATTCAATCTTACTCCATTTAACTCTAATGATAGATGCTGTTGGATTTCGGGCTCCGCAAAACCCTTGAGGTTCAAACACAGGGGCATGTGCGAAGATCCCCTGCGGCCTCGCCCTACCTAGCTCGCTACTCAATGACTAAGACGATGAACTCGCTCGATGACGAGGAAGATGGACACGGTGGTTTACCTAGGTTCGGGCCACTGCGAAGCATAATACCCTACTCCTGCTTTGGTGGATTGCCTCTCGAGGAGGTGTGGTGGATGAACTAGTACAATGTTGGGGAGCCTCGTGAGGGCGCACCTGAGGTGTTCTTGGCCCTTTGCTCACTTGTGATGGGATTCAATCTATCGCCCCCTTTCTACGGTGCAGCCTAGCCTCTATATATAGCGGTGGCCCGGGTCCTCTTCCCTTATCGCAATGGCAGGAAGGGATGCCACAACGGCCAAATTTGAAGGGGGACATCCCCGCCCTGTCCAAAGGCGGTCTTCGTCTGCAAAGTAGCTGTCGATGATGCAGAGGTGGGCTCGGCGATGACATCCGTCCTACGGGGCTCGTGGTCGTGGTCTTGTTGCTCCGGAATGGAAACCTTTGGGGGGCGCTTTGGGAACCCGCGTACGTCCTTGCTCCCTTTGCACCAAAGGGGAAACTGCACTGCCTAGCGCGCTGGCGCCCGCCTGTCCTTCCTTGCGTCATCTTTGACTCTTGAGGCCGGGCTCTGCATAGAGATCTCCGCCACTCCGGAGGGGGCCTGGGGAGGCCCATCCCTTGCTGGTCTTGATGCTGCTCGTCCTCGCGAGCCTAGGGCCCTCGCGAGGGCCATGTCTTGAGTGGGGCTGCGTCTGGTTGTGCTTGGCTGGCGAGGTGGGCCATGTCCAAGGCCGCGGGCAGGCAGGTCTGGGTACCCCCATTCCCAGAACGCCGACAGTAGCCCCCGGGCCCAAGGCGCGCTCGAGCTGGCTTCCGGGCGAAGCCTTGTGGTCGGCCCGAAGCGCCACGGGCCCCAAACGCCTGCGGGCCAGGACTGGCGCGCATCGTGCGGTTGATGTCGGGCGTCCTACGTCCCTTCGGTCACCGCCCGAATCGACAAGAGCCTGACTTCCAGCGCCAAGCCATTATTGCTTCCCCCTTCTGCGCTCCGGCTGTTGCTTCCAAGATCCCCGGCCCTAGCAGAGACCTCTCCAGATCCGGCGTCGCTCCGTCCTCCTCCTTGCCGCTTCGGCCCCGTGAACTTCCCGATGGCTCCCGCCGGCAAGCAGAAGCCAAAGGCCCAGAGCTCGGCCTCCGCTCCCATCTCACCGGCGCTTTCGGGCCCACCATTGCCAAGGACGAAGACCTCATCCCGGTGCTCCCGTCGACGGTGGACGGGACCAGCGTGTGGGGGCGGACCTTGATATGGGGCGGCTCCTCAGAGAAGCAGCTCTCGTCCAGGTCGGCCAACCCTTTCTTCCTCCATAGCGTCTTCGCCGGGCTCGTCCCGCCTTTCTCCGCGTTCTTCACCGCCATCCTCGACCACTACGGGATTCAAGCCCTTCATCTCCAGCCCAACTCCATCCCGCTGTTGACACACAAACACGTCACCGTGTACCCTCGACGCCGGGGGTGATGCACCGCAGCTCACTGATACGTCTCCAACGTATCTATAATTTTTGATTGTTCCATGCTATTATATTATCTGTTTTGGATGTTTTATATGCATTAATATGCTATTTTATATTATTTTTGGGAGTAACCTATTAATCTAGAGCCTAGTGCCAGTTTCTGTTTTTTCCTTGTTTTTGAGTATTGCAGATAAGGAATATTAAACGGAGTCCAAATGGAATAAAATCTTCGGAATAATTTTTCTTGGACCAGAAGACATCTACCAAGCTTGGACACCAAGGCAGGAGAGCTGCCGTGTGGCCACAAGCCACAGGGGCGCGCCCCCCTGGCTTGTGGGCCCACGACAGCTCCCCCAACCCTATTTCTCGGCCTATAAATTCACAAATATTCCCTGGATACTAGAGAGAGCCACGAAAACACTTTTCCGCCGCCAGGAACCTCGGTTCCTGTGAGATCCAATCTTGGAGCCTTTTCCGGTAATCTGCCGGAGGGGCATTCGATCACGGAGCGCATCTACATCAACTCCATTGCCCCTACGATGATGCGTGAGTAGTTCACCACAGACCTTCGGGTCCATAGCTAGTAGCTAGATGGCTTCTTCTCTTTCTTTGCTCTTCAATACCATGTTCTTCATGATCTTCCTGGAGATCTATCCGATGTAATACTCTTTTGCGGTGTGTTTGTCGAGATCCGATGAATTGTGGGTTTATGTTCAGATTATCTATGAATATTATTTGAGTCTTTTCTGAATTCTTATATGCATGATTTCATATCTTTGCAAGTCTCTTCGAGTTATTGGTTTGGTTTGGCCAACTAGATTGGTAATTCTTGCAATGGGAGAAGTGCTTAGTTTTGGGTTCAATCTTGCGATGTCCTTACCCAGTGACATAGTAGGGGTAGCGAGGCACGTATTGTATTGTTGCCATCGAGGATAAAAAGATGGGGTTTTCATCATATTGCTTGAGTTTATCCCTCTACATCATGTCATCTTACCTAATGCGTTACTCTGTTCTTCATGAACTTAATACTCTAGATGCAGGCAGGAGTCGGTCGATGTGTGGAGTAATAGTAGTAGATGCAGAATCGTTTCGGTCTACTTGACACGGACGTGATGCCTATATGCATAATCATTGCCTTGGATATCTTCATAATTATTCGCTTTTCTATCAATTGCTCGACAGTAATTTGTTCACCCACCGTAATACTTGCCATCATGAGAGAAGCCTCTAGTGAAACCTATGGCCCCCGGGTCTATTTTCCATTTTATACTTTCAGATCTAAAACCAAAAATATCTTGCTGCAATCTTTTTACTTTTGTTTTACTTTCCTTTCAAGCAATCATATCTATCTATCTCTATCAGATCTCATCCTTGCAAGTAACCGTGAAGGGATTGACAACCCCTTTATAGCGTTGGGTGCAAGTGTTTGATTCTTTGTGTAGGTACATCTATTGGGGACTTGCTTGTATCTCCTACTGGATTGATACCTTGGTTCTCAACAACTGAGGGAAATACTTATCTACTTTGTTGCATCACCCGTTCGTCTTCACGGAAACCAATGCATGCTTGAGAAGTAGCAAGAAGGATTTCTGGCGCTGTTGCCGGGGAGATCTACATCAAGCCTACCAAGTACCCATCACAAACTCATCTCTTGCATTTACATTATTTGCCATTTGTCTCTCGTTTTCCTCTCCCCCACTTCTAAAATGATTTTCCAAAAAGATTTGCCTTTTTATCCGCCCTTCTTCCGTTCGACTTTTCATTTGCCTTTTGTTAGCTTGTGTGTTAGATCGGTCTAACCCATGGCTAGCCTTGCTACTATCGCTATTACTCCCGAGAATGAAGTTCTTAATTTTAAGCAAAGGGAGGGAGAGAATTTAAAAGATTCTTGGTATTGGATTTGTAATGCTCAAAATAGATCTAGTCGTAAGCAATCTACTACCATTCTCCTTCGCAATTTTTATGTGGGTGTTTTTCCTTGGAATAGATATGTTTTGGATACCATTACGGGGGGGGGGGGGATTTCTTGGGGAACAATACCTTTGATTCTTATAATGCTATGATAAATTTAGTAGGTTCACCCCCTCTCATGGTTAATGAAACTATCTTAACTTTGGAACATGTTATGCGAAGGCTTGATATCATTGAAAATAAAGTTGCTACTATAGAGCACATTGAAAACTTGGATAAAAAGATCCATAATCATATCACTCAATATGGATCTAAGTTAGGAGTTACTCTAAAAGACCTAAAGGAAAAAGAACCGATAGTTAATGAAAAATTGGATCAAGATTCCTCTAGAATTGGAAAAGTAGAGGAAATTATTACCAACTTGGGTTCCGCTTTTGCTTCTGTCCAAACCACCCCAAAATCTCCTCCTCCTAAGACTGCCAAGTTTATTTATGTTCCCAAGAATAAGGGTGAATCCTCTAGTAAAGGGGATGAAGATCTTAAGATGATAAGTGTTCACCCTAACTTTAGTAATATCGTTCGGGAACCGATTGCTACAAGTGAGTTTCTTGATTTCTTTCCTAGGAGTATGATAATTGATAAAACCAAAGAATCTCCTAGGGTTTATGAGTGTGCAATCGAGGAGTTGTATACCGAAGATGACAATACCTAGATCTATTTCGTTTTGCCTAGCTAGGGGCGTTAAACAATAGCGCTTGTTGGGAGGCAACCCAATTTTATTTTTGATTTCTGTTTTTTGCTTCTGTTTTGGTGTGTTTTGCACATTATTACTTCTGTAATAATTGTGTTTTCTTGTTTAAATTAGTGTTTGAGCCAAGTAAGACCTTTCGGATGGTCTACGGTGTTTGTTGATTTGATTTTGCTGAAAAAGAGAAACTTTTGCTCTCAGTCCAGGAATTTTGTAAATTTACTGGAACGTGCTTTTGATCTGAAATTTTTACAAAAGATTGATATACAAATTTACCTGATTGTCCTAATTTTTCAGAATTTGTGGAGTTACAGAAGTATTCGAAGTCTCTAGATTGCTACAGACTCTTCTGTTTTAGACAGATTCTGTTTTCTTTGTGTTGTTTGCTTATTTTGATGAATCTATGGGTTGTATCGGGGGGTATGAACCATGGAGAAGTTAGAATACAGTAGATATTACACCAATATAAATAAATAATGAGTTCACAACAGTACCTAAGTGGTGGTTTTTTTTATTATACTAACGGATCTCATGAGTTTTCTGTTGAGTTTTGTGTTGTGAAGTTTTCAAGTTTTGGGTAAAGATTTGATGGACTATGGAATAAGGAGTGGCAAGATCCTAAGCTTGGGGATGCCCAAGGCACCCCAAGCCATATTCAAGGATACCAAAAAGCCTAAGCTTGGGGATGTCCCGGAAGGCATCCCCTCTTTCGTCTTCAATCCATCGGTAAATTTACTTGAGGCTATATTTTTATTCACCACATGATATGTGTTTTGCTTGGAGCGTCTTGTATGATATGAGTCTTTGCTTTTTAGTTGGCCACAATCATCCTTGCTGCACACATCTTTTTGAGAGAGACACGCTGAATCGTGAATTTATTAGAATACTCTATGTGCTTCACTTATACCTTTTGAGCTAGGCAATGTTGCTCTAGTGCTTCACTTATATCTTTTTAGAGCACGGTGGTGTTATATTTTATAGAAATTATTGAACTCTCGTACCTCACTTATATTATTTTGAGAGTTTCTTAAAACAGCATGGTAATTTGTTTAGGTTATGAATTAAGTCCTAATATAATAGGCATCCAAAAGGGATATAATAAAAACTTTCATATTAAGTGCATTGGATACTATGAGAAGTTTGATTCCTTGCATATAGTTTTGAGATAATGGAGATGGTAATATGAGAGTCATGCTAGTGAGTAGTTGTGAATTGGAAGAGATACTTGTGTTGAAGTTTCTGATTCCCGTAGCATGCACGTATGGTGAACCGTTATGTAACTAAGTCGGAGCATGATTTGTTTAATGATTGTCGACCTTTGTGTGAGGGTCGGGAGCGCGCGATGGTTAACTCCTACCAACCTCTCCCCTAGGAGCATGCGTATAATGCTCTGTTTGATAACTAATAGACTTTTGCAATAAGTATGTGAGTTCTTTATGACTAATGTTGAGTCCATGGATTATACGCACTCTCACCCTTCCACCATTGCTAGCCTCTCTAGTACCGCGCAACTTTCGCCGGTACATCAAACCCACCTTCCTCAAAACAGCCACCATATATTTTCCTCAAAACAGCCACCATACCTACCTATTATGGCATTTCCATAGCCATTCCGAGATATATTGCCATGCAACTTCCACCGTTCTGCTTTTCATGACATGCACCATCACTTTCATATTGCATATAGAGTCATATTTTGTCATAGGTATCGAGTTGTAATTTTCCTTTTGAGTTGTAAGTAAATAAAAGTGTGATGATTTTCATTATTAGAGCATTGTCCCGTGTGAGAAAAGGATGATGGAAGCCATGACTCCCTCACAAGTTGGGATGAGTATCCGGACTTTACAAAAAAATAAAAGAGGCCAGCGAAGCCCAAATAAAAAAAGAGAGGCCAAAGATGCCCACCAAAATAAAAAAAAAAGAAAAAAAAGAAAAAAAATGAGAGAAAGAGAGAAGGGACAATTGCTACTATACTTTTGCACACTTGTGCTTCAAAGTAGCACCATGATCTTCATGATAGAGAGTCTCCTATTTTGTCACTTTCATATAACAAGTGGAGTTTCATCTTGCACGACCACTTAGTTTTCTTTTTGAGCTTTCATACACTTATAGCTCTAGTGCACCCGTTGCATGACAATCCCTACTCACTCACATTGATATCTATTGATGGGCATCTCCATAGCCTGTTGATACGCCTAGTTGATGTGAGATTATCTTCTTCCTTTCCCTTGCAACCTCCACCATATTCTATTCCACCTATAGTGCTATATCCATGGCTCACTCTCATGTATTGCGTGAGAGTTGAAAAGGTTTGAGAACACCAAAAGTGTGAAACAATTGCTTGGCTTGTTCATCGGGGTTGTGCATGATTTAGATACTTTGTGTGGGGAAGATGGAGCATAGCCAGACCATATGATTTTGTAGGGATAACTTTCTAAGGCCATGTTATTTCGAAAGGACACGATTGCCTTGTTGGTGTGCTCGAAGTATTACTGTTTTTATGTCAATATTAGACTATTGTTTTGAATCTTACGGATCTGAATATTCATGCCACAAAAAAGAATATTACATGGATAAATATGTTAGGTAGCATTCCACATCAAAAATTCTGTTTTTATCATTTACCTACTCGAGGACGAGCCGGAATTAAGCTTGGGGATGCTTGATATGTCTACAACGTATCTATAATTTTTGATTGTTCCATGCTATTATATTATCTATTTTGGATGTTTTATATGCATTAATATGCTATTTTATATTATTTTGGGGACTAACCTATTAATCTAGAGCCTAGTGCCAGTTTCTATTTTTTCCTTGTTTTTGAGTATTGCAGATAAGGAATATTAAACGGAGTCCAAACGGAATAAAATCTTTGGAATAATTTTTCTTGGACCAGAAGACATCTACCAAGCTTGGAGACCAAGGCAGGAGAGCCGCCGTGTAGCCACAAGCCACAGGGGCGCGCCCAGGGGGGTAGGGCGCGCCCCCTGGCTTGTGGGCCCACGATAGCTCCCCCAACCCTATTTCTCGGCCTATAAATTCACAAATATTCCCTGGATACCAGAGAGAGCCACGAAAACACTTTTCCGCCGCCAGGAGCCTCGGTTCCCGTGAGATCCAATCTTGGAGCCTTTTCCGGTAAACTGCCGGAGGGGGATTCGATCACGAAGGGCATCTACATCAACTCCATTGCCCCTCCGATGATGCGTGAGTAGTTCACCACAGACCTTCGGGTCCATAGCTAGTAGCTAGATGGCTTCTTCTCTCTCTTTGCTCTTCAATACCATGTTCTTCATGATCTTCATGGAGATCTATCCGATGTAATACTCTTTTGCGGTGTGTTTGTCAAGATCCGATGAATTGTGGGTTTATGTTCAGATTATCTATGAATATTATTTGAGTCTTTTCTGAATTCTTATATGCATGATTTCATATCTTTGCAAGTCTCTTCGAGTTATTGGTTTGGTTTGGCCAACTAGATTGGTAATTCTTGCAATGGGAGAAGTGCTTAGTTTTGGGTTCAATCTTGCGGTGTCCTCACCCAGTGACATAGTAGGGGTAGCGAGGCACGTACTGTATTGTTGCCATCGAGGATAAAAAGATGGGGTATTCATCATATTGCTTGAGTTTATCCCTCTACATCATGTCATCTTACCTAATGCGTTACTCTGTTCTTCATGAACTTAATACTCTAGATGCAGGCAGGAGTCGGTCGATGTGTGGAGTAATAGTAGTAGATGCAAAATTGTTTCGGTCTACTTGACACGGACGTGATGCCTATATGCATAATCATTGCCTTGGATATCTTCATAATTATTCGCTTTTCTATCAATTTCTCAACAGTAATTTGTTCACCCACCATAATACTTGCCATCATGAGAGAAGCCTCTAGTGAAACCTATGGCCCCCGTGTCTATTTTCCATATTATACTTTCAGATCTAAAACCAAAAATACCAAAAATATCTTGCTGCAATCTTTTTACTTTTGTTTTACTTTCCTTTCAAGCAATCATATCTATCTATCTCTATCAGATCTCATCCTTGCAAGTAACCGTGAAGGGATTGACAACCCCTTTATAGCGTTGGGTGCAAGTGTTTGATTCTTTGTGTAGGTACATCTATTGGGGACTTGCTTGTATCTCCTACTGGATTGATACCTTGGTTCTCAACAACTGAGGGAAATACTTATCTACCTTGCCGCATCACCCGTTCCTCTTCACGGAAACCAACGCATGCTCGAGAAGTAGCACTCACGTCGAAGGAGGACCGTCCGGCAGCGCGATACGCAAGACAGCCGGCGGACGCTTTTGCAGACCCGAAATCCTGCACGCCCGGGAGGGACCCCGTCAGGGAGTGCGGCGGCTATGAGCTGCTCTAGGTCGATTCGCTCGCCCCTAGAGCCTCAGGTTTCGCAGCTCTCAAACTCGAGGAACAGCGAAGAACGAGAGAGAAAAACGATGGAGAGATAAAACGTAGATGAAAAAGTGGTATATTGATTTGTTTGATTGTGTGTTGTTTCAATCGGGCGTCACCTCCACTATATATGAGAGGCGGCTGGAATTTCCATACAAGCAAAGGATTCATCTAGTCTTTCCTTACAAGAAAAATACATCAATTCACGTCCTAGAGTCCTAGCTCTAGTCTAACTCGGATTCAGCCCGAATCTGGCCCAAACTTCCGTCTTGCTTCCCGCGCGGGCCACAGAATCTGCATATGACCTCCGATTGAGACGATATTTATATCAAAATCGATCGTTTCGATGAGACGAACACTTCTTATGTTGATCACTTTTCCAAATAAAGCCATCTTGAATACTCCACGAGGCCATCTTTAACTTCTAGTCGGATTCAGTCCTGCAGCTGACTAGGTTGTCCGAGTTTTGTAAAAATTCTGCAGGCCATAGATTACCTCAAATGATGATGACTCTAAAAGAAAAATTGACCATCTCGACGAGGCAAAACTTTTTAGTGTTGTAAGTTTTTCCATTTGAGGCCTTCTTGAGGGCCGAATAGCTTACGCAATCCATTAGACATCATCCCGGTGAGTGTCTGATCCCTCGCGTCAGTTTACAGGCTATGCCGACGGCCTTACCATCGGCGTAGAAAAAGCCGTCGGCGTTAACAGTTATTCCGGTAGCGAATGGCTCTAACTTTTGCATACGAACTCGGATTGAGATGACTTTGATATCAAAATCGATCGTTTCGACGAGACGAAGACAATCCGTGTAGAAACTTTTCTCATATGAGGCCATCTTGGGGACGTAATCAGCCGAATATGGTTCTGCATACAAAATCTCAGTACTTCGAACACAACTTCGGCCTTAGAGACGAGATCGGATGGCTATGGCCCAAATATCAAAGTTTCTCCTTTCGACGATACGGAACTTTCTCACTTTGAGCACTTTTCCATTTAAGGACTTCTTAATTATGTTTTTGACCATGCTAAAATCTGGTGTCAACACATGCCCCCCTGTTTTTCGGCAAAACTTGTGTGCCGAAAAATAACTTGCACAATGCTTTTTCTAAGGACGATGTCAACACTCCATCGGCCATTTACATGCTTAGGGCGATAATTCTATATCGGCTATTGGCTTCAAATTTTTGTTTACATCATACCTTGGAACCGATTACCACCAATCGACTTTAAAGAGATGGGAATGAACCCATTCCTTGTAGCACTAAGGAAATCAAACTCTGAGAGGTCATGCCCTGTTAAGCAGGTGACATCGGGATGATTCCAATCCACTGATGCATCGGCCAAAGCAACACAAGCCGAAATATCCGTGTGAACGACTTCTACTTCATCATCGACCCATTGTATTAAGAGTTGATGCATGGTAGATGGCACACACTAGTTAGCATGAATCCAATCACGACCTAATATAACATTATAGTTACCTTGCACCTCAGCGATGAAGAATGTGGTGGCCAAAGTTTTGCTTCCCACAGTGAGTTCCATGCACATCACACCTTTGGCCTCTGTCTTTTCTTTACCCTCAAATCCGTTAAGTAACATATTGGTCTTCATCAATGCATCATCATGTAACCCCAACTTCTTGAAGACCGAATAGGGCATAAGATTTACCACAGCACCACCATCCACGAGCATTCTAGCAACCGGTGATCCATTAATATGACCCTTGAGGTACAATGGCTTCAAGTGTTTCACCAGTTCTTTTGGCTTCTCGAAGATAGCGTTCTTAGGACCAAAATCTAGCTGGGCCACCTCCCCTTCTTCACCTATAGCACGAAACTCGGCAGGTAAGTAATACACCATATTAATATCCATACCTTCCCGAACCGGCGTAGATTCGTAATCCACCATCTCATCTTCATCTCCCAACGTGAATATTGGACTTGAAGTTTCCACAATTGAAGGGGATGCTTCTGGTGGTGCGGACGATGTAATAGGGGTCGTATCATCCTCTTTTGGTGGTATAGGTGTGGTTGTAGCTAATGTAGAAGCATCTGCGTTTTGTTTCTGTTTAGGCCTCCACACTTGTTTTGTGAGTGGCATGGGCCGAATTTTATTGAACAATTCGTCCCTTTGCTTCTCTTCTTTGCTCTCTACCTTCTCGTAATTCCTCATGCGTTGTAATCTCCTTTTCATGGTCTTAGTTAATCCCGGAGGACACCACCTAGGTTGAGCATATTTGGGATCCCTATGTTTGGCCTTGTTTGTGCTAGCCTCATGATCATTAGCCATGGAACCTTGCTGAACAATAACAATATCACCATTAGAACTAGCCAGATTACCAACAATCGGCTCTTTTATCTCCTTTTGCTTGTCGTATTCTGAAATTTCTGCATTAGATGACTTAATACGCCACACTTTTTATTGACCTTGCTTGGAGAAATTTTCGTTGGCCGATTAGCACCATAGCTCAAACGGCCTTTTGTGGGATAATAAAGCCTCTCGCGAGTAAGCCTTCTAGGCGCTGCCCACCCCATATGAAAAGTATAAGGAGGCATTGGGGGTTGCCCCCATCCTCCATTGAAGTTTCCTTGGTAATATGGCGCATAGGGGGGTGGTGACATCCACGGTGTTGATGCCCATGACCCATATGGCCTTGCATAGCATCGAAATTCTTGCTTCGGAGGTGATCTTGAATGCTTTAAATGTGATGGACGATTAGAGCTAGAACCGGCCGCTTGATTGGCATATTTGGATAGCAACATCTCAAAAGTTGGCTTGACTCGCTTGCCCTCAGCTTCATTCTTTTTCCACTTGCCAACTTCTGGATTCATGGGCTTGATAGTTTTAGCATGAGTATCCTCTTGTACTTGCGGTTGCCCCCCGAGTGCAGGATTTTTCATGGTGATCTTCAATACTTCCTTGCCATCGGGTTGCTTCTCAAGCACAACCTCTCTTCCCAAGACTTTGCCACCCTCCTTGCCTTTCCTGGGTTCACCAATAACAATATTATCTTTATTAGCAGATTCGGCTATGTTAGGCCGAATTAACATTTTCTTCCCTTCCAATTCCATGGTGTTTATCGGGAAGGTTTGTTTGTCAACTTGCATCTCTGAAAAATTCAATCGTCCGTCATTAATGGCCGATTGTATCTGTCGTCGAAAAACATTGCAATCGTTAGTAGCATGAGAAAATGAATTATGGTACTTGCAATAAGCACGCCATTTTAGCTCCTCAAACGGCAGAATGGTGTGCGATATTCTGATCATCTTATCTTGCAATAGAGCATCAAATATTTTATCACACTTAGATATATCGAAAGTAAACATCATCTCCTCATCACGATTCTTGCGAATCGGCTTAAGAGCGTTGCACGTATAGGGTTTGGCCTTTGAGGACCAAAAAAATTCAGTAGTATAGACATCAACCTCATCGTCCGAGTTATCATCACCATACTCAACCATATGCATTCTAGGACGATCGGCTATAGACCTATGAATCTCTTTACTTGGACTCTCTTGAGCCCAAGCCTTTTGTAGGACTTGGTTAATAGTTAAAAACTCATAACTTTCTAGCCTCTCTTTAATTTGAGTTTTCAAACCATTGAGAACAAGATCCGCCAAGTCTCTTTCGGTTATCACTAAGCTATAACATCGGTTTTTTATATCTCTAAATCTCTTGACATAATCGGTGACCGATTCATCATGTTTTTGCCTAACGATGTAAGATGTGACAACTTAAGCTCATTATCGCCGCTATAAAAGTGATCATGAAACTTTTGCTCTAATTGCGACCATAAGAGAATTGAGCCATGTGGTAAAGCAGCAAACCATGAAAATGCGGTGCCGGTTAAAGATAAGGGAAATAAACGCACTTTCAATTCCTCTATGGAACCTGCTTCACCCAACTATGCTAGATATTGACTGACATGCTCCCAAGTTGTTTTCGTGCCCTCTCCACTAAATTTAACAAAATCAGGAACCTTGTAACCTTGAGGGTACAAAACTGCATCGAAGTGTTCAGGATAAGGCTTTTGGTACACACGACTCTTTACTTTCGGCTCGTTTCCGAAAGTTTCTTGAAACATCTTATGCAAATCCTCCCTCAATTTGGCTAAAATTGGATCCGAGGTGGATGAAGATGCCTGTGGCAATGACATAGGAGCAACTTGGGTACTAGCTAGTGGTGCAACTTGTGGGATGGGTGCCGAACCATAATTCGGCGGAAGACCAAACATGCTTGTACCTATGGGTGGTGTGACAAAGTGATTCAGCGTTGACGCCGAATTGGGCACACTCATAATAGGATTAGGATATGTAGGTGCAGCCACAAGCAGGTTGGTTTGACTAGTGTAAGACTTTCAACCACCGCCACTTGCTCTAGAGAAAAAACTTTACTCACAGTGATTTCATCTTGTTCCTCAATGAGAGGAGGGAAATTAACTTTTCCAACCGGAGTGATGTTGCCTTGACGGTCCTTCTTGAAACTTGCAAGAAACGCCTGTAAATCTTCCTCCTCGCGCTTTTTCTTGAGCGCCTCAAAAGCCTCTTCGCGTTGTTTCTTGTGCGCTTCGTAGGCTTGAAGATGTTCCTCCGATAGTTCATCAAGACTGGGGTTAATGATGTTATCGGCGTTAACTTCTGAGGGCTGGGGAGTTTAGACATGGTTGATGATGATTTCTTGATCTTTCTTCCCCAGCGGAGTCGCCAAAAAGTGTGTTGACACACGAACACGTCACGGTGTACCCTCGACGCCGGGGGTGATGCACCGCAGCTCACGTCGAAGGAGGACCGTCCGGCAGCGCGATACGCAAGACAGCCGGCGGACGCTTTTGCAGACCCGAAACCCCGCACGCCCGGGAGGGACCCCGTCAGGGAGTGCGGCGGCTATGGGCTGCTCTAGGTCGATTCGCTCGCCCCTAGAGCCTCGGGATTCGCAGCTCTCAAACTCGAGGAACAACGAAGAACGAGAGAGAAAAACGATGGACAGATAAAACGTAGATGAAAAAGTGGTAGATTGATTTGTTCGATTGTGTGTTGTTTCAATCGGCCGTCACCTCCACTATATATGAGAGGCGGCTGGACTTCCCGTACAAGCAAAGGATTCATCTAGGCTTTCCTTACAAGAAAAATACATCAATTCACGTCCTAGAGTCCTAGCTGTAGTCTAACTCGGATTCAGCCCGAATCTGGCCCAAACTTCCGTCTTGCTTCCCGCGCGGGCCGCAAAATCTGCATATGACCTCCGATTGAGACGATATTTATATCAAAATCAATCGTTTTGATGAGGCGAACACTTCTTCTGTTGATCACTTTTCCTAATAAAGCCATCTTGAATACTCAACGAGGCCATCTTTAACTTCCAGTCGGATTCAGTCCTGCAGCTGACTAGGTTGTCCGAGTTTTGTAAAAATTCTGCAGGCCATAGATTACCTCAAATGATGAGGACTCCAAAAGCAAAATTGACCATCTCGACGAGGCAAAACTTTTTCGTGTTGTAAGTTTTTCCATTCGAGGCCTTCTTGAGGGCCGAATAGCTTACGCAATCCATCAGGCATCATCCTGGCGAGTGTCTGATCCCTCGCGTCAGTTTACAGGCTATGCCGACGGCCTTACCATCGGCGTAGAAAAAGCCGTCGGCGTTAACAGTTATTCCGGTAGCGAATGGCTGTAACTTTTGCATACGAACTCGGATTGAGATGATTTTGATATCAAAATCGATCATTTCGGCGAGACGAAGACAATCCGTGTAGAAACGTTTCTCATATGAGGCCAGCTTGGGGACGTAATCAGCCGAATAGTGTTCTGCATACAAAATCTCGGTACTTCGAACACAACTTCGGCCTTAGAGACGAGATCGGATGGCTATGGCCCAAATATCAAAGTTTCTCCTTTCAACGATAGGGAACTTTCTCACTTTGAGCACTTTTCCATTTGAGGCCTTCTTAATTATGTTTTTGACCATGCCAAAATCTGGTGTCAACACTTGCTCTTGTCCGTCTTTGCCTTCTACTGCGAGGCTTTCGTGGGCGTGAAGCATTCAGTGGCCCTCTTCCGCCATTTCTTCAGCTTGCGTGTGCATGATGGCGCTCAGCGGTCGGCGTGCGTCTCCTTCGTCGCGGTCCAGAGCGGTAACATGCTCTTAAAGGCCGGGAAGAAGGTGGAGAACTTCAGGCACCGCTGGGTCCTCATGGAACTCAGGGACACCAACCCCCGGTTGGATCTGCCGAAGGGGCTGCCGGAGAAGACCCCCGTGTGGAGCTCCGCAAAGCTTTCCGACCCCCGGGCCAGGCCCATCCTGGAGCGGATCTCCCGCGATATCAGCGCCAGGAAGCTGACTGGGGGGATGATAGTGAAGGAGTTTTTGATGCAGCGCCTGGCGCCCCTCCAGTCTCATTCTAGGCCCTTGTGGGACTATCAGGGCAGCGACGACAACCTCAGGCTTCAGTCCGCACGCATAACCCCCAAGGAACTGGACAGGTCTGTGGCGACCCCGCTCAACGGCGACCCTGGTGATCTCCCCGACGCCCACACCCCGTTGTACTGCCGTGACGACGGAGCCGATCTAGTCGCCGCGATGCCTGTCTTCAACGAACTGGGGCTCTCCCCAGCTGAGGGCCTTGGCTCCCCAGTGATGGTGTCCTCCGGCGATACCATGGGCGGGGAGGATTCGGAGAAGACAACCGACGAGGACCCGGCAGGGGCGTCTCCCTTGTCGCAGAGCATGCTCCTGCGTGACCTCGAGGACGACGATGATGTTGGTGAAGTATCTGCTGCGGGCTCTTCACGTCCCGCCAAGGCCCTCAGAGGGCTAGGATCGACCCCTCGTGCCACACGGTCCACCTGCGTGGTGACCCCCAGGAAGCGCGGAGTGGAATCTCCTCTGGTGCGCCCTGCCTCCGCCGGCAAGGCGGTTGAAGCGCCGGCCTCGCCCCCGCCCGGATCGCAGCTCGCAGGCAAGGTGGGCGAGGCTGGGGCCCTGGTGATCCCTCCAGCGGCTGCCCTTGCAGACAGCGCCCTTGTCGTTGCTGGAGCGGAGAGGAAGAGGAAGTGGGTCGATGTTGAAGAGTAAGTAATCCGGCTCGGCCTTGGTCGCCTGCCGGTAGCTGATGTATTGATGATTCTCCTTTGCTTGGTAACCAGGAACGCCGCCGCGCTGAAGATGAGGAAGAAGAAGGCGGGCGTCAAGCCGAAGGAGCCTTCCGATGCACCGCCCGCTCCTGTCGTCCTGCCGCCGGCTGTCGAGGCGCCCGCCACCGAGGGGGTGGGGGTTCGCGAGGCAGCCCCCCTGGTCAGCGCTGCGGAGCTCCCCGAGCCCCCAATGCCTGTCGAGGTGGTCGCTCCTACCCTCGAGGGCGCGTCGGTGCCGCTGTCCGGAGTGCCAGCCCGTGAGGGCTAGCCGCCCGTCGATCCGTCTGTGTCCGTCTTGCCCATGGTCGCCACGCAGCCTCCGGAGCCTCCTGCTCCTCGTGCTGCTGTCTCCCTGGGGGCGTCTCCCGTGATCACACGGGCGATTCCGCCGGAGGAGGTCTTGATGCCTTCGTCGCGTGGCCTCGACGTCCTGGACAGGGCCTTCACCGCTCGGGGTCAAGTTCGGGACGCCCTCGGGGGTACCGACGATCGCCTCGCGAGTGGGCGCCTAGGGTTCCTCTCCGGGTGGCTCCAGGCCGACGCCTTTGCCGTGGCTGTTTGGGGTCAGGCCGAGGCCGCCGCGGCAAAGAGCGAGAAGGAGGCCGCGTCTGCCAGGGCAGCCCGCGATGCGGCACTGGCCGACGGGGCGTCTGCTGTCAGGCGCTGCGAAGAGGTGGAGGCCCACCTGAAGGCTCTCCAGGAGGAGAGGTCTGGGCTTGCGGAGCAGTTGCGTCACCAGGAGGAAGACCTCAAGACCCGCGAGGCCAAACTTGCCGCTCGCGACTCTGAGCTGTCCTAGGCGGCGGCCAGCCAGGCCACGGAGCGAGAGCGCCTGGACGCGCGGGAGAGGGAAGTCGCTTCGAAGAGGGCCCTGCTCGACACCAGGGAGAAAGCTCTTTCCGCGGCCGAGGAGAAGAAGGCCGCGGAGCTCAGCGCCTTTCCCTCCGTCGAGCTCAAGCTCCGCCAAGCGCTCCACTCCCTCTGCCGGGATGGGTTTGGGGAGCCCCTGGTGGCTCTGGAGAGCGGCTTCACGGGGCTCGCTTCGAAGCTCGTCGAGGCGCTGGAGGGCGCCGTTGTCAAGGTGGAGGGGGTCTTGGAGAGCGAGTGCCGCGACCTCTTTTCTGAGGCCGAGACGCGCGTCTTCAGCCATCTTCATGTTCGCGAGCCGGGGTTCGACTTCGACTCCGTGATCTGCCTGGTCGCCCTCGAGGTCCGTGCCAGCGCTGCGGCGGCAGTGAAAGGCGCCGTGGAGGCGCTGGTGAAGAGGTTCACCCGCGTCACCGCCCCTCCACCTCCTGAAGTTGTAGGGGTTAGCGGTGAAGAAGGCGACGCCAGCGATGTCGACAATGAGTTCCCCGAGGATGGGACGAGTGGTGGCAGCGGCTCCTCCTGATTCCTCTTCCTTGTTCCTTTCCTGCAATGTTCATCGTGCCTCGCGGAGGCGTTAAACTTGTTTGTATTTGCGAAAACTTTTAATTCTTGTAATAACTGTTGAACTGTGTGATTGCTCTCTCCACCTTGTTTCCTTCTTGCTTGCTATGATGCTCTGCGTCGGCAGGGCCCGGCCCCGCGCATACCTCAGACGCCGTTGGGCCGTCCGGATCACCAAGGACGGTTCCAAGGGGTGAGGGGCTACAGGACCAGTGAGGCTCCTGAGTCGCGATGCTTAGGAGTCCCCCTTGACGTACTAGCAGCCCTCATGAAGGGAACATGGTGAAGATTGGGTTAACTTGGAAATTTCGAACACCTTGCGCTCTGCGTCGGCAGGGCACGGCCCCGCGCATACCTCAGCCGCCATTGGGCCGTCCGGATCACCAAGGATGGTTCCAAGGGGTGAGGGGCTACGTGGCCAGTGAGGCTCCTGAGTCGCGATGCTCAGAAGTCCCCCTTGACGTACGAGCTCCAGCGTCCTCCTTAGGGGTTTTGAATGCTTTGAGATTTTGAACACCTTGCGCTCTGCGTCGGCAGGGCCCGGCCCCGCGCATACCTCAGCCGCCATTGGGCCGCCCGGATCACCAAGGACGGTTCCAAGGGGTGAGGGGCTACGTGGCCAGTGAGGCTCCTAAGTCGCGATGCTCAGGAGTCCCCCTTGACGTACGAGCTCCAGCGTCCTCCTTAAGGGTTTTGAGCTTTGAGCTCTGCGTCGATAGGGCCTGGCCCCGTGCATACCTCAGCCGCTGTTGGGCCGTCCGGATCACCGAGGACGGTTCCGAGGGATGAGGGGCTACAGGACCAGTGAGGCTCCTGAGTTGCGATGCTCAGGAGTCCCCCTTGACGTACGAGCAGCTCCCATACCTTTCCTCGCCAGCTTTTCCTGAGATGGGCGTGTGAAGACTAGGTTTGGCAGACCTGGGAAGGTGGCGTGTACCAGGCTTGGCCCGGTAGTAGCCCCCGTGCAGCCCCCTCACGCGTACATCCCGGGGGAACGCAGCGAGAAGGGGGCCGCTAGGGGCCTTCCTAAGGTTTGATGCAGCCGCTGGGGCGCCCTCAGTTGTTTATCCCCCGCACGGAGCGTAGGGCTTCCACATTGCGTGGGCATAGTCATTGGTGGACCGTGTTGTCCGCCAGCACGGGGCTGTGGCTTCCACATTGCGTGGGCATAGTCATTGGTGGACCATGTTGACCGCCAGCACGGGGCTGTGGCTTCCACATTGCGTGGGCATAGTCATTGGTGGACCGTGTTGACTGCCAGCACGGAGCTCTGGCTTCCACATTGTGTGGGCATAGTCATTGGTGGACCGTGTTGACCGCCATCACGGAGCTGTGGCTTCCACATTGCGTGGGAAGGAACCCCTCCGCGTCCTCGGGGGGCTCCGGGCGTGTACATCCCATTGAGTTCATACGCGTGGCTTGCACGGCAGAACTGGGAGGTGTATCTGGGAGCTCGCGAGGGCGCTTTGGCCTCGCGAGGTCCCTACCTCAAAGGCAGTTTGCGCCTGAGTCTTCTTGTAGGTAACGCCGCCCGAGATCCTGCAAAATTTGGAGAAGCCTGCGCCGAACGTGCTCCCTAGGGCCGTCGCATGAGAGGGCCAAGCACCAGTGACCCCAGGAGGTGACGTGAGTGGGGCCGGCCCGCCAGACAGAGCTCAGCCACTGGATTTATCAACGCTGCAGGGACGGACCCGAGCACAGACGCCGTGCCCAGTCCTCTCACGAGGCGGTCGAAGGTAGGAACATTCGGGTGCAGCGAAATTCACGCCGGCAAAGAGCCGAGCAGGCAAGGTGAAACGTTAGGAAACTGATCACATGCATGAGAAATTACTGAAATATGCATAAATGAGGCGGCTGCAGGGGTATGCCCTGATTGCCTGAGGATAATGCGGCCCGGTGGGCGCCGTCAAACGGAGTAAATCAAAAAGTTACCTGGCAACGGCCAACAAAAAGTCACCTGGCGGCCATGCCGCTGAAGAGTTGAAGCTGCCGTCGTAGCCTGATCTCATACCTCCACGAGCGCGACCCTCACGGGCCCGCCGTCTCCCGGGGCTCGGGACCTCCGCTCGGTCCAGGCATCTCCTCCAACTCCTCGCCGCGTCTCGCCAGGCAAGGTACGAGCATGGCCCGGGCAAGGCGCTGGAACGTGACGCCGGCGTTCGCCAGGCCAAAGGGCATGCGGACGTAGTTGTGCGGGTAGACCCACCTGTGGTAGGCACGTGTTGGCCAAAAGGGGCCCTGGGACGCGGCCCTATTGATCGCGAGCGGGTTGACGCAGACGCGCGGCTGGTCGACCGGGCCGACGATGGTGACTGCGATTGGTGGTGCTGGGCAGTCTCCGCCTTACATGGCCTGTGCCTTCTGAAGCTCCTCGATCGCTCTGATGACGGACTCTTGCGAGCTCGGCGCCTCGCGCCATGCTCCCGGCTCGAGCAGACGCGCATTAGGTCGCGCCTTCAGGTTGTGATCGAGCGCCTCCCTTGTCTCACTGGCCAGGCCGGAAGTTCCCCGGATGGAAGCCCCCAGGCCCGACCCAAGAGGGGCGCCGAGCGCGCTTTCCTATGCGATGGAGGGTGGGGCCCCGTTCCTGGGTGCAGAGCCTGAGGCTCCGCCCTTGGAGGTTCCAGCCCCCTGGCGCTCCGCGGGGGGGGGGGGGGGGGGGGTGGTGCTCCTTCTTGCGTGTGTCCTCACAAGGCAGGACATCCTCCTCGTCGTCCGAGCGCTCGGCCGCAGCAGCGCGGTAAGCACGCTCGAGGGAGCAGACGACATTCTTCTCATCGCAGGCGACGGTGATGACGCCGCCACTCCCTGGCATCTTGAGGACGTTGTAGCCATGGTGAGTCACCGCCATGAACTTGGTGAGGGCCGGGTACCCAAGGATCGCGTTGTACGGGAGGTGGATGTGCGCGACGTCGAAGACGATGATCTCGGTGTGGTAGTTCTCGCGTCCGCCGAAGGTGACGGGCAGGCACACTTGCCCAATGGGGACGATGGACCCGTCTGTGACTCCCGAGAAGGGCTTGGTCGGCATGAGCTGTTCGTACGGTACTTGGAGCGTCTCGAAGGTCTCAATGGAGAGGACATTGAGCCCCGCTCCACTGTCGATGAGGATCTTGGTGACGAGGACGTTGCTGATGGTTGGAGTGCACAGCATGGGGAGCTTGCCGGCCATGGCCGAGCATCTGAGCTGATCCCTCGGGTCGAAGGTGATTGCAGTCTGGGACCACTTGAGGGGACGCATTGCTTCGGGCTTTGGGAGAGCCGCGTTCACCTCCCGCGTGAACTGCTTGAAGACGCGGTTCGATGCTGGGGCCTGGGCGCCGCCCAGGATACAGGCTACCGCCCTGACCTCCTGGAAGCCCCCAGCCCCATCGTCTTGCCTGTCCTCTTCCTTCCTTCTGGGTGGCGGCGGTAGTGGTGGTAGGCCGGCCTCGCGAGGGCGGACCTCACGAGGCTGGCCACGGCATGACCCCTTTGGAGGGTCATCGCGCCAGCGGTCGTCCCGAGCCTGATCGCGCCAGCGGTCCTCCGGAGGGTCCACCCCTGACGCAGTTCCCGGTTGTCCCAATGGCCTCAACCGCGGCCTCCGCCGCGTCCGAAGCCACGGTCAGTGCATCCAGGGCGCCGGCCGAAGTGTTCGGCGCGGACCAGCCTGAGTTCCTGGCAGTCGGCGGTGTCGTGCTTGTTGGTGCCATGGAAGATGCAGGTTGGTCTCCCCCCTGCGGGGTGTTCCTCGCCTCGGCTGCGCTTCGCCTCGGGCTTGGCCGCAAGCACCGTTGGGGCCTTGCGCTTCGCCTCCTTGGCCTTGGTCTTCTTTTCCTCTGGCTCTGCCGCCGGAGGCTCGCGGAGCGACAGGCGGCCCTCTTCAGCCTTGGCGCACCTGTTCGCCAGATTGAACATCTCCAGGGCTGAGCACAGTTCGTCGTTCATGGCGAGCTCCTCCTTCATCTTGAGGTCCGTGACGCCGTCGGTGAACACGGAGATGATAGCCTCATCCGACGCCTTTGGGACCTTGAGGCGCGTAGTCGTGAAGCGCTGTATGAACTTGTGCAGGGTCTCTCCATCCTGCTGCTTTATACGCCGCAGGTCGTTCACGGTGAGCGCGTGGTCGTGGGTACCTTGGAAGTTGGCGACGAAGGGCTTGCGCAGGTCGTCCCAGGAGGTGACGAACCCCTCCGGGAGGTTGAGGAGCCAGGAGAGCGTGCCACCTTCGAGTGCCATGGGGAACCAGCATGCCATGACTTTGTCGTCTCCTCCGGCCGCCCGGATGCTCAGCGAGTAGAGCTGTAGGAACTCGGCGGGGTCCGGGGTGCCGTCGTAGCGCGGGGGCAGGTCAGGCTTGAACTTGTAGGGCCACGTGGTTGGATGGAGCTCCGGGGCGATGGCGAGGCACCCCACTGGTTCGACGGGTGCTGCGTGTGCGGGAGGGACCCGGTCTTGACGCTCCTGAGGGGCTGCCTCGGGCAGTGCCCGGTCACGACGTTGGGTCGGCAGCGGGGGCACCACCTGGCAGCTTACTTCATCTCTCGCCCTTGCCCGCGGTTCGCAGAGCTGGTCGCGCGGGCGCGCTTCTCGCCTGGGCTCGGGGTCGACGTCGCGTTGCAGAGGAGGTGGCGGCGCATCGTGGGCCACGTCGTCTGCCAGGGAAGGTCGGGGTCGAAGCGAGTAGGAGAGTGCCGAAGCGTCGCCGACAGCACTGACGAGCTCCGCGATGCGCCGAAGCCAGTCGTCATAGCTGTCAGGGGCAGGGTGGTAGCGGAGCAGCCCGTTCGCCATGGCGAGTGCGCCCGAGCCGCGCGCCGGCCCGGGCCGAACGTGGGAGGACGACCCGGTAGCTGGGACGATCGACGGAGTGGCGGTGCGGCCGTCGCGCTACGCGGTAACCGGCTGGGAGGAGTCTTGTTGTTCGTGGGCATCCGGGCCCGTGGCGGCGTTGGCCACAGGCAAGGGTGACCGGCGCGCGCCGGCACGGCCCACAGGTGCCGTCTAGGCGACGCGGGCGGCTCGGCGCTCGGCGAGCGTCAGACATCGGAACGGCGAGGTGGGAGAAGATCTTGGCTTGAGGAAGACTCCGACACGCCCCCTACCTGGCGCGCCAAATGTCGGATTTCGGGCTCCGCAAAACCCTCGAGGTTCGAACACAGGGGCGTGTGCAAAGATCCCGTGCGGCCTCGCCCTACCTAGCTCGCTACTCGATGACTAACACGATGAACCCGCTCGATGACGAGGAAGAAGATGAACATGGTGGTTTACCCAGGTTCGGGCCGCTGCGAAGCGTAATACCCTACTCCTGCTTTGGTGGAATGCCTCTCGAGGAGGTGTGGTGGATGAACTAGTACACTGTTGAGGAGCCTCGCGAGGGCGCTCCTGAGGTGTTCTTGGCCCTCTGCTCACTTGTGACGGGATTCAATCTATCGCCCCCTTTCTACGGTGCAGCCTAGCCTCTATATATAGCGGTGGCCCGGGTGCTCTTCCCTTATCGCAATGGCGGAAAGGGATCCCAGAACGGCCAAATTTGAAGGGGACAGGGGTACATCCCTGCCCTGTCCAAAGGCGGTCATCGCCTGCAAAGTAGCTGTCGATGATGCAGAGGTGGGCTCGGCGATGGCATCCGTCCTGTGGGGCTCGTGGTCGTGGTCTTGTTGCACCGGAATGGGAACCTTTGGGGGGCGCTTTGGGAACCCACGTACGTCCTTGCTCCCTTTGCACCAAAGGGGAAACTGCACCGCCGGGCGCGCTGGCGCCCGCCTGTCCTTCCTTGCGTCATCTTTGACTCCTGAGGCCGGGCTCTGCATAGAGATCTCCACCGCTCCGGAGGGGGCCTGGGGAGGCCCATCCCTTGCTGGTCTTGATGCTGCTCCTCCTCACGAGCCTAGGGCCCTCGCGAGGGCCTTGTCTTGAGTGGGGCTGCGTCTGGTTGTGCTTGGCTGGCGAGGTGGGCCATGTCCAGGGCCGCAGGCAGGCAGGTCTGGGTACCCCCGTTCCCAGAACGCCGACAGATGCATTACCTCATCTATAGCATGTTGCCATGTCATGATCATGCATCATATTGTTGCACTTGCCGTGTATTGATTGTTACTCCGTCTATGTCGCGGTAGGTTCTGCTCCCGAGGATACGTCTGAGTATCCAGCTGAAGGGCAGTACCCTGCTACCAACCTGCAAGGCAAACAACCCCATTGATCATACCGATAACATGCCACTCTTTTGCTCCTGCTCTTGTTTATTGCATTAGGACAAACGCTTCTACTGTCTATCTGTTGCGGTAGTTGAACCCATTCCTCTGCATGACCTGTCATTGTCACAGTAAATAGCTAAACAATGCAACCTAGCATACCTGATAGATGCTTGAGCCTTGATGTGCTTTACCTGCTTTGCTTGCTATGCTTGCTATGCTTAGAGTTGTGTCAGGTCTGATTAATATGGGTGATGAACCGGAGTGAAACGGTGTTGTTCTGATGTGATGAGCTAAATGATGAACCCGATTTGGTAAAGGTAGCGATGAGAGGCTATGTAGGAGTACATAGCGGGTTGTCTCATTGGGACCGTTCTTAGGAACTGAGTTCCGTGTTTGTGATCCAAGACTAGTTACTACCACACATTGGGTTCTGGTAACTCGACCCCTCTCGACTTATCAACTGCCTAGTCCTCTGTCCAGGAGTTGCAAGTAGTTTCTGGTGTTTATAGCCATGCTGGAGGCCATGCGTAGCACTGACCCCAGGGGTGGGCTACGACGCGGTAGGCAGTGGCACGGTGTACCAAGTGGCACCCAAACGGTGGGCTTGGGAACCCTGCGCACATCATTTGAGTCCATAGCGGAAACTTCGGCCGGACTTCCGTGCGGGTTTATTCTCAAATAGGCGATAGCCTGGACTAGGGTCTTGTGTGATTGACGGTCGTGGCTGACTCCCTCGCTGGGCTTCCGCTTGAAGGTTGCCGAGGTGCCTGGTTTTATGAGCACACAATGATAAGTGGCGAGAGCGTGTGTGAAGAAGTGCACCCCCGCAGGGTAATGAATCTATTCGAATAGCCGCGTCCTCGGATATGGACTACTTGGAGAACTTATGCTGTTCATAGATAACTTGATGGTTACTCTTAAAAGACTCAAGACAAATGTGAGTACCATGGATGGCACTCTCGTGGGTGAAGGGACTGGATCCATGGTGGTGTATTGATGTGGTGTTAGGCGCTATCTCAAAACTTGTTCAAAGAACTGGTAGTCGTAGTATAGGTTAGCCAAGAGTCAAAGCTGGCTTGCTGCATAAACCACACTTCTCCCCTTGTTGAGGTATGAGCATGAATAGCCTAGGTCTGCTTTAAAGACTTGCTGAGTATGATTGTACTCATGTTTGCTTAATAACTGCTGCATATGATAGCATGGACCCATCTGGTGGGTTCTATCTAGACGTCGACGATGCCGAGTAGCTGGTATCCCAGCTACGATCTGATGCCCTATGATGGGTTGTAGATAGTCAGGCTTTATGCCTTTTACCTTTCAACTGTCTGTACTCAGACAGCTTTAAGCTTCCGCTTGGTTTGTATGAACATGTTTGTATGACTCGAGTGTCGGGTCATGTGACCCCTACCTGTATGAACATATTATGCAAGGCTCTTCTGAGCCTTCTAAATAAATGTTGTATTGTTGTATGGTTATGTTGTGATGGCATAGTTGTATCTATGCATATCGGACATGTCGTGCGTACGTGTGACGTGTAACGGTATGTATGGGATTCGACACCTAGTTGTGTGCCTCTAGTAGTACTCTTTACGGGGAAATGCCTCTTTGTGCTTCCACTGATCCTTGGTAGCTTGCTACTGCTCCGAACACATTGATTGACCGACATGTATCCTTCTTTGCTGCTGTGTCTGTCCCTTCGGGGAAATGTCTCGCAGTGTAATGGAGTCCAAGTAGCCTACTATGACTCGTCTACGCGCAGTTGATGACATTTATGTCCCACGGCGTAATGGAGTCCCTGTAGCTTGCTATGACTCGTCTACACACGCTGAGGCCGACACCTGCATTGCTGGGTTACGTATGCCTGTCCCTGTACGGATGTGCTACTTGGGTTCCACAATTAGTCATGTTGACCCGGGTTCTTTGACATTTGAATGCTAGCGACAAAATCACATTTGTGAGCCAAAAGGCGCAAACGGTCCCGGCCCAGGTAAGGTGGCAGCCGTGGTGATAACCGTGCGTGAGGCCGCAAAGTAATGTGAAGTGTTACATGCTAGATTCTTATGGCTTAGGATCGGGGTCCCGACAATGTCCTAGGATATGGACAGATATGGAATTAAAACAAAAATAGCTTATTTCCTTAAAAGGAAATTTCATAGAATTCATCAAAACAATAAAACAAAAAAATGCAAAAAAAGGGGGCCTACCTGGCAGTGAGCCAGGGTCCGCTGTGGGTATGACAAGTGGGCCACGGGCCCACTGTCAGGCCTCACCCCAACATGTAAAAAGGGGGGATTAATATGCGCCCGGGGGGAATCGAACCCGGGTCGCCGGAGGTGGATCGAGCGGGCGCTACCACTGCGCTAGCGAGGGGGGGTCTGCTAGTTAGGGGGGCTTTAATCCTATTGAATAGGCCAAGGGCTCGGGCTCCTTCTACCTACAGACAGCGGAGACGAGCACGTCGCCGGCGAGCGGAGCGGCGAAGGTGGCGGCTGCGACCTATCGGCGGGGCTGCGGAATCGGAGGGGAAGTCCATTCCCGCGGTCATCTAACGGCTACGCGTGCGGTAGCGAGGAGCTCGAGCGCGAGCTCATGCTCGGCTCGGGCATGGTGGCAACGGCGACAGCTATGGCGACACAGGGCAGGGAGCGAGCGAGCAAAGCAGCTGCGGGCACGCGGGAATGATGCAGCGCGCAGCTGCTACCGGATGCGGGGCGCTCGACAAGAAGCACCACGCACAGACATTACAACACACAAAAAGAAACAACAAACTTTGACGGAGCTATGCGGGCGCGACCTTGGCATGCACGGATCTACGCGTCCAGGGCACGAGAGCGCGAGGGAGAAGGGTGAGCAGGTAGAGGGGCATACCTAGCTCACCTAGGGCATGGAGAGGAGGTCGGGGTCGAGCGGGAGACGACGCTTGGCTCGATGGAAAACTGGTGCACCTCGGATCCGGGATCAGGGAAGAAGAAGACGACGGCGAGGGGGTTCTGGTCTCGCAGACGTCGCGCACGGGGTTGGAGACGAAGGCGGGGACTCAGGGACGTCGATCCCAGGCGCCAGGGAGGTCGGGGACGGCGCAGAGAGGGCTACCCCGAGCATGAGCTCGAGCTCGGCCGGAGCAGCGAGGGCATGGTGACGGCGAGAGCTTGGGAGGCGCTTACCTGCTGGCGACGGGGAAGGAGAAGGGGGGAATGGAGAGAGGGGAGCTAGGGCTACGCGGGGGACACATCTTATAGGCAGCTAGGTCGCCGGGCGGCCGTCGAATCACCGAAGGAGTCGACGTGGACACACCGGATGCTTGACGTACAGGAAGACGAACTCGTGGGGGAAGGAGGCAGGCTGGGCTGCGCTATGGGCTTGCTGCTGCTGGGCCAGGAGAGGCCCAACTAGGTTCTCTCTCTCTCCCCCAGCGAAAAGGCTTTTTCTTTATTAATAAAACAGAAAACAAAACTAAAACCCAGGGAAGATTGTTAAAGATTTTGAGAAAAATAAAAATAGATTGGTACACACCAAATAACACCCTGATTTGTAAAAAAAGTTTCAGTATTTTTAGAGCAAACAAAATACACACATATAATTATAATTGGAACCTGTTTGCAAGGTTTTATGAAACATAATATATCCCAGCAAGGTTGAAAGTTCATTGACAATGAGAAACAGAATATTTTGGAGAGAGGCAACATTTTTATGGAAAATAATAAGCCCATAAAATACCACACATTTTATTATTTGAAAAGAGGGAGGTGGGGATGGGTTTTGAGAAAAAAATAGTGGAGAGGTTCTACACACCAAAACACACATGTGCCACCAACACACAAACATTACAAGACACACACTCACCACACACCACCAACATGAGGAAGCATGATGCAATTATGATGACATGATGATTATGATGCCATGATGCCAAAAACTCATGAGGCCAAAATATATTACTCAAATCACAAGCACAACATGAAGGTTCACACATGACAAATGTTACAAATATGGAAGGAATGCTCTTGGGCTATTACACACGGTTATTTAATTATTGGCATTTTAAAAACATGCATTTTCTGAAAATTGCAATGTCCTATTTTTTATTGGAAAAATCGCATACATTAAAAAAAACTTTCCTGGGCCGAAAGCTGAAATAGGCACTGAGCGTTGGATAGCTATCTAGTGCACTGGGCGAGGGTTAAATGGGGCACTCACCCTGGGCCTTGGGCTGGCTTGGCTTGACGTGGTCCACCCAAAGGCGGGGCAGGGCGCTAGGTTGGCGGTTGGGCCTGACGTGGATGCGGCCCACGCGCGCTAGCACGCGGGTCAACGCGAGCGGCATCAGGCACTCATCTCCCTTGCACGGACGTAGGATCTAGGGCAGTCAATGGCACGGTTGAACTCCCACGGGCGGCGCGACGACCTGGGAAGGCAGGGCAACGCAGATGCAGCTGGAATGGAAAGATCGGGCCAAGGGCGACCGGATCCTGCAACTGCGGCGAGGTCCTAGAGATGAACGGCGATGAAGCTTTGGTGGGCGCGGCCATGGAGTTCCTGGAGAGAGAGAGAGCTCGCGGGGATGAGGTAGAGAGAGGGAACCAGCAAGCAGAGGAGAGAGAGAGAGAGGGGCGCAGGGACCTACATCTGCGAGGTCGCGTCGTCGGCCTCCGGCGAGGGGCCAGATAGAGGCGGGGGTGACGGGATGGAGGGCCTCCTCCCCTCGTGCTGCTGCGGGAGTTGGGGAGCTCCAACTCCCCAGAGCGGCGGCGACGACCCGGGCCCGGGGCGGGCCTTAGATGGGCTTCATGGGCCCACAGTTGGAGGTGGGAGGAGAGAGGCGACTGGCTGGCGGCTGGCTGTTGGAGGGGCATGGAAAACGAGGCGGATCCGGCTAGGGTTTCCCAATTAGGCAGGTTGGATGACTATTTATAGGCATGGGCTGATTTGGAGGGCTTGGGATGCCGTTTTTGGACCGTTCGATCTTCGTCGGATAGTCCGGATCGATGGGATTAGGGTTAGGTGATGGGTGGGCTGTGTAGAGGGCATGAGTTGAGAGAAGAGAGGTGATATTGTGGCCGGTGACATAGTTTTTAAAACCGAAAAACGTCCGATAATAAACCGGCTATAGTGCCGCTATAGGTTTAACGGTCCGGATATCAAACGGACTCGGATTGCGACGAAATTTGGCAGGCAGTCTACCTACACTACATTAAGACCGCGCGTCAACATTCAACCCATTCCAAGAAAGTTTTATACGCACTTTTAAAAACAATATTTTTACGATGCCACGGGCGCGTGCATGTGTGGTTGGTCTCAAAACGGTCAACGACGAGAGCGAGAAGAACCGACAACTATGAACGGATGCAAGTTTAAAAGAGTGATGGCACTGATGATGCGAATGATGCGATGATGAATGCGACAAAGATATAAATCACACGGTGATAACAAAATAAATCAGGAAGCATCTGAAGTGTCGGTTTCGGGCTGTTACAACTCTCCTCCACTAACAAGAGATCTCGACCCGAGATCTTAGAATGAGAAGAGAAAGAGGAAGAAGAAAGAAAGAGGTAAAACTTAGTTGCTTCTTTGGCAAATGAGTGAAACCAAGGAATCTTGAAGTTTTCAAAGAGATGAAGAATGGCACGAGGCACAAGCAAGAATTCGAAAGAATTTTGGGCAGCACTTCGGTAGAAAAGAGAGGAGAACTTGATAAGATGGAAAAAACTTGAAAGATGACACAACTTCTGGTTAAATGAATAAGCAAGGAAAGAACATGATCTTGATAAAACAAGATGATGGGTCGAAGATGTTGGAGATATGCCCTAGAGGCAATCATGTATGATGATATTTCCTATGTGTTTATGAATAAAGATAGTCCTTGGACATTATCAATGATGTGTATTAACAAGTATGTGACTTGTTTGTGAGACTATGCATTGTATGACGAGTGTGCCAAATGGTCCCTAGTCGAAAGGGCTATGTGGACGCGCAACTAGTTAGACTAGCATATGACATGGTGGATGGTCCGGTCTCACTGACCATGTAGCATTGGATGCTAGCCGGATAATATGGACTCAGAAAGACTCAACTATGAGACGCATCGATATGTCATCTGTGAGTCTCTAGTACGACATACGTTCTATGTCCTAAGACCTGAGCTGGCACATGTACACGGGATGGTGATAGAACTGCTTTGGGCTGACCAAACGCTACTCCGTAACTGGGTAGTTATAAAGGTAGGTTTCGGGCTTGTCCAGACCCATGCCGCGAGACATGGTCGAGCAAGATGGGATTTGCCCCTCCGATAAGGAGAGATATACTCTGTGACCCTCGTGTGATACACCCAAGATAAGCATGGTCATGCGATAAGGATTATGAGATAATCTGATTTGTGGTCGGCATCACTGGAACGAGAAAATAGGTCGGGCTAACACAAGGATGATAGACTCTCCTTGAGCCCGACAACATATATCGTGTGGCAAAGGGAACAGAAGTATGGAGTACAGGTTTGCCTAATCAGCTTCATCGGACACTTGGAGTCGGCATGCTTTGCTAGAGGTCGCTACCGAGTAGTCGAGCCGGATGTGATCTGACTCGCGACCAAGTGAACGAGAACCTAAGGGGTCGTGTGCTTAAGGGAAGGAACACGTGGGCTTTAGGATCCATGTGAGGCCCAAGAGTTGATCCCGCGACAGGTGCCTATATATAGTGGAGGTGCGGCACACCCATCTGGCTGGTCGCTTCGACGCCGTCAGTAGGGCCTTGCATGTGTTGCAACTAGCCACCTCCACTCGCCGCCGAGCAGTGTGATCGGACCTAGCAGTCCGCCGCACGGTGTTCCCCCTGCATGCGCGGATACCGTTAAAGGCGGTGCACTTGCGCTGCTCCGGCGAACCTGTACGTGGGTTCTAGCGACTGGCAGTTCAAGGGAGATCGGACCGGCTGTTCGAGGGAGATCGGACGAGGAGGAGACGGACCTCGTGGACGTGCTGCCCAACTCTACTTCCGCTGCACGGCACTGCGGGTCTAGCGGTAACAATCTGTGATCCATCTCCGTAGCATGTTCTTGGTTGTTCTGCGCGTAGGGAAACTTTAATTTGCATGCGATGCACCAATGGTAGAACCCAATAATGGTATGAGAGCCTCTGCTATAGGTTTTGGTTTCAGATGGGATGCATATTTGATATGTGGAGGCATCAGATGAGATTTGTTGTCGTTCATGAGATCGGCTATGTGCACGATTAATGAGATCAACTGCACATGGGGATCGTTGAGGCCATGTTTTCTGTCACTCGGAATCGACGAGGTCGTGACACAACCTACCCCTACCGGTCGGTATCCGCCATCGGGGTTAACAGTGGTCGGAGTATAGATTCGATCTGTGATTTCTGAAAATGTAAATCCGAATTGGATTCGTGATGATCGATAAGATCGGTCAGATCAGAATATTCGGCGTGATCGGAGTACAGATTCGATCTGTAATTTCGGAAAACGTCGGGCGCTGCCCGCACTCGCGAGGGGCGCTGGCCCTTCGAACCCCGCCTGCTAACCGCCGTATGCATAGCGCCTTGTATTTCGTACAGGATCACACAAACCGGTAGAATGCGATTCTAGGCATAACTTTGTTTTGCTGGTTTGATGTGAATAGTATGGCTCATATGTATGTGATGCATGTGTGTAATTTAACATGACCAGCGTGTCATGATTGTCAGCTGGCAGGAGCCAAAGTGCTGTCATTATATTGTATAACGACCTGTGTGTCGACTTGTGATTCTTTGTAAATTCATTACTAGTTGTAGTGGTTGGAGAACAGAGATGAAGTTCGAGGCTTTGGCGTCCCGGTGTAACAAACAAGATGGAGTTCCGCCTTGGTCATCAGAGTTGGAGCCGGCCTGGAAGGATGTCCATGAAGGAGCTATACTATTTCACATATTTATGTTATATGTGATTGATATTGCTTCTTGTTTCTATGCATGTTAAAATGGTAGAAAGATCCCTCGTTAATATCAAGCACATTGCCATTCCGGATGTTGCACCTTCGCACATGAAGTACGTCTAGTGGTGGGCTCATAAAATTGAGGTTCCACTAGGTGTCCTTGAACTGGAGGGTTCGTGTCGGATACGGACATGCACTGCATCAGGTTAACTTGACAAGGCTATCAAAAGGGTTTTGGGCCTTGTGGCAAAGAAGGTTGGGAGCCGGGGTATAAGATACCTACCCGACCGGCATGAGTCGTATAGAGATACGATTAGCAAGGAGTTACTTACCGAATAGACAATTTGGCTAGCAGTGATGCTAAAGCTCACTAGTCGCTTGCGCTAGTTGGATCCTGAATCACTGAGAGTTTGTGGAGGGATGCTGACTTCAGTGGGAGTAGTTCTGTTTAAGGCATGAATTACTCTACATAAACACATTGCTTAGTGGTTGCATATTTTCTGTTGTAGATCAATGGCACCACCTGCCCAACCCAACTTTGCATTGAAATCAATTCTGGAAAAGGATAAACTGAGTGGAACAAACTTTACCAACTTGTATAAAAATTTGAGAATTGTTCTCAAGCACGATAAAAAGGAACATGTTCTAGAGGATCCACTTCCAGAAGAACCTGCCAAGAATGCTAGTGCCACAACCAAGAATGCCCATCAGAAACTCGTTGATGAATCAAATGAGATCAGCTACCTCATGCTGGCTTGTATGGAGCCCGATTTGCAACAACATTTCGAAAACATTGAGGCTTTCGAGATGATCGAGAGTCTCAAGAGCATGTTTTAGGTGCAGGCTAGGACCGAAAGGTTCAACGTCTGGCTATCCTTACGGATTGTAAGATGAAAGAGGGTGATCCACTGAGCCCGCATATGATTAAAATGATCGGGTACGTGCAAGCTTTGGATCGGTTAGGCTTCCTACTTGGGGACGAGTTGTCCACAGTTGCAATTCTGGGCTCTCTTCCACCTACCTATGGGACGTTCATCTCGAACTATCATATGCAGGGCATGGATAAGAAGCTCACTGAATTGCATGGGATGCTCAAGGTGGCATAGCAAGATATTAAGAAAGGCATGCATCAAGTGTTGATGGTGCAGAAATCAGCTAAGTTCAAGAAGAGTTGGTCCAAGGAAAAGTCTAAGGGCACGGAGAAGGTTGTCTCTGCCGCGAAGCCAAAGTCGGGACGAAACTCAAAGATCATATGCTTTCATTGCAAGGAACTTGGTCACTGGAAGAGGAACTGTAGCAAGTGGCTTGCCGAGCATGGCAAGAAGGCTGGAAGTACGACTTCAAGCAAAGGTACATTTGTTACATATGTTTTATACATTTACCTTGCTGACATACCTAGTAGCTCTTGGGTATTTGATACCGGATCGGTTGTTCATATTTGCAGCTCGATGCAGGGGCTGGTAAGAACTAGGCGTGTGGCACAAGGGGAGATTGACATCAGGGTCGGCAACAAAGCAAGAGTTGCTGCGTTGGAGGTCGGCACGATGCAGCTTCAGCTTACTTTTGGATTCATTTTGGAATTGAATAATTGTTATTACATTCCTGCACTTAGTCGGAACATTATTTCTGCCTCATGTTTGATGAGTCAAGGTTATGAATTCAATTTAAAAGACAATGGTTGTACATTTTATTTGAATGGAATGTTCCATGGCTATGCACCCATTGTAGATGGGCTATTTATTTTGAATCTGGAAACGGAACTAGTCTATAACATGAATGTCAAGAGGCATAGGCCTAATGAGATAAATCCGACTTACTTCTGGCATTGCCGGCTTGGACATATTAGTCTCAAATGCATGAAGAAGCTCCATGACGATGGTCTCCTAACTTCGTCCGACTTTGGGTCATTCGAGACATGCGAATCATGCTTGCTCGGCAAGATGACTAAGTCTCCTTTTGCAAAGAGTTGCGAAAGGGCGTCCGAGCTATTTGAGCTTGTACACAGTGATGTGTGTGGTCCAATGAGCATAACGGCCAGAGGTGGCTATCAGTACTTCGTGACTTTTACCGATGACTTGAGTAGATATGGATATATCTATTTAATGAGGCACAAGTCGTAAACTTTTGAAAAGTTCAAAGAGTTTGAAAACGAGGTTGAAAATCAACTCGACAAGACAATAAAGCTTCTACAATCAGATCGTGGAGGTGAGTACATGAGCCAGGTGGAAATCAATGCTTGGCCTGGTGGACTGGTAAAAAGCTATGGCAAGATGCCATGTTGGTGATGGTAAAAGCGCTCTCTTCGGGACAGATCTTTGGCAAGAAAGATGTTTGCATCAGATGTTCCCACACTTGTTTTCCTTTTGAATAAATCAGCAAATCTCTGTGGCACAGGTTCTGCAAATTGAATACATGGAAGACATGTTTCATCTGCCACTTTCTATCCAGGCTTTTCACGAATTTAACCAAATGGAAATTATTTGTGACACTTTGAGAACATCTCCTGATATCAATTGCACAGATACCCGGTCTTACATCTGGGGTACTACAATCTTCTCCTCAGCTAAAGCATACAAAGTCCTTATTGGCTCCCAAGTTGTCCCACCTCATTTCAAGTGGCTTTGGTCGAGCTCCTGCCAACCTAATCTTAAAGTCTTCTTCTGGATGCTATTACATGATAGACTCAACACCAGGAATTTGCTAAGAAGGAAAACCTTTCACCTGGATTCATATCTCTGTGCCACTCTCATCTGCCAATTGGAAGAAACACTTCATCATCTATTCTGGAGTTGTCCCTTTGCTGCTGTATGCTGGGATTTTGTATGCCCCAACAGAAACCAAAATCTATTAATCCTTGAAGCATTTGCTGACATCAGAGAGAAACTTAATATACCTTTCTTTATGGAAGTTATCATCCTGGCATCATGGGCAATCTGGATCACAAGGAATAATTACATTTTTCAGAATATCCCACCATCATTTCAGAGATGGAGAAATACATACTTCACTGAATTGGAATGGCTGAGATTCAGAATGAAGAGGAAATATGCTGACTCATTCAATAATTGGCTAGATGCCCTTGTCTTGTAATTTTTCTTTATTTTTTACCCTAGTCTCTCCTTTTTCTTCTTCTTTCCTTTCCTTTTCTTCTCTCTGTTCATTTTCTTTTCTTCTTTAGGCTTACCTCAAGCCTAGTTATTTGTAATACTATTTATTTAGATTTATAAAATTTCAGTGAGGTTTTACCCTACTGTTTATAGTCAAAAAAGAGTACATGAGCCAGGAGTTTGATGATCATCTGAAAAGCCGAGGTATAGTACCTCAGCTCACACCTCCGGGTACGTCACAAAGAAACGCTGTGTCAGAACGCAGAAATCAAACCTTGTTGGACATGATCCGATCAATGATGAGCAAATCAGATTTACCCTTATCATTCTAGGGATACACTCTAAAAACTGCAGCTTTCACACTTAACAGGGTACCATCAAAATCCGTAGACAAGACACCACATGAGATGTGGACTGGAAAGAGTCCTAGTTTGTCTTTTCTAAAGATTTGGGGTTCTGAACCATTTTTCAAGCGACTCATGTCGGACAAGCTTACACCCAAATTGGATAAATCTATATTCGTGGGATATCCGAGGCAAACCTTAGGATACAACTTCTACAACCGGGAAGAGAACAAAGTGTTTGTTGCTCGGAACGGGGTTTTCCTAGAGAAAGAGTTTCTCAGTCGGGAAGCCAGTGGGAGAATGGTGCGACTCGATGAAATTCGAGACCCACTCGGGGACGACTTGGCTGGTGATGAGATCATACCGGAGTTGGTCAGGGAACACATAGTGGAATCGGCACCGGAGCCACGAAGGTCCGAAATATTGCATAGAGTGCGCGATGTGTTGTTGCTAGAAAGCGACAAGCCGGCCACGTATGCGGAATCGGTGGTGAGCCTAGATTCTGAGGCATGGCTGGAGGGCATGAGATCCGAGTTAAAGTCCATGGATGATAATCAAGTCTGGGACTTGGTTGATCCGCCACCTGGTGTAATTGCCATTTGTTGTAAATGGGTCTTTAAGAAGAAAACCGATGTGGATGGAAATGTTAAGATCCACAAAGCTCGGCTTGTCGCTAAAGGTTATGGACAAGTTCATGGAATTGACTACGACGAGACCTACACGCCGGTAGCGATGCTAAAATTAGTGAGGATTATACTAGCTATAGATGCATATTTCGATTATGAGATATGGCAGATGGATGTCAAAACGGCTTTCCTTCATGGAAATTTAAAGGAGGATGTATACATGATACAACCTGAAGGTTTTGTCGATCCAAATAATGCTAGTAAAATATACAAGCTCAACAGATCCATTTATGGATTGAATCAAGCAACTCAGAGTTGGAACATTCGTTTTAATGAAGTCATCGTTGACCTTGGTTTCATCAAGAACGAAGAGGACTATTGTTTATACAAGAAGTCTAGTGGGAGCTCGGTAGTATTTTTTATCCGGTATGTGGATGACATACTGCTGATCGGAAATGATGTTTCGATGCTGCACTCAGTCAAGGAATCATTGAATGGCAAGTTTTCAATGAAAGACCTTGGAGAAGCAGTATACATTTTAGGCATCAAGATCTATAGAGATAGATCGAAGAGGCTGCTCGGCTTAAGCCAGAGCACGTACATAGACAAAGTGTTAAAGCGGTTCAACATGAGTGAGGCCAAGAAAGGGTTTTTGCCCATCTCACATGGTATAAGGCTAAGCAAGACTCAGAGTCCTACGACTTCTGATGAGCAAAACTGGATGAGTAGGATTCCATATGCTTCGGCAATAGGATCCATCATGTATGCCATGCTATGTACTCGACCTGATGTTGCCTATGCAATAAGCTTAACAAGCAGATACTAGGCTGACCCAGGTGAGAGTCACTGGGCAGCGGTGAAAACTATCCTGAAGTACCTGAAAAGGACTAAAGAGATGTTCCTAGTTTATGGAGGTGAGGAGGAGCTTTGCGTAAATGGTTACGCTGATGCTAGTTTCCAAACTGACAGGGATGATTGTCGATCGCAAACCGGATTTGTGTATGTCATGAATGGAGGAGTAGTGAGCTGGACGAGTTCCACAACAGAGGCCGAATACATTGCGGCTTGTGAAGCCGCAAAGGGAGGTTTTTGGATTCGGAAGTTCCTGGAGGATCTTGGTGTGTTCCCGGGCTGGGCAAAACCATTGGACCTGTATTGCGACAATTCAGGTGCCATCGCACAGGCCAAGGAGCCGAGACAACACCACAAGACCAGGCACATAGACCAAAATATCACCTGATACGAAAGCTCGTAAAGAATGGTGATACTAATTTATGCAAGATTCATACGGATGAAAATGTTGCAGATCCGTTGACTAAGCCGCTTCCACAACCCAAGCATGAGGGGCACGTTATAGCTATGGGCATTCGATGTCTATTTGATTGACTCTAGTGCAAGTGGGAGACTGTTGGAGATATGCCCTGGAGGCAATCATGTATGATGATATTTCCTTTGTGTTTATGAATAAAGATAGTCCTTGGACATTATCAATGATGTGTATTAACAAGTACGTGACTTGTTTGTGAGACTATGCATTGTATGATGACTGTCTTAAATGGTCCCTAGTCGAAAGGGGTGTGTGGACGCGCAGCCAGTTAGACTAGCATATGACACGGTGGCATTGGATGCTAGCTGGATAATATGGACTCAGAAAGATCTGGTCGGATTCAACGTAGTCGGATCCGAGTTGAGATAAGGCCTGAGTTGGACAGACCCAACTATGAGACACAGCGATATGTCATCTGTGAGTCTCTAGTACAACATACGTTCTATGTCCTAAGACCTGAGCTGGCACATGTAGTCGGGATGGTGATAGACCTGCTTTGGGCTAACCAAATGCTACTCCGTAACTGGGTAGTTATAAAGGTAGCTTTCGGGCTTGTCCAGACCCATGCCGCGAGACATGGTCGAGCAAGATGGGATTTTCCCCTCCGATCAGGAGAGATATACTGTGGGCCCCTAATGTGACCCAACCAAGATAAGCATGGCCATGCGACAATGATTATGAAATAATCTGATTTGTGGTCGGCATCACTAGAACGAGAAAGAGGTCGGGCTAACACAAGGATGACAGGCTCGCCTTGTGCCCGACAACATATATCGTGTGGCAAAGGGAACAAAAGTATGAAGTATTGGTTCGCCTAACCACCTTCATCGGACACTTGGAGTCGACATGATTTTCTAGAGGCTACTACCGACAAGTTGAGCCAGATGTGATCTCACTCGCGACCATGTGAACAAGAACCTAAGGGGTCGCGCGCTTAAGGGAAGGAACACGTGGGCTTTAGGATCCGTGCGAGGCCCAAGAGTTGATTCCACGATGGATTCCTATATATAGTGGAGGTGCGGCACACCCATCTGGTTGATCGCTTTGGTACCGCCATTAGGGCTTTGCATGTGTTGCAACTAGCCACCTCTAGTCGCCGCCGAACTGTGTGATCGGACCTAGCAGTCCACCGCACGGTGTTCCTCCTGCATGCGCAGATACCATTAGAGGCGGTGCACTTGCGCCGCTCCGGCGAATGTGTACGTGGGATCCGGCAACCAACAGCTCGAGGGAGATCAGACCAACTATTTGAGGGAGATCGTACGAGGAGGATACGGATCTCGCGGACGCGCTGCCCCGACTATACTGTCGTTGCACGTCATTGTGCGTCTAGTGGTAACGATCTTTGATCCATCTCCGTAGCATGTTCTTGGTTGTTCTGCACGTAGATAAATTTTAATTTGCATGCGATGCACCTATGGTAGAACCCAACAGAAGAGAGCGACATCACAATGTCTCCGGAACAAAAGAATAGAAGCTAGATCATTGAAAAAAAAGAACGAGGAAGAAAATGACAACTTCTACCACAATTGAACTTGAAAATCATCCTTACGAAGGAGGATTGAACGGAGTTTTTTGAAATCAACAACAAAAGAATAAGCTTGTTGTGGGCTTATGGAAAACATCTCAAAATTATGAGGTGACAACCCGCCACTAACGGAAACAATTGTTTTGAATGAGATCAACGAAGAAATGAAAACTTCTTTCACGAAGAGGAGGAGAAGAAAACTTGGATCGTTTCTGAGCACCACAATTACTAACAATCCTTAGGAAACCCTTTTGGGGAAATCCAATCCAAGATAACTCCTAGAAAGAAATGATGGGTTTAAATATCTCATTCTTGATAAATTCTCTTCAAGACTTCTCATGAATCAAGACTGCTGTAACGACATGAATTGCACTTTGAAATGCAAAGACAAAGAATACTTGAGCACTTCCAATAATAATCTTGAAGAACACTTCGAGAAAGAATTACATCCTTAACGAACCACCATGAAGAACTTCTTCAAAGAACTCCGAAATGAAAGGATGATACAAAAGAATTAAAGGTTGCAAAAGGAACAAGATTGGGGCCTTTCCATGATTTAGATGAAGCTTGCGAGAGATACTTGAGGGAACTTGGAACTCCGGAAAAGGAAAGATGAACAACTTAGAATCGAGAATTTGATATCATGAACAACCTCTAGAAGAAGGAACCAAATCACCTTGATGAAACAAGAACAAGAATTATGTTATGCTTATCCTTCATCAAGTTAAATTGATGACAAGGAACGGATTTAGCATACCACTTATTCTTCTTGCAAAAAGATGAAACAAGCTTGAAGATGTCTTTAACGAAACACCGGTAAGAATTTATGAATGTGAGAGGATACTTGAGGGAAAATTAGATGCATGAGAACAAGAAGACACTGATAAGAATTTGAATCGAATGAGAACACTTCGAATGAATTGCGATACATGAGAACAAAGAGAGCACTATCCACCTAGGAGTGAACTTGAATGAAGCGCCGGAATAATTGAGATACGAACGAAGAGACAACAATTTGAGAATAATTTGAGAACGAAAGCTGAAAGCTGAGAACGGAGAAATCTTCTGAAATGATGGCCTTTGGAGGATCGACAAAGAAAAACAACTCTGAAATGCTCCGGATAGATATGGAAGGAATTTCTCACGAATGGAGACAATTACAGGATAGTACGAAGCTGAAACCATGAATCTCCAAGAGCGGACTAAGATTTAAGAGAAAATTTTCCTCGGTCTTCCAAGTTTAGAATAATGGCAAGACACCTCACCAATATTGTTGAGACACTCCGGAACAATGAATAAAGAAAGGTTGAGCCAACGATGAAAATAATTCGAAAACGATCTTGGAGACGGAATATGACTGATGGAATTCATTCTTACATCATATTGAAAAGAACTTGAGATCTCCGGAAAAGATTAGAAGAGCCAGTAAGATCCTGGGGAAAACCTGTGGGTTATGGGCCCACTCAGAAGAAACACTGTTGAAAAGATTGCTTAGGAAGAGAGATTGCACCGGTACAAATTAAGAACTTGATGAGGTGAGAACCTCGAAATAATTTGAAAGGATTTTCAATGGAAACACAACTCTTCTGAGAATTCTTCAGCACTCCGGATAGAATAGAGAGGTGAATAGAGAACAGAGGCTTGGATAAGAATTTCCACATGAAAAATATTTAACAAATGAAAAGAATATGATGAACACTGACATCCTGAATTGAATCCACCAGGGAAGAAAACAAGAACCAAGAATGATGAACTTGAAGCTCCTTAGCAACTTCACACTGAATCACCGGATATGATACATGAGAAAAGATAGCGGAAGCATCACATGAAAATAAAGGCTCTTGGATGATAATTTAATCATTGAAGAAAAAGGTCGGGAGGGTGGAAAAAACAAAGAAAACTTAGCTAGATGAAAAGAACTCCGACAAGAAATATGAGGATAAATCTTGCAATTATTGGAGAGGATTGAATTATCTTGAAGAGAAGAACTCCGGGTTGAAAAGAATTGACATGACAATTTGATTGAGCAACAAGGATTAGCATTCCCATAAAAATATGAGTACACCGCTTAGGAAAGATATGAAATCACCACTTGACATCGAAGCAACTCGAATTACCATACTCCAAAAAAACAACGGATAAGGCTTGCAAATTAAGCCAGAAACTATACATAACCCATTATGCATTTGTTGGAAGGATAATCGTAGGTAACTACTTGAGTTCCCACCTAAGAACTCCCGAAATCTTTGGTTATGCAATCGGGTCCACGGATACACGGAGTAAAATCCATCACTCAACTCCTAGCAGTAACACTACTCTCCAATGTATCACATCCGTCAACACATAACCCGAGGCCTCGAAAATTCATCTACCTCAGACCCTCGTAATCACAACGATACCAATTATGGAAGTACATCTGGACGCTCTCCCCAGTACTAGGTGACGTCAAACTCCTCTCGCCACGAATAGTATTGAAGCAATTTCAAACATCCTCGTCCTGAGATACTAAGGAAACTGAAAGATAACGATGTGTCAAGAACCCCCTGGAGCTCAACTCTCCGGGTCCAATCCATACGTACGGGAGGCACCAAGAATAGAGTTCCGGTCACATCGACATCATAGAGGTTCCAAAATACCCGCGTGATCCTAAAAAAATTGAGTGAGATGAGGGGTAGAATTAAAATTCCTACATCAGGATTCCTCACCAGAGCATAGAAGAGGAGTAAAAAGAATCCTACTCTCCGATATATAACTAGACTCAAGTAGATTTTCACTAGACTCGACTCGGCCAAGTTCGATCAATCAAGGGAGCTCCTAGGTCGGTACAGGCTCTGATACCAACTCGTAATGCCCAAGATGCGATACTATCCTTATTTTGGCTCAAGGGCCTCGACAGGGATAGAAGCGCATCTTGTCGTTTCGCAAGAATGGATATCGTTACAAGTACATGTAAAGAGGAGATGAGTATATGGAATTGGCTTACACTCGCGACAAGCTAAATCATGACCACATCAAATACAACAATACATTCAATAACCATACAGAAGAGCAGGGTCCGACTACGGACGAAACCAAACGATAAAAGCAACATCCATCCTTGCTACCCCAGGCTGCCGGCCTGGAACCCATCCTATGATCGATGAAGAAGAAGAAGAACTCCAAATCAAACAAGCATCGCCCTCATGTCAAATCATCACATTACCTGTACCTACAACTATTGTTGTAGTAATCTGTGAGCCACGGGGACTCAGCAATCTCATTTCCAAGGGTATCAAGACTATCAAAGCTTAATGGGTGAGGCATGGTTAAGTGATGAAGCTGCAACAAGCACTAAGCATTTATTTGATTGGCTAACTTACGAGTGCAAGAATAAGAAGGGTGATCTACGCATAAACGGACGTGAACTAGTAATGATCACTAAGTGATCCTGAACACCTACTTACGGTCAAACATAACCCCACCATTTTCTCTCTCGGTTCAGAACTCATGAGTAGAGACAGTCACGGTTACGCACACGGTTTGTGTATTTTATTTGAGTTTACTTTAAGTTTTCTATGACCGGAAGTTAAACAAATTTCCATGTTGCCACATAACCACGAGCATAGCTTCTCGAAAAGATTTAACCCTACAGGGGTGCTCCAACTAATCCATCACAAACTAGCCACACCCTGCGTCGGAAAACCTCAGCCACGAGATAGCTCGCAGTATCCTCAGAATCCTGGTGGAAAACCTCATCCTCGAGATAGCCCAAAGTATCCTCGGAATCCTGTGCACAAGACGTTCGAGAAAAGGTAAAACAAATCCATCAAGACCGCCCGACATGTCGACGAACCTGATAGGAGCCGCGTATTTCGTTCTCAGGACACAACCAGCTGGGACTATCTACGAGGAAAACCAATCCCTAAGTTTCCTCGAGGCGGCCCTGCAAGCATCCCGTTTTGAACCAACACTCATGAGGAGCACTGGCCCGGGTTGTTGATTAAATTATCCACGGGTTCATGACGCCCTATGCTAGTTTGTTTGTTATTAGGCAAAGTAGTACCAATTTTGGGCCTTGCCAAAAGAGTTTTATCCCAAATCGAAAATCAAGGGGGTCCCCATAACAACCCCAAGCATGTTAGGAGCGCTAAATATGGAACATAACACCGGTACACAAGTAACTAGGGCGGCAAAAGTGGAACAAAACACCGAGCAAAAGGCCAAGCCTTCCACCTTTAACCAAGTGTATATGTGCATTATATTAAATAGCGATAATATTGTGATATCTCAAAAATCAATGTTGTCACATGAAAACAACTTGCACCTGCAACTAGCAATGCTATAAGAAGGGATGAGTAAGCGGTAACTTAGCCAAACAATGGTTTGCTGGGATGTGGAGGGTTAGAGGCTTATCATGGCATTTTGGGAGGCTTCATAAACCAGTGGTAGGTAACAAGACATAGCGATAGAAACGAGACAACTAGCATGGCAATGATAGTAGTGGTATCCAGGGAAATGTTCATCTTGCCTGAGATCCCTCTTGGAAGAAGAACGAATCCATGAAGACGACTAGCCAACATAGTCGAATGAATCCTCACACTCCGAAATGCTATCGGAACTCTATCGAGAAGAAGCAACCCGGAAAGAAACAAATGACACGGTAAACACCACAACATATTCATGACATGATGCGCAATCAAGTATGATGCATGTCTGGTTTAATTATGCATGGTATGGCAAGCGCAACAATCAAACACTACAAATTAAGTGAAGTTCAATATGCAACGAGTTGCATATTGACGAAACTCCACATTCGAATTATTTAGTTCACTCTCGTTTAGGTACTCAACAATATTAAATGTTGTTTAACATGGGTGGTCCTGGCACAAGCAGAAGATGGAATTAAAGCAATTTTAAAAGGAGAAGGAGAACATACATATAATCAAAATAATAACTCTCCATATTATGAGAAATGCAGTTAATGTTGTTTAACTAAACAATCATTTTAAATGTTGTTCATCATGGCAAGAGGTGAATCATACACAACTGCATCATCTAAGCATGTTTAAATGAGGTGGGAAACAACATATAGTATTTCCGAAACGGCCCCATATGCAAATTATTGATTTGGTCCAGATCTGTACTAAACACATTTTAAATTTATTAAACAGAAAAAGAAAGTGCACATGTGGTTCTACACGTTTTTCTAGTCAAGTTACATATGTGGAACATTTTCAATGGAGCTACAGATATTTAATTATGAGACAAACCAGTTTTTAACATGGCATTAATGCAAATTAAATGAAAACAACAAGTTAAACATTTTTTTATCATGCATGAAAGTTGCAAATTGTGAATCTACACGAAATTCTACTCATTTTTCATATATAATGTTTTTACATATGATGCACGGTTATTTTAAAAACATGCATTTTTTGAAAATTACAATGTCCTGGTTTTTATTGGAAAAATCGCAGACATTATAAAAGGTTCCTAGGCCGAAAGCTGAAATAGGAACTGAGCGTTGGATAGCTATCTAGCGCACTAGGCGAGGGTTAGATGGGGCGCTCACCCTGGGCCTTGGGCCGGCTTGGCCTGGCGCAGTCCACCCGAAGGCGGGGCAAGGCGTTGGCCGACGGTTAGGCCTGACGTGGATGCAGCCCACGCGCGCTAGCGAGCGGGTCAACGCGAGCGGCATCGGGCACTCATCTCCATCGCATGGACGCAGGATCCAGGGCAGTCAGCGGCGCGGCTGAACTCCGGCATGCGGCACGATGACCTGGGAAGGCGGGGCAATGCGGATGCAGCGGGAACGGACATATCAGGCCAAGGGCGAGCGGATCCAGCAACTGCGGCGAGGTCCCGACGATGAACGGCGACAGAGCTTCGGTGGGCGCGACCATGGAGTTCCTGGAGAGAGAGAGAGAGAGAGAGAGAGCTCACGGGGATGAGGTAGAGAGAGGGACCTGCTTCACCGAGGTCGCGTCGGCGGCCTCTGGTGAGGGGCCAGATGGAGGCGGGGCGGTGGAATTGAGGGCCTCCTCCCCTCGTGCTGCTGCGGGAGCTGGGGAGCTCCAACTCCCTGGAGCGGCGGCGGTGACCCGGGCCCAGGGTGGGCCTCAGATGGGCTTCACGGGCCCGCGGTTGGAGGTGGGAGGAGAGAGGCGACTGGGTGGTAGCTGGCTGTTGGAGGGGCTCGGAAAACAAGGCGGATCCGGCTAGGGTTGTCCAATTAGGAAGGTTGGATGACTATTTATAGGCATGGGCTGATTTGGAGGGCTTGCAATGACGTTTTCGGACCGTTCGATCTTTGTGAGACGGTCCGGATCGAAGGGATTAGGGTTAGGTGATGGGTGGGCTATGTAGAGGGCATGGCTGAGAGAAGAGAGGTGATATTGCGGCCCGTGATAGAGTTTTTAAATCCGAAAACGTCCGATAATAAACCGGCTATAGTGCCGCTATAGGTTTAACGGTTCGGGTATTAAACGGACTCTGATTGCGATGAAATTTGGCAGGCGGTCTACCTACACTAAATTAAGACCGCACGCCAACTTTCAACCCATTCCAAGAAAATTTTATATGCACTTTCAAAAACAATATATTTACGATGCAGCGGGCGCGTGCGTGTGTGGTTGGTCTCAAAACGGTCAACGACAAGAACGAGAAGAACCAGCAACTATTAATAGATGCAAGTTTTGAAAAATGATAGCACTGATGATGCGAATGATGCGATGATGAATGTGACAAACCAATAAATCACACGTTGATAACGGAATAAATCGGGAAGCATCTGAAGCGTCGGTTTCAGGCTGTTACACCTCTCAAGGCTCTTCTAGTTCTTGAGGATCTCACTCACGTCCTTCTCTATCCCTTGGATAGTGCTGATGAGATATGCCATTTGTTCACTCTTTGTCCTCGGTATTTGAGCACTAGTGGCTCTGGCTGCCTCTGCCTGGGCTTCAGCCTGTGCTGTAGATGAAGTGGGATGACTAGGATCCATCACCACAACATTATCCTCAAAATCTGGCTAGAGTGGCATGTGTTGACGATCGAGTAGATAGAGGCTCTTTCCAACTTTGGAATTAATGAGCATCTGGATATAGGGAGCATATCCACAAGATCTTTTCTGGTCAGCAACAATCTTCTTGATTGTTTGTACAATCAAATCCATCACCCTAATCCTGGTGTGGGTGTCTACATGATGCAACATGTTAATAGAGTACCCCCTGATCATCTTGTCATCACCTGATTTTGGCATCAAGGTGTACCTCATAATGGTGTTGGTGGTGGGTAGTCCTGCTTGCAAGAAGTAGACAAAGCCAAGCTTATGTGTCTTCAGATATGCTCTGGGAATGGGGTTGTACATGTTTCTCATAGAATAGTGATTCATTTTGGCTTCAGCATATACATCAAGATCTCCTTCTTGTATCTCTGGGGATCCTAAGATGGTAGCCCACTCATCAACTGTAGAATGGTACCTGGTGCCCTCAGTCATCCATACAATCTTTCCATCTGGATAGAAATGAGCTGTGGAATAGAATTGCATGACCATCTCATCATTCCAAGCAGCCAACTCATTGGCAACAAAAGCATCAATGTCAATGGCCTGGAAGTTTTCTAGCACATTAGGGAAGTAGTCTTCATTCTCCTTGATGAACTTCCAATCAACGTATCTCATGTCGCTGACAGCTGGACTATTGTCTAATAAGACAATCTCATAGATATCTTGTTGCTCCTTAGTGTGGAAGCAGGCATCTACAACAGTCTTCCTCTTGATAGCACAGGGATAAACAACTCTCCACTTCCCGAGCCCTTGATCCTTCCTCTTCTTCATATCTTCTACAACTGGATGATCATCATTATGGTCTGGCAGGTGAGGTCTCAGCTTCCTCAAAACAACAATTTCCTCTTCTTCTTCTTTAGCAGCATCCCTGGATGTAGAACCTTTGTTCTTGTCAGCTGCTGGAATGTCTCTGGTAGTCCACTAGCTTGGAGGCAACTGGTTTCTTGGGAGAAGAGGGCTTTGCCTTAGAAGGTGGCTTGCTAGGCATAGCATCAACCATGAGCTTCCTTTGCTTGGAAGGATGTGGGTTTGTAGCTGGTTCTTCCTCTTCCTCTTCACTCTCCTCATGAGTTCTGACCATGGAGGTTGGCTTCTTTGCACAAGAATGGTCTGCTTCCTCTCTCTCTTCTTGGCTGGCTTCTTTGCCATAGACTTTGTTTGCCTAGAGGAACCGGGGTTCTCAAGAGTAAGTTTCAATCCTCTCATGACTGTCTCAGGAGCTTTCACTGCATCTGAACTGGCATACTCCTTCCTGACAGTCTTCCTCTTGGAAGTAGTATCATCTGGGATGCAATCTTCATCCTCCTCATATGATTTCAACTTCCTTTTGGCCCTGGTGGCTGCCTTGGGCAAGCCATGTGAGCTGGGGGTGCCTGGGTCTTTGGAGCTAGCTTCTCGACTAGTGCAAGCATCAAGATCTACACTTGCCTCTCTGAAGGCATTCTGACTGCCATCTGAGCCTAACATTGCTGGGAACTGACCCTGTGAATAGATGTAGAGGAGTGGAAAAGATGCGCATCACAAAATACAACTATTTTTGCAAAATTTGAACTTAAAATCTTAGTTTCAGATTTCCACTGTATGGGTTTCGGTTCCACCGAGTTTCAATTTTCGGAGCATCCGAGACAAACGATCTCTTTAACAGAAACTTGGTCACCTTTTTCGCTTTCACCGAAAAAAGCTAATTGGTCTCACCAAGAATGTTCTCAGAAACCCTAAAACCCAGATTGGTGACACTGATATGTTTCCAGTAGGTGTGTCCAAGACGCGTACGGCGGAAACCTAAACCTAAAATCTTTTGTCCGCCTAATCTTACGGGATTTTCTCATGGATAGATGCATTGAAAATCGTGGCTAGAAGTGGAACTCATCCTAATGCGCAAGAATTAGAGTTTGGAGCGCAGAAGGGATCGAAATCTTACCCTATCTCGATGAAGATTTCGCTATGGCGGCAACGGAGGGGAGGATTTTTGTTGATGGAGGCGGACTCCGTCGGCGAGGGCACACGGGAGGCAAGTTAGAACGTTCATGGACATGAGCGGCGGCACCAGTGGGGTGCGGGGACGACATTTGAAGATTTAATTATCCTCTTCGGTACCGTGCATTGCCCATTCTCACCACCAGGATTGGTGTAGCTTTCGTCGGTGCATCCAAACCCCGTGATATGATATGCTCTATCACACATAAGCCTCCTTATATCTCCCTCAAAACAGCCACCATAACTACCTATTATGGCATTTCCATAGCCATTCCGAGATATATTGCCATGCAACTTCCGCCGTTACATCACATGACTTATGTGGTCATCATTATATTGATTTGCATGATCATGTAGCTGACATAGTATTTGTGGCACAGCCACCGTTCATCATTGTTTACATGTTACGCTAGATCATTGCACATACTGGTACACTGCCAGAGGCATTCATATAGAGTCATTTCTTTTTCATCATTGAGTTGTTATATCGAGTTGTAAGTAAATAAAAGTGTGATGATCATCATTATTAGAGCATTGTCTCAGTGAGGAAAGGATGATGGAGTAGCGATTCCCCCACAAGTCGGGACGAGCTCCAAACGAGAAATGAAAAAACAGGGAGGCCAAATGAGCCCGCCAAGAAAAAAAAGAGAAAAAGAAAGAAAGAAAAAAAGAAAAAGAAAAAAGGAATAAATGAGAGAAAAAGAGAGAAGGGACTTTGCTACTATTAGTTACTACACTTGTGCCTCAAAGTGGCACCATGTTTTTCATATAGAGAATCTCGTGAGTTGTCATTTTCATATGCTAGAGGGAATTTTTCATTATAGAACTTGGTTTGTATATTCCGATGTCGGGCTTCCTCAAATGCCCGAGGTCTTCATGAGCAGGCAAGTTGGATGCACACCCACCTAGCTTCCGTTGAGCTTTCATACACTTATAGCTCTAGTGCATCCGTTCCATGGTAGTACCTACTCCTCGCATTGATATCTATTGATGGGCATCACCATAGCCCGTTGATACGCCTAGTTGATGCGAGACTTTCTTCCACTTTGACTCCTTTTTGATATCTATCACCATATTCTATTCCACCTATATGCTATATCCATGGTTCACGCTCATGTATTGAGCGAGGTTGAAAATGCTGAAGCACATTAGAAGTACGATCCAATTGCCTGATTGACACCATGGTGCTCATGATTTGTACTTATGTGGTGAAGACGGAGTCATGCCATGCTAATATGATAAAATGAGCGGGGAGTAACGTTCTTTAAGGATCATATATTTTGAAAGTTAATGATTATGTTGCTTATGTTTATGGATATTATTATGTTGATGTTTATTAGTTCATTGTTTCTCAAAGATCATACCTAAAAAGATTACATGTTGGGTAGCATGTCGCATCAAAAATTCTGTTTTTATCATTTACCTACTCAAGGACGAGCAAGAATTAAGCTTGGGGATGCTGATACGTCTCCAACGTATCTATAATTTTTGATAGTTCCATGCTACTATATTATCATTCTTGGATACTTTATATGCATTTATATGCTGTTTTATATCATTTTTGTGAACTAAACTGTTAACCTAGTGCCCAATGCTAGTTGTTGTTTTCTTCTTGTTTCTGGCCTTTCAGGAATACTATACCAAACGAAGTCCAAATGCCACAAAACTTTTTGATGATTTTTTCCGGACAAAAATAAGACCTGGAAGCTTTGGAGGGAGACACGTGGTGGCACCAAGCCAACAGGGCGCGCCCGGGGGGGGGGGGGGGGGGGGTGGTGGCGGCGCCTTGATGGCTTTGGGCCACCTCCCATGACCTCCTGACCCAATTCCGCTTCTATATATTCTCTAAAATTGGGAAAACACCCGAGAGGGAGGCAGTGGAGCCCGCCTCCCCCAAGGCAAGTTCCAAAGTTCTTCCCCTTTGGTGCAAGAAGATCAGAACGGATCGGCGCTGCAGGACGGAGGTCATCACCGATCCCACCGGCGCACCACGAAGACTACTTTCGCTGGCGGAGACCGCCTTTTGTCATGGTAGGACTGGGTTCCTGTCCCCCTTTGAGCTGCCGCCCTGTGGCTGCCCTTTCCCGCCGATTGATACGTCTCCATCGTATCTACTTTTCCAAACTCTTTTACCCTTGTTTTGGACTCTAATTTGCATGATTTGAATGGAACTAACCCGGACTGACGCTGTTTTCAGCAGAATTGCCTTGGTATTATTTTTGTGCAGAAATAAAAGTTCTCGTATTGACCTGAAAATTTACGGAGAATATTTTTGGAATTAATAAAAAATACTGGCGAAAGAATCAACCGGAGGGGGTCCACCACCTGGCCACAAGCCAGGGCGCCCCCCCCCCTAGGGCGCGCCCTGCAGGCTTGTGGGCCCCCTGAAGGTCCTCCGACCTCAATTCCAACTCTATATATTCCTATTCGGGAAAAAATTCAGAGAGAAGAGTTCATCGCGTTTAACGATACGGAGCCGCCGCCACCTCCTGTTCTTCCTCGGGAGGGCAGATCTGGAGTCTGATTTGGGCTTCGGAGAGGGGAAATCGACGCCGTCGTCATCACCAACCATCCTTCATAACCAATTTCATGATGCTCTTCGGCGTTCATGAGTAATTCCATCGTAGGCTTGCTGGACGGTGATGGGTTGGATGAGATTTACCATGTAATCGAGTTAGTTTTGTTAGGGTTTGATTCCTATTATCCACTGTGTTCTGGGATTGATGTTGCTATGACTTTGCTATGCTTAATGCTTGTAACTAGGGCCCGAGTGCCATGATTTCAGATCTGAACCTATTATGTTTTCATGAATATATATGTGTTCTTGATCCTATCTTGCATGTTGTAGACACCTATTACGAGTTATGATCCGCATCCCCCAGGGTGACAATAACTGGGATTCTTTCCGGTGATTACCGTAGTTTGAGGAGTTCATGTATTCATTAAGTGCTAATGCTTTGGTCCGGTTCTCTATTAAAAGGAGGCCTTAATATCCCTTAGTTTCCATTAGGACCCCGCTGCCACGGGAGCGTAGGACAAAATATGTCATGCAAGTTCTTTTCCATAAGCACGTATGACTATATATGGAATACATGCCTACATTACATTGATGAATTGGAGCTAGTTCTGTGTCACCCTATGTTATAACCGTTGCATGATGAATGCCATCCGACATAATTATCCATCACTGATCCATTGCCTACGAGCTTTTCACATATTGATCCTTGCTAAGTTACTTTTCCGTTGCTACTGTTACAATCACTACAACACTGCTACTGTCACTTTGCCATTGTTACCGTTACTTCCATACTACTTTGCTACTGAATACTTTGCTGCAGATACTAAGTCTTTCAGGTGTGGTTGAATTGACAACTCAGCTGCTAATTCTCGAGAATATTCTTTGGCTCCCCTTGTGTCGAATCAATAAATTTGGGTTGAATACTCTACCCTCGAAAACTGTTGCGATCCCCTATACTTGTGGGTTATCAAGACCTTTTTCTGGCGCCGTTGCCGGGGAGCATAGCTCTATTCTCTGAGTCACTTGGAATTTATATCTGGTGATCACTATGAAGAATCTGAAAGATGCCAAAACCAAGATCTATCCCTCAACTACGAGGAGAGGTAAGGAACTGCCATCTAGCTTTGCACTTGATTCACCTTCTGTTATGAGTAAACTTGCGACACCACCACCTGCTATTGAATCTGATACGTCGCAAGTAATTGATGATGCCACTTCTGCTATGCATGATGCTTATGATGGTACTTTGCTTGATACTACTGTGCCACTGGGTGAATTTCTTGATGAACAAATTGCTAGAGTCAATGCTGCAACTGATGATATTTCTGAAACTGATGAAATTATTGAATCTGAACACTATGAGACACCTGCTAGACCTAGCTCTCCTAGATATGAATTGCCTAATATACCTAAGGGTTATGTTATGGAGGGAGAGGTAGCTAGGGACTTTCTTGCTTGTAACGATAGAGATGATCTTAAGAAGTTGCTATGCAAGTGGAAAGAAAAATCTTTGAATGCTAGAATGCAATATGATCCCAAGTTTGCTACTTCACCTATCTTTGTTACTAATAAGGATTATGAATTCTCTGTCGATCCTGAGTTAATTACTTTGGTAGAATCTGATCCTTTCGATGGTTATGAATCTGAAACCGTTGTGGCACATCTTACTAAATTGAATGATATAGCCACCCTATTCACTCATGAGGAAAAAAATCATTATTACTATATTCTTAAGTAGTTTCCTTTCTCATTAAAGGGTGATGCTAAGATATGGTTTAATTCTCTTGTTCCTGGTTGTGTGCGTAGTCCCCAGGATATGATATATTACTTCTCTGAAAAATATTTTCCTGCCCATAAGAAACAAGCTGCCTTGCAGGAAATATTTAACTTTGTGCAAATTGAAGAAGAGAGTCTCCCACAAGCTTGGGGGAGGCTTCTCCAGTTACTTAATGCTTTTCCTGATCATCCTCTCAAGAAAAACGAAATACTTGATATGTTTTATAATGGACTAACCGATGCTTCTAGGGATCACCTAGATAGTTGTGCTGGTTGTGTTTTCAGGGAACGAACTGTTGAACTAGCTGAATTACTATTGAATAATATATTGAGCAATGATAATGATTGGACTATTCCCGAACCACCTCCAAAGCCAACTCCAAAGAAAAGAGGTATTCTATTTCTCAGTCCTGAAGATATGCAAGAGGCAAAGAAATCTATGAAAGAAAAAGGTATTAAAGCTGAAGATGTTAAGAATCTATCACCTATTGAAGAAATACATGGTCTTGATAACCCGACACAGGTAGTAGAGGTAAATTCCCTCCGTAGATTTGATGAAGGTGATATTACTTATAATAAGTCTGCTAGCCAATGCTTGGATGAGTTTGATATCTTTATTGTTAAGCAAGAAAATTTCAATGCTTATGTTAGTAGACAATTGAAACATAATGCTTACATGCTTGATCGCTTGGGTGATTATATGAGTAGAACTGTCAATGATCTTAAGCTTATTAGTAAACATGCTTCCATGGTAACTACTCAAGTAGAACAAGTACTTAAGGCACATAATGATTTGCTTAATGAGAAGATTAGTAAGAACAATGATCATTCTGTTAGAGTTGTGACTAGAGGTGGTAGAATGACTCAAGAACCTTTGTATCCTGAGGGCCATCCTAAGAGAATTGAGCAAGATTCTCAGAGAGTTAATACTGATGCACCTGGTCATTCTAGTAAAAGGAAAAAGAATGACGATAGGACTTTGCATGCTGCTAGTGAACCTGTTATAGATTCACATGAAAACCCAAATGATATTTCTATTCTGATGATGAGACACAATTTGGTAATGAACATGAGCCTAGTGATAATATTAATGATGATGTTCATGTTGATGCTCAACCTAGTAATGATAATGATGTGGAGATTGAACCTGCTGTTGATCTTGATAACCCACATCCTAAGAATAAAAGATATGATAAAAGAGAGTTTGTTGCTAGGAAGCATGGTAGAAAAAGAGAACCATGGGTTCAGAAACCCATGCCCTTTCCTCCTAAACCATCCAAGAAGAAGGATGATGAGGATTTTGAGCGCTTTGTTGAAATGCTTAGACCTGTCTTTTTGCGTATGCGCTTGACTGATATTCTGAAAATGTCTCCTTATGCTAAGTATATGAAAGATATTGTGACAAATAAAAGAAAGATACCGAAAGCTGAGATTTCCACCATGCTTGCTAATTATACTTTTAAAGGTGGAATACCAAAGAAATTAGGAGATCCCGGAGTACCTACTATACAATGCTCTATTAAAGGAAATTATGTTAAAACTGCTTTATGTGACCTTGGAGCTGGTGTTAGTGTTATGCCTTTCTCTTTATATCGTAGACTTGATTTGAATAAGTTGACAGCTACTGAAATCTCTTTGCAAATGGCTGATAAATCAACTGCTTTACCCATCGGTATTTCTGAGGATGTGCCTGTCGTAGTTGCAAACGTTACTATCCTAACGGACTTTGTTATTCTTGATATTCCCGAGGACGACAGTATGTCGATCATCCTTGGTAGACCCTTTTTGAATACTGCAGGGGCTGTTATTGATTGCAACAAGGGCAATGTCACTTTTCATGTCAATGGTAATGAGCATACGTTACACTTCCCGAAGAAACAACCTCAAGTTCATAGTATCAACTCCATTGAAAAAATTTCAACGATTATTATTGGAGACTTCGAATTCCCTCTCCCTACTGTCAAAAAGAAATATGATATACTTATTGTTGGGGACATGCATATCCCCATTGAGGTAACCTAGTGTTATTCGAAAATTCTCCGGTTCCGTGTCATTCGAAAAAGTTTGTCAATAAGACTTGATCAACCTTATTGATGGATTCTTTTTGATGAGCATGAGATGGATGAATTTAGAAAGCACAACCTTCCGCACCCAACTTTTATTTTTTGTTCTTTAGTTTCAATTTAGTAGAAATCCTATTATTTCTCGGTTTTTTGATTTATCCGTGCAATAGAAAAATGACCTAAAAATAAAAGTTCTCAGAATTCCCTGAAAATTTAGTATGATTTTTTCTGGAATATTTAAGATTTTTTGGCACTGAGAACACATCAGGGGGCTGCACCAGTGGACCACAAGCATGCAGGGCGCGCCCACCCCCCTGGGCGCGCCCCCCTGGCTTGTGGGTCCCACGCGGGGCCCCCTCACTTATTCCAGCACCCATCCACTTCGTCTTGCTCCAGAAAAAATCCCACCGTTGCTCAAACCCGTGTTCTAGCTCATCTTGCTGCCATTTTCGATCTCCTTGCTCAAAGCTCCATTTGCAAAACTGTTTTAGGGGATTGTTCATCCGTATGTGACTCCTCTAATGGTCCAATTAGTTTTTGTTCTAGTGCTTTATATATTACAAATTTTTGTTGCTATTGTGACCTTGTTCTTGAGCTTGCATGTCAAATTTATATGGTCCCAAGTAGTTTTGATGCATGATATAGCCTCTAGACACTTGTGGGAGTAGTTGCTATAAGTTTTGTTGAGTTTTGTTTACTTCTATTTGGAGTCACTAAAATTTTCTGAAATTTTTCAGAGAAAGAAAAATTTTAAGTAGAATGTACCAAGGCGGTTCCTCGAGCAAGAAGACCCCGAGACTCGCGATATGCGAGCCCGACTTTGAACCACCGAGGGAAGCTCAAGTGCGGCCTTGTGAATGGCCGTCGGATCCATTCATGGTCCATGCCGGATTCAAGGAAGAATTTTACGCTTACATACGAAATGCTGGCCTTGAAGATTTTGTTTCAGACCAATGCAAGCAATATTATCAACGCACTGATTCCTTCGTGCGGAGGTTTGAATTTTCATCCAGGCGTAATACACATTCCGTTCTATTTAATCTTTATGATGAATCTTATACTATGGACCTAGAAGATTTCAACCGTGCATGCAAAATTCCACAATGGGGCAGCCATAGTGATCCTCACAAAACTGAATATATTGATTTTCTTGCTAGCATCACTGTGGGAGAAACTATAAACATTACACAGGCTACCTTGGGGAGCATTCACTTTCCTGCCATACATTATTTTGCTCTCTTCATAGGTAGATGTATTAACGGTAAACATGACCGTAGCCACCTTTGCGTACCTGATCTTAGTATTCTTAAGAGTGCGGTCATGGGTGATAGACAATATAATTTGGGAGCTATTATTGCTAGGAGGCTACATAAAAATGCTAAGGATGGAGATTTCTTTGGTGGAATTTATGCCACCCGTGTAGCTAATTATCTTAGGGTACCCATAAGGGAGAATGATATTGAGTTACCACCTGCTTTTCTTGATTATGAGGCTATGGTGCGCTACCTGTTTCTTGAGAGAAACGAACAACCCCTCCTGCACCGACTAATTTTTGACAGACAGCGTGCTGTCCATATTACCCTTCCTGCTCCTGCCTTCTTTAACTTTCAGGAAAAACGGAGATACTTCATAACCAGAGAGGAGGCAAACGAGTACGAGAGAGAGGCGGAAGCCGTCCGCCTCCGCGCTGCAGCCGCTCAGGCAGTAGCTGCCGTAGCCCAGTTTAACCCCAACTATGACTTTGGATACTATCCGGGCCAGCCATGGCCCTAAACCAACTTAGGCCAAAAGCCTAAGCTTGGGGGAGTACGTATTTCTCACGGACATTACATTCATGTTCACACACTCATTCCAGTTGTCGGTGTTCATACTTTTTCATTGTACCATCCATGGTAGTTTATTCCTTATTTTTGCTTTCTTCTTGTGTGTTTAATTAACCTTGAGATAATCCAAAAAAAAATAGTTCTAGCTTTGCCTTCTAGTTTGTTTAGTTGTAGTATTAAAAGAAAACCCAAAAAGATTTCTCGTTCTTCTTTTGCTTGTTGGGAGCTTTCCCGTGTAAATAGTTTTCCTTTATTCTTTGGGTCGTAAGGAGAGGACCACAATGACATGTTGAGTGGCTCTCATGTGCATTATTGTTTATCTATCAGAGAGCCCATATTACCTTGCCTTCTCCTTTGAGTTATTGCTTGCAGATTCCAACTTAGTCCAATGCACGTGAACTTTTATTATTATTCACATCGTTCTGTCGTGCAAGTGAAAGGCAATAATGACGATATATGATGAAGTGATTGAGATGGAGAAAAGCTGGTATGAACTCGACCTATTTTGTTTTTGTAAATATGATTAGCTCATCATTCTGGATTAGCTCGTTATGGATTGAACATGTTTGCAATAACAATTAGAGATTATAGTTACTCATGCCATGCTTAATTAGCTAAGAGTGTATAATGGTTTGTCTTGAGTGCCAACATGCATTTTAAAATGGTTGTGATCTAGTATGAAAGAATGGTATCCTCCTCTGAATGATTCGAGTGGCTTGACTTGGCACATGTTCACGCATGTAGTTGAAACAAAACCAACATAGCCTCCACGATGTTTATGTTCATGGTGATTTTAATCCTACTCATGCTTGCATTCAATGTTGGTTTATCTCAAAGCATGTTTATGACTGTTGTCGCTCTCTAGTTGGTCACTTCCTAGTCTTTTGCTAGCCTTCACTTGTACTAAGCGGGAATACTTCTTGTGCATCCATTTCCATAAACCCAAAGTTGTTCCATATGTGTCCACCATACCTACCTATACATGGTATTTACCCGCCGTTCCAAGTAAATTTGCATGTGCCAAACTCTAAACCTTCAAATAATACACTGTTTTGTATGCCCGAATCGCTCATGTAGTGACTAGGGGCTGTCAGTATCTTCCATGCTAGGTGGATTATTCTCACGATAAGTGTTGATTCACTATCATTCACGAGAAAGTGGCTAGTATTCGGGATGCCCAGTTCCATGCTCAAAAATCAAATCAAAGTATAATGAAACAATACTCCCCCAGGATTGTTGTTTGTATGGACGGTACCCGTGGATTTGGCCCGCCGTGGAGTGTGATCGATCGGTGGAGGGGGAGTAAAACCTTTACTATTCTGTTTGGGAACCGCCTATAATGTATCTAGCATGGAAGATATCGAGATCCCTTAGTTTTTATGTTGACATTGAAAGCATACCACTCAAAATTATTATTCATCCCTGTTTCAAAAGCTCGAGCTCTGGTACCTCTGTAAATCAATGTTTCCCTCCGCGAAGGGCCTATCTATTTTATTTACTGTTGAGTCATCCTCCTCTTATAAAGAGCACCAGTTAGAGAGCACCTCCGTCATTTGTATGCTTTGTTATTAGTGGATATTGAGTATGAGTGTGACTGGATCTCTTTTACCATGAATTACAATGTCTAGTCAGTCCTTGTTCTTCAGAGGTGCTCTGCATTTATGTTTTGCGGTCTCAGAAAGGGCTAGCGAGATACCATTATATCATATTGTATCATGATTGTTTTGATAAAATTGTTGTCATCCGAGACTTATTATTATTGCTCGCTAGTTGATTATGCCATTGATATGAGTAAATGTGAGACCTAAATGTTATTGTGAATGTGGTTAGTCTATAATCTTTGCTGAAAATCTGAACATTAGTTAGACATATTTACAACAGCAAGATCAAACAGAGTTTGTAAAAGTTTTTCTTTATCACTTTCAGTTTATCAACTGAATTGCTTGAGGACAATCGATGGGTTAAGCTTGGGGGAGTTGATACGTCTCCATCGTATCTACTTTTACAAACTCTTTTGCCCTTGTTTTGGACTCTAATTTGCATGATTTGAATGGAACTCACCCGGATTGACGCTATTTTCAGCAGAACTGCCTTGGTGTTATTTTTGTGCAGAAATAAAAGTTCTCGGATTGACCTGAAAATTTATGGAGAATATTTTTGGAATTAATAAAAAATACTGGCGATAGAATCAACCGGAGGGTGTCCACCACCTGGCCACAAGCCAGGGGGACGCCCCCCCCTAGGGCACCCCCTGCAGGCTTGTGGGCCCCCTGAAGCTCATCCGACCTCAATTCCAACTCTATATATTCCTATTCGGGGAGAAAAAAATCAGAGAGAAGAGTTCATCGCGTTTTACGATACGGAGCCGCCGCCACCTCCTGTTCTTCCTCGGGAGGGCAGATCTGGAGTCTGATTTGGGCTTCGGAGAGGGGAAATCGATGCCGTCGTCATCACCAACCATCCTTCATCACCAATTTCATGATGCTCTTCGCCGTTCATGAGTAAGTCCATCGTAGGCATGCTGGACGGTGATGGGTTGTATGAGATTTACCATGTAATCGAGTTAATTTTGTTAGGGTTTGATCCCTAGTATCCACTATGTTCTGGGATTGATGTTGCTATGACTTTGCTATGCTTAATGCTTGTCACTAGGGCCCGAGTGCCATGATTTCTGCTCTGAACCTATTATGTTTTCATGAATATATATGTGTTCTTGATCCTATCTTGTAAGTTGTATACACCTATTACGAGTTATGACCCGCATCCCCCAGGGTGACAATAACTGGGATTCTTTCCGGTGATTACCGTAGTTTGAGGAGTTCATGTATTCATTAAGTGCTAATGCTTTGGTCCGGTTCTCTATTAAAAGGAGGCCTTAATATCCCTTAGTTTCCATTAGGACCCCGCTGCGACAGGAGGGTAGGACAAAAGATGTCATGCAAGTTCTTTTCCATAAGCACATATGACTATATATGGAATACATGCCTACATTACATTGATGAATTGGAGCTAGTTCTGTGTCACCCTATGTTATAACCGTTGCATGATGAATGCCATCCGACATAATTATCCATCACTGATCCATTGCCTATGAGCTTTTCACATATTGATCCTTGCTAAGTTACTTTTCCGTTGCTACTGTTACAATCACTACAACACTGCTACTGTCACTTTGCCATTGTTACCGTTACTTCCATACTACTTTGCTACTGAATACTTTGCTGCAGATACTAAGTCTTTTAGGTGTGGTTGAATTGACAACTCAGCTGCTAATACTCGAGAATATTCTTTGGCTCCCCTTGTGTCGAATCAATAAATTTGGGTTGAATACTCTATACTTGTGGGTTATCAAGACCGATGTTTTCGGGGAAGAGGACCAAGGAACTACAAAGGGAGAAGGGCCGCTTCCATGTAAGGGGATCGGGCCATTTTCTCTCCCCAAGACCTCGTGTACCTCGAGCACAGCTCTCCCCCAGACCTTGTGTACCTCGAGCACAGCTCTCCCCCACAGAGCAATCCAACACAAAAGAAGGACTAGGGTATTACACTTCCATGGTGGCCGAACCTGGGTAGCTCGTGTGTCCCTGTCGTGTGTGGCGAGCAGCAGCAAGCTCATCGTCGATCCTCTTACGTTCGCCGTCGAGTTGTAGGTAGCTAAGCCAAGCCCCCAGTGTTCGAATCTTGTTCACGAAGAAGTTCTTGGACGAAGATCCCAGACTCCGACATTGGCGTGCCGGGTAGGGGGACTTGCAGTCTAGGCGCCTTCGACCTCGACGCTAACCTCGACATGGACGAAGCCATCGCTCGCCACGAGCGCGCTGAGCTGCCGCCAGGGCCTGCGCGGCGCCTGCCGCCCGTGGCGCCTCGAGTCGACGCCCTAGCGCCGCCACAGAGCCGGTGGGACCCCGGGGTGCCACCGAGCCGGTGGGACAGCATGCTGCCTCCTCCGCCCACCCGTCTTTAAAGGAGTAGGCACGCGGTCACTCCGTCACCACCTCTTCGCTCGCTTGCCGCAACGACCTCTTGCCGAACGCTGCTCTGCTCATGGCGCATGAGCTTCTACACTACTGGCCCTCCGAGGATGCCTACAAAGCTTGGCTCAGACGCATCACCGAGCTCGTCGACGTCGCACGCGACGGTCCGACACCCTCACGCTCCCTGCCTGCTCCACCATCACACGCTGGCCGTGCGGAGCACGACGCCCCTCCTCCTCCTCCACCGCCAGCTCGCCGTGTGGCCGAGAGGTGTCCCGAGGGGCAGGTTCCGACTCCGTCCCACGAATCGTCTGCGGCCATCGATAACGGGGACAGCTGCCAGATCGTCTGCCGCGCACCCCCAGACGCGCGTGTGGCCACCGAGAAGCCTCCCAACTGCCAGGACGCCGCTCCAGCGGCGCGCCAGGGCCGCGTGGCTCCCGAAGGCGGCGCTCCCTCCACCCGGGGCTACCTGGCTCTCATGCCTGAGCTGCGCCGCGTGGTGTCGCCTCACAAGTTCAAGCCGGAGCTCCCTCCCGGCTACGACGACAACACCAACCCCACGGAGTTCCTCCTGCTCTACATCGTCAACGTCCAGGCCGCGAGGTGAGACGAGCTGGTCACGGTGAACTAGTTCCCCATGGCCCACAAGGACGTCACGTGCTCGTGGCTCATGAACCTCCCCGAGGCGTCCATCTCCTCGTGGGACGACCTGCGCAAGCAGTTCATCACCAACTTCGCTGGCACGAGCGACCGCCCTCTCACGCTCAACGACCTGCGGGCCGTGCGCCAGCGCCCAGATGAGTCCCTTCGCAAGTTCGTCCATCGTTTCAGCCAGGTGCGCAACAGGACCCCGAAGACCTCCGACACCGCCATCGTCTCTGCCTTCACCAACGGCGTCACGGACATGAAGATGTGCGAGAAGCTCTCCATCAGGGACGAGCTCGACTCCGCGACATAGTTGTTCCTCCTTGCCGACCGCTGAGCCAAGACTGAGGAAGGGCGCCTCTCCCTCCAGGGCGACCCTGATGAGGACATCAATACCATTGTTACACACACAGCCCCTGCTGCTATACATACTAGACGAATTACTAGAGCTCGCGCACGCCAATTGAATTACCAGGTACTTTCGTTTCTTGGAAATCCTTCCAATGTTCATGAACATATGATGCTGCCTAAACTAGATACTTTTGTTTTACTTATGAATGAAGGCCCTAGCATGGACAAGAAGGATGGCCATTGGAGAGGGAACAAGCATGGAGAAGAAGGTGCGCGCGCGGGACAGGACAATGGAGATTCCAGTAGTGATTTTCGCACTTTGAAGCCACCATAATGAGAGCATAAAGGCTTGGACGAAATATACAAGATGCCACTTCATAAATTTCGTCCATAGGCAATTATGGGTGCTGCGTCACCTTATTTTTGGGCAAGGCCCATGTAATTTCGAAATACTACATTATAGGTTGTTTTTAGAGTTCGTGTGTGTGGGGAAACTGAGTTAGGGTTGGTTTCAGACCCCTCCTCCAAGGGGTCACAAAATTCCCCTCTATTTCCCCATATATACAGCCCTTAGGGCGCCGTTTTAGACTTGGGTTTTGTTTAGATTACAAGTTCGCCATAGCTGCAACTTCGCTTCCTTCGTTTGTGTTCCACGACCAGACCAAGATGTCACAGAACGCCACTTTCATCAATAAAGCTTTCCTCTTATATTCGCAATATCCAGATTGCATTTTCAGTTTCTTGCTTGTTCTTTGTTTGCGTGCAGGAATAGACCTTCGTGGTCAGGTTGATCATGCTCCGGCATGGTCAATAACCTCTCGGAGTTGGTTTAGCGATTGCTAAGGCCCGACGTCCTCGCACATTCGTAGTCAGATCATCAAAGTCCACTCCACCAAAAACGATAGCTACCATCTCATCGAAAGACGAGACACCTTTGCCTCTATCAAGTGGTATCAGATTTCCAGGTTGCTCGGTGAGATTTTACTAGTTATTCATAGTTTAGATTGCATCTGTTCTTCATACCTATAGTCCACGAAAAAGCCACAAAAAAATTAGGGTTAGATCATCATATCCGAACCAATCTGAGCCTTTGCAATTTTCTGTTCGGTATTTGCTTTGTTGAATTTGCGGTTGCATCGTCGTGTCAAGTTGCTGGTCTTTGCATCTTGTCCTTTAGAGTTTCGAGTTCTGTTCATAGTTTGTCACGCCGCCGCCACTACCACCACATATCTGCCATCACGCCAATACGAGTCCACCTCCATCACAGATTCACAACCAGTCCGTGTTCCACCACCCATACATACATCCGCCACTAGTCTGAGTTCCACCAGATTCATATCCACCGCCAATCCTAGTCGTAGTCCATTACATATTAGGTTTAGTTTTGAGATCCTCTTGTTTTCAGTTTCGCGTTTCCTTGCTAGAGTAGGTTTCGGAAAAAAAGTCTGGCGACCCCCGGACAGTTTTTAGGCCAAAATTTCGATGGGTGAAAATATTTTTTCCCTATCCTATTTTTAGGCTTTCCTGAGCGTTTTGAGAAACTCGGCACCATAGTGATTTTTGCCGCACTTTTTGGTCGTCGCAGCCCAGAATCGTTCCAGAAAAAAAATAGTCAATTTTTTTGTGCATATACTGTTTATATGACTTGGGAAGAGTTTTGAGACACTCGCCATCATAGTGATTTTCTGAGCAATAAATTCAGAGAGTGCTCTTCCCTTGATTACGTGTAGCGTCATGCTTTTGTTGGTGTTCTAGGCTCGCGTATCTAGTAAGGTCTAGCCTAGGACCAGCATAGCACCGTCATTGAGCGTTTATTCAACTTCGCATCTCTGAATTGATTATTGCTGACCCCTTTTGCTACCATATTATAAGCCATCCCAGCTCCACATACATCTACGTCATTTGTTTGGCACCACCTAGCAATCGCTCTATCCAAGCTTTGAGAGTTTTGACTACAACAGTTGCCGATCACCACCTGCTGCTGGGTAAGAATTGGTAAGAATTTGAAATTTGCTTCACGGATTTGTGACACACCACCACCACCACCACTTCCTAGTAGTCTATAGGTTCATATTCTTGTGTGTTCCTATTGCTGCTAACCATGACAGGATCACAAGCCGACGGGATCAACTGGGACGGCATTACGAACAAGGAGCTACACGGTAAATTTCAGCAAATGATGGGTCAATAGGTGAATATATTGGCGACGAGCCTTGGAGAGGCTATGGAGAAGCTATATGGTTTGGAGAAGACGGTCGACGCCAAGCTTGATGCTAACTTCAATGATATGCTTGCACGTCTACCTCCACCAGCTGTACCTGTCGTACCTCGGCAGCAACAACACAAACAACGCCCAAATTTCGCGGGACGAGCGCGACATGTGCCTCTCGACCAAGGCTAAAATTCTCGTGCCAATGCTATAGCTGCAACTTCGGTGGCTGTTCTTGCTGCTGCTACTGTCGTTGAGCAGAATGAGGATTATGATAAGGATTATGATGGTGATTACGATGATGAGGGAGAGGTTGCTCCAAATCAGCCCCAAGGGCAACCACCACCACACGCACAAGGTCGTCCACATGGTTACATTCGCAACGGTAAGGCTCCACCACCCCCTCAGGTACGGGATCATGACCATCTCCCTAAACTTAAATTGAATATTACAAAATTTGAGGGTTGATACGTTCCTGATATATATCTTACTTGGGAGTTAGAAACAGAACAATGTTTTACATGCTTACAATTTCCTGAGGATAGATGTGTTGCTACTGCTGTTTGTGCATGCACTAGTTTTGTTTGTGTTTGGTGGTCTGAACATTGTAGAATACATCATAATAATATCCCTACTACTTGGGCTGCTTTGAAAACTGCTATGCGTAATCGTTGGGTTCCACCATATTATCAACGTGAATTGCTTTGAAATTTGCAGCGTTTAAGACAAGAAAAAAATTCCGTAGAGGAATATTATCAGGAATTACAAACTGGCATGATTAGATGTGGTATTGTTGAGGAGAATGAAGCTATGCTTGCACGTTTGATGGGTGGATTAAATAGAGAGATTTAGACTATTCTAGAGTATAAGGAGTATAACACTATCACTCGTTTATTCCATCTTGCTTGCAAAGCTGAACGTGAAGTGCAGGATCGACAGGCCATGGCGAGAACTAATTTTTTTGCAGGTTGAGCTTCCTCATGGACACTACGTACATCATTTACTTCCACTCGTCCTAATACATCACCACTTACTTCAGCTGCCAACTCCAAATGAGATACAAGACAACAGGCACTGCCACCGGCCTCGAGCAAGGGCACACCTTCGGGGCCTGCACAGAGCTCTTCTTCATCCATGGCATCTATATGGCAAACACATGAGGTTATATGTCGTTGTTGCAAGGGTAAAGGTCACTTTGTGAGAGAATTCACATCCAGGCGTGTGATGATTGTTACTGAGGATGGTGGATATGCCTCTTCTAGTGATATTGATGAGGAGACTTTGGCTCTTATTGCGAGTGAAGAACATGGTGTCGAGGATACTGAACAAGAGACACACTACATGGCTGCTGACTACGCGGACAGGTATGAAAGTTTAGTTGCTCAACGTGTTCTGAGTGTGCAGGTTACAGAAGCTGAGAAATATCAGAGGCACAACTTGTTCCATACAAAGGGAGTTGTGAAGGAGCGTTCTTGTCGGTCCACTAGGACTGGGGTACCCAGTGCCCCTGACTTATGCATAGGCAGAAGTAGCAGAACCCATTAACATAAGTACAGTCAGAACTGGTCCAACCCAGAGAAGCCGCTCTACGTGAGATCAAGGAGCGCATCAAGAAGACAAAACCAGCATTCAACACCAAGACTCCGACAGAAGCAGCCTACGCTGGCCAAGCAACGCCGGCAAGGTCGATACAACAGCCCAGAACGGGCCCAAACCGTGCTAGTCACGTCCCCGGTGCCTGCCGGGGACCAAGGCGCACACATCTTCAGGAAGACCCGGCAAACCATCCCCCGACAGGCGTGAGCCGAATGGCCACCACTTCACCGCATCGCAACGCCAGTCATTTGTCGATGCGTTGTCGAGCCCTCAGGTGGCTAAGTGGCTCTCGCTAAGTACGTGGCGACTCGCTGTGAGACAGATTATGCCCGTTTGACACCCGTCCAGAGGCGTGTCGAAATACTAGGCAATAATTTGCTAAAGCGGTGGTAAAAGCCTGCCGGGGATGCATCCCCGCACGCCACCTAGGCTAGCATTTATGGCATTTTGTCCTAAATGCCAGAGTTAGGTATGATTGCACTGTTGGCTATCTAATTCCTAGATAATGTTTGTTTTGCCACTATGGTTGCCCCTTGAGCTATAAAAGGAGGCCCAAGGAAACCTGACTAAAGATTTGGACCTTTGGACACTTGTACTCGCGTATCAGCTCCCCCGAAGGCAACCTTGCCAGGTTTGAGCACTGCGTGTGCTTCGTGTTCCTCCGATCAATCCACCAAAGCAGGAGTAGGGTTTTACGCTTCCCAGCGGCCCGAACCTGGGTAAAACACCAGCGTCTCGTCGTTGTGCTGCCTCACCACTTCTGCTTTTTGTGCAACGTGACCTCACCCCTACCGAACCACAAAGGGGATCGTGGCCCCATAGGTGATCGTGTGCATTGTGACCCGACATCTTTGGCGCGCTAGGTAGGGGGAGTGTCATTTGCGCGAACCTAAGATCGTGAGCAGCGTGTCGATCTTCATCACCGTCTTCTTCATCTATGGCTCCCAAGAAGAAGACCGGCGCGACCGCGCATCCCTCCACTTTGAAGGCCCCCTCGCACGCAGTTGCGGACGCCGTTGGCACCGCGACGACGACGAGTGAGGTGGGCGCCGTGGGCGATGCGACTGGCGCAGGCGGCGCCGCCGTCGTGTCCCCCGCGGCCGAAGCTGGAGCGGGGAACGCCAGAGAGGAGCAAAAGTAGCAACATTTTGGCCAGCTCGTCCCTAGTGCCGCGGGAGGAGGAAACGTTCAGTCTCCACCTCCCTGCCGCACTCGTGGCCGCGGCCGCAACAGCAGCGCCCAATCTGGGGCAAGCCGTGATCTTCCAGCTGCGCTTGTCATAGGCGTAGCTGCTGGGCGCGCGCCTCGCCCAGAGCAAGACGGAGCGCCGAACGAGACCGCAGACCCACAAGTTTGACCTCCTCCATGTGAGACTGCCCCGGCAATCAGTGCACGGCAACAAGAATGCGGCGACGCCCCTCTTGGTTCCACCAGGAGTCGAGCGACGTCATGATCGGCCTCTCTAGCCATGACAGCCACGGCAGCGGAAGCGATGGCGCGGGCCTAGCTGTTGTTAAATTTCCCGCCCGCGGCTGACAAGATGGACGAGTGGAGAGCCACCATCCAGAGTTTTATCGGCTTCGTCGAAGCCAGCAAATCGCAGCATGCAGAGCTGTTGCGACGCCCGCGGACGCCGATGGCAGCCCAGGTTGACGGTCGTGTCGACGGGGCCGCACCAACGGTGCAATCCCGTCCGCGACAAAAGACCCAGTGGCAGCCACAACGAGCTCCATATGCCGACGAGCCTGACGAAGCATCTATGGCCTCGTCCTGCCAGCATGATCGCCGGGACCAGCGGCGTGTCCTGGAAGACTGGCGGAGGGAAGACGCGCGCGTCACCATAGAGCGACGCCGGAAAACACACCGCCAATCCGACAGGCGCAACGGCCGAGATGCTGGCGACCATGCGCCCGGTGCTGGCGGGTACCTGCCTTATGAGGTTGGGTGCCCTGCCTTCACTCGCGAGCTGCGACAGGTCCGCTGGCCATTGGCCTTAGCTTTCAAGCCTGAACTGGCAGAGAAATACGACGGTAAGCTAAACCCGGTGGAATTTCTGGGCATCTATACGATAGCCGTTCAAGCCGCCGAGGGAAGAGATGAGAAGGTGCTCGCCAACTATTTCCCTTTGGCGCTCAAGCGAAATGTGAGATCATGGCTGATGCACCTGCTGGAGAACTCTATTTCATCATGGGCTGACTTGTGCAACGAGTTTGTCGGCGCCTTCACAGGTGGCCACCAGGAGCCAGGAAAGCCCAGCGACCTACAAGTCCTTCCGTAGAAGGAGGGAGAAACCTTGTGGAAGTACATCCAGAGATTCAGTCGAGTACACCACAATATTCTAGAAATACACCCCGCAGTCGTGATTGCCGCGTTCCATTCGAACGTCCGCAACAAGAGGATGCGGGCCAAGATGAATGTTAGACTCCCCAAGACCTCCAATGAGTTGTACACATTGGCAGACAAGTGTGCTCGTGCCGAGGAAGGAAGGCTGGCATCGAAGTCGAGTCAGATGACGACGACGATGCCCCTGGCCTGAAGGGGAAAAGCCGAAGGCGCAACAAGAAGCGTAAGGGAAATGCAGTGTTGGCCGTTGAGAGCTCTGGTGATCTCAGTGTCGGCAAGAAGGCCAAGGCCAAGGCCCCCGGCAAGGAAGCTCTCGCGTGCACTGATTGCCGGGAGGCCGTATCGGCAGAGAAAACCGGAAAGACCAATGGGCCATACTACAAAATCCACTGCACCAAAGGTCATGATCTCCATGAATGCTGCCAAGTTGAGCAGCTTGCTGTGAAGCAGAAGGCTCAATACGAGAAGCGTGACAAGGAGAGAGGCCAAGATGGTGCTGCCGGGAAGGGCCGTGGTGGTAGGGGGCTGCCGCGGCAAGGCCCCACAGTAGAAGGAAAAACCTGCTAGAGGCCGTGAGAAGAAAGAAGGAGATGATATGAGTGATGATGAGGATGATGGAGAAGAGTCGAGTGATCGAGAATTCCAGAAGGCAACTGAAGCCATGTGTGTTGACGAGGGTGCGTCCTTGCATTTCTCTCATCGCCAGCTCAAGCAGTGGGCGCGTGAGATCAACGCCATGGAGCCAGCTGCAGAGTCCAGAAGGCCACTCAAATGGTCCCACATGCCTATCATCTTTGACGCAGAGGATCATCCTGACCGCACCACTGCGGTCGGATGTTTGTCATTCTTGGTCTCCCTAACAATCCGCAACCTCAAAGTAACCAAGATGTTAGTTGACGGCAGGGCGGGTTGAACTGAATCTCCCCTAAAGTGGTTGAAAAGCTGCAGATCCCTAACGAAGAGCTCAAAGCCACGGGTTCGTTCCAAGGAATCAACCCCGGAAGGAGCCGACCCAAGGGAAAGATCACTTTGCCTGTGACATTTGGCGGGGAGTTGAACTACGGGACTGAGAAGGCGGTGTTTGATGTGGTCGAACTCCCTCTGCCTTACAATGGAATTCTTGGTCGCCCAGCTCTGGCAAAATTCATGGCAGCATCCCACTATGTTTACAACACTTTGAAGATGCCAGGGCCCATGGGAATCATCTCCATTCCATCTGATAAGAAGGATGCTGTTATATGTGTTGACAAGATGTATCGAGACGCGGTAGTGGCTGAGGTCGCGGAAACCCCTGCTCCCGCCAAGGAATCGAAGATGGGGAAGAAGTCTAGCAGGGACACCGGCAAGGACTCTAGGAAGCGTGCCTCTTCGGAGGGCGCTGCACCCGTCGATGACCTGCCGGAGAGTTCCACTAGCAAAAGATCCAAGGTCACCAATCCTGCGACGAAGAAGATCCCGGCAGGGCAGGATGGCGATACATCTCCAACGTATCTATAATTTTTGCTTGTTCCATGCTGTTATATTATCATTCTTGGATGTTTTACAATCATTTTATAGCAACTTTATATCATTTTTTGGGACTAACCTATTGACATAGTGCCAAAGTGCCAGTTGTTGTTTTTGCTTGTTTTTTACTTCGTAGAAAATCAATAGCAAACGGAGTCCAATCACGACGAAACTTTTTGGAGATTTTTTCTGGACCAGAAGACACCCAGTGGGCCAAAGAAGTGTCGGGGGGAGTGGGCCGAGGAGACCACAACCCACCAGGGCACGCCAGGGGGCCCCGGCGCGCTTTGATGGGTTGTGCCCTCCTCGGGGCCCCTCTCCACCGCCTCTGATGCCTATAAATTCCCAAATATTCCAAAAACCCGAGGGGAGTCGACGCAACACAATTCTAGCCGCCGCAAGTTCCAGAACCTCGAGATCCAATCTAAACACCATCATGGAGGGGTTCATCTTCTTCATAGATGCCTCTCCCATGATGCGTGAGTAGTCCACCATAGACCTACGGGTCCGTACGAAGTAGCTAGATGGCTTCCTTTCTCTCTCTCTTATGATTCTCAATCCAATGGTCTCTTGGAGATCTATTTTAAGGAAACTTTTACGGTGTGTTTGTTGGGATCCGATGAATTTTGAGTTCATGATCAGTTTCTATCCATGAATATTATTTGAGTCTTCTTTGATCTCTTATATGCATGATTACTTATAGCCTCGTATTTCTTCCTTGAATCTTTGGTTTAGTTAGGCCAACTAGATTGATTTTTGTTGCCATGGGAAGAGGTGCTTTGTGATGGGTTCGATCTTGCGGTGTTCTTTCCCAGTGACAGAAGGGGCAGCAAGACCCGCATGTATCGTTGCTATTAAGGATAACAAGATGGGGTATATTCCTACATGAATAGATCTTGTCTACATCATGTCATCATTCTTATTGCATTACTCCATTTTTCCATGAACTTAATACACTAGATGCACGCTGGATAGCGGTCGATGTGTGGAGTAATAGTGGTAGATGCAGGCAGGAGTCGGTCTACTTATCTTGGACGTGATGCCTATATAATGATCATCGCCTTGGATATTGTCATGACTATTCGATTTTCTATCAATTGCCCAACAGTAATTTGTTCACCCACCGTACGCTATACACATGAGAGAAGCCACTAGTTAACCCTACGCCCCCCGGGTCTACTTTTCCAACATATTGCTTTCAAATCTATCTTTTTGCATCTTTGTTTTCAGATCTACAAAATCAAAAACCCAAAAACATATTTCTGCATATTTTATTTTCTCTTTTTATTTTGTGTTCATGAGAGATCTATCTCTCCTATCTATCACTACCTAATCTATCTTTTTACCGTAGAGAGATTGACAACCTCTCTTTCGCGTCGGGTTGCAAGTATTTGTTGTTTGTGTGCAGGTGCTGCTTATTGGGTGGTGGTGATCCTCCTACTAGTTCGATAACCTTGGTTTCACAACTGAGGGATATACTTACCGTCACTGTGCTGCATCATCCCTTCCTCTTTGGGGAAATACCGATGCAGTCTCAAGCCATGTCAAAGGAATTTCTAGCGCCGTTGCCGGGGAGGAAGCGGTCTCTTCTACGTGCCTATCATGGGCGCCGAGGGGACTCCATCATCATCTACCAGGTTCCTAATCACAAATATCATCTCCTTGCAATTACATTATTTGCCATTTGCCTCTCGTTTTCCTCTCCCCCACTTCACCAATTTGCCGTTTTATTCGCCCTCTTTTTCGTTTGCCCTTTTTCTCGCCGGATCTCTTCCTTGCTTGCAATCTTTTTTGCGTGGTCACGATGACTCAAGAGAACACCAATTTGTGTGATTTTTCTAATACTAATAACAATAATTTTATTAATACTCCGATTGCTCCTCCCGCCACTAGTGCGGAGTCTTGTGATATTAATGCCGCTTTGTTGAATCTTGTCATGAAAGATCAATTTGCCGGTACTCCTAATGAGGATGCCGCGTCCCATCTAAACACGTTCGTAGAATTGCGTGATATGCAAAAGAAAAGTGATGTGTACAATGATATTGTTAAGTTGAAACTATTTCCTTTTTCCTTGCGGGATCGTGCAAAAATTTGGTTTTCTTCGTTGCCTCGCAATAGTATCGACTCTTGGAATAAATGCAAGGATGCTTTTATCACTAAGTATTTTCCGCCCGTGAAAATTATTTCCCTTAGGATGCAAATCATGAATTTTAAGCAACTTGATCATGAACATGTTGCACAATCTTGGGAAAGAATGAAGTTGATGCTAAGAAATTGTCCTACTCATGGTTTAAATCTTTGGATGATCATACAAATTTTTTATGTGGTATTGAATATCGTCTCTAGAAATCTTTTAGATTCCACCGCGGGTGGTACTTTTATGGAGATTACTTTGGGAGAAGCTACTAAATTGCTAGATAATATCATGGATAATTATTCTCAATGGCATACCGAAAGAGCATCTACTAGTAAAAAGCTTAATTCGGTTGAGGAAATTAGTTCTTTGAGTGATAAGGTTGATGCTTTGATGAAATTGGTTTCTAGTAAAAATGCACCTATTTATCTTAATGGTGTACCTTTGTCTACCTTGATTGAGCAAAATAGTGTTTCCGTAGATGTGAATTTTGTCTCGCGAAACAATTTCAATAACAATGCTTATAGAGGTAATTTTAATCCTAGGCCTTTTCTTGGAAATTCCTCTAATAATTATGGTAATTCCTATGGTAATTCTTCTTAAAATAATAATAGGAACACCTCTGATCTTGAGAGTAATATTAAAGAATTTATCAATGAGCAAAAGGCTTTCAATACTACGATAGAAGAAAAGTTGAATAAGATTGATGATATGTCTAGAAGCATTGATAGAATTTCTCATGATGTTGAAAATCTCAAGTTGAAAGCTTTTGTGCCTAAAATTGCTGAATCTATTAAAGCTTTATATGTCTCTATGGATGAAGGCAAGAAAAGAACCGCTATGCTTAGAGCTAAAAGAGAAATCTTAGAAAAATCGTTCTCTAGTGATTGCCTTCATAAAAAAGAGGTAGATCTTAAAGTGATTGGTGTTTCTACTATTGATTCCTTGTTTAGTAATATTAAAATTGATAACGAAGGGACTGAAGTAGAGTCAACTTTTGCTAGAAGGCATCCCAATAATTTGGGGAAAATCTTGATGATTTTTTTGACAAAAGTGGGTTTGAAGAGGTCAAAACTTTAAATAGCGATGTGCCCACTATTTTGGATTGCAAAGACTTTAATTATGATAGTTTCTCTTTGATTGAATTTATTTCTCTTTTGCAATCTATGTTGAATTCACCCCATGCTTATGAGCAAAATAAAGCTTTTACTAAACATATCGTTGATGCCATGATGAAATCTTTTGAAGAAAAGTTGGAGATGGAGATTTATATTCCTAGAAAATTGCATGATGAGTGGGAACCTACCATTAAGGTCAAGATTAAAAATTATGAGTGCTTTGCTTTGTATGATTTGGGTGCTAGTGTTTCTACGATTCCGAAATCTCAATGTGATGTGCTTGGTCTTACCAATATTGAAGAATGTTCTCTTAATATGCACTTGGCGGATTCTACTATTAAAAATCCTTTGGGAAGAATTAATGATGTTCTTATTCTCACAAATAGGAACTATGTGCCTATTTATTTTTATTGTGCTTGATATTTATTGCAATCCGTCTTGTCCCATTATACTTGGTAGACCATTTTTACGCACTATAGGTGCCGTGATTGATATGAAAGAAGGCAATATTCATTTTCAATTTCCCTTGATAAAGGGTATGGAACACTTCCCTAGAACAAGAATTAAGCCACCATATGAATCAATCATGAGGGCATCCTATGGATCCAAAACCAAAGAAGACAATACTTGAATCTATGCGTTATGCCTAGCTAGTGGCGTAAAACGATAGCGCTTGTTGGGAGGCAACCCAATGAATAAATATATTTTTTTCCCTTCTGTTTTAGTGTGTTGACAAAATTATGCCTCTGTTATGATTGTGTTTTTATGGTTTATTTAGTGTTTGTGCCAAGTAAAGCCTTTAGGATGATTCATAAGATGAGTAGAAGCGATGCTGAATCTGAAACAGAAACTTTGCGTCCAGTATATGAATTTTAGTTTTTTGCTGGAACGTGAACTTGAGCTGAAATTTTAACACAGTGTTTCTATACAAATTACTTACGTTTTCCTAAATTTTCAGAATTTTTAGAGTTACATAAGTATGGTTAGAGTACAGAGTACTACAAACTGTTCTGTTTAAGACAGATTCTGTTTTCGTTGCATTGTGTGCTTGTTTTGATGAATCTATGGGTTGTATTGAAGGGTATGAGCCATGGTAAAGTTAAAATACAGTTTTTATAATGCAATAAATTTTTTTTAATGGGTTTGCAACAGCACCTAAAGTAGTGATTTGCTTTATTATACTAACGGATCTCACGAAGATTTTGTTGAGTTTTGTGTGATTGAAGTTTTCAAGTTTTGGGTGAGATGACGATGGATGAAGGAATAAGGAGTGATAATAGCCTAAGATGGGGATGCTACCGCACCCCCAAGATATATCCAAATATTGACAAGCAACTAAGCTTGGGGATGCCCCCTAGTGGCATCCCCTCTTCCTTCTAATGATGATCGGTATTTTACTTGGAGCTATATTTTTATTCGTCACATATCATGAGTTTTGCTTGGAGCGTCTTGTATCTTTGTTTGCTTGGTTTGTTAGTTTTTCACTTGTATCCTTGCTGTACACACCTATTGGGGAGAGCCAAAATTATGCCATGATTTGTTAGAATTGCTCTATGTGCTTCACTTAAACTTTTTGAGCTATAGAATTGCTCTAGTGCTTCACTTATATCTTTTTGAGAATGGTGTGCTTGGAAATTTTTGTAGAAATACTATCATGCTTCACTTAGATTAATTTGAGAGTTAGTAAATTTTGAAAAAAAATCCTCTCATGCTTCACTTATACCTTTTTGAGAGATGAAATCTTTATGCTCGTGTGGTTCACTTAAATTTATTTGAGCTTGTCAAAAAGCAATCGCAATATATGAAACTAGTCCCAAAGTGATAGATATCCAAGGAGGATATAATAAAAACTTTCATGAAGATCATTGGGAAAATTAAACTTGATTCTTTTTAATAGTTTTGAAACATTATGATAGTAATATGTGAGTCATGTTAGTGAGTAATTGTGCTTTAGTAGGAATATTGGTGATAAGGTTTGTGATTCCCTATGCATGCACGAAAGTCAATAGTTATGCAATGAAGTTACATCCTACTTATGGAGCATTATTCGGTGTTAGTTATGCTCAGTGCTCGCTTATGTGAATTTTCGTTTCTTGGTTTGGTTGCTTCCCAATCTATTTGCTAGCCTCCATTTGTACTAAGTAGAAATACTACTTGTGCATCCAAAATCCTTAAACCAAGTTTTGCCTTATGAGTCCACCATACCTACCTATATGCGGTATTTCCATGCCGTTCCAAGCAAATTTGTATGTGCCATCTCTAAATTTTCAAAATAAATTTTCTCTTTTGTGTGATCGTACCGCTCTTGAAACGGTGGGGAGTGTCCAATATTTTTCCATGCTAGATGTGTTATTCTCAAGATGAGTGTTTATTCACTTGTCATTGCACGAGAGTGCGGCGGTAATAGGGATGCCCATTCCCGAAATGAAAAAGAAAAAAAATATTTACTTTATGTTGTCAAATAATAAATTCCTTGGAATGTGTTGGTATGGAAGGCAACTGTGGATACGGCCTGCCATGGAAAGTGAAAGTTTGGTGGAAAAAGGAATAAACTTTATTTTCTATTTGGGAACCGCCTATGATATATCTAGCATGGAAAGTATTGTGAGCTACTTTGTCGTTTTCGTTGATAGGAAAAGCATGCCACCCAAAATATTTTTTCTCTCTCAATTTAAAACTTTGAGATCTGGCACGTCTACAAATCCCTACTTCCCTCTGCGAAGGGCCTATCTATTTACTTTATGCAATTTTTATTTTTACTTTGAGTCTCCATCTTCTCTTATAAAGCACCAACTAGGGGGCACTATGATCGTACTTGAGCATTGTGCATAGCTAATATTTGAGTGTGTTTCATGAATGGATCAATGAATGAGCATGATGGGCTAGGGATAAATTTCTTTAGTGTTGATATTTTGAAAGACATGGTTGCTTGTTGGCATGCTTGAGTATTGAAGTCATCATGTTAAAACTAGACTATTGCTTTGAATCATTTACAAGTCCAAATGTCCATGCTATACAAAAGAAAAGAATATGAGATGAACATGTTAGGCAGCATTCCAGTTCAAAAATTCTGTTTTTATCATTTACCTACTCGAGGACGAGTAGGAATTAAGCTTGGGGATGCTGATACGTCTCCAACGTATCTATATTTTTTGCTTGTTCCATGCTGTTATATTATCATTCTTGGATGTTTTACAATCATTTTATAGCAACTTTATATCATTTTTTGGGACTAACCTATTGACATAGTGCCAAAGTGCCAGTTGCTGTTTTTGCTTGTTTTTTACTTCGCAGAAAATCAATACCAAACGGAGTCCAATTGCGATGAAACTTTTTGGAGATTTTTTCTGGACCAGAAGACACCCAGTGGGCCAAAGAAGTGCCGGGGGAGTGGGCCGAGGAGACCACAACCCACCAGGGCGCGCCATGGGGCCCCCGGCGCGCCTTGATGGTTTGTGCCCTCCTCGGTGCCCCTTTCCACCGCCTCTGATGCCTATAAATTCCCAAATATTCCAAAAACCCTAGGGGAGTCGACGAAACACAATTCCAGCCGCCGCAAGTTTCAGAACCTCGAGATCCAATCTAAACACCATCACGGAGGGGTTCATCTTGTTCATAGGTCCCTCTCTGATGATGCGTCAGTAGTCCACCATAGACCTACGGGTCCGTAGGCAGTAGCTAGATGGCTTCCTATCTCTCTCTCTCTTATGATTCTCAATACAATGGTCTCTTGGAGATCTATTTGATGTAAACTTTTGCGGTGTATTTGTTGGAATCCGATGAATTTTGTGTTCATGATCAGTTTCTATCCATGAATATTATTTGAGTCTTCTTTGATCTCTTATATGCATGATTACTTATAGCCTCATATTTATTCTTCCAATCTTTGGTTTAGTTTGGCCAACTAGATCGATTTTTCTTGCTATGGGAAGAGGTGCTTTGTGATGGGTCCGATATTGCATTGTTCTTTCCCAGTGACAGAAGGGGCAGCAAGACACGCATGTATCGTTGCTATTAAGGATAACAAGATGGGGTCTATTCCTACATGAATAAATCTTGTCTACATCATGTCATCGTTCTTATTGCATTACTCTATTTTTCCATGAACTTAATACACTAGATGCATGTTGGATAGTGGTCGATGTGTGGAGTAATAGTGGTAGATGCAGGCAGGAGTCGGTCTACTTATCTTGGACGTGATGCCTATATAATGATCATCGCCTTGGATATCGTCATGACTATTCGATTTTCTATCAATTGCCCAACAGTAATTTGTTCACCCACCGTGCGCTATACTCATGAGAGAAGCCACTAGTGAACCCTACGATCCCCGGATCTACTTTTCCAACATATTGCTTTCAGATCTATCTTTTTGCATCTTTGTTTTCAGATCTACAAAACCAAAAACCCAAAAACATATTGCTGCATATGTTATTTGCTCTTTTTATTTTGTGTTCTTGAGAGATCTATCTCTCCTATCTATCACTACCTAATCTATCTTTTTACCGTAGAGAGATTGACAACCTCTCTTTCGCGTCGGGTTGCAAGTATTTGTTGTTTGTGTGCAGGTGCTGCTTATTGGGTGGGGGTGATCCTCCTACTAGTTCGATAACCTTGGTTTCATAACTGAGGAAAATACTTACCGTCGCTGTGCTGCATCATACCTTCCTCTTTGGGGAAATACCGACGCAGTCTCAAGCCACGTCAGATGGCGCTGATGGTACGTTTACCATCAGTGCCACCCTTAATGACAAATAGGAAAGCGCGCTCATTGCCTTTCTGCGGGCGAATGTCGATGTGTTTGCTTGGCAACCATCTGACATCCCCGGTGTTCCCAGGGAGGTAATTGAGCACCACCTTGCTGTGTGCCCTCATGCCAGGCCCATCAAGCAAAAAGCTAGAAAGCAACCCTTGAAGCAGCAACAGTTAATCGCCGAGGAGATCAAGAAACTCGAAGCAGCTAGTTTGGTCAGAGGAGTGTTGCATCCAACTTGGTTTGCCAACCCGGTAGTGGTGCGCAAGGCAAATGGGAAACGGAGGCTTTGCATTGATTTCACTGACTTGAACAAAGCATGCCCGAAGGACCCTTTTCCCTTGCCACGCATCGATCAGACTGTTGATTCCACTTCCGGGTGTGACTTGCTTTCCTTCTTGAACGCATACTCCGGATACCACCAGATATTCATGGCCAAGAAAGATGAGGAAAAGACCGCGTTCATAACTCCGTGTGGCACGTACTACTTTGTACCTATGCCCTTCAGGTTAAAGAGCGCTGGTTCTACCTTTGCAAGGGCGTGCAGATTGGATTTGAACCTCAGTTGCACAGGAACGTGGAAGCTTACATGGATGACATAGTAGTCAAAACCAGAGATGAAGCAACCCTCATACAAGACTTGGAAGAAACTTTTATGAACTTGCGCAAGATCAATTTGAAGCTCAACCCCGGGAAGTGTGTGTTTGGTGTCCCATCCGGCAAGCTGCTTGGGTTCTTTGTATCTCAGCGGGGAATAGAAGCCAATCCCGACAAGATCAGAACAATCGAGAAGATACAAGCACCCAAGTCCATCAAGGACATAAGACGCCTGGCCAGATGTATTACCGCGTTGAGTAGGTTCATCTCCAAATCCGCTGAACGTGCCCTACCATTTTTTAAGATTTTGAAAAAGGCCGGCCCGATGAAGTGGACCCCAGAAGCAGAAGCAGCGCTGCAAGGTCTGAAAGCTTACCTTTCCTCCGCTCCCACCTTGGTCGCGCCTAAACCGCAAGAACCGTTGCTACTATACTTGGCAGCAACGAATCAAGTGGTTAGCGTAGCGCTGGTGGCGTAGCGAGAAGTGGGTGAAGATACAGCCGCTACGACTGATTTCACCGGGGGTGGAACCAAAACATTCGCGGCAGGACCTGATACAAACCAAGGGGAACCTAAGCAAGCAAATGAAGGCAGTTTCAAGGAAGTGGCAAAGAAGAAAGTGGTGCAGCGACCAGTATACTTTGTCAGCTCCTTGTTACCAGGGGAAAAGCTGATCTTCGGCCTTATCATGGCCTCGAGGAAACTGCGCCAGTACTTCCAAGGCCACGAGATCACAGTTGTCACACGCTTTCCGCTGCAGCGTATATTGAGGAACCCCGAAGCCACTGGCAGGATAGTTGAGTGGGCGCTAGAGATGTCAAGTTTTGGTTTGAAGTATGAGAGAACTTCCACAATTCAGAGCAGGGCGTTGGCAGAATTCATTGCGGAATGGACGCCCACGCCAGACGAAGAGGTTCCAGAGACAATATTCCCCGGCAAAGAAGCACCTAAGGAATGGATCATGTATTTTGACGGTGCTTTCTCGCTTCAGGGCGCCGGAGCATGCGTGCTCCTCATCGCCCCCACCAGAGAGCATCTCAAATATGTAGTTCAAATGCACTTTCCCCGGGAGGAGGCCACCAACAACACCGCTAAGTATGAGGGGCTCCTTGCCGGACTCAGAATCGTGGTGGAGTTGGGAATCAAGAAACTGATCATCCGAGGAGATTCTCAACTCGTGGTAAAACAAGTCAACAAAGATTATCAGAGTCCGTTGATGGAAGCATACGTGGAAGAGGTGAGGAAGATGGAGGAGCACTTTGATGGATTGCAAGCAGAGCATGTACCACGTGCAGAAAACATTATCGCTTATCATCTATGAAAGTGCGCCACACAAAAGCTTCCTGTGGCACCAGGAACTTTTGTCCTCCACCTCACTCAGCCATCAGTATCCCCGTCAACGATGACCAGGAAAAGGGGAAAGCTGAACTCCGGCAAGCATTTCCCGGCAGAGCTTCCTGAAGCCGCTGGTAGAGAGGCTACCGGGGACAGTCTCATTTCGGTTGGTGAGCAGCTCCCTCCTGCAGAACCCGGGTTCTTGCGGTCGAGGTAAGCGCTCCCACGAGTGAGGAGACGCCTTTAGTCCTCGTTGTCGAGCCATAGGCTCCAACTTGGGCACAACACATAGTCCAGTTCCTTCAAATAGGAGAATTTCCCGAAGAGCAGGAAGAAGCCAAAAAAGTAGCCCGTCAGTCAAGTATGTACCAGTTTGTCGATCATACTCTGTACAGAAAAAGACCAAACGGTGTGAAATTAAGGTGCATTCGCCGGGAAGATGGACCGAAGCTGTTGGCAGAGATTCACGGAGGCATGTGTGGGTCTCACATTGGATCAAGGGCTCTTGCCGGAAAAGCCTTTCGGCAGGGTTTCTATTGGCCCACTACCCTCCAGGATGCAACTGAGCTAGTCACCAAGTGTGAAGCCTGCCAGTTCCATTCCAAGAACATTCATCAACCAGTGCAAGCTCTCTAGACGATCCCTTTATCCTGGCCTTTCTCGGTCTGGAGGCTCAATATTTTTGGCCCCTTTCCCCGCGCCATCGGGGGCTTTGAATTCTTGTTCATAGCAATTGACAAGTTTACAAAGTGGCCTGAGGTGGAACCAGTGAGAAAGGTGACCGTGCAGTCAGCTGTCAAGTTCTTGAAAGGACTAGTGTCCGTTTTGGAGTGCCCATCAGGGTGATCACCAATAATGGCACCCAGTTCACGAGCCGCACCTTTATGCAATACATCCAAAGCCTTGGAAGCAAGGTCTCCTTCGCCTCTGTTGCCCATCCAAGGAGCAACGGGCAAGTCGAGAGGATGAATGCTGAAGTGTTTTGTGGGCTCAAGACAAGAACTTTCGATAGACTGCAAAGAAGCGGCAAGCGCTGGATAGATGAGTTGCCGGTGGTTCTTTGGTCCCTCAAAACGACACCAAATCGAGCTACCAGCCAGCCGCCCTTCTCCCTAGTATATGGGGCAGAAGCTTTTCTCCCCACGGAACTCATATACGGGTCACCTCGAGTACTTGGCTACAATGAAGTAGAGCAAAAGCAGCTACGGCATGACGATGCCATGCTCCTCGAGGAAGATCGTCTTCGGGCCGCTGTGCGTGCTGCACACTACCAGCAAGCCCTGCGCCACTATCATAGCCGCAGGGTCCACGCCCGGAGCCTTGAGGAAGGCAACGTTGTCCTTAGGCGCGTTCAGTCCGCCAAGGGTACCAACAAGTTGATGCCGAAGTGGGAAGGCCCTTACCGGGTAGCACGAGTCACCAGACCTGGCGCAGTCCGTCTGGAGACCGAAGATGGCATCAAAATGCTTAACTCATGGAATATTGAGCATCTTCGTAAGTTCTACCCGTAAGGCGCAGTTGCCGGGCTCAGTCCCCGGCAACCACCTTTCGTACAAGCCTTGCCGCAATGCATGTAACCCTTTGGACAAAGCCAGGCGCAGACCCTGTGCATGCAATAACAAAGCTATGCATTGCATCATACCATCAAACTGCATGTTTACTATGCATTTTTATGTTGCAATGCTATCGCTTTTAAGTTTTAGAAATTTCCTAGAGTACTTGATGAGCCTGTGATCCTTGTTACCGCATTCTCTCTCCCCAGAGGACAGAGGCCTCTTGCTCTACAGGTTTGACTGTTAGGAAAACAAGATAGAAGGGCAAATAAACAAGGACGACGGCTCGTCGCACTCCAGAAAGGGATACTACCTGAAAAGATAAGTCTAATCACATATCCCAAGCTCGGTGCCATTTTCACCCTTAAGGAAACCCTTGCCATCCTTTTTGACGGTGTACCATGGTGTCCTTCGCGCAATGGAAACCATTGTCAGGACGAGCCGTCCCCCAGCTCATGTCGCTTATCAGCCCTGGGGGCCACTCCGATACCAACAAGGAGCCTTGCCGGGGAATGATACCAGCCTGCTGCCGGGGGCTCGCCCCCCTTTGGCGCTCGCGGTTAGTACTGACCCGGCAAATAGTTCCGTGCGGCAAGGACAAACATGCTGACACAGTATAAACAAGGGGAGAAAGGGATAGTACTTCAAGAAGAGAAATATCATTCTTTCATTCATTTTCGGTACAACATGGATAAAGATTACATTATGATTGGCTAAAACTTGGCAAGCACCTACATATTTTGATTTATAAAAAGATAAGTGCCCCATAATGCCTTTCTTGTCCCTCTCCTCCTAAGGATTGGGTGGAGAAGAAAAAGAGGACAAAAGGAGCGCCTGGCTGGGATTCAGCGCCTATCCGCCAGGGCCAGCGGGACGCGTCCCTTGGAGGATCAGAGGGACACTGCCACCAGGCAGGGCGGACAAAGCCGACAGGGAGGAAGAAGATGGAGGGAAGGTGCCGATGGTGGTGCTGCCGAAGGACAGCCGGTGATGATGGTGCAGCCGGCAATCACGACGCGTCGGAGCTGTCGTCCCCGCTCAAGAAGCGTCATGGGTTGCCGCCGCGATTATCTTCGTCATCGCCACCGCTCAAGGGGACACCTCCGCCGTCGTCCGAGCCCTCGACGCGCCAGCCGAGGAAAACGCCAAGCCTCCCGAAGAGCCTCGCAGAGAGCATGGTCGTCCCCGTCGACCCGAGGTAGGAAAGACTCCCTGCCCTTAAGGAGTACACGCATGCAAAAGACTCCCACCCATGTGCGGGATACATAGTGCCATGGTTGGGGAACTTTGCCACGCCCATGATGGACTATTGCCGCGACCACTCGTGTGGAGCCGACGGCTGTACGGACGATCTCTCTCCGTCGCCTTGAAGAAGGAGTGCAGAGACCGCAGTCGACCACAACACTTGGACTCCAGTGCGGTGTCGTCCGCGCGGTGTTCTGCCAAGACTGAAGTAGCAGGCGATGCAGCGGCGGGTGCGCCACGGCAGCTGCCCCTGGTGCGGCCGCCGCGCCGCCCGCTCCCCCGTCCAAAGCCCCTCCCGCCAGCTCTCAGTCCAAAACCATAGACCCAAGCCGGGGGCTGGGCACGGACACAAAAGGAATACCCTGCGGTGGCAGGCGCACTTGCCCGACCCTTCCCCCTGACCATCAGGAGGGAAGGGACGGTCCAAAGATGGAGGAGAAGGGCAAGCTATGTGAACATGAGATCGAGGAGGAGCATCGCCCGTTGTGACCCCCCAATTTATAGGGGAGGGCACGGGGGCTGGCTCTCCTCCACTCCAAGGCGGCCGCCCATCTCCACCAATCCCACTACCCACGATCACGGGCGAACAGGTAACCGCCCCATTGCTCCAATCCCTGGCGCTGCAGCTTCTGCCGCTCCCACGCCTTTGAGCCATGCACATCCACCGCAAACTCCTCGCGATGCATGCGTCGCGCGTGGCAGAAATGACCTGAGGTACTAGGTAAGTGCTGGCTTGAAAGTCGGCAGTTACTCCCTCATATTGCGCGCCTGTGCATAAATTTTGGTCCTGACCCGACGACGCTGGGTGAGCGCGTTTGGGTCAGACCCGGGCGGCTCCTGTCGGTGCACTAGGACTGGGGTACCCAGTGCCCCTGACTTATGCACAGGTAGTAGTAGTAGAACCCATTAACGTAAGTACAGTCAGAACTAGTCCAACCCAGAGAAGCCGCTCTACGTGAGATCAAGGAGCGCATCAAGAAGATGAAACCAGCATTCAAGACAAAGACTCCGACAGAAGCAGCCTACGCTGGCCAAGCAACGCCGGCAAGGTCGATACAACAGCCCAGAACAGGCCCAAACCGCGCCAGTCACGTCCCCGGTGCGTGCTGGGGACCGAGGCGCACATATCTTCTGGAAGACCCGGCAAGCCATCCCCCGGCAGGCGCGAGCCGAATGGCCACCGCTCCACCGCATCGCAACGCCAGTCATTTGTTGATGCGGTGTCGAGCCCTGAGGTGGCTAAGTGGCTCTCGCTAAGTACGTGGCGACTCACTGGGAGACTGATTATGCCCGTTTGACACCTGTCCAGAGGCGTGTCAAAATACTAAGCAATAGTTAGATAAAGCGGTGGTAAAAGCCTGCCGGGGATGCATCCCCGCAAGCCACCTAGGCTAGCATTTATGGCATTTTGTCCTAAATGCCAGAGTTAGGTATGATAGCACTGCTGGCTATCTAATCCCTAGATAATGTCTGTTTTGCCACTGTGGTTGCCCCTTGAGCTATAAAAGGAGGCCCAAGGCAACCTAGCTAAAGATTCGGGCCTTTAGACACTTGTACTCGCGTAGCAGCTCCCCCGAGGGCAACCTTGCCGAGTTTGAGCACTTCGTGTGTTTCCTGTTCCCTCGATCAATCCACCAAAGTAGGAGTAGGGCTTTATGCTTCCCAGCGGCCCGAACCTGGGTAAAGCACCAGCGTCTCGTCGTCGTGCTGCCTCACCACCTATGCTCTTTGTGCAACGTGACCTCACCCCTGCCGAACCACAAAGGGGCCCGTGGCCCCATAGGTGATCATGTGCATCGGCTTGCCCCCCTTTGGTGCTCGCGGTTAATATTGACCCAACAAATAGTTCCGTGCGGCAAGGACAAACATGCTGACACAGTATAAACAAGGGAAGAAAGGGATAGTACTTAAGGAAGAGAAATAGCATTCTTTCATTCATTTTCGGTACAGAATGGATAAAGATTACATTATGATTGGCTAAAACTTGGGAAGCACCTACATCTTTTGATTTATAAAAAGATAAGTGCCCCGTAATGCCTTTCTTGTCCCTCTCCTCCTAGGGATTGGGTGGAGAAGAAAAAGAGGACAAAAGGAGCGCCTGGCTAGGATTCAGCGCCTCCTCGCCAGGGCCAGCGGGACGTGTCCCCTGGAGGATCAGAGGGACCCTGCCACCAGGCAGGTCAGACGAAGCCGGGAGGGAGGAAGAAGATGGAGGGCAGGTGCAGATGGTGGTGCTGCCAAAGCACAGCCGGTGATGATGGTGCAGCCGGCAATCACGACGCGTCGGAGCTGTTGTCCCCGCTAAGAAGCGTCGTGAGTTGCCGCCGCCATTATCTTCCTCATAGCCACCACTCAAGGGGACACCTCCTCCGTTGTCCGAGCCCTCGGCGCAGCATCCGAGGCAAACGCCAAGCCTCCTGAAGAGCCTCGCAGAGAGCTTGGTCATCCCCGTCGACCCAAGACAGGAAAGACTCCCTACCCTTAAGGAGTACACTCAGGCAAAAGACTCCCACCAATGTGCGGGATACATAGTGCAATGGGTGGGGAACTCTGCCACGACCCATGATGGACCGCTGCCGTGACCACTCATGCGCAGCCGATGGCTGTACGGACGATCTTTTTCCGTCGCCTTGAAGAAGGAGCGCAGATACCGTAGTCGACCACATCACTTGGACTCCAGCGTGGTGTCGTTCGTGCGGCGTTCTGCCAACACTGAAGAAGCGGGCGACGCAGTGGCGGGTGCGCCACCGCCGCTGCCCCTGGCGCGGCTGCCGCACCGCCCGCTCCTAGGTCCAAGCCCCCTCCCACCAGCTCTTAGTCCAAAACCATCAACCCAAGCCAGGGTCTGGGCACAGACACAAAAGGAAGACTCTGCAGTGGCAGGCGCACTCGCCCGACCCTTCCCCCTGACCATCAGGAGGGAAGGGACGGTCCAAAGACGGCGGAGAAGGGCAAGCTATGTGAACCTGAGATCGAGGAGGAGAAGGGAACGGATGTGCATCGCCCGTTGTGACCCCCCAATTTATAGGGGAGGGCACGAGGGCTGGCTCTCCTCCGCTCCAAGGCGTCCGCCCATCTCCACTAATCCCACTACCCATGATCACGGGCGAACAGGTAACCGCCCCATTGCTCCAATCCCTGGCGCAGCAGCTTCTGCCGCTCCCACGCCTTTGATCCATGCGCATCCACCACAAACTCCCCGCGATGCATGCGGCGAGCGTGGCGGAAACGGCCTGAGGTAGTAGGTAAGTGCTAGCTTGAAAGTCGGCAGTTACTCACTCATATTGCGCGCTTGTGTATAAATTTTGGGCTTGACCCAACGGCGCTGGGCGAGCGCGTTTGGGCCAGACCCGGGGGCTCCTGTCAGTGCACTAAGACTAGGGTACCCAGTGCCCCTGACTTATGCATAGGCAGTTGTAGCAGAACCCATTAACGTAAGTACAGTCAGAACCAGTCCAACCTAGATAAGCTGCTCTACGTGAGATCAAGGAGCGCATCAAGAAGGTGAAACTGGCATTCAAGACCAAGACTCCGACAGAAGCAGCCTACGCTGGCCAAGCAACGCCGGCAAGGTCGATACAACAACCCAGAGCGGGCCCAAACTGCACCAGTCACGTCCCTGGTGCCTGTCGGGGACCGAGGCGCACACATCTTCAGGAAGACCCGGCAAGCCATGCCCCGGCAGGCACGAGCCGAATGGCCACTGCTCCACCGCATCGCAACGCCAGTCATTTGTCGATGCGGTGTCGAGCCCTCAGGTGGCTAAGTGGCTCTCGCTAAGTACGTGGCGACTTGCTGGGAGACAGATTACGCCCGTTTGACACCCGTCCAAAGGCGTGTCGAAATACTAAGCAATAGTTAGCTAAAGCGGTGGTAAAATCCTGCCAGGGATGCATCCCCGCACGCCACCTAGGCTAGCATTTATGGCATTTTGTCCTAAATGCCAGAGTTAGGTATGATAGCACTGTTGGCTATCTAACCCTAGATAATGTCTGTTTTGCCACTGTGGTTGCCCCTTGAGCTATAAAAGGAGGCCCAAGGCAACCTAGCTAAATATTCGGACCTTTGAACACTTGTACTCGCGTAGCAGCTCCCCCGAAGGCAACCTTGGCGGGTTCGAGCACTGCGTGTGTTTCGTGTTCCTCCGATCAATCCACCAAAGCAGGAGTAGGGTTTTATGCTTCCCAGCGGCCCGAACCTCGGTAAAACACTAGCGTCTCGTCGTCATGCTGCCTCACCACCTCTGCCCTTTGTGCAACGTGACCTCACCACTGCGGAAACACAAAGGGGCCCGTGGCCCCATAGGTGATCGTGTGCATCGTGACCCGATAGTTCTGTTCGCGTCATCATCGATGGAGGGAGTTGCAATAACTTGGCTAGCATGAAGGTTGTGGAGAAACTGTCTTTAACCACCAGACCACATCCTCATCCATATTACATCCAATGGTTCAACAACAGTGGCAAGGTTAAGGTAACACGTACTGTTCGTGTGCACTTTAGCATTGCTACATATTCTGATTATGTTGATTGTGATGTGATACCCATGCAAGCATGCTTCGTTTTACTTGGTAGACCATGGCAATTTGATAAAAATTATGTACACCATGGTAGGACAAATCAGTATACTCTTGTTCATAAGGATAAAAATATAACTTTGCTTGCTATGTCTCCTGAACATATTATGAAAGATGACATTGCTAGAGCTAGTAAAGCAAAACAAGAGCAAAGTAAGAGTGAAAATCAGATTGTGGCAAAGGAATTTGAGCAACATAATAAGCCTAATAAACCATCATCTAGTGTTGCATCTGAAATAAAACTAAAGAGTGGTTGTTTACTTGGCACTAAATCTGATATTACTGATTTGGATGTTACTACATCCGTTTGCTATGCTTTTGTGTGCAAAGAGGTGTTATTTTCTTTCGAGGATGTGCCTCCCTCTTTGCCTCCTGCTGTCACTAACATCTTGCAGGAGTTCGCTGACGTCCTTCCACAAGACGTGCCACTGGGATTACCACCTATTCGAGGGATTGAGCATCCGATTGACTTAATTCCCGGTGCATCGCTACCCAACCGTGCGCCATACTGTACCAATCCAGAGGAGACGAAGGAGATTATGCGTCAAGTACAAGAGCTACTCGACAAAGGTTATATATGTGAATTCCTTAGTCCTTCTGTTGTTCCTATTAGTCTAGTGCCGAAAAAGGATGGTACATCGCGTATGTGTGTGGATTGTAGAGGCATTAATAATATTACTATTCGTTTTCGTCATCCTATTCCTAGGCTAGATGACATGCTTGATGAATTAAGTTGCTCTACAATTTTCTCCAAAGTTGGTTTGCGTAGTGGATACCATCAAATTCGTATGAAACTGGCAGATGAATGGAAAACAACATTTAAAACTAAGTTTGGTTTATATGAGTGGTTAGTCATGCCTTTTGGGTTAAGTAATGCACCTAGTACTTTCATGAGATTAATGAATGACGTTTTACGTGCTTTTATTGGACGATTTGTGGTAGTCTATTTTGATGATATACTGATTTATAGTAGATCTTTGGAGGAACACTTGGAACATTTACCTGTTGTTTTTATTGCTCTACGTGATGCACGTTTGTTTGGTAACCTTGGGAAGTGCACCTTTTGCACCGACTGCGTATATTTTCTTGGGTATGTTGTTACTCCACAGGGAATTGAAAAGTTGATAAGCCAAGATTGAAGCTATTGAGAGGTGGCCGCAGCCCAAAACGGTCACACAAGTGAGGAGTTTTCTTGGCCTCGCAAGTTTTTATAGGCGTTTTGTGAGGGATTTCGGCACCATTGTTGCACCTCGCAATGAGCTTACAAAGAAGGATGTGCCTTTTGCTTGGGGTACCGCACAGGAAGAAGCCTTCATAGTATTGAAAGATAAGTTAACACATGCTCCTTTACTCCATCTTCCTGATTTTAATAAGACTTTTGAGCTTGAATGTGATGCTAGTGGAATTGGATTAGGTGGTGTCTTATTACAAGATGGTAAACCTGTTGCGTACTTTTCTGAAAAATTGAGTGGGCCTAGTTTGAATTATTCTAGTTATGATAAGGAATGATATGCTCTTGTTCGGACTTTGGAAACATGGCAACATTATTTATGGCCAAAAGAATTTGTTATACATTCTGATCATGAATCTTTGAAACATATTAAAAGTCAAGCAAAACTGAACCGTAGACATGCTAAATGGGTTGAATTCATTGAGACTTTCCCTTATGTCATTAAACACAAGAAGGGTAAAGAAAATGTTATTGTCGATGCATTGTCTCGTCGTTATACTATGCTTTCACAACTTGACTTGGTTTTGTGTTTGGAATGCATGATGCTGAATTTAAAGATGTGTTAGTGAAGAAGGGAGAACATGGAACAAGTTCGTCATTAATGATGGATTTGTGTTCCGTGCTAACAAGCTATGCATTCCAGCTAGCTCCATTCGTCTTCTGTTGTTGTAGGAGGCGCATTGAGGAGGATTAATGGGACACTTTGGCATGAAGAATACGGAAGACGTACTTGCTACACATTTCTTTTGGCCAAAGATGAGACGAGATGTTGAGCGTTTTGTTGCTCGCTGCACTACATGTCAAAAAGCTAAGCCACGACTCAATCCTCATGGTTTATATATGCCTTTGACTGTACCTAGTGTTCCTTGGGATGATATATCTATGGACTTTGTTTTAGGTTTACCTCGATCAAAGAAGGGGAGGGATAGTATATTTGTTGTCGTGGATAGATTTTTGAAAATGGCACACTTTATACCATGTCATAAAAGTGATGATGTTGCTAATGTTGCTGATTTGTTCTTTCATGAAATTATTCGCTTGCATGGTGTGCCAAATACAATTGTTTTAGATCGTGATGCTAAATTTCTTAGCCACTTTTGGAGATGTTTGTGGGCTAAGTTGGGGACTAAACTACTTTTAAGTACTACATGTCACCCCCAAGCTGATAAACAAACTGAAGTAGCCAATAGATCGTGATGTTTTGAAGAATAACTTGAAAATGTGGGAAGAATGCTTACCTCATATTGAATTTTCTTATAATCGTTCATTGCATTCTACTACTAAGATGTGCCCTTTTGAAATTGTGTATGGTTTCTTACCTCGTGCACCTATTGATTTGTTGCCTCTTCCATCTTCAGAGAAGGTTAATTTTGATACTAAAGAACATGCTGAATTGATATTAAAGATGCATGAGTTAACTAAGGAAAACATTGAGCGTATGAATGCTAAATATAAACTTGTTGGAGATAAGGGTAGAAAACATGTTGTCATTGCACCTAGAGATCTTGTTTGGTTACATTTGTGTTAGGATAGGTTTCCTGATTTGTGCAAGTCGAAGCTAATGCCACGTGCTGATGGTCCTTTTAAGGTGTTAGAGAAAATAATTCATAATGCATATAAACTTGAGCCGCCTGCAGATTTTGGGGTTAGTCCCACTTTTAACATTGCAGATTTGTAGCCTTATTTGGGTGAGGAAGATGAGCTTCCGTCGAGGACGACTTCATTTCAAGAAGGGGAGGATGATGAGGACATTAACACCATTGTTACACCCACATCCCCTGCTGCTATACATACTGTACCAATTACTAGAACTCGCGCACGCCAATTAAATTACCAGGTACTTTTGTTTCTTGGAAATCCTTCCAATGTTCATGAACATATGATGCTGCCTAAATTAGATACTTTTGTTTTACTTACGAATGATGGCCCTAGCATGGACAAGAAGGATGGACATTGGAGCGGGAACAAGCATGGAGAAGAAGGTGCGTGCGCAGGACAGAACAATAGAGATTCTAGTGGTGATTTTCGCACTTTGAAGCCACCATATTGAGAGCATAAAGGCTTGGAAGAAATATACAAGATGCCACTTCATAAATTTCGTCCATAGGCAATTATGGGTGCCGCGTCACGTTATTTTTGGGCCAGACCCATGTAATTTCGAAATACTACATTATAGGTTGTTTTTAGAGTCCGTGTGTGGGGGGAAACTGAGTTAGGGTTGGTTTCGGACCCCTCCTACAAGGGGTCACAAAATTCCCCTCTATTTCCCCATATATACAGACCTTAGGGCGCCGTTTTAGACTTGGGTTTTGTTTAGATTACAAGTTCGCCATACCTGCAATTTTGCATCCTTCGTTTGTGTTCCACGACCAGACCAGGGCATCATAGAACCCCACTTCCATCAATAAAGCTTTCCTCTTATATTGGCAATATCCAGATTGTAGTTTTAGTTTCATGCTTGTTCTTCGTTTGCGTGCAGGAAATAGACCTTCGTGGTCAGGTTGATCGTGCTTCGGCGTGGTCAATAACCTCTCGGAGTTGGTTTAGCGATTGCTAAGGCGCGACGTCCTCACACGTTCGTAGTCGGATTGACAAAGTCTACTCCACCAAAAACAATAGCCATCATCTCATCGAAAGACGGGACACCTTTGCCTCTATCAACCCCGGCGTAGAGCCTGGTGCCACCAAGTCCAAGAGCAAGGATGTCAAGCACAAGGGCCCTAGCGTGCTTGCGGCACCGGTGGAATGGGTGCCAAGAAGGATGGTTGCCCCTCTTGGACCTACCACAAGATGAACATGCACAATACGGAGGACCACTACAAGCTCAAGCTCCATCGTGAGGATCGCATCAGAAGCCGCGGGAGCCGCAAGGAGCGCTTCGGGAGCCGCGGGGGAGGCAGCGGCAGTCACTGGGGAGACAACCACAACAACAGAGTCAGTGGCAGCAGTCGTTAGGCCTGGCAGGGCCAGCCGCGGCAGACGGACCTCCCGGCCATCACTGCCCGATACTTGTGATCTGCGTTGGGTTTTCCGTGAAGAGGAACGAGTAATTGCAGGACAAAGTGGGTAAGTATTTCCCTCAGTTATGAAATAAAGGTTTATTGAACCAATAGGCATATCAATCCTCAACCGTCTTCAGCGACTGCACACAAATGAACAAATGACTTGCACCCAACGCGGGCAAGAGGGTTGTCAATCCCCTTGATCTCGATATTTGCAAGCAAATGAGTTGTGTAGATAATTGTTGATAAATATACATTGCAAAACAAATAAAAAGTAAATAAAGGCAGCGAGTGTCGGCGTTCTGGGAACGGGGGTACCCAGACCTACCTGCCTGTGGCCCAGGGCATGGCCCACCTCGCCAGCCGATCACAACCAGACGCAGCCCCACTCAAGGAGGAGCAGCGTCAAGACCGGCAAGGGATGGGCCTCCCCAGGCCCCCTCCGGAGCAGCGGAGATCTCTATGCAGAGCCCGGCCTCAGGAGTGAAAGATGACGCAAGGAAGGACAGGCGGGCGCCAGCGCGCCAGGCGGAGCGGTTTCCCCTTTGGTGCAAAGGAGGCAAAGACGTACGCGGGTTCCCAAAGCACCCCCCAAAGGTTTCCATTCCGGTGCAACAAGACCATGACCACGAGCCCCGCAGGACGGATGTCATCGCCGAGCCTACCTCTGCATCATCGACAGCTACTTTGTAGGCGAAGACCGCCTTAGGATAGGGCGGGGATGTACTCCTGTCCCCCTTCAAATTTGGCCGTTGCGGGATCCCTTCCCGCCATTGCGATAAGGGAAGAGGACCCAGGCCACCGCTATATATAGAGGCTAGGCTGCATCGTAGAGAGGGATCCGGCAACCAGTCAATTCGCCCGATCCATCACAAAGCCAACAGAGGGCCAAGAACACCTCAGGAGCGCCCTCACGAGGCTCCTCAACATTGTACTAGTTCATCCACCATACCTCCATGAGAGGCAATCCACCAAAGCAGGAGTAGGGTATTACGCTTCGCAGCGGCCCGAACCTGGGTAAACCACCATGTTCATCTTCTTCCTCGTCATTGTGCGAGTTCGTCGTCTTGGCCATCGAGTAGCGAGCTAGGTAGGGCGAGGCTGCAGGGGATCTTCGCACATGCCCCAGTGTTCTAATCTTAAGGGTTTTGCGGAGCCCAAAATCCGACATTTGGCGCGCCAGATAGGGGCGTATCGAAGTCTTCCTCAGGCCTCGCCTCGCCTCCGCTTGCGGCACTCATGGAAAAAGGATGTCGAGCCTGCGCTGAGCGGCGGGCTGCCCGCGTGGCGCGGCCGGCGCCGGCGGTCCCTGGTACCTCGCGTCGTTCTTCCTCCCCGTCAGCGGGCGCCGTCACTGGCCGGGCCCTCAACAGGCGCTAGGGGCTGCTGCCACCACCAACCACATGGCACGCCCCCGCCGCCCCGGCGCTTCCCCGTGTTCGGGCCGCGCCGCCGCTCTTCCGAGTCTGCCAAGACCCAATGCACAGACATGTCGCGCTCCTCGTGGTGCACGAGCTACAGTGCCAACACGCTGCCCGCGACCGCTGCAACGACGAGGCCAGGCGTGCCCCCAGGCGCCGCACCGCCGCCGACGAGACCCAGGTGTATCTCAGTGAGGCTCGCGCCCGTGAACTCGCTCGACCGGCGGGCACAGCGCCTAGGCCGCTCAGGCACGCTCTGGACGTCCGCGGCGGCCCGCGCTCATCGGGGGCCCGGCTCGAGTCGCCGGAGGCACAGGAGCCGGCCGCAGGCACGGGCAGAGACTGGTGGGAAGTGCTGGCCACACGAGAGGGGCATCGCCTCGCGCCTCCCGGCACGCCCACCGGAACCAGGGAGGAGGACCAGAGGCTCAACTACACCGGCGCCCGGGGACTCGTGCAACTCTACAACAACCATGTTGATGCGCGCCCGGGCCACGAAGGATGCAGCACCGGCTACCACGGCGACAGGAGGCGCATACGCGACTTTGCGGGCAGCTCCCGCGCGGGCTGGTATGCACAGCCTTGCAGGGGCGGCCTGCAGGACTGGCCTCGCGAGGATGCCCGGCGTAGGCACCTTCGCGAGGCACGCCCGCTGGTAGGGAGCTGCCTTGAGCAGGTGTCTGTGTCTGGGGACCAGGGGTTACTTGCGTGGGAATGGAGGGTGGAACATGCGCCCACGTCCCCGGGCCGGATGTCCCCAGCTTGGAGACGGAGGGTGGAACACACGCCCATGTCTCCAGGGCAGATGATCCCAACCTGGAGACGGAGGGTGGAACATACGCCCATGTCTTCGGGGCGCGCGATGCCCGCTTGGAGACGGAGGGTGGAACATACGCCCATGTCTCCGGGTTGGGTTTCATTCGATCACCAGCGGGCGATCATGTACTCGCCCATGTCCCCAGGCCTGGCTCGCCCGACCTGGGGGTAGGGCCTCGAGTACCTGCGTGGGAACCCCGGGCACCTAGCGAGGCATGCTGGGGCACCGCCCGGGGTGCCCAAGGCCCTTTTTCGGGGTGGGCCTTCCCATCGTAGAGAGGGATCCGGCAACCAGTCAATTCGCCCGATCCATCACAAAGCCAACAGAGGGCCAAGAACACCTCAGGAGCGCCCTCACGAGGCTCCTCAACATTGTACTAGTTCATCCACCATACCTCCATGAGAGGCAATCCACCAAAGCAGGAGTAGGGTATTACGCTTCGCAGCGGCCCGAACCTGGGTAAACCACCATGTTCATCTTCTTCCTCGTCATTGTGCGAGTTCGTCGTCTTGGCCATCGAGTAGCGAGCTAGGTAGGGCGAGGCTGCAGGGGATCTTCGCACACGCCCCAGTGTTCTAATCTTAAGGGTTTTGCGGAGCCCAAAATCCGACATTTGGCGCGCCAGATAGGGGCGTATCGAAGTCTTCCTCAGGCCTCGCCTCGCCTCCGCTTGCGGCACTCATGGAAAAAGGACGTCGAGCCTGCGCTGAGCGGCGGGCTGCCCGCGTGGCGCGGCCGGCGCCGGCGGTCCCTGGTACCTCGCGTCGTTCTTCCTCCCCGTCAGCGGGCGCCGTCACTGGCCGGGCCCTCAACAGGCGCTAGGGGCTGCTGCCACCACCAACCACATGGCACGCCCCCGCCGCCCCGGCGCTTCCCCGTGTTTGGGCCGCGCCGCCGCTCTTCCGAGTCTGCCAAGACCCAATGCACAGACATGTCGCGCTCCTCGTGGTGCACGAGCTACAGTGCCAACACGCTGCCCGCGACCGCTGCAACGACGAGGCCAGGCGTGCCCCCAGGCGCCGCACCGCCGCCGACGAGACCCAGGTGTATCTCAGTGAGGCTCGCGCCCGTGAACTCGCTCGACCGGCGGGCACAGCGCCTAGGCCGCTCAGGCACGCTCTGGACGTCCGCGGCGGCCCGCGCTCATCGGGGGCCCGGCTCGAGTCGCCGGAGGCACAGGAGCCGGCCGCAGGCACGGGCAGAGACTGGTGGGAAGTGCTGGCCACACGAGAGGGGCGTCGCCTCGCGCCTCCCGGCACGCCCACCGGAACCAGGGAGGAGGACCAGAGGCTCAACTACACCGGCGCCCGGGGACTCGTGCAACTCTACAACAACCATGTTGATGCGCGCCTGGGCCACGAAGGATGCAGCACCGGCTACCACGGCGACAGGAGGCGCATACGCGACTTTGCGGGCAGCTCCCGCGCGGGCTGGTATGCACAGCCTTGCGGGGGCGGCCTGCAGGACTGGCCTCGCGAGGATGCCCGGCGTAGGCACCTTCGCGAGGCACGCCCGCTGGTAGGGAGCTGCCTTGAGCAGGTGTCTGTGTCTGGGGACCAGGGGTTACTTGCGTGGGAATGGAGGGTGGAACATGCGCCCACGTCCCCGGGCCGGATGTCCCCAGCTTGGAGACGGAGGGTGGAACACACGCCCATGTCTCCAGGGCAGATGATCCCAACCTGGAGACGGAGGGTGGAACATACGCCCATGTCTCCGGGGCGCGCGATGCCCGCTTGGAGACGGAGGGTGGAACATACGCCCATGTCTCCGGGTTGGGTTTCGTTCGATCACCAGCGGGCGATCATGTACTCGCCCATGTCCCCAGGCCTGGCTCGCCCGACCTGGGGGTAGGGCCTCGAGTACCTGCGTGGGAACCCCGGGCACCTAGCGAGGCATGCTGGGGCACTGCCCGGGGTGCCCAAGGCCCTTTTTCGGGGTGGGCCTTCCCATCGGAGAGCGTGTGGGGCTCCCCCTATGCTCGACGGAGCCGACCCTACTTCGCCACGCCAAGCTTGGGGGCTGGGAGTGGGCTTCATGTCCGCGAGGCATGGAGCTCCCTGTACACCCCCGGGACCAACCCGTGACGCTCTCACGTAATAATGGGTGGGCTGTATACGCCCGGAGCCCCCCGAGGACGCGGAGGGGTTCCTTCCCACGCAATGTGGAAGCCACAGCTCCGTGCTGGCGGACAACACTGCCCTCCAATGGCTATGCCCATGCAACGTTGATGCCCTATGCTCAGCGCTGGAGGAAGACGAAGACGAAGACTACCGTAAGAGCCGGACGCGGCCGTTTTCTCGCTCTTTTTTGTATTCAAAGTTGCCACCTTCGAGAATCCTTTTTTTGCTCGAACTTGCCGGAAGTTTGAGGATTTCGCAACTCTATATTCAAAAGAAAAAGGGGCGGGGACTTTTTCTCTCGTTTTACCGGTCTTGAGTTCTCTCTCTTTCTGGATTGGTGTTTCGCAGGGAGCTGTGCGCTCCAGCCCTCCCCGAGGCGCCTCGGGGTTGGATAGCAAGGCCCTGTCGCCTCAGGGGCTCGCATCTTTTAGCCGTCGACCCCCGCTCGGGGGCTCCGACCGCAGTATGGCTCTACAACATGGAGTCTTGGGAGGCCCCAGGGCCTCCTGAGGTAGCAGTCGGCAGGACGAAATGGGGGTCGATCGAGCGTCAAAGGGGGCTCCTGAGGATCGCGCCTCAGGAGCCTTACTGGTCCTAAAGCCACTCGCCCCCTTGATGCCGTCCTTGGTGATCCGGTCGGTATCAAGGGTGTCGAGGCCTCACCTCGTAGTTGCGTCCTTGGTGATCCGGTCGTACACTACGGTGGTAGGGAAATGTGCGGGACTGGGGCCTGCCGACGTAGAGCTGCTTGAGCATCGAAGGGGGCTCCTGAGCATCACGCCTCAGCAGCCTTACCGGTCGTAAAGCCACTCGCCCCTTGATGTCGTCCTTGGTGATCCGGTCGGCATCAAGGGTGTCGAGGCCTCGCCTCGTAAAGTGCGTCCAGGTGATCCGGTCATACCTTACGGTGGTACGGAAATGTGCGGGACTGGGGCCTGCAGACACAGAGTGCCGAAAGGGCTCCCAACCTACCTCGCTCGTAAGAAGAAGAAGCCCACAGGACGTCCGGACCCCTCCCCAAGCGCCACAGCTAAACCCCCCTGACGCAGAAGGCTACCGCGAGCGCGACAACCAGATTGGCAGCAACCCCGGGCAAGAGGAAGCGCGGCGCAACACACCTCGTCATTTGGGAGCACATTCAAGGGTATTTTCCAAAATACATAAAAGTTGCCACTAGGCCGCATGCATAACCCTGCCAGGAGAACAAGAAGTCTACTCAAGGGGACATGCAGTCGCCACTACTCTCGTCATCACCACCCGGCGGCGGCCTCGCGCTTCCCGGCTCAGGCACGGCCCTCGACTTCGTCAGAAGAAAGCTCCGTTATCAGGTTTTCCACATGGTCCTTGACCCACTCGACGAGGGCGGCGCGAGTCACTTCAGGCACAGGATCAAGCACTGCCCCAAAATCGAAGTGTGGGTCGAGACGAAGGAGGTGGCTGAAGATGTTCGAGGCCGCCCGCGCGAGGAGGTTGCGGCGCTTCTCCTCCACAAGCACGCGGATCTTCTCCGCGCCCTCCTCAAGGCACTCCACGACCCTGGAAAAGAAGCCCAGGTACCCAGCATCGTCTGGAACCAAGGGGCTCGTGACGCTCGCGCCATAGATGTTGCTCAAGGCCCGGGTAGCCCTCCCCTCGAGGGACTGGAACATCTGGGAACGCGCGTACTGGAGGCCGCAAGCACGGTCCGCCTCGTCCGAAGCCTTCTCCACCAGGGAAGCAGCGCCCTTTACTTGTTTATAGAGAAAGGCTAGCTCGGCCTCGGCAGCAGCCTGGGCGTCCATTGCGGCTCGCCGGCGTCCCTCCTCCTGGTCTAACCTTTTCTTGAGGGCATGAACCTCGCCTTTCAGGTGGTCACGACGCTTGCAGAAACGGGACTCGTGGAGCTTCAGCTTCGCGCGGTAGTCCTGGAGAAGGGAACGCCAAGCCTCTGCCACCTTGTTGTCGACCTCCTCTTGGAACTTCGCCTCGCTGGAGGCAAGGGACTCCTCGACAAGCGACGCCTGGCGCTCCCTCACCTCCAGCCTCTCCTGCTCCAGGCCCTGCTCCAGCGCCTCCATCGCCAACGAGTCAACGGGCGCTCGGGGGCTCGCGCCGGCAGGGAGGAACTCGATTGACGGGCCCTCAAGTGTGGCCCTTCGCATCTAGATCTGCCTTTCAAGGCCGGCGTTGAAGGCTTGAAGCTCCTTGAGGCGTTCCTCGGAGGCCCTGCGCCGGCCGTCGGCTTCCTGAGCCTCGGCATGGGCGCGTTCGCGGGCCTCCACTGCCGCGGCGAGAGACTCCTCGACCTTTGCACGAGTGCGCTCGCGCTGCAGGCGGCCGAACTTCATGGCGACCTCGAGACGATGCCATTCCTGCGCAAGGCGTTGACGCTCCACGTCCAAGCGGGCATCGCTGTTGGCAAGCTCTACCCCCAGGCGTCCTAGCGCGTCCGCCGCGGTTTGGAACAAACCCCACTGCGCGGCGCTCCGGTCACCAGCGGGCTCAAGGGGCCAATCAGGGCCTCCACCTTCCCCAGGATGAACGGGGTAGGTGCGCGAGGGGCTACCTAGCCCGAACGCGTGCCCAGGGGCTGGGGGCTCCCGCGTAGACACTCCGGAAGAAGGACCCGCCTCCTGGGGCCCCGCATCACCGAGCAAAGGGGGCCCAAGGACACGGCGCGGCACGCCCCCAGGAAAGGCCACTGGCGGGGGAAGCGGCCCCATCCTGGGGAGCTGGAGGCCACGGGCGAAGAAGACCGCAGGGGGCTCGCGCTCGGGGCCACCTGTCAGCAGAACAAGCTCAGGTGTGGGCGCCCTGGCGGCCCGAACCCCGCGGCCAATGGGAGAGGAGACCGTGAGAGGCTCGGCGGCTGCAGGAGTGGGCAGTGCCGACCCGTTTCTTCCTCTGCCGGTGGGGAGCCTGCGAAGCAGAAGTTCAGAAGGAGGGCACCGAAGAGAAAGTCGAGGGGGCGCAGGCACTTACTCATCTACGGCGATCCACTTCCTCTTCACCGGCTCCCACGGCGGCGAGGAGCGGCCACCCCTGGGCGCCTTCCTCTTCCGACCGGCGCGGGGGCTGGGGGACAATGAACCGACGACCGACAACTGACACTCAGTGGCGGAGACGGCAACCTTCATCATCGACAGGACGTCACCCCCGACCCCGGGCTGACTCGAAGAGGGAACCGGAGGAGCGGGCAGCGAAGGGCGCTTCACCTCGGCCACGGGAAGGGCGGCGTCTCCCGAGTTCTCGGGGGGCAAGGCCCCCGAGAAAGGGGCATCCTGAGGGCGCGCCTCCTCCGGAGGGAGGAGCCCCCACTCATCGAAACGCGGCATCTTCACGACGAGGGCTTCCTGGTCCTTGTAGTTGTACAAGGGGAGGCCGCCCCGGGGAAGTTCGTCAGGTTCACCACCGGTTAGGCGGCGGAGAAGCTCGCGCAGCACGTCGGGGGAAAGTGGCGAGACCTGGATCCTCATGGGATCGTGGGGGCCTGTGAAGGCCCACATCGGACGGGAATGGCGCTGAAGAGGAGCAATTCGTCGGCATGTGAACTCCCGCACCACCATCGCCTTCGTCACGCCCGCCTTCTTCAGCCCCGCCAGCCTGGCTAGGACCCGCGCAAGCCCCGGGTCGGCAAGCTCCTCGTGCCTCCACCCGCGGTTTGGCACTGCGGGGGCCAGCTGGTGTTGGAACAGAGGTTCATCCCCAGCGGTGTTGACATACACCCACTGCCGCCGGAACCCTTCTGCCTCCGGAGAGAGTCCGGCATCGAGGGCCCCCCCGGCCAATGCGTCCGCTGCTCTCAGGGACACGCACCCAGAGCACTGTTCCCCCGAGACCAATTCAAGGGAGAAGAAGTGGCACAACAAGGCCATGGAGGGGAAGACACCAACAAAGGCCTCGCACAGGAACGCGAAGGCCGAGAGAAGGACAAGGGAACCGGGGTCAAGGTGGAGCACGTGGATCCGATAATGCCAAAGCACGGCGGAGAGGAAGCCTGAGAACGGTGGCAGCACGTCCGAGAGAAGGGCGTGGATATGAAAGGGGACAGCGGAGGCCTCAAGCTCGCTCCGAAGCTGCGAGCCCGGCCAAATCTTGGTGGCCCGCCACTCATTGGAGCCGGCGGCGACCACCAGCTGAACCTTCTCCAACCCCTCCAAGTTCACCACCGATGACCGGCCCAGCGCGGGCTTAGGCGCCGACGCGGTCATCGGCGCCCTCAAGCCCTCACCGTCTCCCTTCTTCGGGGCCATGACAAGGGGGCATGGCGGCGCGCGCACAGGGATTTGGCAGAAAGGGAGAGAGCCGCGGAAGAGGGGAGAATAGATGGCGAAATCGACGAGGAACAAAGGCGGCTTGGTGGCATGTGCCGGGTAATTTGACAAACCTAGCAATGGCCGGGCCGGCGTGGAGGAGAAGGGGCGATGGCCTCTCAGACTCTGCCGCATGTAAAGCATGGCCCGCACGCACTTGGGGCCCGCGGCGCTTCGGGTCGCCCTCAAGGCTTCGCCCAGAAGCCAGCTCGGGCGCGCCTTGGGCCCGGGGGCTACTGTCGGCATTCTGGGAACGGGGGTACCCAGACCTGCCTGCCTGCGGCCCAGGGCATGGCCCACCTCGCTAGCCGATCACAACCAGACGCAGCCCCACACAAGACAAGGCCCTTGCGAGGACCCTAGGCTCGCGAGGAGGAGCAGCGTCAAGACCGGCAAGGGATGTGCCTCCCCAGGCCCCCTCCGGAGCGGCGGAGATCTCTATGCAGAGCCCGGCCTCAGGAGTGAAAGATGACGCAAGGTAGGACAGGCAGGCACTAGCGCGCCAGGCGGAGCAGTTTCCCCTTTGGTGCAAAGGTGGCAAGGACGTACGCGGGTTCCCAAAGCACCCCCCAAAGGTTTCCATTCCGGTGCAACAAGACCACGACCACGAGCCCCGCAGGACAGATGTCATCTCCGAGCCCACCTCTGCATCATCGATAGCTACTTTGCAGGCGAAGACCGCCTTTGGACAGGGCGGGGATGTACTCCTGTCCCCCTTCAAATTTGGCCGTTGTGGGATCCCTTCCCGCCATTGTGATAAGGGAAGAGGACCCGGGCCACCGCTATATATAGAGGCTAGGCTACACCATAGAGAGGGATCCGGCAACCAGTCAATTCGCCCGATCCATCACAAAGCCAACAGAGGGCCAAGAACACCTCAGGAGCGCCCTCACGAGGCTCCTCAACATTGTACTAGTTCATCCACCATACCTCCACGAGAGGCAATCCACGAAAGCAGGAGTAGGGTATTCCGCTTCGAAGCAGCCCGAACCTAGGTAAACGACCGTGTTCATCTTCTTCCTCATCATCGTGTGAGTTCATCATCTTAGCCATCGAGTAGAGAGCTAGGTAGGGCGAGGCTGCAGGGGATCTTTGCACACGCCCCTGTGTTCGAATCTTAAGGGTTTAGCGGAGCCCGAAATCCGACAGCGAGGTAATAATAGCATTTGTAAATATATAAGTGAATAGACCCGGAGCCCATAGTTTTCCCTAGCGGCATCTCTCATGTAGGCAGCATATGGTGGGTAACAAATTACTATTGGGCAATTGATAGAAAAGCAGATAGTTATGCGATTTTCACGACAATGATCATGTGTATATAGGCATCACGTCCATAAAAAAATAGGATGACTCTTGCCTGCACCTGTTACTATTACTCCACTCATCGACCGCTATCCAGCATGCATCTAGAGTATTAAGTAAAACAGAGTAATGCATGGAGAACGATGACATGATGTAGACAAAGTAAAATCAAGCAATATGAATGAACCCCATCGTTTTATCCTTAGTAGCAACAACACAAAGACGCATCTTGTCCCCTACTTTGTCATTGGGATAGAAACTCGTCAGGTTGAACCTAACACAACGCACCATTCCCACTGATGAAATATCAATCTACTTGGCCAAAGCACATCAATAGATCGGAGAGCATTATGAAGCTATAATGATCACACAATTAAGATATAATATAATTCAGAGGCATCTCAAATACTTTTCATGAATAATCTGAACATAAACCCACAATTCATCGGATCCCAACAAACACACCACACAACATGATTACATCGGATAGATTAAAGCAAAGATGCGATGACCATTGTATTGAAGATCAAGAGATAGAGAGATTGCCATCTAGGTACTAGCTATGGACCCATAGGTCTATGGTGAACTACTCACGGTGCCGGAGAGGAGCTCGAGATGGCCTCGCGACGGAACAGAGACTTGCGGCGGCGGAAAAAGGGTTTTGGGACTGCTTCTGTTTTTTTTGCAATATTAGATAATTTATAGGCCAAAGAGGGGCGTTGGGAGAGCCACGAGGGGGCCACCACCTGCCCTCGTGCACCTCCCGGCCTCCTTCCGAAGCTTCCAGGTCTTCTTATGGTCCACAAAAAATCATCAAAAAGTTTCGTGGCAATTGGACTTCGTTTGGTAATGTAAACCTGAAAAGTAAAAAACATGCAGAAAACAGCAACTGGCACTAGGCACTGGGTCAATAGGTTAGTGCTCAAAAATATTATAAATTGGTAAATAATGGCCCACAAACTATCCTAGAATGATAATATATCAGCATGGAACCATAAAAAGTTATAGATACGTTGGAGCCGTATCAAGCATCCTCAAGCTTAATTCTTGCTTGTCCTCGAGTAGGTAAATTATAAAAACAGAATTTTGATGTGGCATGATATCCATTATGTAATCTTATTCAGGTATGCTCATTCAGAAAAGATGATTCAAGAAATATTAACACATCAATATTCAAAGTGTAAGAAACAAAATCATTAATCCTTAAAAGTATACGATCCTTAAGAAATGTTTACCCCCATATTCATCTTATTATATTAGCAAGGCATGGCTGCATGTTCACCACATTAATACAAATGTTAAGCACCACGGTGTCCAAGTCAGGCAATTGGATCATACTTTTTCAATATGCATCAACTTTTTATTCTTCACGCAATACATGAGCGTGGGCCATTGGATATAGCATTTAGGTGGAATAGAGTATGGTGGTAGATATCAAAGGGTTAAAAGGTCGAGAAGATAGTCTCACGTCAACTAGGCGTACCAACGGGCTATGGAGAAGCCCATCGATAGATATCAATGCGAGGAGTAGGGATTGCCATGCAAATGATGCACTAGAGCTATAAGTGTATGAAAGCTCAAATGAAGCTAAGTGGGGTGTGCATCCAACTTGCTTGCTCATGAAGACCTCGAGCATTTTAGGAATCCCTTCATAGGAATAGACAAGCCAATTTTGTAATAGTGAATAGGGAATTCCCACTACCATATGGAAGTGACAAATCATGAGACTCTTTACATGAAGAGCATTGGTGCCACTTTGAGGCACAAATGTGGTAAAATATAGTAGCAAAGTCCCTTCTCTCATTTTTCTCCCGTTTTTTTGGATGGTGAACTCATTTGGCCTCCCCCATCTTTATTTTGTTGTCCGGAGTCTCATCTCGACTTGTGGGAGAATCATAGTCTCACTACTAGAAAAAGGCCTATCCCTAATATCTCTACTAGTGGCGCACTATGCTAGTAGTGCACCACTACTATGTAGCAGTGGCGCACATATGTATGGTGCGCCATAGCTATCACAATTACCAGTGGCGCACCTGGTGTATAGTGCGCCACTACTAAGTTTGACCAAGGTTTGACCCATCCCCTAGACATACCAATGGCGTACTATGTATAGATGCGCCACTGCTATTTCAGGTAACAGTGGCGCATCTACACGAAGTGCGCCATTGCTATGCACCTATTCATGTCCAGTGAGCTAGCAGCCACCACCTACCACACATCCCCCCAGCCCACTGCCGCCAGCCGCGCCCCCCCCCCCCCCCCCGCACGCCCGCCGCAGGTCTCCTCCCCGCGCCCCGTCTCCTTCCTCTCCTCCTCTCACCTCCCTCTCTCTCCCCGCGCAGGAGCCCGCCATGGCCATGGCTCGAGCTCGAGCTTGGACGAGCCCCGCGCCTCCCCTAGAGCCCGCCAGTCGACGGCCTCCCCGCGACCAGATCCGTGTGCCACCGCACCACGCGCCACGGTCACGATCCAGCCGCCTCAGCCCGTGAGTGAGCACTGAGCCGCCGAGCTCGAGGCCGCGCGCCGCCCCTGCCCGGCGAGCCCCGCAGGTCTCCTCCTCCCAGCGCCCCTTCCTCTCCTCTCCTCCCGGCTCTCTCATCTCTCTCTCTCTCTCTCTCTCTGTTCCGAGCAGGAGCTCGGCCAAGCCACCGTGACCACGGCCGCCAGGAGCCCGAAGCCCGCCACCGCGCCGCCTAAGCCGCCCGAATCCGGCTGGATCCGGCTACGCCGGCCCCCTGCCCCGCCGCCGCCGGCCTCTCCGGCCTTCCCCCATCGACCTACGCCGCCCAGCCCCACCACCAGCCGGCCACTGCCCCAGATCACAAGATCCATCGGCCCCCTCTCCGACGGAATTTACTACTCTGATTCATCCCCTACATCAGCTTGTACACTGAGATCTACAGGTAATAATTTGCAGATCCTCTACTCTGTTCCCAGTGTTCTGCTTTATTTTTTGATGCCTTATCAGTACAACATGTTAGATAGGTGTAAAATTTCAAGACTTTGATGTTTCTGATGTGAAAGCATGCCCATATATGTTAGTACTTTGCATGACTAGTAGATCGATGGTGATATCAGCTTTGCATATTGACTAGATGCATAAGTGCGTTGACTATTCCTGTAGTTTTCTGATGTGCAGAACTAGTTTTTTCAGTTTGGATTACGATTGTCACACTTTCTCTGAAAGTCTCTAGTCTAAGCTAGTGGACGGGTTTGTTTTCCTGATGTGAAAATTTATTTGGATCGATTGCACCTTTGCATGACTAGTCTAAGCTAGGGAACTGTCTTCTGTCCCCAAGTTATAGTTTTCTGCAACAAGAGTTAGTGTATCCACAAGAATCACCGCTTCCTGTGAAATGAAACATTCAGTATTAGAAGCAATCACAAGGGTTGAATATTCATATGTGCACTGAGATAGAGGTTACTAATTGTGAGCAGAGATTTGTAAGAAGTGCAGCATGCTTCATACTTCAATGTTCTGGGCATTTTGCTCTCAATATATTTTGTTTTCCCACCACCAGCTGCAAGTTATGAAGCGTATTATTAACCCTGCTTGTTATGATTGGATCTTGGAAATGCAGTGAAAATTTTATTATGTTTCGGTTTGTTATTTTTGGCTACCACACCTATGCATATCATTTGTTTTATTCATATTGCTTACCTGATGACGATAAGATTTATCATATGCGCAATTTCAAATCTGAGCCGCAGCTCATTTAGTGGTATGCTCATATCAGTTGAGTGCTTGGAGCAAGGAGAAAGCTCAAAAGGTAAATTGGATGATGACTACAGCAGGTTTCTTTGTCATTAGCGCCTCTCCTTTGCTTGGTAGCTCCACATCCAATTTTTCAGGCCACACATATTTGTTTCCTTGATGTCTTTTATCGGAATTTTTCTGTGCTGAAACCTGGTTGATATAAGAAAGTTTCAAGTAGTCCAGTACTAATATTTTTGTATGCACGTATATGTGCATTCACCCCTTCTATGTAGATATGATTCAAAGCATCTTTACTTTACATTGTTTCTTTGCTCCGTACAAAATGTGCTGCAAGTGCTTTCCATTATTTTTTCCTTTGCCTAAATATACTATAGACCCTGTATAGGCTCCCTGTAACTATCTGTGTGTGTCATGTATGAAATATTTCTTCTCTTCAAGGTGGCGTTGTGTGCAGTTTCATGCTTGTTTATAAGTGTGTGCTCAAGCTATATTATTTATGTTATTTGTATATATTAATTGATGCCATTTATCTTCACATTTCAGTCTGGTTTCCTAATATACTAGCACAAAATTAGCAATGTCGAATCGTTGGATGAAAGGTAAAAGAGTGGTTTGTTTTGTTTTCTAAAATGTTCCAAGAAAAGTAGTAGTTCTATTGCAGTGGTTGTTGCAAATTTGTTCATGATAATATGTACTGGAGATCGCAGGATGTGCCATGCATTGATTTGGGAGATCTGGCTAATTTGGGAGATATGGCAGGAGCGCACTCGCCGCATTTTTAAAAATTTGGAGTTGTCGGGCATCGTCTTGCCACTGACGAAGCCAATGTTGGAAGAAGGGTGAGACACAACACACCATTTTGCGATAGTAGTCTTGGGTAGTGGGTTTTCTTCTGCTTTTCATGTGTTCCCTATGGTGGTATTTACTCCTTTTGTCAATGGAATCAACATCTCTGTTGGAAGAAGCCGATAGTGTAGTCTAGCGTAGTGGATTTTCTTCTGCTTTTCATGTGTTCCCTATGGTATTTACTCCTTTTGTCAATGGAATCAACATCTCTGTTGTCGGGCTTAAGAAAATACTGTGTTAGAGCTTAGTTCTTATTCATGTTGGATATTTTGAACTGTATGAATAAACCAAGTGTTTGATTTTTCTTGATGTGTACTTATCAACGTATAAAATTTGTCTACTTGCCCTACCAAAATGGTTTGTCTTCGTCCAAAACCATTTTTCTTTGTTCCTTCCTATATCTCAGATTTAGCAATGTATTGTTTTTGTTTTTGTCGGTCACCTGCCTATTTATATGAAAGATTTGCTATTGACCTAAGGCCAAGTGTGTCACTATCCAGATGATGAGTATGATGATGTCATTGATGCACATGATGATCTTGGTGATGAGTATGATGATGCCATTCTGTTGATATATAGTATTGACATGTTATAAATAGTTCGTTTATCTTTCTGTTTATTTTGTTACATTTTGCAGGGATAAAGTGAAGAAAAAGAAGAAAAGATTACTAGAAGATTAGTTTTAGGATTTTCTTTTATTTCCTTGCAATTTTCCTTTTATTGGATACTTGTAAAGACATTGTAATATTCTTACTATAATAAAAATTATGATTCTATTTCATTTTTTGTTTTTAAATTATTTTTCCTTATAGGTTGTTTTCTGTAAATTTGGATTTTTTTTGTTTTCCAAATACATTACTAGTGGCGCATTTCAGCCCTTATTAGTGGCGCACCTTCCTTTATTACTAGTGGCGCACCTATAAGGCTATTAGTGGCGCACCTGGAGGGAATACTAGTGGAGCACCTAAGGGTTAGTAGTGGCGCACCACCAGGTGCGCCACTGGTATTTTGAATAGTAATGGCGCACCAGAGGTGCGCCATTACTAACCATTACTAGGGGCGTGGTAATAGTGGCGCACCTATAGTGCGCCATTAATAGCAAAAATAGGTGTGCCACTAATAGCCTTTTTTCTAGTAGTGTCTCCATCATTCTTTCCTCACTGGCAATATCATAGTCTCCATCATAGTCTCCATCACTTAAAACTCAATATGGAGAACTGATATGAAGATATGACTCTTTATGAATGCCTCTGGCAGTTTACCAGGATGTGCAATTGTCTAGCATGACATTTATCAAAAATATGATGAATGATGGCTTTCCCACAAATACTATGTCAGCTCTATATGATCATGCAAAGCAATATGACGATGAAGTCACGATGGAATTTGCATGGCAATATATCTTGGAATGGCTATGGAAATTGAAAGCACATATGCTCCCTTGGTGGTTTCGATAATTAATGACAACATACATGGTCTCTTGGACTAATAGCCCTACCTAGTTCATTTCAGGTTTAGTCCACAGGGAGGATGGGCTGAAGGATTGTGAGGAGACCCCAAGATGCAATGAATAGGATTGGCCAAGATACAAGCATGAACACTCTACATTTTTCTTTGTGACAAATCACTTTGAGTCCATAGGAAAGCCAATACTATCAAATGGGGTGAGGTAATAATGGTGAATGAAATGCTCAAAATGATCAAGTGTTACTCACCAAAAACACCCGCAAGCTCTCCCACAAATACTCTGTCATAGAGCCTACCACTCAAAATTGGTGCCGCCAACAATTCTATATTGGCTACACCAAGTCAAAATCCCAGACAGAAACCCTAGCCAAGTCCCACATCTCGGTACTACCAAGTTCCATATCGGTGCAACCGAGTTTCAGTGACCAACTTTTTGTTACCTCATTCACAAGAATCGGAATTTCGGAGACTTATGAACCGGTCTCACCGAGTTGTGTAACTACCCTCGGCCACTCATATCGGTACCACCGTGAATTCCATATCGGTCTCACCGAAAATGCCAAAGTTGCCTCATTTTGCACTAGTTGGTGCAACCGAGTTTTCACTTTGGTTTCACTGAGTTGGGCAATAATGTTGTAACGGTTGGATTTTTGGAGATGCCTATATATACCTGTTGGAAATATGCCCTAGAGGCAATAATAAATTGGTTATTATTATATTTCCTTGTTCGTGATAATTAGTTTATTATCCATGCTATAATTATATTGATTGGAAACTCAAATACATGTGTGGGTACATAGACAACACTGTGTCCCTAGTATGCCTCTAGTTAACTAGTTCGTTGATCAAAGATGGTCAAGGTTTCCTGGCCATAGACATGAGATGTCATTTGATAAAGGGATCACATCATTAGGAGAATGATGTGATGGACAAGACCTAAACTATTAACATAGCATATGATCGTGTCAGTTTATTGCTATAGTTTTCTGCATGTCAAGTATCAGTTCCTATGACCATGAGATCATGTAACTCACTGACACCAGAGGAATACCTTGTGTGTATCAAACGTCACAACGTAACTGGGTGACTATAAACATGCTCTACAGGTATCTCCAAGGGTGTCTGTTGAGTGGGCATGGATCAAGACTGGGATTTGTTACTCCGTGTGACGGAGAGGTATCTCAGGGCCCACTCGGTAATACAACATCACAATAAGCCTTGCAAGCAATGTGACTAAGTGTTAGCCACGGGATCTTGTATTACAGAACGAGTAAAGAGACTTGCCGGTAACGAGATTGAAATAGGTATAGAGATACCGACGATCGAATCTCGGGCAAGTAACATACCGAAGAACAAAGGGAACAGCGTACGGGATTAACTGAAGCCTTGACATAGAGGTTCAACCGATAAAGATGTTTGTAGAATATGTAGGAACCAATATGGGCATCCAGGTCCCGCTATTGGTTATTAACCGTGGAGGTGTTTCGGTCATGTCTACATAGTTCTCGAACCCGCAGGGTCTGCACACTTAAGGTTCGGTGACGTTTCGGTATAGTAGAGTTATGTATGGTGGTGACCGAAGGTTGTTCGGAGTCCCGGATGAGATCCTGGACGTCACGAGGAGCTCCGGAATGGTCCGGAGGTAAAGATTGATATATAGGAAGTCCTGTTCTGGTCACCGGAAAAGTTTTGGGTACTTCGGTAGTGTACTGGGAGTGCCGGGAGGGTACCGGGGGCCATCGGGAGGGGTGTCTCGACCCAAAGGACCTCATGGGCTGTGGGAGGAGTCAAACCAGCCCCTAGTGGACTGGCCGAACCCCCCACTAAGGCCCATGCGGCTAGGGGTGGGAAAAACCCAAAGGTGGAAAGGTGGAAAGGGTTTCCAAGTGGAGAGGAGGAATCCTACTCCTAGTAGGATTGGAGTAGGACTCCTCCACCTCCAATTTCGGCCAACCCTTGTGGGTTTGAGGCTGCCTCCTCCCCTCCCTCCCTCCTATATATACTAGAGGATTTAGAGGGGAGATCTAACACTAATTGCCACGTGCTCCCTCTACTTCCTCTAGATCGTTTTCTCCTTTAGTCTAGTTTCGGCGGTGCTTAGGGGAAGCCCTGCCGGAATAGTTCCACCACCGCCGCCGTCGCGCTGCTGGAGAACTCATCTACCTCTCCGCTCCCTCTTGCTGGATCAAGAAGGCGGAGATCGTCATCGAGCTGTACGTGTGCTGAACGTGGAGGTGCCGTCCGTTCGGCACTAGATCGGAAGGAGCGTGATCAGGATCGCGAGACAGTTCGTGATTTGATCACGGGACGGATCGTGATGGGATCGCGGGACGGATCGTGATTGGATCGCGAGACGGATCGTGATTGGATCGTGGGGCGCTCGGAGATTTGGATCGCGAAGATGTCTGACTACATCAACCGCGTTTCTTAACGCTTCCCGCTTAGCGATCTACAAGGGTATGTAGATCCACTCTCCCTCTCATTGATGCTCATCACCATGGATAGATCTTGCGTGTGCGTAGGAATTTTTTTCCCATGCAACGTTCTCCAATAGTGGCATCTGAGCTAGGTCTATGTGTAGATGAGATCTCGAGTAGAAACACAAAGGAGTTTTGTGGGTGTTGATATTCAGATTGCTTCCTCCCTTGGTCATTTCTTGTTTCGGCGGTATTGTGGGATGAAGCGGCCCGGACCAACATTACTCGTACGCTTACGAGAGACCGGTTCCATCAACTGACATGTAACTTCGTTGCATAAAGATGGCTAGCGGGTGTCTGTTTCTCCCACTTTAGTCGGATCGGATTTGACAAAGGCGGTCCTTAAGAAGGTTGAATAGCAATTTTTGTATCACCGTTGTTGTTTTTGCGTAGGTAAGAATTGTTCTTGCTAGATACCCGTAGCAGCCACATAAAACTTGCAACAACAATTAGAGGACGTCTAACTTGTTTTTGCAGGGTATGTTGTGATGTGATATGGCCAATTACATGATGAGATATATGTGATGTATGAGATGATCATGTATTGTATAGAATATCACGACTTGCATGTCGATGAGTACGGCAACCGGCAGGAGCCATAGGGTTGTCTTTAATTATTTTCGCCGTTTTTGCTTTACTTTATTGCTATGAGTTAGCAATAGTCATGGAAGCAACAGTCGGCGTGACAACCTCATGGCGACACATTGATGGAGATCAAGCTGATGGAAATCATGGTGTCACGCCGGTGATGATGGAGATCATGATGGTGCTTTGAAGATGGAGATCAAAAGCACAAGTTCATGGCCATATCATGTCACTTATGATTTGCATGTGATGTTAATCCTTTTATGCATCTTATTTTGCTTAGGACGACGGTAGCATTATAAGGTGATCCCTCACTTAAATTTTAAGATAAATTGTGTTCTCCCTGAGTGTGCACCATTGCGAAAGTTCGTCGTTTCGAGACACCACGTGATGATCAGGTGTGATAGACTCTACGTTCGCATACAACGGGTGCAAGCCAGTGTTGCACGTGCGGAACACTCGGGTTAAACTTGACGAGCCTAGCATGTACAGACATGGCATCGGAACACAAGAGACTGAAAGGTCGAACATGAGTCATATAGTAGATATGATCAACATGAAGATGTTCACCATTGAAACCACCTCAACTCACATGATGATCGGACTTGAGTTGATGGATTTGGATCATGTGACACTCGAATGACCGGAGGGATGTCAATTTGAGTGGGAGTTTTTAAGTAATATGATTAACTAAACTCATTATCATGAACATAGTCAAAATGTCTTTGCTAATTATGTTGTAGATTACTAGCTCGCGCTGTAGCTCCCTTGATTTTTTATATGTTCCTAGAGAAATAGAGTTGAAAGATGATGGTAGCAATAATGCGGACTGGGTCCGTGATCTGAGGATTGTCCTCATTGCTGCATAGAAGGCTTATGTCCTTAATGCACTGCTCGGTGCGCCACCCCTCTAGCATCGTATGTAGATGTTGTGAACATCTGACAGGCACGTTTTCATGACTACTTGATAGTTCAGTGCGTCATGCATTATGGCTTAGAATTGAGGCTCCAAAACGTTTTGAACGTCACGGAACATGTGAGATGTTCTAAGAGCTGAAATTGGGATCTCAGGCTCATGCCCGTGTTGAGAGGTATGAGACCTCCAACAAGATTCTTTGCCTGCAAGATGAAGGAGAATAGCTCAATCGGTGAGCATGTGCTCAGATGGTCTGGGTACTAGAATCGCTTGAATCGAGTGGCAGTTGATCTTCCAGATAAGATAGTGATTGATATAGTTCTCCAAGTCACTGTCACTAAGCTACTAGAGCTTCGTGATGAACTATAAAATGCCAGGGATGGAAATAATGACCCCTGAGCTATTCGCGATGTTTGACACCGCGAAGGTAGAAATCAAGAAGGAGCATCAAGTGTTGATGGTTAGTGAAACCACTAGTTTTGAGAAGGGCAAGGGCTAGGAGGGAAACTTCATGGATGGCAAGTCAGTTGCTGCTCCTGTGAAGAAACCCAAGGTTGAACCCAAACCCGAGACTAAGTGCTTCTATTATGAGGAGAACGGTCGCTGAAGCGGAACAACCCTAGATACTTGGCAGATAAGAAGGCTGGCAACGTCGACAAAAGTATATTTGATATACGTGTTATTGATGTGTACCTTGCTAGTACTCCTAGTAGCACCTGGGTATTGGATACCGGTTCGGTTGCTAAATGTTAGTAACTCGAAATAAAAGCTACGGAATAAACGGAGGCTAGCTAAGGGTGAGGTGACGATGAGTGTTGGAAGTGTTTCCAAGGTTGAAGTGATCACCATCGCACGCTCTCTCTACCTTCGGGATTAGTGATGAACCTAAATAAATGTTATTTGGTGTTTGTGTTGAGCATGAACGTGATTAGATCATGTATATTGCAATACGGTTATTCATTTAAGTTAGAGAATAATGGTTATTCTGTTTACATGAATAATACCTTCAATGGTCATGCACCCAATGAGAATGGTTTATTGAATCTTGATCGTAGTGATACACATGTTCATAATATTGATGCCAAAAGATACAAAGTTAATAATGATAGTACCACATACTTGTGGCACTGCCGCTAAATGTCATATTGGTGTAAAACACATGAAGAAACTCCATGCTGATGGATCTATGGACTCATTCGATTGCGAATCGGTTGAGACATGCGGACCATGCCTCATGGGAAAAATGACTAAGACCCCGTTTTACGGTATGGTAGAGCGGGCAAGTAACTTATTGGAAATGATACATGTTGATGTATTCGGTCCAATGAGTGTTGTAGCGTGCAGTGGATATCATTATTTTCCTACCTTCACTGATGATTTGAGTAGATATGGGGACATTTACTTAATGAAACACAAGTCTGAAACATTTGAAAAGTTCAAACAAAATCAGAGTGAAGTTTGAGATCATTGTGACAAGGAGATAAAATGTCTACGATATGATCGTGGAGGTAAATACCTGAGTTACGAGTATTGGTATACAACCTAAGAAAATGTGGAATTTGTTTCAGAGCTCATGCCACCTGGAACACCATAGTATGATGGTGTGTCCGAACATCGTAGTCGTGCTCTATTGGATATGGTGCGAACTATGATGTCTCTTATCGATTTGCCACTATCGTTTTGGGGTTACGCATTAGAGACAACTACATTCACTTTAAAAGGGGCACCATCTAAATCCGTTGAGATGACACCGTATGAATTTTGGTTTGGAGGAAACCTAAGCTGTCATTTCTTAATGTTTGGGGCTGCGACGCTTATGTGAAAAAGGGTTTTCACTTAATGAGCTCGAACCCAAAGCGGACAAATAAATCTTCATAGAATACCCTAACGTAACAGTTGGGTAAACCTTCTATCTTAGATCCAAGCACAAAGTGTTTGTTGCTAAAACGGGTCCTTTCTCGAGAAAGAGTTTCTCTCGAAAGAATTGAGTGGGAGGAAGATAGAACTTGATGAGGTTGTTGAACCTTTGTTTCATCCAGAGAGTAGCGCAGTGCAGAAAGTTGTTTCTGTGGAGCCTACGTTAGTTGAAGAGAAAGTTAATGATGATGATCATGAAGCTTTGGATCAAGTTACTATCGAACCTCGTAGGTCGACAAGGACGCGTACTGCTCCTGAGTGGTACGGCAACCCTGTCTTAGAGGTCATGTTGTTGGACAACGATGAACCTACGAGCTATGGAGAAGCGATGATGGGCCCGGATTCCGAGAAATGGTTAGAGGCCATGCAATACGAGATGGGATCCATGTAAGAAAACAAAGTATGGGCTTTGAAAGTATTACCTGAAGGGCGAAAGGCCATTCAGAACAAATGGATCTTTAAAAGGAAGACGGACGTGCACGGTAATGTCACCGTCTATAAAGCTCGACTTGTGGAAAAGGGTTTTTCACAAGTTCAAGGAGTTGACTATGATGAGACTTTCTCACCCGTAGTGATGCTAAAGTCTGTTGGAATTATGTTAGCAGTGGCTGCATTTTTCGATTATGAAATCTGGCAGATGGATGTCAAAACATCGTTTCCTTAACGGTATCCGTGAGGAAAGGTTATATGTGATACAACCGGAAGGTTTTGTCAGTTCTAAGGATGCTAAAATATATGCAAGCTCCAGCGATCCTTCTATGGACTGGAGCAACCCTCAGAAGTTCAAACCCAGGGGCGTGTGCGAAGATCTCCAACAGCTTCACCCCCTCCAAGCTCACCACGCGATAACCTTGCTCGATGGCAAATAATAAGATAACACACGAGAGTTTATCCAGGTTCGGGCCGCAGCGAAGCATAAAACCCTACTCCTGCCTTTGGTGGATTGCCTCACGAGGAGGTTTGTGGATGAACTAGTACAATGGTGAGTTGCCCCGCGAGTGTGTTTGCGGGTGGAGTGTCCGATCCCTTCTACAAAGCAGCTTAGCCTCTATTTATAGCGGCCCGGGTCCTCTTCCCTTATCGCAAGGGCGGGAAGGAATCCCACAACAGCCAAATTCAAAGGGGGACAGGAAGTACATCTTATCCTGACGAAAGGTGGTCTTCGCCTGCAAAGTAGTCGATGGTCATGCAGAGGTGGGCTCGGTGATGACATCTGTCCTGCGGGGCTTGGGGTCTTGGTCTTGTTACACCGAAGTGGAAACCTTTCGGGGCGCTTTGGGAACTCGCGTGCGCCCCTGCCCCCTTTGCACCAAAGGGGAAACTGTCCCCTCTGGCGCGCTGGTGCCCGCCTAGCCTGGCTAGCGTCACCCTTGGCTTCCTGAGGTCGAGCGTCGCATAGAAATCTCCGCCGCTCGGGAGCTGGCCTGGGGAGGCCTATCTCCCCGCTGGTCTTGGAGCTATTTCCCTCGCGAGCTCGGGGTCTCGCAAGGGCCTTGTGTTGAGTGAGGCCTCGCCGGGCCGTACTTGATCGTCGAGGTGGGCCACGCCTTGGGCCGCAGGCAGGCAAGTCTGGGTACCCCCGTTCCCAGGACGCCGACAGTAGCCCCCGGGCCCAAGGCACGCTCGGGTTAGCTTCTGGGTGAAGCCACGGAGGATGGCCCAAAGCGCCGTGGGCCCCAACGCCTGCGGGCCCATCTTGACGCGTGGCGCACGATGAGACGTGGGCGTCTCGGCTCCCCGAAGACGTCGGGAACCACCCTGAGCCGAGCTGACGCGAGGCCTGTGCGCCTCCCCGGCCATCATTGCCTTCCTTGAATGCGGCTGTCTCTTCGCGGTCTCTCCCCCCTCGGGCCGCGCGGATGCGATCCGACGGGAGCAGATGAAAAGACATGAGGCAGGGTAGCACACCGGTTGAGTCTGGCTCGCGCTGCCCGAGGAGTGCACGACGTCTCCGCTCCCCACGACGCCTCGACAACCGCTCTGTCTGACCTTCAACTGGCGCATGTTGTGGGGCCATCATTACCCGTGGTAGGGAAAAATGCCGGTTGGCCTCCATCCGGCTATAAATGGGCGGGGGAAGCTGAGTCCCCAGCCCATTCCTTTTCCTTTCTCCGCCTCTTTCACTCTTCATCTCCCCCTCCATGCCGCCTGTGAGGAGGTTCTCCGCCGCCGAGAAGGGAAAAGCCTACCAGGGGGTGCCGGACCCACTCCCTTCCAAGAGGAGCAGGGGTCGCCCTCGCAAGTATGCTGGGACGTCGCCGGTGACGCCCCGTGGGCGTGGGCGCCCCTCTGCGGGGTCCGGCGCTCCGGCTGGCGCAGCCGGAAGCGGCGTGCGCGGCGGCCGTGGTCGGGGAGGGAGACCTACAATCGGCGCTCGGACGCCGCGTCACAAGCCCGCACGGCCGACGCGGGCCTGGAGTTCCTGGTGCCGGTGGAGAGGCCGGCAAGCTCCTGGTTGCAGCTCCCGCAGGTCTGTGGCTGCAGGGCGACGGTTGTTGCAGCGGCACGTTGTGGGTGAAGGTTGAGGTTACCCCCGCAGGCAATGCCTTTTTGAGCCGCAGGTGGCAGACCTTCATACGCGCCCACGGCCTGGAGGGGAGGCCCACGCTCCACTTCAAGCACGGCGGCACCACGACGCTTTTCGTCAAGATCTTCGGTGAGGACGGTGGGCGCTTGGAGTGCTGCCCGGAGGGCGGCGGCAGCGGCGATCTTGGAGGTGAGCTTGCCCTTGGCGATGGCCGCCATGCTTCCAGCAGCAGCGATACCTCCTCCGAGGAGAGCCCGAGTGATGAGAGCTACGATGCCCCACCATGCCGGCACACCCGGACTTCGGTGGGAAGCCAGCCACGGCGGCGCCGCTCCCCCGCCCGGGAAACGGCCATGCCGACGTGCCACCGCGGCGCCATCAAGGAGGAGGAGGACTCTGACTAAGCGACGGCGCGCCGGGGCCGGGGCCTCAGGAGCGGCGGCCCCAGGGGAGGGGCTCCTTCGTCTTCTTTTCTTTTCCTCTGCCTGTAATCAAAATCATGGGGGGCCCTTCCGGGTGTGTGATGAACTTTGGCGCTTGCGCCCTTTTGTTAGCTCTTTCATTACGTATTGTGGTCACTGTGTTACTGTTAACTGAGGCTTCCCTTTGACCGTGGTCAGAGAACTTAGCTCGATGCGTCCGTCGCGGGTTTCCGCGTCATGAAGTTTGGCAGTGGCGCCTAGTGAGCTAGTGGCACATGGAGAGCTTGGGGAGGTTCCTCCTTCCTGCGAATGAGGCGGCTTGGGGGGCCCCTGTCGGCACTCTACATCTGCAGAGACCGATCTCGTGCATGCCCTGCCACCGTTGGGGCGTCCGGATCACCAGGACGAGACCAAAGGGGGCGAAGCCTCGACCGCCATTGGGGCGTCCGGATCACCAGGACGAGACCAAGGGCGAGCAAGGAGCCACGCGATCGGTGAGGCTCCTGAGGCGCGAATCTTAGGAGCCCCCTTTGACGCTCAAGCGGCGCTCTACGTTGGCGTGGCCAGATCCCGTGCATGCCTCGACCACCGTTGGGGCGTCCGGATCACCAGGATGAGACCAAAAGGGGCGAGGCCTCGACCGCCATTGGGGCATCCGGATCACCAGGACGAGACCAAAGAGCGAGCGATTAGCCACGCGATCGGTGAGGCTCCTGGGGCGCAATGCTCAGGAGCCTCCCTTGACGTTCAAGCGGCGACCAATCCTTTCTGCCGGTTCTTGCCCCAGGGGGCGTGAGCCTCCAGGGGTTTTTAAGTTAGCGCACCGAGCCGCGGCGGAGCCCCCGAGTGAGGGTGAGGCGGCGCGCGCCTGCTAGCTTGCTCGAGAGTGCCACGCGAGGACCAGGACGCCAAGGCCACGCGGGGACCAGGACGCCAAGGCCTTGGCGAGGTGTGCGCACCGTACCAGTAGCCCCCGCTCGCGGGGCGTGGGAGAGGGAGGCTGGCAGGCGTTATTTCAGAGAAAGAAATTTCAAGAGAGAGCACTGCAAGAAGAAGAAAAAATTCCTGCCCCTTTTCCTTTAAATAGAGTCAACAAAAAACCTCGGGCTTCGTTCCAGGAAAAATGGAGAATTCGAATACAAGAAAAGAAAAGAACAGCCGCGTCCGGCACCTAGGCTAGTCTTCGTCTTCCCCCAGCGTGGAACATAGGGCATCCACGTTGCGTGGGCATAGTCATTGGAGGACAGTGTTGTCCACTAGCGCGGAGCATGGGGCTTCCACTTGGGCGTGGGTGGGAACCCCTCCGCGTCCTCAGGGGGCTCCGGGCGTACACAACCCACTCATTATTACGTGAGAGTGTCACGGGTAGAACTTGCGGAGGTGCTGGATGTTCTAGGCGTTCTGGATGGGGACTCCGTCGTGAGTCTCCAGATGCACGGCGCCAGGTCTGGAGACGTGGGCGACCTTGAATGGGCCTTCCCACATGGGCGAGAGCTTGTGCAAGCCTTCCCTAGAGAGGACCTGCCTCAGGATGAGGTCTTCGACTTCGAGGGTCCTGGAGCGGATGTTACGGCAATGTAACGCCGCAGTGCCTGCTGGTACCTCGCAGCTCGGAGCGAGGCTTGGCGACGAACCTCCTCCCCGAGCACGAGGTCCATTCCTTGCGAGGCATCCTGACGCTCCTCGTCAAATGCCAAAACCCACGGGGATCGGTGCTTGACTTCGTGTGGGAGGACGGCTTCGGCTCCGTAGACGAGGAAGAACGGGGTCTCGCCGGTGGGCTTAGTCGTGGTGGTGCGAATAGACCACAACATGGACTGAACCTCATCGACCCAACCCTTGCCGCATGCCTCGAGCTTCTTCTTGAAGCTCCTTACCTTCAGGCCCCGTAGGACCTCCGCGTTGGCGCGCTCTGCCTGGCCGTTGCTCCGCGGGTGTGCCACTGAGGCGTAGCATATCTGCGTTCCAAGGTTAGTGCAATAGGTCCTGAAGAGGTTACTTGTGAACTGCGAACCATTATCGGTGATGATGCGGTTGGGGACGCCGAAGTGGCTCATGATGCCCTTGATGAACTTGACGGCTGACCCGGTGGGAATGGTGCGGACGGGCTCCACCTCCGCCCACTTGGTGAACTTGTCGATGGCGACGTAGAGGTAGCGGTACCCGCCTGCTGCTCGTGGAAAGGGCCCCAGTATATCCAGCCCCCAGACCGCGAAGGGCCAGGAGAGCGGAATGGTCTGGAGGCCCTGAGCGGGCTGATGAATCTGCTTGGCATGGAACTGGCAGGCCTCACAGGACCGGACCAGCTCGGTGGCGTCATTGAGCGCCGTGGGCCAGTAGAAGCCGGTGCGGAACGCCTTCCCTACAAGGGTATGTGATCAGGAGTTGTGTTCACAGTCTCATCCATGGATTTCGGCCAGCAGCTCGCACCCCTGTTCCCTGGATACGCACCGCAACGCGATGTTGTTCGGGTGCCTGCGGTACAGCTCGCCGTCCCGCAGACAGTAAGCTGTGGCCTGTCGTACCACGCGCTCCGCATCTTCCTCCTTTTCCGATAGCGTGCCACCAAGCAGGTACACCCTGAACTCCTGTGTCCAGTCGTCGACTTGGGGCTCCAGTGCCAGGAGCAGTCGAGCTCCTGAGGCCGGACCGCAAGGTGGAGCCCGTGAGGGTGGTGCTGGGGGTAGCCCTCCTCTCCGCGGCGCCTGGTCCCCGGCTAATGGCGCCGCGGATGGCCTGAAGAGCCGCTCCTCGAAGACCCCCGACTCCTGAGGCTCGCGGCGCAACGCCCTCTTGGCGATGTCATCGGCCTCCTTGTTCGCGCCGCGTGGGATGTGCTCGAATTCCAAGCCCTGGAAACATTTTTCAATCTTATGTACCTCTTCCAAGTATGCCTCCATGTGCTCGTCCTTAGGCGTATACTCCTTGTTGGAGAAGTTGACGAGGAGCTGGGAGTCGCCCTTGATGGTGAGGCGCTGAATCCCCAAGGCGGCTGCGGCCTTGAGGCCAGCGATTAAGCCCTCGTACTCTGCTATGTTGTTGGAGACCTTCTCGCCATGCTGGAAACAGAGTTGCATGGCGTAGTAGAGTTTGTCCCCGGTCGGGGAGACGAGTACAACTCCAGCCCCTGCTCCCCTGCGCGCGAAGGCCCCATCGAAGTGCATGGTCTAACCCTCAGGCGCCTCGTCGCGAGGGGCCAAGGACTGGCCCTCATCCAGCCCCCGGTCGGGAGTGTCCGTCCATTCGGCTACAAAGTCCGCCAGGGCTGCCCCCTTGATGACCCTGGTCGTGCTGAACTCGATATTGAAGGCCTGCAGCTCGATGTTCCATTCTGCCACTCTCCCTGCTGCGTTGGGGTTGCGCAACACTTTCTCCAAGGGGTACGCGGAGATGACCTTGATGGGATGCCCCTGGATGTAATGGCGCAGTTTCCTTGAGGCGACAAGAAGTGCGAGCAAGAGCTTTTGCTGCATAGGGTAGCGCGAGCGTGCGTCCGGCAGCACGGTACTAACGTAGTACACCGGATGCTCGACTAGGGAGAGGCCTTCCATGCCGCCCCTCTCCGTTGCGGGATCATGAGGCCCGGTCGCCTCGGGGGTCGCCGGGGCGGCCGGGGTCTTGGGAGCGTTGCCTCGTGGAGGCGAAGGCTCCTTGGCGTCTTGTGGGTCACCTTGCTTCTCGCTCGAGGGCCCGCCTGTGCCCGAAAGCGTAGTGCGCGTGCTGGCATGCTCTTCCCTGACAGCCACAAGCGCAACACTGGCGGAGTGCGGGGTGGCGGCCAGGTACAGTAGCAGGGGCTCCCGGGGGCGAGGCGCCACCATTACTGGTGGGCTCGTGAGGTACCACTTGAGGTCCTCGAATGCCGCGTCTGCCTCCGAAATCCATTCGAAAGGGCCCTTCCTCTTCATGAGCTTGAAGAACGGCAGGGCCCGCTTGCCAAGCCTCGAGATGAAGCGTCCCAGGGAGGTCACGCACCCCGCCAGCTTCTTCATTTCCTTGAGGGTCTGAGGCGGACTCATCTTGCTTATAGCTTTGAGCTTCTCCGGGTTCGCCTCGATTCACCGGTGCGACACCAAGAAACCGAGCAGTTTGCCCGACGGGACCCCAAAGACACACTTCTCGGGGTTGAGCCTCAGGTTCACCCACCTCAGGCTGGCGAACGTCTCCTCTAGGTCCTCGATCAAGGTCTTGGCTTCCCACGACTTGACCACGATGTCGTCGACGTAGTCTTCCACGTTCCTCCCGAGCTGCTGCCCCAAGGCGATGTGCATTAGCCGTTGGAAGGTTGCGCCAGCGTTCTGTAGCCCGAAGGGCATGCACGTGTAGCAGAAAACACCGCACGTGGTGAGGAAGGCTATTTTCTCAACGTCTTCCACCGCCATCTTGATCTGATGGTATCCCGAGAAAGCGTCCAGGAAGCATAAAAGGTCGCACTCGGCGGTGGAGTCCACGATCTGGTCGATGCGCGGCAACGGGAACGGGTCCTGGGGGCAGGCCTTGTTGAGGTTCGTGAAGTCGACACACATGCGCTCCTTCCCACACTTCTTCGGGACGACTACCGGGTTGGCGAGCCACTCCGGGTACTGCACCTCCCGGATGACTCCGACCTCCTTCAACTTGCCAACCTCTTGGGCGATGAACGCCTGCTTCTCGTGAGCTTGCCTCCTCTCCTTTTACTTCACTGGGCGTGCATTGGGACATACCATGAGGTGGTGCTCGATCACATCCCTCGGGACCCCCACCAGGTCAGAGGCGTTCCACGCGAACGCATCCTTATTCGCGCGGAGGAAGGCCACCAACGCCTCTTCCTGCTCCTGAGGCAGGCCGGCGCCGATCGTGAAGGTGAGACCAGGATTCTCATCGTCTACGGGCACCTGCTTCATCTCAGCCCGGCTCTGAGAGAACAGCTGCCTCTTCTTCACTGGTGCGACGTCGATGACGTCCCCAATGTCCTCCGTGGCCTGCGCGACGTCCCCAGCTTTGGGGCGCGCGTGGCCGCTGCTTTGTAGGCGAGCTTGAGCGCGTGGGCTGCATCCTTGGCGTCCCCAGTGACGGAGAGGATGCCGCCGCTCCCTGGCATATTTATGACGTTGTAGCCCGGGTGCGTTGCCGCCATGAACTGGGCGAGGGCGGGGTAGCCGAGTATCGTGTTGTAAGGGAGGTGGATGTGAGCGACGTCGAAGTCGATCTGCTCGGTGCGGTAGTTGGAGCGTGTGCCGAAGGTGACGGGGAGGCGCACCCACCCCAAGGGGGCGAAGGAGCCCCCAGTCACCCCAGAGAAAGGCTTTGAAGGCGCGAGCTAGCCTTGGGGCACCTGTAGCGTGTTGAAGGTCTCCACGGAGAGGACGTTGAGGCCGGCCCCGCCGTCTATGAGGGTCTTGGTGACGGCCACGCTGTTTATGGTTGGTGTGCACAACATGGGGAGCGTACCGGTGGCAGCCGTTGTCCTAGGGTGGTCGTCGGGGCCGAAGGTCATGTCGATCTCCAGCCACGTTCGATGCTGCGGGGTCTCGGACCGCAGCCGAATCGCGCTTGCCTGGCGGAGGAACTGCTTGACATGACGGTTGGAGGTGGGCGCCTGCGATCCGCCGAGGATGCAAGTGACCGCAGGGTCGATCGCACGAGCCGTGGCGCCACCACGCGCTAAGGGTTGCCCGGCCTGGGGGGTTGCGTCGGCCATGGGGCCGGTGAATCGGGGCTCGACTGCTGCCGCAGATGGGGAAGCTTCGACACGCTCCCTACCTGGCGCGCCAAATGTCAGATTTCGGGCTCCGCAAAACCCTCAGAAGTTCGAACCCTGGGGCGTGTGCGAAGATCTCCAAGAGCTTCACCCCCTCCAAGCTCACCACGCAATAACCTTGCTCGATGGCAAGGAAGAAGATAACACACGAGAGTTTACCCAGGTTCGGGCCGCTGCGAAGCGTAAAACCCTGCTCCTGCCTTTGGTGGATTGCCTCACGAGGAGGTTTGTGGATGAACTAGTACAGTGGTGAGTTGCCCGCGAGTGTGTTTGCGGGTGGAGTTTCCGATCCCTTCTACAGAGCAGCCTAGCCTCTATTTATAGCGGCCCGGGTCCTCTTCCCTTATCGCAAGAGCGGGAAGGAATCCCACAATGACCAAATTCAAAGGGAGACAGGAGGTACATCTTATCCTGACGAAAGGTGGTCTTCGTCTGCAAAGTAGTAGATGGTGATGCAGAGGTGGGCTCGGTGATGACGTCCGTCCTGCGGGGCTTGGGGTCTTGGTCTTTTTACACCGAAGTGGAAACCTTTGGGGGGTGCTTTGGGAACTCGCATGCGCCCCTGCCCCCTTTGCACCAAAGGGGAAACTGTCCCCTCTGGCACGCTGGCGCCCGCCTGGCCTGGCTGGCGTCACCCTTGGCCTCCTCAGGTCGTGCGTCACATAGAAATGTCCACCGCTCGGGAGGAGGCCTGGGGAGGCCTATCTCCCCGCGGGTCTTGGCGCTGTTTCCCTCGCGAGCTTGGGGTCTCGCGAGGGCCTTGTGTTCCCACGCCTTGGGCCGCAGGCAGGCAAGTCTGGGTACCCGCGTTCCCCGGACGCCGACACATATATCTTGGAAATCGATGCTCCCTTGTATTACATCTAACCTTTTGTAGGTACTTGAAAGAACAACACTCCACAAGATTGCCATCAACTCATATTACAAGCAATCTTGTCATGAACAAGTATCCAGAACACTTCTTTGATTATGGAAGGAAGAAGACAATCCAAATCATATCCTTGACAACCACTTGATAAACAAATTTCATCCTTGTGATTTGGATATATCATGTTCTTCCTTGCTTGACTAACTCCTGTAGGAGGACCTAGCTTCAAAGAAAAGATGGATTGCTCCCAACTCAAGATAATATTCATCAACTTCGAGCATCCACAAGAAGTTCTTCAACATGCCATGCCATCAACATCACTCAAAGGTATGTGATCATATCCTTGAAATAGCTTTACTCCAAGTCATGAGCTAAAGCAACTCAAGTGATATGAAAACATTAAAATGCTTAATAGAAAAATGGTAACCCTATTTTGAGCTTAACGTAGAGTATGACCTATGATCAAGTATTCTTGCTTGGCTCCTTAAGTCAATATACTCTAATATAGGTTACCTAGTCACCGCCCATCATCTAGATGAAGTATCTTGTTTGGTTCATCTTATAGTTGCATGCCTTCTTAGAACCACTCAATTTCCACGTAGTTGAAAAATTTCTTGTAAATTCCTTTTCAAATTCTCTGCAATCATCTTATTCTCTTGAGAGCTTCTGAAAATTTGCCTTTGTCAAACTTTGCCAAGTTTCTGTTTTGCTTTTCGGAGCCTCCGATTCAAGTAACTCGGCATCACCGATTATGCAGAGACCTGCACAACCTTATATCGGTTCCACCGACTTATTTCCCCCGGAGTCACCGATTTTGCTATCTTCTGTGTTCTTTGTCAATTTTAGCAAATTTCTCATTTCTTCAAGGATCTCTTTGTAAAAAAAACTTTTACTCAAAGGGGGAGAAACCTTATTCAAGGATCCCTATATCAAAGGGGGAGAAATTTTAAAAGAGTTTTTGTGGTGTTAAAAGGGGGAGAAAAGGTGTTCAAGGATCCCTTAGTCCCAAATATTCTCAATGATCCCTTCCCTCTCAATGATCCCTTTATCTGACCCTTTGTGTGACCCTTTTTGGAAATTAATGTCAAAGGGGGAGAAATATCAAAGCTTCAAAGCTTATGCTCATACCAAAGGGGGAGATATATATTAAGGGGTTGAATATCAAAGCTTATGCTTGTATAAAGGGGGAGAACATCAATGGGGAGAATATATCAAAGGGGAGAATATCTAAGTACAACTAAGCTTATGCTGACCCAAAGGGGGAGAAATCTTTGATTTGATTGCCTATTAGTGCTAGACTTGTCTCACCACCCTACCTACTCCCAATATCTACATGCTAAGATTCTGGGCGAGGGGAAGATTTACAAATCCATACTTAGGGGAGAAAGTTCTACATATTCTATTGGGGGAGACATATCTATCTTAAGAAACTCTATTCTTCATATGTCTTCCATATCTTGGTACTCTTGGATCTGTTTGCATTTGGATGAGTGGAATACTCTTGTGTTTCCTAACATTGTTATCTCAACTGTATTTCTACTACTAGAATGCTCAAGATCTTCAAGGTAAGTATATGCATCATATCCTTGGTCAAGATGATCTCTTGCTTCTTGCACATATTGTTTGCAAGGGTGAAGTCTTGAACATGGAAACACCTCATTCACATATATTTGATGCATATAGCCAAGATATACATGACTTCTCATATCCCTTCAACTATGTGTGTGTTCATGCATTCCAAAGCAACTATCCTTTAAAATGGATTGCACACATTTAGGGGGAGCTTGCATTGGCCATGTATCCTTCAAAGCTATCACATATTCCTGCATATCTTAATTTGAAGCTTTGATTGTATGTTGTCATCAATTACCAAAAAGGGGGGGGGGATTGAAAGCACATATGCTCCCTTGGTGGTTTTGATAATTCATGACAACATACATTGTCTCTTGGACTAATAGATCTACCTAGTTCATTTCAGGTTTAGTCCACAGGGAGGATTGGCTAAAGGATTGTGAGGAGACCCCAAGCTGCAAGGAATATGATTGGCCAAGCTACAAGCATGAAGACTCTACATTTTCCTTTGTGAGAAATCACTATGAGTCCATAGGAAAGCCAATACTATCAAAAGGGGGTGAGGTAATAATGGTGAATGAAATGCTCAAAATGATCAAGTGTTAGTCACCGAAAACACCCACAAGCCCTCCAACAAATATTCTGTCATAGAGCCTACCACTCAAAATCGGTGCCACCAATAACTCCATTTCGGCTACACCGAGTCAAAAGCCCAGACAAAAACCCTAGCCAAGTCCCACATCTCGGTACTACCAAGTTCCATATCGGTGCAACCGAGTTTCGGTGACCAACTTTCTGTTACCTAATTCACAAGAATCGGAATTTTCCAGAATTGTGAATCAGTCTCACCAAGTTGTGTAACTGCCCTCGGCCACTCATATTGGTACCACCGAGAACTCCATATCGGTCTCACCGAAAACGCCAAAGTTGCCACATTTTGCACTAGTCGGTGCAACCGAGTTTTCACTTCGGTTTCACCGAGTTGGGCAATAATGTTGTAACAGTTGGATTTTTGGAGATGCCTATATATACCCCTCCACCACATCCCTCTCTCAAGAGAAGCACTTAGAACATACCCACTGTTCCCATATCCAAATTTCTAAGAGAGAACCACCTATCCTTGTGTTGAGGTCAAGATCATCCACTCCAACCATATGGATCTTGATTTCTGGCCTCCCCAAGTTGCTTTCCATCCAATCAATCTCTTCTACCCAAGCCAAATCTGTGAGAGAGTGATTGAGTGTTGAGGAGACTAACATTTGAAACACAAGAGCAAGGAGTTCATCGTTACTATCGAGCCTATTACCTTTTGGAGGGTGGTTCCTCCTATATTGGTTAGGTGTCGCTTGGGAGCCTCCTACTTCGTGTTGTGGAATTGAACCAAGAAGTTTGTACGGGCAAGGAGATCGCCTACTTCGTGAAGATCTACCCATACTGAGGCTAGTCCTTCATGGACCGAAGCCATTATGGAATAGTCAAGGTTGCTACTTCGTGGATCCTTATGGGTGGGGCCCTTCGTGGACTCTCGCGACAACTACCCTCCGTGGTTTGAAGACTCCATAAACGTGGACGTACGATAGCACCACCTATCGGAACCACGGGAAAAATCTTCGTGTCTTCGTATGGCGTTTGATCTTCCTATCTCAACTCTCTTACATATGCTTGTCTTTATTTTCCGCTGCCATACTTGTTGACTAGCATGTGTAGGGTGCACTAGACTTGTTAGAATTGTTAAAATTTGCCAACCAATTAACTTGGGAAAATGTTAGGTTTTAATTTATGCAAGTTGTCTATTCACCCCCCTCTAGACATCCCTTCTAGTGATCCCACAGAAATGCCATGATAGGTAGGTATGGTGGCTGTTTTGAGGAAGATATAATAAGGCTTATGTGCAATAGAGCGTATCATGTCATGGGGTTTGGATGCACCGGCGAAAGTTGCACCGATCCTCGAGGTGAGAGTGGGCAATGCACGGTACCTAAGAGGCTAGCAATTATGAGAAGGTGAGATTGCGTATCTACATGGTTTCACATTAGTCATAAAGAACTTCTATGCTTATTGCAAAGTTTTATTAGTTTTATCAGAGATCAAAGTACTACTCGCATGCCTCGAGGGAAGAGGTTGGTAAGAGTGAACCATCACACGCTTCCGACCCGAAACAACACTAGGATTTCAACGAGGACTAGAAATGCTCACACATCATCACCATGCCTCTTTAATTTTTAGATGAACAAAAAGGTCAACCTCTCTTAATATCGACACTTCTACGCGTCAACAATTATGAGATCACACCTATTTCATATTACCACATTAATACCATTGACCCACAATTTCTCTATATGTGCTACATGATGGTTTTGATTATCACCCACTGAATACCTAATATTTTTGGACTAGTCTTATGACCCATGAAAATTACCGTCACTATTTATTAACTCTCAAACAAATATAAGTGAAGAACGAGAGTGAAATTATTTCTATAAAATCTACACGCCACCTTGCTCAAAAACATATAAGTGAAGCACTAGAGCAATTGCTAAGCTCAAAAGATATAAGTGAAGCACATAGAGTATTCTAACAAATTATGATGAAGGTGTGTCCCTTTTAAATAGCTGTGTCCAGCAAAAAATGATTGTTGTAAACTGAAAGTAAAAGCAAAACAAAAGAAAACGACTTCAAGTGACATACCGATGGATTGAGACGAAAGAGGGGATGCCTTCCAGGGCATCCCCAAGCTTAGACGCTTGAGTCTCCTTTAAAATATTACCTTCGGGTTCCTTGGGCATCCCCAAGCTTAGGCTCTTTCTACTCCTTATTCCGTGGTCCATCATAATAACACCTAAAACTTGAAAACTTCAATCACACAAAACTCAACAAATCTTCATGAGATCCGTTAGTATAAGAAACATATTGCATACTTTAGGTATTGATGTAAATTGATTCTTATTTCATAATTGCATGATAGGTACTGTATTCTAACTTCTCCATGGCTTATACTCCCCGATACAATCCATAGCATAATCAAAATAAGCAACTATGCAAGAAAAAATAGAATCTGTCTAAAACAGAACACTCTGTAGAAATCTGTAGAGAGCCTATACTTCTGTAAATCTAAAAATTCTGAAAATTTTCTATAGAAACACTGTGTAAAAATTTCAGATCATTATTATGTTCCTGTAGAAAATGAAAATTCCTGCAGAGGAGTCAAAAGTTTCTCTTTTGTTTCAGCATCGATTCTACATATCTTGAGAGTCATCCCAAAGGCTTTACTTGGCACAGACACTAATTTAAACAAAAAACCATAATCATTATAGAGGCAATAATCATGTTATAAAAAATAAACAGAAAGTTTAAAGCAAAAATTTAAAGATAACTATTGGGTTGCCTCCCAACAAGTGCTATTGTTTTATGCCCCTAGCTTGGCATAATGCATAGTTTCAAGTATTGTCATCTTTAACGTCAAGCTCCTCAATGACACAACCACGGATAATAGGTGCAATAAGAGGCTTGGCAAGAGGATCCTTTATAAAGTTTATAAAGTTGGGATGAACACTAATCATCTTTAGATCCTCGTTTCTTTTGGTAGGAGGTGTACTAATGCTCTTAGGAATATATACGAACTTGGGGTTTTTGTTTTGAGGGGTACTAGCATTAGTTTTAGACAGTGTGAAAGTGGAACCTACTTTGTTAATTACTTCTTCCATTTTATGAATCCTATTAAAGCCTTGTTCTATCCTTTCATCAAGAGTAGTGTCCGTTTCCTTTAAAGCTTTCAAAGTAATTCCTACCCGTGATCCAAGTTGAGTGATATGATTATGAAGTTTTTTATCCATCTCCTCAATTGGTTTATTTGTGATCATTTTCTTTTCAATAGCATCAAGCCTTTGCATAACATGTTCCAAGGTCAAAACTAGTCTCATTGACCATAAGGGGTGGTGTCCCTACAAGATTTTCAATTGCATTATAGGCATCCAAAGTGTGACACATTAAGAAATTCCCACCGGCGATGCTGTCAAGTACAAACCTATACCAAGTGGTCACACCAACATAAAAATTGTGAAGCAAGGTAGTACTGGATAACTTTTTAGTTGCATTCTTTTGAGCAAGGAAAATTCTATACCATGCATCTTTCAAACTTTCTCCTCCCCTTTGTTTAAAATTTACAACATCATCCTTAGGAGTAAAGCGGGCGGAAGAAGAACTAGCCATGGCTTCGAACAAGAAAGCAAGTAACAAGCGAAGAAGTAAACTAGTAACAAGAAAAGATAAATATTTTTTCATTTTTCATTTTTATGAGACAAGCTAAATATAACAGAAAATAAAAAGAAGAACATGTGAATGCAAATTTGTGTGAAGTTACTTGATAGTTGATGATCATATTCCTTGGCAACGGCACCAGAAATCCTTCCTGATACTTGTGATCTGGGTTGGGTTTTCCGTGAAGAGGAACAAGTAATTGCAACACAAAGTGGGCAAGTATTTCCCTCAGTTATGAAACCAAGGTTTATCGAACCAATAGGAATATCGATCCTTAACCGTCTTCAGCGGCTGCACACAAATGAACAAACGACTTGCACCCAACGCGGGCAAGAGGGTTGTCAATCCCCTTGATCTTGTTATTTGCAAGCAAATGAGTTGTGTAGATAATTGTTGATAAATATAAATTGTAAAATAAATAAAAAGTAAAAAAGGCAGCGAGGTAATAATTGCGTTTGTAAATATATAAGTGAATAGACCCGGGGGCCATAGTTTTCCATAGCGGCAGCTCTCATGTAGGCAGCATATAGTGGGTAACAAATTACTATTGGGCAATTGATAGAAAAGCGGATAGTTATGTGATTTTCATGGCAATGATCATGTGTATATAGGCATCACGTCCATAAACAAATAGGCCGACTCGTGCCTACACATATTACTATTACTCCACTCATCGACCGCTATCCACCATGCATCTAGAGTATTATGTAAAACAGAGCAATGCATGGAGAACGATGACATGATGTAGAGAAAGTAAAATCAAGCAATATGAATGAACCCCATCGTGTTATCCTTAGTACAAACAACACAAAGATGCATCTTGTCCCCTACTTTGTCACTTGGATATAGCAACTCGTCAGGTTGAACCTACCACAACGCACCACTCCAACCGATGAAATATCAATCTACTTGGCCAAAGCACATCAATAGATCGGAGAGCATTACAAAGCTATAATGATCATGCAATTACGAGATAATATAATTCAGAGGCATCTAAAATACTTTTCATGAATAATCTGAACATAAACCCACAATTCATCGGATCCCAACAAACACACTGCACAATAGGATTACATCGGATAGATCAAAGCGAAGATGCGATGACCATTGTATTGAAGATCAAGAGATAGATAAATTGCCATATGCGTACTAGATATTGACCCGTATGTCTTTCGTGAACTACTCACACATCATCACGAGGGCAGAAAGGTTGATGTAGAGGCTCACTGTGATCGATCCCCCTCCGGCAGGTTGCCAGAACGGAGCTCCAGATGGGCTCGCGACGGAACAGAGACTTGCGGCGGTGGAAAAAGGGTTTCGGGACTGCTTCTGTTTTTTGGCAATACTAGAGAATTTATAGGCCAGAGAGGGGCGTCGAGAGAGCCACGAGGGGGCCACCACATATCAGGACGCGCCCCCTAGGGCTCGCCCTGATGTGTGTTTGTGCCCTCGTGCACCTTCCGGCCTCCTTCCGAAGCTTCCAGGTCTTCTTATGGTTGAGAAAAAATCATCAAAAAGTTTCGTGGCAATTGGACTTCGTTTGGTAATGTAAACCTGAAAAGTAAGAGAACATGCAGAAAACAACAACTGGCACATGGCACTCTGTCAATAGGTTAGTCCTCAAAAATATTATAAATTGGTAAATAATGACCCAAAAATTATCCTAGAATGATAATATATTAGCATGGAACAATCAAAAATTATAGATACGTTGGAGACGTATCACTGCCCCGCCCCGCGCCAACGACCCCCTCTTGCCGAGGGCGGCGGGGGCTACCAGGAGCCCCATAGGGTGGCCTGCATCCTAGGCGTGGCCCAGGCCCCTCCATCTAACCGCCACTTCAAGCAGTTCTCTCGTGAGGTGAACGCGGCCCTCCCAACGCCCGAGTCCGTCAGCCGCCTCAGGTGGTTGGAGTTGCCCATCGCCTTTGACGCCAGCGACCACCCCAAGTCCACTAGGGTCGTGGGTGTCGTTCCCCTGCTGTGCACACCCACCATCAGCAACGTGGCTATCATCAAGACTTTCATCGACGGCGGGGCAGGCCTCAACGTGCTCTCCATAGAGACCTTCAAGATACTTCAAGTGCCCTACGAGTGTCTGATGCCCACCAGGCCCTTCTCCGGTGTCACCGACGGCTCGACCCTCCTCATCGGTCAGGTGCGCCTCCCTATCACCTTTGGCACCCGCAAGAACTACCACACGGAGTTCATCGTCTTCGACATGGCTCACATTGGCCTGCCCTACGATGCCATTCTGGGCTACCCCGCACTTGCCAAGTTCATGGCGGTGACCCACCACGCCTATTGACTCGTTAAGATACCCGGTTGCAGGGGCTCCCTCACCATCCGCTGCGACGAGAAGGACACGCTCCACACCCTCGAGCACGCCTACAAGGTCGCCCCTGCCGAGCACCCTATCGATGAGGACGTCTTCAGGCTTGATGAGGAGTCACCCGCGAGAAAGAAGCCCCTGCCTCCCTAGGGCAGCCCGAGTCCAAGAGGGCCTCGCCGGACGGATGCGGAGCTAGCACCTCCCTCGCCGCCAGTGATGCTCCCACTACCAAATAGGGAGGCACGCTCGGCGTCTCCTTCCGGGCCAACTCTGGTACGTCAGCACGGATGACATCAGGCAGGTCTGGCCTTCAGACCGAGGCGATCGAGCATCATTCGGTCGTGCGCTGGCGCGCCCGATTCGCCAGGCGCAAGGAAGGGCCTCAACCCCCTCGAGGGAAGAAGGATAGAAAGCTCCAGGATGCGGCCGGCGTCCGCAAAGCCCACAACTTCAAGCTGATCATCGAACCCACCCCCGTCTCCAAGTGGTGCATGTGCGTCGACTACATCTCTATCAACCAGGCTCGCCTCGCGAGGCCCTTCTCTCCATCTACGCTCATGTGCGTGCCTTTCGGCTTGAGGGGGACTGCAGCCACCTTCGAGAGGCTAATGCACATGAGTCTGGAGTCCCACACCGCAAGGCATGCGGAAGTGGTCCTCGACCAATCTCCAGCCCCGTGCGGCACCACAAATGACAGCGGTGGGTGTTCCAGTGCCAAACACATGGAGCGCCAACCATCACCGTAAGTTCTGTCTGTTTTCACAAATACGAGCGAGACGGAGCTGTACACGCTCCGGGGCTCTCTCTACCCACGCTGCCCCTGGCACGTGAGAGCCCCTTCCCACTCTCGTGGAAGCCCCATGCTCCACGCTGGTGGATTTTGACAATGAGGGCGCTTTTCAGCTGCATCAACCTCAGGCTGTCTTGTGTCCATCACGGTAGCGTTTTTTTTTCATACAAGGAGGGTGCTTTTCAGTTGCATTAACCTCAGGCTGTCCCGTGTCCATGACAGTAGCATCTCCAAACGAAATGAGGGCACTTTTCAGCTGTATTAACCTCAGGCTGTCTTGTGTCCATCACGGCAGCATCTCCGTCACCTCATGAGAGTGCTTTTCAACTGCATTAACCTCAGGTTGTCTCGTGTCAATCATGGCAACATCTCCAAACGTAACGAGGGCGTTTTTCAGCTGCATTGACCTCAGGCTGACCCGTGTCCAACACCGCCGCATGTACCTTTCTACTATGTAATGAACCCATTTCATGCATCAGTAAAGCTCATTTCTTCCAAAAAGTTGTTTTCGCTCGCAGGCGGCTGAGCATGCCTCAAGGGGCGCACGCTCGAGATCTCCCTCGTGTCTGTCGTGCTTGCGGGGGCTAAGCATGGTGTTTGTGCTCGGGTCAGTCCCAGCAGTGCTGCAAAACCCAAGTGACCGAGCTCTGGCTCGCGGGACTGCTCCCGTGTACGTCACCTCACTAGGTCCTTGGTGCTCTAGTCTCCTCACATAACACCCAGAGGCGGCCCCGCAAGCGTGCCCCGCTGTTTCCTTTGCAAAAGCTTGGCAACATCTTTGATGCAGGATACCAAAGGCCTCGGGGCCTACCCTCGGGACGCTCCACGAGCGCCATGCCGCGAGCGGCAGGGAGCCTCATGAGGACCCAGGCTTCACGAGCCACTCCCTACGGAGGATCCTCCCCGGGCCATGCACCCTGAAGGAGCTAAGTTCAAACACCCCTCAGGGACTCGTCCCTCTCGTTCCCTTCTCGAAAAGGACTGATTCCCTCGGTATCAGCCGCCTATGCATCAAGGGGGGGACCCTGAGCATCGCGCCTCATGGACTCCTACCAGCCCTAAGAGCCGTACACCCTCTGGCTTTGCCGAGCACACGCTCTTGGCATACCAGTGACGGTTTAGCCTTTCTGGGGGCTGGGTCCTAGCAAGGCAGGGCACTGAGGCAACGTAAAAGGGGAAGAAGGGCCTCGGAAGAAGAGCGAGAACGCATAAAACATCAAGTACTTAATACAAAAGTACCAAGAAAGTGCTTCACGCCCCGCGGGGCCACACCTACTCTATTACAATAATAGGCCAGGGGAAGCCTAAGTGCGAGGAGCGTCCCCAGCGTCTCTCTCGCCGAAGGCATATAGCTGGACGAAGCTGGCTACCTGGTCCTTCACGGCCACTTCAAGGCTCCCGCAGAGTTCCCTCGTTACCGGGGCCACAATCCGGCCAAGGTCGAAGTAGCGGTCGAGGTGGAGGAGGTTGGAAAAGAGTCGCGTCGTCGCCTGGGTCAGCAGGTCGCGGCTCGCCTCCTTGGTGGCAGCGTCCGCCTCGCGCAGCTGCTCCCTGAGGTCATCAACTTCGGCCCGAAGCTCACCCTGACGAACCACGAGGCTCCCCTGCTTGGCAAGGGAGGCCTGGGATGCCGCCAGCTCGCGCTCCTTCACTGCCAGACGCTTCTTCTCCGCCTCCTGCAAAGACGCAGTGGCCGCAAGCCAGCACTCCAAGACGTTCACACTCTTCTCGCGGGCAGCGAGCTGCTTGTCGCGGGCCTCGGCGGCCTTCTCCCGTGCATCGAGGCGGGCCTCGCGCGAGGCGGCCTGCTCCCAGAGCACCTTGTCGTGGGCGCCGGCTTCCTCTCGCTGCCGCTGGGCCGCCTTAGCGTCTTCCCGAGCCTTCATGAGGGCCGCATCACTACTGGAATCAGGATCTTTGCCGTCTGCCATGGCTAACGGCAAAGGCATGCATTGCGGACGGCAAAGGTCTTTGCCGTCAGCCAGCAGACGGCACCACATCCGGCTGAACAAGCCACGGTAAAGGGCACTCTGCCGTCTGCTGGCAGACGGCAAAGATGCAAAGGTCTTTGCCGTCTGCCAGCAGACGGCAACGGGCATGGACGGCACACGCGGCAGCTTAGGTCCGTTAAGGGGTTAACGGCGTGCTTTGCCGTCTGCTAGCAGACGGCAAAGTGGCCACATAGGCCAGCCCAGGTGCCCCCAGATAGCTGCCACGTGGCTCGCTATGCCATCTGCTGGCAGACGGCAAAGATGCAAAGTTCTTTGCCGTCTGCCAGCAGACGGCAAAGAAACCACATAGGCCAGCCAAGTGCCCCCCAGGTTGCACAGGTAGCTGCCACGTGGCAGCTTTGCCGTCTGCTGGCTCATGGCAAAGAGCCTGTATAGCCCTTGTTTTTTCTGTTTTTTCTTAAATTCATTCAATTTCACAGAATTTCATATATATATATATATATATATATATATATATACACATTTGAAAATACTTTCAACAAGCATACCAACACATATCCACCAACAAGTTTCCAACAACATATCCAACAACAAGTTTCCAACAACTTATCCAACAACAAGTTTCCAACAACAAAGTTCTTCGTACAAAATCAAAACAAAAAGGAAGCACAAGGAGAAGAGTAGACTCCATCAACGCAAGCGTCCTCATCTAAAGCAAATATGCAAATTGGGAAAGAAGAAAGTTAGAAGAAGAAGAAGAAGAAGAAGAAGACTAGCTAGAAGAAGAAGAAGAAAAAGAAGAAGAAGAATAAGAAGAATTTTTCTTCTCTTTCTTTTTCTCCTCTCCTCTTCTTTATCTTCTTCTTCTTCTAACTAAGGTAGGTAAAAATGCCATTTTTTAGCTAAGCTAGGTAAAAATGCTAAGTGTAGGTCATTTTAGAGCTAAGCTAGGTAGTTATGCCATTTTTGAGCTAACCTACGTAGTTATGCCATTTTTTTCTAACTAAGCATATTTATAGCTATCCTAGGTAAAGTATGTCAGTTTGGAGCTAAGTAAGGTTATTATGTCATTTTCGAGGAAAATAAGCTAAGTATAGGTCATTTTGGAGCTAAACCAAGGTTATTATGCCATTTTTTACCTAAGTGAGCTAATTATGTCATAAATGAACTAGCTAAGCTAAGTACAGATCATTATTGAGCTATCCTAGGTAGTTATGCCATTTTTTAGTTAACTAAGCATATCAAGTCATTTTGGAGGAAAAAATGCTAAGTATAGGTCATTTTATAGCTATCCTAGGTAAAATATGTCATTTTCGAGCTAAGTAAGGTTATTATGTCATTTTCGAGGAAAATAAGCTAAGTATAGGTCATTTTGGAGCTAAGTAGGTCATTTCTTAAGCTAAGTATGCATTTGTTAAGCAAAACACTTGGGAAAACTTACCATCATCACGGAGGTGAAGGACCGGTCGGGCTTGCACCAGTGTGAGACGGAGAAGGACCGGTCTGGGTTGCGGTAGACGCAGAAGGATCGGTCGATGCTTGTCGGGAGGCATGCTGCACCAAAGATCATTTGCAATGTCTCGTTAGCATGATGTAACTCAAATGTGAATACTAGTAACTAATGACCAAAGATCATTTGCAATGTCTCGTTAGCATAATAATTGAATACCTGACATTACTAATATTAATCTTCATCGTCTATATATGCTCCGGGATCAATAAATGCATAATCATCATCACTATCATTAATGACGTGCTCATCAGCATCATCAATAAATGCATCAACATGTGGAAGGCCTCCTTTATGTAATCGGTCAAGCATTGACAGGTCATCCGCAGCAGTAACCTCTTCTTCTTCCGTCTCTTCTTGTTCTGGCTCAGGGGTGAAGTCAGATTCACTGTCGCTGTCTACCTCAATGTTCTGGGGGGAAGTAGAGCGGTTCTTGAAACGTTTTTTGGAAACACGTGTTTCTTGGAAGAATTCTCCTTCATATGTGTCTGGGTTAATGTGAGGTTCATAATCATCTTCATTGAGGGGAGGTGGTCTAAAATGTGGCGGCACATCATAAACGACATCCCAACCATTCAGATTTGGATCAGTTTGGCAAGCCCACGGTAGATAGAAAACTTGGGTCGCCTGTTGAGCCGTAATATAGACATCGGGAACATCTAAATGGGTGCTTTGTTTGCTTTCGACTAGCCCTATATGTTCATGAGTCCTTCTAGTCTCCTTCGGCTGGAACCAATAACATTTGAAGACTACGACGTTTGGTGGGTTTTCACCAAAGAATGTAAGTTCATAAATTGCTTCAACTCTTCCATAATACTCAACCCCACCTTCGCCGACAGCGGAGACACAACAATTTGTAGACTTTCGGTCGGCCATAGATAGCTCTTTGCCAAAAGTACGAAAGCGATACCCGTTGATGTCGTATTTGTCAAATGAACGGACCTTATAGTCAAAACCATTAGCGACTTGTCTCAATTCGGAGTCCATAGACTCTGCATTAGCCTACAAGTTTAATTACGTCCATGCAACCTACACGCTAATAGGTAGAGATAGGTCCTAATCCCACCCGAGTATGTGTAGATTGGGTTCGTTTTCCCATGCTCTGCTCCGGATCCGACGCAGAATTTCGGCAGCACCTCCCCGCTGTTCTCCTGATACACGTATCGGCAATAAGCAGAGAGGATGTGTACTTGGAGAACAACAGGGAGGCACTGACAAAATTCTGCATCGGATCTGGAGCAGAGCATAAGGGAAAACGAACCCAATCTACACATACTCGGGCTGTCCATGGATAACGTTGGACAATTCGAAAGGATGGCGGTTATAAATATGCAAAGACATGCATATTTATAGATGCCGCCCTTTCGAACGGGAGACGCATACTGGTCACGCATACTGATGATTGAAGACACCTATAGCTAGCAAGTTTCATCGGCACGAAGACCGGAACAGAGCAAATTAAGGGGGGAGGAGGAGATGTCATTTGTGCTCACCCACGAACGCAGGGGCGGAGGTCGTCGAACGCACGGGGAGGTCGTCGAACACCAGACCCTCGCAGCGACGAAACAACTGCACATTTAAATCCACCCGATCAACACAAATATATATGATGTTTTTCATAACAAAATCGGAAAATATATGACCTAACTCATAATTCACAAATATATGACCCCGTCGGCCTCTGGAAGGCCGAAGAGCACCTTTTCGGTCAACAGGAGGCCGAAGAGGTGTCGGGGGTAGGGGTGTCGGGGTGTCGTGTCTGGGTGTCGTGGTGTCGGGGTGTCGTGGTGTCGGGGTGTCGGGGTGTCGTGGTGTCGTGTCGGGGTCGGGGTGTCGTGTCGGGGTTGGGGTGTCGGGGGGTCAGGGGTGTTGTGTCTGGGTGTCGTGGTGTAGTGGTGTCGTGGTGTGGTGTCGGGCTGTCGGGGTGTCGGGGTGTCGTGGTGTCGGGGTGTCGTGTCGGGGTCGGGGTGTCGTGTCGGGGTCGGGGTGTCAGGGGTGTCGTGTCTGGGTGTCGTGGTGTCGGGCTGTGGTGTCGGGCTGTCGGGGTGTCGGGGTGTCGGGGTGTCGGGTCGGGGTCGGGGTGTCGTGTCGGGGTCGGGGTGTCGGGGTGTCAGGGGTGTCGTGTCTGGGTGTCGGGCTGTCGGGGTGTGGTGTCAGGTTGCCGGGGTGTCGGGGTGTCGGGTCGGGGTCGCGGTGTCGGGTCGGGGTTGGGGTGTCGTTTTCTTCTTCTTCCTCTTCTTCTTTTTTTCCTCTTTTTTCCTTTTCTTCTTCTTCCTCTTCTTCCTCTTCTTCCTCTTCCTCTTCCTCTTCTTCTTCTTCTTCTTCTTCTTCTTCTTCTTCTTCTTCTTCTCCTCCTCTCCTCTTTCTTCTTCTTCTTCTTCTTCTTCTTCTTCTTCTTCTTCTTCTTCTTCTTTTTTCTCCTCCTCTTCTTTTCCTTTTTCTTTGTCTTCTTCTTTTCTTCTCCTCTTCTTCTTCTTCTTCCTTCTTTTCCTTTTTCCTCTTCTTCTTCTCCTTCTCCTTCTTCTTCTTCTTCTTCTTCTTTTCCTTTCTCCCTCTTCTTCTACTTTTTCTGGTTTTTTTTCATCTTTCTTCTTCCTCTTCTATTTATCTAAACCTAAACCTAAACCTAGCATTAAACCTAAAACTAAACCTAAACCTAGCACTAAACCTAGAACTAAACAGGAAAAAACAGAAAAAAACAGAAAAAATGGAGCTCACCTTGCTCCGGCAGCGGGGCGGGGAGGCGCAGGTGCCGCGGGGAGGGTTCCGGCGGCGGGGCGGGGTGGCCGCCGCGGCCTGGGTCCGGTGGGCGGGCTGGCCAGCGGCGGGGCTGGCTCCGGGGGCGGGGCTGGCCGGCGGCGGCGACAAAAGGAGGAGAGGGCGCGGGAGGGAGAGAGAGAGAGAGAGAGGGGAGACGGCCGCCCATTAAGTGGCCCCTCTTTGCCGTCTGGTAGCAGACGACAAAGAGGGTGACCGTTAGGGCTCACCCACGTCACTTCTTTGCCGTCTGCTAGCATACGGCAAAGAAGGGACATTGCCATCTGTCCCCTCTTTGCCGTCTGCCAGCAGATGGCAAAGAATTTGACCTAGCCACACCGTGCCCCGTGGGGCCCACCTGGCTCTTTGTCGTCTGCCTTTCACCTTTTTGCCGTCCGCTGGGAGATGGCAAAGAACCAGCTGATGGCAAAGAGCCTCTTTGCCATGAGTTGGTTCTTTGCCGTCTGCTTTCCCCAAGCAGACGGCGAAGAGCCTCTTTGCCATGAGCTGGCAGACGGCAAAATTCCAGATTCCAGTAGTGCATGGGCGTCTTCGGCGAGCCGCTTGTGCTGCGCCTCGGCCTCCTCGCTCTTCAGGAGATCCCGCTCGGCCACCTCCCGAAGCCGCCTCCACTCCCCCGCCAGGCGTTGGCGTTCCCCAGCACAGTGGTCGGCCTCCTTCCTGATTTCCCCCATCTTAGAGGGCGGCGTCACTCCCCACCAATGTCAGGGCATAGCTCGCCAGAGCCATCTCGCTCCCCGCCAGTGCTGTAGCCCGAGGGGGGCCGCCCTCGAGAGTCTGTGTCGACTCCGCATGCCGCCTCCAACAGGGGGCGCGCTCGCCGATGGGTGCAGGGGCTCGGAATGGCCACCTCCACAGCCAGCTGCGCCGCCCCGTATTCTCTAGCCGCCCGGGAAGGCCCGAAGCAGGGAGCGTGAGTCCGGAAGCAGTCCCCTCCTGGGTCATAGGTGGCTCCTCTGCAGTGGGCACGGCCTGTGGAGCCGGGCCGGAATCCCCCTCCCTCCGCTCCCGCATCAGCGATCGCTGAGGGGGCCGCCTCAAGGGTCGCCCCCTCGACGGGACCAGGAGGCACCACCTTGCCCCGCTCGCTCGACCCGCCTCCTTCCTCTGGCGCCGCCATCGAACGTGACTCAATGGCAGATGCAACAGACTTTGGGGTGATGGGCCCCTTTGTTGCGGGCGCCTTCCTCCTCTTGGTTCTCTCCCCCTTCTCCTCCTCAACAGTCGGCCCAAGGTTCCTGCGTGAGCGGGAGCTCGTCAAAACTACGGAAGCCAGGGGGTAAACGTCTAGGAGGGTAAAAAGGGCGAGAACTTATTCATCCCTAGGGCCCCAGCGCGTCCACTTCCGTGCCCTGACGGTGCTGCAGCTGCCACTCCTTTCTCCTGGAGGCGCGTCTGGGCGACCATGTGTAAGAGCACTGGAGGGGTCGGCGTCAGAAGGCACAACAGTCTCCTCGCCCCGCTCCTTCGGGGACTCGTCAGTCCCTGCGTCTTCTCCTCCTCCCACTCCGTCTCGGAGGGGCACGGCGGGGGCGAAGTGGAACCCGCTGGTGTCCTCATCGGTGTCGTCATCGTCCAGTCGGAGCGAGTGGCGCGCCGGCGGCGGCGACGAGTCCCCACTACTCTCCCTGTCGGAGTTGGAGGCGCTACCCTCTCCCGAGGTGGATCCCTTCGCCGAGGGATCCTTGCGCATCTCCGGGTCGATCTGGATCGGCCCCCAGCTGCCGAACTGGGGCATCGCCACGACGAGGTCTTCTCGGTTGGTCTGGCTGTACAGAGGACATGCAGCCCTGGGCGTCGCCCCCATGGCCCCGGGAAAGAGGGCTCCCTAGATTGAGGTCCCCACTCCGTGAGGGAGGTCCTCCCACGCCAGCCGGATCCGGTCCTTGACCCCGGTGATCTCCCACGTGAGGAGCGAGTGATTCTGTAGGGGAGCAATGCGGCCGAGGAGGAACTCCTTGGCGATCACGCCGGCTGTGAGCCCGGCCACGCGCAGCTACTCCAACCTTGCGAAGACCGACTCCAGGGCCCGATGGTTGAGTTTCTTGTGCTTCCAGCACCCGGTCTTCACGTCGGGCTCGGTCGGAACCTCAAGGAGGGAGCTAGTCTGTTGAGCGTCGACGTAGAGCCAGCACGACCTGAAGTTCTCCACCTTCTTCAAGATCCTCATGTCACCGAGGACCCCCATCATCCCGTCGTCGATGCGGAAGGAGGCACACCCGGAGCACTGGTCCCCGGCAGAGATCCACAGACTATAGAAAGTCTGGAAGAGCGCTACAGAAGGCGCCCCACCCATGAAGGCTTCGCAGAGGTAGCGAAGAGAGAGAGTCCGAGTATGGAATTGGGATGGAGGTGGAGCAAGCTGATGTCTTAAGGCTCCAGAACGGCGAGTAGGAAGTCCGAGATGGGTGGCGCCAGGCCGGCGAGGAGTGAGTGGAGGAAGACGGGAGTCGCCACGGCCTTGAGGTCGCTATGCATGCGTGAGCCCGGCCAGATCTCGGTGCAGTCCCCCTCGTTGTGCTCGGAGGCCACCAGGAGGCGAGCCTTCACTATCCCCTTTTCGCTGGTGATAATGGATGGCATGAGCGCCAGACCGAGCTCCTCCGGTGGGACCTCCTTACCGGAAGAAGGACCGCTCGCCGTGGTTTTCTTGCCGGGGGCCATGGCAGAAGGTGAGATGAGGACCCTAAGCGAACGCGCGAGTGGAGGGCGAGATGTGGACAGAGGAGCAATGATGTGACTGCACCCCGCGAAGGATAGGCTTTATCGTCAGGGCGATGGTCTCATTGAGTAGTAGGGGCATCCCGCCTAGGGAGGCCCCCGCGCGGCCACTCTGGGCCCGGCAAATCAGAAGGCCCCACATCGTTTCGCCCCAGCAAGCATTCACACCGCAGGCTCGGTGGCTATTGTTGGCCTAGTGGGACCAGGGGTACTATGGCCCGTCTGCCTGTCGCACCAGGAGGCAGCGGTGGGCCGGCCTAGGAAGACTGATCCCCCACCTTCCTCTCATAATAGATTTGCCTCGCGAGAGGCAAGGCCCCTTGCTTGAGGCCTAGCCCTGCCGAGGCAACTTGGTGGGCGCAAGCGCGTCATGAGGCCTCCCTCGTGGGGTAGCTTCGCGAGGCAGTTCATACGGGGCCAGCCGCAGGGCACGCCCCCTCCCCAAAAGTGATTCCCCTGATGTCATGGCGAGGACAGAGGGGGAAGGCAGGACAATTTCCATTCTGGTGATAAGGGGGGGTAGTGGAGCCCGCCTCCCCCAAGGCAAGTCCCAAAGTGCTTCCCCTTTGGTGCAAGAAGATCAAAACGGATCGGCGCTGTAGGATGGAGGTCATCACCGAGCCCACCAGCGCGTCACGAAGACTACTTTAGCTGGCGGAGACCGCCTTTTGTCAAGGTAGGACTGGGTTTATGTCCCCCTTTGAGCTGCCGCCCTGTGGTTGCCCTTTCCCGCCGATGTTTTCGAGGAAGAGGACCAAGGCACAACAAAGGGGGAAGGGCCGCTTCCATGTAAGGGGATCGGGCCATTTTCTCTCCCCAAGACCTCATGTACCTCGAGCACAGCTCTCCCCCACAGAGCAATTCAACACAAAGCAGGAGTAGGGTATTACACCTCCCCACGGTGGCCCAAATCTGTGTAGCTCGCGTGTCCCTGTCGTGTCCAGCGAGCAGCAGCGAGCTCGTCGTCGATCCTCTTACGTTCGCCGTCGAGTTGTAGGAAGCTAAGCCAAGCCCCCCAGTGTTCGAATATTGTTCGCGGAGAACTTCTTGGACACAGATCCCATACTCCGACAGGAAATACTTATCTCTACTGTGCTGCATCTCCTCTCCTCTTCAGGGAAAATATCACCAGATTACAAGTAGTAGGAAGAATTTCTGGCGCCATTGCCGGGGAGTATTTTGAAAACTAGAGATGGCACATCAAATTTGCTTAGAACGGCATGGAAATACCGCATATAGGTAGGTATGGTGGACTCATAAGGCAAAACTGGGTTTAAGGATTTTGGATGCACAAGTAGTATTTCTACATAGTACAAGTGGAGGCTAGCAAAAAGATTGCGAAGCAATCAACCAAGAAACGAAAATTCACATAAACAGGCATTGAGCATAACTAACACCGAATAATACACCATAAGTAGGATGTAATTTCATTGCATAACTATTGACTTTCGTACTTGCATAGGGAATCACAAACCTTAACACCAATATTCTTACTAAAGCATAATTACTCACCAACATGACTCGCATATCACTATCATCATGTCTCAAAACTATTACAAGGAATTACGTTTAATTTGTCCAATGATCTTCATGAAAGTTTTTATTATATCCCTCTTGAATATCTATCACTTTGGGACTAGTTTCATATATTGCCATTGCTTTTGACAAGCTCAAACAAATTTAAGTGAAGAACATGAGCATAAAGATTTAATCTCTCAAAATAGTATAAGTGAAGCATGAGAGAATTTCTTCAAAAATTACTAACTCTGAAATTAATCTAAGTGAAGCACGAGAGTATTTCTTCAAACTTTCAAAGCACACCATGCTCAAAAAGATATAAGTGAAGCACTAGAGCAATTCCATAGCTCAAATTTTTTAAGTGAAGCATATAGAGAAATTCTAACAAATCATAGCACAATTTTGGCTGTCTCCAATAGGTGTGTCCAGCAAGGATACTAGTGACAAACTAAAAAAAGCAAAGCAAGCAAAGACTCAAATATTACAAGACGCTCCAAGCAAAACTCATGATATGTGACGAATAAAAATATAGCTCCAAGTAAAATACTGATGGTCGTTAGAAGAAAGAGGAGATGCCACTCGGGGCATCCCCAAGATTAGTTGCTTATTTCTCCTTGGATATTATCATGGGGGTGCTGTAGCATCCCCAAGCTTAGGCTCTTATCACTCCTTATTCCTTCATCCATCATGATCTCACCCAAAACTTGAAAACTTCAATCACACAAAACTCAACAAAACCTTCGTGAGATCCATTAGTATAATAAAGAAAATCACCACTTTAAGTATTGTTGCAAACTCATTCAACTTTTATTATTGCATTATAACTACTGTATTTTAACTTTACCATGGCTTATACCCATCAATACAAACCATAGATTCATCAAAACAAGCACACAATGCAACGAAAATAGAATCTGTCTTAAACAGAACAGTCTGTAGTAATCTGTACTCTAACCATACTTCTCTAACTCTAAAAATTCTGAAACATTAGGACAACGTAAAGAATTTGTATATCAACACTGTGTTAAAATTTCAGCTCATTATCACTCTCTAGTCAAAAACTAAAATTCGAGCACTTGAGTCAAAGTTTCTATTTCAGATTCAGCATTGTTTCTTCTCATGTTATGAATCATCCTAAAGGCTTTACTTGGCACAAACACTAAATAAAACATTAAAACACAATCATAACATTGGCATAATTGTGTCAACACTCAAAAACATAAAGAAAAAGATGAAAATAAATTTATTCATTGGGTTGCCTCCCAACAAGCGCTATCGTTTTACGCCCCTAGCTAGGCATAAAGCATAGATTCAAGTATTGTCAGCTTGGTTTTTGCTCCATAGGATGCTCTCATGATTGATTCATATGGTGGCTTAATTCCTGTTCTAGGGAAGTGTTCCTTACCCTTTCTTAGTGGAAACTGAAATTTAATATTGCTACTTTCATATCAATCACGACACCTATAGTGCGTAAAAATGGTCTACCAAGTATAATGGGACAAGACGAATTGCAATCAATATCAAGAACAATAAAATCTATGGGCACATAGTTCCTATTTGCAAGAATAAGAACATCATTAATTTTTCCCAAAGGCTTTTTAATAGTAGAATCCGCCAAGTGTAAATTAAGAGAACATTCTTCAATATTGGTAAGACCAAGCACATCACATAGAGATTTCGGAATCGTGGAAACACTAGCACCCATATCACATAAAGCAAAGCACTCATAATTTTTAATCTTGACCTTAATGGTAGGTTCCCACACATCATGTAATTTTCTAGGAATATAAATCTCTAACTCCAACTTTTCTTCAAAAGATTTCATCATGGCATCAACGATATGTTTAGTAAAAGCTTTATTTTGTTCATAAGCATGGGGTGAATTTAACATGGATTGCACCAAAGAAATACATTCAATCAAAGAGAAACTATCATAATTAAAATCTTTGCAATCCAAAATAGTGGGCACATCACTTTAGGATCTTCATCATTTTTCTGAAAGCAATCACTAGAAAACGCTTTTTCTAAATATTCTCTTTTAGCTCTAAGCATAGCGGTTCTTTTCTTACATTCATCCATAGAAACATATAAATCTTTAATTGATTCAACAATCTTAGGTGAAAAAGCTTTCAACTTGAGATTTTCTACATCATGAGAAATTCTATCATTGCTTCTAGACATATCATCAATCTTATTCAACTTTTCTTCTATCGTAGTATTGAAAACCTTTTGCGCATTGATAAATTCTTTAATATTACTCTCAATATCAGAGGGGTTCCTATTATTATTGAAAGGAGAATTACCATAGGAATTAATATAATTATTAGAGGAATTTCGGAAAAGGCCTAGGATTAAAATTACCTGTATAAGCATTGTTATTAACATTGTTTCGCGAGATGAAATTCACATCTACGGAATCACTATTTTGCTCAATCAAAGTAGAAAAAGGCACATCATTAAGATAAATAGGAGCATTTTTACTAGCAATCAACTTCATAAGAGCATCAACTTTTTCACTCAAAGTACTAAGTTCTTCAACCGAATTAACTTTTCTACTAGTAGGTGCTCTTTCAGTATGCCATTGTGAATAATTTGCCATAATATTATCTTGCAACTTAGTAGCTTCACCCAAATTATTTTCCTTAAAAGTACCACCCGCGGCAGAATCTAAAATATTTCTAGAGACAAAATTCAATCCCGCATAATTTTTTTGCATGATCATCCAAAGATTTAAACCATGAGTAGGACAATTTCTTAGCATCAATTTCATTCTTTCCCAAGATTGTGCGACATGTTCATGCTCAAGTTGCTTAAAATTCATGATTTGTGTTCTAAGGGAAATAATTTTCGCGAGCGGAAAATACTTAGTAACAAAAGCATCCTTGCACTTATTCCAAGAATCGATACTATTCTGAGGCAAAGAAGAAAACCAGATTTTTGCACGATCCCACAAGGAGAAAGGAAATAATTTCAACTTGACTATATAATTGTCCACATCTTTTTTCTTTTGCATATCACACAATTCTATGAATGTGTTTAGATGGGATGCGGCATCCTCATTAGGAGTACCGGAAAATTGATCTTTCATGACACTATGTAAACAACACCTGCACACAAAGAACAAATACTTGCAACCCAACGCGAAAGAGAGGTTGTCAATCTGTCCATGGTAAAAAAGATAGATTAGGTTGTGATAGATTGGATAGATAGATATCACAAGAACACAAAATAAAAGAGGCAAATAAAAAGTGCAGCAAACTATATTTGGGTTTTTGGAATAATATATCTGAAAACAAAAGCGGCAAAAAGATAGATCGGAAAACAATATGTTGGATAAGTAGACCCGGGGGCCGTAGGTTTCACTAGTGGCTTCTCTCATGAGTATAGCACACGGTGGGTGAACAAATTACTATTGGGAAATTGATAGAAGATCAAATAATCATGACGATATCCGAGGCGATGATCATTATATAGGCATCACGTCCAAGATTAGTAGACCGAAACGATTCTGCATCTACTACTATTACTCCGCACATCGACCGCTATCCAACATGCATCCAGTGTATTAAGTTCATGGAAAAACGGAGTAATGCAATAAGAACGGTGACATGATGTAGACCAGATCTATTCATGTAGGAATAGACCCCATCTTGTTATCCTTAATAGCAACGATACATGCGTGCCTTGCTGCCCATTCTGTCAGTGGTAGAGGACACCACAAGATCAAACACATCACAAAGCACCTCTTCCCATGGCAAGAAATATCGATCTAGTTGTCCTAACTAAACCAAATATTTGAAGAATAAATACGAGGCTATAAGTAATTATGCATATAAGAAATCAAAGAATACTCAAATAATATTCATGGATAGGAACCGATCATGAACTCAAAATTCATCGGATCCCAACAAACACACCGCAAAAAGTCATTACATCAAATAGATCTCCAAGAGACCATTGTACTGAGAATGAAAAGAGAGAGAGGAAGCCATCTAGCTACTGCCTACGGACCCGTAGGTCTATGGTGTACTACTCACGCATCATTGGAGAGGCACCAATGAGGATGACAAACCCCTCCGTGATGGTGTTTGATTGGATCTCGCGGTTCTGGAACTTGCGGCGGCTAGATGTATTTTTTGTCGAATCCTCTAGGGTTTTTGGAATAGTTGGGTATTTATAGAGCTCAGAGGTGGTGGAGAAAGTTCCCGAGGTGGCCACAACCCACCAGGATGTGCCCGGGGCCCCTGGCGCGCCCTGGTGTCTTGTGGGCGGCCAGGGCTCCCTCCTTGTTACTTCTTTGCCCCACTGACCTTCTTCTAGTCCAAAAAAAATCTCCAAAAAGTTTCATCATGATTGGACACCATTTGGTACTGATATTCTGCGAAGAAAAAAACAAGCAAAAAACATTAACTGGCATTGGCACTATGTCAATAGGTTAGTCCCAAAAAAATGATATAAAGTTGTTATAAAATGATTGTAAAACATCCAAGAATGACAATATAACAGCATGGAACAAGCAAAAATTATAGATACGTTGGAGAGTATCACCTGGGCCATACCGGAGTCCACGAAGTCGTTCGGCTAGGCCCAAAATAGTGCACAGGCGTGTGACCGATCTTGGCTGCGGTTATAATGATGGTTTTACTGCCCTGCCCACGACATGCATTGAATGGGGGAAGTGGGAGAGGTGGTTTGAAACGACGCCATGGGGGGGGGCTTAAAACAGCGCGGCCACGCTGTACTGGGAGAGGCGGCCTCTACGTATCCCCCCTCACTATAGGGGGACTTGCAGGGGCGCAACATGTTTCGGCTACCTGTTTCCCTCTGCCATCGTTTCCCTTCGTATTCTCCTCTTTTACCATGCCCTTTATGATGCGTGTTGCATGCTGTCGGCGTTCTGGGAACGGGGGTACCCAGATCTGCCTGCCTGCGGCCCAGGGCGTGGCCCATTTCATCAGCCAGGCACGGCCCCACTCAAGACAAGGCCCTCGCGAGGGCCCAAGCCTCGCGAGGAGGGGCGGCATCAAGACTGGCAAGGGAGGGGCCCCCCCAGGACCCCTCCGGAGCGGTGGAGATCTCTATGCAAGGCCCAGCCTCGGGAGTTAAAGATGACGCAAGGAAGGACAGGCGGGCGCCAACGCGCCAGACGGAGCAGTTTCCCCTTTGGTGCAAAGGGAGCAAGGACGTACGCGGGTTCCCAAAGCCCCCCCCCAAAGGTTTCCATTGTGGTGCAACAAGACCAAGACCACGAGCCCCGCAGGGCGGATGTCATCGCTGAGCCCACCTCTGCGCCGTCGACAGCTACTTTGCAGGCGAAGACCGCCTTTGGGCAGGACGGGCACGTACTCCTGTCCCCCTTCAAAATTGGCCGTTATGGGATCCTTTCCCGCCATTGCGATAAGGGAAGAGGACCCAAGCCACCGCTATATATAGAGGGTAGGCTGCACCATAGAGAGGGATCCAAATCCATTCCACCACTCATCCATCACCAAGCCACAGAGGGCCTCGAACACCTCAGGAGCGCCCTCAAGAGGCTCTGAAACATTGTACTAGTTCATCCACCACACCTCCTCGAGAGGCAATCCACCAAAGTAGGAGTAGGGTATTACCCTTCGCAGCGGCCCGAACCTGGGTAAACTATCGTGTTCATCTTCTTCCTCGTCATCGTGCGAGTTCATTGTTGTGTTCATCGAGTAGCGAGCTAGGTTGGGCGAAGCTGCAGGGGATCTTCGCACACGCCCCTGTGTTCGAATCTTAAGGGTTTTGCGGAGCCCGAAATCCGACATTTGGCGCGCCAGGTAGGGGGCATGTCGGAGCTTCCCCACTCGCGGCGACGGCCAAGCCCCGGCTCGACAACTCCATGGCGGGCGAAATTCCGACGACGGCCAGTCCCCGGCGCGTGACGGCGCTAGGGCGCGCATGGCTGCCCCCGCGGTTGCCTGCATCCTCGGCAGGTCGCAGGCACCACCCTCCGCCCGCCATGTCAAGCGGTTCCTACGCCACGTAGGAGCAGTTCGGCCGCGGCCCGAGCCTGCGCAGCACCGCGCATGGCCGGAGATCGACATCACCATTGGCCCCGACGACCACCCCAAGACGACGGCAGCCGCTGGAACGCTTCCTATGATGTGCACGCCGACCATACGCGGCATTGCCATCTCCAGTACCCTCATAGACGGTAGCACCAGCGTCAACGTCATCTCCGTGGATGCCTTCAACGTGCTGCAGCTACCCCGTGACCAGCTCGCACTTTCAAGGCCCTTCTCTGGGGTGGTCGGGAGGTCCGTCGTCCCCGTGGGGCGGGTGCGCCTCCCCATCACCTTCGGCACCCACTCCAACTTCCGCACCGAGCAGGTCGACTTCGATGTCGCTCACAACCACCTTCCGTACAATGCAATACTCGGCTACCCCGCCCTCGCTCAATTCATGGCGGCAACGCAGCCAGGCTACAACGTCGTCAAGATGCCCGGGAGCGGCGGCGTTCTCACCATCGTGGGGGATGTGAAGGACGCGTCCCACGTGCTCAAGCTCTCATACAAAGCCGCGGCCGCGGCGCGCACCTGTGCCAGGGGCGCCGCGCAGGCCGCGGAGGACCCCGAGGGTGCCCTCCCCGATGTCGCGCCAGTGAAGAAGAGGCAGCTGTTCTCCCAGAGTCGGGCGGAGACGAAGCGGGTGCCGGTGGACGAAGGAAACCCCGGCCCTGCCTTCACCATCGGCGCCGACTTGCCTCAAGATCAGGAGGAGGCGTTGGTGGCCTTCCTCCGGGCGAACAAGGACGTGTTCCCGTGGTGTGCCTCCGACCTGGTGGGGGTCCCAAGGGACGTGATCGAGCACCACCTCATGGTGTGCCCGAACACACATCCGGTGAAGCAAAAGGCAAGAAGGCAAGCTGCAGAGATGCAGGCGTTCATCGCCCAGGAGGTCGGCAAGCTCAAGGAGGCAGGGGTCATCCGGGAGGTGCGTTACCCAGAGTGGGTGGCCAACCCGGGGGTCATCCCGAAGAAGTGTGGGAAGGAGCGTATGTGTGTCGACTTCACGAGCCTCAACAAAGCCTGCCCCCAGGACCCATTCCCGCTGCAGCGCATCGACCAGATCATGGACTCCACCACGGAGTGCGACCTCCTATGCTTCCTAGATGCCTTCTTGGGTTACCACTAGATCAAAATGGCGGTGGAGGACGTCGAGAAGACGGCCTTCCTCACCACGTGCGGGGTATTCTGCTACACGTGCATGCCCTTCGGGCTGCGGAACGCCAGGGCAACCCTCCAGCGGCTGATGCACATTGCCCTGGGGCCGCAGCTCGGGAGGAATGCAGAAGCCTATGTCGACGACATCGTGGTCAAGTCTAGGGTGGCCAGGACCCTGGTCGAAGACTTGGAGGAGACATTCGCTAGCCTGAGGGAAGTGAACCTGAAGCTCAACCCTGAAAAGTGTGTCTTCGGGGTCCCCTCGGGCAAGCTGCTCGGTTTCCTGGTGTCGCACCGGGGAATCGAGGCGAACCCGGAGAAGGTCAAGGCCATAAACAAGATGAGCGCACCCCAGACCCTCAAGGAAATGCAGAAAGTGGCGGGATGTGTGACCTCCTTGGGGCGTTTCATCTCCAAGCTTGGCGAGCGGGCCTTGCCGTTCTTCAAGATCATGAAAAGGAAGGGCCCTTTCGAATGGACCCCAGAGGCGGACGCAGCCTTCGAGGAACTCAAGCAATACCTCATGAGCCCGCCGGTGATCGTAGCGCCTCGCCCTCGGGAGCCCCTGCTGCTATACCTGGCTGCCACCCCCACTCCGCCAGCGCTGCATTGGTGGCAGTCAGGGAGGAGCGGGCCGGCACACGCGCCACATCAACGGGCGCCGGTGGGCCCCCAAGCACGAAGCGAGGGGGCTCGCAGGATCTCCAGGAGCCTGCTGCAACCCAAGCCGAAGCACTTGAGGCCCAGGCTGCTCCGACGGCCCCTGAGGCGCTCAACCTTCCTGAGGCCCAAGCCGCTCCGATGACCCATGACGCGCTCGATCCTCATGAGGCCCCCTCCGCACCAATGGCCCCCGAGGCGCCCAGGCCCCTTGGGCCCGCCACGGGACCGGACCCCGCAGGGGACCTCACCCTCGTCGAACACCCGGTGTACTACGTCAGCATGGTGCTGCGGGACGCACGCTCACGCTACCCCATGCAGCAGAAGCTCCTCCTAGCACTCCTTGTCGCTTCGAGGAAATAGCGTCACTACTTCTAGGGACACCCCATCAAGGTCGTCTCTGCTTACCCCTTGGAGAAGATCCTACGCAACCCCAACGCGGCAGGAAGAGTCGCCGAATGGAACATCAAGCTGCAGGCCTTCAACATAGAGTTCAGCACGACCAGGGTCATCAAAGGGGCAGCCCTAGCGGACTTCATGGCGGAGTGGACAGACGCCCCGGACTGGGGGCTAGAAGGAAGCCAGTCCCTCACCCCTGGCGACAAGGCACCCGAAGGATGGATCATGCATTTCGATGGGGCCTTCACGCGCAAGGGAGCGGGAGCTGGGGTCGTGCTCACTTCCCCGACAGGAGACAAGCTCAGGTATGCTGTGCAGCTCTGTTTCCAGCATGGAGAGAAGGCCTCCATCAACATTGCGGAGTACGAGGGCCTCATCGCCGGCCTCAAGGCGGCGGCCTTGGGGGTTCGGTGCCTCACCGTCAAGGGCGACTCCCAGCTCTTCGTCAACTTCTCCAACAAAGAGTACACACCCAAGGACGAGCACATGGGGGCATATTTGGAAGAGGTACGTAGGATCAAAAAACGTTTTTAGGGCTTGGAGTTGCAACACATCCCGCGCAACGCGAACAACGAAGCCGACGACATCGCTAAGAGGGCCTCGCGTCGCGAGCCCCAGGAGCCAGGCGTCTGCGAGGAGCGGCTCTTCAAACCTTCCACGGCACCACCTACTGAAGACCTAGCGCCGCGAAGTGAGGAGCTTCCCCAGCGCCGCCCATGGGGTCTCCGGACTGTGGCCAGGCCTCAGGAGCCCGACTGCTCCTGGCCTTGGAGACTCAGGCCGACAGCTGGATGCAGGAGTTCAGGGCGTACCTACTTCACGGCACGCTACCAGAGAAGGAGGAAGACGCGGAGCGCGTGGCCCGACAGGCCACAGCCTACTACTTGCAAAACGGCGCCTTGTACCTCAGACGCTCGAACGATGTCACGCTGCGGTGCATCTCCATGGAGCAGGGGTGCAAGCTGCTGGCCGACATCCACGGAGGAGACTGCGGGCATCACTCATCTTCGCGCACGCTTGCAGGGAAGGCGTTTCGATCGGGCTTCTACAGGCCTTCGGCGCTTGACGACGCCATCGAGCTGGTCCGGTCTTGCGAGGCCTGCCAGTTTCATGCCAAGCAGATTCATCAACCCATGCAGGACCTCCAGACCATTCCGCTCTCTTGGCCCTTTGCGGTCTGGGGGCTGGACATACTGGGGCCCATTCTGCGAGCAGCGGGCGGGTACCGCTACCTCTACGTCGCCATCGACAAGTTCACCAAATGGGCGGAGGTGGAGCCCGTTCACACCATCCCGGCCGGGTCGGCCGTCAAGTTCATCAAGGACCTCATGAGCCACTTCGGCATCCCCAACCGCATCATCACCGACAACGGTTCGAAGTTCACAAGTAAACTCTTCAAGACCTATTGTGCTAACCTTGGAACGCAGATATGTTACGCCTCGGTGGCCCACCCACGGAGCAACGGCCAGGCGGAGCGCGCCAACGCAGTGGTCCTGCGGGGCCTCAAGGCAAGGAGCTTCAAGAAGAAGCTTGAAGCTTGTGGCAGGGGTTGAGTCAATGAGCTTCAGTCGGTCTTGTGGTCCATCCGCACCACCGCGACTAAGCCCACCGGCAAGACCCCGTTCTTCCTCGTCTACGGAGCCGAAGCTGTCCTCCCCCATGAGATCAAGCACCGATCCCCGCGGGTCTTGGCATTTGACGAGGAGCGTCAGGATGCTGCGCGGGGAACGGATCTCGTGCTTGGAGAGGAGGCGTGTCGTCGGGCCTCGCTCCGAGCTGCGCAGTATTAGCAAGCGCTACGGCGCTACCACTGCCGCAACATCCGCTCCAGGACCCTCGAAGTCGGAGACCTCGTCCTGAGGCGGGTTCTCTCCAGGGAGGGCTTGCACAAGCTCTCGCCCGTGTGGGAGGGCCCGTTCAAGGTCGTTCATGTCTCCAGGCCTGGCGCCGTGTGCCTGGAGACTAAGGACGGGGTCCCCATCCAGAACGCCTGGAACATCCAGCACCTCCGGAAGTTCTACCCGTGACACTCTTACGTAATAATGAGTGGGCTGTATATGCCCGGAGCCCCCCGAGGACGTGGAGGGGTTCCTCCCACGCAATGTGGCAGCCACAGCTCCGCGCTGGCGGCGAAGTCAACACTGCCCATCAATGGCTATGCCCATGCAACGTGGATGCCCTACGCTTAGCACTGGGGGAAGACGAAGAATAGTCTAGGTGCCGGACGCGGCCGTTATTTGCTTTTCTCCTGTCTGGATTTGCCAGCCTTTATGAAACTAAACTCGGGGATTTTTTCAAATCACGTTTTAAAGGAAAAGGTCAAAGATTTGTTTTCATCGCCATTTCTTATGTTGGTTTCTCTCTCTTCGAGTCAAGCACTCGCCTGCTCCCCTCCCCCTCGTACCCCGCGAGCGGGGGCTGGGGGGCATGGTGCTTACACCTCGCCAAGGCCTTGGCGCCCGGATCCTCGCATGGCACTCATGGATGGGTCAGCAGGCGCATGCCGTCTCGTACTCGCACGGGGGCTCCATTCACGGCCCGACGCGCCATCTTGGAAAGGAAACAAATTTTTTCTTCAGACAGCTTGAGCGTCTAAGGGGGCTCCTGAGCATCGCGCCTCAGGAGCCTTACCGGTCATAAGGCCACTCGCCTCCCTGATGTCGTCCATGGTTTCCGGTCGGCATCGGGGGTGTCGAGGCCTCGCCCCGCGAAGTGCATCCTAGTTTCCGGTCGTACCTAGCGGTGGTGGGGAAATGTGTGGGATTGGGACCTGCCGACGTAGGGCTATTTGAATGACAACTCGGAGCCTCGGTAAGCCCGCCCTCTCGGGGCAGGCAGCAAAATTTTCGGGAGCCGCTTGAGCGTCTAAGGGGGCTCCTGAGCATCGCGCCTCTGGAGCCTTACCGGTCATAAGGCCACTCGCCTCCCTGATGTCGTCCTTGGTTTCCGGTCGGCATCAGGGGTGTCGGGGCCTCACCCCGCGAAGTGCGTCCTGGTTTTCGGTCGTACCTAACGGTGGTGGGAAAATGTGCGGGACTGGAACCTGCCGACATAAAGCTGCTTGAGTGTCGAAGGGGGCTCCTAAGCATCGCGCCTCGGGAGCCTTACTGGTCGAAAAGCCACTCGCCCCTTGATGTCGTCCTTGGTGATCCGGTCGGCATCAAGGGTGTCGGGGCCTCGCCTCGTGAGGAGCGTCCAAGTGAACTGGTCGTACCTTGCGATGGTAGGGAAATGTGTGGGACTGGGACCTGCAGACACAGAGCGCCGACATAGCTCCCATTCCACCTCGCTCGCAAGAAGAAGCCCGCCGGGCAAACGGACCCTCCGAGCGCCACAGCCGCGCCTCCACAACCCAGAAGCCTACCGCGAGCATGTCAAGCTAAGTATCCTAACCACGACCAGAAGGCAATTCCAACCAACAAAATGCAAAAAGTGCTGATAAAGAGGGGCAGGCGCCCGAGTCCGTTACACGCCCGCAGGGCCTCCCTTAGTTCTTGGATTGCAGGTACAGGAGAAGAGTAGGAGAAAGAAAGTGAAAAGCCGCACGGGAGCTGCCGCCTCGGGAGTCCCGGCATCGGCACACCGGCGCTTAATCGGTGTCCTCCTCTTCCTTCACGGCCCCGAGGAAGCACGCCGGGAAGGACGCCCTGGAGCGGAAGAGCGGCGCCGCGGCGGCTGGCTGCCCCCCGAGTCCCGGGTGCGCCGGCGTGGTGGCGCGTCGTAGCTGCTATCGCTCGGGCTCCCTTCGGAGGGGGTGTCGCTGCTGCTGGAGGCGCGGCGCCCGTCGTGAAGGGCAAGCTCATCTCCAACATCGCCGTGGCCGGTGTCTTCTGGGCAGCACCCCAGGCGCTCGCCCTCTTCCCCGAAGATCTTGACGAAGAACGTCGCCTCCCCGTCATATTTGAAGTGGAGGGTGCGCCTCCCTTCGGAGGGGGTGTGGCTGCTGCTGGAGGCGCGGCGCCCGTCGTGAAGGGCAAGCTCATCTCCAAGATCGCCGCGGCCGGTGTCTTCTGGGCAGCACCCCAGGCGCTCGCCCTCTTCCCCGAAGATCTTGACGAAGAGCGTCGCCTCCCCGTCATACTTGAAGTGGAGGGTGCGCCTCCCCTTCAGACCGCGAGCACGGGCGAACGCTTGCCACCCGCGGTTCAGGTACACATAGCCTCCGGGGGTGACCTCCACCTCCACCCAAGAAGCCGCGCTGCAGCAGCCGTCGGCCTGCAGCCACAGGCCGGCAGGCCCTCCGGCCGGCAGCGCCCCCGCGAAGAAGTTCGGGAGTTGGAACCAAGCGGCCTCTGGCCTCCGGGGGTGACCTCCACCTCCACCCAAGAAGCCGCGCTGCAGCCGCCGCCGACCTCCCACCTCGGGCGCCACCGCCTCGGCCACTGCGGCTGCCCGCGCTGGACGACGTCCCACCGCGGCTGCCAATGGTGACCCCAGGGCATGCAGAAGCACGGCCGCGCTCGCCGGGAACCACTGTCGGCGTCGCGGCATACTCCCGGCGGCGACCGCGGCCCCTCCCGGGCGGCGGAGCGGCAGGATCCTCCCCGGGAGCCTTTCCCTTCTCGGCAGCAGAGAACTTCCTCACCTACGCCATGACTAGGAAACCGACGGTTCAGAGGTGAGAAGGCAAAGAAGACGAAGGTGAATGAGGTATTTCTCGCCGTCGCCCGTTTATATATAGCCAAAGACCGCCCGGCGCCCCCTCGCGTTCCGGGGGCGTGCGGCCTCTGAAGGGTCACATACGCGTAGCCCGAAGCAGCAGCATCCAGCGTCATGTCAATTTGACTTGGAGCGGTTCCAGACGTCCTCGGGGAGCGGGGGCGTCGCCGCCCGGGCGTTCGGCGCGTGTAAAGCCTGGCCCGCAGGCGTTTGAGGCCCGCGGCGCTTCGGGCCGTCCTCGAGGCTTCGCCCGGAAGCCAGCTCGAGTGCGCCTTGGGCCCGGGGGCTTCTGTCGGCGTTCTGGGAACGGGGGTACCCAGATCTGCCTGCCTGCGGCCCAGGGCGTGGCCCATTTCATCAGCCAGGCGCGGCCCCACTCAAGACAAGGACCTCGAGAGGGCCCAAGCCTCGCAAGGAGGGGCGGCGTCAAGACTGGCAAGGGAGGGCCCCCCCAGGACCCCTCCGGAGTGGTGGAGATCTCTATGCAATGCCCGGCCTTGGGAGTCAAAGATGACGCAAGGAAGGACAGGCGGGCGCCAGCGCGCCAGACGGAGCAGTTTCCCCTTTGGTGCAAAGGGAGCAAGGACGTACGCTGGTTCCCAAAGCCCCCCCCAAAGGTTTCCATTCCGGTGCAACAGGACCATGACCATGAGGCCCGCAGGGCGGATGTCATCGCCGAGCCCACCTCTGCGCCGTCGAGAGCTACTTTGCAGGCGAAGACCGCCTTTGGGTAGGACGGGCACGTACTCCTGCCCCCCTTCAAAATTGGCCGTTGTGGGATCCCTTCCCGCCATTGCGATAAGGGAAGAGGACCTGAGCCACCACTATATATAGAGGGTAGGCTACGCCGTAGAGAGGGATCCAAATCCATTCCACCACTCATCCATCACCAAGCCACAGAGGGCCTCGAACACCTCAGGAGCACCCTCATGAGGCTCTGAAACATTGTACTAGTTCATCCACCCCACCTCCTCGAGAGGCAATCCACCAAAGCAGGAGTAGGGTATTATGCTTCGCAGCGGCCCGAACCTGGGTAAACTATCATGTTCATCTTCTTCCTCGTCATCGTGCGAGTTCATTGCTGTGTTCATCGAGTAGCGAGCTAGGTTGGGCGAAGCTGCAGGGGATCTTCGCACACGCCCCTGTGTTCGAATCATAAGGGTTTTGCGGAGCCCGAAATCCGACACATGCAAAGCGTGACATTGGCGAAGAAGGGCGGTCGCTTGGAGTAGAGCGCTCGCCAATGCGTAATCATTTCAAAATAGCAGAGAGCCAGCCCCCGCGCTCTCCCTATAAAAAGGTGCTAGCATGGAGGGCGTTGCTTATCCACACTTCTTTGTTTCAGTCAGCCGACCACCATCACCTTCTTCCTCTGTCTTCTGTTGGAGATATGCCCTAGAGGCAATCATGTATGATGATATTTCCTATGTGTATATGAATAAAGATAGTCCTTGTACATTATCACTGATGTGTATTAACAAGTACGTGACTTGTTTGTGAGACTATGCATTGTATGATGACTGTCCTAAATGGTCCCTAGTCGAAAGGGTTGTGTGGACGCACAGCCAGTTAGACTAGCATATGACACGGTGGATGGTCCGGTCTCACAGACCATGTAGCATTGGATGCTAGCCGGATAATATGGACTCAGAAAGATCTGGTCGGATTTGACGTAGTTTGATCCTAGTCGAGATAAGGTCTGAGTTGGACAGACCCAACTATGAGACGCAACAATAGGTCATCTGTGAGTGTTTAGTACAACATATGTTCTATGTCCTAAGACCTGAGCTGACGCATGCTTTGGGCCGACCAAACGCTACTCCCTAACTGCGTAGTTATAAACGTAGGTTTCGGGCTTGTCCGGACCCATGCTGCGAGACATGGTTGAGCAAGATGGGATTTGCCCCTCCGATCAGGAGATATATACTCTGGGCCCCTCGGGTGATCCGACCTGGATAAGCATGGCCATGCGATGAGGATTATGAGATAATCCGAAGCGTTGGTCGGATACACCGGAATGAGAAAGAGGTCGTGCTGCAACAAGGATGACCACGTCACCTTGAGCATGACTACATATATCGTGTGGCAAAGGGAAAAGAAGTATGAAGTACAAGTTCGCCTAACCAGCTTCATTAGACACTTCGAGTCGGCACACTTTGCTAGAGGCCGCTAGCGACTAGTCAAGCTGGATGTGATCTGTCTCGCGACCAAGTGAACGAGAACCTAAGGGGTCGCGTGCTTAAGGGAAGGAACACATGGGCTTTAGGATCCGTGCGAGGCCCAAGAGTTGAGCCTGCGACGGATGCCTATATATAGTGGAGGTGCAGCACACTTATCGAGTTGATCGCTTTGGCGCCGTCATTAGAGTTTTGCATGTGTTGCAACTAGCCACCTCCACTTGCCGCCGAACTGTGTGATCGGACCTAGCAGTCCGCCGCACGGCGTTCCTCCTGCACGCGCGGATACCGTTAGTGGCGGTGCACTTGCGTCTCTCCGGCGAACTTGTATGTGGGATCCGGCGAGGGGCTAATTGAGGGAGATTATGTGAGGAGGAGACAGACCTCGAGGACGCGCTGCCCCAACTCTACTTCCGCTGCACGGCACTACACGTCTAGTGGTAACGATCCGTGATCCATCTCCGTAGCATGTTCTTTGATGTTCTGCGCGGAGGAAAATTTTAATTTGCATGCGATGCACCTACGGTAGAACCCAACAGTGGTATCAGAGCATCTATTATAGGATTTGGATTCAGATCGGATGCATATATGATATGTGGAGGCGACAGATGAGATCTGTCATCGTTTATGAGATCGGCTATGTGCACGATTGATGAGATGAACTGCACATGTTTTGGTCAATCGGAATCGATGAGGTCGTGACACAACCTACCCCTACCGGTCGGTTTCCGCCATCGGGGTTGCCAGTGAAACGTAAATCCGAATTGGATTCACGATGATCGATAAGATCGGTCAGATCAAAAAATTCGACGTGATCGAAGTACAGATTCGATCTGTGATTTCCGAAAACATATGCGTAGTGCCTTGTATTTCGTACTCAATCACTCAAACCAGTAGAATGCGATTCTATGCATAACTTTGTTTTGTAGGTTTGATGTGAATAGTATGGCTCATATGTTTGTGATGCATGTGTGTAATTTACCATGACCTGCGTGTCATGATTGTCACCTGGCAGGAGCCAAAGTGATGTCATTATAATGTATAACGACCTGCGTGTCGACTTGTGATTCTCTGTAAAATTCATTACTAGTTGTAGTACTTGGAAGACAGAGATCAAGTTCGAGGCTTTGGCGCACGGTGAGACGAAAAAGATGGTGTTCCGCCCTGGTCATCGGAGTCGGAGCCATCCTGGAAGGACATCCATGAAGGAGCCATACTATTTCACATATTTATGTTTATATGTGATTGATATTGCTTCTTGTTTCTATGCATGTTAAAATGTTAGAAAGATCCATCTTTAATATCAAGCACGTAGCCATTCCCGATGTTTCACCTTCGCACGTCAAGTACGTCTAGTAGTGGGCTCATAAAATTGAGGTGCTACTAGGTGTCCTTGAACTGGAGGGTTCGTGTCGGACACAAACATGCACTGCATTAGGTTAACTTGACAAGGCTATCAAAACGGTTTTGGGCCTTGTGGTGAAGAAGGTCGGGAGCCGGGGTATGAGATACCTACCCGACCGACAGGAGCCGTATAGAGATACGATTAGCAAGGGGTTGCTTACAAAATAGGCAATTTGGCTAGCAGTGATGCTAAAGCTCACTAGTCACTTGCGCTAGTCGAATCCTGAATCACTAAGAGTTTGCAGAGGGATGCCAACTTCAGTGGGAGTAGTTATGTTTAAGGCTTGAATTACTCTACATAAACACATTCCTTAGTAATTGCATATTTTCTGTTGTAGATCAATGTTACCACCTGCTCAACCCAACTTTGCATTGAAATCAATTCTGGAAAAGGATAATCTGAATGGAACAAACTTTACCAACTGGTATAGAAATTTGAGAATTGTTCTCAAGCACGATAAAAAAGGAACATGTTCTAGAGGATCCACTTCCAGAGGTACCTGCCAATAATGCTAATGCCACAACCAAAAATGCCTACCAGAAACTCATTGATGAATCAAACGAGATCAACTGCCTCATGGTGGCTTGTATGGAGCCCGATTTGCATCAGCATTTTGAAAATGTTGAGGCTTTCAATATGATCGAGAGTCTCAAGAGCATGTTTCAGGTGTAGGCTAGGACCGAAAGGTTCAACGTCTGGCTATCCTTGACGGATTGTAAGCTGAAAGAGGGTGATCCACTGAGCCCACATGTGATCAAGATGATCGGTTCTGTGCAAGCTTTGGATCGGTTAGGCATCCCACTTGGGGACGAGTGATCCGCGGATGCAATTCTGGGTTCTCTTCCACCTAGCTATGGGACATTCATCTCGAACTATCATATGCTTGGCATGGATAAGAAGCTCACTGAATTGCATGGGATGCTCAAGGTGGCAGAGCGGGATATTAAGAAAGGCACGCATCAATTGTTGATGTTGAAGAAATCGGCTAAGTTCAAGAAGTGTTGGTCCAAGAAAAAGACTAAGGGCATGGAGAAGGTTGTCTCTGCCGCGGAGCCAAAGTCTGGACCGAACTCAAAGACCATATCTTTCATTGCAAGGAACCTGGTCACTGTAAGAGGAACTGTAGCAAGTGGATTGCCGAGCATGGCAAGAAGGCTGGAAGCACGACTTCGAGCAAAGGTACACTTGTTACATATGTTATAGACATTTACCTTGCTGACATACCTTGTAGCTCTTGGGTATTTGATACTGGATCGGTTGTTCATATTTGCAACTCGATGCAGGGGCTGGTAAGAACTAGGCGTGTGGCACAAGGGGAGATTGACATCAGGGTCGGCAACAAAGCAAGAGTTGCTGCGTTGGAGGTCGCACGATGCAGCTTCATGCTTCCTTCTGGATTTATTTTGGAATTGAATAATTGTTATTACATTCCCGCACTTAGTCAGAACATTATTTCTGCCTCATGCTTCATGAGTCAGGGTTATGAATTCAGTTTAAAGCACAATTGTTGTTCATTTTATTTGAATGGAACATTCCACGGCTATGCACCCATTGTATATGGGCTATTTATTTTAATTCTGGAAACGGAACCAACCTATAACATGAATGTTAAGAGGCATAAGCCTAATGAGATAAATCCGACATACTTCTGGCATTGTCGGCTTGGACACATTAGTCTGAAACGCATGAAGAAGCTTCATGATGATGGACTCCTAACTTCGCCCATCTTTGGGTCGTTCGAGACATGTGAATCATGCTTGCTAGGCAAGATGAGTAAGTCTCCTTTTGCAAAGAGTTGCGAAAGGGCGTCCGAGCTGTTGGAGGTTATACACAATGATGTGTGTGGTCCAATGAGCACAACGGCCAGAGGTGGCTATATCTATTACCTACGACTTGAGTAGATATGGATATATCTATTTGATGAGGCACAAGACGGAAACTTTTGAAAAGTTCACAGAGTTTTAGAATGAGGTTGAAAATCAGCTGGGCAAGACGATAAAGCTTTTGCGATCAGATAGTGGAGGTGTGTACATGAGCCAGGAGTTTGATGATCATCTGAAAAGCCGAGGTATAGTACCTCAGCTCACACCTCCGGGTGCGCCAGAGAGAAATGGCGTGTCAGAACGGAGAAATCGAACCTTGTTGGACATGGTTCAATCAATGATGAGCAAATCGGATTTACCCTTTTCATTCTGGGATACGCTCTAGAAACTGCAGCTTTCACACTTAATAGGATACAATTAAAATCCATAGACAAGACACCACATGAGATGTGCACTGGGAAGAGTCCTAGTTTGTCTTTCTAAAGATTTGGGGTTGTGAAGCATTTGTCAAATGAATCATGTCGAACAAGCTTACACCCAAGTCGGATAAATGCATATTCATGGGATATCCGAGGGAAACCTTGGGATATAGCTTCTACAACCGAGAAGAGAACAAAGTGTTTGTTGCTTGGAACGGGGTTTTCCTAGAGAAAGAGTTTCTCAGTCAGGAAGCCAGTGGGAGAACGGTGCGACTCGAAGAAACTTGAGAGCCACTCGGGGACGACTCGGTTGTTGATGAGATCATACCGGAGTTTTTCAGGGAATCCGTAGTGGAATCGGCACAGGAGCCATTAAGGCCGGAAAGACTGCGCAGAGTGTGCAATGTGTTGTTGCTAGAAAGCGACGAGCTAGCCAGGTATGTGGAAGCGATGGTGAGCCTAGATTCCGAGGCATGGCTGGAGGCCATGAGATCTGAGTTAAAGTCCACGGATGATAATCAAGTCTGGGACTTGGTTGATCCGCCACCTGGCGTAATTGCCATTGGTTGCAAATGGGTCTTTAAGAAGAAAACCGATGTGGATGGAAATGTTCATATCCACAAAGATCGGCTTGACGCTAAAGGTTATGGACAAATTCGAGGAATTGACTACGACGAGACCAACTCGCCGGTAGCGATGCTAAAGTCTGTGAGGATCATACTAGCTATAGCTGCATATTTCAATTATGAGATATGGCAGATGGATGTCAAAACGGATTTCCTTCATGGAAATTTAAAGGAGGATGTATACATGATACACCCTGAAGGTTTTGTCGATCCAAATAATGCTAGTAAAATATGCAAGCTCAAGAGATCCAGTTATGGATTGAAGCGAGCAGCTCGGAGTTGGAACATTTGTTTAGATGAAGTCATCGTTGACCTTGGTTTCATCACGAACAAAGAGGACTATTGTTTATACAAGAAGTCTAGTGGGAGCTCGGTAGTATTTTTGATCCAGTATGTGGATGACATACTACTGATCGGAAATGATGTTTCGATGCTAAACTCAGACAAGGAATCATTGAATGGCAATTTTTCGATGAAAGACCTTAGAGAAGCAGTATACATTTTAGGCATCAAGATCTATAGAGATAGATCAAAGAGGCTGCTCGGCTTAAGCCAGAGCACATACATAGACAAAGTGTTGAAGCGGTTCAACATGAGTGAGGCCAAGAAAGGGTTCATGCCCATCTCACATGGTATAAGGCTAAGCAATACTTAGAGTCCTACGACTTCTGATGAGAGAAACATGATGAGTAGGATTCCGTATGCTTCGGCAATAGGATCCATCATGTATGTCATGCTATGTACACGGCCTGATGTTGCTTATGCAATAAGCTTAACAAGCAGATACCAGGCCGACCCAGGTGAAAGTCACTGGGCAGCGGTGAAAACTATCTTGAAGTACCTGAAAAGGACTAACGAGATGTTCCTCTTTATGGAGGTGATGAGGAGCTATGCGTAAAGGGTTACACTGATGCTAGTTTCCAAACTGATAGGGATGATTGTCGACTGCAAACTAGATTCGTGTATGTCATGAATGGAGGAGCAGTGAGCTGGACAAGTTCCAAGCAAGATACGGTGGCTAACTCCACAACAGAGGCCGAATACATTGCGGCTTGTGAAGCCGCAAAGGAAGGTGTTTGGATTCGGAAGTTCCTGGAGGATCTTGGTGTGTTCCCGGGCTGGGCAAAACCGTTGGACCTATATTGCGATAATTCAGGTGCCATCGCATAGGCCAAGGAGCCGAGACAACACCACGAGACCAGGCACATAGACCGAAAATATCACCAGATACGAAAGCTCGTAAAGAATGGTGATACTAATTTATGCAAGATTCATACGGATGAAAATGTTGCAGATCCGTTGACTAAGCCGCTTCCACAACCCAAGCATGAGGGGCACGTTAGAGCTATGGGCATTCGATGTCTATTTGAATTACTCTAGTGCAAGTGGGAGACTGGTGGAGATATGCCCTATAGGCAATCATGTATGATGATATTTCCTATGTGTTTATGAATAAAGATAATCCTTCGACATTATCAATGATGTGTATTAACAAGTACGTGACTTGTTTGTGAGACTATGCATTGTATGATGACTGTCCTAAATGGTCCCTAGTCGAAAGGACCGTGTGGACGCACAGCCAGTTAGACTAGCATATGACACGATGGATGGTCTGGTCTCACTGACCATGTAGCATTGGATGCTAGCCGGATAATGTGGACTCAGAAACATCTGGTCAGATTAGACGTAGTTGGATCCGAGTCGAGATAAGGTCTGAGTTGGACATACCCGACTATGAGATGCCGCGATAGGTCACCTATGAGTCACTAGTACAACATACGTTCTATGTCCTAAGACCTGAGCTGACGCATGTACTCGGGATGGTGATAGACCTGCTTTGGGCTGACCAAACCCTACTCCGTAACTGGGTAGTTATAAAGGTAGTTTCGGGCTTGTCCGGACCCAAGCTACGAGACATGGTTGAGCAAGATGGGAGTTGCCCCTTCCGACGAGGAGAGATATACTTTGGGCCCGTCGGGTGATCCGACCTGAATAAGCATGGCCATGCGATGAGGATTTTAAGATAATTCAAAGTGTTGGGCGGATTCACCGGAAAGAGAAAGAGGTCGTGCTGCAACAAGGATGACCACGTCGCCTTGAGCACGACAAAATATATCGTGTGGCAAAGGGAACAGAAGTTTGAAGTACATGTTGGCCTAACCAGCTTCATCAGACACTTGGAGTCGGCACGCTTTGCTAGAGGCCGCTACCGACTAGTCGAAATGGATGGGATCTGTCTCGCGACCAAGGGAACGAGAACCTAAGGGGTCGCGTGCTTAAGGGAAGGAACATGTGGGCTTTAGGATCTGTGCGAGGCCCAATAGTTGAGCCCGTGACGGATGCCTATATATAGTGGTGGTACGGCACACTTATCCAGTTGATCGCTTCGGCGCCGTCATTAGGGCTTTGCATGTGTTGCAGCTAGCCACCTTCACTCGCCGCCGAACTGTGTGATCGGACCTAGAAGTCCGCCGCACGGTGTTCCTCCTGCACGCGTGGATATCGTTAGACGCGGTGCACTTGCGCCACTCCGGCGAACCTGTACATGGGATCCGGCGACCGGCTGTTCAAGGGAGATCACGCAAGGAGGAGACGGACGTCGCGGACGCGCTGCCCCAACTCTACTTCCGCTGCACGGCACTGCGTGCCTAGTGGTAACAATTCGTGATCCATCTCCGTAGCATGTTCTTGGATGTTATGCGCATAGGAATTTTTTAATTTGCACGCGATGTTCCTACGGTAGAACCCAACATCTTCCTCCCTCCGCCACTTCTCCCAGAAGATCCCCTCCAGAATGGCGAGAGGTAGAGGTCGAGCCCGAGGGTCCACCGCCGTCTCGAGGGCTTCTCCCCGGAGTGAGACGCCTATTCTGGTAACCGTCGTGTGGGCCGGCTCGAGCTCCTGCAGAGGGTCCGCATGCAGGGGCTGCGAAAGGTTCGACACGCCAGGCCGAGGTGGTCATGGAGGCGCCCCCCTCCTCGCGCCCTGGGTGGAGACCACACGAGGGAGATGGCGCACGAGTTTGTTTATGCGCTGCGCCGTCATCCGCGCAGTTGGTTGCGGCTTCCTGATCCCTTCGCAAGGGTCATGGAAGGCAGCATGCCCTTGGGCTAATGGCTTCGGGCGGATGGCTACTGCAATGGGCCCGCCTAGGTGGCCGTCGACCTCTCCCCCGGTAGTGCTATGTTCCTGAAGCGAGGGTGGAAGTCATTCGCTTGCTCCCGCAGACTGGGCCCAGGGAATCTCCTCCAGTTCAAGTTCCACAGGGACGCTATGCTCTCCGTGAAGTTCTTCGGGCCGTCCGGTAGCCGACTGGAGAGTTGCACGGAGAGCTAAAGCGGCAGCGACTTCGACTCCTCCAGCGAAGACGATGACGATGACTCCCCCGCCATCAAGAGCGAGGACGACGAACCTGACTAGGCGTGCATGACGCCTTCGCTAGGTTTTGAAGGTGGCCACGCTTAGCTGGGTGATCCCCTTGTCGGCCACCTGCACAAGCAAATGGTTGGCGCGGATGTGATGTTTCATCTGCGAGACCTCGTTTCCGGATCAATTGCCACATTGTAGTGGCAGATGTCCTTTTGTGTTTAGATCACACTCAATGTAACCCCGTGGGGAGGCAAGAAATGGCAGTTGAGCGCTCTCTACCAAATATATTGACGCTTATCATGTTCAATGAATGAGTATGTTTTTCCTTGTGTATGATTCTGCACTCGCATGTTTCTGGCCCATACGCTTAATAGGATCACCTGCCGGTATGCACATCTTTGCCATGAGCGCTTTTGGGAGCAGGTCCTTAGCAGCCTGTTGGCGATGTCGCTATCGGCATGACCTCCTTGCTGTCCTTGCCGCTGCTACTTCGGTTGTTGAGCAGACTTGAAGCATTCAAAGAGCACAGACAATTTCGACAATGGTCCTCCGCGTGCAGGTTTTCTCATACAAGTGTCGATATCGTACACGGGAAAATGCGACAAGAAAGAAAATTTTAAAGTTTTTGCAACTTAGCTTCTCTTTGCTGCACTCCTTGCCATGGAATGATTGACCTTCAACACACCCGTAGGTAACTGTACCATCACTCCCCCCGGGAAGACTTGGATGTGAGGGTCCCTTCTGTCTCTTGAGAAAAAGAAAGAAGAGAAAAATAGAAGGCTAGGAACTTTGGGTTCAGCAATCATTCTTATGCAAAGACAAACACAACATTTCATGCAATATACATAAGATAAATATGTACTTTGACAAGAGGTTGTGGAAACTTAGATTCATTGACTACGCACACTATCTTCGCCTGGCTTTGTACAAAGGATACACGCCTTCCCGACGAACTTGTACAAAAGGGGTTGTCGGGGGTCCCAGCAACCGCGCCTCACAAGTAGAACTTGCAAAAATGCTCAATATTCCATGAGTTCTGCACTGTTGTGCCATCGTTGGTCTCCAGGCGGACTGAGCCGGGCCTTGTGACTCGTACTACACGGTGAGGGCCTTTCCAGTTTGGTGTCAACTTGTTTGATCCCTTTGTGGACTGAATTCGACAAAGAACAAGGTCACCTTCCTCAACGTTCCTGGCGTGCACCCTTCGGCTAAGATAGTGGCGCAGGGCTTGCTGGTACCGGGCGGCACGCAGCACAGCCTGGAGACGATCTTCCTTGAGGAGCGCGGCATCGTCTTGCCGCAATTGCTCTTGTTGTTCTTCGTCGAAATATTGTACTCGAGGTGACCCCGTATGTGAGTTCCGTGGGGAGCACTGCCTCTGCACCATAGACTAGGGAGAAGGGTGTCTTACCGGTGGCTCGATTTGGTGTCGTCCTGATCGACCAAAGAACCATCAATAACTCGTCAATCCAGCGCCTTCTGTGTTTGCATAGCTTGTCAGAAGTTCTTGTCTTGAGGCCTCGGAACACTTCAGCATTCGCCCTCTCTACGTGGCCTTTGCTCCTTGGGTGGGAAACTGAGGCAAAGCAAATCCTGTCGTCGATATCTTGACAGTACTGCATGAAGGAGTTGCTGGTGAACTGTGTGCCATTGTCGGTGATTATCTTGTTTCTTACCCCGAACTGGCAGACTAGTCCTCTGATAAACTTGACTGCTACTTGCGTCGTTACCTTTCTCACTGGTTACACCTCAGTCCACTTCGCAAACTTGTCGATTGTAACGAACAAGAATTCGAAGCCCCCGGTAGCACGGGGGAAAGGACTGACAATGTCAAGCCCCCAGACTGCAAATGGCCAGGAAAGTGGTATGGTTCGAAGGGCTTGTGCTGGTTGATGTATCTGCTTGGCGTGGAATTGACATGCTTCACATGTTGTCACCACCGCCAAGGCGTCTTGAAGGGCCATTGGCCCGTAAAAGCCTTGCCGGAATGCTTTCCTGACAAGAGCACGTGACCTGAGGTGGAGCATATCCCTTCATGTATCTCTGCCAATAGGTGTTGTCCTTGTTCCCGAGGAATACACTTCAATTTCACCCCATTTGGTCTTCTCTTTTACAAATTGGTACGTGTTTGACTCACGGGCTACTTTCTCAGCTTCTTCTTGCTCTTCGGGAAGTTCACATGTCTAGAGGTAATGGACTATTTGTTGCTCCCATGCCGGAGCCCGGGGCTCGACGACAAGGACCAATGGCATTTCTTCCGTTGCGGGAGCGCTAGCTTCAACGGCAAGAGCCAAATGGCCTGCCGGAGCTTGCTGCTCTCCGGCAAGCGTTTCGCTGTCCTTGGCTACTTTCTTTGCGGTGGTTGGTGGCTCTGCCTGGAGATATTCACTATCGGCTAAGTGGATACCAGGGTACCATGACCCGTCTGCCGCTAGCTCGGGTGTTGATACTCAGGGCGGGCCCAAGGAGGTGGCCGTGGCCATGCCATTCCGGAGGAACATACCTCGTGAGGGGCATGTCTAGCAGGGCCCCCTCGCATCCAAGGTCGGGTCCCTCGGGGGCGTAGGAGTGCGGCGGTTGCCTCGCGAGGCAACCGCCCCCAGAGCTGCCTTACGAGGCCGAGCGCGGGGCGGCCAATGGAATGGTCCCGTGCTCGTCACGTGCGTGTACGACCTCACAGAAGGGGACGACAGGAGCCGTGCCAGCTGATGCGGACAAAGTGGTTTTCCCCTTTTGACAATTAGGGTGCAGTGCCAGCTGCCCCACAAAAGCAAGTCCCAAAGTGCTTTCCCTTTGGTGCAAGAAGATTGGAACGGATCGGCGCTGCAGGATGGAGGTCATCATCGAGCCCACCGGCGCGTCACGAAGACTACTTTAGCTGGCGGATACCACCTTTTGTCGGGCTGGGACTGGGTTCCTGTCCCCCTTTGAATTGCCGCCCTGTGGCTGCCCTTTCCTGCGGATGTTTTCGGGGAAGAGGACCAAGGCACTACAAAGGTGGCAGGACCACCTCCATGAAAGGGGATCGAGCCATTTCCTCTCCCCAAGACCTCATGTACCTCTGTGGGGACTCCGACTCATATGTCGTGATCACCGAATGTACGTGCATAGTGATCCGAGAGATCAATGCTCACTGAACATACAGAAAATGAATAACAAGAGTCTCACATCCATTACATACCGTTTTACTCGAATATGGCCTTTATGACCAAGTCCTCATAATCTCGCAGCAGAAAACTTCAATGATAGCGTGAAACCATGCCATCTGCCTTAACCCTACAGGCATTCCGACTGGGAAGCGTCCTAGCTCGCATGTTTGTCACCAAGGTAATCTTCATCATAACCTGGTCTTTCATGCCTGGCCAATAAAATAACCAGTGGAAAGCCAATGAGTACTTTGAATGTACTCGCAAGCAACCCATGTTTGGAGCAAGGTATACAGAAACTTGGCATAGCACTAAGTAGGTAAGTTGCGGAAAGCTAATTTTGAGTGCAATGACATGATCAAATAACTTGAAGTAACATGCATCAACAGGTTGTAGATATCCATATGAACAGGTTACATATATCAATATAAACAGGGGTTGAACATCTTATGTTCAATCATCATGCCAAGTCGTCTGACTTAGCTCAAGTTGTCGGTGTCAAAACTGGTAGATCTCGGGTTGGGGATCCCGAGCTGTGAGTCTAGGAGCAATGGTAACAAAGGGAGGATGGAGACGATGTTTACCCAGGTTCGGGCCCTCCTATGGAGGTAAAACCCTACGTCCTGCTCGATTATATTGATGGTGTGAAGGTTACAGAGTTGATCTACCTCGAGATCGACTAGCTAAAACCCTAGATGAGTTTCTCTGCCCTATAATCTAAAACCCTCCTGGTTTATATAGACACCGGGGGGTTTCTAGGGTATACACATGACAGGTCACCTGCCGGGGATGGAGAATGCCGATCTCCTCATCTTGACTTGGAGTGCACGATGCGCCTTCGAGGCTTCCTTCTGGAACGTGGGGTCTTCGATACATTCGGCCCTTCCCATGATGGCCAGAAAGCGGCCCATCGAGCCGGCCTAGTAGAAGGTAGACCGGCGGTCCGAGGACCCCCTAGTCCAGGACTCCCTCAGTAGCCCCCGAACTAGCCCCCAAGGCCATGGGTCACAGCACCAGCAGCTTCCCGTGATCAGAATCTTCGGCTTGAGGGGTGAGTTCTCCTTTCTTCTCAATGATCGGTTGGGACCAGTCCGGCTTCCGGTGATGCGTAGCTCTTCCGGACATACAATCGTCCGGGCACCATGAGTGGCTTAGCCCCGAAGGCCAATCGCCAAAGTGTAAACAGTCCCCCTCTGACGAAGGGTCGTGGCCTACCACGACCGCTGAACCAGTTACAACAACTGGATTCGCGGTTCGAGGCCACTTTTGTATCGACACGACTCATCAATGTATAGATCGTGCTCTGTTTTACACGGGATTTAATCAACACCCGAGGTTTATTTTGCGCGTGCATAACGGCACGCATGCCTTGGGAAGCGGAGAGACCCTCGACGCAGCAGGGGGGAGGTTAATCGGCGTGACGCCTCGTAAAAGGGGAAGAAACCCCAAGGATTAAGCACGCTTTCCATTCCCATCCGCCGCCTGCCCCATCCTTCCAAGCTCCAAGAGCCCAGATCCAGTTCTTCCTCAGCTTCCCCTCCGAGCTTAGCCATGGTGGGTTCAGGCTCCATGGGCAAGTGGGAGGCCTCCACGGTCACCGACCAGAATATCCAGGAGCTAAAGCTCGCCGGCTACCTCCCCGCCAACATCTTCCACCGCGCCCCAGAGGCGAAACAGGTCATCCCCACCCCCAAGCCCGGCGAAAGGGTAGTCTTTGTCCCCCATTTCATCCGGGGACTGAGCTTCCCGCTCCACCCCTTCGTTAGGGGCCTTATGTTCTTCTATGGGTTGGACTTCCACGACCTGCCCCCGTATTCTTTTATGCATATTTCGGCCTTCATCATCCTCTGCGAAGCCTTTCTGCGGGTCGAGCCACACTTCGGCCTGTGGCTCAAGGTCTTCAACGTCAAGCCGAAGACCATGGCCGGCGAGCACGCAGACTGCGGAGGGGCGGTAATCAGCATGCTCCCCCGCGTCGAGTGGCCAACCGGCACCTTCATCGACACAATCAAGATCTGGCAGAAGCAGTGGTTCTACATCACCGAGCCAAGGGATGAAAACTGGGCGGCGCCTGCCGAGTTCAGATCCGGACCCCCCACAAGGTTGACCTCGTGGCTCAGGAAGGGCCTTGACTGGGGGTCGGATGCTGAGGTGAAGCTGCTGCAGAAGCGCATTACCTCGGTGATCGAGGCCAAGGTGGAGCTGGTTAACGTAGTCCAAGTTATGCTCCACCGCCGTATTCTCCCTTGCCAGCGCCGGGCCTCCCCCATGTGGGCTTATCGGCCTGAGGACGAGCCTACTGTGCGCCAACTCTTCCGCACCACCCCTGAGAAGCTGTGGAAGGCTTTGTTCAAGCCTCGGAAAAGCTGGCCGGCCAAGGAAGAGGATTCAGGCTTAAGCACCGATAACCCCCCCACCAAGGTATGGCATAATTTTAATCCGCTGACTCTGCTTCTTCGGCTAAAAAAAATGAACGCCTTCTCCCTTACTTTCGCAGAAGTGGTTGAGCAAAGCCGAAAGAGTTAACTGCCCGGCTCCACAACCCGAAGACACCAGGTCGGAGTTGTTGATGGCGATGCTCGTTGTGGCGCCGTACTCGGCGCCCGAGAAGAAGGAGAAGAAAAAGAAGGCCAGAGAGGGCCTCCGCATAAAGGACCAGCCAGATGCTGCATCCAGGGAAACCCATGCCTCCTCTAGTCATGAGGAGGAGCATGAGGACGGGGGGGAAGGCGTTTCCCCCCTCACGAGAAAGAGGGCGGTGTCATTGGATGCCGCGGAGGACGCAGCTCCTCCTGCCCTGAAGAGGGCGCACCGGACGAGGTTGATCCTGCCCGATGATAGCTCGGATTCTGACGCAAAATCTGAGGAATTTGAGAAGGTTCCATGAAGGAGCTTAAGGGCCAAGCCCCCCGCTCAAAGGTATGAATCCCAAGACTCCCGGGTTATTTATGCAAAGTTTTTCAGTGTTTTAAATACAAGCACGTCTTTCGATCTACAGCCCACCGCGCGTTCTCCCGTCTGACCAAATATCGGATGGGGAGTCTCCTCCCGCCGAGCTGGCGGAGAGCGGGACTGCATCGCACCCCACACCTCCGGGGGCCGCGAAGGATGCCGCGGAGGTGTCGTCCAGTCAGGCTCCGTTGGAGCCGAACACGGGTGATGGGGCTGACCATGCCATGGCCGAGGCTGATGCCACGGCCGCCGAAGGCCAGGGAGAGGAAACCCCCCATGCCGCTGAAGACTAGGGGGAGAATATTCCCCTGGCCGCCGAAGAGGAAGGGCGAAGGGGTGCCCAGTCCCCTCCGAGGACGTCTCCGGAGCATGCTATGCCTCCGGAGCTACCGACTCAGTCTCCGATCAGAGATCAGACTGTCCAGTCACCACCGATGCCACCGACGACTGGGTGGCCGGTAATGGAGGAGGCGCTAGCAAGCACCCCCATCTCCGAGGATCACCGCACTCTTATGGGTGCGGTTTTACAAGGGATTCAGTCCGTTGATAACGGACTGAAAGAGGCCTTCAATGGTCTCTTGGCGGGCTTCAAGGTGAGTCAAGTAATACCCTTTTCCCGAACAATGCTAATTTTAAGTTTGTGCTATCTTTATATATGTACTAGCCCCCGAGCCCCGGATGGGTATGCAAAAACGCATCTGGGGGTCAAATAGTAAGGAATGAACAATGATGCACAAGGCACCATTTGGTCCTACAATGTTCGGAAAACCCGTAAGAGGACCGAACAGAGGGTCGTATTTTTGACAGTTCGGTGGTTGGAATGTACATAACTAGATGCGTATAGTATTATTATTTTTTTGTAGGCCTCTTCATCGGCGACAGCCTTTAGTGCCGCTGAGCTGCCGAGCTAAATCGGAAGCTCAAGATCTCCGAAGAGGAGCTTGATAGCCTGAACAAGAGGTTCGACGAGGCACAAGGTAAGCCAAATTCGAATATCCGGGCTGTTTAATGATCCGTACTGGTGACCCAGTGTAATTAGTAAGTTATTGCTTCTACAGCTTCCGCTTTGGAGGTTGAAAAACTCAAGGCCAAGCTCCAGAAAATGAAGCAAGAGGCCGCGGATGAGAGGGCGGCCGCCAAACAAGCAGCAGCCGCGCTTTCCGATTTGAAGGCTGCAAGTGCCAAGCATGAGGCCCGGGTGGAGGAGGTGCAGCAGGAGCTCAAGGATGCCGGCACGAAGTGCGAGGCCCTTGAGCAGAAAGGCAAAGAACAAGCCACCGAGCTAGCTGCGCTAAAATCCGAGCTCTAGAAGGAGCGGGTGGAAAGGCGGTCTTCAGAAGAGGAGCTTCGCCAAGTCAAGGCTATCACAGCCGGTAAGCCGTATTCGCTACAATGCACCTTTGGTGGTAGCAAGTTTGCTTTGCTCACCCAGGTGTGGCGTTCCTTAGGCGTCTGTGCGGATATCCAGAAGAGTGCAGCGGATGCGAACAAGTTTTATGCTTCGCGGGCAGAGGATGATGAGGCCCGGCTATTCTGGGCGCAGTTTGAGTCCCCCAAGCGCTCTCCTCTCCTCATCGAACAAATGAAGCAACTGATGGAGATGCACAGAGTGGCGGAGCCGGCCATGAAGGACCTCTGCATCCGTCTGTGGCCTGATGAGCCATTGCCGGGCAGCTACTTTGGCTTAGTGCAGAAGCTATGCGAAGCTGCGCCTCGGGTCGATGTGCTGAAGCGTTCTACGTGCATCGAGGGCGCGCGGATGGCCTTTGCGAAGACCATGGTGCATTGGCCGAAGCTCAAGCCAATCGAGATTGCTACCGCACCTCCGCCTCTTGGAAAGGACTATAGGTGCCCCGAGCAATACTTCCCAGCAGTGATGGAGGGTGCTCGGGCAATAGAGGCTCAATGCTCCAAGGACGTTTTGTATGAATGAGCGCGTTGTAATATGTCCGAAGACTTTTAACGCTTTATAACTAGTGATGCATGGTTTATCATGTCTTATAAGTATTTGATTTTTATTTTGACTCCTGTGTGGCCGGTTTATCTGAAAGTTGCGAGTCGTCGGCTTCAGTCCCCACATAGATACTACACAGGGTGTCTCTGTATCCGCACTGTGACCCTTAGCCGAGGTATCGGTGCCCGAAGGCGGTAGTGCGGGGAGGACAAGGCAATCGGACTATGATGCTTTATCGCTTTCACTTAGCCGTAGGAGCGTAGAAAAAATGCGGGGGGCTGATAACCAGCCCCCAGTGTGATGTTCGGGGCCGAAGCAGGCATCACATGGTTTGTACAAGAACGAAACCCATCGTACAACACGGAATAACCTCTATCGATCTTTTAGTATGACACTTATGCTCGGATTTCTCCGCTGAGGTGCTTGACTAGACGAGCTGGAAACACAATCGCAGTGGTTCTCCCTTTGCCCTTTTAGCCGAACGAGCAGAACATAAGAGGGCAAACACAGGAGCCGGGCAACCCAACTATTGACCCAAGACATAGTTCGGATTCGATGCATATAAAGCGAAATCCAAGACGCCGAGCACACGACCCGCTGTGTTGCGGTGATGCTCAGGGTGATTTTTTAATTTCAAGCCCCCGGTCTATTAGCCGGTTGCCTAATGATGTATATCGAACAGTTATCGCAAGAAGAGTTGATAAGGAAAGAACAGAGGGAATATAAAATACAACGAAGCGGCCATGTATAATGGTCTTGTATTTGCTGAATGATTCTTATAGCTCTGTTTGTCGAAGCAACTATTTACAGGTATTTGAGGGTGAAATATAAAACTTACAGAGGGGAGGTTGTACCAGGGGCCTTCGATTGGTGGCATGAAGTCCTCGATTTGCCCTGTCGCCCGTCCATTCATATTCCTCTGTGTGGGGTTGCATCCCTTTAAGGGTGATGCTTTCGCCACGTGGACCTTGGGAAGACGGTCTTGAGAAGTCGCCGAAGTGTGGATGAGCTTTACGCTTTAGCAGGTTCTTGATGGTACCTGCGGTTTGTCCGAGGACGTGTACTGGTAATGGTTCGGTCCAGCCGAACATTTACCCTTTGATGACCGTGTCAGGACCGGTTTTTCAATATAATAATTATTGAAAAATCGCCCCTTCAGTCAGACCAGCACAGAAAGTCATTCGTACTGGTAGACAAATCCTTGATACAGAAATCCAGTAGTACTTAATATTATACAGGGTTGAGCTGAGGCTGCTCAACAATTTATTACAAGCACCCCAATATTAAGCATAAAGGCGGATATGACAAAATGGATGTGGTGGCATAACTACTGACTCGCAATATATGGTAGTGGTGGATATGTCACAATGGAGTGGGTGACATGACTCTAATATCTTACAGCTCATCAAGCGTCGGAGTGAGGCTCGATGATTTTATTTGGGTAGCGGAAGCGTATATAATACAAGTGGCAAACTCCAGGATCGCAAGGGACTGAATGGGACTCCTCTAGGCGTCGGACTCGCTATCGTACTCTTCATCCATAAGATCGCCTTCGTCAACATCTGGCCAAATCAACAAACCAGGTGAGTACTTTGAATGTACTCACAAGACAGTTTGGACATAAGATATAACAAATGAAAACATGATGCACAAGAGCAGATTAGTAATACACACACAGGCATTAAATCTGCACAGCAAGATAAATAAAAAGGAAGTCGGGCGGTAGTCCTCCTGAAATCCCAATAAAATAGAAGAAGACCGATCGGGTGTTTGAAGCAACGCCTCGAAAGGTAAGGATAAATAAACATGCCTCAGTCGGGCGTCGGGGCGACACCACATAAAGGGCTTATACTGGAAAATAAATAACAGTACGTGCCAAAGTCGGACGTCTGAGCGACATCGCATAAAGGACTTATAAAGAAAGTAAACAACAGAATGCCACAGTCGGACGTCTGAGCGACATCACATAAAGGGCTTATACTGAAAATAAATAACAAGAATGCCACAGTCGGACGTCTGAGCGACATCACATAAGGGGCTTAAAATGAAAGTAAACAACAAGAATGCCACAGTCGGACGTCTGAGCGACATCACATAAAGGGCTTATACTGAAAATAAATAACAAGAATGTCACAGTCGGACGTCTGAGCGACATCACATAAAGGGCTTATACTGAAAATAAATAACAAGAATGCCTCAGTCGGACATCTGAGCGACATCACATAAAGGGCTTATACTGAAAATAAATAACAAGAATGCCACAGTCGGACGTCTGAGCGACATCACATAAAGGGCTTATATTCGAATACGAGTAATCCAGGAGGTAACACCATCCCAAGGAATACTCGGCACATCACAATAATAAACAGGTTAGTCCATCCACAGGAATAATATTCAGCCAAGTTTACTTCTGTCATTTAACATATTAGTTCTCCAGAGACTGACGCTGAGACCGACACTTGACCTGTCAACCAACGTCCTTGACCGTGGACATGGCTATTCGAATAGTTTTTACTCTGCAGAGGTTGTACTCTTTACCCACAGCCAACGGATTTCAGTAGTCACAAAGGACTAGTTCCGTCTACGGTATTTTAGAAGAAAACACACATAACCAGTACACACCCATTTCACATCCCGATGCCTGGTATCACCCTAGGCAACATTCAAGAAAAACTTTAAGACGGAGAGGCCAACACCTCGAATAGCATGGGATCAAATTTATATCGCGCGCTACTTAGGGGTGCCCCCCTCTTGGTCCCAACAGAAAACACCCATGCCCCCTGACCGGATGACGGGCTTTAATCCAGGGCCATGGAACCCTCATCACGGCCCCTCTATTTGGTGTGTACATGGTAAGAGGTTTGCAACTTACTAAACCGTATTCTTTATAGAAAACATGTGGCAGCACGAAAAGAAGGCGAACGGGGACAAGACTCGATCTATGTCAACACTGGACTTAAACAGTTTCTTTGATAATACCGGCATGCTCCAACAATACCAGCATACAACCTATCATGTCACCACATGACTAGGTTGTCCAATATTTCATGATCACATCAAGTTTTTAGCTCACTTGCAACTTATCATGCATGAAATATAACATTCATCATATGCTTATATAAACATGTCAGGAGAATAACCAATCAAGCAAACATGAAAAACACTCATCATATCAAAGGTTCAAACATGCTTGCTTGGATCAACATAGTCGGAGTCTAGCTCGGCGAAGTTGAAGGCAGCGTCTCCTTCTTCGGTATCTACTCCACATAAAATACCGAGTTCTACGTAAATACCGTGCGCGTATAAAAGTTGTCTCAAAATATTTTTGAATAAATACTATAAAAAACTAGACTGAAAAATAAGGGTGACAGAAAAAGAATCAACTCAAAATAATTTTATATTTAAAAGGTATAATGAAAATAAGTCCAGGGACTAGTCTGTTAAGAACAGAAATAATCCACGGGCTAGATTGAATAAACAGAAAACGCTTCGGTTAGAAATACGCCATCCAGAGAAGAAAACGCACTCAGCCCGAAGGCGCCTTTAGAAAACGGTTCAAAAAGAATAAAACCCTGACGAGGGGGTCCCACTCGTCAGGTTTGAAAAAGCCACCGGCGAAAGAGACCCGCGGTGGTCGCCGGCGATGATCCACGGCGAGGAATGGGGATCTAAGGGCACCTACGCACTCACCAGGCCCTTCAGCGATGGTGTGTGGTGGAGATGGTCGTCAACGAGTACCACGTCGACGGCGGCTCCTTCTCCGGCGGACGTCGGCGTCGGGCGAGTATGGATCTCTCAGGAGAGGGTACCTAGAGCCAAATTGGTGCAGGGGTTAGGGCTAAGGGTTCACTAGGAGGATACTGGCTCGATTTGGGGCACTGAGGCTCGCTCACCAGAGAGGATTTCACCGGAGCCCGAAGCGGATCGGGGGGGCCGGAGTCAGGGAAGGAGACCTCCCCGAGGTCTTCTGAGGAGCGTGGCGCGACTAGAGGGAGAGGTGGAGTGGTGCTGGGTTGCGAGGGGGCTCTGGGGTCCTATTTATAGCCGGCCCGAGGCGGTTGCCGAAAGCAGGATTACTCCGGCGAGCAATTACGGCGAGGCAGAGGTTTAGCTGGCGATTGCGGTGACTGAGCAGCTCCTGGTTGGTCCACCTGCTCCATTTTTGAGCTAAGATCTATCAAACTTGGCTGCAATCACGGTCTTGACGGGACGGCGCTCACCGGTGCATACCGGCGGCAGAGGACGCGCTCTCTGGCTCCAGTCCATGGCGACTGCACTGCAGCGCGCACAGAGAGGAGGACGGCCACGCGTTGCTTTCTGGTGGTGTGGGCGGTGCTGGGCGGCGCCGCTCCTCGCTGATCTTTTCTGGCGGCTGCAGCGAGCGTTACTGCCGCCACTCACGGGAACGATGCCCTCCTGCCAGCTCACCACCGACACTCACAACCGTCCAGACGACCGTGCGGCGCGATGGATAGGAAGGAGGAACAGGGAGCATGGCGCCAACGCAGCTACTGGCGACATTGACGCTGGAGCCTGACGAAAATGACACTACCTCTAAAGAAATGACACTGAACTCTGAACTTTGACTGAAACAGTGCTTGCCACCTATTCGACGAAATATCCGAGGCACTTAGGAATTCTTTCTAGAGCTAAAACTTGGAGGGCTTATCCATTGGGGCTTCTAGAGGCTCCCTGATTTTTCTCAGAATTTTTGAAAGAGAGACAAAATGGATTTCATCAAAAACAGCGAATGTGGTCCAAATTTGCAATAAACAAATTTTGAATATGTTGAACTATGGACCAGCAGTTCTTTGGTGAAATAAGTTGAGGGTACTAAGGAGTAGCTAGGATAATTTACTTGGGGTCAAAGCTCAAAGGAATCTGGCACTTCCTTTATAAACCAGAGAGGTCCAAACTAAATTACAGAAACTAGTTTGAGGATAGAATAAATAGAAAGGAAAATTTAAAATAGGTTGAACCTTGCTGGAATAAGTATAAGACTTGGTCCAAAAGTAGGGAGGAGGGTTTAGGAAGGAAATTTGCAATGCAGGTCATGGCAAGAGAGTAGCATAAGAGTATTTTTTTGAGTAGGGAAAGACAAATTCAATTTCATAGAAATTCTTTTTAATAAAAGAAATAGCAAGACATCCCAAGAGTATATGTGTTGAATCAACACATGCTGAAAATCCTCAAGACCAGAACCATAATTGAGAAAGGTCTCAAGAAAGATTTGTCATCAAAAGATTTTTAAAGGAGAGTCTTTTAGAAAAATCCAAATAACCTCCTTAAAATCAAATAAAGAATTTGGCAGAAACCAAATCAACAAATTTCGGGTGTTACAACACCTACCCCCTTAGGAAAAATCTCGTCCCCGAGATTTCAGCTGATCCTCAAATAGGTGTGGGTGCTCTGCCTGAGGAAAATCCTCTCTTTCCCATGTTGCCTCATCCTCGGTGTGATTGCTCCACTGAACCTTGAAAAATTTGATTGTATTCTGACGGGTCCTTCTTTCAGACTCCTCCAATATTTTTATTGGACGTTCCCTGTATGTGAGGTCTGGTTGAACGTCAATGGTCTCATGAGATACATGCTTCTCTGGGTTGCTCACACATTTCCTTAAATGTGAGATGTGGAACACGTCATTGACGTCTGACAGTTCTTCGGGTAGGTATAGCTGGTAGGCCACTGTGCCTCTTCGTGCAATTATACAGAAGGGTCCAATAAATCGTGGTGCTAGTTTTCCCTTGACTTTGAATCTTTGCAGGCCCCTCATTGGGGATACTCGTAGGTACACATATTCACCTGGTTCAAAGCTGACTTCACGGTGTTTTTTATCATAATAACTCTTTTGTCGGCTCTGGGCTGTCTTGAGTCGGTCCCTGATTAATTTGACCTTTTCCTCAGCTTCCTTGAGCATGTCTGGGCCGAAGATACGGCTGTCTCCTGTCTCGGACCAATTTAGCGGAGTACGACATCTCCGTCCATACAAGGCTTTGAAAGGTGCCATTTGTAGACTGGCTTGGTAACTGTTGTTGTACGCGAACTCGGCATACGGCAAGCTTTCTTCCCAACTGGTTCCATAGGTGAGAACACATGCTCTCAGCATGTCCTCCAAAATTTGGTTCACTCGCTCAGTCTGTCCTCCAGTCTGTGGGTGGTATGCTGTGCTGAATACCAGCTGAGTTCCCAGAGCTCGTTGTAGGTGATCCCAAAATCTGGAGATGAATTGAGTGCCTCTGTCTGATTGTATGGTCTTGGGAACCCCATGTAAACAAACAATACGGGCGAGATAAAGTCAGGCAAGCTTCTGTGTGGTGTGGGTTGTCTTTACTGGAATAAAATGTGCCACTTTGGTTAATCTATCGGTGATGACCGATATGGCATCATTTCCGTGTCGTGACCGAGGTAGTACGACAATAAAATCCATTCCAATTTCGTCCCACTTCCATTCAGGTATCCTATTTGGCTGTAATAGTCCTGCTGGTTTTTGGTGTTCGGCTTTAATGCGCTGACATGAATCACAACATGCGATAAATGTGTCTATTTCTCTCTTCATGCCGTGCCACCAAAAATTTTCCTGAATATCCTTGTACATTTTGGTTCCTCCTGGGTGGATGGAATATGGAGCGGTGTGGGCTTCGGCCAAAATTTGTTGTTTGAGGTCCACTATATTTGGTACGCATAGCCTGTCTCCGTACCATAATATTCCCTTGTCGTCTACGACAAATTCTGAGGCCTTGCCCATACTCATTTTTCTTTTTATGCCTTCGACGCTGGGGTGTCCGTGCTGAGCTTCTTTAATTTGTTCCATCAAGGTGGGCTGAATTTCCAAATTTGCCACAGTGCCTTCTGTGACTAACACCATGTTGAGTTTGGCAAAGTCACGTTGAAATTCAGGTCTTAAGTTTTGTAGACTGTCGCTGTTCGAGCTTGGGTTTCGACTGAGAGCATCTGCCACGACATTTGCCTTGCCTGGATGGTAGTGAATACCAACATCATAATCCTTCACTAATTCCAACCAGCGTCGTTGTCGTAAATTGAGTTCCGGCTGTGTGAAAATATATTTGAGACTTTTATGGTCCGTATATATTTCACAACGATTCCCAAGCAAAAAGTGCCGCCATTCTTTGAGTGCATGAATAACTGCTGCCAATTCCAAGTCATGGGTAGGATAATTTTCTTCACGCCGACGTAGTTGCCTGGAAGCATAGGCGACTACTTTGCCTTCTTGCATTAGTCCGCATCCGAGGCCTTTCCTGGACGCGTCGCAATATACTTCAAAAATTTTGTGTATGTCTAGCACGACTAATACTAGTGTTGTTGCTAATTTCTTTTTCAGTTCTTGGAAACTTTTCTCGCAGGCTTCAGTCCACATAAATTTCTTATCCTTCTTGAGTAGCTGTGTCATAGGTTTTGCTATGGTGGAAAATCCCTCAATAAATCTTCTATAATATCTAGCCATTCCCAGAAAGCTTCGAATATCTGTTATGTTGGCTGGTTGTTTCCACTCAAGTATAGCCTTGACTTTTTCTGGGTCCACGGCAACACCTTCTTGAGTAAGTACGTGACCTAGAAAACCGACTTCTTTTAACTAAAATTCACATTTGCTGAACTTGGTGTACAGTTGGTGCTTCCTTAATTCTCCCTGTACAATTCTGAGATGCTAAGCGTGTTCTTCGGGTGTCTTGGAATATACCAAAATATCATCAATGAACACCACAACAAATTTGTCCATATATTTCATAAACACTTTGTTCATGAGATGCACGAAATATGCGGGGGCGTTTGTCAGTCCAAACGGCATTACTGTAAATTCATATAATTCGTATCTGGAGGTGAATGCCGTCTTAGGAATATCTTCTGTCCGTACTTTTATATGATGATATCCTGACCTCAAATCAATTTTTGAGAACACCTTGGCTTGTGCGAGCTGGTCAAATAAATCATTTATCCGGGGCATCGGATATTTGTTTTTGATGGTGACCATGTTGAGTGCCCGATAGTCTATACATAATCTCAGTGTTCCATCCCTTTTCTTGGCAAATAATACCGGTGAACCCCATGGTGACGAGCTGGGTCTGATATAACCTTTTTCTAGTAATTCTTTTATTTGCTTCTTCAATTCTACCAGCTCGGATGGTGCCATTCTGTATGGCTTCTTGTAAATAGGAGTGGTGCCAGGTGCTAGTTCAATGATGAACTCTATTTCCCGGTCTGGTGGCATGCCTGGTAGCTCTTCGGGAAATACATCAGGAAATTCACACACCACTGGAACTTTACTTAATTCAGAAATATCCACCTTGTTCAATCTTGGTTGAAGTGATATTGGTCTTTCTAGAGCTGCAATTCTTATTGTCTTCCCGTGATGATGAGTGAGAGTCACTGTCCGATTGAAACAGTCAATAAACCCCTTGTTGGTGGTTAGCCAGTCCATTCCTAGGATAACATCCAATCCCTTGTTTTCTAGTACAATGAGGTTTGCCCAAAACTTTAATCCTTCAATCTCAATAATCACGCCTTGGCAGTAACTTTGAGTGATTTGCTTAATTCCGGGGGACTTGATAGTCATTGAATTTTCCAAGGGGAGAATCGGAAAATCATGTTGCAAAGCAAATTTCTTAGAAATGAACGAGTGAGAGGCTCCAGAATCAAACAAAACCGTGGCAGGTATTGTGTTGACAGGGAACGTACCGAGTACGATATCCGGAGCATTCTGTGCTTCATCCTTGGTCACATGGTTCACGTGACCCTTCCTGTGGTTGTTATTGGGGTTGAAGTTGTTGCGCTTGGGAGCTGAATTATTTCCATTGCTGTTCGGCTTGGGGGCCGAGTTTCTTGGCTTTGGGCACTGCTTGGCATAATGTCCTTCCTCTCCACAGGCGAAGCAGGTAACGCCTGGGCGATACGTAAATTCCTTGTCCCTTGCATGAATTTTTTTATTTGGGCAAGGAACATTGGTTGATGGTTTGTTCGCCCCATTTCTCTGGAAATCATTCTTGGTCTTGTTGTTGCGAGAATGAGCAGTCTTGTCCCTCTTGCGCTTGCGAATATCGTCCAAGCTGCGGCGCTCATTTTCCAGTGTAATGGCCTAGTCCACAACTGTCTTAAAATCTGGAAAGGTGTGAACGACCAGCTGGCATTTTAATGCTGGTGCAAGACCGTCCAGAAATTTTTCCATCTTTTTATTTTCAGTCATATTTTCTTCATTGGCATAGCGAGATAATTGAGTAAACTGACTATTGTACTCAGTCACTGTCATGCTTCTCTGCTTGAGATCATCAAACTCCCTTTTCTTGATCTTCATAACACTTTTGGGAATGTGCGCCGCACGAAAGTTGTCCTTAAATTCCTCCTAGGTGATGTTGTTTTCATTGGGGTGCATGTGTAGGAAATTTTCCCACCACGATGCAGCTGCTCCAGTGAGATAGTGAGGTGCATAAAGTACCTTCTCATGGTCCGAACATTGTGCAAAAATTAGTTTCCTCTCAATGTCTCGAAGAAAATCATCGGCCTCAAGAGGTTTATCAGTGTGAGAGAAATTTGTGAGACGTGTCTTTTGCAGGTGAGTTAATTTGGAACGCTGCTGGTATGGTTCGCGGTGATTTCCCATATTGATAATATGATTCATCATTTCTTGATGCTGCTGCTGGCTTTGCTCATAAAGGCGGCATACTTGAGAAAACGCTGCTTCACTGTCTTGCTGACTTGACTATCCCTGTGTGAAATTGTTACCTGTCTGTGTACCATGATTTTCTTCTGGAGGACTTGGCATAGAACGAGTCCAGGGACGATGCATTTTTCACTCTTGGGTATTATTGCAGAACACATCAGAAAATCTGTGTGGCAAAAATAAATAATTTTGCAAAGGCAGAAATTTCAAATACTCCAAGATTTTTTTTAAGAAAATATTTGATTGCGCATGGAGAAGGACCGCATGGTACATATCTTACAAGCAAGCCATAATTATACAATACATCACTCAGGATGCGCGTACACACTCCTGACATGTTATTTAAGCTAGTGCACTTCTCCAAATTCCTACATGATGCGCATACAGACTACTTCTCTCCAAGCCTATATACATATAAACATATCATACATGCTGCTTCATCACATCACTACTCGGCGCACTCAGTCGGACATGGTAAGAACGTCTCTCAGCCTGCCGAGGGTAAGTCCCAGAGGTGCTGGAGACTCAACCTCCTCCTCAAGAATAGCCTCTAAGCGGGGAGTACTGGGCTGTGGAGCTGGTGCGGGTGTGGCAGGTGGTGCAGCACTAACTGGGGTAGGAGCAATGACTCGGTCAAACTCCTCAGTGGTAGGCAGGCGGCGAGCGGTGGCCATAACGGCAGGTGCATAAGATGCTGCAGACGAGATGTACGACAGTGGTGGTGCTGTATGGAGGAGCTCCCTCCTGTTGGCGACACAGGCCTGAACTGAGTCCCTACGAGCCGCCACAAAGTCGTCTACGAGGTTATCAAAAGCTGCCTCAAGAGCCTTGAGATACTCAACAAGCATCTCAATAGCTTCATCTCTCTCTCCCTAGCACAAGCAAATGCATAGTGACAAGTGTATGGCACGTGGCATGGGAGGTAGCGGTAGCGACGAGCCTTCATCGAAGGAACAACATCCCGGAGACGGGCAATTGCCTCACGGGAAGCCATCTGCACAGCATGCCTCTCCGTAGGCATGGCCCTCCCAACAAATCGGAATTGGCGTGATTCAGCACGCCCTCCCTTGAACTGCACCGAGGCCTGGTGCATAGACACGCAGTCGCTGAGCTTCTGCTGGTAGAGTGTGAACTCCGGACGAGTCGATGGCCCGATCGCGATTTTGGCGATGGAGATGAGGAGCTTGGTAAACCCCTCAGGTACATTGGCGAACACCTGTGACTCACAGTCGCCGCCAGCCATCTACAAAAGTAGACAAAAATTCCAGATAGTCATATCACAAATTTTTGATGACTAACAGAAAAATTGCTACAATTTGCATAGTGCTAAAACAATATTTTTATGCTAATAACCGATTAGCGATCACACCTAGTGGCTTCCTACAGTCAGCCTGGCTCTGGTACCAAGGTTGTCAGGACCGGTTTTTCAATAAAATAATTATTGAAAAATCGCCCCTTCAGTCAGACCAGCACAGAAAATCATTCGTACTGGTAGACAAATCCTTGATACAGAAATCCAGTAGTACTTAATATTATACAGGGTTGAGCTGAGGCTGCTCAACAATTTATTACAAGCACGCCAATATTAAGAATAAAGGCGGATATGACACAATGGATGTGGTGGCATAACTACTGACTCGCAATATATGGTAGTGGTGGATATGTCACAATGGAGTGGGTGACATGACTCTAATATCTTACAGCTCATCAAGCGTCGGAGTGAGGCTCAATGATTTTATTTGGGTAGCGGAAGCGTATATAATACAAGTGGCAAACTCCAGGATCGCAAGGGACTGACTGGGACTCCTCTAGGCGTCGGACTCGCTATCGTACTCTTCATCCATAAGATCGCCTTCGTCAACATCTGGCCAAATCAACAAGCCAGGTGAGTACTTTGAACGTACTCGCAAGACAGTTTGGACATAAGATATAACAAATGTAAACATGATGCACAAGAGCAGATTAGTAATACACACACAGGCATTAAATCTGCACAGCAAGATAAATAAAAAGGAAGGCGGGCGGTAGTCCTCCCGAAATCCCAATAAAATAGAAGAAGACCGATCGGGTGTCTGAAGCAACTCCTCGAAAGGTAAGGATAAAGAAACATGCCTCAGTCGGGCGTCGGGGTGACACCACATAAAGGGCTTATACTGGAAAATAAATAACAGTACGTGCCACAGTCGGACGTCTGAGCGACATCGCATAAAGGGCTTATAAAGAAAGTAAACAACAGAATGCCACAGTCGGACGTCTGAGCGACATCACATAAAGGGCTTATACTGAAAATAAATAACAAGAATGCCACAGTCGGACGTCTGAGCGACATCACATAAAGGGCTTATAATGAAAGTAAACAACAAGAATGCCACAATCGGACGTCTGAGCGACATCACATACTTATACTGAAAATAAATAACAAGAATGCCACAGTCGGACGTCTGAGCGACATCACATAAAGGGCTTATACTGAAAATAAATAACAAGAATGCCACAGTCGGACGTCTGAGCGACATCACATAAAGGGCTTATATTCGAATACGAGTAATCCAGGAGGTAACACCATCCCTAGGAATACTCGGCACATCACAATAATAAACAGGTTAGTCCATCCACAGGAATAATATTCAGCCAAGTTTACTTCTGTCATTTAACATATTAGTTCTCCAGAGACTGATGCTGAGACCGACACTTGACCTGTCAACCAACGTCCTTGACCGTGGACATGGCTATTCGAATAGTTTTGACTCTGCAGAGGTTGTACTCTTTACCCACAGCCAACGGATTTCATTAGTCACAAAGGACTAGTTCTGTCTACGGTATTTTAGAAGAAAACACACCTAACCATTACACACCCATTTCACATCCCGATGCCAGGTATCACCCTAGGCAATGTTCAAGAAAAAGTTTAAGACGGGGAGGCCAACACCTCGAATAGCATGGGATCAAATGTATATCGCGCGCTACTAAGGGGTGCCCCCCTCTCGGTCCCAACCGGAAACACCCATGCCCCCTGACCGGATGACGGGCTTTAATCCAGGGCCATGGAACCCTCATCACGGCCCCTCTATTTGGTGTGTACATGGAAAGAGGTTTGCAACTTACTAAACCGTATTGTTTGCAGAAAACATGTGGCAGCACGAAAAGAAGGCGAACGGTGACAAGACTCGATCTATGTCAACACTAGAGTTAAACAGTTTCTTTGATAATACCGGCATGCTCCAACAATACCAGCATACAACCTATCATGTCACCACATGACTAGGTTGTCCAATATTTCATGATCACATCAAGTTTTTAGCTCACTTGCAACTTATCATGCATGAAATATAACATTCATCATATGCTTATATAAACATGTCATGAGAATAACCAATCAAGCAAACATGAAAAACACTCATCAAATCAAAGGTTCAAACATGCTTGCTTGGATCAACGTAGTCGGAGTCTAGCTCGGCGAAGTTGACGGCAGCGTCTCCTTCTTCGGTATCTACTCCACATAAAATACCGAGTTCTACGTAAATACCGTGCGTGCATAAAAGTTGTCTCAAAATATTTTTTAATAAATACTATAAAAAACTAGACTGAAAAATAAGGGTGACAGAAAAAGAATCAACTCAAAATAATTTTCTGTTTAAAAGATATAAAGAAAATAAGTCCAGGGACTAGTCTGTTAAGAACAGAAATAATCCAGGGGCTAGATTGAATAAACAGAAAACGCTTCGGTTAGAAATACGCCATCCAGAGAAGAAAACGCACTCAGCCCGAAGGCGCGTTTAGAAAACGGTTCGAAAAGAATAAAACCCTGACGAGGGGGTCCCACTCGTCAGGTTTGAAAATGCCACCGGCGATAGAGACCCGCGGTGGTCGGCGGCGATGATCCATGGCAAGGCATGGGGATCTAAGGGCACCTACGCACTCACCAGGCCCTTCCGCATCGGTGGGTGGTGGAGATGGTCGTCGACGAGCACCACGTCGATGGCGGCTCCTACTCCGGCGGACGTCGGCGTCGGGCGAGTATGGATCTCTCAGGAGAGGGTACCTTGAGCCAAATTGGTGCGGGGGTTAGGGCTAAGGGTGCACTAGGAGGATACTGGCTCGATTTGGGGCACTGAGGCTCGCTCACCAGAGAGGATTTCACCGGAGCTCGAAGCGGATCGGGGCGGCCGGAGTCGGGAAGGAGACCTCCCCGATGTCTTCTGAGGAGCGTGGCGCGACTAGAGGGAGAGGTGGAGTGGTGCTGGGTTGCGAGGGGGCTCTGGGGTCCTATTTATAGCCGGCCCGAGGCGGTTGCCGAAAGCAGGATTACTCCGGCGAGCAATTACGGCGAGGCAGAGGTTTAGCTGGCGATTGCGGTGACTGAGCAGCTCCTGGTTGGTCCACCTGCTCCATTTTTGAGCTAAGATCGACCAAACTTGGCTGCAATCACGGTCTTGACGGGCGGCGCTCACGGGCGCACACCGGTGGCAGAGGACGCGCTCTCTGGCTCTAGTCCACGGCGACTGCACTGCAGCGTGCACAGAGAGGAGGACGGCCACTCATTGCTTTCTGGTGGTGTGGGCGGTGCTAGGCGGCGCCGCTCCTCGCTGAGCTTCTCTGGCGGCCGCAGCGAGCGTTGCTGCCGCCGCTCACGGGAACGATGCCCTCCTGCCAGCTCACCACCGACACTCGCAACCGTCCAGACGACCGTGCGGCGCGATGGATAGGATGGAGGAACAGGAAGCATGGCGCCAACGCAGCTACTGGCGAGATTGACACTGGAGCCTGACGAAAACGACACTACCTCTGAAGAAATGACACTGAACTATGATCTTTGACTGAAACAGTGCTTGCCACCTGTTCGACGAAATGTCTGAGGCACTTAGGAATTCTTTCTAGAGCTAAAACTTGGAGGGCTTATCCATTGGGGCTTCTAGAGGCTCCCTGATTTTTCTCAGAATTTTTGAAAGAGAGACAAAATGGATTTCATCAAAAACAGCGAATCTGGTCCAAATTTGCAATAAACAAATTTTGAAAATGTTGAACTATGGACCAGCAGTTCTTTGGTGAAATAGGTTGAGGGTACTAAGGAGTAGCTAGGATAATTTACTTGGGGTCAAAGCTCAAAGGAATCTGGCACTTCCTTTATAAACCAGAGAGGTCCAAACTAAATTACAGAAACTAGTTTGAGGATAGAATAAATAGAAAGGAAAATTTAAAATAGGTTGAACCTTGTGGAATAAGTATAAGAGTTGGTCCAAAAGTAGGGAGGAGGGTTTAGGAAGGAAATTTGCAATGCAGGTCATGGCAAGAGAGTAGCATAAGAGTATTTTTTTGAATAGGGAAAGACACATCCAATTTCATAGAAATTCTTTTTAATAAAAGAAATAGCAAGACATCCCAAGAGTATATGTGTTGAATCATAACATGCTGAAAATCCTCAAGACCAGAACCATAATTGAGAAAGGTCTCAAGAAAGATTTGTCATCAAAAGATTTCTAAAGGACAGTCTTTTAGAAAAATCCAAATAACCTCCCTCAAATCAAATAAAGAATTTGGCAGAAACCAAATCAAAAAAATTCGGGTGTTACAGATCGTTCCCCACTGCTGCCCATGGAATCTTGAGTGCGAAGTTGTGCCTTCTTGGCATGTATTTGACGAGTGTTAGGGCTGTGCAATGGGGGGCGTGTCCCTATTTCTGGGGAGAAGAGGAATCTGGGAGTTCGGATTGAAACCGAACTCGTTTGTCTTCCTTACGGGCCTTTATGGTAGATTTAGGTGTTTGCCGACCGTCCTCATAATCGAATTCGGCCGCAAGGGCCAACGCATGTTCCTCAGTTCAGCAGGAACGCTCTGTGTTGCCGTTGACAGTGATGACCCCCTTGGGCCCAGGCATCTTGAGCTTGGGGTATGCGTAGTGTGGGACGGCGTTAAAGCGAGCAAACGCTGTTCGGCCCAACAGGGCGTGATAACCGCTGCGGAAGGGGACGATGTCGAAGATCAATTCCTCGCTGCGGAAGTTGTCGGGCGAACCGAACACTACTTCCAGGCTAACAGAGCTTGTGCACCGGGCTTCGACACCTGGGATCACTCCTTTAAAGGTAGTGTTGCTAGGCTTTATCCTTGACGGATCTATGCCCATCTTTTTCACCGTACTGAGTAGATCATATTGAGGCTACTTCCTCCGTCCATTAGGACTTTAGTGACGTGATACCCATCGATAATGGGGTCTAGGATGAGGGCCGCCGAACATCCGTGACGGATAATGGTCGGGTGATCTCGTCGATGAAAAGTGATCGGGTAGGCCGACCATGGATTAAACTTCGAGGCTATAGGCTCTACGGCGTAGACCTCTCGAAGGGCGCGCTTCCTCTCCTTTTTAGGTATATGACTGGCGTATATCATGTTCATAGTTTTTACCTCTGGAGGGAATTGCTTCTGACCTCCAATGCTCGGACCGTAGGGCTCCTCGTCGTCCTCGCTGCGTGGGCCTTTGCTCTACTCCTCGGCGGCGAGTTTGCCGGCCTGTTTGAACACCCAACAGTTGCGGCTGGTGTGGTTGGCGGGCTTGTCCGGCGTGCCATGGATCTAGCAAGGCCTCTCCATAATCTTGTCCAGCGGGGTGGGTCCGTCGCGGTTGCCTTTAGGAGGCTTCTTCCGCTGCCCGGATCTTGTGTTGAGGAAACCGGCGTTAACGGCTGTGTCATCGGCGTCGCTAGTGCTATACCGGCGTTTGTTTTTGTTGCGTTGTGGTTTCCCATTTCCATCCCGGACTTCGGAAGTGCTGGGGTCTTTGGGGTTGTGGCTTCGCCTTGCTAGCCAGTTATCCTCGCCCGCGCAAAAGCGGGTCATGAGTGATGTAAAGGCGGACATGGTCCTAGGTTTCTCCTGACTGAGCTGGCGAGCCAGCCACTCGTCCCGAATATTATGCCTGAAAGAGGCTATAGCTTCGGCATCCGGGCAATCGACGATCTAGTTTTTCTTGGTCAAGAACCAATTCCAGAATTGTCGAGCGGACTCTCCTGCCTTTTGCACGACATTGCTTAGGTCGGAGGAGTCTGGGGGCCATACATAGGTGCCCTCTAAGTTAGATCGGAATGCATCCTCGAGGTCCTCCCAGCTCCCGATAGAGTTTTCGGGGAGACTGTTTAACCAATGCCGAGCTGGCCCCTTAAGTTTAAGGGGTAGGTATTTGTTGGCGTGGAGGTCGTCTCCTCGTGCCATGTGAATGTGGAGGAGGAAATCCTCGATCCACACTGTTGGGTCAGTTGTTCCGTCGTATTGCTCGATGTTCATGGGTTTAAACCCTTTCCGGGAACTGATGTTGCATCACCTCGTCAGTGAAGCAGCGTGGGTGGGCAGCGCCTCTGACCCGGGATATATCGCGCCGGTAGTCAGCATCTGTTCTGGCCCGGTTTTGGTCCCGAACTCTGTTGGTTCGGTCGAGCCAGGGCCGGTACTCGTCCCTTCTACCAGGGGAGTACCCTCTAAATCCGTAGATGGATCTCGTGCGGCCTGTTCTATCATCCAGGTCACGTCGCAGGTCATACCTGTCCTCAGGCTCCATTGGCTCTTTTCGCCTTCTGCAGGGTATCGCCGGCCTATAACCGGCCTCGCCAGCCATCCTATCTCGTCCTCGGGGAGGGCGGTCCGGCTGGTCGTATGGAGTGTGCTTGGGGGACGGCGTATTTGGGAGCTCGTCGTCGAATTGTGGCAGCAGCCGCCGGCGGGGGTAACTCTTGGATTGGTCCCATAGACCGGCGCCGTGTTCTTCCTCGGCTGATAGAACCCTTGTCCATTTGTCATTGAGGGTGTCTTGTTCGGCCTTGAGCTGCCGCGCTTTTGCCTGTAGGCTTCGGGCAGTGGCTAAAAGTTGTTGCGTAAACCGTTCCTGATCCTCAATGGTTTCGGGGACGATGAGATCCTCGTCTTCCGGGCTCTCTTCCTCCTCTATAGGGGGGAGGTAGTTGTCATCCTCGGAGTCGTTCAGATCTTTGGGGTCGCGCTGGTCCTCAGGCCTTTCCTGGTCCTCCAACGGATACTCGGGGATATCGGGATCGCCGAGGTCTTCCGGGGTATCATTTTCCCCGGTGCCGGCAATATCTTCCCTTCCCTTTTTTGTCTTTGATCGCTTACGCGGCTTCCGGCGTCTTGACGGCGCCTCACCTAAGTCATCACCATTGTTTGCTGGTGTGCGCTCGCCGTTACCAGCTGGCGTATCCACCATGTAGACGTCATAGGTGGAGGTGGCGGTCCATCGCCCGGTGTTGACGGGGGTGGGAGCGCGATCCTCTTCCTCCATGTCTTCTGCCTCCTCGGAGGCGTAGTCCAATATATCAGTTAAGTCTTCGATAGTGGCTACTAAGTGGGTGGTGCGTGGTGCGAAAAATTCTTCTTGACCCGCCTCAAGACCGATCTGAGTGTGGATCGGGGCTGGGTTATTAGTAATTTTCATTGATGAGATCCGATCTATAGCTTCGTCGAGTGTCGAGAGCTCGATCGGGTCAATCTGCCCGGCGCGTTTGGAGTTAACTTCCGACGCGTCCGCACGAGAAGTGTATTCGGCAGGAGTTGATGCCCGGCCATCTGGCGCTATAGCCGGATCCGGATTAAAGTCCAAATCATCATCGGGATTGGCCCCGTGAGCGGGATTGAAGACGACAGCCAAGGTTAAGGCCTCGGAGTCCTCGGGCGCGCCAGATGAGACTGCGAGCCCAGTGAGCAAGAGATCGCCCCAAGAGTCTACGGAGAACTCTAAGTTCCCGAATCTGACTTCCTGATCGGGGGGGGGGGGGGAAACTCCCGACCCGGCCAAGGCGGCCGGTCGGGTCAGCGTGCAGCACGATGCTGCCGAAAGCGAAGATCTGTCCAGGGACGAAGGAGTCCATGCTACGGACCTCTTCATTGATGACAACACAAGCCATTGATTCCTTTGGGGATCACAGTGGAACTCTCAATGAAAGCACCAATGTCTGTGTCAAAACCGGCAGATCTTGGGTAGGGGGTCCCGAGCTGTGAGTCTAGGAGCGATGGTAACAAAGGGACGAGGGAGACGATGTTTACCCAGGTTCGGGCCCTCCTATGGAGGTAAAACCCTACGTCCTGCTCGATTATATTGATGTTGTGAAGGTTACAGAGTTGATCTACCTCGAGATCGACTAGCTAAATCCCTAGATGAGTTTCTCTGCCCTATAATCTAAAACCCTCCCGATTTATATAGACACCGGGGGGTTCCTAGGGTTTACACATGATAGGTCAACTGCCGGGGATGGAGAATGCTGATCTCCTCATCTTGACTTGGAGTGCACGACGCGCCTTCGAGGCTTCCTTCTGGAACGTGGGGTCTTCGATACATTCGGCCCTTCCCATGATGGCCAGAAAGCGGCCCATCGAGCCGGCCTAGTAGAAGGTAGGCCGGGGGCCCGAGGACCCCCTAGTCCAGGACTCCCTCACAAGTATCCTCTGAACACCTCATGTTCAGTCATCGTGCCAAGTCATCTGACTTAGCTCAAGTACCATCCTTTTATCTCACACACACACACACACACAAGGTTTTTGTAAACAATGGACGTAGCCCAAGACCGGTCATCCAACTGTCCTTGACCATGGACACGGCTATTCGAATAGTTTTACACTTTGCAGAGGTTGCACACTTTACCCACGAGACTCGGGAAACTTCCGTGTCAAGCCACGACTCGTAGTATTGTTCATACCCGAGGTAAGTACCCGAACATTGCCTTTTTCTCGGCGATACTAAACAAAGGGTCCACTTTTTGGTGCCATCCCTCAAGATATACATCACACGTATCATCCATGAGGGCATGCAACGGTATGCCCGGTGTTTGTGAAAACAGCCCATGATCGTCCATTCCTGTACGACCCCGTATCGAGAGTGACCACGCCACTCCCGCCACTAGTAATGTGGGCTTAGTGCTAGTACCCACCAAAGTAATCAACAAAGCCCATCCCATAAGGGGTATCGCGGTTGTACATGTAAGGTCGGAATAACGGTCGCAACATACACCAATCCGTTTTTGAAAAAACCAACACACTCACTTGCTCCGGTACACCACTTCTTTATCAAGTGGTTACCTAACTCATCATCATCACCCTCGGGCATTAGTGGCACCCGACGGGGTTTTCAAAAATTCTTTGAAAGCATTTCCTTTCCGACTCCATCCGTATTCCCGTCCCATTTTTTGTAGAAACTACTTAAGCATCATATCTACTTCCCACCCGCATAACCCTCATAGGATGGTAGGGTCATGCTCAGTGCAAGTATCAACGGGTAAAAGTATCGGAGACAACCCATGAAGGTGGTCACCATAGCATCATGATCAACATATCAAAAGTAAAGTGCTATATGCCATGCACTAAAATGGTTTCTTAGACATGGTCAAGGGCTGCTTGCATGGTTCAGCAAATTCTTCGAGGTCTTCACACGCTTCTGGTCCAACTCCGAGCACTTCGTCTACTTCGTCAACTACCGCCGGAAATATCCATAATAAGCAACACAACCATCAGAAAATAAAAGTTCTCGATAAATAGGAGTTTTATTTTTCTTGGACCTCTGGCTATAAGAAAAATAAATAGGAGTTTTATTTTTTAACAGGATTTTTGGATGGTGGAAGTGAAGGAAATCATGATCCTATAAGGAGTCTATAGAAAATATTTTTATAAAAATGAGTGGATGCACTCATCAATTAGGGCATGATTTTAGAAAGTTGTTTCACTGGATTTGGGGTTGGGATGAATTTCCTAGGAATTTGCAAAGTGGACTATACATAAAGGAATGGTTCACTAATTTATATAGCAGAGGAAGTGTAAGGAAAAATGTTCATCACCTAGTGCATGAATTTATATCCACCTAGGAGTTAGAATCATAGCATTAGCATCTAGGGTGAGCTCCCTATGAATCTCCAAAGTTTAATGCAGGAATTCAAAATAGGGTTTAAATAATTTATTGTATAGAAAAGTTTTCTGTAAAAATGTGCAAGTTAATCTACCGGATAGAGCAAGATTTGTGGGTCCTCAAGGAGTTTGAATCACTAGATTTGGAGTCCGTATGAATTTAATATAAATTTTCGAATTTGTCTGAAAAACAAAAAGGGGAAAGAAAAGGGCATTACCATTGGGCTAAATAGCGCACAGTGCCCATGATAAGCACATGGGCCGGCCCAGTAGCTCAACCACGCAGGGGGCCGGGCGACGTCGAAGGCATACTCCTTGGAGTACGCCTCCTGTGCAGGGAGGCGGGAAGAGGCGGGGGCGCTTCCACTTAAACTGGGGGCCCGGCCGGCCGGTCGCCGACATGCTCGTCCCTCACCTCCCGCTCGACCAGGGAGAGACAGAGTAGGCGGGACCAATCCGCGTCGGCGCTTGTTCTGGCGGCTTCGATCACCTCCGGCGACGCTCGGGCCACCGGAGTCCTCGGGAGGGAGCTCCGCATCCATCTTGGTGGTTATTTGCCCCGAGGGAGGTCGAGGTTGACCGCGACGTCGACCATGGCAGAAACGGCCGTCGGCATCGATGGGCACGGTGCCATGAGCCTGGGAAGGAGAAAATGGAGTGCGGGGGAAGGAAGCTAAGGTGCCGCTGACTCCCTGGGGGGCTTTAGAGAGGAGGGGAGCGGCTACTGCACTCGAATTTGAGCAGGGGCCAGCGGAAGAGCTCTGGCCATGGGGGTGGAAGGAGGGCACGGGAGGACGAGGGAACCGATCCAGGGGGTCGGTGGGAGAGGGAGTGAAAGGAGTGCGGAGGGGATCTCGGGCAGGTCTCTTATAGCCGCAGCACCAGAGCACCGTAGGCCATGTCCACGGCCACAGCTCGGACCTTGCTAGAGGCCACGGGTTGCTCTAGGGCGTGTCCGTGAGCTTCGTGGATGTGGTCCACGCCCAAGGAAGGAAAGAGGGGGAGAGGGGGAATGCAGACGCGTTGCGCCTGCGAGCGCGCCCATTGGTGTGCTCGGGCGGCTGGTGCGTGTGCAAGGGGAGTCCAGCCGAGGGAGAGAGAGGAGGGGGACCGGATCATGGCGTGTCTCGGACGTGGAGGGGCCTGGACTGGCGTCCCGGGGAGACCTGAGGTGGTCAGAGGTGTGGCGTCAACGCTCGGGTGCACTGCAGCGCGCTCCAGAGCAGGCTTTTGGCCGGCATGGGCGCGTCTGCACGCGCTCTGGCGCGGCCACTTTTCTCCACCAGCTGCAGGGTGGGTATTATACTGGGAAAGCACATTGGATGGTCAGGGTGTTGGATAGGAGAGAGGAGAGGCTGAGGGAGAGGGAGAAAATGGCTGCCCAGGGGGTGCAACTAGGGATTTCACCCCCTCAATCATGGGACTAGCCATTGGGGTTGCTACTCTAGGTGAAGGGGGACTAGTAAGAGCTCTGGTAAAATTTTGGAGAGCAGAAGAATAGTGGAAGGGGTCAAAATAGCAGTTTTGCCAAACAACCAGAAGGTGTTTGATGCTGGTTTGGGCTAGTAAAAAGATTATAGTTGCCATGAGATTTACCAGGATCAAATGGTGGGTAAAAATAGGGTTGTTCACCAAGTTTGAGCTCATTTGAGGAAAGTTGCTAATGCAAACTTTATAAACCCTAAAAATTAATAGAATCAGGTTTCTGTAGATCTAGACATGCGAAACTATTCTCCTTGACGCACCACTTGGTGTGGTGGCATTATTTGGGGATTAGAGCATGACCACAAAGTTTGGGATCAATTGGAGAAACTTTATAATGTAAAGTTGCTCAAATTTGATTCTGGAAAGAGAGGGTTTTGCATTATTTTGGTGAGGCAAAACTATTTGGATTGGAATGAAACTTGGCTATATCATCACATATGGCATATGTGACTTGCTGGAATTTTCCTGGATTTATTTGAGAATATTTCTTATGGAACATTTTCAAATATAGGAAAGAGGCAAAAATGGTTTTGGAGGGTTTTGTCTAATATTTTGAACATGACCATGTGTTGAAACTCATATATATGGAAAATATATGTCCACTGAGTTCCCCTAAATTTTCTTAAATATTTTTAAATCATTTAAATAATTTTTCCCTTTGAAAGACCATTTCTGGCCTTAAGAAAAACCTTTAAATAAAATAGAAAATTAATCTTTAAAATTAATATTTAGTGGTTTTGGGAAGGCTTATATATTGTGGGTTCCAAAGAAAACCTTTGGGGCAAAGCAATCCACCCAATTTGATGATTTGTAGTACAAACCTAAATTCAGGGGTTTTGGAAAACCTAATTTGAATAAATCCTTTTTGGCCAAAGGAATATTTTATAAAAATGGTTTTATATCCTATACACATGGCATGATCGTTGGGAAAGGTTCTTGGGTCAGGGAGATGAGTTTGGAGTGTAGGAGACATATGATGGTTCATGGCACAATCAAACAAGCAAGCAAATAACACACAAGTCAAGCATTCATATGCACACAAAAAGTTTTAATTGGACCTAATTTTTGAGCTATGTTAACTTAGTCAGGAGAAGCAAAACACAGGGTGTGACAGACCAACCCCCTTACAAGAATCTCGTCCCCGAGATTCCTCGGCTAGGCTTTGAAGAGGGACGGAAATTTAGATCTTAGGTAGTCTTCACGTTCCCATGTTGCTCTTGCTTCGGTGTGGTTGCTCCACCGGTCCTAGAGGTGATTGATGATACGGCTTTGCGTGCATCTTTTGGCTCCATCTGAGAGGTGGACGGGGTTCTTGCGGTAAGCTGGGTCTGACTAGTAGTTAAGGGCTTGATGAACGGGGTTTGAGCAAGGGTCTTGCTTGCGTGTGTATTCCAAAGTCGGAATATGGGGCAAAGCAGTGTGTCAGCGTGCTGGTCATGCGGGTTACCCATGCTGGTTAGTGACATCTAGATGTCTCGTGTTGAAATAAAAGGGGTCAATGTTTTGTGTAGCTTCCCGTCGATGGGGAAGTCCTTGAGAGTGTTGAAGCGCGTCATCGTAGGCTTCTCGTTGAGAACTTCTGCTTGAGTAAGTTGGCCAGGTATGTTCTTCATTCATCTTCGGCCATTTGTCTTCGTAGTCACGGACGCACGTTTCTGGCGGTCTTGGAGTGTTTGGTCTTCTTGTCTATCCGTAGCCATTTGTGGCAAGGTTGGGCTGAGTCTCGTCTCTAAGACTAAGCTTAGAGATTTGACGCGAAAACGGTTCCTACCTCCTAGGAAAGTTTTGAGGGGTCCTAGATGAGCTGGCTATCGGAAAGTATAAACCAACAATTCAATCCCCAAGGTCTGAGGCTTGGCAAGTGGGGTGAACTACCTTTGGCAGGTGGTGCACCATGATCCAGTCAGGGTCATGCCCATGATTGGACCAAAAAGGGGCTAATAATGAAGTCATGACAGTTGTCCCATTTCATTCTAGGTTTTGAAAGGATAGGGACGTCATGCTCATCGTACACCGTCAAAGTGGTGGAGTGAGGGGGTTATCAACTTCTTGGTTCCTTCCTAGTCAGGAACTGATAGGTGATCATTAAAAACAAGGGCTCTTCAATCCTCTTGATGTCCAAGGGCTTTATCGTGCTTGAACGTCGGTGCTTCTTGATATAGTCTGTCGGAATCGGGGTTCCGCAGACCCAAGGAGGTTTGAAGTCTAGGGCGTGTGCGAAGATCCCAACCAGCTCAAGCCTCAAGCGTGCCACCCACAGCCAAACCCTGCCGAAGATGCGCGAGTGGGCAAGAAGATGGACATGGAGATTTACCCAGGTTCGGGCCACCTTGCGGTGTAAGACCCTACTCCTGTTTTCAGTGGATTAGCCTCACGAGGGGGCTTGAGGATGAACGAGTACAAGGGTGAGCGACCTCGCGAGGGCACTCGGGACAGGATGGATTTGGCCCCTCTCTACGGTGGAGGCTAGCCCCTATTTATAGTGGCCTGGGTCCTCTTCCCTTCTAGCACAGGCGGGAAGGGATCCCACAACGGCCACATTTGAAACGGGACAGGAGGTACAACCTATCCTGACTAAAGGTGGTCTTCACCTACAAAGCTCCTGGCGTGACGCAGAGGTGGGCTCGGCAATGCCAGTTGTCCTACCGAGCCCGTGGTCTTGGTCTTGTTGCACCGGAAAGGAAACCTTTGGGGGATTCCTTGGGAACCCGTGTACGTCCTTGCTTCCTTAGCACCAAAGGGGAAACTGTCCTCTCTGCGCTCGCTGGCCTTGGTCATCACGGCTCACGTCATCGCTGCCTCCTGAGGCCGGGTACCTGCATAGGAATCTCCGCTCCTCAGGAGGCCACCTGGGGAGGCCGCTCCTCTAGTGGTCTTGGCGTCGTTCTCCTCGCGAGGCCGGGGCCCTCACGAGGGTCTTGTCCTGGGAGGTTTGTTGCCAGGCCGTACTGGGCCGTCGAGGTGGGCCATGCACTGGTCCGCAGGCGGGCAGGTCTGGGTACCCCCGATCCCAGAGAGCCAACAGTAGCCCCCGGGCCCAAGGCGCGCTCGGGCTGGCTTCGGGGCGAAGCCAAGGAAGAATAGCCGAAGCGCCGTAGGCCCCAATTGCCTGCGGGCCAGGCTCGACGCGTGGCGCACGACGGTACGCGGACGCCTCCACTTCCCCACGTCGCCTCGGCAACCGCCCATGCTGACAAAAACCTGGCGCGCGCAGCAGGGCCATCATTGCTCTTCTCCCTCGCGTCTGTCTTCTGCCCCTTCTTCCTCCGTAAGCTCGTGCCTTTCTCGCTGGATCTCGCATTTGCTCCAATCTGCCCCTCTGCCATGGCTCCCAAGAGGAAGAGGGGGAGGGCCTTGATGATGCCGGAGCCCCGACTGGGACCAGAGCCCACGCTGGGCCGGTCCTCCGTGGTTAATCTCGAGGGGCTGGACAAAATCCGGCCGGCAACCGCCGCCAATACCAATGAGTGGGGGGCGACAAAGATCTGGCTCGCTTCTCGACTTTCAGTTGATCTGGAGGCCACCAATATCACCCCTTCATCTCCATGCCCTCTTCTCTAGCTTGCTGCCACCGTTTTCAAACTTCTTCTACGCTGTGCTCACACACTACGAGGTCCACGCACTGCATCTTGACCCTGAGTCCGTCATCCTTCTCTCTGCCTTCGCGTTCTTGTGCGAGGCCTTCATGGGCATCTCCCCATCCGTGCCCCTGCTTCGCCACTTCTTCTCCCTCCAGATGGTCGCCAGCGGGCAGTGCTTGGGGTGTGCGTCGCTCCGAGCGGTGGGTGCGGCCCTTGATGCCGATCCTAATCCAAACGCGGAGGGTATTCGGAGGCGGTGGGTGTATGTCGACGCTGCCGCGTACAACCCCCTGCTCCGAATTCCGGCGGCCCTCTTGGAGCCGAGTCCCGGTTGGGAGCACGGGAAGCTCGTCGACCCGCGGCTTGCGCGGGTCACGGCCAGGCTGGCCGCGCTAAAGAAGGCGGGCGTGATGATGGCAATTGTGGTGAGGGAGTTCATCCGTCGGCGATCGCTCCCCTCCAACGCCACTCTCGCCCCATGTAGGCCTTCACCAGCCCCGATGACGCTATTAGGCTATAGGTGCCTTCCCTTCCTTCCAGCTCGCTACGCGAGGTGCTCCGCCTCCCTACTAGCGGGGAACCTGCCGCGCTTCTTCCGGAAGGTCTCCCCTTGTACAATCACCCGAACAGGGGAGCCTTCGTCCAGAAGATGCCACGCTTCGACGTGTGGGGGCTTTCTTCCCGAGTCCCATGCGGACCCTCGCGACGCCCTCCTCGTGGCGGACCCAGCCTCTGGGCCGCTCGCCCCTCAAGTGTCCGCCTCCGTCGCTCCAATCGGCGCAGGTGATGCCACGCCCGGAGGCACGACCGCCGCTCCTGCCGCAGGGTGCCATGCGCCGGACGCCAGTGAGCCGTCCCCCGGTTCCTGCGCACGCCGGGGGAGGAGGAGGCCCAGGGGTCGCAACGTCCCGGCCCCTGGGACCCTAAGGAAGAGGAAGTGGATCGCCTTGGATGAGTAAGCGCCCGACCTCCCTTGATTTTCGCATGACGTGCACTTCTGAGTCTTTGCTCCTCAGGTCCCCTCCTGATGAAGGAAAGAGCGCACCTCCGCCACCACCTCCCATAGATGCTGGGCCTGTGGCGGCTCTGTGCCTCGCGAGCCGCGTGACCGCTTGCGGGGAGGTGCCTGTGGGGCCCAAGCCATCCAGGGGGGCCTCGGGCCCGAGTTTCCGGCGTTCCTCTTTAGGCGTGGCCTCCGGCTTGCGGGGGCAGGGCCGAGGCCTCCCCTGACGATTCTTCCTGGTAGCTGGATGCATGAGGCGTCGGTGCCTTCTTCGAGTGGAGGGGCGAGTCCCTATGAGGCCCGGCCCCGGGCCAGGGGGCCAGACTGTGGGCCCTCGGCCTCCGCATCCCCGATGGAGATGGGTCACCCCTCACGTGGCTTCCCTGCCGACCGGGGAGCGGAGGAAACCCCCGGTCGAGCGCTGGAGCTCGCTTTCGGTCGCAGCGCCGCCCGGCATGGGCACCTTCAAGGCGCGGTGAGCACGCTAGGCCGTCATGGGGCCGAGCTTAACGATGTCGACGCGTGCCTTGAGGTGGAACGCTTGCGCCTGGCGTGCGAATGGCGCCAGCTCGAGATCGCCATCAACCATGGTCGTCTGCAACGTGAGCATGCTCACACAGAAGCCGAAGAATACCTCGTCGCGGCGAGGGAGGCCCGAGATAGTGCCCTCGAGGAAGCCCGGGCCGTGGACTGCCGGTGTGAGGCTGCGGAGAAGCGCATGGAAGAGCTTCAAGCTTCCAATGCCGCCCTCGAGCGGCAAGTCCAAGCACGCAAGGCCGCGCTCACTGCCTCTACGGGCAGGCCGTCCACGGGCGAAGAGAAGCTCTGCACACTTGAGGATACACTGACGTTGGGAGCACTGGAACAAAGCCTGGAGCGCGAGCGGATGGAGGGGATGGAGCGCCAAGCGGCTGTCGCCGAGGACTCCCTCGCCTCTCGGGAGGCGAAGATCCAGGAAGAGGTCGACGAGAAGGTGGCGGAGGTTCGTCGGGCCTTCACCAAGGACTACCGCGGGAATATGAAGCTTCAGGAGTCCCGTTTCTGCAAGTGGCGCGACGACCTGAAAGGTGAGGCTGGCGGCCTCAGGAAGAAGTTAGCCGCGGCGGAGCAGCGTGAAAAAGCTGCGGTGGACGCCTGGGCCACCACCGAAGCCGAGCTGTCTTTCCTCTACACGCAAGTGGAGGACTTCAATTCCCACGTAGAGAAGGCCTCAGACGAGGCGAGCCATGCCCGGGGGCTGCAGCATACGCGCTCCCAGATGTTCCAGGCCCTCGAGAGGAGGGCCCACCAAGCCCTAAGCAGTATCCGCAATGAGAGCGTCTCCAGTCCGCTCATGACGCCGACTACCTTGGCTTCTTCACCAGGATCGTGGAGCGCCTTGAAGGGGGGGCAAAGAAGGCCCGCCAACTCACGGAAGAGAAGAGCCGTGACCTCCTCGCGCGGGCATCCTCACGCGGGCATCCTCGTGCATCTTCATCCACCTCCTTCGCTGCGACCCCAACTTCGACTTCGACTCTGTGCTAGCCCCCGTGCCCGAGGTGATTCAAGGCGCTCTCGGGGACTGGGTGGAGGATCACGTGGATGATCTGATCGCGGAGTTTTCCCCGGATGGGGGCGATGACTGGCCTTTGATTGAGGGACGTGAGTCTGACAGCGGTCGCAGCGACAACGGCGATGGTGACAGCACATCTCCCTAGGTCGTCTTTTTCCTGTTTTTCCTGTCAAGATTTTGAATACGACCCCACGGGGATGTGAGAGTATTTTGGAAGAAACGCCTTTATGATGTATCAAGTAACGTTGTACTTCCTTGCGTCACCTTTCCTTTGCTCATCATGGGTCGTGACCCCTGATGAGGGGTGGCTCATTACCATTGTACCGAGTCGCGGTGCCCAGCCAAGGTCGATAGGCGGATGTTTCGACGGGGGCTTCGGGCCACGCGTGCCTGCTGGCTCGCTTGAGAGCGTCGCGCGGGGATTCGGACACCAAAGCCTTGGCGAGGCGTGCACGCGGGTAGGCCTGCGGCTGTCGTAACCTGGGCCCGCGGGGGAGGCCCTCAACGCCGTTGGGGTTGTCTCAACGTGCACACCGTGCCCAGCCCCCGCCCGCGGGGTGCCCGAGGGAGAGAGAGCTGGCAAGGAGAAACGAGACTCAAGAAAAGAAACACTGCATGGAGAAAAAAAAACCACCCCTTTTTTCGAATAAAGACGCGAAAACTTCAAACTTTATTCCAAAAAATGGCAGATTGGGTTTCAAAAGAGAGCAAAGAACAACCGCGTCCGGCACCTAAGCTAGTTTTCTCAACAGCGCGGAGCATGGGGCTTCCACTAGGTGTGGGCATAGTCATTGGAGGACCTTGTGGTCCTCTAGCGCGGAGCATGGGGCTTCCACTTTGGCGTGGGTGGGGGGCCCTCCACGTACTCGGGGGACCCCGGGCGTATACAACCCACTCATTATTATGTGAGAGTGTCACGGGTGGAGCCTGGGGGGGCATAGGGTGCTCGATGCCTCTGGGGTGCGGACCCCATCCCTTGTCCCCAGGCGCGCGGCAGCATGCCCGGGGCACGTCAGGCCCCGAACAGATCCTCCCGCGGGGCGGGAGCCCACAGGCACCCTTTCCGGGGAGGACCTGCTCCGAGACGAGGTCTCTGCTCCCGAGGGCCCGGAGGCGGACGCTGCTGCTATGGTAGCACCACGATCCCTTGTGGTGCGGACGGGGCCCGGTGCTGGACCCCCTCGCTATGCGCGAGGTCGGCCCCCGGCGCGTCACCCCGGCGCGCCTTGCCGGGACGTCTGGGTGTCTCACTCGGGCGCTCGACCCTCCGTCTCCAAGCAGGCAGCGCCTGGCTTGGACACGTGGACGAGTGCTCCAGCTTCTGTCCCCAGGCAGGCAATGCCCAGCCTGGAGACATGGGCGTGTGTTCCACCCTCCGTCTCAAGGCAAGTAGCGCCCGGTCTGAAGACATGGGCGTGTGTTCCACCCTCCTTCTCCAAGCAGGCAGCGCCCGGCCCAGAGACATGCGTGTGTGTTCCACCCTCCTTCTCCAGGCAGGCAGCGCCCGGCCTGGAGACATGGGCGTGTGTTCCACCCTCCGTCTCCAGGCAGGCAGCGCCCGGCCCGCGGACATGTGCACCTGTTTGTGATGGCGCCATGCCTGATGACGTGCCTCGCGAGGTTGCTCGCGCCAGACAACCTCACAAGGCCGACCACGCCAGCTCTCCTCCACGGGCTTTCGATGTAGACGTGCAGCCCACCGCCCATGTCGGGGGCGGCAGCCGCACTGGGCGGTGCAGGGCGTCGCCCGTGGCTCGCGAAGCTCCTTGACCGTGCTGGTGATGATCCCTCTCGAGCTTGGCGCCTTGCGCCGTGCTCCTTGCTCGTGAGGGCGCGCATCGAAACGTGCCTCCCAGCGGTGCCCGAGCGCTTCTCTCGTCGCTCCCGTCATGTCTGGAGCTCTCCAGGCGGAAGCCCCTGAGCCCGCCCCGGAGGAGAGTGCCAGGGCCTCACCGGCGGCATTGACGGGCTCGGCGATGCGTACCATCTAGTCACCATAATGATTGTTGGCGGGGCGGTAATGCAGCAGCTCGCGTGCCACGAGCAGCGCAGTCTGCGCATTCACCGGCCTGCGGCGAACGGAGGAGGATGACGCCGCGGAGAGGGTGAGGGCCGGAGTAGTGGCACGGCCGTCGCGCCGCACGGTGTGCAGCAGCAACAGGGCTTGCTGCACGTGAGCAGCCGGGTTGGCGGCAGCGTTAGCCTCAGGAGGGGCGGAGCGGCGTGGAAAACCGCGGCCCACGGGCTCTGTCTAAGCGATGCGAGCGGCTCGGCGCTCGGCGCGAGCCCGGCGAGCCTTGGCCATGGGAGCGACGGGGCGGAAACGAAGCGGAACCGGAGGGAGGATTCCGACACGCCCCTACCTGGCGTGCCAAAAGTCATAATCGGGGCTCCGCAGACCCAAGGAGGTTTGAAATCTGGGCCGTGTGCAAAGATCCCAACCAGCTCAAGCCTCAAGCCTTCCACCCACAGCCAAATCCTGCCGAAGATGCGCGAGCGGGCAAGAAGATGGACACGGAGATTTACCCAGGTTTGGGCCACCTTGCGGTGTAAGACCCTACTCCTGCTTTTGGTGGATTAGCCTCACGTAGGAGCTTGAAGATCAACGAGTACAAGGGTGAGCGACCTCGCGAGGGCACTTTGGTCAGGATGGATTCGGTCCCTCTCTACGGTGGACACTAGCCCCTATTTATAGTGGCCTGGGTCCTCTTCCCTTATCGCACAGGCGGGAAGGGATCCCACAATGGCCAAATTTGTAAGGGGACAGGAGGTACAACTTATCCTGACTAAAGGTGGTCTTCGCCTGCAAAGCTGCTGGCGTGACGCAGAGGTGGGCTCGGCGATGACATCCGTCCTGCCTGTGGTCTTGGTCTTGTTGCACCGGAAAGGAAACCTTTGGGGGATTCCTTTGGAACCCGCGTACGTCCTTGCTTCCTTAGCAACAAAGGGGAAACTGTCCTCTCTGCACCCACTGGTGCCCGCTGGCCTTGGTCGTCATGGCTCACGTCATCGCTGCCTCCTGAGACTGGGTACCTGCATAGGAGTCTCCGCTCCTCACGAGGCCACCTAGGGAGGCCGCTCCTCTGGAGTTCTTGGCGACGTTCTCCTCGCGAGGCCAGGGCCCTCACGAGTGTCTTGTCCTGGGGGGTTTGTCGCCAGGCCGTACTGGGCCGTCGAGGTGGGCCACGCGCTGGGCCACAGGCGGGCAGGTCTGGGTACCCCTGCTGTTATACCTGGCTACCACCTCCCACTCCGCCAGTGTTGCGTTAGTGGCGGTCAGGGAGGAGCATGCCGACACGCGCGCCACATCGACGGGCGCCGGCGGGCCCCCCAATATGGAGCAAGTGGGCTCGCAGGGCGCCAAGGAGCCCGCTCCCCCCCCCAAGAAGGTGCTCATGAGGCCCCCGCCGCTCCGACAGCCCCTGAGGCGCTCAGTCCTCATGAGGCCCCCGCCGCTCCGAAAGCCCCTAAGGCGCTCAGTCCTCATGAGGCCCCGGCCGCTCCGGCGGCCCCTGAGGTGCTCGAACCTCTTGGGCCCACCACGGAGCAGGGCGCCGCAGGGGGCTTCACCCTCGTCGAGCACCCGGTGTACTACATCAGTACGGTGCTGCGGGATGCGCGCTCGCGCTACCACATGCAACAGAAGCTCCTCCTAACACTTCTTGTCGCTTCGAGGAAACTGCGCCACTACTTTCAGGGACATCCCATCAAGGTCATCTCTGCGTACCCCTTGGAGAAGGTCCTACGCAACCCCAACGCGGCAGGAAGAGTCGCCTAATGGAACATCGAGCTGCAGGCCTTCAACATAGAGTTCAGCACGACCTGGGTCATCAAGGGGGCGGCACTAGCAGACTTCGTGGCGGACTAGACACACGCCCCCGACCGGGGGCTGGACAGGAGCCAGTCTCTTACCCCTGGCGATAAGGCACCTGAGGGTTGGATCATGCATTTCGACGAAGCCTTCGCGCGCATGGGAGCAGGGCCTGGAGTCGTGCTCACCTCCCCGGCGGGGGAGAAGCTCCGCTACGCCGTGCAGCTCTGTTTCCAGCATGGAGAGAAGGTCTCCAACAACATCGCGGAGTACAAGGGCCTCATTGCCGGCCTCAAGGCGGCAGCGGCATTGGGGATTCAGTGCCTCACCATCAAGGGCGACTCCCAGCTCCTCGTCACCTTCTCCAACAAATAGTATACACCCAAGGACGAGCACATGGAGGCGTATTTGGAAGAGGTACGTAAGATCGAAAAACTTTTTCAAGGCCTGGAATTGCAGCACATCCCGCGCGGCGCGAACAGGGAGGCTGAAGACATCGCCAAGAGGGCGTCGCGCCGCGAGCCCCAGGAGCCAGGCGTCTTCGAGGAGCGACTCCGCAAACCTTCCGCGGCGCCCTCAACCGAAGGTCTGGCACCACGGAGTGAGGAGCTCCCCCCTAGCACCGCCCTTGGGGGCTCCGGACTATGGCCCGGCCTCAGGAGGCCGACTGCTCCTGGCACTGGAGCCTCAGGTCGACGACTGGATGCAGGTGTTCAGGGCGTACCTACTTCACGGCACGCTACCGGAAAAGGAGGAAGACGCGGAGTGCGTGGCCTGGTAGGCCACGGCTTACAGCCTGCAGGACGGCGACCTGTACCGCAGGCGCCCGAATGGCGCCGCGCTGCGGGGCGTCTCCAAGGAGCAGGGGTGCGAGCTGCTAGCCGACATTCATAGGGGAGACTGCGGGCACCACTCCTCGTCGCGCACCCTTGCAGGAAAGGCGTTCCGATCAGGCTTCTACTGGCCCTCGGCGCTTAACGACGCCATCGAGCTGGTCCGGTCTTGCGAGGCCTGCCAGTTCCACGCCAAGCAGATTCACCAGCCCGCGCAGGGCCTCCAGACAATCCCGCTCTCCTGGCTCTTTGCGGTCTGGGGGCTGGACATACTGGGGCCCTTCCCGCGGGCAGCGGGTGGGTACTGCTACCTCTACGTTGCCATCGACAAGTTCACCAAGTGGGCGGAGGTGGAGCCCGTGCGCACCATCCCCGCCGAATCAGCCGTCAAGTTCATCAAGGGCCTCGTAAGCCGATTGGGCGTCCCCAACCGCATTATCACCGACAACGGTTCGCAGTTCACAAGTAACCTCTTCAGGACCTATTGCGCTAACCTTGGAATGCAGATATGCTACGCCTCGGTAGCCCACCCACGGAGCAACGGCTAGGCGCAGCGCACCAACGCGGAGGTCCTACGGGGCCTCAAGGCAAGGAGCTTCAAGAAGAAGCTCGAAGCTTGCGGCAGGGGTTGGATCGATGAGCTTCAGTCCGTGTTGTGGTCCATCCGCACCACCGTGACTAAGCCCACTGGCGAGACCCCGTTCTTCCTCGTCTACGGAGTTGAAGCCGTCCTCCCGCACGAGGTCAAGCACCGATCCCCGCGGGTCTTGGCATTCGACGAGGAGCGTCAGGATGCCGCGCAGGGAACATACCTCGTACTCGGGGAGGAGGCCCGTCGCCGAGCCTCGCTCCGAGCTGCGAGGTACCAGCAGGCGCTGCGGCGCTACCAATGACGTAGCATCCACTCCAGGACCCTCGATGTCGGAGACCTCGTCCTGAGGCGGGTCGTCTCCAGGGAGGGCTTGCACAAGCTCTTGCCCATGTGGGAGGGCCCGTTCAAGGTCGCTCACGTCTCCAGGCCTGGCGCCGTGCGCCTGGAGACTCAGGACAGGGTCCCCATCCAGAATGCCTTGAACATCCAGCACCTCCGGAAGTTCTACCCGTGACACTCTCATGTAATAATGAGTGGGTTGTATACGCCCAAAGCCCCCCAAGGACGCGGAGGGGTTCCCACCCACGCCCAAGTGGAAGCCCCATGCTCCGCGCTGGCGGACAACACTGCCCTCCAAATGGCTATGCCCATGCAACATGGATGCCCTACACTCTGCGCTGGGGGAAGACGAAGATGAAGACTAGTCTAGGTGCCAGACGCATCTGTTATTTGCTCTTCTGATGATTGAATTTGCCAACTTTTCTGGAACAAAGCTCGGGGTTTTCTTCAACCATGTTTTAGAAAAAGGGGTCAAGGATTTATTTGCATCGCCATTTCCCATCTTGGGTTCTCTCTCTTCGAGTCGAACACTCGCCTGATTCCCTCCCCCTCGCACCCCGCGAGCGGGGGCTGGCAGGCACGGAGCTCGCACCTCGCCAAGGCCTTGGCGCCCGGATCCTCGCGTGGCACTCCTGGGCGAGTTAGCAGGCGTGCGTCGCTTCACACTCGCTTGGGGGCTCCACCCACGGCCCGACGCGCCGTCTCGGACCCTCGGGAGGCCCGCGCCTCCCGGGGCAGGAAACAAAATCTTTGGGAGCCGCTTGAGCGTCAAGGGGGGCTCCTGAGCAACGCGCCTCAGGAGCCTTACCGGTCACATAGCCACTCGCCCCTTGATGTTGTCCTTGCTGATCCGGTCGGCATCAAGGGTATCGAGGCCTCACCTCGTAGTGGCGTCCTTGGTGATCCGGATTTACATTGCGGTGGTCGAGGAATGTGCGGGACTGGGACCTGCCGACGTAGAGCTGCTTGAGCGTCAAAGGGGGGTCTTGAGCAACGCACCTCAGGAACCTTACCGGTCATATAGCCACTCACCCCTTGATGTCGTGTTTGGTGATCCGGTCGGCACCAAGGGTGTCGAGGCGTCACCTCGTAGTTGCGTCCTTGGTTATCCGGTCGTACCTTACGGTGGTCGAGGAATGTGCGGGAATGGGGCCTGCAAACACAGAGTGCCAAAAGGGCTCCCAACCTGCCTCACTCATGAGAAGAAGAAGTCCCCAGGACGTCCGGACTCCCCAAGCGCCATAGCCAAACATCCCCGACGAAAAGCCTACCGCGAGCATGTCTAGCTATGTATTCTGACCGCGATCAGCAGAATGTTTCGATGAACTATGATACAAAAACCAGGATGCACGATAAGGGCACTAACAAGGGCGCAAGCGCCGAAGCTCATTACGCGCCCACAGGGCCCGCCTTGGTTCTTTGATTACAGGAAGGATGAAGAGGAGGAGAAAGAAAGTAAGGAAGCCCCCTCTGGGGCTCCCGCTCCGGGAGCCATGGCGTCGGCGCACTAGCACTCAGTCGGAGTCTTCCTCCTCCTTGACGGGTGTAGGACCGAAAGTATGTCTAGAGGGGGGGTGATTAGACTACTTGACCAAATAAAAGTTTTGCCTTTTCCCAAATTTTAGAGATGGCAATTTTAGCATTTCATGGCAAGTCAAGTACACCCTACACATGCATGTCTAAGAGTATAGCAGCGGAAAGTAACAACAAGCATGAGTAGTAAAGGATAGGGTAGGAAGATCAAACGCAATTGTAGACACGATGATTTTTTCTGTGGTTCTGATAGGTGGTGCTATTGTACATCCACGTTTATGGAGTCTTCAACCCACGGTGGGTAATGGTCGCGAGAGTCCACGGAGGGCTCCACCCATAAGGGTCCACGAAGTAGCAACCTTGACTATTCCATAACGGCTTCCGTCCACGAAGGACTAGCCTCACTATGGGTAGATCTTCACGAAGTAGGCGATCTCCTTGCCCTTACAAACTTCTTGGTTCAACTCCACAACACGAAGTAGGAGGCTCCCAAGCGACACCTAACCAATCTAGGAGGCACCACCCTCCAAAAGGTAATAGGCTCGGTAATGTCGATGAACTCCTTGCTCTTGTGCTTCAAGATGATAGACTCCTCAACACACAATCACTCTCTCACAGATTTGGCTTGGTAGAAGAGATGGGATTGGTGGAAAGCAACTTGGAGAGGCTAGAAATCAAGATCCATATAGTTGGAGTGGAAGATCTTGACCTCAACACAAGAATAGGTGGTTCTCTCTCAGAAAACTAGATGGGGCAAGTATGGAATAGTTCTGAGTGCTTCTCTCTCGAGTAAGTGGTGGTGGAGGGGTATATATAGGTATACCCAAAAATCCAACCGTTACACACAAAATGACTAACTCGGTGACACCGATGTGTAAATCTCGGTGGTACCGAAGTGACCAAAAGGTGGCAACTTTTGAATCTTGGTGACACCGATATAGGAAACTCGGTTGCACCGATTAGGTGACCAACGGTCAGATTGACAATCTCGGTGACGCCGATCCAACAATCTCGGTGGTACCAATATTGTGAATTTGCATAACAGAAAGTTGGCAACCTAAACTCGGTGGCACCGGGATTGAATCGGTTGCACCGAAGTGGCTAGGGTTTGGCTGAGTCCGTCTACGGTTGAGAATCGGTGGCACCGGGATGGAAATGTTGGTTGCACCGATTTTGAGTATTTGGCTTTGGACAGACTTTGGTGGGAGAGCTTGTGGGTGTTTTTGGTGACTATCACTTGTGCACGTATGAGCATTTTGTACACCAACAAAACCTTACCCCCTTTTAATAGTATTGGCTTTCCTATGGACTCAAAATGATTTCGCACAAATGTAAAATGTAGAGTCCTCTTCCTTGAAGCTTTGCCAACCTATTTCCTTGCATCTTGGGGTATTCCACAATCTCCACAATCCTTTTGCCAATCCTATCATTGAAAATTTCCTGAAATATACTTGGTGGAAACATTATATCAATGACTAATATGTTGTTATTAATTACCAAAACCACCAAGGGAGCAAATGTGCTTTCAATCTCTCCCTTTTTGGTAATTGATGACAACATATAGATCAAAGCTTCGACATATGATATAATCAATGAATATAATCGTCACTTTGAGAAGTATGTGATAAGCAAGAGCTCCCCCTAAATTTGTGCATTATTTTAAATTTGCGTTTGAATGCAAATGCACAATCGATTAGGTACATGGGGCACTTCTTCCATGTCACATACATCTTGGTGGTGTGCGAGAGTAATTAGAATGAACATCATAGCACAACACAATCAAGCAAAGGTGAATGATCATCTCATAAGCATTAAGATGATAGGAAATAGTAGCATCACACATAACACGTATGATCAAACACCTCAAACATGTAGATCACAAGCAACCAAAAGATCAAATGTTTTGAAAAAGCAATAAACACCAAACGCTCTCTCACTCGAAGCCTAAAGATCTATATACACTTCTCCCCCTTTGGCAACAAGTTACCAAAAAGTCCAAAGGCATATATCTAAGCGTTCTTGGGCTGATCTCCTCCGGTTGTTGATGAAGGAGTCGAGAGAACAACGTCGGCGAAGATCTGTACAAATGTCGTGGATGGAGTTGGTGTGGCAACTGGAGGAACTGAAACTGATGGAGCGGGAGCTGAGGTGACAGTGGCTGGAGCTGATGAAGAGGGCCTCAAGTCTGGAGCTGGCACAGTGGCTGATCTGGCCTGAGTGGTCAACTGTGTGCCTGGCCTGAGAGGAGAACCATCCTCATCATCATCATCAGAAGAAGAAGTCTGAGGAAGAGGCACTGAGTCAACTTCCTTCTTGAGCTCATTTACTGTTCTAGTCAGCCCATCCACCTTATCATTAAGGGTCTTGATCCTGTTCTCGAAGATCCTCACAAGACTGTTCTGGTTGTCCATAATCCCCTTAATGTCCTTCTTCATGCCCTGAACTGATGAGATCAAAAGATCCATTTGCTCGTTCCTGGATCTGGGGACTTGGGCACTAGTGGCTCTAGCTGCCTCTGCCTCTGCCTGAGCTGCAGCTGAAGTGGGATGATCTGGGTTCATCACCACAGCGTTGCCCTCGAGATCTGGCTGTAGGGGCAAGTGGGGACGATCTAGAGCAAATATGTGCTTCTCCAACTTTGAGTTGATGAGCATCTGGATGTAGGGTGCATAACAGCAAGAGCGCTTCTGATCAGCAGCAACCCTCTTGATTGTCTCAACAATCAAGTCCATGACTCTGATCCTGGTGTGTCTGTCAAGGTGGATCAACATGTTAATGGAGTAGCCTTGGATCATCTTGTCATCTCCTGACTTGGGCATCAAGGTATGTCTCAGAATGGTGTTCATGGTGCGGAGGCTAGCCTGAAGAAAGTAGATAGATCCTAGCCTGTGAGACTTCACATTAGCAGCAGGAATCTCATTGTACATGTTGGCCATAGCATTGTGGTTTGCCTTGGATTCTGAGTAGACATCTAGGTCACCATCCTGTACCTCAGGGACTCCTAAGATTTCAGCCCACTCCTCAACAGTAGACTCATACCTTGCACCTTCAGTCATCCATACAATCCTACCATCTCCATAGAAATGTGCAGTGGAGTAGAATTGCATGATCATCTCATCATTACAAGCAGTGAACTCTTTGCCAACAAACTCATCCAAACCAATGCAGTGGAAATTATCTTGGACATTTGGAAAATAGTCCTCATTCTCCTTGATGAATTTCCAGTCCACATACCGCATATCGCTCATAGATGGACTCTTGTCAAACAACACAGTTTCATAGAAATCATGTTGCTCTCTGGTGAAGAATCTATAGTCCACATCTATCTTCTTCCTTTGGGCATATGGATCAGCAGCTCTCCATGCCCTCAAGCCAGAGTCCTTCCTCTTCTTCATATCCTCAGCAAGTGGGTAGCTGGCATTATGTACTGGAAGGTGTGGCCTAAGCTTCATTAGGGCAGACATAGCATCCTCATCCTCAACTCTGGAGGCAGTCCCTTTGTTCTTCTCAGATGCTGGAATATGCCTGGACAATCTCTTTGGCTTCTCAGCAGTAGGCTTCTGGGGTGCAGATTTAGTGCTCTTGGATGTGCCAGTCTTTGGCATAGCATCAGCCATAAGCTTCTTTTTCTTCTTGGGAGGGGTTTCTCAACATGTTCTTCCTCCTCCTCAGCAGCAGCAGCCTCCTCAGGGTCCTCAAACATGGAGGTCTGTCTGCCAGTGACATAGACTATCCTCTTCCTAGCACCCTTCTTCTCCCCTGCCTTCTTAGGTATAGACTTCTTAGGGGGGTGCTCAAGGTGAAGAGCCATCTTTGTCCTAGCACCTTCAGGTGCTCTCATAGCCTCAGAGCTAGCATACTGTTTCCTGACAGCTCTCCTTGAAGAGGTAGCTTCATTTGCAGCTTTCTTGGCAGCCTTTTCTTGCTTCTTAGCAAGAATCTCTTCTGGAACGAAGTCTGAATCCTCCTCATCTGAATTCAGCTTCTTCCTGGCCCTTGTAGCATCCTTGGGCAACCCATGAGAACTGGGGGTGCCTGGATCTGAAGATGAACTAGATTCAGGACTAGTGCCAGAATCCAATTCAACACTCTTCTCTCTGAAGTTGTTCTCACTGTCCTCAGCACTTGACATACTGACCCTGTGAATAGAGTATAGAGGAGCAGAAAAGGATAAGTCATCACAAAATGTGGCTGGTTTTTGAAAGATTGAACAAAAGATTTTCAAAGTTTTGCATTCTGTCACATGCAAATCAGTACAGCCGAAATAAAATTGTCGGTGCCACCGAGACTGACTATCTCATTAACAGAAACTTGGCACTCTTTTCGGTGGGACCGAAAAGAAGTACTCAGTTTCACCGAGACAGTTCTCAGCAACACAGACAAAAAAATCGGTGAGACCGATTTGTTCACTTCGGTTCTACCGAGTTCCATCGGGCGGAAGGCAAACCCTAGAAAATCGATGGTTCGCTAATCTACGGAGTTTTCTCGTGGATAGAACGATGAGCAAACTGTGGCTTATAGAGAAAAATAACTTTATTGCGCAAGAATCAGACGGGAGCGCAAGAAAGATCGAATCCGTACCCTAGCTCGGTGACGGATCCGCTACGGCGGCGACTGCGGCGAAGATGCCCGTCGACGGCGAGGATTCCCAGCGGCGGAGAGGCTCGGGAAGGCAAGGCGATGACCAGGGGGGCCTTCTACGGCAGCTTAGGGTTTGAGGCGCGACGATTTGAAGATTGAAATTTCGAACCGTCGGGACCACAGACTATATACCCTTCACTGTCGGTGATACCGATTTTAAATTTTCGGGGTCACCGAGTTCCACAACTGTCAGCTGACAGGTAAACTCGGTGTAACCGAGAATATGAAATCGGTAGTACCGAGATTGAAAACCAGATCAACCCTAGGAATTCGGTGAGACCGGGAATTGTGGATTGGTTCCACCGAGATGCACTTGGGAGGTTTTAATGGTCAGTCCTTGACGATACGGAACTCCGAGTGCTCCACACACAGAGGGATCGAAAAGTACTTGTTCAAATTTTGTGATGCAGCATGAATAGAATATGAGGTGAGAAAGCATAGATAGCTAAAGAGTGGTCCTAGGCATTCTTGTCCATCCAATTGGCAAAAGATAAAACAAGAGCCAAATAGCAACAATTGGATGTCCTCGAATGAGAAAATAAATGCAGACCAACATGCTCACACAATAAGATGTCAAATGAAATCATGACAAACATGCACATACACACTAGCGTCTAACAAGCACTAGGGTGATGACGAGGTCATCTATATATGAGTATTTGACTTAGGAGCCAAGTAAGAATACTTGATCATAGGTTAAACTCATCGTTTAAGAACAAGTGGGGTTACCACTTTTACATAAAGCATTTAATGTTGTCACATACTAAGAGATGCTTTGACTCAAGTCTTAGAGTAAAGCTCCCCCTTGATGTGACATCCCCCCATAAGAGGGATAGACTAACCTTGGGTTTTGTCGATGAAGACTTCATGTTGGTGAGGTAGTGGTGGATGCTCAAGGTTGATGAAGATCACCAAGAGTTGGGAGCATCCTTGTTGTTTCCTTACTCTTCTCACCTACATGGGTTAGTCCCAACACACAAGAGACAAATACAAGGATATCTATGGACATTGAGTGTAAAGCATGTGTAATGATGTCCATTGATTTGTTGATTACCTTGTCCCTTGCTTACCTTTGAGGGAATGTGTGACTCCTTGAACTATTGCATAGAGTTGATGTTGATTGCAAATAGTTCTTGCCAATAATGAATGTCAGTGAATTTCATTGGCGGAGTCACCCCTCAAGAACTCACTAGTTCTTCTTCTTGGGAACCCACATCAAGTTGATGGGGATCCTTGGTGTTGTTGTAGCCTTTGTAGAAGTTGAGCTTGAAGTAGCCTTGGGAACCCACTCCACCATAGCTAGGGGTCCATCTCCATATGAGTCAATGTCCTCTTGAAGCTTGTTCTTGCCCTTGAGCTTGTGGTCTTGTGGTGGAAGGTCATCTTGAGTGCTTGTCCCCTTGGGAAGAGTATTTTCATACTTCTCCTTTTGAGGAACAAACTTGGGCTCGGGTATTGACCTTCTTCCCATTCAACTCCATTTGCGTTGAAGTAGCCAACACCACGATTCTTCCGGTATCCTCCGTGCTTGCGTACAATCACCCGGCAAGACTCTTTTAGATACCTTTTTCTATAATTCCTTTCAATAAACCATTTTCTTGCTCAAGTGTAACTTGGCTAAGAGAATCATCATTAGTGGAATCAATAGAACTACTAGAAGCAACATCATTGGGTTTAGCATTTTATTGTTGCTACTAGATGAAGAACCTTTCTTGCCTTTGTTACTAGTTTGTTTAGATTTAACTTGTGGCATGAAAGTAGACAAGAGTAGTCATTTCGCTAGATAAGATGAAGTCTTCTTTCGGAGATCGTCATTGATAGCTTTAAGAAACTCATGCTCTTGCTCCAAGTTGAGCTTCTCGAAGCGTATCTTCTCATGAGTTCTTACAAGCTCTCTATGATCTTCAAGAGTAGATTCATGAGCTAACTTAAGAGTGTTTACTTCTTTAGTTAGTTCTTCTATTTTCATCTTATCATCATCAATTGACTTATCTTGACTAGCATGAGAATTATCAAGTTCATTTTGACTAACATCACTACTTTTATCAAAGAGCAAGTCATCATCACAAAGCAAATCATCTTCATCACTATCGAAATCAAGATACTCGGGGTGTGATACCTTGGGGCCTTTAGCCATGAAGCTACTTCCACTCCCTTCGTTTGGTGAGTCAAATAGATCATGGGAGTTGGTAGTCACTAGAGAAATTCCGGCAACACCATCATCTTGACTATAGTCGGAGTCGGAGCGATAGCTTCTCTCGGCGTTGTCGTCGGATTCGGAGCCGGAAACCCATTCGCCAACATGAGCTTGATGTTTCCTTCTTGTGTAGCTCTTGGTGTACTTGTCCTTCTTCTCCGAATCCCTACTTCTCCTTGAGTGTCTTCGTTCATAACGATCATCTCTACTCCTTCTCTCTCTTTGAGGTGATTCATTCCTTGAGCTTCGTCTTCTTGGTGACTCTTCTCTTCGTTTGTAGGGAGCCGTGCACTCATTGGAGTAGTGTCCGGGCTTCCCACAATTGTAGCAATTGCGGTCATGACTAGATGAACGCTTCTCATCATATCTTGAGTTGGAGCTTCTTTCTTTGCCTCTATTCTTGTAGAACTTGTTGAATTTCTTGACCATTAGGCTTATCTCTTCATTGGTGACAAGGTTGTTGCTTGAGGTTGCAGGAGCATCACTTGTGGCTTTGTAAGCACCGCTAGACTTGTGATGAAGCTCTTCCTTGTCTTTTAGTGTCATCTCATGAGCAACAATCCTTCCAATGACTTCCGTAGGCTTGAGATCTTTGTAGTTGGGCATCATTTGGATCAATCTGCACAGGGTGTCGTATCTCTCATCCAAAGCTCTAAGTATCTTCTTGATGATGAATTTGTCGGTCATTTCTTCGCTTCCTAAGCCGGGAATCTCATTGGTGATGAGAGCTAGCCTAGAGTACATCTCTGCGACTCCTTCACCATCTTTCATCTTGAACTTGTCAAGCTGACCTTGAAGAACATCCAACTTGGATTCTCTCACGGACTCGGTTCCTTCGTGCATATCAACCAAAGTATCCCAAATCTCTTTTGCATTCTCAAGACGGCTGATTTTGTTGAATTCTTCTGGGCATAGGCAGTTGAATAGAATGTCGCATGCTTGAGCGTTGTATTGCAACATCTTCAATTCTTCCGCGGTCGCTTCACGATCCGGTTCCTTTCCATCTCCAAATAATTCACCTTGCAAGCCAACACGAACAACAGCCCAAACGGTGGGGTTATGACCAAGAATATGCATTTTCATTTTGTGCTTCCAACTAGCAAAATTAGTGCCATCAAAGTACGGACCTCTACGGTGATAATTACCCTCACTAGACGCCATACTCTCCTAGGTTGTGAGACCAATGCAATGGAGACCAAAGCTCTGATACCACTTGTAGGACCGAAAGTATGTCTAGAGGGGGGGTGATTAGACTACTTGACCAAATAAAAGTTTTGCCTTTTCCCAAATTTTAGAGTTGGCAATTTTAGCATTTCATGGCAAGTCAAGTACACCCTACACATGCATGTCTAAGAGTATAGCAGCGGAAAGTAACAACAAGCATGAGTAGTAAAGGATAGGGTAGGAAGATCAAACGCAATTGTAGACACGATGATTTTTTCTGTGGTTCTGATAGGTGGTGCTATCGTACATCCACGTTTATGGAGTCTTCAACCCACGGAGGGTAACGGTCGCGAGAGTCCACGGAGGGCCCCATAAGGGTCCACGAAGTAGCAACCTTGACTATTCCATAACGGCTTCCGTCCACGAAGGACTAGCCTCACTATGGGTAGATCTTCACGAAGTAGGCGATCTCCTTGCCCTTACAAACTTCTTGGTTCAACTCCACAACACGAAGTAGGAGGCTCCCAAGCGACACCTAACCAATCTAGGAGGCACCACCCTCCAAAAGGTAATAGGCTCGGTAATGTCGATGAACTCCTTGCTCTTGTGCTTCAAGATGATAGACTCCTCAACACACAATCACTCTCTCACAGATTTGGCTTGGTAGAAGAGATGGGATTGGTGGAAAGCAACTTGGGGAGGCTAGAAATCAAGATCCATATGGTTGGAGTGGAAGATCTTGACCTCAACACAAGAATAGGTGGTTCTCTCTCAGAAAACTGGATGGGGCAAGTATGGAATAGTTCTGAGTGCTTCTCTCTCGAGTAGGTGGTGGTGGAGGGGTATATATAGGCATCCCAAAAAATCCAACCGTTACACACAAAATGACCAACTCGCTGACACCGATGTGTAAATCTTGGTGGTACCGAAGTGACCAAAAGGTGGCAACTTTTGAATCTCGGTGAGACCGATATAGGAAACTCGGTTGCACCGATTAGGTGACCAACGGTCAGATTAACAATCTCGGTGACGCCGATCCAACAATCTCGGTGGTATCGATATTGTGAATTTGCGTAATAGAAAGTTGGCAACCTAAACTCGGTGGCACTGGGATTGAATCGGTTGCACCGAAGTGGCTAGGGTTTGGCTGAGTCCGTCTACGGTTGAGAATCGGTGGCACCGGGATGGAAATGTTGGTTGCACCGATTTTGAATATTTGGCTTTGGACAGACTTTGGTGGGAGAGCTTGTGGGTGTTTTTGGTGACTATCACTTGTGCACGTATGAGTATTTTGTTCACCAACAAAACCTTACCCCCTTTTAATAGTATTGGCTTTCCTATGGACTCAAAGTGATTTCTCACAAATGTAAAATGTAGAGTCCTCTTCCTTGAAGCTTTGCCAACCTATTTCCTTGCATCTTGGGGTATTCCACAATCTCCACAATCCTTTTGCCAATCCTATCATTGAACATTTCCTGAAATATACTTAGTGGAAACATTAGTTCAATGACTTATATGTTGTTATTAATTACCAAAACCACCAAGGGAGCAAATGTGCTTTCAACGGGCCCGTAGGGCGCGCCGGCGCGGCCGACTCTGGAGCAGAGGAGCGACGCCGTGGCGGCTGGGTACCCCCCGAGGTCCGGGCATGCCGGCGCGGTGGCGCGTCATAGCTGTTGTCGCTACTGTCGCTCGGGCTCTCCTCGGAGGCGGTGTCGCTGCTGTTGGAGATGCGGCGCCTCTCGTGAAGGGCAAGCTCATCTCCAAGATCGCCGCGGCCGTCGTCTTCCGGGCAGCACCCCAGGCGCTCGCCCTCTCCCCCGAAGATCTTGATGAAGAGCGTCGCCACCCCGTCGTACTTGAAGTGAAGAGTGCGCCTCCCCACCAAGCCACGGGCGCGGGCAATCGTCTACCACCTGCGGTTCAGGTACACGTAACCCACGGGGGTGACCTCGACCTCCACCCACGAAGCCTCGCTGCAACAGCCGTCGGCCTGCAGGCCCCCCGGCCGACAGCGCCTCCGCGAAGAAGCGCGGGAGTTGAAACCAAGCGGCCTCCGGCCTCTCCGCCCACACCACAAACTCCAGGGCCGTGTCGCCCGAATGAAGCCGCGGGCGCGGCGGCCGGGTGGCCACCGTCAGCATCCCACCGCGGGCGCCACCACCACTACTACTGTGACCGCCCGCGCTGGACGGAGCCCCACCGCGGCTGCCGATGGTAACCCCGGGCCGCGTTGGAGCACGCCCGCGCCCCCGCGGAACCTCCGCCGGCGTCGTAGCCTGCTTCCGGGGACGACCGCGGCCCCTCCTGGGCGGCGGTAAGACGGGGCTCTCCTCGGAGGCCTTCCCCTTTTCGGCGGCGGAGAACTTCCTCACTGAAGCCATGACCGGGAGAGCGGCGGCTTGGAGATTGGGAGGCGAAGAAGATGAAGATGAGCTGAGGGTTTCCTCTCACCCTCACCCACTTATATATACGACTGAGAGCCAACTAGAATCCCCTCGCATCCCGGGCAATAATGGCGCCGCTGCGCGTCCTAGCCCTTGACAGCCGGAGCGTCGTGGGGAGTACAGGCGTCGGGCGCCGCGAGACTGGCCCGGGTGGCGTGCGGCTCTCCTCCACATCAATTCGACAGCTCCCGAAGGGTCACATCCGCGTGGCCCAGAGTGAGAAGGCCAAGGGAACAGCCGCGTTCAAGAGAAGGTAATGATGGCAGGCGCAGCGTGCAGGCGTCGCGTCAGTTTGACTTGGGAGGTCCCTAACGACCTCGGGAGAGGACACAACATTCACTGGGCGTGCGACGCGTGTCAAGCCTGGCCCGCAGGCATTTGGGGCCCGCGGCGCTTCGGGCCATCTTCAAGGGCTTCACTCAGAAGCCGGCTCGAGCGCACCTTGGGCCCGGGGGCTACTATCGGCGTTCTGGGAACGGGGGTACCCAGACCTGCCTGCCTGCAGCCCAGCACATGGCCCACCTCACGAACCAAGCATGTCCCGGCGCGGCCCCACTCAAGACAAGGCCCTCGCGAGAACCCGAGCTCGCAAGGGAGGCGGCATCAAGACCAGCAAGGAGTGGGCCTCCTCAGGCCCCCTCCGGAGCGGCGGAGATCTCTATGCAGGACTCGGCCTCAGGAGTCAAGAATGACGCAAGGAAGGACAGGCGAGCGCCAGCACGCCAGGCGGTGCAGTTTCCCCTTTGGTGCAAAGGGAGCAAGGACATACGCGGGTTCCCAAAGCGCCCCCAAAAGGTTTCCATTCCGGTGCAACAAGACCACGACCACGAGCCCAGCAGGACGGATGTCATCGCCGAGCCCACCTCTACATCATCAACAGCTACTTTGCAGACGAAGACCACCTTTGGACAGGGCGGGGCTGTACTCCTGTCCCCCTTCGAATTTGGCTGTTGTGGGATCCCTTCCCGCCATTGAGATAAGGGAAGAGGACCCGGGCCACCGCTATAAGTAGAGGATAGGCTGCACCGTAGCAAGGGTACGAGGGGGGAGAACCACAAACAAGGCAGAGAACCAAGAACACCACTCGAGCGCCCTCACGAGGCTCCTCACCACTGTACTAGTTCATCCACCACACCTCCTCGAGAGGCAATCAACCAAAGCAGGAGTAGGGTATTACGCTTCGCAGCGGCCTGAACCTGGATAAATCACCGTGTGCATCTTCTTCCTCGTCATCGTGCAAGTTCATCATCCTAACCTTCGAGTAGTGAGCTAGGTAGGGCGAGGCTGCAGGGGATCTTCGCACACGCCCCTGTGTTCGAACCATGAGGGTTTTGCGGAGCCCGAAATCCGACAGCATCCTCTTGTTCCTCAGGGAGATCTCCTACCTGGATGTATTGGACGATCTGCTGTGCCCATGCCGGAGCTTGGGGCTGGACGACAAGGACTAAAGGTGTCTCTTTTGCTACGGGAGCGCTAGCTTCCATGGCAAGGAACACAGGGACTTCCCGAGCTTGCTGCTCACCGGCAAGCGTCTTGTCGCCCCCGGTAACCTTCTTGGCGGCCACTGATGGCTCTGCCGGGAAGTAGTCGCCGAAGTTCACCTTCCTCTTCTTGGCTCGCTGATCTAATGGTGTGACGGATGGTTGAGTGAGTCGAAGTACAAAATTGCCTGGTTCCACAAGTGACTTTTGAGCAGCTTGTTTTGACAGGTCATCGACAATGCCATTCTCTGCATGGGGGACGTGCTCCATCTGTAGACCATCAGAATTCTCCTTCAACTTCCTCACTTGATCTACATACGCCTCCATTAGGGGACTTTGGTAATCCTTGTTCACTTGGCGTACAACAAGTTGTGAGTGTCCTCGGACTATCAATTTCCTGATTCCAAGGTCAGTTGCTATCCGCAGTCTGGCAAGCAACCCTTCGTACTCAGTTGTGTTGTTGGTTGACGCCTCCTAGGAAAAATGCATCTGGATCACATACTTGAGGTGCTCTCCGGTGGGTGCGACAAGCAGCACTCCGGCACCGACGCCTTGTAGCAAAAAAGCTCTGTCAAAGCACATGACTGTAACAGCCCGGGACCGACGCTCCAGAAGATTCCCCTTTTATTTCCATTCTCGTCGTGTGATTCGAGTGGTTGTTGCATTCATCATCGCATCATTCGCATTGCATCGACACTCTGTCATAATCATCTTTTCAAAACTTGCATCCGTTTGTAGTCGCCAGTTCTCTCCGTTTGTGTCGTCGACCGTTTCGAGACCAACCACACACGCACGCGCCCGCGACATCGTCAAAATATTGTTTTCAAAACTGTGTATAAAAATTTCTCGGATTGGGTCGAGAGTTGGCACGCGGTCTTGTTTTATGGTAGGTAGACCGCCTGCCAAATTTCATTCCAATCGGGGGTCGTTCGATACCCCGAACGGTCAACAGTAGCGGCACGTCATCGGTTTTATTATCGGACGTTTCGGTGTTTTAGAAACGCGTGTCATGGGCCGCAAACACTCCCTCTCATCCCTACTCAACCCACTCTACACAGCCCACTAAGCCCAGCAACCCACCTCTCCGATCGGACCGTCCGATCGCGATCGGAGGGTTGAAAACCGCCCCTAAACCTAGCCCCTTTCCTATTTAAACCACCCTAGTCCATTTTTGGACCTAACCCTAGCCTCCACCTCAAATACCCAGCATCCAACCTCCTCCCACGCAGCCAACCGCTGTCTTCATTGTTTTCCCCGCCGGACCGCTCCACCGCCACCACTTGGCGCCGCCGCAGCCGCCTCCGCAGCCAACCAGGGAGCGCCACGCGTCCCCAGCCAGCTCCCACCGCTGCAGGCCCGTCCGAGCCCACGCCAGGCCCGTCCGGGCCCGAATCCCGCCGCCGCAGCCTGAACCAGCCCGCGAGCAACCGCGCGCCGCCTGCCTCTGCCCGAGCCGCTCCTCCCGAGCTCCCGCTCCGCCGCTGTCGTGGTTTTGTCACGGCAGATGTCCGAAGACTTAGGTTCAAGGCCATCGCTAAGGCGGTGGACTCAAAGGGGTTGGTCGAGATGAGGGACACGAGTTTACCCAAGTTTGGCCCCTCAAGAAGAGGTAAAAGCCTACGTCCTGCTTGTGTTGTATTGATTGGAGTATTAATTACAAGGGAGCGGATTCGCTTGACCTAGTTCTCGATTGATTGGTTTCTGTCTAAGCCGCCCCGGGTCTCGCCTTCATATAGGAGGTCGAGGCCCTGGGTTACACGAGTCCCAAACCGACTCATACAATGTAGTCAACCCTGCCTCTAAGCCGCCTTGCCATCTTGGGCAAGCCGTCCGGGCGGCTTAACCGCCCGGGTCTCACAACATCTGGGCCTTCGTCATGGCCCGTCTGGTAAGCCGCCATGCGGCCTGGCCTTCATCTTCCGGCCCACCTTAAGGGCCTTGGCTATGAGCCGCCTGGTATGACTCGGCCCCTCCTGGGCGGGTCTTACCACGGGGTTATATCCCCAACATTAGGCCCCAGATTGATTTGAGCCTGCTCATGTCAATCTTCAAACTCACTTGGCGGCAAGTCTCACATTTTATCACCTGAAAATGAAAACTCATAACCCGCCGTGACGTCACGTCGAATATGCTAAAAAGATTCTGTGGCGTTTGCAACGGATCCTCTCATTAAATGGTCGGCCCGAAAATCGAGGCGCCCCCTCCGGTCAATCATCACTGCACCTCTTCGATTTTCGCGTGCACTGTTGCCATCCCATCTCATAAATAGGGATTCGAGGTCCCCTCTTTCCTTTCTCTGCCGCCGCTGTCTTCTTCTTCCTCCTTCAGACCCGCGCCTCCAGAGCTCCACCGCACCGACCGGACCTCGCTGTCGTCCCCAACACCGGCCGCTGCATCAACCTGATTCGGACCAGAAACTCGCCAGCCCGTCCGCATCCGCAAGGTACCATTCTCAACCTTTGCTAAATCTGTATTCATCCCGATTAGAATCTCCCCGAGTTCATCGGGTTTCTCTAGTGTTCTTCGCTGTTCGTCAGAGTGTTCTTCGTAGTGCAGACCACCAAGTATCCCCCTGAATCTTATAGCGTTGTCTATCCGTTGCGGTCGTCCTTTTAATGTCAATGTCCGCTTGTTTTAGATCTGCATACCAATCTTCTCCGCGTGCTGTCCGCCTGTTCTTCCGCTCCCCTTTTTAGGTTTTGAACATATTTCATTTATCTCCGCCCGTAGATCTTGCTGCCACAGTTGCAATATGGGAAACTTGTTTATCCATACTTAACACTATTTCTAGTACCGCCTTGTCCACTTAACCTGCCATTGCATTGCCGGCTCTCTGATAACATATGTCGGCGGCTTAACGCCTCATCATCATATTGACCATAACCGACTGTCGTAATTTATTTGACGTATTTTCTAACCCGTCATATTCTGCACCTTCTCACAGTTTAACCCGCCACCATGTCAAGAGCACCCGTGTCTTGCGATTGGGTTGGCTCCGGAGTCACCGAGCAGCTTCTGCTTGACTTTGTAGAATCGGGTATCTTGCCGGCTCAGGATGTTATACATTGGCGGGTTCCAGGGCCAGAAATAAGACCTACTCCTCAAGAAGGAGAGGTTGTCGTATTCACTTCTTCAAGCTTCACCCTCAAGATATAGGACCAAACTCTGTCACCAATATGTGTCAGTTTCAAGTCTTATGCGAAGTTTACCTGCAAGAAGAGCCGTCTGTTGACCTCTTCGGTGACTACTTTTACGTCAATCGCCAAACTGAAGTGGCGGCTGGACCAAGTTTGGAGCTTGGCGGCGTATCTATCCAGAGACGGAGAGATTTGCCCTAACCAGCAGCCGTCTTACCAAGTCACCCCAAAGATTGGAACAAGACCTGGTTTTACTGCAAGGATACTTCTCCCAAAGAAGAAAATTCACTGTCGGGTTACCGTCCTACCCGGTTTTGCACCTCCGGAGAACTCCCAGACCGGATGTCCACCGCAGAGCGAGCAAAATATGCTCCGGCCTTCGCAAAGATTAGGGCTTTAATGGCGAACGGCTTGACTGGCGTCGACTTAACCCGTTGCTGGGTTACTTGGAAAATCTTGCCACTGAGCCGGCGTGACCGACTCATGTGCGAATTTACGGGTGAGCGAAATGATCCTCTCTGTTTCAACGCCGCCCCTCTGACAGAACAAGACATCAACTCTTCCGTCAAATCACTTCTTGGCAAAAAACAAGAGACTTGCAACAAAATTGGGCTGAAACCTTTTTGCGTCAAGAACCCGGCTCTAGCTGTAAGAAACCCTTTTCCACAAAACTGGTCATTCTTGTCTTGACCTTTTGCCTTACTCCTTTTAACCTTTTTTGGCAGCTTATGCACAGGCCGGCTCTACTTTCTGGAAAAAGAAATATAATCCTCCTGTGAGGAGGCCTAAGGCGGGTAAAACCTGCTCCCATAAGAAGAAAACTTCTGCTCAGGAACTGCCTGAGCCTGACGACTCGGAGGTAGAACTTGACTCCCTTGGCCGTCTCTTTATGCAACTTATTGACAACAATTATTCACAGGAGGAAACGGAGACAAGCCATGCGGACGCCCCTGAGGTAACTTACATTTCCTCTGATTCAGAAATTTTCCACAAGAGAAAACATGGCGGGTCATCCGGAAAGTTCCATTTTCTCATCCTCTTGCTTATTTGGACCCCAACTTTCTTTTGAAAAAGCAACAGCACAACTCGAGACGTCAGACCCGGAGCACTGGCTCTGAAGAGCTTTTGACCGGCTTACCAAACTCTCCGGCACCTCAGAAACGGCCTCCTGGGGTACTCTTTTAACCAAGTCCAATTTTTAACAGTCTTGCATTGTAACCTTACTCTGTTTTTTATCGTCTTAACTTTTTCAGGAGACGCCCCCTTCGTCTGGTGATTCCACCGCATCCAAGCTGCCTCCTCTGAAGATCAACCCGGAGTGCGTACCTTTGTATTTGCACCATACCTTTTTACCATCCTTGTCATCTATGTGAAAATCTTTTTGTTTCCAGGGCTCAAGCAAAACGAAGGAAGACAGGCGGGTCTACCGCTGCTCCTGCTGCCCAAGAGCCAGAGACTGCTAAGCCGGACTCCCCTGCAACTTATTCTGAGCCTACTGAGGTTAGGAAAGATGCGCCTGAAGATGCTCCTCAGCCCTCTGAGCCGGCTGACAATAACATGGCCACCCCTGAGAGTCCTCCAAAGTCTGATCCTAAACCGCCCAGCCCTTCAACAGCCGCCGAAGATACAGCTCATCCAGAAGTTATCGTCACTGGGATGGGTTATCACTCTCCTGAACCTCATGTACTGACAAAGCACACCAGCAAGGCTGAAGCATTCTCACCTGAAAAACTTGATTTTGAATTCCCCGTGTTGGAAAAACTGACTGCGGACGAGTTACATGCTGGTTATCTGAACCGCCTGTCCACAAGCCGTAATATGGAATTGAAGCTTGTTGGACTGATGAAGAAAAAATATGAGGTACTCCTCTTCTCTTGGTTTTTCCTTATACCCTTATGTAGCCCCCAAGAGCTGGTTTAATATTGTAAATAGTAGACCGGGTCTTCCAATCTTTGTCATACTCCAAACAGCTTAGCCTGTAGCCCCCAAGTTCGGGTCATTATAATAATGATGAGCCGGAGCTTCACTACTAAAAAACTCATGAATCACAACCCCCAAATTCTGGCTTAAAAATGAGCTGGAGAAGACTGCATTGTTTAGAAGCGCCATGTGTAGCCCCCAAGTGCCGGCTTAACTTTGCGAAGATGAGCCGGAACTTGTTTGTAAATTATGAGAGAAAACACAGACATTAGCCCCCAAGTGTCAAGTATATTGCTTGCAATCTGCTTGAGACTTGTATCACAACAGCTTCATTACTCGGCGACTAATATCTCATCCTAGCGACTTAAACCTCTTGAGCTTTTATGTTTTTGTATGATACAGGAGGCTTTGGATGCGGCCGAGTCTGATCTGACCGGCCTAAAGGAAAGTGTTTCTTCGCAACAAGCCGCCTGGTCTGAGGCAGAAGAAAAATGGCGGGTTGACATTAAAGAACTTGAGAAGGTTCAAGCTAACTTCGCTGCCTTTAAAGAGACTGCTGAATCTACACAAGCTGCTCTGACAAAGCGCGCAGATGATGCTGACAAGCGGCTCAAGCTTGTGTCAGAAGAGCTACAAACCCTCAAGCGTCATATATCCAGGATGACTTCTGCTATCTTTGGTAAGTACTGAAGACTTAAAAAATTACCTTGCCCTTGTTGAAAAAAAACTGTGCGGGCGGCTTATAACGCCTAATCTTTCCTTGCAGGTCAAAGAAGCCGCCAACTATCTTATGACAGCTTGTTGAAGTTCAAAGCAGTATATACCTTGACAGAACAGCTATTCTGCGGGACCCTTTGCACCATCAAAGCCATGTTGACTGAAAAAAGCATCCCCAAACTCATGAAGGGAGTGATAGAGCTCTTGTCGACTCTGCCCAAGCAAATTGATGAACTCAAACGATCAGCCGCCAGAAAGGGAGCAATGGCCTTTGCCCCTGAACTGACTGCAGAAGAGATGATGGATGGCTTTCCATCCAAGAAAGATGATGGCTCAGACTTTACCGAAGCTGACTATGCCAAATGTATGAAGGCCTCCCAAGTACTGGCATCAACGCTTGTCAATGAAATTGATCTGACTTCATACCAGGCGGCTTACGGCGAGGACAGCAAACGAGTGCGCTGCCCAACTTTTGAAGCCAGGGACTTAACTCCTGCACGCAGTAAGCCACTCTTTGCTCCTGAAATTGACCCATCTCCCCTCTTTGACGAGGCCTAGTTTGAAGCTTTAACAAACTGCAACTGGGATGTGGACAATCTTCAGATCGAAGAGGTCGAAGACTCGACGCAGGATGACCTGCCATCGAGCTAAACACGTTGCTCCTGATAACCCGGCTTTCTGAGCCGCCGGAAGTGTGTAAAAAACTTTAAATCCGTTGCATTTTGGGTTCCCTGGAATAGGCGTAGAAAAACTTGGTTGCCTCAACCATGCCACTTAATGCACTTTTATCTGCCTTGTATGCTGCCCGCAAACATCTTTCGTCATACTTTACGGCGGCTCATCTTAGGAGATAAGACCTGCAAAAAACAAACAAGACAGAGTATGTTCTGTATTGCTGTGAGGGCAGCTTGAAAAGCACAACCCGGAGATTTTAAATCTTTTATGACCTTGCTTGTGAAAACTTTCGAAAACTCATATGCCGGCTCTTATGGCATGAATTTGTTGTTTGAACTCTTAACAGTACAGGGTCTCTAGTGAGAGTGACCGTCAACTCCTTAGAACGGCTCAGGGTCTCTAGGCGAGACTAACTGGTAAGAGCAACAACAAACCATAAAAAGGCGCAGCAGGGCATGAGTACCCCCAGGGCCCATAAGCTACTTCTCACGTGAGATAAATCCGTCATTTGAACCTTAAACAGTGCAGGGTCTTTAAAAGAGTAACTGTTTAAGAGTACGAACGGGCCACATAGCGGAGAGTATGCAGCAGATGGGTGAGTTTATCCTTGCTTTCCGTAAGCCGGCCCTCTCGTGACAAGAGCCGCCGGTTTAACCTTGACCAGTACAGGGTCTCTAGTGAGAGTGTCTGTCAAATATTTTGAACAGCTCAGGGTCTCTAATCGAGATTAACTGGTAAGAGTTCGGCGGGTCACCTAGTGGAGCAGCAGCAGCATACAGGCAGGTTTAACTCGAACTTGCGGTGGCTGAAGAGCCGATCAAGAAGGTGTGTAAGCTAAACCCGGCGGGTTGGAAGCCCCCAAATGACCTTGTTGACGGAGTCAACTTTTTGGGTATATAACCCGGCCTTACGGTGGCTGAAGAGCCGATCAAGAGGGTGCGTAAGCTAAACCCGGTGGGTTGGAAGCCCCCAGATGACCTTTCTGGTTATGTCCACCTTTGCACAATCTAAAATGTATAAAAGGCAGAGGCCCCGGCTTGCAGGGATGCCAACTTTATTATATATATATAAGAAAGATATGTACAATGATGGATGTACAATGATGGGAGTCGATGACTCAAGTATAGTAAGGTCGCAGATGAGCGATATTCCACGGCCTGTGGGTCTCCTGCCCAGAAGTGCGTGAGTCGTCTCGTACGTCAATGAGATAATATGACCCATTATTGAGATTTCTGCTAACCACAAAAGGCCCTTCCCATGGGGGAGATAGCTTGTGCGCCTCTGTCTGATCTTGAATCAAACGCAACACCAAGTCGCCTTCCTGAAACATCCGGGTCTTAACTCTGCGGCTATGATAGCGACGCAAGTCTTGTTGATAAATCGCCGATCGAGCTGCTGCCAGATCACGCTCTTCATCCAAAGCATCTAACGCGTCCTGACGCGCGGTCTCATTATCTGTTTCAACGTAAGCCGCCACCCGCGGCGAGTCATGACGTATATCACTTGGTAACACGGCTTCTGCACCATCGACCATAAAGAAGGGCGTATAGCTTGTTGACCTGTTGGGGGTAGTTCTGATGCTCCAGAGAACTGACGGTAACTCCTCTACCCAACAACCCGGCGTTCGCTGTAGAGGAACCATAAGCCGGGGCTTGATACCTCTCAAGATCTCCTGGTTAGCACGTTCTGCCTGACCACTGGATTGTGGATGAGCAACAGCAGAAACATCAAGCCGGATGTGCTCACTTTCATAGAATGCCTTCATAGCCCCCTTGGATAGGTTCGTGCCATTATCCGTGATGATACTATGAGGGTAACCAAAACGGTAGATCAAGTTTTTGACAAACTGAACCGCTGTAGCCGCGTCACACTTGCTGACCGGCTCAACCTCCACCCACTTGGTAAACTTATCCACCGCCACCAAGAGGTGGGTCTTCTTGTCTTTAGATCTCTTGAAGGGCCCGACCATATCAAGCCCCCAGACCGCAAACGGCCAGGTAATTGGAATCATCCGCAATTCCTGAGCCGGCACGTGAGCGCGTCGCCCGAACTTCTGACATCCATCGCACCTGGTGACCAGGACTTCTGCATCCTTATGAGCCGTCAGCCAGAAGAAACCATGCCAGAAAGCCTTGGCCACCAAAGATTTTGAGCTGGCATGATGACCACAATCGCCGGCGTGAATTTCACTTAAGATCTCCTTACCCTCTTCAGGAGAAACGCAACGCTGAAAAACGCCAGTAATGCTGCGCTTATGTAACTTGCCATTGACGATAGTCATGGATTTAGATCGCCTTATGATTTGACTTGCCAAGGTCTTGTCCTCGGGCAACTCGCCGCGATCCAAGCACGCTAGGTAAGGCAACGTCCAGTCAGGGATACCATGCAGAGCCGCCACCAGCTGCCCTTCCGGGTCAGGTATAGCCAGATCCTCCTCTGAAGGTAGCTTAACAGACGGGTGACACAACACATCCAAGAAAACGTTAGGCGGCACCGGCTTACGCTGAGAGCCCAGTCTTGACAATGCATCAGCCGCCTCGTTCTTGTGACGGTCAATATGATCCACCTGGTAACCCTTGAAGTGACTAGCAATGATATCCACCGCCTGACGATAAGCCGCCATCCGTGGGTCTTTGGAATCCCACGTGCCTAAAACTTGCTGAGCCACGAGATCTGAGTCGCCGAGGCATCTAACCCAGATCTGGTTCATCTCCTTAGCCACACGGAGGCCATGAAGTAAAGCCTCATACTCAGCTGCATTGTTAGTAGAAGGAAACATCAGCCTTAGCACATAACAGAACTTGTCACCTCTAGGGGAAGTCAAGACAACTCCAGCCCCCGACCCTTCCAATTGTCTGGATCCGTCAAAGTGAATTGTCCAATACGTGTTATCCGGCTTCTCCTCGGGCAACTGATACTCTGTCTAGTCATTTCTAAAGTCCACTAGGGCTTGAGACTTGACAGCCGTGCGAGGCACATATTTCAGATTAAGAGGCCCAAGCTCCAATGCCCACTTAGCAATCCTGCCAGTGGCTTCTCTGTTTTGAATTATGTCTCCCAACGGGGCAGAGCTAACCACGGTGATCTGGTGGCCTAGGAAGTAATGCTTCAACTTACGATTTGCCATGAACACTCCATATATCAGTTTCTGCCAATGTGGGTACCTTTGCTTGGATTCTATCAGGACTTCACTGACATAGTAAACCGGCCTCTGAACCGGGTACTCTTTTCCTATTTCCTGTTGTTTACGCTCCACAACAATCGCGGCGCTGACTGCCCTGTTGTTAGCCGCCACGTAGAGGAGCAAAGGTTCCTTCTCAGCTGGAGCGGCCAAGACCAGCGGCTCAACCAGCTGCTTTTTGAGCGCCTCAAACGCCTCACCCACCGCCTTGCTCCAGACAAAGTTGTCTATTTTCTTCATCATCTGATACAGAGGAATAGCCTTCTCACCCAAGAGGCTTATGAACCGGCTTAACGCAGCGATTCGACCCGCCAGGTGCGGAACGTCATTGATGCAAGCCGGCTCAGACAGGGAAGTAATAGCCTTTATCTTGTCCGGATTAGCTTCAATGCCATGCTTAGAGACTAGAAATCCCAAGAGCTTGCCTGCAGGTACACCGAAAACACAATTTGCTGGGCTAAGCATCATCTTGTAGACCCGTAAATTATCGAACATTTCCTTCAGGTCGTCGAGTAGAGTCTCCTTCATCCTTGACTTGACCACAATATCATCCACATCTGCATGAACATTGCGCCCAATTTGACCATGAAGACAGTTCTGCACACAATGCTAGTAAGTCGCCTGGGCACTCTTGAGCCCGAAAGGCATAGATACATAGCAGAAAACACCAAAAGGCGTAATGAAAGCCGTCTTCTCTTGGTCTTTAACTGCCATCTTGATCTGATGATACCCTGAATAAGCGTCCAGGAAGCATAAACTCTCACAACCCGCCGTTGCGTCAATGATTTGATCAATGCGAGGGAGAACAAACGGATCAATCGGACATGCCTTGTTAAGATCCGTGTAATCCACGCACATACGCCACGTGCCGTTCTTCTTAAGTACCAACACCGGGTTAGCAAGCCACTCCGGGTGAAACACTTCAACGATGAACCCTGCTGCCAAGGGCCGGGCCACGTCTTCCCCAATAGCCTTGCGCCTCTCCTCATTAAACCAGCGGAGGAACTGTTTGATCGGCTTAAATTTAGGATCCACATTAAGGTGGTGCTCAGCGAATTCTCTCGGTACACCCGGCATGTCAGAAGGCTTCCATGCAAAGATGTCCCGATTCTCACGGATGAATTCGATGAGCGCGCTTTCCTATTTGGGATCCATATTGGCCCCAATAGTGAACTGCTGTGATGAATCGCCCGGCATAAAGTCCACCAACTTGGTATCTTCTGCCACATACTTGAGGGGCGGCTCAGATTCCGTGTTGGGTTTCTTCAATGGAGTCATATCTGCTGGGTCAACATTTTCCTTATAAAAATTGAGCTCTGCCTCCGCGCAACTCGACTCGGCATATGCTGCATCACCTTCCTCACACTCAAGAGCCGTCTTCCGATCACCATGCACATTAATCGTCCCATTTAACCCGGGCATCTTGAGCTATAAGTAAACATAGCAAGGTCTAGCCATGGACTTGGCATAAGCCAGCCGTCCAAACAGAGCGTGATATGGGCTTTTGATTTTGACCACTTCAAACCACAAAGACTCCACCCTGTAGTTGAATTCATCACCAAAAGCTACCTCCAAAGAAATTTTTCCCATTGGATAAGCTGACTTTCCGGGCACCACACCGTGAAAAACTGTTGAAGAGGGCTTAAGATCCTTGTCAAGTAAATTCATCCGGCGGAAAGTGTCATAGTACAGGATGTTGAGGCTGCTGCCACCATCCATAAGTACTTTAGTGAACACGTATCCTCCCACTTGGGGGGCAACTACCAATGCCAGCTGCCTCGGGTTATCAACACGCGGCGGGTGATCCTCCCGGCTCCAAGTTATGTCATACTCAGACCACTTCAAATACTGCGGGAGAGCCGGCATGACTGCATTAACCGCCCGTTTGCGCACCTTCCGGTCTCGCTTGTCAAGGCTGGTTGTAAAAACATGATACTGACCCCCGCTGAGCTGCTTCGGGTTACTGTGGTACCCCGACTGGTTATTCTGCTGCTGACTACCATTGCCAGGTTGATGATGACCCCCTTGATTGCCTTGACCCTGGTAACCGGACCCTGAGCCGCCGGCGCCAAAGCCGGCTCCTGGACCGCCTGGCCCTGAGCCGCCTGACGGACCATTACCGTTATTACGATGCTGTTGGAGGCTGTAATCCCGAAACTGCCACATAATACTGCAATTCCTCCATGTATGTCCCGCCGGCTAATCGGGTCGGCTGTGCTCTGGACAAGGTTTGTTGAGCATCTCTTCCAGGTTGAAAGGAGTTTTACCCTTGTTAAAGGGCTGCCTGAAGTTCCCGTTACCCTTAGCATGATTCTTCCCAGCGCTGGTGTTCGCCACCAATTCTGATCCGCCGTCTGGGTTCTTCCGCTTGCCCGGGTTGCTGCTTCCAGCTGCGTTTTGCTGTTGACCCTTGCCATTGTTATTTTTCTTACCCTGAACCGTTCTCTCATCATCAGAGCCAGGATCCTTCGTGTTATCGGAATCTGCATACTTGGTGAGAGCTGCCATGAGATCGCCCATATCTTGGCACGAGCGCTTGAGCCAGCCAAGCTTCTGCTTCAAGGGCGTAAAGTGCCAATTCTTCTCTAGAATCAAGACCGCTTGAGCCGCCGTAATGTGTTCGGAAGAGTGGATAATTGTTGAGACCCGCCGGACCCAGTGATGAGCCGACTCATCCTCACGCTGCACACAATGGTCCAAATCCACAATCGTCATGGGCTGGTTGCACGTTCCTTGGAAATTTTTGATGAACTTCGCCTTTAACTCGGCCCAGGAATTAATGGTGTTGGGTGGCACACCCTTCAACCATGTGCGAGCCGGCCCTTCCAGCATCATGATGAAGTATTTGGCACATACTGCATCGCTGACATCTAACATCTCCATGGCTAGCTCATAGCTTTCAATCCAAGCTTCTGGAGGTAGGTCAGCAGTATAATTGAGCACCTTACGAGGACCCTTGAAATCCTTCGGTAGACGCTCATTCCGCAAGGCCGGCGCCAAGCACGGCACTCCCACAGCCCTAGAGGTTACTCCTGCTCCTACTGAAACGGAAGGTGCAACTGTGGGCTCCTGATAAGCCGCCATAGCCGCCACATCCGCCGCCTCTCGCTGTGCTCTTGCCCGATGCACCAGCGCCTGAGCATCCAGAGCCGCCCGATCAACTCGTGGCGGGTACTTATGTCGGTCACTGCTAGACACCGCCGGCGACTCATAATGCCGGCTGTAGCTGCGGCTGGGGATGGGGGTTGAGTGCACGTGACTCCGACTATAAGTGTACTTCTCCTGCTGGGCCACCGCCGTCTGCAGGTATCCTATGGCATTCCGCACCTCCTCTGCGAAGGGCGCCTCATCGGGAATCGGCATTGTACCAAGCCTGGTTGCCGCTGCCACCATGTTCTCCGCCGGGTTAGAATAATGACCCGGTGGTGTTGGAAAAGACTGTGGCGGGTTTTGGTTCCGTCGGGGTGGGTCTGGCTGCTGATGCTGAACCACCGCCCGGCTCCCAGGCTCTTCCGCCGTCCGGGTTACGGTCAAAGGCACGTTCCGTCCCGTCCCTGGCGTGTTAAAAAGATTTCTGGCTTCATACTGATCCGACAAACGGGATTGATGCCTCATCCGATGAACCGCCGCTGCAGACTGCTGTTCTAGCTCAAGGCGGAAAGCATCCGCCCTAAGGTGCTCCACCTCAGCATCCATCTGAGCCTTCAGCATGTTGATTTCCTGTTGGACTCCGGCCATCTGGTTCTTCAACCTCGTGATCTCCGTGTTACGGGCCGCTTGGTTTTCTGCAGTGACCTCGGTTTCCATCAGGGTTGTAAGCTCATTCATCAGATCCAGAAGAACTTGAGCCGGTGGCCTGCCAGCTCCAGACCCGGTTGCACCGGCGGCTGTGCTACTGGGGGCCGGTGCTGAACCCGCCATGAAAATAGCTGGGCGGTTCGGCGGCTCATAATCCTCCGGCTCATGATATTCTGACTCAGGGTAATGCTCGATGTATCCCCCAAGCCCACCATTGTGAAGCTGCTAGATTGATTTCGTCTCTCCGCTCGAGGATCCATCCTCTGAGCAGATGAGAGTTTCTTCCCGCGATATAGAACCTTCAAGCTCCATGCCCTGGGTGAAGCCGACAAAGACATGCTTCCTGCCCGGGTTAACACGGGCGGGTCGCACGCGCCGGGCGGGTTGCACGCGCCGGGAGGGTTGCACGCGTCGGGCCGGCTCGACGATGTCGGTGCAGATGTCCGGCCCAGGTTTAGATCCGCCGATCTTGCCAATGAAGACGTGGATTCCGCCGAAGGGGACCCGGAACCCGTACTCGATTGAGTCGGCCTCGGGGCCCCAGCCAGCGTCGTCGATGTAGAGCTTGCCGCGGCGACTCTTGGTCATCCTGCCAACAGCGTACCCCTCGATCCCTGGGAGAGAGCCCTTTGAGAACTCAACACCACCGAGCGCTAGCCCCACGGTGGGCGCCAACTGTCGTGGTTTTGTCACAGCAGATGTCCGAAGACTTAGGTTCAAGGCCATCGCTAAGGCGGTGGACTCAAAGGGGTTGGTCGAGATGAGGGACACGAGTTTACCCAGGTTCGGCCCCTCAAGAAGAGGTAAAAGCCTACGTCCTGCTTGTGTTGTATTGATTGGAGTATCGATTACAAGGGAGCGGATTCGCTTGACCTAGTTCTCGATTGATTGGTTTCTGTCTAAGCCGCCCCAGGGTCTCGCCTTTATATAGAAGGTCGAGGCCCTGGGTTACACGAGTCCCATACCGACTCATACAACGTAGTCAACCCTGCCTCTAAGCCGCCTTGCCATCTTGGGCAAGCCTTCTCTGGGCGGCTTAACCGCCCGGGTCTCACAACATCTTCTGTCTCTGGGCCCTTGTCTTGGCCCGTCTGGTAAGCCGCCATGCGGCCTGACCTGCATCTTCCGGCCCACCTTAAGGGCCTTGGCTATGAGCCGCCTGGTATGACTCGGCCCCTCCTGAGCGGGTCTTACCACGGGGTTATATCCCCAACAGACGCCGTCCTCGCGCAGCTCGCCGGAGGACCGCCCTGCGCCTGCGCCGGAGCACCCCGCTCCCGCAAGCCGCCGCTGAGCCCTGCTCCGACCGCCTCCCCATGCCGGCATCGCCCACGCTGAGTTCCCGTAGGAAGCCACCATGGCGCCAGATCCGCGGGCTCCACCGGTGGTCGTCCTCGCGTCGCCGGCCGACGGCGCCGCCGGGAGTGGGTTCCCCGGCCCCGGATCCTGCCCCGGCGCTCGGCTCCGCTTCCCGGCCTCCTCCCCCCGGCATTGGACATGCATGTCAATTTTCTAGGATGCCCTTTTATTTATTTTCTGTGAATTAATCCATGCATGATATGAAATAATTTTGAACACGAGATATGCCCTTGGACATGTGTGCTAGGCCCTGGTCTTTTTGGTTGTGATAGAAATCCATGTTAGGTGTTATTTTCTTGTTACCAACATGCTAGAAAAATACTGCTGTTTTGAGGGTCCAAAATATTTCCAAGTCTGAAATCTGTTATTTTGTTGCCATGTTGCCATGTGATTTGCTATTGATCTAGGAGTCTTTTGTGGTTGCTCCCAAGGAGTCTTTTGTTAAGCATGTTGTTGCCTATCATGTTGTGCCAATAGTTTGCATGAATAGGTTTAGCATCATAATTAATTCTGTTGTTCAATATGTCAATCCGTTAAAATCTGCTGCACATGTCTACTCTAATTTTCACTAAGTCTGAGAATCTGTTTTCTTCATAATGTCATGTTGTGATGATGCTAGCCACGTTTCTATGCATAATTAGACCTTGCCACCATGGTATGAATTGTAGTGCATCATGTCTAATACAATGCTGTTAAGTTTCATGCCAATATGTGCCCTGTAGCATATATTTTTACTGCTGCCAATATGCCTCCATGAAAATCTTCTATGCTAAAAACTGTTATTTTCACTAAGTCATAATCTGCTATATTGTATTGCCAAGTTGTGAGCTGCCTACCATGTGATCCATGAGTCTTTTGAGTATGATATGTGAAGATGAAATGAAGTGTGTGTTATATGCTACTACCCCATGCTTAGTTTGTGCATTTTAGAATCTTGTAGCTTGTTGTTTTGATGTGTGCAAAGTGCCATGTTGCTGTTTTGGACAGATTTGAACTAAAACTTGTATTGGTGATTGTGGTTGAACCGTAGCTCCGTTTTGCACATGCCATATATGAAACTTGCTTAGATCTTCATATAGTATCATAATGTCTTGCTGCATTCATGATTTGAAATGTTTGTGGTTGTCATTTTCATGTATTTTGCATTCATGTCATGTTCATCTTGTGAAGGTCATATCTTTTAGACCGTAGCTCCGTTTGAGATGTTCCATATATGTAAATCGACTAGAATGACATGTAGAATTGCATGGTATACTTTATTTTCCTGTTTAATAAATATAAAACATGATTAGTCCAGGTCTGGACCAATTTCGAAATCAACATATGGGTCGTTTCGGAAATGCTATATGTTGTTTCCGGCCTCATTTAAACTTGCCTAGATGTGTAGTTTACTTATGCTTCACCTCTTGCCATGCTTAACAACATTTAATATTGTCGTGTACCTAAATGAGAGTGAACTAAATATTCGAATGTGGAGTTTCGTCAATATGCAACTAGTTGCATATTGAGCTTCACTTAATGTGTAGAAGTTGATTGTTGTGCTTGCCATGTCATGCATAACATGCATCATATTTGAAGTGCATCATGTCATGCATATGTTGTGGTGTTATCATGTGTTGATTCTTGTTTCCGGATTGCTTCTTCTCGATAGAGTTCCGAAAGCGTACGGAGTGTGAGGATTCGTTCGACTACGTTGGCTCATCTTCTTCATGGATTCGTTCTTCTTCCAAACGGGATCTCAGGCAAGATGATCATTTCCCTGGATACCATTACTATCATTGCCATGCTAGATGTCTCGTTTCTATCGCTGTCTTGCTACCTACCACTTGTATGTCAAGCCTCCCAAATTGCCATGAAAAGCCTCTAACCCCTCCACATCCCAGCAAACATTGTTTGGCTATGTTACCGGTTGCTCAGCCCTTCTTATAGCGTTGCTAGTTGCAGGTGCAATGTTTCCATGTGCCAACCTGGATATTTTTGATATATCACAATATTATTGCTATTTAATTTAATGCACATATATACTTGGTAAAGGGTGGAAGGCTTGGCCTTTTGCTCAGTGTTTAGTTCCACTCTTGCCGCCCTAGTTACTTGTGTACCGGTGTTATGTTCCATAATTGAGCGCTCCTAACATGCTCGGGGTTGTTATGGGGACCCCTTGATTTTCTTTTTAGGATAAAACTTGTCTGGTAAGGCCCAACATTGGTACTACATTTGCCTAATAACAACTAAAATTGCATAGGGACCCGCCGGCACCCGCGGATCTTTAATTAACAACCCGGGCCAGTGCTCCTCATGAGTGTTGGTCCAAACTAGAGCACTGTGCAGGGCCAACCCAGGGCAACTTGGGTGATTTCTAGCAGGCCACCATACACGTAGCTTATCTGTCATGTCCTAAGAACGAGATACGCGGCTCCTATCGGGTTTGTCGACATGTCGGGCGGCCTTGCTGGATTTGTTTTACCTTTCTCAAACGTCTTGTGCGAGGAATTCCGATAATACTTCGGGCTATCTTGAGGTTGCGGTTTTCCAACAGAATTGCCTAGGAAGATCACGAGATTCATGGTCGAGGTTATTCCCGCGGCGTGTGGTTAGTTTGTGATGGATGAGTTGGAGCACCCCTGCAGGGTTAAATCTTTCGGAAAGCCGTGCCCGCGGTTACGTGGCAACTTGGAAACTTTGTTTAACACCCGGTCATAGCAAACTTGAAGTAAACTCAAATAAAATACACCAACCGTGTGCGTAACCGTGACTGTCTCTTCTCGTGAGTCCTTATCCGAGAGAGAACACGGTGGGGTTATGTTTGACGTAAGAAGGTGTTCAGGATCTCTTAGAGATCATTACTAGATCACGTCCGTTTATGCGACAATCATCCCCCTTTATTCTTGTACTCGTAAGTTAGCCACTCAAATAAATGCTTAGTGCTTGCTGCAGCCTCACCACTTAACCATACCTCACCCATTAAGCTTTAATAGTCTTGATACCCTTGGAAATGAGATTGCTGAGTACCTGTGGCTCACAGATTACTACAACAACAGTTGCAGGTACAGGTAATGCGATGATATGACGTGAGCGCGATGCTTTGTTTGTTTTGGAGTTCTTCTTCTTCTTCTTCATTGATCTAGGATGGGTTCCAGGCGGCAGCCTGGGATAGCAAGGATGGATGTCATTTTATCGTTTGAATTCGTCCGTAGCCAGACTCTGCTCTTCTGTATGATGTTTGGATATGTTGTTGTATTGATGTGATATTGATGTAGCTTGTGGCGAGTGTAAGCCAATTCCATATACTCATCTCTTCTTTACATGTACTTGTAATGATATCCATTCTTGTGAAACGACGAGATGCGCTTCTATCCTTGTCGAGGCCCTCGTGCCAAAATAAGGATAGGATCGCATCTTGGGCGTGACAATAACCCATGCTTGAGGTGCTTCCTTGCCATGGAGGACCGTCTCTGGGATGTATTCGTCTTGTGTTGGTGTCCATTCCACAATGAACTTCGCCAGGGCTCTGCTCTGTAGGGTTGCCATGCTTTCAAAGCTCAGGTCAAAGTTGGCCAGCTCCAACGCCCACTCGACAATCCCGTCTGTTGCCTCTAGAGGCAGTGGAAAGTGAGTGACAACGGTGATGTGATGTGCTTGGAAGTAGTGGCGCCGCTTCCGGGAGACCATGAGAAGGCCAAAAGGCAGTTTCTGCACCCCAGAGTACCTTGACCTAGCCCCCTGCAAGAGGGAGCTGACAAAGTAAACGGCTCGCTACACCATCTTCTTCTTTTGCATAGTCTGTTGCCCTGCCTCTTGCGCCGCGCTTGCATTGTCGGCTCCTTGGTCTGCCGGGGCTGACTCTGGTTTTCCGGTTGTCGGCTCAGCTGTTGCCGCTTCATCCTCCCCGGCTTCCCTCTCCGCCACCAGCGCAACACTAACCACTTGGTTCCTTGCCGCTAAATATAGCAACAATGGTTCTTCTGGTTTAGGCGCGACTAGGATCGGCGTCAACTCTTTCAGCACTGCCTCCACTTCTGGAGTCCATGACATTGGGCCTGCCTTCTTCAGGATTTTGAAAAATGGCAGGGTGCGTTCTGTAGATTTGGAAATAAACCTGCTGAGGGAGGTAATGCAGTGCGCTGATGACCCACAACTATAGGGGGTCAATCGTAGTCCTTTCGATAAGTAAGAGTGTCGAACCCAACGAGCAGCAGAAGGAAATGACAAGTAGTTTTCAGCAAGGTAATTTCTACAAGCACTAAAATTGTAGGTAACAAATAGTTTGATAGCAAGATAATTGGTAACGAGCAAGTAACGTTAACGGTAAATAAAGTGCAGCAAGATAGCCCAATCCTTTTGTGGCAAAGGACAGGCCAAAACGGTCTCTTATAGTAAGCAAAGAGTTCTTGAGGGTACACGGGAATATCATCTAGTCACTTTCATCATGTTGGTTTGATTTGCGTTCGCTACTTTGATAATTTGATATGTGGGTGGACCAGTGCTTGGGTGCTGTTCTTACTTGAACAAAACTCCCACTTATGATTAACCGCCTCGCAAGCATCCGCAACTACGAGAAAAGTATTAAGATAAAATCTAACCATAGCATTAAACATTTGGATCCAAATCAGCCCCTTACGAATTAGCTCATAAACTAGGGTTTAAGCTTCTGTCACTCTAGCAACCCATCATCTAATAACTACTCCACAATGCATTACCTTAGGCCCAAAGATGGTGAAGTGTCATGTAGTCGACGTTCACATGACACCACTAAGGGAATCACAACATACATATCATCAAAATATTGAACACATATCAAATTCACATGATTACTTGCAACATGACTTCTCCCGTGACCTCAAGAACAAAGGTGTCTAATCACAAATAATATTCATGCTCAAGATCAGAGGGGTATTAAATAGCATAATGGATCTGAACATATAATCTTCCACCAGATAAACCATATAGTAATCAACTACAAGATGTAATCAACACTACTAGTCACCCACAGGTACCAATCTGAGGTTCTGGTACAAAGATTGAACACAAGAGATGAACTAGCGTTTGAGAGGAGTTGGTGCTGTTGAAGATGTTGCTGAAGATTGGCCTCCCAAAGATGAGAGGGGTGTTGGTGATGACGATGGCTTCAATTTCCCCCTCCGGGAGGGTAGTTCCCCCGGCGGAATCGCTCCGCCGGTGGGCAAAAGTGCTCTTGCCCATGTTCCGCCTCGAGACGGCGGCGTTCTGTCCCGAAAGTCCTCACCTTATTTTTTCCAGGTCACAAGACCTTAAGTACCAGAAAATGGGCACCGGAGGTTGTCTGGGCTGACCCTGGCGTGCCCTGGTGTCTTCTGGTCACTAGGTGGCCCCTCCTCCGGTTGTTATTTTCTCCAGTATTTCTCATTTATTCCAAAATAATTCTTTGTGAAATTTCATCTTATTTGAAGATGTGCATAATAGGTATCTGTGATATGCTTTTTCACGTCCAGAATTCCAGCTGTCGGCATTCTCCCTCTTTGTGTAAACCTTGCATATTATGAGAGAAAAGGCATTAGAATTACTCCATAAAGCATTATTATGCTAAAAACATTATAAATAACAGTAGGACATCATGATGCAAAATGGACGTATCAACTCCTCCAAGTTTAGACCTCGCTTGTCCTCAAGCAAAAGCCGATATCAAAAACCATGTCCACATGGTTTGAGAGAGAGGTGACGATAAAAACAAAATACGGACATAATAGCATCATGCTTAGTATCATAGCAGCAAAAATCTTTATCATAGAACTTATTCCTATAACTTTTATTATATAACTTCATCATATAACTTCTGATGAACAAGTAACAATTCATCACAACATAGAAGTATAAAGCATTAACCTTATTGAAAACCAACAAACTATGTTCTGAGTCAACTTTGCAACTACAATTCATCATATTTTCAGGAAGGGCCTCATGCCGGAGCCTTTTGGCAAGTCCACATACTCAACCATCATTTAATCTTCTATGATTGCAAACACTGACAGCATACCCTTGAGGAAAAGGTTTCAACCGAACACATAGAAAGATAGGGGCTTATAGTTTCGCCTCCCAACGTATTCACCAAAAGGGTGATGTCAACAATAAAAACGCATGCTCTCTCATATCCAACTGGATATATGTGCCTAGATCTTTCCTCACCACATGATGCTTGCAAAAATAAAAACTAAAAAGGAATAGGGAAGAATACTTTAACTCTTGCATAAAAGTAAATACATAAAAGTGAAAGATAGGCCCTTCGCAGAGGGAAGTAGAGGTTGTCATGCGCTTTTTGATTTGTATGCCAAATCCCTTAACGCAAAAGAACGTCATGTTATATTGCCCCTTATGATAGCAACCTTTATTATTCAGTCCGTCGCTTTTATTACATTGCCATCATAAGTTCGTACAACGCTCAATTTTCTCTTACACTAATTGATCAAACACATTTAGAAGCAATTTTTTATTGCCTTAGTGCACCAATGACAAGTTACTTGAAGGATCTTACTCAATCCGTAGGTAGGTATAGTGGACTCTCAAAACATGAGTTTGGGTTTAGGGTTTTTGGATGCACAAGTAGTATCTCTACTTAGTGCGGAATTTTTGGCTAGCAAAGATATTGAGCAACCACCACATGTTGAAGGATCTATGACAATATAACTTCTATGTAATATGAACAAACATAAATCATTACGCTGTCTTCCTTGTCCAACGTCAACAATTTTGGCATATAATATTTAATGGGGGCTCACAATCATAAAAGATGTCCAAGATAGTGTATTTGCATGTGAATCTTCTCTTCGCTTATTAATTCTTTCATGAATTGCATCATTGACCAATGCTATGTTTGTCAATCTCCAATAAATTTTACCACTTATACTTTTCCTTATGTGATGTAATTACTTACCATAAGATTAGCATATGATCCTTTTCATTTATTTCCTTTTTATTTTGATTGAAACAGGAAAGTAAAGAAGCAAAAGCTCAAACTAAACTTTATTATATAACTCTCACTCGATTACATAGATAGATAGATCACGAAACTAGCACTCAAAAATAGATTATACTAAACTTTTATTCAAATAAATCACGAAAGAGCTAAGGATCGAACTAAAATAGGTAAAGGAAAATAAAAGTGATGGTGATACGATACCGGGGCATCTCCCCCAAGTTTGGCTCGTGCCAAGGGGAGTGCCCATACCTGTGTACTCAAGTCTCGCTTGGTGCTGAAGATGATGAAAGTGGTGATGATTAAGTGTCACACTTTAGCCTCGGTAGGTACTCCAATTTACGGATGATGCTCTGAAGGGTGATGATGTGCTCCTCTAGAAAAATATTTTCATGAGTGAGAAATTTATTCTGAACACGAACCGCATCGAAATCCCTAAAAGCTTCAATTTCAGTGGGGGTGAGATGATTGTAATAAGGTCGAAGGATATCTCCTTGTTCTTCCTCTTCTGTTGGCATGGATTGCCCTCCTTCTTGAGCTTGATCTCTCATAGCTTCCTTGCCCTTGCCTTCATTGTTGCTTCTTTTGGCTCCTGTCTCTTCAGCTCCATCTTCATCAACCAAGCATCTCCTTCTATGTTATTGGAGGAGGGAGAAGACACGATGCCTGGCTTGATAGATCTCATAGGAAAACATCACGAAACAAGAACATGGGATTTTTCTGCGATGCGGTGGTCAAAACAATTGGGGGTATATATAAAGATTTTTTTATCATGGGAAGCATGAATATGGAAGGAAAACGGAGTCGGGAAGGTGTCCGAGGAGGGCACAACCCACCAGGGCGCACCAGACAGGGCAGGTGCGCCCTGGTGTATCATGCTCACCTCGGTTGCTTTCCTTTTTATTTCTTATTTTCCTAATTTTTTTAATATTCCAAAACTAATAAAAAATATTTTTGCGGATTTTTTGGAGTCCGTTTACTTACCGTATCACATACCTCCTCTTTTTCAGGATTCTGGAGTGTTCCGGAATGTTTCTTTTATGTATTCCTCCGGTATCATGGTTTGGATAATATTTCTTTCAACATGAATAGGCATACCTAAGATATAGTGTTTAATTCTTTATCCATTGAACACCTTTGGGTTAGTACCTTCGGCATTATTAATCTTGATAACTCCAGAACGATAAACCTCTTCGATAACATATGGTCCATCCCATTTGGAAAGAAGCTTTCCTGCAAAAAATCTTAAACTAGAATTCTACAAAAGAACATATTCTCCAACTTTGAATTCCCGCTTTTGGATTCTTTTATCGTGCCATCTTTTAACTTTTTCTTTGAATAGCTTGGCATTTTCCTAAGCTTGGGTTCTCAATTAATCTAGTGAGCTAATATCAAATAACCTCTTTTCACCGGCAAGTTTGAAATCATAATTGAGTTCTTTAATTTCCTAAAATGCCTTATGTTCTAACTCTAGAGGCAAATGAAAAGCTTTTCCATATACCATTTTGTATGGAGACATACCCATAGGATTTTTATAAGCTGTTCTATAGGCCCAAAGTGCATCATCTAGTTTCTTAGACCAATTCTTTCAGGACCTATTGACAGTTTTTTGTAATATTAATTTTATTTCTCTATTGCTAAGTTCAACTTAACCACTAGATTGAGGATGATAGGGTGATGCAATTCTATGGTTGACATCATAATTAGCAAGCATTTTGCGGAAAGCACCATGAATAAACTGTGAACCACCATCAGTCATTAAATATCTAGGGACACCAAACCTCGGGAAGATAACTTCTTTAAGAATTTTCATGGAGGTGTTATGATCAGCACTACTAGTTGGAATAGCTTCTACCCAATTATTAACATAATCAACAGCAACCAAAATATGAGTATACCCATTAGAGGAAGGAAAAGGTTCCATATAGTTAAAACCCCAAACATCAAATGGTTCAACAACAAGTGAATAATTCATAGGCATTTCCTGGCGCTTACCGATATTACCAATTCTTTGACATTCATCGCAAGACAAAACAAACTTGCGGGCATCCTTGAAGAGAGTAGGCCAATAAAACCAGATTGCAATCCCTTGTGAGCGGTTCTATCTCCCGCGTAATGTCCTCCATAGGCGGAATGACATTTCCGTAGGATTTGTTCTTGTTCATGCTCAGGTACACAATGCCTAATAATACCATCTACCCCTTCTATATAAAGATGTGGGTCATTCCAAAAGTAATGTCTTAAATCATAGAAGAATGTTTTCTTTTGTTGGTGTGTGAAACTAGGTGGTATATATTTAGCAACAATGTAGTTAGCATAATCATCATACCAAGGGGTGTTTTGAGAAACATTTATTGTAGCTAACTGTTCATCAGGAAAACTATCATCAATAGGTAGTGGGTCATCAAGAATATTTTCTAATCTAGACAAGTTATCAGCTACGGGATTCTCAGCTCCTTTCCTATCTGTGATATGTAAATCAAATTCTTGAAGCAAGAGAACCCACCTAATGAGTCTAGGTTCAGCATCTTTCTTTTCCATAAGATATTTTATAGCAGCATGATCGGTGTGAACAATAACTTTAGAATCAACAATGTATGATCCAAATTTATCACAAGCAAACACAACTGCTGAAAATTCTTTTTCAGTAGTAGCATAGTTTCTTTGGGCACTGTCCAGAGTTTTGCTAGCATAATGGATAAGATTTAATTGTTTATCAACTCTTTGTCCTAGAACAGCACCAACAGCATAATCACTAGCACCACACATAATTTCAAAAGGCAAGTTCCAATCAGGTGGTTGAACAATAGGTGCAGAAGTTAAGGCTTTCTTGAGTGTTTCAAAGGATTCTACACAATCATCATCAAAAACAAATGGAATATCGTTTTGTAAAAGATTAGTAAGAAGCCTAGAAATTTTAGAGAAGTCTTTAATAAACCTCCTATAGAAACCAGCATGACCAACAAAACTCCGAATACCTTTAATATCTTTAGGACATGGCATTTTCTTAATTGCATCAACTTTGGCTTTATCCACTGCAATACCTCGTTCAGATATTTTATGCCCCAAGACAATACCTTCATTAACCATAAAGTGACACTTCTCACAATTCAAGACGAGATTAGTTTCTTCACATCTTTGCAAAACTCGATCAAGGTTGCTTAAGAAATCATCAAAAGAAGTTCCGTAAACAAAAAAATCATCCATGAAAACCTCCACAATCTTTTCACAAAAATCAGAGAATATAGCAGTCATACATCTTTGAAAGGTAGCAGGTCCATTGTATAAACCAAAAGGCATACGTCTATAAGCATAGGTTCCAAAAGGACAAGTAAAGGTGGTTTTCTCTTGATCTGGTTGTGATACAGGTATTTGAGAGAAACCAGAATATCCATCCAGAAAAAAATAGTGTGTGTGCTTAGATAATCTTTCTAGCATTTGATCAATGAAGGGCAGAGGGTAATGATATTTTCTAGTAGTTTTATTTAATTTTCTAAAATCAATTACCATTCTATAGCTAGTGACGATTTTGTGTGGGATAAGTTCATTTTTATCATAAGGAACAACAATAATACCTCCCTTCTTAGGGACACAATGAACGGGACTTACCCATCTACTATGAGCTATGGGATAAATTATACCTGCTTCCAGAAGCTTTAATATTTCAGTTCTTACCACTTCTTTCATCTTAGGATTCAATCGTCGTTGGTGATCAACAACGGGTTTAGCATCAGGTTCCTTATTGATCTTGTGTTGACATAGAGTGGGACTAATGCCCTTAAGATCATCAAGAGTATATCCAATAGCAACCCGGTGCTTCCTCATAATTTTTAATAATCTTTCTTCTTCATGTTCTGAAAGGTTAGCACTAATAATAATAGGATATATCTTTTTCTCATCAAGATAAACATACTTCAAAGTGTCAGGAAATTGTTTTAATTCAAACACAGGATCACCTTTAGCGGGAGGAGGACCTCCTAGAGTTTCAATTGGCAAATTGTGTTTTAGGAGAGGTTGTTGTTCAAAGAAAATTTTATCTATTTTATTTCTTTCATGCAAGTTCATATCATTTTCATGGTCAAGCAAATATTGTTTGAGTGGATCAGTAGGAGGAACAACAATAGAAGCAAGACTAATTATTTGATCCTTACTAGATAATTCTTTATTACGAGGTTTTCTACTAAACTTGGAAAAAATAAATTCATGTGACACATCACCAAAATTAACACTGACGGTTTCCCTCTTGCAATCTATCTTAGGATTAACAGTGTTCAAGAAAGGTCTACCAAAGATAATGGGACAAAAGTCATCTTGTGGGGAACCAAGAACTAGAAAATCAGTAGGATATTTTATTTTCCCACACAAGACTTCAACATCTCTAACAATCCCAAGTGGTGTGATGGTATCTCTATTAGCAAGTTTAATAGTAACATCAATGTCTTCAATTTCAGCAGGTGCTATATCATTCATAATTTCTTGGTATAAGGTAAAAGAAATAGCACTCACACTAGCACCCATATCACATAAACCATGATAGCAATGATCTCCTATTTTAACTAAGACAACAGGCATGCCAACTATGGGTCTATGTTTATCTTTTCATCGGGTTTGGCAATTCTAGCAGCTTCATCACAGAAGTAAATAACAAGCCCATCAATATTTTCTACCAAGAGATCTTTAACCATAGCAACATTAGATTCTACTTTAATTTTTTCAGAGGGCTTAGGTGCTTTAATATTACTTTTGCGAACCACAATTGATACCTTAGCATGTTCCTTTATCCTAACAGGGAAAGGTGGTTTTTCAATATAAGCAGTAGGCACAACTGGATTAACATTGTAAGTGATAGTTTCATCTTTAGCTTTTACTAGTTCTTTAATTTCTTCTTTAATAGGGGGATGATATTTAAACCACTTCTCCTTAGGGAGGTCAACATGAGTAGCAAGTGATTCACAGAAAGAGGCTACTATCTCAAAGTCAAGTCTGTATTTAGTGCTAAACTTGTAAAAAGCATCGGTATTCATAAAAGATTTAACACAATCAAACTTAAGCTTAATACCTGACTCATTACCTTCGTCGAGTTCCCAATATTTAGAGTTGAGTTTAATTCTTTCTAAGAGATCCCACTTGAATTCAATTGTCTTCTTCATAAAAGAACCAGTACAAGAAGTATCGAGCATGGATCGATCATTATGAGAAAGCTGAGCATAAAAGTTTTGAATAATAATTTCTCTCGGGATTTCATGATTGGGGCATGAATATAACATTGACTTAAGCCTCCCCCAAGCTAAAGCGATGCTTTCTCCTTCACGAGGCCAAAAATTATATATATAATTCCGATCACGATAAACTAGATGCATAGGATAAAATTTTGGTGGAATTCTAATTGCAATCGATTCCGGTTCCATGATCCAGTATCATCACATAGCCTGTACCATGTCAATGCCTTTCCCTTCAAAGATAAAGGGAAAACCTTTTTCTCAACTTCATCTCCGGATAAACCTACAATCTTAAATAATCCACAAATTTCATCCACATGTATTAGATGTATATCAAGATGTTCAGTTCCGTCTCCTGCATAAGGATTAGCTAGCAGTTGTTCTACCATACCCGAAGGAATTTCATTACCAATATTTTCAGTAGGTGCATTAGGTTGAGGGGCAACTAATTGTGGTTCTGGTCGAGATGCAGATACCCCGAACAAACCCCTCAAAGGATTGTTTTCCATAGTAGCAAGTGACAATAAATTTCAGCACGTAGTATAACTATTTTCCTTACCGATTTCCACTTACCAAGAACGCTTCACTCCCTGGCAATGGCACCAGAAAAAAAGAGTCTTGATGACCCACAAGTATAGGGGGTCAATCGTAGTCCTTTCGATAAGTAAGAGTGTCGAACCCAACGAGGAGCAGAAGGATATGACAAGCGGTTTTCACCAAGGTAATTTCTGAAAGCACTGAAATTCTAGGTAACATATAGTTTGATAGCAAGATAATTGGTAACGAGCAAGTAACGGCAACGGTAAATAAAGTGCAGCAAGATAGCCCAAAGCTTTTGTGGCAAAGGATAGGCCAAAACGCTCTCTTATAGTAAGCAAAGCGTTCTTGAGGGTACACGGGAATTTGATCTAGTCACTTTCATCATGTTGGTTTGATTTGCGTTCGCTACTTTCATAATTTGATATGTGGGTGGACCGGTGCTTGGGTGCTGTTCTTACTTGAACAAACCTCCCACTTATGATTAACCCCCTCGCAAGCATTCTCAACTACGAGAAAAGTATTAAGATAAAATCTAACCATAGCATTAAACATTTGGATCCAAATCAGCCCCTTACGAAATAGCGCATAAACTAGGGTTTAAGCTTCTGTCACTCTAGCAACCCATCATCTAATAACTACTCCCCAATGCATTCCCTTAGGCCCAAAGATGGTGAAGTGTCATGTAGTCGACGTTCACATGACACCACTAAGGGAATCACAACATACATATCATCAAAATATCGAACACATATCAAATTCACATGATTACTTGCAACATGACTTCTCCCGTGACCTCAAGAACAAAGGTATCTACTCACAAATAATAATCATGCTCAAGATCAGAGGGGTATTAAATAGCATAATGGATCTTAACATATAATCTTCCACCAAATAAACCTTATAGTAATCAACTACAAGATGTAATCAACACTACTAGTCACCCACAGGTACCAATCTGAGGTTCTGGTACAAAGATTGAACACAAGAGATGAACTAGGGTTTGAGAGCAGATGGTGCTGTTGAAGATGTTGATGAAGATTGGACTCCCAAAGATGAGAGGGGTGTTGGTGATGACGATGGCTTCGATTTCCCCCTCCGGGAGGGAAGTTCCCCCGGTGGAATTGCTCCACCGAAGGGCAAAAGTGCTCCTTCCCAAGTTCTGCCTCTAGACGACGGTGTTCCATCCCGAAAGTCCTATCCTTATTTTTTCTAGGTCAAAAGACCTTAAGTACTAGAAGATGGGCACCTGAGGTGGGCTGGGCTGACCACAACCCACCAGGGCGCGCCTGGGGGGCCTAGCGCACCCTGGTGTCTTGTGGTCACCAGGTGGCCCCCCTCCAATAGTTATTTGCTCCAGTATTTTTCATTTATTCCAAAATAATTCTCCGTGAAGTTTCAGCTTATTTGAAGATGTGCAGAATAGGTATCTCTGATATGCTTTTTCAGGTCTAGAATTTCAGGTGCTGGCATTCTCCCTCTTTGTGTAAACCTTGCATATTATGAGAGAAAAGGCATTAGAATTACTCCATAAAGCATTATTATGCATAAAAACATTATAAATAAGAGTATGAAATCATGATGCAAAATGGACGTATCACCCGCCAAGCGACGTACGTTCTTGATGCGCTTCGGTGCCTCCAACTACTCGATTGCCTCAATCTTGGCAGGGTTGGCTTCGGCGCTGAGACACAAAGAACCCGAGGAGCTTGCCGGATGGGACTCCAAACATGCACTTCTCGGGGTTGAGCTTCAAGTTGATCTTGCACAAGTTTGCAAAGGTTTCTTCTAGGTCTTGAATCAGCGTGGCCTTGTCCATGGTCTTGACTACAATGTCATTCATGTATGCCTCCACATTTCTGTGCAACTGCGGCCCAAAACCTATTTGGGCGACCCTCGCAAATGTCGAACCAGCACTCTTCTGCACGTATGACATGCGCATAAAGAAGTACGTGTCGCATGGAGTAATGAATGTTGTTTTCTCTTTGTCTTCCTTGGCCATGAAGATCTGATGATAACCAGAGTAGGCGTTAAGGAAAGATAACAGGTCATAGCTGGCAGTTCAATCCACTATCTGGTCGATGCGCGTCAAGGGGAAAGAGTCCTTCGGGCAAGCCTTATTAACATCACTGAAGTCGATGCAAAGTCTCCACTTCCCGTTTTCATTGCGCACCACCACAGGATTCGCCAACCAGGTTGGGTGGATCACACCTCTGATCAGGCCTGCTGCTTCCAGTTTCTTGATCTCTTCGACAATAAACTCTTTCCGCTCCAGGGCTTTCTTCTGGACCTTCTGCTTAACGGGGCGTGCATGAGGACAAACGATAAGGAGGTGCTCGATCACCTCCCTGGGAACACCTGGGATGTCAGATGGTTGCCAGGCAAACACATCAACATTTGCCCGAAGAAAGGAGACGAGTGCGCTTTCCTATTTACTGTCGAGGGTGGCACTTATGGTGAAAGTGCCGCCCTCGCCATCCTCCTGCATAGCCACTTGCTTCGTCTTGGGGATGGTCACTTTGTTTTTCTTGCTCCTGGCGGCAGAGGTCTCTGGTAAGTCATCGAGGGGCGTGCTTCCCTCTGCGGTGCACTTCTCGGAGCCCTTACGAGATTTGCCAGAACTTTTGTTCTTATCCTCCCCCCGGAGCTTTGTCGGCAGGAGCGAGTGCCTTGTCGACAGACGCTGTCAATGCCTCCCGGAAGAGCTTGTTGACGCAGAGGACTGCGTCCTTGTTGTCAGCGTGGATGATGATGACACTCATCGGCCTTGGCATCTTGAGTGTGTTGTAGGCATGGTGGGATGCCGCCATGAACTTTGCCAGCGCCTGTTGGCCTAAAATTCCATTGTATGACAGTGACATCTTCACGACATCGAAGAAGAATCCTCTTTGTCCTGAAGTTGAGCCCGCTATCAAATGTGACTGGCAGAGTTATATTCCCCTTGGGCTGAGATCTTCCCTGGTTGACCCCTTGGAAAGACTCTGTTGATTTGAGATCTGAGTCGGGAATCTGTAGGCGTTTGATTACGTCGGGTGATATAATATTTAAACCGGCCCCACTATCGGCCAACATCTTAGTGACCTTGAGGTTGCAGATTGTTGGCGATACCAACAACGGCACACACCCGACAAACAGTAATGCGGTCAGGGTGATCCTCAACATCGATAATGATGGGAGTGTTGGACCATTTGAGAGGTTTTGTTGCCTCTGCCGCTAGCTCAACCGCGTTGATTTCACGGGCCCACTGCTTGAGCTGCCTATGGGAGGGGTGCAAACATGCGCCCCCGTCAACACACATAGCATCCACGGCCTTCTAGAATTCTTGGCCATCAGATCCCTCTTCATCTCCATCCTCATTGGACTTCTTGTCTCGGCCCCTAGCAGGCTTCTCCTTCTGCTGCTTGGCCTTGCCGCGGCAGCCACCACAGCCACCACGGTTCTACTTGTCGGAGCTACCTACACCATCTTGGACCTTCTCCTTGCCACGCCTTTTCGTACTCTTGCTTCTGCTTTTCCGCAAGTTGTTCTACTTGGCGGCATTCGGTGATGTCATGACTCTTGGTGAGGTGGATCTTGCAGTATGGACTGCCGGCCTTTTCTCCTGTCACGGCCTCGTCATATTCGGAGTAGGTAGTAGCCTCATTATTGGATCCTTCGGACTTGGCCTTCTTGCCGGTGTTGGAGTTCCCGGTCCCTTCGACGGCCACGAATGCCTTGCCCTTGCGCTTTTGGTTGCGCCTTCGGCCCTTTTTCTTGGAGGCAGACGCATCTTCATCGTCATGAGAGTCGACTTATGCGCCAGCATCCTCTCCGGGATTCTTCTCCCCTCTTCCGCGTGGGCACACATATTAGCCAGGGCGTAATGCTCAGCGACATCCCGCACCTTGTTGATGCTCATTTCTTCGCGCATCCGCCGGTTGCGCATATTTTTATGGAACGCGACAATCACTGCGACGGGATGGATGTCAGGAATGTTGTGCTGCACGCGACTGAACCAATGGATGTACTTGCGGAGGGATTCACCATCTCTCTGGGGGAGCACATGCAGATCGCTGGGCTGCCCAAGGAGTTTGTGATCCGCATGGTATGCACCACGAACTGGTTGCATAGATCCGTCCAAGAAGAAATGGACCCCTCCGGCAAGTTCATAAGCCAACTCCTCACATTGGGCTTGAGCGCCAGTGGGAAGTAGTAGGTGAACACTTTCTCATCGCGTCCCTCGGCGGCCTGCACGGTGATGGTGTAGATGCCGAGGAACTCAGATGGGCTGATCTTGCCATTGTATTTATTGGGCAGTTCAGGCTTGAAGGCTCTGCTAGAGGGCCAGCGGACTTGCCGCAGCTCGCGGGTGAACGCCGGGCAACCCACCTCGTAAGGTAGGCTTCCGGGCAACCCTAGCACAAGATCGTCAACGGCTGGGTCCGCACAGTCGTTCGATCTGCGACGCGTCTCCCACCACCTCTCGATGGTGGTGCGGGCGCCCTCCTTGTGCCTCTCGTTCAAGACTTGGCGCTGATCTTGTTGTTGTCGTGGATCCACCGATGTGCAGTACACTTCGTCCTGCACATCGGTCTGGCGAGAAGGTTGCTGCAGTTGTGGGGGCGACTACACCGTGTGTGCCTCGCCAATGTTGCGCCCGGTGGTGGGCCCCGCGGGAGCCAGGTAGCGCATGCGCGAGGGACCCTCCATGTCCGGCTTGTCACGGTTTGCGAAGCTTAGTAGGCTTTGTATCGTCGCCCTCCAGTCATCCATCTTCTCCGGCGCAGGCGGGAAGTTCAGCAGCAGCTGGACCTGCGCCAGAGCTTCCTCCGTGGTCTTCGGCATGGAGCGGTGCGAGGCGTGGGTGGCGCTCTTGATCCTGACAGAGTCAGGGAGAGCGCTCCTCCGTCTCGTCACACGCTGCCCACCCTCTCCAGGGGGCTGACGATGAGTTTGGGCCTGCGCGTCATGGGCATGATGCACAGGGGACTTGTCCACACGCCGTCCGGGGTCGCCTCTCTAGGGGTGCTGGTAGCGGTTGTCTTGCAAGGAGTGCAGCGGAGGTTCCGTCGCCGCCGTCGGTGCTGCCACGGCTGCTGCCACCGTTGCGGTTGTTGTCACCATAATGTTCTGCCTGGTCGCCGTCGGCATGTCTCGCGCTGTCACGACGGCACGGTCTGATACTTGTGACCTGCGTTGGGCCTTTCGTGAAGAGGAACGAGTAATTGCAGCACGATACAGGTTAGTATTTCCCTTAGTTCTGAAACCAAAGTTTATCGAACCAATAGGAATATCAATCTATAATTGTCTTCAATGGCTGCACACAAAAGAGCAAACAACTTGCACCAACGCGGGCAAGAGGGTTGTCAGACCCCTTGATCTCGTTACTTGCAAGCAAGTGAAGTGTGTAGATAATAGTAGAAAATTGTAAATTGCAAAATAAAATAAAAACAAATAAATGGCAGCAAGGTAATGATAGCTTTTGTAAATATAGAAGTGAATAGACCCGGGGGCCATAGTTTTCCCTAGTGGCATCTTTCATCAAAGTAAGCATACGGTGGGTAAACAAATTACTGTTGGGAAATTGATAGAAAAGCACATAGTTATGTGATATTCACGGCAATGATCATGTGTATATAGGCATCACATCAATAAGCAAATAGGCTGACTCCTTCTTGCACCTATTACTATTTCTCCACCCACCGACCACTATCCAGCATGCATCTAGAGTATTAAGTAAAACAGAGTAATGCTTGGAGAACATTGACATCATGTAGACAAAGAGAATTCAATTAATGTGAACTAACCCCATCGTTTAATCCTTATTGGCAACAATACAAATATGTGTCTTGTCCCCTTCTGTCACTAGGATATAGAGCACCGCCAGATTGAACCCACTACAATGCACCCCTCTCACTGAAGAAATATCAATCTAGTTGGCCAAACTATTTCAATAGATCAGAGAGAATTACGAAGCTATAATGATCATGCACTTAAGAATCATAATATATATCAGAGGTGACTCAAATACTTTTCATGAATAATCTGAACATAACCCACAATTTGCCGGAGCCCAACAAACACACCGTACACAAGTATTACATCGGATAGATCAAAGCGAAGATGTGATGATCATTGTATTGAAGATCAAAAGAGAGAGAGAGAGAGAGAGAGCGAGAGAGATAGAGAGAGAGCCATCTAGGTACTAACTACGGATCCGTAGGTCTATGGTGAACTACTCACGCATCATCATGAGGGCAACAAGGTTGATGAAGAAGCCCTACATGATCGATCCCCCTCTGGCAGGCTGCCGGAACAGAGCTCCAGATGGTATCGCGGTGGAAAAGAGACTTGCCGAGGTGTAAAAAGAGTTTCAGGATGCCATCTAGGGTTTTTGGAATATATGTGAATTTATAGGTCAGAGAACAGGGTCGGGAGGGCCGCCAGGGAGGCACAAGCCATCAGGGCGCGTCCACCCCCCCTGTGCGCACCCTGTTGGCTTGTGGCCCCCTCGTGCAGCCCCCGGTATTCTCCCGAAGCTTCCACGTCTTCTTTTGGTCCAGAAAAAATCATAAAAACGTTTTGGGGCAATTGGACTTTGTTTGTTACTGTAAACCTGCAAAGTATAAAACACGCAGAAAACAGGAACTGGCACTGGGCACTGTGTCAATAGGCTAGTGCTAAAAAATAATATAAATTGGTAAATTATTACTCAAAAAGTATCCTAGAATGATAATATGTCAGCATGGAACAATAAAAAATTATAGATATGTTGGAGACGTATGAGCATCCCCAAGCTTAATTCCTGCTCGTCCTCGAGTAGGTAAATGATAAAAACAGAATTTTTGATTTGACATTCTACCCAATATGTAATATTTTGCATGTATGCTCATTGAGAAACGATGAATTAACAAACATCAACATTGTAATATTTATAGGCACAAGCAACAAAATCATCAACCTTTCAAAGTATACGATCCTAAAAGAATGTTTACCCCCATTCATCTTATAGTATTAGCAAGGCATGGCTCCGTCTTCACCACATTAATATAAATGTCAAGCACCAGGGTGTCCAAGTCAGGCAATTGGATCTACTTTTTCAAAGTGCATCAACTTTTTATTCTTCATGCAATACATGAGCGTGAACCTTTGGACATAGCATAAGGGTGGAATAGAGTATGGTGGTAGATATCAAAGGGGTAAAAGTGGAGAAGAAAATCTCACATCAACTAGGCGTATCAACGGGCTATGGAGATGCCCATCGATAGATGTCAATGCAAGGAGTGGGGATTGCCAGGCAAATGATGCACTAGAGCTATAAGTGTATGAAAGCTCAAATGAAGCTAAGTGGGGTGTGCATCTAACTTGCTTTCTCATAAAGTCCTCGGGCATATTAGGAAGCCCGTCATTGGATTATGAAAGCCAAGTTTATAATAAGGAAAAAGTAATTCCCATTGGCATATGAAAATGACATAACATCAGACTCTCTATATGAAGAACAAGGTGCCACTTTGGGGCACAAGTGTGGTAAAAGATAGTAGGAAAGTCCCTTCTCTCTTTTTCTCTCATTTTTATTTATTTATGGTTGGCTCATTTGAAAGCACATATGCTCCCTTGGTGGTTTTGATAATTCATGACAACATTCATTGCCTCTTGGACTAATAGTTTTATCCAGCTTATTTCAGGTTTAGTCCACAAAGAGGATTGGCCAAAGGATTGTGAGGAGACCCCAAGATGCAAGGAATAGGATTGGCTAAGCTACAAGCATGAAGAACCTACATTTTACTTTGTGAGAAATCACCTTTAGTCCATGCCATAACTATCAAAAGGGGGTGAGGTAATGATGGTGAATGAAATGCTCAAGTGATCAAGTGTTAGTCACCAAAAACACCCACAAGCTCTTCCACAAATATTCTGTCATAGAGCCTAACACTCAAAATCGGTGTCACCAACTTTCCATATCCGGTACACCGAGTCTAAAACCCAGAGAGAAACCCAAGCCAAGATCCACTACTCGGTACTACCAACATTCCCTTTCGGTGCCACTGAAACCAGTGTACAACTTCCTGGTTAGCCATTTCCTTGATTCCGTCCCACCGAGTTTTGCAAATCGGTCTCACCGAGAAGTTGGGCCAACTCTCTGTTAAACCATTTCTCCAAATCGGTCCCACCGAGTTTGACAAATCGATCTCACCAAGATTTGGTAACTGCCTAGGTCACCCATATTGGTACCACCTTGTATTCCATATCGGTCTCACCGAAAAGCCTAAAGTTGCCACATTTTGAATGAGTCGGTACCACCGAGTTTCACTTCGGTTCCACCGAGTTGGGCAATAATGTTGTAACAGTTGGATTTTTGGAGATGCCTATATATACCCCTCCACCACATCCCACTCGCAAGAGAAGCACTCAGAACACACACCCACTTGCCATATCTAATTTTCTGAGAGAGAACCGCCTATTCTTGTGTTGAGGTCAAGATCATCCACTCCAACCACATGGATCTCGATTTCTAGCCTCCCCAAGTTGCTTTCCATCCAATCAATCTCTTCTTCCCAAGCCAAATCTATGAGAGAGTGATTGAGTGTTGAGGAGACTATCATTTGAAACACAAGAGCAAGGAGTTCATTGTTACTATTGAGCCTATTACCTTTTGGAGGGTGGTGCCTCCTAGATTGGTTAGGTGTCGCAGGGGGGGAGGAAGATTTACAATTCCATACTTAGGGGAGAAAGTTCTATACACTCTACCAACGGGAGACATATCTATCTTAACAAATTCTTCTTTCATATGTCTTCCATACCTTGGTACTCTTGAATCTTTTTGCATTGGATGAGTAGAATACTCTTGTGTTCCCTAACATTGTTTTCTCAAGTGTGTTTCTACTACTAGAATGCTCAAGAACTTCAAGCTAAGTATATGCATCATATACGTGGTCAAGATGATCTCTTGCTTCTTGCACATATTGTTTGCAAGAGTGAGTCTTGAACATGGAAACACCTCATTTACATATATTTGATGCATATAGCCAAGATATACATGACTTCTCATGTCCTTTGTACTATGTGTGTGTTCATGCATTCCAAAGCAACTATTCTTTAAAAGGATTGCACACATTTAGGGGGAGCTTGTATTAGTCATGTATTCTTTCAAAGCTATCACATATTCCTGCATATCTTAATTTGAAGCTTTGAATGTATGTTGTCATCAATTTCCAAAAAGGGGGAGATTGAAAGCACATATGCTCCCTTGGTGGTTTTGATAATTCATGACAACATACATTGCCTCTTGGACTAATAGTTTTATCCATCTTATTTCAGGTTTAGTCCATAGAGAGGATTGGCCAAAGGATTGTGAGGAGACCCCAAGATGCAAGGAATAGGATTGGCTAAGCTACAAGCATGAAGACTCTACATTTTACTTTGTGAGAAATCATCTTGAGTCCATAGGAAAGCCAATACTATCTGTCGTCGTTTTCTCACCGGGGGTACCCCGAGACGGCAGATGCCATGGGATGGCTTGAGAGGTGAGAGCAAGGCTGCAGTGGAGATCCGGGACGGGTATGCGGATAGCACGCGGTGGTTTACCCAGGTTCGGGGCTCTCCGGAGAGATAATACCCCTAGTCCTGCATGTCTATATTTGAGGTGTATATGTAGTACAGGGTTGCTCCTGGAGCTGTGTCTGAGGAGGAAGAGGGAGCTATGAGCTCCTTACCTTGGCCTCGTATGTATGCATGCGTGAGCATGAGTGAGAGGGAGAGGATGAGAGGAGGCCTCCCGTGAGTGTGTGTGTGGCTGCCTTTTGGAGGCTCCCCTGGTGCCTCTTATATAGGGAGGGCCAGGGGACAAGGGGTGGCCCACCGGCCAACTATCTACTATTGGAGATGACAAGTGATGCAGACTATAGTGCACCACTATTGGAGCGCAGTGAAGTGACGCGCGACGGGTGCACAGCGGGGCACTATTCGCCAATAGTGCCCGACTGTAGCGGGGTGGCAGGCTCTGCAGTCCGTCAGCTACAGTGTCGTCAGCTCGTGTCCGACGGGACGCCTAGAGCTGACTTCGTCGGGCCGCAGCCGGCCAGGAGGAGCCGGCCAGGAGGAGCCAGCCGGGAGAAGCCAGCCGGGCGGAGCCAGCCGGGAGGAGCCAGCCGGGAGGAGCCAGCCGGGAGGAGCCAGCTGGGAGGAGCCAGCCGGGAGGACCCAGCCGGGCGGAGCCAGCCGGGAGGAGCCAGCCGGGAGGAGCCGGCCGGGAGGAGCCAGCCGGGCGGAGCCCGCCGGGAGGAGCCAGCCGGGCGGAGCAAGCCGGGCGGAGCCAGCCGGGCGGAGCCAGCCGGGAGGAGCCAGCCGCCCGGGCCGCAGTTTGTCTTCTGTCTTCACTTCTTCGTTCGTCTCGTTGTTTCGCGGGGCTTGGCATACCGAGGGTGGCCCCCCCGATGTTTTAAAATGTTGAGTCGTCTCCTTGAGCCTACCCGGGGGTAATCCCCTGGACAGTAGCCTCCGAGCCTCCGGGCGACTTGGAGAGTCGGGCGGAGGGTTTTTGCCGCTGGGGTTGTTGTTGCAGAAGCTGTTGATGACGGTCGATTGCGGGCCGGGGACGGCGTGGCTTGCTTCCTGCGGGGGCGCGCCAGCGCACCCGCTGGGTGTAGCCTCCGAGCCTCCGGGCGACTCGAAGAGTCGGGCGAAGGGTCATTGCTACCGCCGAAGCAGACGGTGGCATTGAGGACGCCGGGCGTGGACGCGAAGTCCGCCAACTGACGGGCGCGGGGCCCTGCCTGGCGCGGACACGGAGTCCACCGGCTGGCTGTTTCCAGCAGGGGCGCGCAAGCGCACCCGCTGGGTGTAGCCTCCGAGCCTCCGGGCGACTCGAAGAGTCGGGCGGAGGGTCTTTGTTGTTGCAGAAGCAGACGGTGGCATTGAGCACGTCGGGCGTGGACGCGGAGTCCGCCAACTGGCGGGCGCAGGGCCCTGCCTGGCGCGGACGCGGAGTCCACCGGCTGGCTATTTCCAGCGGGGGCGCGCAAGCGCACCCGCTGGGTGTAGCCACCGAGCCTCCGGGTGATTCGAAGAGTCGTGCGGAGGGTCTTTGCTGTTGCAGAAGCAGACAGTGGCGTCATGGATGTCAGGCGCGGACGCGGGGTCTACGGGCTGATGGGCGAGGAGCCCAGCCGGGGGCGGACGCAGGGTCCGCCGGCTGATGAGCGCGAGGCGCTGCCGAGGGCGGACGCGGGGTCCGCCGGCTGATGAGCGCGAGGCGCTGCCGAGGGCGGACACGGGGTCCGCCGGCTGATGAGCGCGAGGCGCTGCCGAGGGCGGACGCTGGGTCCGCCGGCTGAAGAGCGCGAGGCGTTGCCGAGGGCGGACGCGGGGTCCGCCGGCTGATGAGCGCGAGGCGCTGCCGAGGGCGGACGCGGGGTCCATTGGCTGATGGGCGCGGGGCCCTGCCGGGAGTAGCCTCCGAGCCTCCGAGTGAGGAGGTTCCTCATGGAAATGACCGTGCAAAAGACAAGTTTAGTCGATGCAGATGTATCAAATATTTGATTTTGGTAGCGCAAGTTTATGCAGAGGGTGCCGACAAGGTTTCGTCCGAGCCCCCTTCAGTCTTTTTCTTGTGCTCTCGGATCTATGGCTTTTGCTCTTGCTAGCCGGACAGCCGGGGGCCGGTCTGTGGCTGAGGCGAAGAGTGGGCCGCAGAGTGGAGCGTACAGTACTCGGAATCTGGGAGCAGACTTGACCGAGCAGATACTCGTAAATGAAACGACCAGATCGCCCAAGCCGTTTTCTCCCCAGACGCTTTTCGCGTGCGGTGACCTTCAGCTTGTGCTCTCGCTAGCCGGACAGTCGCGGTGCGAGCTGTAGCTGACACAAAGAGTGGGCCTTGGTAACGTACATGCTACTAAGCCGTCTCGTGGGAACGAACGTATCGAGCCAAGCGGCCAGCCCCGGGCGAGACGGGCTGGCGCCGGCGCGAACAATAAAGTTGCTGAAATAGATGCGGAGAATGCCTCCGAGGGACGCTCGGGGTATCCGCTGTTTGCGAGTGGCATGAGGATGGGCGATCGGGAGCTCACATTGCTTTTTGGTGCCGGCGAGGCGGTTTTTGTCGATGTCGGCCAGCGCGGCTCGCAGCCGACGTGGTCCGACTGATGCGCGCGAGGCGTCGCCGGGCGCGGACGCGGGGTCCGCCTGCTGATGAGCGCGAGGCGCTGCCGGGCGCAGGCGCGGGGCCCACCGGTTGGCTGTTTCCAGCGGGGGCGCGCCAGCGCACCCGCTGGGTGTAGCCTCCGAGCCTCCGGGCGACTCGAAGAGTCGGGCGGAGGGTCTTTGCTGTTGCTGAAGCAGACAATGGCGTTGGGGACGCCGGGTGCGGACGCGGGGCCCTGCCGGGGGCAGACGCGTGGTCCACCGACTGGTGTGCGTGGGGCACTGCCGAGGGCGGACGCGGGGTCCGCCGGCTGTTGCGCGCGAGGCGCTGCCGAGGGCAGAAGCGGGGTCCGCCGGCTGATGCGCGCGAGGCGCTGCCGAGGGCAGACGCGGGGTCCGCCGGCTGTTGAGCGCGAGATGCTGCCGAGGGCGGACGCGGGGTCCGCCAGCTGTTGAGCGCGAGGCGCTGCCGAGGGCGAACGCGGGTTCCGCCGGCTGTTGAGCGCGAGGCCCTGCCGAGAGCGTACGTGGGATCCGCCGGCTGTTGAGCGTGAGGCATTGCCGAGGGCGGACACTGGATCCGCCGGCTGTTGAGCGCGAGGCGCTGCCGAGGGCGGACGCGGGGTTCGCCGGCTGGATGGGCGCGAGGCGCTGCCAAGGGCGGATGTGGGGTCTGCCGGCTGGATGGCCGCGAGGCGCTACCGGGAGTAGCCTCCGAGCCTCCGGGCGAGGAGGTTTATTGATTTTAGCGTAGGCGAGGCGGTTGTTGTCGAAGTTAGCCGACATGGCGTTTGGCCAGCGGAGCGCGTCGGCGCGCCTGCTGGGTGTAGCCGCCGAGCCCGCGATGGTCGGCGGGTGTGCCGGCAGATGGGACCTGTCCGGCCGGACGTCAAAGCGGGTGGGCGGCTGGAGCCGGTCCGGTGTCGTTGTAGACGGGCAGGCCGCCGGCCCGGTGTCGGGGTAGACGGGCAGGCCAGCCGACCGAGCGGCAGTGTAGGTCAGCCGACCGAGTGGAGATGCAGTGCAGGTCAGCCGGCCCTTTTCTTTTTTTATCCAACCGGTCCCCTCCCCCTCCCCACGACAGCCGGCCTGCAAGGGAGCAGCCGGCGCGGCGCTGGAGCCGGACCGGGTGCGCGGGGACGAGCCGGCCAGGGCCGGCGGGCTGGCGGGGTGGAGCCAGCGGGCGCCGGCCGGAGCAGGGCGATGGGGAGGCAGAGCCGGAGCCGGCCGAGGCCGAGACCGAGCCGGCAGGCAGGCGGAGCGGGGCGCCGCGGGGGCCAGAGCCGGCACGCGCATGGTGACGTGGAGACGGAGCCGGAGCCGGCCGAGGCCGAGGCCGAGCCGGCAGGCGGGTGGAGCGGGGCGCCGACGCGTTGGGGGCGGTGCCGGCCGCGACTGAAGGCGGAGCTGGCGCCGGCGCTGACGCGCGCGAGGGCGGCCGCAGCAGGCGGGCGGAGGGGGAGCAGCGTGGGGCCGAGGCGGGCGAGGAGCGGCGCAGCGCGGCCGAGGAGCGCGCGGCCGGGCGCGGGGGAGGCCGGACGCGTGCGGTGCGAGGGCAGTCGTGAGCTCCCGCTCGAGGCGCAGACGAGGCGGAGGAGCGGGGTGATGGAGCTGTCGAGCGGAGGGGCAGACCGTCCGCCCCGGTGTGCAGGCGCGCAGCGAGGAGGCGCGGAGGCCGGGGCACGCAGCCGGCGTGGGGCGGAGCCGGCGAAGGGCGAGGGGGAGGCCGGCGCCGGCGGCCATCGCGGGCGAGGGGAGGCGGTGACCGGGGGGTCGCGCGGAAGGGTAGGTGTGCACGGCGAGAAGGTCCCAGCCGGAAGGCGTGGAGCCGGCCCGCGCACGAATCAATCAGCCGTCAGGCGAGGCGAGCAAAGCCGGCCGGGTGCATGCGTCTACGCGACGGAACGGCGATAGGGGGCCGTGCGCGCGCGACTGCGTGGCTGTGTAGGCGGAGCGAGACGCGGCATGGCCGGCGCGAGCGGACGGAGCGCGACGGGCACGGGCAGCCGGCCCGGGAGCGGGGAGGCGGCATGCGGAGCTGGTGTGCGGCACGGGCGCGCGGCCGGCCTCTGGAGGTGGCGACGCATCCAGCCGCGGGGCGTGCGGGTGGAGGCCCCCGCTGAGCCAGGCCGGCTACGGGCGCGCGAGGGAGCCAGCGTGGGCCAGCGTCGCCGGAGGCCAGTAGGGGTGCAGGCGTGCGGAGCCGCGGTCGCCGGGCGTGCAGCCGGCGCGGTCGGAGGAGCCGGCGTGGTCGGACGAGGCAGCGCGTCGCGGGGCAAACGAGGGAGGCCGAGCCGTGCACAGGGGTGGAGCTGCAGCAGCCGGAGACGTACCAGAGGCGTAGCACAAAGTACGCCCTTGCCTGGGCATGGTCTGGATAGTATCTGGGCATTGTCCAAGGTGTGTACGCATATGCATGCGTTCGGCGATGTGTGCGTCGGGGGCATGTTGATGGTGAGCACCCGAGCTCTGCGGAAGAGATGGTGGCGGCATTTGTGAAGGTTGCGCGCGTGCGGAGAGGAGCGCGCGCTGAGGCTGGGCGACACGCGCGGTTGCAGATGGAGGAGAGTTGCACGGCAACCCGCAACACCTATAGGTGTTGTTCGCGAGCAGAGGGACGTGGCCGAGGGGAGACCGGGGCGAGACAGGCCGAGCGCGAGGACGCGCCGACCAGCACGGTCGCCCCGGGGGCACGTCGGAGCGAGCAGGAGGCGGACGAGGCCGACGGCGGGGACGCGCCGTCCCGAGCGGCAGCCCCGGGGGCATGTTGGTGTCGAGCCCCGAGCGCCACCGGAGAGACGGCGACAGCCCCGCGTTGGTGATGACGAAGAGGGTCCCGCCCGGACCGTGGTTCCAGCTGCAGCTTGCCCCACGGTGGGCGCCAACTGTCGTCGTTTTCTCACCGGGGGTACCCCGAGACGGCAGATGCCATGGGATGGCTTGAGAGGTGAGAGCAAGGCTGCAGTGGAGATCCGGGACGGGTATGCGGATAGCACGCGGTGGTTTACCCAGGTTCGGGGCTCTCCGGAGAGATAATGCCCCTACTCCCGCCTGTCTATATTTGAGGTGTATATGTAGTACAGGGTTGCTCCTGGAGCTGTGTCTGAGGAGGAAGAGGGAGCTATGAGCTCCTTACCTTGGCCTCGTATGTATGCATGCGTGAGCATGAGTGAGAGGGAGAGGATGAGAGGAGGCCTCCCGTGAGTGTGTGTGTGGCTGCCTTTTGGAGGCTCCCCTGGTGCCTCTTATATAGGGAGGCCCAGGGGAGAAGGGGTGGCCCACCAGCCAACTATCTACTATTGGAGATGACAAGTGATGCTGACTACAGTGCGCCACTATTGGAGCGCAGTGAAGTGACGCGCGACGGGTGCACAGCGGGGCACTATTCGCCAATAGTGCCCGACTGTAGCGGGGTGGCAGGCTCTGCTGTCCGTCAGCTACAGTGTTGTCAGCTCGTGTCCGACGGTACGCCTGGAGCTGACTTCGTCGGGCCGCATCCGGCCAGGAGGAGCCGGCCAGGAGGAGCCGGCCAGGAGGAGCCAGCCGGGCGGAGCCAGCCGGGCGGAGCCAGCCGGGAGGAGCCAGCCGGGCGGAGCCAGCCGGGAGGAGCCAGCCGGGAGGAGCCAGCCGGGCAGAGCCAGCCGGGAGGAGCCAGCCGCCCGGGCCGCAGTTTGTCTTCTGTCTTCACTTCTTCGTTCGTCTCGTTGTTTCGCGAGGCTTGGCATATCGGGGGTGGCCCCCCCGATGTTTTAAAATGTTGAGTCGTCTCCTTGAGCCTACCCGGGGGTAATCCCGCCGACACTATCAAAAGGGGGTGAGGTAATGTTGGTGTTATGGAATAGTCAAGGTTGCTACTTCATGGGACCGTTTGGGTGGAGCCCTTCGTGGACTCTCGCGACCGCTACCCTCCGTGGGATGAAGACTCCATAAACGTGGACGTAGGATAGCACCCCCTATCGGAACCACGGGAAAAATCTTCGTGTCTTCAAATTGGGTTTGATCTTCCTATCTCTACTCTCTTACATATGATTGTCTTTAGTTTCCGCTGCCACACAAGTTGACTAGCATGTGTAGGGTGCACTAGACTTCTTAGAATTGCTAAAATCTGCCAACCAATTAACTTGGGAAAAGGTTAGATTTTAATTTGTGCTAGTAGTCAATTCACCACCCCACTAGACATACACTTCTTTGGATCCTACATCATTTGCCCCCCCCTTTTTTTATTTCCTCACTGGGACAATGCTCTATTAATGATGATCATCACACTTTTATTTACTTACAATTCAATATGAAAACTTGATATGAAGAACTATAAAACAATATGACCCGATCTGAATGCCTGTCGGGGGGATGACCCACGGGTACCCCAAAGACGGCGAGTCAGACAGGATGCCCGCCCGCCCGGGCCGGCTGCTCCGACTCACACCCGCGGCCGGCTGCTCCGGCCAGCCGTCTGCCCGGAGCCAACTACGATGTCCCATCGGACACGCGCGGACGAGACGACCATACCCCGTGACGGGGCACTGTTGACGAGTAGTACTGCGCTATACACGCGTCATGCGGTATCATCTATAAAGTGACTTGTCCCCTGGGCATTGACTTATAAAGTGCCACAGGGGACAAGCATAGCCTAGCTCACAAGCTACATATAGCTTGGCATGTAAGCTACCCACTGTAGCTTACATTTCAAGCTACGTACAGCTTGGCATGTAAGCTACCCACTATAGCTTACATCTCAAGCTACACACTCATGCCTATATAAGAGGCACCATGCCCACTCACTTTAATCGATGGAGACTCACGGGATGGCCTAGCCTCCTCACACTCTCATTCTCACACATACGAGGCAAGGGAAAGAGGCTAGCCAGCTCCCTCTTCCTCCTCAGATACATCCCCAGGAGCAACTCTATACTGCAAATACACCTCATATACAGACATGCAGGAGTAGGGGTATTATCTCTCCGGAGAGCCCCGAACCTGGGTAAACCACCGTGTGCCGTTACCCTATCCCATCCCAGATCTCCACTGCAGCCTTGTTCTCACCTCTTTAAGCCATCCCATGGCATCTGCCGTGCCGGGGCACCCCCTGTAAGAAAACGACGACAGTTGGCGCCCACTGTGGGGCAAGCTGCTGCTGGAACCGCTGTCCGAGCAGGACCCTCTTCGTCATCACCACAAGCGCCATCGCCGCCGTCTCTCCGGTGACGCTCGGGGGCTCAACATCAACACATGCCCGGTGCAAATACATGTGAGGCCGCGTCCTTGCTGCCGGTCTCGACATCACCGCGGTTCGACATCAACACGCCCCCGGGGAGGTCGTGCGGGACGGCTCGTCCTCACGATCGGCCTTTGCATCATCCACCTTGCTCTCTGCTCCCGCAAAATCGAGCTACCGCTCCGGCAAACAATCCCCTGCTTTGCTCTCTCCTCCTGCGAAATCGAGCCCCCACAAAATCAAGGCAATCGGAGATGGCATTGTCGTCGTCGCTGCCGCGCGTGTGTGTCACGGGGGCAGCGGGTACATCGCCCCGCGGCTCGTCAAGCAGCCCACGGGGCTACGTCGTCAATGCCACCGTCCGCGACCCACGTGATCCCAAGACTGTGTGCCTAGCGGATTTCGGGCTCCGCAAAACCCTCAAGGTTCGAACAGAGGGGCGTGTGCGAAGATTCCCTGCAGCTTCGCCCTACCTAGCTCCCTACTCGATGGCTAAGACGATGAACTCGCACGATGACGAGGAAGAAGATGAACACAGGGGTTTACCCAGGTTCGGGCCGCTGCGAAGCGTAATACCCTACTCCTGCTTTGGTGGATTGCCTCTCGGGGAGATGAGGTGGATGAACTAGTACAGTGTTTTGGGAGCCTCGTGAGGGCGCTCCTGAGGAGTTCTCGGCCCTCTGCTCTCGTTGTGGTAATCGGTTCGTCCACCCACCCCCCCCCGTCTCTACGGTGCAGCCTAGCCTCTATATATAGCGGTGGCCCGGGTCCTCTTCTCTTATCGCAATGGCGGGAAGGGATCCCACAACGGCCAAATTTGAAGGGGGACAGGAGTACATCCCGCCCTGTCCAAAGGCGGTCTTCGCCTGCAAAGTAGCTGTCGACGACGCAGAGGTGGGCTCGTCGATGACATCCGTCCTGCGGGGCTCGTGGTCATGGTCTTGTTGCACTGAAATGGAAACCTTTGGGGGGTGCTTTGGGAACCCGCGTACGTCCTTGCCCCCTTTGCACCAAAGGGGAAACTGCGCCGCCTGGCGCGCTGGCGCCTGCCTGTCCTTCCTCGCGTCATCTTTGACTCCTGAGGCCGGGCTCTACATAGAGATCTCCGCCGCTCCGGAGGGGGCCTGGGGAGGCCCATCCCTTGCCGGGCTTGACGCTGCTCCTCCTCGCGAGCCTAGGGTCCTCGCGAGTGCCTCGTCTTAAGTGGGGCTACGTCTGGTTGTGCTGGGCTGATGAAGTGGGCCATGCCCTGGGCCGCAGGCAGGCAGGTCTGGGTACCCCCATTCCCAGAACGCCGACAGTAGCCCCCGGGCCCAAGGCGTGCTCGAGCTGGCTTCCGGGCGAAGCCTTGAGGTCGGCCCGAAGCGCCGCGGGCCCCAAACGCCTACTGGCCAGGACTGGCGCCCGTCGTGCGGTTGATGTCGGGCGTCCTTCGTCCCTTTGGCCACCGCCCAATGGACAAGAGCCTGACTTCTAGCGCTGAGCCATTATTGCTTTCCCCTTCTGCGCACCTGCACTTGCTTCCCAGATCCTCGGCCCTAGCAGAGGCCTCTCCAGATCCGGCTTCGCTCCACCCTCCTCCTTGCCGCTTCGGCTCTGCGAACTTCCCGATGGCTCCCGCCGGCAAGCAGAAGCCAGAGGCCCAGAGCTGGGCCTCCGCTCCCACCTCACCGGCGCTTTCGGGGTCCACCATCGCCAAGGATGAAGACCTCGTCCCGGTGCTCCCGTCGACGGCGGATGAGACCAACGAGTGGGGGCGGACCTTGATATGGGGCGGCTCCTCGGAGAAGTGGCCCTCATCCAAGGTGGTCAACCCCTTCTTTCTCCATAGCGTCTTCGCCGGGCTTGTCCCGCCCTTCTCCGCGTTCTTCACTGCCATCCTCGACCACTACGGGATCCAATCCCTTCATCTCCAGCCCAACTCCATCCTGCTCTTGTCCGTCTTTGCCTTCTACTGCAAGGCTTTCGTGGGCGTGAGGCCTTCGGTGGCCCTCTTCCGCCATTTCTTCAGCTTGCGCGTGCATGATGGCGCTTAGTGGTCGGCGTGCGTCTCCTTCGTCACGGTCCAGAGCGGCAACATGCTCTTGAAGGCCGGGAAGAAGGTGGAGAACTTCAGGCACCGCTGGGTCCTCATGGACCTCAAAGACACCAACCCCCGGTTGGATCTGCCGAACGGGCTGCCGGAGGAGACCTCCGCGTGGAGCTCCACGAAGCTTTCCGACTCCCGGGCAAGCCCGTCCTGGAGCGGATTTCCCGCGATATCAGTGCCAGGAAGCTGACTGGGGGGATGATAGTGAAGGAGTTCCTGACACAGCGCCTGGCGCCCCTCCAGTCCCATTCTATGCCCTTGAGGGACTACCAGGGCAACGGCAACAATCTCAGGCTTCGGTTCGCACGCATAACCTCCGAGGAACTGAACAGGGCTGTGACGACCCTGCTCAACGGCGACCCCGGTGATCTCCCCGACGCCCACGCCCCGCTGTACTGCCGCGACGACGGGGCCGATCTGGTTGCCGCGATGCCTGTCTTCAACGAACTGGGGCTCTCCCCAGCTGAGGGCCTTGGTTCCCTGGTGATGGTGTCCTCCGGCAACACCACGGGCGGGGAGGATTCGGAGAAGACCGCCGACGCCGACCCGGCAGAGGCGTTCCCCCCATCACAGAGCACGCTCCTGTGCGACCTCGAGGACGACGATGATGTCGGTGAAGTTTCCGCTGCGGGTTCCCCATGTCCCGCCAAGGCCCCCAGGGGGTTAGGACCGGCCCCTCGTGCCACACGGTCCGCCTGCGTGTTGACCCCGGGAAGCGCGGAGCGGGGGCGCCTGGACGCGCAGGAGAAGGAAGTCGCTTCGAAGAAGGCCCTGCTCGACACCAGGGAGAAAACTCTTGCCGCGGCTAAGTTGAAAAAGGCTGCGGAGCTGATCGCCTTTCCCACCGTCGAGCTCAAGCTTCGCCAAGCGCTCCACTCCCTCTGCCGGGATGGGTTCGCGGAGCTCCTGGCGGCTCCAGAGAGCGCTTTGCGGGGCTCGCTTCGAAGCTCGTCGAGGCGCTGGACGGCGCCGTTGTCAAGGTGGAGGGGATCTTGGAGAGCGAGTGCCGCGACCTCTTTTCTGAGGCCGCGACGCGCGTCTTCAGCCATCTCCATCTTCGCGAGCCGGGGTTTGACTTCGATTCCGTGATCCGCCCGGTCGCCCCCGAGGCCCGCGTCAGTGCTGCGCTGGCGGTGAAAGGCGCCGTGGAGACGCTGGTGAAGAGGTTCACCCGCGTCACCGTTCCTCCGCCTTCTGACGCTGCAAGGGTTAGCGGCGAAGAACACGACACCAGCGATGTCGACGACGAGTCCCCCGAAGACGGGACGAGTGGTGGCGGCGGCTCCTCCTGATCCCTCTCCCTTGTTTCTTTCCTGCAATGTCCATCGTGCCTCGTGGAGGCGTTAAACTTGTTTGTATCCGCGAAAACTTTTAATGCTTGTAATAACTACTGAACAATGTGATTGCTTTCTTCGCCTCGTTTCCTTCTTGCTTGCTGTGATGCTCTGCGTCGGCAGAGGCCGGCCCCGCACATACCTCAGCCGCCGTTGGGTCGTCCGGAACACCAAGGACAGTTCCAAGGGGTGAGGGGCTACGGGGCCAGTGAGGCTCCTGAGTCGCGATGCTTAGGAGTCCCCCTTGACGTACGAGCAGCACTCATGAAGGGAACCTGGTGAAGATTGGGCTAACTTGGGAATTTCGAACACCTTGCGCTCTACGTCGGCAGTGCCCGGGGGCTACTGTCGACGTTCTGGGAACGGGGGTACCAAGACACGCCTGCCTGCGGCCTAGGGCATGGCCCACTTCGTCAGCCAAGCACAACCATGCACAGCCCCACTCGAGGCAAGGCCCTCGTGAGGACCCTCGGCTCGCGAGGAGGAGCAGCGTCAAGACCGGCAAGGGATGGGCCTCCCCAGGCCCCCTCCAGAGCGGCGGAGATCTCTATGCAGAGCCCGGCCTCAGGAGTCAAGGGTGACGCAAGGAACGACAGACGAACGCCAGCGGGCCAGGCGGAGCAGTTTCCCCTTTAGTGCAAAGGGGGGCAAGGACGTACGCGGGTTCCTAAAGCATCCCCAAAGGTTTCCATTCCGGTGCAACAAGACCACGACCACGAGCCCCGCAGGACGGGTGTCATAGCCGAGCCCACCTCTGCATCATCGATAGCAACTTTGGAGGCGAAGACCGCCTTTGGGCAGGACGGGCATGTACTCCTGTCCCCCTTCAAAATTGGCCGTTGTGGGATCCCTTCCCGCCATTGCGATAAGGGAAGAGGACCCGGGCCACCGCTATACATAGAGGCTAGGCTGCACCGTAGAGAGGGATCCGAAATCGGTCCATCCACTCATCCATCACCAAGTCGACAGAGGGCCAAGAACACCTCAGGAGTGCCCTCACGAGGCTCCGAAACACTGTACTAGTACATCCACCACACCTCCTCGAGAGGCAATCCACCAAAGCAGGAGTAGGGTATTACGCTTCGCAGCGGCCCGAACCTGGGTAAACCACCGTGTTCATCTTCTTCCTCGTCATTGTGCGAGTTCATCATTTTGTCCATCGAGTAGCAAGCTAGGTAGGGCAAGGCTGCAGGGGATCTTCGCACACGCCCCTGTGTTCGAATCTTAAGGGTTTTGCGGAGCCCGAAATCCAACATTTGGCGTGCCAGGTAGGGGGCGTGTCGAAATCTTCCTCAGGTCTCGCCTCACCTCTGCTCGCCGCACTCATGGTAAAAGGACGTCGAGCCCGCGCTGAGCGGCGGGCTGCCCGCGTGGCGCGGCAGGCGCCGGCGGGCCATGGCGCCTCGCGTCGTTCTGCCACCCCGTCAGCGGCCGCCGTCACCGGCCGGACTCTCAATGGGCGCTGGGGGCTGTCGCCTTCACCAACCACACGGCACGCCCCCATCGCCCCGGACCTTCCCCGCGTTCGGGCCGCGCCGCCACTCTTCTGAGTCTGCCAAGACCCAACGCACAGACATGTCGCGCTCCTCGTGGCGCACGAGCTATAGCGCCAACACGCTGCCCACGACCGCCGCATCGACGAGGCCAGGCGCGCCCCTGGGCGCGACACCGCCGCCGACGAGACCCAGGTGTATCTCAGCGAGGCTCGCACCCGTGAACTCGCATGATCGGCGGGCACGGCGCCTGGGCCACACGGGCGCGCTCGGGACGTCCGCGGCGGCCCGCGCTCACCGGGGACCTGGCTCGAGCCGCCGGGGGCGCAGGAGCCGGCCGCAGGCACCGGCAGAGACCGGTGGGTGGTGCTGGTCACACGAGAGGGGCGTCGCCTCGCGCCTCTCGGCAGGCTCACCGGGACCATGGAGGAGGACCGGAGGCTCAACTACGCCGGCGCTCGGGGGCTAGTGCAACTCTACAACGACCATGTTGACGCGCGCCTGGGCCACCACGGTGACAGGATGCGCACACGTGACTTCCCGGGCAGCCCCCGCGCGGGCTGGTATGTGCGGCCTCGCGGGGGCGGCTTGCGGCGATGGCCTCGCAAAGGTGCCCGGCGCGGGGACCTTCGCGAGGCACGCCCGCTGGTAGGGAGCTGCCTTGAGTAGGCGTCTGGGTGTGGGGACCGGGGGTCACTTGCCTGGGAACGGAGGGTAGAACATGCGCCCTCGTCCCCAGGCCGGGTGGCCCCAGCTTGGGGACAGAGGGTGGAACACACGCCCATGTCTCCAGGCCAGATGATCCCAACCTGGAGACGAAGGGTGGAACATACGCCCGTGTCTCCGGGGCGCGCGACGCCCGCTTGGAGATGGAGGGTGGAACATACTCCCATGTCTCCGGGACGGGTTTCGTTCGATCACCAGCGGGCGATCATTTACTCGCCCATGTCCCCAGGCCCGGCTCGCCCGACCTGCAGGCAGGGCCCCGAGTACCAGCATGGGAACCCCGGGTACCCCAGCGAGGCGCGCTGGGGCACCGCCCGGGGAGCCCAGGGCCTTCTTCTGGGGTGGGCCTTCCCGTCGGAGAGCGCAAGGGGCTCCCCTTATGCTCGAGGGCCCACCCAGAGCAGACCCTACATCGCCACGACAAACCTGGGGGCTGGGAGTGGGCTTCGTGTCCGCGAGGCATGGACCTCCCTATACACCCCCGGGACCAACCCGTGACACTCTCACATACTAATGAGTGGGCTGTATACGCCCGGAGCCCCCCGAGGACGCGGAGGGGTTCCTCCCACGCAACGTGGCAGCCACAACTCCGCGCTGGCGGAGAAGTCTACACTGCCCACCAATGGCTATGCCCATGCAACGTGGATGCCCTACGCTCAGCGCTGGGGGAACACGAAAACGAGGACTACTCTAAAAAGCCGGCGCGGCCGTTTTCTCGCTCTTTTTGTAATCCAAGTTGCAACCTTCGAGAATCCTTTTTGTGCTCGAACCTGTTGGAAGTTCGAGGATTTCGTAACTCTATGTTTAAAAGAAAAAGGGGCGGGCACTTTTTCTCTCTTTGTTCTCTCGTTTTACCGAACTTGAGTTCTCTCTTTCCGGATTGGCGTTTTGCAAGAAGCCGTGCACTCCGGCCCTCCCCGAGGCACCTCGGAGCTGGATAGTTAGGCCCTATCACCTCAGGGACTTGCATCCTTTGGCGGTCGACCCCCACTCGGGGGCTCTGACCGCAACACGGTACCACAGCATGGAGTCTCGGGAGGCCCCAGGGCCTCCTGAGGCAGTATCGGGCAGGACGAAATGGGGATCGCTCGAGCATCAAGGGGGGGCTCCTGAGCATTGAGCCTCAGGAGCCTTACCGGTCATATAGCCACTCGCCCCTTGATGTCGTCCTTGGTGATCCGGTCGGCATTAAGGGTGTCGAGGCCCCACCTCGTGAAGTGCGTCCAGGTGATCCGGTCGTACCTAACGGTGGTAGGGAAATGTGCGGGACTGGGACCTGCCGACGTAGAGCCACTTGAGCGTCAAAGGGGGCTCCTGAGCATCGAGCCTCAGGAGCCTTACCGGTCACAAAGACACTCGCCCCTTGATGCCGTCCTTGGTAATCCGGTCGGCATCAAGGGTGTCGAGGCTGACCTCGTAGTTGCGTCCTGGTGATCCGGTCGTATGCTACGGTGGTCGGGAAATGTGCGGGAGTGGGGCCTGCAGACACAGAGTGCCGAAAGGGCTCCCGACTCGCCTCATTCACGTGAAGGGGAAACCCCTAGGATGTCCGGACCCCTCCCCAGGCGCTACAGCTAACCCACCTGACGCCGAAGGCTACCGCAAGCGCGACAACCGGATTGGCAGCAACCCCGGACAACAGGAAGCGTGGCGCTACACACCTCGTCATTCGGGGATACATTCAAGGATATTTTCCAAAATACATAAAAGTTGCCACTAGGCTGCATGCATAACCCTGTCAGGAGAACAAGAAGGCTACTCAAGGGGGCGCGCCATCGCCGCTACTCTCGTCACCACTACCCGGCGACGGCCTCGCGCTTCCCGGCTCAGGCACTGCCCTCGGCTTCATCGGAAGAAAGCTCCATTATCAGGTCATCCACATGGTCCTTGACCCACTCGGTGAGGGCAGCATGTGTCACCACAGGCACAGGACCAAGCACCGCCCCAAAATCGAAGTGCGGGTTGAGACGAAGGAGGTGGCTGAAGACGTTCGAGGCCGCCCGCTCGAGGAGGTCGCGGCGCTTCTCCTCCACAAGCACGCGGATCTTCTCTGCGCCCTCCTCAAGGCACTCCACGACCCTGGAAAAGAAGCCCAGGTACCCGGCATCGTCTGGAACCAAGGGGCTCGAGACGCTCGCGCCACAGATGTCGCTCAAGGCCCGGGTAGCCCTCCCCTCAAGGGACCGAAACATCTAGGAGCGCGCGTGCTGGAGGCCGCGAGCACGGCCCGCCTCGTCCAAAGTCTTTTCTACCAGGGAAGCAGCGCCTTTCACTTGTTTATAGAGAAAGGCTAGCTCGGCCTCGGCTGCAGCCTGGGCGTCCATCGCGACTCGCCGGCGCCCCTCCTCCTGGTTCAACCTTTTCTTGAGGGCATCAACCTCGCCTTTCAGGTGGTCGCGACGCTTGCAGAAACGAGACTCATGGAGCTTCAGCTTCGCGCGGTAGTCCTAGAGAAGGGAATGCCTAGCCTGTACCACCTTGTTGTCGACCTCCTCTTGGAACTTTACCTCGCGGGAGTCAAGGGACTCCTCGGCAAGCGACGCCTGGCGCTCCCTCACCTCCAGCCTCTCCTACTCCAGGCTCTGCTCCAGCGCCTCCAACGCCAACGAGTCAACAGGCGCTCGGGGGCTCGCGCCGATGGGGAGGAACTCAGTTGACGGGCCCTCAAGTGTGGCCCTCTGCATCTGGATCTTCCCTTCAAGGTCGGCGTTGAAGGCTTGAAGCTCCCTGAAGCGTTCCTCGGAGGCCCTGCGCCGGCAGTCGGCTTCCTGAGCCTCGGCAAGGGCGCGTTCGCGGGCCTCCACCGCCGCGGCAAGGGACTCCTCGGCCTTTGTGCGGGCGTGATCGCGCTGCAGGTGGCCGAAGTTCACGGCGACCTCAAGCTGATGCCATCCCTGCGCAAGGCGCTGGCGCTCCACCTCCAAGCAGGCATCATTGTTGGAGAGCTCCACCCCTAGGCGTCCTAGCGCTTCCGCCGCGGTTTGGAGCAGGCCCCACCACGCGGCGCTCCGGTCGCCCTCAAACTCAAGAGCCCAACCAGGGTCACCGCCTCACCCAGGATGGACGGGGCTGGCATCCGAGGAACCACCCAGCTCGGACGCGTGCCCACGGGCTGGGGGCTCCCACGTAACCACTCCGGGAGAAGAACGCGCCACCTGAGGCCTTTCGTCACCAGGCAAAGTGGGCCCAAGGGCACAGCGCAGCACGCCCCCAGGAAGGGCCACTGGCGGGGGAAGCGGTCCCATCCTAGGGAGCTAGAGGCCATGGGCGAAGAAGACCATAGGGGGCTCGCGCTCGAGGCCTCCCGACGGCCGAGCGGGCTCAGGTGTGGGCATTTTGGCGGCCCGAATCCCACAGCCGACGGGAGACGAGACTACAAGAAGCCCGGCGGCCGCAGGAATGGGCGGTGCCGACCCGTCTCTCCCCTCACCGGTGGGGAGCCTGCAAGACAGAAGCTCGTAAGGAGGGCGCCAAAAGGAAAATCGAGGTGGTGCGAGCACTTACTCATCCACGGCGATCCAGTTCCTCTTCACCGGCGCCCACGTCGCCAAGGAGCGGCCGCCCCTGGGCGCCTTCCTCTTCCGGCCAGCGCAGGGGCCGGGGGATGGTGAACCGGCGATCGGCACCTGACACTCAGCGGCGCAGACGGCGACCCTCACCATCGACGGGGCGTCGCCCCCGACCGCGGGCCAACTCGAAGCGGGAACTGGAGAAGCGGGTGGCGAAGGGCGCTCCACCCCGGCCACGGGAGGGGCGGCGCCCTCCGAGTTCCTGTGGGTCAGGGCCCCAGAGAAAGGGACATCCTGAGGACGCGCCCCTCCGGAGGAAGGAGCCCCCACTCAACGAAACGCGGCATCTTCAAGACGAGGGCTTCCCGGTCCTTGTAGTTGTACAAGGGAAGGCCGCCCCGGGGAAGCTCGTCAGGTTCACCGCCGGTCAGGTGGCGGAGCAACTCGCGCAGCACGTCGGGGGAAAGAGGTAGGACCTGGGTCCTCATGGGATCGCGGGGGCCTGTGAAGGCCCACATTGGACGGGAATGGCGCTGAAGAGGAGCAATTCGCCAGCGTGTGAACTCCCGCACAACCATTGCCATCGTCACACCCGCCTTCTTCAGCCACGCCAGCCTGGCTAGGACCGGCGCAAGCCTACGGTCGGCAAGCTCCTCGTGCCTCCACCCGCGATCCGGCACTGCGGGGGCCGGCGGGAGTTGGAACAGACGGTCGGCCTCAGCGGCGTTGACGTACACCCACTGCCGCCGGAACCCTTCTACTTCCGAAGAGAGTCCAGCGTCGAGGGCCCCCACCCCCGGCCGATGCGTCCATTGCTCTTAAGGACACGCACCCAGAGCACTGATCCCCCGAGACCAATTCAAGGGAGAAGAAGTGGCGCAACAAGGCCATAGAGGGGAAGACACCAACGAAGGCCTCGCACAGGAACGCGAAGGCCGAGAGGAGGACAAGGGAACCAGGGCCAAGGTGGAGCACGTGGATCGGGTAATGCGAAAGCACAGCGGAGAGGAAGCTTGAGAATGGCGGCAGTACGCCCAAGAGAAGGGCGTGGATATGAAGGGGGACAGCGGGGGCCTCCAGCTCGCTCCGAGGCCGCGAGCCTGGCCAGTTGATGGTGGCCCCCCACTCATTGGATCCGGCGGCGACCACCAGCTGAACCTTCTCCAACCCCTCCAAGTTCACCACCGATGACCGGCCCAGCGCGGGCTTAGGTGCCGACACGGTTATCGGCGCCCTCAAGCCTTCGCCTTCTCCCATCTTCGGAGCCATGACAAGGGGGGCGAGGCGTCGCGCGCACAGGGATTCGGCGAAAGGGGCGAGAGCCGCGGAAGAGGGGAGAACAGACGGCGAAATCGACGGGGAACAAAGGCGGCTTGGTGGCGTGTGTCGGACGACTCGACAAACCAGGTAATGGCCGGTCCGGCGTGGAGGAGAGGGGGCGACGACCCCTCAGACTGCCGCATGTGAAGCCTGGCCCGCAGTCGTTTGGGGCCCGCGGCGCTTCGGGCCGCCCTCAAGGCTTCGCCTAGAAGCCAGCTCAAGCGCGCCTTGGGCCCGGGGGCTACTGTCGGCGTTCTGGGAACGGGGGTACCCAGACCAGCCTGCCTGCGGCCCAGGGCATGGCCCACTTCGTCAGCCAAGCACAACCATGCACAGCCCCACTCGAGACAAGGCCCTCGCGAGGACCGTCGGCTCGCGAGGAGGAGCAGCATCAAGACCGGCATGGGATGGGCCTCCCCAGGCCCCCTCCGAAGCAGCGGAGATCTCTATGTAGAGCCCGGCCTCGGGAGTCAAGGGTGACGCAAGGAAGGAGAGACGGGCGCCAGCGCGTCAGGCGGAGCAGTTTCCCCTTTGGTGCAAAGGGGGCAAGGACGTACGCGGGTTCCCAAAGCATCCCCAAAGGTTTCCATTCCGGTGCAACAAGACCACGACCACGAGCCCCGCAGGACGGGTGTCATCGCCGAGCCCACCTCTGCATCATCGACAACAACTTTGCAGGCGAAGACCGCCTTTGGGCAGGACGGGCATGTACTCCTGTCCCCCTTCAAAATTGGCAGTTGTGGGATCCCTTCCCGCCATTGCGATAAGGGAAGAGGACCTGGGCCACCGCTATATATAGAGGCTAGGCTGCACCATAGAGAGGGATCCGAAATCGGTCCATCCACTCATCCATCACCAAGTCGACAGAGGGCCAAGACCACCTCAGGAGCGCCCTCACGAGGGTCTGAAACACTGTACTAGTTCATCCACCACACCTCCTCGAGAGGCAATCCACCAAAGCAGGAGTAGGGTATTACGCTTCGTAGCGGCCCGAACCTGGGTAAACCACCGTGTTCATCTTCTTCCTCGTCATCGTGCGAGTTCATCGTTTTGTCCATCTAGTAGCGAGCTAGGTAGGGCAAGGCTGCTGGGGATCTTCAGACACGCCCCTGTGTTCGAATCTTAAAGGTTTTGCGGAGCCCGAAATTCGACACCCGCGCATACCTCAGCCGCCGTGGGGCCGTCCGGATCACCAAGGACGGTTCCAAGGGGTGAGGGCTACAGGATCAGTGAGGCTCCTGAGTCGCGATGCTCAAGAGTCCCCCTTGACGTGCGAGCTTCAGCGTCCTCCTTAGGGGTTTTTTAAGCACTTTGAGCTCTGCGTTGGCAGGTCCCGGCCCCGCGCATACCTCAACTCGCCGTTGGGCCGACCGGAACACCAAGGACGGTTCCAAGGGGTGAGGGGCTACGGGACCAGTGAGGCTCCTGAGTCGCGATGCTCAGGAGTCCCCCTTGATGTACGAGTGGCTCCCATACCTTTCCTCGCCAGCTTTTCCTGAGATGGGCATGTGAAGACCAGGTTTGGCAGACCTGGGAAGGTGGCGTGTACCGGGCTAGGCCCGGTAGTAGCCCCCGTGCAGCCCCCTCACGCGTACATCCCTAGGGAACGCAGCGAGAAGGGGGCCACTAGGGGCCTTCCTGAGGTTGGATGCAGCCGCTGGGGCGCCCAAAGTTGTTTATCCCCCGCACGGGGCGTGGGGCTTCCACATTGCGTGGGCATAGTCATTGGTGGACCGTGTTGACCGCCAGCTCAGGGTTGTGGCTTCCACATTGCGTGGGCATAGTCATTGGTGGACCTTGTTGACCGCCAGCACGGAGCTGTGGCTTCCACATTGCGTGGGCATAGTCATTGGTGGACCGTGTTGACCGCTAGCACGGAGCTGTGGCTTCCACATTGCGTGGGAAGGAACCCCTCCGCGTCCTCGGGGTGCTCCGGGCGTGTACATCCCATTGAGTTCGTACGCGTGGCTTGCACGGCAGAACTGGGAGGTGTATCTGGGAGCTCGTGAGGGCGCTTTGGCCTCACGAGGTCCCTACCTCAAAGGCGGTTTGCGCCTGAGTCTTCTCGTAGGTGGCGCCGTCCGAGGTCCTGCAGACTTATTCTTCTTCACGAGTGAGGCAGGTTTGGAACCCTTTCGGCACTCTGCGTCTACAGGCCCCAGTCCCGCACATTTCCCGACCACCGTAGTGTACGACCGGATCACCAAGGACGCAACTACGAGGTCAGGCCTCGACACCCTTGATGCCGACCGGATCACCAAGGACGACATCAAGGGGCGAGTGGCTATATGACCGGTAAGGCCCCTAAGGCGCGATTCTCACGAGCCCCCTTTGACGCTCAAGCGGCTCTACGTCGGCAGGTCCCAGTCCCGCACATTTCCCTACCACCATAGTGTACGACCGGATCACCAAGGAAGCAACTACGAGGCGAGGCCTCGACACCTCTGACGCCGACCGGATCACCAAGGACGACATCAAGGGGCGAGTGGCTATATGACCGGTAAGGTTCCTGAGGCGCGATGCTCAGGAGCCCCCTTTGACGCTCGAGCGACCCCCATTCCGTCCTGCCGTCTGCTGCCTCAGGAGGCCCTGAGGCCTCCCGAGACTCCATGCTGTGGTACCTTGCCACGGTCGGAGCCCCCGAGCGGGGGTCGACTGCCCAAAGATGCAAGTCCCTGAGGTGACAGGGCCTTGCTATCTAGTTCCGAGGTGCCTCGGGGAGGGCCGTAGCGCACGGCCCCTTGCGAAACACCAACTCAGAAAGGGTAGTGCGGCAACATTCGCGCCGGCAAAGAGCCATGCAGGCAAGGTAAAACGTTAGGAAACAGATCATATGCATGAGAAACTATTGAAATATGCGTAAATGAGGCAGCTGCAGGGGTATGCCTTGATTGCCTGAGGATAATGCGTCCCGATGGGCGCCCTCAAACGGAGTAAACCAAAAAGTTACCTGGCAACGGCCAACAAAAAGTCGCCTGGCGGCCATGTCGCTGAAGAGCCGAGGCTGCCGTTGTAGCCTGATCTTACACCTCCACGAGCGCGGCCCTCACAGGCCCGTCGTCTCCTGGGGCTCGGGACCTTCGCTCGGTCCGAGCATCTCCTTCAACTCCTCACCGTGCCCCGCCAGGCAAGGTATGAGCATGACCCGAGCAAGGCGCTGGAACATGACGCCTGCGTTCGCGGGGCCAAAGGGCATGCGGACGTAGTTGTGCGGGTAGATCCGTCCATGATCGGCACGCGTTGGACAAAGGGGCCCCTGGGACGCGGCCCTGTTGATCGTGAGCGAGTTGATGCAGACGCGCGACTGGTCGACCGGGCCGACGATGGCGGCTGCGATTGGTGGTGCTCGACAGTCTCCTCCTTGCGTGGCCTATGCTTCCTGAAGCTCCTCGATCGCTCTGATGACGGACTCTTGCGAGCTTGGCACCATGCTCCGTGCTCCCGGCCCGAGCAGACGCACGTCAGGACTTGCCTTCAAGTTGTGGCCGAGCACCTCCCTTGTCTCACTGGCCAAGCCGGCTGCTCCCCGGATGGGAGCCCCCGAGCCCGACCCAAGAGAGGCGCCGAGCGCGCTTTCCTATGCGATGGGAGGTGGGGCCCCGTCCCTGGGCGCAGAGCTCGAGGCTCCGGGATGCCCTGCGGGAAGGAGCTGCTTCTTCTTCTTGCGTGCGTCCTCACAAGGTAGGGCGTCTTCCTCGTCGTCCGAGCGTTCGGCTGCCGCGGCGTGGTAAGCGCACTCGAGGGAGCAGACAGCATCCTTCTCATCACAAGCGACGGTGATGACGCCGCCACTCCCTGGCATCTTGAGGACGTTGTAGCCGTGGTGAGTCACCTCCATGAACTTGGCGAGGGCTGGGTACCCAAGGATCGCGTTGTACGGGAGGTGGATGTGTGCGACGTCGAAGACGATGACCTCGGTGTGGTAGTTCTCGCGTCCGCCGAAGGTGACAGGCAAGCATACTTGCCCGATGGGGACGGTGGACTTGTGTGTGACTCCCGAGAAGGGCTTGGTCGGCATGAGCTGTTTGGAGCGTCTCGAAGGTCTCAATGGACATGACATTGAGACCTGCTCCACTGTCGATGAGGGTCTTGGTGACGAGGACGTTGCTGATGGTTGGAGTACACAGCACGGTGAGCTTGCCGGCCATGGCCGAGCACCTGAGCTGATCCCTCGAGTCGAAGGTAATGGCAATCTGGGACCACTTGAGGGGACGCATTGCTTCAGGCTTTGGGAGAGCCGCGTTCACCTCCCGCGTGAACTGCTTGAAGACGTGGTTCGACGCTGGGGCCTGGGCGCCGCCCAGGATACAGGCTACCGCCCTGACCTCCTGGAAGCCCCCAGCCCCATTGTCTTGCCTGTCCTCTTCCTTCCTCCTAGGTGGCGGCGGTAGTGGTGGTAGGCCTACCTCACGAGGACGTGCCTCATGAGGCTGGACGCGGCGTGACCCCTCTGGAGGGTCATCGTGCCAGCGATCCTCCCGAGCCTGATCGCGCCAGCGGTCGTCCCGAGGTTGATCGCGCCAGTGGTCCTCCTGAGGCTGATCGCGTCACCCTTGACGCGGTTCCAGGTTGTCCCAACGGGATCCTCCGCGGCCTCTGCCGCGTCCGAAGCCACGGTCAGCGCATCCAGGGCGCCTGCTAAACTGTTCGGCGCGGACCAGCCTGAGTTCCTGGCAGTCGGCGGTGTCGTGGTTGTTGGTGCCATGGAAGATGCAGGTCGGTCGTCCCCCTGCGGGGTGTTCTTCACCCCGGCTGCGCTTCGCCTCCTTGGCCTTAGTCTTCTTTTCCTCCGGCTCTGCCGCTGGAGGCCCGCGGAGCGACAGGTGGCCCCCTTCATCCTTGGCGCACCTGTTCGCTAGATTGAGCATCTCCAGGGCTGAGCACAGTTCGTCGTTCATGGCGAGCTCCTCCTTCATCTTGAGGTCCGTGACGCCGTCGGTGAATGCGGAGATGATAGCCTCGTCCGACGCCTTCAGGACTTTGAGGTGCGTAGTCATGAAGCGCTGTATGAACTTGTGCAGGGTCTCTCCATCATGCTGCTTAATACACTGCAGGTCGTTCACGGTGAGCGCGCGGTCGTGGGTCCCTTGGAAGTTGGCGATGAAGCGCTTGCGCAGGTCGCCCCTGGAAGTGATGGACCCCTCCGGGACGTTGAGGAGCCAGGAGAGCGCACCACCTTTGAGTGCCATGGGGAACCAGCACGCCATGACCTTGTCGTCTCCTCCAGCCGCCCAGATGCTCAGGGAGTAGAGCTGTAGGAACTCGGCGGGATCCGGGGTGCCGTCGTTGCGCAGGGGCATGTCGGGCTTGAACTTGCAGGGCCACGTGGTTGGGTGGAGCTCCGGGGCGATGATGAGGCTCCCCACTAGTTCGACGGGTGCTGCGTGTGCGGGAGGGACCCGGTCTCGACGCTCCTGAGGGGCCGCCTTGAGTGGTGCCCATTCGTGACGTTGGGCCGGCAACGCGGGGAGCGCACGCGCGTCAACGCGCGGCCGGGGAACCACCTGGCAGCTTACTTCATCTCTTGCCCTTGCCCGCGGTTCGCGGGGCTGGTCGCGCTGGCGCGCCTCTCGCCTAGGCTCGGGGTCGACCTCGCATTGCGGAGGAGGTGGCGGCGCATTGTGGGCCACGTCGTCTGCCTGGGACGGTCGGGGTCGAAGCGAGTAGGAGAGCGCCGAGGGGTTGCCGGCGGCACTGACGAGCTCCGCGATGCGCCGAAGCCAGTCATCGTAAAGGCCGGGGGCGGGGCGGTAGCGGAGCAGCTCGTTCGCCATGGTGAGCGCGCCCGAACCACGCACCGGTACGGGCCGAATGTGGGAGGACGACCCGGAAGCTAGAACGATGGACGGAGTGGCGGTGTGGCCATCGCGTCGCGCGGTGATCGGCTGAGAGGAGTCTTGTTGCTCGTGGGCGTCCGGGCCTGTGGCGGCGTTGGCCACAGGCGAGGGTGACCGGCGCGCGTCGGCGCGGCCCACAGGTGCCATCTGGGCGACGCGGGCAGCTCGGCGCTCGGCGCGGGCTCGGCGAGCGTCAGACATCGGAACAGCGAGGTGGGAGAAGATCTTGGCTTGAGGAAGACTCCGACACGCCCCCTACCTGGTGCGCAAAATGTCGGATTTCGGGCTCCGCAAAACCCTCAAGGTTCGAACACAGGGGCGTGTGCGAAGATTCCCTACAGCTTCGCCCTACCTAGCTCGCTACTCGATGGCTAAAACGATGAACTCGCACGATGATGAGGAAGAAGATGAACACAGTGGTTTACCCAGGTTCGGGCCACTGTGAAGCGTAATACCCTACTCCTGCTTTGGTGGATTGCCTCTCGGGGAGGTGAGGTGGATGAACTAGTACAGTGTTTTGGGAGCCTCGCGAGGGCGCTCCTGAGGAGTTCTCGGCCCTCTGCTCTCGTTGTGGTAATCGGTTCGTCCCCCCCGGTCTCTACGGTGAAGCCTAGCCTCTATATATAGCGGTGGCCCGGGTCTTGTTCCCTTATCGCAATGGCGGGAAGGGATCCCACAATGGCCAAATTTGAAGGGGGACAGGAGTACATTCCGCCCTGTCCAAAGGCGGTCTTCGCCTGCAAAGTAGCTGTCGACGACGCAGAGGTGGGCTCGGCGATGACATCCATCCTGCGGGGCTCGTGGTCGTGGTCTTGTTGCACTGAAATGGAAACCTTTGGGGGTGCTTTGGGAACCCGCGTACGTCCTTGCCCCCTTTGCACCAAAGGGGAAACTGCGCCGCCTGGCGCGCTGGCGCCCACCTGTCCTTCCTTGCGTCATCTTTGACTCCTAAGGCCGGGCTCTGCATAGAGATCTCCGCCGCTCCGGAGGGGGCCTGGGGCGGCCCATCCCTTGCCGGCCTTGACGCTGCTCCTCCTCGCGAGCCTAGGGTCCTCACGAGGGCCTCGTCTTGAGTGGGGCTGCGTCTGGTTGTGCTGGGCTGAAGAAGTGGGCCATGCCCTGGGCCGCAGGCAGGCAGGTCTGGGTACCCCCGTTCCCAGAATGCCGACAGTGCCTCCAGCAGCTGGGTGGGGCTCCGAAGAAGCTACGGCTGCGGGTGTTCAAATTCGACATGCTCGATCTCGTTAACTGTGAGGGAGTCTTCCATATCGCCACTCAGTCCAACGCCTCCGGAACTCACTGCTCACGGCATCCGCGCACCTGTCGCACTGCCGCGCTCCTCCACATCCACTCCCGGCCCCCGCGACGTGCGGCGGCGGCGGCCCCACCGCCCAACTGCTCCTGCTACGCCTACGGCGCCCCCCCCGTCACTGCTCCTCCGCGTTCGCACGCCCTGGACGCCTGCTCCAACTCCTCCTCACCTCGCCCCGGCCGCTTGCTCGTCTCATGGCCAGCTCGCCACCTGCCGACTCCGTCCCCGCGCCTGCGCCGCGCGGCTGGCTCGCCGCCCGCCGGCTCCCCCCGCGCTTGCGTCGGCCCGCCCCATCACCGCGCCAGGCAACCTCCCACGCACCCGCCGGCTCCTGCGAGCTTGCCGGTTTCCACGCGACCTCCGGGCCGCCCTGTCACCATGCCAGGCAGCCTCCCGCGTGCTGGCCGGCTACCGCACGCCTGCCGGCTCGCCCTCACCGTGCCCGGTCACCTCCCACATGCTCGTCGGCTCCCACTGGCCGGCTACCGCACGCCTACCGGCTCACCCTCGCCGCACCTACCGGTTCCTGCGCTCACCGGCTGCCTCGTTCGCACACCGCCTCCGACCAGGCCACTCGCCGGCTTGGCCGGCTCCCCCTTGTGCACCCTGGCCGTTCCCTGCATCGCCCGTGCGGCTCCCATGTGGTTGGCTGCCCACGCGGTGATAGAAAGGAAGTGGGGGCCAGCTGGTGGATAAGAAAAAAAATTGGAGCTCGTTGCAATAGAAAAATGCATCTGGCGAAAAAGAAGACCCGCTCGGTCGGCCGGCCTACCTGCCTGCGTCGCCGACTGGCCGGCTGGCCTGCCCGTCAACTTCGACACTGGGCCGACTCCGGTCGCCTATCTGCTTCGACTTCATGCCGGCTCGCACACCCGACGACCGCCAGGGCTCGGCGGCTACACCTAGCGGGTGCGCCGGCGTGCTCCACTGGCAATAGGCCACGCCGGCTGTCTTCGACAACAACCGCCTCACCGGCACTAAAAAGGCAATGTGAGATCTTCACCCGCATATCCTCATACCGCACACAAAAAACGGAGACCCCGAGCGACACTCAGGGGCCATCCCCGCATTTGTTTCAACTACTTTACTGTTCACCCCGGTGCCAGCTAGTCTCGGCCCAGGGTTGGCCGTTTGGCCCGATATGTTTGTTCCTGCAAGATGGCTTAGTAATGTGTATGGTACTGAAGGCCCACTCTTTGTCTTAGCTACAAAGCGCATCGCGGCAGTCCGGCTAGCGAGAGCAAAAGCTGGAGGTCACCACACATGAAAAACGTCCCGGGAGAAAACGGCTTGGGCGACCAGGTCGTTTCATTTGTGAGTATCTGCTCGGTCGAGTCTGCTCCTAGAGTCCAAGTACTGTACGCTCCATTCCGCGGCCCACTCTACGCCTCAGCTACAGACCGGCTCCCGGCTGTTCGGCTGGCAAGAGAAAAGCCAAAGAGCGGAGAGAACATGAAAAAGACTGAAGGGGGATCAGACGAAACTGAGTCGGCACCCTTTGCATAAAGCTTGCACTGTGAGAACCAAACATTTGATATATCTGCGCCAACAAATTATGTCTTTTGCACGATCATTTCCATGGGGAACCCCCCACCCGGAGGCTCGAAGGCTACCCCCAGCAGGGTGCGCTGGCGCACCCCCGCTGGAAACAGCGAGCGGGCGGGCTCCGCGTCCGCGCTCGGCAAGGCCCGCGCCCACCAGCCGGTGGACTCCGCGTCCGTGCTCGGCATGCTCGACGTTGCCGTCTGCTTTAGCAACATCAAAGACCCTCCGCCCGACTCTTCGAGTCGCCCGAAGGCTCGGAGGCTAAACCCAGTGGGTGCGCTGGCGCGCCCCAGGTGGAAACAGCCAGCCGGCGGACTCCGTGTCCACCCCCGGCAGGGCTTCGCGCCCATCTACCGGCGGAATCCGCGTACACCCCGGCAGGGCCCCGCGCCCATCAGTCGGCGGACTCCGCGTCCGCACCCAACATCCTCGACACCACCGTTTGCTTCAGCAGCAGCAAAGACCCTCCGCCCGACTCTTCGAGTCGCCTGGAGGCTCGGAGGCTACACCCAGCGGGTGCGCGCAAGCCAGCTGGCGGACTCTACATCCGCGCCCGGCAGGGCTCCGCACCCATCGGCCGATGGACTCCGCGTCCGCGCATGGTAGGGCTCCGCGCCCATCAGCCGGCGGACTCCGTGTCCTCGCCCGGCAGGGCCCCCACTAGAAGCAACCGTGCGGGCTGCGGCCCGCAGCCGACCATCATCAACAACTTCTTTCAACAACAACGACGACTGCGAAAACCTTCCGCCCGACTCTTCGAGTCGCCCGGAGTCTTGGAGGCTACTGTCGGGGGATGACCCCCCGGTACCCCAAAGACGGCGAGTCAGACGGGGTGCCCGCCCACCCGGGCCGGCTGCTCCGACTCACACCCACGGCCGGCTGCTTCGGGCCAGCCGGCTGCGCGAGCCAGCCGGCTGCCCGGAGCCAACTACGATGTCCCATCGGACAAGCGCGGATGAGACGGCCATACCCCGCGATGGTGCACTGTTGACGAGTAGTACTGCGCTATACACGCGTCATGCGGTATCATCTATAAAGTGACTTGTCCCATGGGCATTGACTTATAAAGTGCCACAGGGGACAAGCATAGCCTAGCTTACAAGATACATATAGCTTGGCATGTAAGCTACCCAGTATAGCTTACATCTCAAGCTAAACACTCATGCCTATATAAGAGGCACCATGCGCACTCACTCTCATCGATGGAGACTCACGGGATGGCCTAGCCTCCTCACACTCTCATTCTCGCACATACGAGGCAAGGGAAAGAGGCTAGCCAGCTCCCTCTTTCTCCTCAGATACAGCTCCAGGAGCAACTCTGTACTGCAAATACACGTCATATATAGACATGCAGGAGTAGGGGTATTATCTCTCCAAAGAGCCCCGAACCTGGGTAAACCACCGCGTGCCGTTACCCTATCCCATCCCGGATCTCCACTATAGCCTTGCTCTCACCTCTTTAATACATCCCATGGCATCTGCCGTGCCGGGGCACCCACAGTGAGAAAACAACGACAATGCCTCTGGCAGTGTACCAGGATGTGCAATGATCCAGTCTGACATGTATCAAAAATATGATGAACGATGGCTTTGCCACAAATACTATGTCAGGTTATTATGATCACGCAAAGCAATATGTTGATGAATGACCTAGTCATATGATGTAACGGTGGAGTTTGCATGGCAATATATGTCGGAATGGCTACGGAAATGCCATAATAGGTAGGTATGGTGGCTGTTTTGAGGAAGATATAATGAGGCTTATGTGTGGAAGAGCGTATCATGTCATGGGGTTTGGATGCACCGGCGAAGTTTGCACCAATCCTTGAGGTGAGAATGGGCAATGCAAGGTACCGAAGAGGCTAGCAAAATATGAGGTGGTGAGATTGCGTATGTCCATGGTTTCACATTAGTCATGATGAACTCAATATACTTATTGCAATGCTTTATTAGTTTATCACAAATGAAAGTACTACTCGCATGCCCCGAGGGAGGAGGTTGGGAGGAGTTAACCATCGTGCCTCCGACCCGAAACAACACTAGGATTTCAACGAGGAATAGAAATGCTCGGACATCCCCACCATTCCTTTTTAATATTTAGACAAATGGAAAATTAGCACCTCTTAATACTTATACTTCTATGAATCAACAATGATGAACTCACACCTTTTTCACATTACCACATCAATATCATTAACCCATAATTTCTCTTATATGTGCTACGTGATGGTTTTGATTATCACTCATTGAATACCTATTATTTTTGGACTAGTCTTATGACCCATGAAAATTACCTTCACTATTTATTAACTCTCAAACAAATATAAGTGAAGTGTGAGAGTGCAATTATTTCAATAAAATCTACACGCCACCGTGCTCAAAAAGATATAAGTGAAGTACTAGAGGAACTGCCAAGCTCAAAAGATATAAGTGAAGCACATAGAGTATTCTAAAAAATTATGATGAAGGTGTGTCTCTCTCAAATAGGTGTGTCCAGAAAAATGATGATTGTGGCAAACTAAAAAGAAAAGCAAACAAAAGCAAACGACGCTCCAAGCAAAACTCATATCATGTGACGAATAAAAATATAGCTCCAAGTGACATACCGATGGATTGAGACGAAAGAGGGGATGCTTTCCGGGGCATCCCTAAGCTTAGACGCTTGAGTCTTCCCAGAATATTACCTTGGGTGCCTCGGGCATCCCCAATCTTAGGTTCTTGTCGCTCCTTATTCCTTCATCCATCGTGATAACACCCAAAACTTGAAAACTTCAATCACACAAAACTCAACAAAACTTCGTGAGATCTGTTAGTATAAGCAACATATCAAATACTTTAGGTACTATTATAAATTGATTCATATTTCATTATTGCATAATAGTAACTGTATTCTAACTTCTCCATGGCTTATACCCACCAATACAATCCATAGCATCATCAAAACAAGCAACTATGCAAGCAAAAAATAGAATCTGTCTAAAACAGAACAGTCTGTAAAGATCTGTAAAGAACCTATACTTGTGTAACTCTAAAAATTCTGAAAATTAGGAAAACCTCAAGAATTTGTATAGCAATACTGTGTAAAAAGTTCAGATCAAAAAGACATTCCAGTAAAATCAGAGAAATTCTGCACTAGAGTCAAAGTTTCTGTTTATGCACCGTATCAATTCTACTCATCTTGTGAGTCGTCCCAAAGGATTTACTTGGAACAAACACTAATTAAAACATAAAAACACAATCATTACATAGGAAACAATCATTTTATATAAAAATAACAGAAATTATTTGGTTGCCTCCCAACAAGCTCCTTCTTTACAGCCATTAAGATAGGCTTGTAATAATTATGATGCTCTCATGAAAGACAATAATGTAAACATAAAGAGAGCATCATGTAGCATGTGAAAAACAGATTTAAGTCCAGCATACTTCCTATGCATAGGCATTTTATAAGTAAACAAATTATCAAGACAATAAGTATCTAGCATGTAGGAAGAATGAAGCATTAATAATTTTAACACAAAGAGAATTAAGAGAGTAACATAAAAATTTCTACAACCATATTTTCCTCTGTCATAATAATTACATGTAGGATCCTGTTCAAATTCAACAGTATAGATCTCATATAAAATATTATCTCCATGATCCATATGCACAAAAGTTTTACAATCTTCCAAGGTAGTGGTATCAACAGTAACTAAACTCATGACCTCTCCAAACCCACTTTCAATATTATCGCAAACATTTTTATCCTTAACATATTCATCATTAGGCTTAAATAAATTTTCAAGATCAAAATAAAAATCGTCACCCCAATCATGATCATTGCAATAAGTATTGGACATAACAAAATTATAATCACCAAGTTTATAGCTTTGCATATTGCTAGCACAATTGGCATTAATATAATTTATAGTAACATCATTGCAATCATGCTTTTTGGGTGCAATATAAATAATTTAATTTTCAACGTAAGGAACTATAGCAAGTTCATCTCCATAAGAATAATTAATATTTGCATCGTGTCCATAAGAATAGCAAGCATCACGTTCATCAAGAGGGGATATTTCAATCGAATCAATGGAATCATAATTTTCTTCCAACGCAATAGACATTCTCTCAATAAATTCTTTAACATAAGCATTAGAAGCTTACTTTTCATAGAAATATTTAAGTATGGCAAAATTTTCAGATTTGTAGAGAGTAGCATCATACTTTTCAATCAAAGAAGCAACTTCATAAGCACCCTTAAAAGCAACAAATTCTGCAATTTGTTCAATATCACAGTAACTATAAACACCCATGGCATAAGAAGATAAGATTTCATTATCATTAAACTCATATAGGTAGGGAAGGTGTTTCTTAGGGTTCCGAGAGCAACAAGTAGAATCATAAATTTCACACAGATTCCAAGCATAGCACATCAAACATTTTATTTGATGGCATAAAAGTCTCCCCTTTTGAGACAACCGGTGAGGCGAACAATAAGCATGCTCATCTAATGATTTTCCCTCAACTAAGCTAGTTGGGGTTTCAGCATGAGCACAAATGGATCAAAGATGACCCAAGTAGAAAACTGTGGATCCTTAAGTCTTTACTTTCTATTTTTGTGTGATAACATGATTATTGCAACAAACAAGTAACTAGAAAAGTAATTATTTTTGTATTATTTATTTTTATGAAACAAACTAAATATAACACCAAATAAAAAGAATAATAAGTGAATGATAATTTGTGTGAAATTACTTGATAGTTGGTGATAATATTCCCCGGCAACGGCACCAGAAATCCTTCCTGATACTTGTGATCTGCGTTGGGGTTTCGTGAAGAGGAACGGGTAATTGCAGCACAATATGGGTAAGTATTTCCCTGAGTTATGAAACCAAGGTTTATCGAACCGATCGGAATATCAATCCACAACCGTCTTCAGCGGCTGCACACAAAAGAGCAAACAACTTGCACCCAACGCGGGCAAGAGGGTTGTCAATCCCCTTGTTCTCGTTACTTGTAAGCACGTGAAGTGTGTAGATAATAGTAGATAATTGTAAATTGCGAAATAAAATAAAAACAAATAAATGGCAGAAAGGTAATGATAGCTATTGTAAATATATAAGTGAATAGACCCGTGGGCCATAGTTTTCTCTAGTGGCATCTCTCATGAAAGTAAGCATACGGTAGGTAAACAAATTACTGTTCGGTAATTGATAGAAAAGCGCATAGTTATGCGATATTCATGGCAATGATCATGTGTATATAGGCATCACGTCCATAAGCAAATAGGCCGACTCCTGCCTGCACCTATGACTATTACTCCACCCATTGACCGCTATCCAGCATGCATCTAGAGTATTAAATAAAATAGAGTAATGCTTAGAGAACATTGACATTATGTAGACAAAGAGAATTCAATTAATATGAACTAACCCATCATTTTATCCTTAGTGGCAACAATACAAAGACGTGTCTTGTCCCCTTCTGTCACTGGGATATAGACCACAGCCAGATTGAACCCACTAGAACGCACCCCTCTCACTGAAGAAATGTCAATCTAGTTGGCCAAACTATTTTGATAGATCAGAGATAATTATGAAGCTATAATGATCATGCACTTAAGAATCATAATATATATATCAGAGGTGACTTAAATACTTTTCATGAATAATCTAAACATAAACCCACAATCTGTTGGATCCCAACAAACGCACGGTACAAAAGTATTAAATCGGATAGATCAAAGAGAAGATGCGATGATCATTGTATTGAAGATCAAAATAGAGAGAGAGAGACATCTAGGTACTAACTATGGACCCGTAGGTCTATGGTGAACTACTCACACATCATCATGAGGGAAGCAAGGTTGATGAAAAAGCCCTCCGTGATCGATCACCCCTCCGACAGGGTGCCGGAACGGAGCTCTAGATGGGAACACGACAGAACAGAGACTTGCGGCGGCGGAAAAAGAGTTTTCGGACGCCCTCTAGGGTTTGGAATATATGTGAATTTATAGGTCAGAGAATGGGGTCAAAAGGGCCGCCAGGGAGGCACAAGCTATCAGGGCGCGGCGATCCCCCTGGGTGCAACAAGTTGGCTTGTAGCCCCCTCGTGTAGCCTCCGGTCTTCTCCTGAAGCTTCTAGGTCTTCTTTTGGTCCAGAAAAAATCATAAAAAAGTTTCGGGGCAATTGGACTTCGTTTGGTACTATAAAACATAAAAGTAAAAAACATGCAGAAAACAGGAACTCGCACTGGGTCAATAGGTTAGTGCTCAAAAATAACATAAATTGGAAAATTATTACTCAAAAAGTATCCTAGAATTATAATATGTCAGCATGGAACAATCAAATATTATAGATACGTTGGAGACGTATTAGGGTCTGGGTCGCAGCTCGTGGAACTCCGCGCGGTGTTGTGGCTGCGCGCGCCGGTGTGGTGAGCGCGGGGATCGCCTCCATCTTCGTTGCCGGTGACTGCTTGCGAGGGCAGCTTGGACGAAGTCGGGGCGGGTGTCGACGCGTCCTTGGCTTTCTTGGGAGCCATGGTTGTCGATGAAGTTGTTGTTGATGACAAGCAAAAATCGGTGTAGGTTAACGCACCGAAACCCCCTACCTGGCATACCAAAGATGTTGAGCGTACGACAATCTATGGGACCAACGGGGTCCATTTGCGGTTCAACTGAGGGGATTCTCGGGCACAAAGAGCATCACCGATCCATGCGTACTCAAGGGTTTAGACAGGTTCGGGCCACTCGGAAGCGTAAAACCCTACGTCCAGCATTTGGTGGATTATATGAGTTCACAATACAAGAGCGCTACAGCCCGGCAAGGAATGCTCGAGGAGTGCGGCTACGCATGCGAATGAACCAAGTGTCGACCTTTCTAAAGGTAGCCATGGACCTCATTTTATAGGCTAAGGGGCTACCACAGTGGCTAAAATGGTCATTACATGGGTAAACAGTGTATACTATAGCTGCCAAAACTAATGGCAAGAGCTATAGTGAGAAATACCTAACTCTGACAGACTAGGACAGACGCATTGAATGCGCCGTGAGGTGTCACGCTGGCGATGTCTCCCGGAAAGGATCGTCTCTCCTTTTGTTTTGTTCGCCCAACATCCTCTTATTCCTTTGCCATGCTGTGGGACGGGTGTCATTAAAGCTGCTATACAAAGGGCCACGTTTTGTAGTACACCGACAGGGAGAGCTACGTTTCATACCACATGGCGGATCCCAAGGTCTATGCGGATATCGATCCCTATGGATGGACTACGGAGGAAGAGGAGGAGGCCAACCTAAAACGAATGCAGTATTCAAGTGAGGAAGTAGAAGAAGAACATTTGCCTCAACCGACAGATATGCACGTGGAGGACAAAAAATCGAACTTGCCAAAAAAGGTTACACCTTCCAGTTCACGATTTACCCCTTATCGCCATGCGCAGTTGGATGTTGCTTCCTCCTCTGCAGACAAAATCCATCCCTTGACGGACGGTGCTTTGACTGTTACAAGAAAGTTTCGCAAGGAGAACCTCAACCTTAGGCGGGAGGTAGACCAGCTTAAAGATGAAAATCATACCCTAAGGTGTATCATCGCCAAGAATATCAGGCCTACCACTTCATAGGCACCATCACCCAAGAAGGAAACTTAATTACACGGGTATGGGTGCCACCCTTAGCTTGTTCCAAGCTCGGGGGAGGTGCCCCAGTATCATATCACCATCACTTTTATCATCATCATCTATCTTAGTTCGATCCTTAGGTATTTCGTGATTTCGAAGAATAAAGTTTTAGTATTATTTAGTTTCGAGTGCTTTGTGGTCTATCTATCTATGTAATCATGTGCTTGAGTAATGTAATAAAGATTAGTATGAGTTTTTATGCTTTATTTTCTTGCATCAATCATAGCAATGAAAATACTGAGAAGAACATACGTTAATCCAATGGGGAGTAATGACTTCACATAAAAATAGTATAATTAGTAAAATTTGTTGGAAGTTAACAAACATAGCATTAGTCATTGATACAATTCATGAAAAAGTAATAATGAAACAGAGGTCTCACATATAAATATACTATCTTGGACATCTTTTCTGATTGTGAGTACCCATTAAATATTCTATGGATGATAAATTAGCTGATGTTGGACAAGGAAAACAATGTAATGAGTTATGTTTGCTTATATTCACTACTGGAATCAGGTACTTTGCCATCTGCCTCTCCTTTGCCGTATGCTGGCTGATGGCAAAGAGGGTCTTTGCCGTCAGCTACCACAAACCGGACGGCAAAGAGCTGACTGATGGCAAAGATTTAATTTGCCATCAGTCAGCTCTTTGCCGTCTGCCAGCTGACGGCAAAGAGCCTAAAGGCAGACGGCAAAGAGCACAGGGGTGGACCCACTGGACCGTTGGTCAACCGGACGTTATGGATGCCGTCCGCTACTCTTTGCCGTCTGCCTTTTGCCTCTTTTGCCGTCGGCTCGCGGACGGCAAAGAAGATGGCGCCCTAACGGTCATCGGCCCCCACCCCAAACCCCCATCTCTCCCCCATAACGGCCGCATCTCTCTCTCCCCGCACCCCCGAAACCCACCGCCGCGCCCCGCCGCCGGAGCGAGCCTCCCCTCCTCCCCTCGCCCCGCCGCCGGAGCAAGCCCTCCCTGCGGCGAGCCCTCCTCCACCACCGCCCCCCTCCTCCCCGGGCCCCCCTCCTCCCCGCGACCCCCTCCTCCACCACTGTGCCCCCCACCTCCACCACCGCCCCCTCCTCCCGGCGCTCCCTCCTCCATCACCGCCCCGGCCTCCTCCCCGCGCCCCCTCCTCCCCACGACCCCCTCCTCCACCGCCGCGCCGCCCCTCCTGCACCACCGCCCCCCTCCTCCACCACCGCTCCCCTCCTCCCCGCACCCCCTCCTCCCCGTTGATCTGTTGGTTTGTCTACGCCCGGCCTCCCAGCGCCGTCCCTGTCGCCCGGCCGCCCCCCTCCGGTGAGTCCCTCTTTTTTCCTTCTTTTTTCGTTTAATTTGTTAATTAGCTTAGTTAGGTTAGTTGTTAATTAGCTACTGTTAATTAGGTTAGTTAGGTTAATTGTTAATTAGTGACTATTAATTAACTTAGTTAGGTTAGTTAATAATTAGCTATTGTTAATTAGCTTAGTTAGGTTAGTTGTTAATTAGCTTAGTTAGAGGAGAAGAAAAAAAGAAGAAGAAGAAGAAGAAGAAGAAGAAGAGGAGAAGAGGAGGAGAAGAAAAAAAAGAAGAAAAAGAGGAGAGGAGAAGAAGAAGAAGAAGAAGAAAAAGAAGAAGAAGAAGACGAAGAAGAAGAAGAAGGAGAAGAAGAAGAAGAAGAAGACCCCTGATCCCCGACGCCCGACGCCACAAACCCCCACTGACCCCCGACCCCCGACGCCACTGACCCCCGACCCCTGACGCCCCTGACCCCGACCCTCGACGCCACTGACCCCCGACGCCACTGACCCCCGACCCCTGACACCACTGACCCCCGACCCCTGACCCCCGCCCCCCAACGCCACTGACTCCCGACGCCACTGACCCCTACCCCCGATCCCCCACGCCACTGACCCCCGACCCCCGACACCACTGACACCCGACGCCACTGACCCCCGACCCCGACCCCCGACACCTCTTCGGCCTCCTGTTGACTGAAAAGGTGCTCTTCTGCATTCCAGAGGCCGACGGGGTCTTAGTTTTGTAAATTATGAGTTAGGTCATATATATATTCCGATTTTGTTCGACGACCTCCCTGTGCATTGGACGAGCTCCCCTGCTGCATTCGTGGGTGAGCACAAATGACATCTCCTCCCCCCCCCTTAATTTGCTCTGCTCCGGTCTTTGTGTCGATGAAACTTGCTAGCTATAGGTGTCTTCAAATGAACAGTATGCGTGACCAGTATGCGTCTCCCGTTCGAAAGGGCGGCATCTATAAATATGCATGTCCTTGCATATTTATAACCGCCATCCTTTCGAATTGTCCAACGTTATCCACGGACAGCCCGAGTATGTGTAGATTGGGTTCGTTTTCCCGTATGCTCTGCTCCGGATCCGATGCCGAATTTCGTCAGTGCCTCCCTGTTGTTCTACGGGTACACATCCTCTCTGCTTATTGCCGAGACGTGTATCAGGAGAACAGCGGGGAGGTGCTGTCGAAATTCTGCGTCGGATCCGGAGCAGAGCATGGGAAAACGAACCCAATCTACACATACTCGGGTGGGATTAGGTCCTATCTTTACCTATTAGCGTGTAGGTTGCATGGACGTAATAAAACTGACAAACTTGATTAACTGATGAATATATATGCTGAATTATATATATTTCTTGTGTGTCCAGTAGCTAGGCAAGATGAGTGATCGTGCATGGATGTACACCGGTCACACCTGTCAGATAGACATGACCAAATAATGGTTAACAAATACCAAGGGGTTTGTGAGAGCCGCATTTGCAAATGGCCAGGAAAAAACATGGTGTCCCTGTCCTCGGTGCGATAACTTTAAAAGGCAGACAGAGGGTGAAATGGGTAAACACCTACAGATGTGGGGTTTTAAGCCTAATTATACGGTGTGGACTTTTCATGGTGACTCTGCCCAACGTGCCAGAGTTGATGTGGTTCGTCGTCGCACCGACGAGCATGGTACTAGGATCGAAGACATGGTGCAAGACTTTGATGATGCTCGGGATTTGGACGATGAGATGGAGGAATCTGCAAAGGCATTCTATGAAATGTTGGAGTCTTCAAAATGTCCTCTCCACGAGCACACTAAGCTTTGTCAGCTGGATGCCATCGCGCAAGTAATGGCTCTGAAGGTTCAATTCAACCTAGGAAGAGAATGCTACGACGCGATGATGACAATATTTGGACGCTTTCTACCGAAAGGCCATGTACTGCCTGCAAACCTGTACCACTCGGACAAAATCCTCCGTGTACTTAAGATGCCCTATGAGAAGATAGATGCTTGTGAGAATGGATGTGCCTTATTTAGGCTTGAGTATGCGGACTTGAAATATTGTCCCATTTGCAAGTCTTCCAGGTATGTTGTGGTTGACAACGGTATGGGTGAGAAGAATCAGACCAAAATCCCCGTTAACGTTCTTCGCTATATGCCAATCGTACCAAGACTTCAACGTCTTTTCATGGTCGAAGAGATGGCCAGACAGATGACATGGCGCAAATTGGGCAAAAGAACCGAACTAGATGCAGATGGGAATCAGTTGTTGGTACACACTTCAGACGCTTTTGCCTGGAAGCACTTCGATGCATTACATAAGGATAAAGCGTCAGATCCAAGGCATCCTCGAGTCGCCATCAGCACGGATGGGTTCAATGTGTTTGGTATGACGGCAACCCAATACAGTTGTTGGCCTATATTTGTCATTCCACTCAATCTCCCCCCGGAGAGATTATGAAAAGAAAGAACATTTTACTGACGTTGATAATTCCAGGGCCCAACTATCCGGGGAAGAATATGAATGTGTACATGCAGCCGCTTAAGGATGAATTGCAAGAAGCTTGGGATAATGGGATCAAGACATACGACGCCGCTACCAAAAAAACTTCAAAATGCATGTGTGGTACATGTACTCAACGCGTAACTTGCCGGCGTATGCGCTATTCGTTGGCTGGTGTGTGCATGGAAGGTTCCCATGCCCCACATGCAAGGCAACTCTTCAGTTCCGTTGGCTGCAGGCAGGTCGCATGTTTTCTTGCTTCGACATGCATAGACAGTTCCTGGATCCTCGCCATAAGTTCAGAAAAGACAAGAAGAATTTCATCAAAGGTAGAGTTGTCAAAAACTCTGCACCACCCGCGTTGACAGGCCAACAGATCCTGGATCAGTTAAACGCTCTCGAGCCTGATCCAAACCGTCCAGTGTATTTAGAAGTGTATAATACGAAACACGCCTAGACTCACAAGTCATGCTTATGAGATCTGCCTTACTTCAACGACCTCCTCTGCCCACACAACATCGACGTTATGCACACTGAAAAGAATATCGCCGAGGCCATTTTTGGTACATTGTTCGGCATAGAGGGGAAGTCCAAGGATAATCCTAAGGCTAGAATCGACCAGGAGGCTCGATGTGATAGACCGTTACAAAACATGCGACAACCAAAAGGAAAGCAGAACTGAACGAAGCCAAAGGCATGGTTCAATCTTGGAAGGCCAGCTATGAGGAAGTGATCTTGTGGGTGAAAATGCAGTTGATGTTCCCCGATGGTTATGCAGCGAATCTAAAGAGGGGAGCGAGTCTTGACAAACTGAAAATATTTGGTCTCAAGAGTCATGATTGGCACATATGGCTTGAGCGGGTAATGCCGGTTATGCTGCGTGGCTTTATCCCTGAGGATGAATGGCTAGTACTGGCAAAGCTGACCTATTTCTTCCGTTCTCTTTGTGCGAAAGAAATATCGCCTGGCATGCTAGATGAAATGGAAGAGTTGGCGTCGGAGTTGATCTGCAAGTTAGAGAAGATCTTTCCACCAGGCTTCTTTAATCCAATGCTGCATTTGATTTTGCATCTCCCGATCGAGGCAAGATTGGGGGGTCCCATGCAAAATTGTTGGTGCTTCACAACTGAGAGGATGCAGAAGACGCTTCGAGCAAAATGTAAAAATAAACGTAGAATTGAAGCATCGATGGCCGAGGCATTCATTACTGAGGAGGCAGCAAACTTCGTGACAGCACACTACAAAGCAAAAAATCCTCATTTGCATAATCCGAAGCCTCGGTACAATGATGGCGACCCTAAAAAAGTCGATCCAGCCTCAGCCTATTCAAAGGGAAGCTCGCACCAGCCGGTGCTTCGAAAGCAAAAGCGTTGGATGTCAATGAAGGGCGGACCATTTCATTGTATATCTTCAACAACCTAACAGAAGTGCGGCCGTACATCGAGTAAGTTCTCGATACATTATTGTTTCGCAACTTGTAATTCCTTTGAACTGCTCTTATTCCCGGATATTTGATATAGTCGATACGTCGCAAAATTCTCGGATGGAGCGGTCATCCAAAAGGATTTCGTCAAAGAGTATGAGCTTCTGGCGAAGCATGGAGGCGGCTATCCCGGTTTCATCTCTTGGTTCAAAAAAATGGTAATTACCATTAATGGACCATTTCATTTCTTCGTCTAATTTGCGGCTAATGCAACAATCCTTTCGTATTAAACTTGTAGGCTAATTCAGAGTCTATGGATGCCGAGTTGAGACAAGTCGCTAATGGTTTTGACTATAAGGTCCATTCATTTGACAAATACGACATCAACGGGTATCGCTTTCGTACCTTTGGCAAAGAGTTATCTATGCCCGACCTAAAGACTACAAATTGTTGTGTCTCTGCTATCGGCAAAGGAGGTACCGAGTATTATGGAAGAGTTCAAGCAATTTAGGAACTTCTATTCTATGGTCAAAACCCACCGAACGTCGTAGTCTTCAAATGTTATTGTTCCAGCCGAAGGAGACTAGAAGGAATCATGAACATATAGGGCTAGTCGAAATCAAACAAAGCACCCATTTAAATGTTCCTGATGTCTATATTACGGCTCAACAGGCGACCCAAGTTTTCTATCTACCGTGGGCCTGCCAAACTGATCCAAATGTGAAAGGTTGGGATGTCGTTTATGAAGTGCCGCCACATTTTAGACCACCTCCCCTCAATGAAGAGGATTATGAACCTCACATTAACCCAGACACATATGAAGGAGAATTCTTCCAAGAAACACATATTTCCAAAAAACATTTCAAGAACCGCTCTACTTCACCCGAAACATTGAAGTAGACAGCGACAGTGAATCCGACTTAACCCCTGAGCCGAAACAAGAAGAGGTTACTGTTGTGGACGACCTGTCAATGCTTGACCGATTACATAAAGGAAGCCTTCCACACATTGTTCCCGATAGTGATGATGATCATGCATTTATTGATGATAGTGATGATGATGATGCATTTATTGATCCCGGAGAATATATAGATGATCAAGATTATTATTAATTCATGTCAGGTAATCAACTTTTATTCTATACATATATATATTTTTAGGTCATGTTAGGTACATGATGATACACTTAAATTACATACATTTTATTATTCATGTCGGTATTCAATTTTATGTTGTACTAATTTTGTTTACTATTTGTCATCGCAGTTGTTCAAAGATGGTGGGAAAGGGTCGAGAGCACTCCGCGGCTCCTTCTTCGTCGGAGGTTGGTGGGATGGGTACTTCCATTCCTACCGAGTCTCTCCGGAGACCGTTGGTCTCTAGTCTGCATACACCGGTGCCCGCTTCTTCATCGACCCCCATGAGAGGAGGTCGGGGGAAGAAGAGAGGTAGTAGAGGTACACGTGCGAGTGGAGGCCGCGGGAAAGGTAGGGTGGCTGCTACGCCTTCCTCGCCGCCACCCCCAGTTGATTCACCCGAGCACAGGACTGCTAGGGTGGACCCGTCTGAGGAGGAGGCTATGCGGACTCCGGTCCACGAGCCTCGGGTCGACGAGCCTTCGACATACGAGACTCCTTTCCCAGAGGCTTCGTCCCACGAGACTCCGGGGCAGAGGAGGGATGAGGCCACGTCCCAGCAGACCCCATGGGATACCTGGTCGGAGGAGCCTAGTGGCCATGCTGATGGTGGCGGGGATCGTTTTTCTGATAGCGATGAGGAGGTGGTTGAGGGGCCCACTGTCTATCAGCATGGTAGTACACGGCTCCCGCCCGTGCCGGCAACCCGCGAGCAGAGGTGGTCGATTAAGCCTGATGGGGACAAGTAAGTGCATGTACTCTTTTTTTACCTTTTGCCTTCACGTTTTTTCAAATATCCAATGTGTTGGCTTTGTAATACTGCAGGGGTTGGGATCACCCCAAGGATGCCCGCAGGCCCAATAGCGTCCTGGGTGTCCTTATCAGGCAAAACTTCCCGGGGTTTGTAACGTTGCCCGGTGAGGGTCAGGTTCGAGAGTTAGGAATGACCTGGGAGCACTACTTGGCTGCACCGGCCCCGCCGGAGGAGAGGATCGACGGTGTTTTGTGCCACACGAGGGTGGACATGGTGATCAGACAGTTTTGGGTAATTTCTGCTTTACACAATTAAAAATCAACAATAGCTAGTTATTGTACTAATAAGTGTTGTCTCGTTTGATTGTAGACCTTCTACAGGTGTCAAGAGGGATACGAGGAGGCCGCGACAAAGGTTATCGATAACCAATGCAGGCGCCTACTGCAAAACTTACGGCACGAGGCTCGGGTGCAGGCTGTTCGAGACTACTACGCCTCGCGGCGTATTAGGAAGGAGAAGTCGACGTGCCGCAGAAAGAAGATGGAGAAGGAGCATTACATGAAGGTAATTACGTATTTTTAAGGCCTTGTACTTAGTTTCCTTCATTTAATTCGTACGCGTAGCGCTCAAATATCTCTTTATTAACTTAGGTGCCCCGGAGATGGTGTGCGGATAAGATGGATTGTTGGGAGGCGTTGGTGGATGGGTGGTGCTCAGAACAATGGCTAGCCGTCCACAACAATGCCAAGGACCGGCGTGCCAAAATGGTTGGTGTGCCACACCATCAAGGGAGCGCCAACTTAAATCAGTTTGGTCAGAACTGGGTATGTGGTTTGCTTCATGATTCATGCAAGTCATTCTTGATTCTAGCTTGAGCCCTTTACTAATACTTTGTTCCTCTCTCTCTCTCTTTTAGGCGCATCTCAACAACACGTCAGTGCCACAAATGTGCGACCTCTATGCGATGGCCCATACTGCCTCGTACAAGAAGGTCAAGGCATTCTCTGAGTCTGACCTCGATCATCCCGAGAACTTCACCAACATCTCCTCCCATAACAAGCTCGTGAAGTACAGAGATGTGGGGAAGGCGTTGAACGGGGAGGACTTTAACCCGAGCCAGCATCCTATTGATCCAGAGCTGGTGATGATAGCTAGCGGTGGGAGGCCCCATGGCTCGATGGCCATTGGAGATGGCCTTATAGGTTGTCCTAGCACTCTCTCGCAGATCAGGGCGCGCGAAATGAGCTCCTATCCTAAGATAAGGCCTCATCCACGGCCAGTCGAGCTCGCCATCGAGGTTAGTTATACGGACTCAGATATCTTTCCTCATTACGTTGTGTGCGTGAACAAAGATGTTTACAACGCTAACGAGGAGTTGTGTTGTAGGCTACTATTCAAAAAGAGAGAGAGGCAACACAGAGGCTTATGGCGGCGAAGGAGACGGACATGGAGGAGAGGACGGCTAGGTTGTTGGAGGAGGAGAGGGCACGGAACGATGCGTCTCACCGGGCCATCTATGAGCTCTTGGTGGTAAGTTTCTTCTTCATATTTGTTAAATCTTGCATTTAATGTTCGTTTCATTAATAACTAATATCATTGACTTGTGAAAACCAAATGTGCCGTCTATGTGCGAGAAGACCGGCCAGATCCCTCCGTCGATGCCAGTCATTACCACGGCTGGAACGGTGAGTTTCATTTGAATGCAATGATCTTTTCAGTGTCATCATGCTAACGAGACATTGCAAATCATCTTTGGTGCAGAATATCTCCCGAAACGCATCGCACGACCCTTCTCCAGGGCAGCCTTCTCCAGGTGAAACCGGCCCGAGCAACCCCGGTGCTTCACCTCCGTGATGACGAGGACGGTAAGCCATAATATGCCGCTTACTTGGCTCATTTTCTCAAAGAAAGACAAACTTAGCACTTAGACAAAATTACGTACTTTCGGTTTGTCGGAGTTCCTTGTGAGAGTTTCATATCTCTTCTTGATGGAGGAATGAGGGATCACTAGAAGAGTGTCTAGAGGGGGGGTGAATAGACTACTAGCAGGAATATAAAACCTAACCTTTTCCCAAGTTAATTGGTTGGCAGATTTTAACAGTTTTAGCAAGGCTAGCAAGTCAAATATACCCTACACATGCATGTCAACAAATATGGCAGCGGAAAGTAAAGACATTGCACATGAAGTAAAGAGTTGAGATAGGTAGATCAAACGCAATTGGAGACGCAAAGATTTTTCCCGTGGTTCCGATAGGTGGTGCTATCGTACATCCACGTTTATTGAGTCTTCAACCCACGGAGTGTAACGGTCGCGAGAGTCCACGGAGGGCTCCACCCATAAGGGTCAACGAAGTAGCAACCTTGACTATTCCATAACGGCTTCCATCCACGAAGGACTAGCCTCACTATGGGTAGATCTTCACGAAGTAGGCGATCTCCTTGCCCTTACAAACTTCTTGGTTCAACTCCACAACACGAAGTAGGAGGCTCCCAAGCGACACCTAACCAATTTAGGAGGCACCACCCTCCAAAAGGTAATAGGCTCGGCAATGACGATGAACTCCTTGCTCTTGTGCTTCAAGATGATAGACTCCTCAACACACAATCACTCTCTCACAGATTTGGCTTGGTGGAAGAGATGGGATTGGTGGAAAGCAACTTGGGGAGGCTAGAGATCAAGATTCATATGGTTGGAATGGAATGGCATGATCTCAACACATGAGTAGGTGGCTCTCTCTCAGAAAACTGGATGGGCAAGTATGGAATAGTTCTGAGTGCTTCTCTTTCGAGTAGGTGGTGGTGAAGGGGTATATATAGGCATCCCCAGAAATCCAACCGTTACACACAAAATGACCAACTCGGTGACACCGATGTGTTAATCTCGGTGGTACCGAAGTGACCAAAAGGTGGCAACTTTTGAATCTCGGTGAGACCGATATATAACTCTCGGTTGCACCGATAAGGTGACCAATGGTCAGATTGCGCAAACTCGGTGACGCCGATCTTTACATCTCGGTGGTACCGATTCTTGACCAAGGCTTACCAGAGAGTTGGTCCAGAAACTCGGTGGCGCCGATCCACACTTCTCGATGTTACCGATCAGGTGAATGGCTATCCAGAGAGTTGGTCCAGAAACTCGGTGAGACCGAAAGGAAAATCTCGGTGGTACCAAAGACAGAAGATGGCTAAACAGAGAGTTGGCAACCTAAACTCGGTCGCACCGAAGCAAAATCGGTTGCACCGAAAAGCTAGGGTTTGGCATGGGTGTGTCTGAGTTTGGGAATTGGTGGGACCGAGCGGGAAGTGTTTGTTGCACCGATTTTGGATATTTGACTTTGGACAGACTTTTGTGGAAGAGCTTGTGGGTGTTTTTGGTGACTATCACTTGTGCACGTATGAGCATTTTGTTCACCAATAGTACCTTACCCACTTTTAATAGTATTGGCTTTCCTATGGACTCAAAGTGATTTCTCACAACGTAAAATGTAGAGTCCTCTTGCTTGAAGCTTTGTCAATCCATTTCCTTGCATCTTGGGGTATCTCCACAATCTCCACAATCCTTTTGCCAGCCCTCTCTGTGGACTTTATCTGAAATACACTAGGTAAAGGTATTAGTCCAAGAGTCAATGTATGTTGTCATGAAATATCAAAACCGCCAAGGGAGCATGTTGTGCTTTCAATCTCCCCCTTTTTGGTAATTGATGACAACATACAATCAAACCTTCAAATAAAGATATGCATGGATATAAGGAAGACTTTGAGAGACACATGACTTAGATTTGCTCCCCCTAAATGTGTGCAATCCCTTTAAAGGATAGTTTCTTTGGAATGCATGGACGCACATATAGTAGAAAGGATATAAGAAGTCATGTGTATCTTGGCTATATGCATCAAACATATATGAATGAGATGTATCCTTGTTCAAGACTTCACTCTTGCAAACAATATGTGCAAGAAGCAAGAGATCATCTTGATCAAAGATATGATGCATATACTTACCTTGAGTTCCTGAGCATTCTTGTAGTAGAGACACACTTGAGAAAACAATGTTAGGAAACACAAGAGTATTCTACTAAGCAAAAGCAATAGAACTCAAAAGTACCAAGATATGGAGAACATATAGAAGATAGTATCCTTAAGATTGATATGTCTCCAAGATCATTTAGAGCTTTCTCCCCTTAGATATGAAAATAGTAGATCAACCTCTCCCCCTGAATCTCAGCATGTAGATATTGGGATTGGATAGGGTGAGAAAAATCTAAGATGATCACCATTAGAAGGTATGTTTATTTCAATATTGACAACTTATGTTAGACTTTTCTCCCCCTACTTTGGTGTTCTCCCCTTGTCTATATGAGTATAAACATTGATATTCGCTCTCCCCCTTGATCATATCTCCCCCTTTGCATAAGCATGTATCTCCCTTTAGCATGAAGCTTTGTATATTTCACCCCCTTTGGCATTAATTTCCAAAAAGGCATACACAGGGACAGATACAGGGATCATTGACTGTGAAGGGATCCTTGAGAACAAGGGTCATTGAATGTAGGGTTCATAGAAATGAAAACTGAGGGAATCATTGAAAATAAAATAATTTCTCTCCCTTTGGCTGATCTGAGATTTTGTAAGACTTCTCCTCCTTTGAGTTAGGGATCCTTGAATAATGAATTTCTCCCCCTAAGTTTTTTTTTAAATCATAAGAAGGGATCATCGAAGTAACAAAATCATCACTTGTAAGATCACAGAAGCAACATAGATTTGCAACTGTGAACAAGAAAACAAATCGGTGACTCCGAGACAAACAAATTGGTGGTACCGAGATGTTATGGTGCAGCTCATCTGCTAATTCAGAATAACCGAGTTATTTGTATCGGTGGCTCTGAGGCTAAAACAGAAACTTCGCAGTGGGATTTTAAAATCGAGATTTCTCAAATTTTGCCAATAACAAAGTGTTTAAAAGGAATTTTCAAGGGAAATGCAAATGTTTTTACAAAATAATATCAACTAGAGAAGATTTGAGTGGTTCCAAGAAATCTTGCAAAATAGAGAATGAACCAACAAAATTACTTAACTAGATGATGGGTGGTGACTAGGTCACCTATATTAGAGTATATTGACTTAGGAGCCAAGCAAGAATACTTGATCATAGGTCATACTCAACGTTAAGCTCAAAATGGGGTTACCATTTTTCGATTAAGCATTTTGATGTCTTCATATCACTTGAGTTGCTTTAGCTCATGTCTTGGAGCAAAGCCTTTTCAAGGATATGAGTACATACCTTTGAGTGATGTTGATGACGTCGCTTGTAGGTGAACTCGTTGAGGATGCTCGAGGTTGATGAAGATCTTGAGTTAGGAGCAATCCTTCTCGTTTTAGTACACTTTTCACCTACACAGGTTAGTCATGCAAGGAAGAACAATAGATATATCCATTTGACATGATACCAATTGAGATTTAGAAAATATGATCACATCAAATATATGTCAAGGATATTGTTGAGTTGACTTCTTCCTTCCATCAACAAGAGGGGTTGTGGATACTTGGTTATGACAAGATTGCTTATGATTTGAGTTGATGGAAATCTTGTGGAATAAAATTCTTCCAAGTACCTACAAAAAGTTAGATGCAATACAAGGGAGCATAGAATTTCATGGCATAAGATAACATGTAAAAAGTATCATGGAAATAACAAGAAAGATCATGCCCTTGCATGCAACCGAGTGAGTCTAGCTCAAGTTTGAAGCATCAATGATGTTCAACTCACTCCTCAAATAACAAAATGTTTTCTCATCAAGTGGCTTAGTAAAGATATCGGCCAATTGCTTGTTGGTGCGAACATGCTTAAGATCAATATCTCCTTTGGCAACATGATCACGAATAAAATGATGTCTAACTTGAATATGTTTAGTTCAAGAATGTTGCACATGATTATGACCAATTTTAATAGCACTTTCATTGTCACAAAGTAATGGAACATTTCTAACATGGATTCCATAATCCTTAAGCGTTTGTGTCATCCATAGTAATTGTGCACAACAAGATCCTGCAGCAATATACTCAGCTTCGGCAGTAGATAGAGATACCGAGTTTTGTTTCTTGGAGGACCAAGACACAAGAGATCTACCCAAAAATTGACAAGTACCCGAGGTGGATTTTCTATCAACCTTGTCACCGGCATAGTCCGAATCAGAATATCCAACAAGGTTAAAGGAAGATCCCTTGGGATATCAAATGCCAAAGTTTGGTGTTTGTATCAAATATCTCACAATACGTTTCATGGCCAAAAGATGACACTCTTTAGGTGCAGCTTGATATCTAGCACACATGCTAACACTAAGCATAATATCGGGACGAGAGGCACATAGATATAGCAATGAACCAATCATAGATCGATAAACTTTTTGATCAACCGGTTCATCCTCCTTGGTAAGATCAACATGTCCAGTAGTAGGCATAGGGGTTTTCATACCTTTGCACTCTTGCATGTTGAACTTCTTGATTAAGTCCTTGGTATACTTAGTTTGAGAGATGAAAGTTCCTTCTTTCATTTGCTTGATTTGCAAAGCAAGAAATAATTTCAGCTCACACATCATGGACATCTCATACTTCTCGGACATCAACCTTCCAAATCTTTCAGTAAATTGTGGATTAGTAGATCCAAAGATAATATCATCCACATAGATTTGGCACACAAATAATTCACAATTAACACTCTTAGTGAATAAGGTTGCGTCAAGTTTACCAATTTCAAAACCTTTTTCAATGAGAAACTTCGTTAAGCATTTGTACCAAGCATGAGGGGCTTGCTTAAGACCATAAAGGGCTTTACAAAGCTTGTAAACATGATTAGGTTTCTTAGGATTCACAAAACCAGGTGGTTGCTTAACATAGACTTCTTCTTCAATCTCACCATTTAAAAAGGCACTTTTAATGTCCATTTGATAAAGCGTGATATCATGGTGATTAGCATAAGCAAGAAGAATGTGAATAGCTTAAAGTCTAGCGACGGGGGCGTAGGTCTCACCATAGTCCATACCTTCGACTTGCGTATATCCTTGGGCTACGAGACGTGCCTTGTTCCGTACGACTTGACCGTCTTTGTCTTGCTTGTTCCGAAACACCCATTTTGTTCCGATGATGTTTTGCTCATCCTTGGGCTTCTCCACGAGTGTCCACACTTCGTTCCTCTCAAAGTTGTGAAGCTCTTCATGCATCGCGTTCACTCAATCCGTGTCTTCAAGAGCTTGTTCTACCTTCAAAGGCTCAATGCTAGAGATGAAAGAATAATGCTCACAAAAGTTAGCTAGACGAGTTTTAGAGCGAGTGATTCTCCCTGTTTGTATATCACCAAAGATTTGGTTTAGGGGATGGTTCTTGGTCACTTGTGCTCGAACTCGGGTCAGCTTCCGATTGTTGGATGGTGGAGCTTCTTCTTCATTATCATATCCTTCATCTTCGTTGTTGTTGAAGGTGTCGTTTCCTTCAGGTGGTGGTGAAGAAGGTTGTGGTGGATCTTCATGATGCACTTCCTCCTCTTCATCATCTTGTCGTGTATCGTTTGTGGATGCCTCTATGTCATGTTGTGGTTCACCTTGATGTGAAGTAGGGGCTTCCACTTGAGTTAACGAAGTACTTTCCTTCACCTCCATGGGACGAATCTTGCCGATGGATAAGTCTTGGATAGCTTCCGAAGGGTCCTTATCACCTACATCATTTGGCAATTGTTCGACTTGCGAACCATTAGATTCATCAAACTTCACATCTACCATCTCTTCAACTTTTCGAGTGAAGTTGTTGCAGACACGGTAAGTGTGAGAGTTCGATCCGTAACCGAGTAGGAATCCTTCATGAGATTTAGGAGCAAATTTAGTACGACGATGCTTATCAAGAATGTAGCACTTTGAGCCGAATACCCGAAAGTATCCAACTTGGGGTTTGTTACCGATGAGTAGCTCGAATGCCGTTTTACCGAGAAGCTTGTGCAAGTAAAGTCGGTTTGTGGAATGACATGTTGTTTCCACGGCTTCTGCCCAAAAGTGTCTTGGCGTCTTGTATTCGTCAAGCATCGTTCTTGCCATCTCAATAAGTGTCCGGTTCTTCCTCTCAACAACTCCATTTTGTTGAGGCGTGTACGTAGCCGAGAACTCATGTGAAACACCTTCTTCATCAAGAAAGGTATCCACATGGGTGTTCTTGAACTCCGATCCATTATCGCTCCGAACCTTCTTGATCTTCACTTCAAACTGATTTTGCGCTTTGCGAGCGAAGTTCTTGAAGATCTTTTGAACCTGCGACTTATCATCAAGAAAGAATACCCACAAAAATATGGAAAAATTGTAACACCCCAAAAATTTAATAATGTTTTATTAAATAAAATGTTGCCAGAAATAATTATTTTCTTCTTTCTGGATTTTCTCGTGATTTCAGAGCCACTCCTTTTGTCTGAATTTAAAAAATTCTCCTCTCCTATCTGAACTTTTGAATAATATTGTGTGGCTTGAATGTTTCTTTGAACCATTTCTATTGCATTTAGTAAAACCAGTGGAATAATTTTGATAATAAAATTTGCCAAGTTTTAATTCAATTGATAGCATTTTAACCCTTTTAAGAGCCTCATTTGCACTGCAACTATTTTATAACTCCATTTATAAATTCCACAAAAATTTGTAGAGGTCATGTGATGTCCCTGGTTCACTTTTATGCAAAAACCCAACTTGGTGTTTTGGAAAATTTGAGCAAACCATCCTCATCTTCATTCTGGACCCGTTTAAGGTTTTGAACTACAACCCCATTTTATCTTGCCCTATTGCCCATGAGATTTTTTTCCTACTTTAAGTTTACCCTACCAAACCCTAAAGTCCAGGAGATCAGCCACATTAGAGTGATTTAAACACATGCAATAATGGCCTTTATTTTCTGTCCAGAACTGTAGTTTTGCAAAACTTGCACTAGGAAGTTTTTATTTTGCCCAAACCAACCATGCCACCATCACCTATACCTAAAGAGACCCCAACCTGGTAATTTTGGTGGCCAGAGAAGTCCCCTAGGTGGTCTTGGCAGTTTGTCAAACATGTTTAGAGCATGTCCAGATTTGGCATGGTTCTATATTTTCATTATGAGCTTGCCCCTCTGACCAAACCAAGATGTCTCCTAGCCTATGCTCTGCATTTAACATAGACCTGTTAAGTTCTATCCTCATCCACAGCCCCTAGCTCATGCTGGCATTTCATCGAGCACCTGGCGCGTGTGTCCAGAGCGCGGCCAGAGCGCACGTTTTGCACGCGCTCGCAACCGAGCCGCCACGCTCGCCTAATCCTGCCCCTGGCCTTTGCTCGCCCGCAGAGACGTCCCCGACCCCTCCCAGCTGCTGAAGCCGCTCCCTGGCGCCGTGCAGCGCCGCCGTCAGAATCCATTGGCGGCTAGCTCGCGGCCGCGTCCTCGCTCTGCCATGGCCGGCGCCACCCGAGCCACCGCAGCGCACCAACTGCCCCTTGAGCTGTGCGTTCTCATCCTCTCGCACTGCCGGACCCCGCCAGCCATCGCCACGCGCCCCCCCTTTGCTAAAGAATGGTGGCTCGCCGGTCCTATCCACAGCCGCCGGCAGAACCAACCTCCCTTCCCTATAAATAGGAAGCCCCGAGCCCCGTTGGAAGCACTAATCCGCCCAGAGAGCACCAGGATCGCCCCCAACCTCTCAATCGAGCCGGCCATGGTCACCATGTCTGTCTCCGGTGAAGCTCACCGCCGCCTCGATTCGGTTGAATCCGAGCAAACCCCAGCCTTCCCCAATCCAATAGCTTCGTCGTTAGCCCCCCGTTCTCCCGCGATGCCTTTTTCCCCCTCCAATTTGTCCTTAGTCCAGCCACCTGCGAAATCCCTCTGTGGCCCGACGATGTCGTCCGCCGGAGCCAGCACCGCCGGGGACTCCGCCCGACCCCGTGGCTGTGAAGACTACCAGGAGGACCCTCAGAGCCTGCTGGATCCATTTCCGCCCCCGAGAACTCGGGAGGAGCCGCCATTCATCGGCAGCGCTCGCCGGAGCTCGCCTCTCCTTCCTGGACAGGAAAGCGGGAGGGAGGAGACGAACCCGACAGGTGGTCCACACCTGTCGGTGAGCCAGCTTTTGCCTCTAGAGGCGCAACCCCGCCGAAGCGTCTCCCTCTGGAGAAAGCATATTCATGTAAGTGCGTGAATATTCTCAGAAGACGTATTCAACTTGAACCGTTTTCCTTTTTTCTGATTTATTTTAAAAAAACAGAGTTTGACCCCTACTTTGACTGGCTCTAACTTTTAAAATAAAAGTCCAATTGAATTGATTCTTTTTCCTACCTCTCTCAAATTTCATCTAGTTTATTTTCATATTTATTTGAAAATTTTCCCAACAACTTTTCTGTACTGTTTTTGAATTGCATGTTGATTCAAATATTTTTCAAAATAGGAAATGGAGAGAGATAAAAACTTTCAAAAGTTTTGCAGTGCTCATCACCTACCTACACATGGAAGGCAAGCATTCTGAACCCTGGTATAATATTCGTTGTGTGTTGTTTGATATGACTACAACACCAAGTTGACTTAAAGCATGCATTATTTCATGTGATATTGTGATCATGCTCTTGAGTGCATGATGGAAATTCCTTGCTGTTGGAATTAAAATGCTTATTACAGTATTCATCCTCTTATACCTCTCATGCCTACCGGAAGGAGTCCGGAGAAGTCTCTGTCTCGGGTAGACACGAGCTTGGTGCTGACACCTCGTTGCAGCGAGAATGGTCAGTGAGGCATGAAGGGGTATGATGAGTGGTGATTTCTATCTCATGTCGTGAAATATATTTGTTATGCTAATCATGCAGGAAACACTTTAACCTCCTGAGTCGACCGTAGATCGAGTCTTGTGCCAGTAACCCCCATACTTGTTTCGTTACCACTTGTCCCTGCTGCAGGTAGGGTACGGTTCAGTAAGTTGTCAACCCCTTTCTTAGCACACACCGCACAGAGAGGCCATAGTGAAAGATACCAGTGGCCCCTGGTAGGCATGTCACTTGGTCCGGGGGCATGGGTGTTCCGGTGAGTCCGAGGGGGTAGCTCCCCTGTTTTGCGCGCAAAATAAATTTTGTGATCCCATGCTAATCGAGGTTGGAGCCTCCCCACTTAGAGTTTTGCTTAACGAGTGTCGTGGGTGATTCTAGGCACCGGTAAGTTAAGCTGGTGTGTGCGGGTCAGGTGTCTTTTCAATTAAACGACCGTAAGTGGAATTAGTCCTGGTGGACTAAAGGAATCCGTTACTCGTGGGTAAAGAGTACACCCTCTGCAGAGTTTATATCTATTCGAATAGCCGTGTCCGCGGTTAAGGACTACAGTCTGGGATGGGTCAAGTGTCGGTCTTAGGAGGAAAACTTCTAAACCGGAACATTGATCATGACGTGTGACAAATGATGATTTGGATTATTATTATTGTGGACTAACCATTTATATTATGTGAATTATTGAGTCTCCCTGGGATGGTTCTACCTCCTGGATACTCATTGTGATTATTTTTCCTTATAAGCCGTTTATGTGGCATCGCACAAACGCCCGACTGTGGCATGCATGCTGTTTGCTTTATCATATAAGCCCTTTATGTGGCGTCGCTGAGACGCCCGACTGTGGCACATTTGTTATTCATTTTCCTTATAAGCCCTTTATGTGGCGTCGCACAGACGCCCGACCGTGGCATGCATGCTATTTGCTTTATCATATAAGCCCTTTCTGTGGCGTCGCTGAGACGCCCGACTGTGGCACGTTTGTTATTTATTTTCCTTATAAGCCCTTTATGTGGCGTCGCTCAGACGCCCGACTGTGGCATGCTGATTATTTATTTTTCCTTATAAGCCCTTTATGTGGCGTCGCTCAGACGCCCGACTGTGGCATGCTTGTTATTTATTTCCTTTATAAGCCCTTTATGTGGCGTCGCTCAGACGCCCGACTGTGGCACGCATATTATTTATTTTTCTCCTAAGCCCTTTATGTGGCGTCACTCAGACGCCCGACTGGGGCACGCCTTATATTATTATCCTTTCGAGACGTCGCTTCAAACACCCGATCGGTTTATTTTATTTTTATTCTCTGATTGCTTATTCACGTTTAATAAGAATGACCTGCTTGCGTGCATCTTGAATATTATTTTATGACTGATTAAGTGATCGTGGATTATTTCAGTGCAAAATTATCACATGTTATATTATACCTGTTTTCATGATGTTTGCGAGTGCATTCAATGTACTCACTGGCTTGTCCCTGGCTATTGTCTTGGCCAGATTTCTTGCTTGGAGAGGAGCGCAATGATGACAGCCCCAGAACCTAGGCAATGAAGATAGCAGCCTCACGAAGATAGGAGTTATCCAAGTCAGCTGTTCTTGTGGGAAATGGAGTCCGATAGAAGCTGATGATCCGCAAACCGCTTCCGCCATCAACCACTAGAAATTTTTGTTGTACTCAGAGACCACTTTGGTCATGTACTACAATTATTGTATTTTGCTTGGAATCTCTGTATCAAGATTGTGTCTCATCAGCTAACAGTAATCCTGGGGCTGGTGAGCACAAGGGCCATTTACTGGGAAATTAATATCCTGGAAAATCGGTCCTGACAACCTTGGTATCAGAGCCAGGCTGACCATTGGCTAATCCTATCTTAGCCGGGTCAATAAAACCTAGGTTACCACCCACCAGACCTTAACCTAACCTTAGCCAAGCTTATCCTATACGATAGCTACAGAGTGACCTCGACACCTTTTTGGCAGTCGGTGCCCAACCTATCAGCCTAGCCCATCGATCACGCGCCAGTGACCCACACCTAATTTGTCTCATTCGCAAGCGTGCGAAGGAAGACTCCGTTTTCTTTTTCTATAAAAGGGAACGTTAGCCCCAACCCTGCACAGCCTCTACCCCAAAACCAAGCCAAGATGCCTGGCCCCATTGTTCACAATGAGACCACATCAAGCAACCTTGGGGGTTTTGTAACCATGCTAGCAAACCTCACCCGTCGTGCCTTTGCATTAGAAGAGCCCCCAGAATATGTTGTGTACCAAGGGCTCACAAGTGGTGAGAATCGTCAATTCTGGGCCACGGTGCACGTCTATGGTAGGGGTATAGCACCAGAACGCCCCTACAGGTTCACCGGAAGGACAACTTCCTTTGAGCCACAAGCCATCCAGCTAGCAGCTCGAGAGGCTATAGTTCAACTCCGGCACCTGTCGCCAAGAGTTAACTGCCGCTCGTTCTACTATTACCCCAGCCGTGACGGGTATAGTTGGCCACCCCAGGTTGCCAATGGAGACCACGAGATGGACCCTGCATTGTTGCATCTGGTGCGCTATGTAAGTGCACTAGAGGCATTGTTCGATCAGGTCACTCTTGATCTGATCGCAGCTCATGGAGAACTTGCCCGTCGAGCCCCGGCAAGAGGAGAAGATGTGCCCGAGGCCGACAACCCAGTTGTGCTATTAGGACAACCGATCGAGTCCTTGAGGTCTGCCCCTGCAACCGACCGAAATGCATTTGTATCCCTGGAGGAGCTTCGTCGCCTTTTGGGGACACGCTCCAACGGGATTGTGACACCAACCCCCGTGATGGTCATCATCACTACGCCGACCCTGCAGCTCCTCAACCCCACCCAGCAAACCACGACGGTGAAGCCCAAGGAGAAGTCTCGACGTCCACAAGGAACGCTCGACTAGATATTAACGAGGTAGACTAAGTCACTCGAGTAGTACCGAGTCTTAGTATTCTACGCCATGTAATAGTGCGACCTTGTAATCGCCAAGAATAATATGCAGACTGCTTGTATGCCATTATTTTGAATAGTAGCCTCGCATGAGTATGTTGGCGTTTGGTTGCATATTAAATTCCGGGCGTAGCTACCAAAAACCACCCCCAGACGACACCCACTGTAATACGTCACTTTTGTGAGATATGTATATCTGTGGCATTGACCCCGACCCCCATAGAACATAATCGTCAACCTAGATTGCCCCCACACCGCAATAGGTAACCCAGCCCTGATGCTATATAAGAGGCCACTCCGTGACCTTACCAAGCATCCCTCAAATTGTGCACAGCTCTCACAGCCATTTTTGCCATGCCGAGCCCTAGTATTCATCTGAGAACTCCAGATGCGACCCCAGGTAGTTTTGTTAAAATATTGTGGGACTTTTCCCGCAGTACCATGAGTTCTGCCCATCCACCCCAGTACGAGCTACTCAAAACGAGAATCACCCCATTCGCATCGAAATATTGGGCAGTTGTACACATCCCTCCTGTGAACCCAAACCAAGACCCAACGGAAGTCTCCTTCGTGGGGAAATGTATGCCGACTCCGCAAATGGCCATAGAAGCTGCTGCGTACGAAGCGATTACTCGCCTTCGATTCACGGTACCCTATGCCAGCGAAAGGGGGTATTATTACTTCCCGAGTCATGCAGCACCCGGAGAAGAAGCATCTTTTCCTGGTGGACGAATTGAGAGGGACCCAGTATTGGCCAACCTTGCCGAGTACGTCATCGCGCAAGAGCGGTTGACCCAGCGAGTAATGGATTATCTCCAGAACCTCGCTGTTTTGAATCCTTAGATCGCCATTGGCAGACCACTGTGGCCAGACCAGGAAAGGCGCGTTCTTCGACTAGTTAATCCGCTTCCCCCGGAAGAAGAAGAATGTGCCCCAGTGCTAGAGACCTTTTCTCAGGACCCAGCATATTTTATGTTTGCGCCGTAAACACCACTACTATGTTTGTTAGCCTAGCATTTATTTATGTGTTGCAACTTATGCATTGTATCCTAAATTTGTGCTATGAATAAATTGTTTGGTTTCAATTGAAAGCGAGTACTTTTTACTGCTGTGATTTTTTTATCAACTGTTTTCGCTCTCAGTAAATCCCGAGGTGGGATTTTCCTTGAGCTATTGCAACAAACATTTTTCTGTAACATAGATTTAAATTCACGCAGCACCATGACAACAGGCTCACAGCCACAACCACTCGACCACATGCACGAATTGCAAAACCACGTACACATTTTGCACTTAACTGATCACCTCACTAACACATCACAGTTTTTCTGGAAGAGAAAATTGTGGGTAATTATTCTGGTGCAGATCGCCTCCAGCACACTGACAGCAGTTACACCCGATACCGACACTTAATCCTCATGATCACCGCCGCCGCGAAGAGCCAACACTCGAGCAGCAGCATCACGACGATCATCGTGGATCATCACGCACAAGAGCACGGAGAGCCCCAGCAATGCCGCCAACCCTCCGCACATCAGGATCGGGTACCAATCCGACATCACCTCCGCCATTAGAGCCTCGCCTCGAGCTCCTACAAACAGAAATGGAGGAGAAGGAAGGAGAAGAAGAAACGAGGCTAGGTGTGAGGAAGAAGAGAGAAGCACCGCGGTCATTTTATAGCTCGAGATCGGTGTACGGTGAGCGAAGTCCACCAGCGCCGCACGTCGCTCGATCGCCGGTGTTCGGAGGCAAATCTGCGAACAGTGCCGATAGCGCACTGGCCCGCGAGGTGAGTGCACGCTGTGCCGGCAGCTAGCACGCCGCGCACTACCACAGTACGGCCTAGATGCCCTACACGCTAGACGCCGCCGGTGGAGAAAGCGCGGGAAAGCGCGCGAGAGAGAGGAAGAGAGGAGAGCCAGAGGTAGAAGAAGAGACTGACAATGGGCCCCGGGTCCACCTGTCAGCCAGAGAGAGCACTGTGCACTCGGGTATGACCAGCGTAGTATGGAAATTTAGAATTTTATTAATTCTAAATTTACCGTAGCCATAAGTAGAAATCTCTCGGTTTCCCCAACCGTAGATTTATCCACGCAGCGCCAGTACCCCACTGTAGTCACCCCAATTATTTGCCCTCTCACTGTAGCCACGTCATATTGTGTGAGTAGTATATTTGTTTTTCGTATTATTACTACGTGGTGATAGGAATAATTTTTCGAAAACCGTCCTTAGCAAATCTCGAGGACGAGATTTTTCTTAAGGGGGGTAGTGTTGTAACACCCCAAAAATTTAATAATGTTTTATTAAATAAAATGTTGCCAGAAATAATTATTTTCTTCTTTCTAGATTTTCTTGTGATTTCAGAGCCACTCCTTTTGTCTGAATTTCAAAAATTCTCCTCTCCTATCTGAACTTTTGAATAATATTGTGTGGCTTGAATGTTTTATTGAACCATTTCTATTGCATTTAGTAAAACCAGTGGAATAATTTTGATAATAAAATTTGCCAAGTTTTAATTCAATTAATAGCATTTTAACCCTTTAAAGAGCCTCATTTGCACTGCAACTATTTTATAACTCAATTTATAAATTCCACAAAAATTTGTAGAGGTCATGTGATGTCCCTGGTTCACTTTTATGCAAAAACCCAACTTGGTGTTTTGGAAAATTTGAGCAAACCATCCTCATCTTCATTCTGGACCCGTTTAAGGTTTTGAACTACAACCCCATTTTATCTTACCCTATTGCCCATGAGATTTTTTTCCTACTTTAAGTTTACCCTACCAAACCCTTAAGTCCAGGAGATCAGCCACATTAGAGTGATTTAAACACATGCAATAATGGCCTTTATTTTCTGTCCAGAACTATAGTTTTGCAAAACTTGCGCTAGGAAGTTCTTATTTTGCCCAAACCAACCTGGTAATTTTGGTTGCCAGAGAAGTCCCCTAGGTGGTCTTGGCATTTTGTCAAACAAGTTTAGAGCATGTCCAGATTTGGCATGGTTCTATATTTGCATTATGAGCTTGTCCCTCTGACCAAACCAAGATGTCTCCTAGCCTATGCTCTGCATTTAACATAGACCTGTTAAGTTCTATACTCATCCACATCCCCTAGCTCATGCTGGCATTTCGTCGAGCACCTGGCGAGCGTGTCCAGAGCGCGGCCAGAGCGCACGTTTTGCACGCGCGCGCAACCGAGCCGCCGCGCTTGCCTAATCCTGCCCCTGGCCTTTGCTCGCCCGCAGAGACGTCCCCGACCTCTCCCAGTTGCTGAAGCCGCTCCCTGGCGCCGTGCAGCGCCGCCGTCAGAAGCCATTGGCGGCTAGCTCGTGGCCGCGTCCTCGCTCTGCCATGGCCGGCGCCGCCCGAGCCACCCCAGCGCGCCAGCTGCCCCTTGAGCAGTGCGTTCTCATCCTCTCGCACTGTCGGACCCCGCCAGCCATCGCCACGCCCCCGCTTGCTAAAGAATGGTGGCTCGCTGGTCCTATCCACAGCCGGCAGCGGAACCGACCTCCCTTCCCTATAAAAAGGAAGCCCCGAGCCCCGCTGGAAGCACTAATTCGCCCAGAGAGCACCAGGATCGCCCCCAAGTCTCTCAATCGAGCCGGCCATGGTCACCATGTCCGTCTCCCGTGAAGCTCACCGCCGCCTCGGTTCGGTTGAATCCGAGCAAACCCGAGCCTTCCCCAATCCAATAGCTTCTCCGTTAGCCCCCCGTTCTCCCGCGATGCCTTTTTCCCCTCCAATTTCTCCTGAGTCCAGCCACCTGCGAAATCCCTCTATCGCCCAACGACGTCATCCGCCGGAGCCAGCACCGCCGGGGACTCCGCCCGACCCCGTGGCTGTGAAGACTACCAGGAGGACGCTCAGAGCCTGCTGGATCCATTTCCGCCCCCGGGGACTCGGGAGGAGCCGCCATTCGTCGGCAGCGCTCGCCGGAGCTCGCCTCTGCTTCCTGGACAGGAAAGCGGGAGGAAGGAGACGAACCCGACAGGTGGTCCACACCTGTCGGTGAGCCAGCCTTTGCCTCCAGAGGCGCAACCCCGCCGAAGCATCTCCCTCTGGAGAAAGCATATTCATGTAAGTGCGCGAATATTCTCAGATGACGTATTCAACTTGAACCGTTTTCCTTTTTTCTGATTTATTAAAAAAAACAGAGTTTGACCCCTACTTTGACTGGCTCTAACTTTTAAAATAAAAGTCCAATTGAATTGATTCTTTTTCCTACCTCTCTCAAATTTAACCTAGTTTATTTTCATATTTGTTTGAAAATTTTCCCAACAACTTTTCTGTACTGTTTTTGAATTGCATGTTGATTCAAATATTTTTCAAAATAGGAAATGGAGAGAGATAAAAACTTTCAAAAGTTTTGGAGTGCTCATCACCTACCTACACATGGAAGGCAAGCATTCTGAACCCTGGTATAATATTCGTTGTGTGTTGTTTGATATGACTACAACACCAAGTTGACTTAAAGCATGCATTATTTCATGTGATATTGTGATCATGCTCTTGAGTGCATGATGGAAATTCCTTGCTGTTGGAATTAAAATGCTTATGACAGTATTCATCCTCTTATACCTCTCATGCCTACCGGAAGGAGTCCGGAGAAGTCTCTGTCTCGGGTAGACACGAGCTTGGTGCTGACATCTCGTTGGAGCGAGAATGGTCAGTGAGGCATGAAGGGGTATGATGAGTGGTGATTTCTGTCTCATGTCGTGAAATATATTTGTAATGCTAATCATGTAGGAAACACTTTAACCTCCTGAGTCGACCGTAGATTGAGTCTTGTGCCAGTAACCCCCATACTTGTTTCGTGCTACCACTTGTCCCTGCTGCAGGTAGGGTACGGTTCAGTAAGTTGTCAACCCCTTTCTTAGCACACACCGTACAGAGAGGCCATAGTGAAAGATACCAGTGGCCCCTGGTAGGCATCTCACTTGGTCCGGGGGCATGGGTGTTCCGGTGAGTCCGAGGGGGTAGCTCCCCTGTTTTGCGCGCAAAATAAATTTTGTGATCTCATGCTAATCGAGGTTGGAGCCTCCCCACTTAGAGTTTTGCTTAACGAGTGTCGTGGGTGATTCCAGGCACCGGTAAGTTAAGCTGGTGTGTGCGGGTCAGGTGTGTTTTCAATTAAACGACCGTAAGCGGAATTAGTCCCGGTGGACTAAAGGAATCCGTTACTCGTGGGTAAAGAGTACACCCTCTGTAGAGTTTATATCTATTCGAATAGCTGTGTCCGCGGTTAAAGACTACAGTCTGGGATGGGTCAAGTGTCAGTCTTAGTGTCGGTCTTCGGAGGAAAACTTCTAAACCGGAACATTGATCATGACGTGTGACAAATGATGATTTGGATTATTATTATTGTGGACTAACCATTTATATTATGTGAATTATTGAGTCTCCCTGGGATGGTTCTACCTCCTGGATACTCATTGTGATTATTTTTCCTTATAAGCCATTTATGTGGCGTCGCACAGACACCCGACTGTGGCATGCATGCAGTTTGCTTTATCATATAAGCCCTTTCTGTGGCGTCGCTGAGACGCCCGACTGTGGAACGTTTGTTATTCATTTTCCATATAAGCCCTTTATGAGGCATCGCACAGACGCCCGACTGTGGCATGCATGTTGTTTGCTTTATCATATAAGCCCTTTCCGTGGCGTCGCTGAGACGCCCGACTGTGGCACGTTTGTTATTTATTTTCCTTATAAGCCCTTTATGTGGCGTCGCTCAGACGCCTGACTGTGGCATGCTAATTATTTATTTATCCTTATAAGCCCTTTATGTGGCGTCGCTCAGACGCCAGACTGTGGCATGCTTGTTATTTATTTCCTTTATAAGCCCTTTATGTGGCGTCGCTCAGACGCCCGACTGTGGCACGCATATTATTTATTTTTCTCCTAAGCCCTTTATGTGGCGTCGCTCAGACGCCCGACTGAGGCATGCCTTATATTATTATCCTTTCGAGACGTCGCTTCAGACACCCGATCGGTTTATTTTATTTTTATTCTCTGATTGCTTATTCACGTTTAATAAGAATGACCTGCTTGCGTGCATCTTGAATATTATTTTATGACTGATTAAGTGATCGTGGATTATTTCAATGCATAATTATCACCTGTTATATTATACCTGTTTTCAAGATGTTTGCAAGTGCATTCAATGTACTCACTGGCTTGTCCCTGGCTATTGTCTTGGCCAGATTTCTTGCTTGGAGAGGAGCGCAATGATGACAGCCCGGAACCTAGGCAACGATGATAGCAGCCTCGCGAAGATAGGAGTTATCCAGGTCAGCAGTTCTTGTGGGAAATGGAGTCCCATAGACGCTGATGATCCGCAAACCGCTTCCGCCATCAACCACTAGAAATTTTTGTTGTAGTCAGAGACCACTTTGGTCGTGTACTACAATTATTGTATTTTGCTTGGAATCTCTGTATCAAGATTGTGTCTCATCAGCTAACAGTAATCCTGGGGCTAGTGAGCACAAGGGCCATTTACTGGGAAATTAATATCCTAGAAAACCGGTTCTGACAAAAATCATCAACTATGACTAGACCATAGGAATTTCCATCGAGACTCTTGTAAGCATTGGGACCAAAAAGATCCATGTGAAGTAACTCAAGTGGTCTCCTAGTAGTCATGATATTCTTAACGGGATGACTTCCACCTACTTGCTTTGCAGCTTGACAAGCACTACATAGTCTATCTTTGTCAAAGATAACATCTTTAATACCAAGTATATGATCACCTTTGATAAGCTTGTCTAGATTGCGCATGCCAACATGTCCTAGTCTCCTATGCCAAAGTCAACCTTTAGAAGATTTTGCAATAACACAAGTATGAGGTTTGGATCTCTTAGTGAAATCGACTATGTATAGATCACCTCTACGGAAACCGGTAAAGACCATTTTATGATTATCTTGACGAAACACTTGGCAATCTACTTTCGTGAATAGCACATTAAAACCAAAGTCGGCAAGTCTAGATACGGAAAGAAGATTGTAGCCAAGAGATTCAACGAGCATAACATTTTGAATAGAGCTATCATGGGATATGGCCACCTTACCAAGACCAAGTACCTTACCCTTGGAGTTGTCTCCAAATGTTACGTACCTTCGTGGTCCATGGTTTGGTGTGATCTCTTTAAACATTTCTCTATCTCCGGTCATATGATCGGTACATCCGCTATCGAGAATCCACTATTTTCCTCCGGACATGTAATCCTTGAAGTTTTCCATGAGACTTAGATTCTTCATGATCTTCTCATACTCGATGTCGAACAGCTCATCTTCATCATAGTAGCCATGTTCCACATTGTCATCATCAAGTGGGGAATCCTCGTCACAAAGAACAAGAGATTCGTTAGGATTGTGATCATGACAATGTTCAAACTTATGAATGCGAATGGCGTCTACAATGATGTTGTTGATAGTTGTGACATCTCCTTTAGCACGCATGAGGTCTCTAAGCTCAAATAGACAATCATCAAACTTGGGATCACTAGGCGTCATTTTGTGGAAGGCAATAGTTTTATGAAGAATTTCATCAAGATTACTCAATGAATAACTTGGATATCGTTTCTCCAAGTCATTCCACAAAGTGTAAGCACATTCAAAGTTCTTCATTTGATTAAGCACATTTCTAGGTAATGCTCTAACAATGAGATTAACAGTTCTAAGATTGCATAGCATATCAATTTCCTCTTCGTGTGTGGGATGTAAAGGATCAATGGGAGGTACATTGGGGCTCTTGACATATTTGCTCAATTGAAATTCATTAAACAGCTCAAGCATCAAAGTTTTCCATTGACTATAGTACTCTCCATCAAGAATAGGCACATCCATTAGACACATCCATCTTCCTCCTCGGTGAATAAACTGAAGCAATGGAGACCAAAGCTCTGATACCAATTGAGGGATCACTAGAAGAGTGTCTAGAGGGGGGGGGAGAATAGACTACTACCAGGAATTTAAAACCTAACCTTTTCCCAAGTTAATTGGTTGGCAGATTTTAACAGTTTTAGCAAGGCTAGCAAGTCTAATATACCCTACACATGCATGTTAACAAATATGGCAGCGGAAAGTAAAGACATTGCACATGAAGTAAAGAGTTGAGATAGGTAGATCAAACGCAATTGGAGACGCAAAGATTTTTCCCGTGGTTCCGATAGGTGGTGCTATCGTACATCCACGTTTATGGAGTCTTCAACCCACAAAGGGTAACAGTCGCGAGAGTCCACGGAGGGCTCCACCCATAAGGGTCCACGAAGTAGCAACCTTGACTATTCCATAATGGCTTCCATCCACGAAGGACTAGCCTCACTATGGGTAGATCTTCACGAAGTAGGCGATCTCCTTGCCCTTACAAACTTCTTGGTTCAACTCCACAACACGAAGTAGGAGGCTCCCAAGCGACACCTAACCAATCTAGGAGGCACCACCCTCCAAAAGGTAATAGGCTCGGCAATGATGATGAACTCCTTGCTCTTGTGCTTCAAGATGATAGACTCCTCAAAACACAATCACTCTCTCACAGATTTGGCTTGGTGGAAGAGATGGGATTGGTGGAAAGCAACTTGGGGAGGCTAGAGATCAAGATTCATATGGTTGGAATGGAATGGCATGATCTCAACACATGAGTAGGTGGCACTCTCTCAGAAAACTCGATGGGCAAGTATGGAATAGTTCTGAGTGCTTCTCTTTCGAGTAGGTGGTGGTGAAGGGGTATATATAGGCATCCCCAAAAATCCAACCGTTACACACAAAATGACCAACTCGGTGACACCGATGTGTTAATCTCGGTGGTACCGAAGTGGCCAAAAGGTGGCAACTTTTGAATCTCGATGAGACCGATATATAACTCTCGGTTGCACCGATAAGGTGACCAACGGTCAGATTGCGCAAACTCGGTGATGCCGATCTTTACATCTCGGTGGTACCGATTCTTGACCAAGGCTTACCAGAGAGTTGGTCCAGAAACTCGGTGGCGCCGATCCACACTTCTCGGTGTTACCGATCAGGTGAATGGCTATCCAGAGAGTTGGTCCAGAAACTCGGTGAGACCGAAAGGCAAATCTCGGTGGTACCGAAGACAGAAGATGGCTAAACAAAGAGTTGGCAACCTAAACTCGGTGGCCCCGAAGCAGAATCGGTTGCACCGAAAAGCTAGGGTGTGGCATGGGTATGTCTGAGTTTGGGAATTGGTGGGACCGAGAGGGAAGTGTTGGTTGCACTGATTTTGGATATTTGACTTTGGACAGTCTTTTGTGGAAGAGCTTGTGGGTGTTTTTGGTGACTATCACTTGTGCACGGATGAGCATTTTGTTCACCAACAGTACCTTACCCCCTTTTAATAGTATTGGCTTTCCTATGGACTCAAAGTGATTTCTCACAACGTAAAATGTAGAGTCCTCTTGCTTGAAGCTTTTCCAATCCATTTCCTTGCATATTGGGGTATCTCCACAATCTCCACAATCCTTTTGCTAGCCCTCTCTGTGGACTTTATCTGAAATACACTAGGTAAAGGTATTAGTCCAAGAGACAATGTATGTTGTCATGAATTATCAAAACCACCATGGGAGCATCTTGTGCTTTCAAGGAATCCCGATTGTTGTCTTGGGGGTCGTTTCTTCTTCTCCTTCTCTCGATATATACCTTGGTATATTATAGGAGAGGAGAAGGGGAAACGACAATCACCAACAGTCGAAATATTAGTGTTAGGTAGTGTCCACCAACATACACCACCACATAAGTGTGAGTGAGTGCGCACCATACACACCATGAGGCATGAGAGTTTTTCTAAGGAAAACCTCGAAAGACCGAAAGTGAAGCTGAACATATGGCATAATAACCTTGGTTAGCTCAGAAATGTCATATTTTACCTAAGTTAGCTTTGTTTCCTCTAAAATGACATAGTAAGCTTACTTACCTCCAAAATGACCTATTTTACCTAAGTTATCTATAAAATGACCTATACTTAGCTTTGCTTCCTACAAAATGAGATAATAAGCTCACTTAGTTCCAGAATTACCTGTACTTAGCTTTGTTTCCTCCACAATGACATAATAAGCTTAGTTAACTCAAAAATGGCATAATAGACTTGGTAACCTCATAAATGCCATATACTTAGCTTATTTTATTGCAAAATGACAACAAGAGGAGAAAGAGAAAGAGAAGAAAAACGCTTCTTCATCTTCTTCCTCTTCTTCTTCTTCTTCTTCTTCTTCTAGTCTTCTTCATCTAACTTACTTATTTCCCATTTTGCAGATTAGATTCACTTCACGGAAGCTTGCATTGATGGAGTGCTTGTGGTTGATGGAGTGCTTGTGTTACTTCTTTTTTTGATTTTGTATCGATGAACAATGTGAAATTTGCTACATATGGATAAAACTATGTATGTATGGATGAAACTATTGTAATATGGTGAACAATGTGACATTTGATACTTTTGATTTGGTATGCTTGTTGGATGATCATCAGTATGGCAAGAATATGGTTTCTGTGAAATATATATATATATATATCATATTTTGCCTGTGAAAATTGTTGGATATAACAAAAAATAGAAAAAACAGGGGCAATACTTCCTCTTTGCCGTCTGCCACGGACGGCAAAGGCGGCACGTGGAAGTCCCCTGTACAACCTGGGAGCAGCAGGCCTGGGGCCATTTGGTCTCTTTGCCGTCCGGGGGCAGATGGCAAAGGGCCGTGTGGTGTGGCCGTCCGGGGGCAGACGGCAAAGGGCCGTGTGGCGTGGCCGTCCGGGGGCAGACGGCAAAGGTACGTAGCTCTTTGCCGTCAGTGGCAGACGGCGAAGGCTACCATTAGCCACTAACGGGGCTTACTGCAGTGATAGGCCGTCTAGCCGCTTTGCCGTCTGCAGGCTGACGGCAAAAATTCTTTGTCGTCCGCTGAGCCGAGGCAGACAGCAAAGCACCCCTTTACCGGAGTTCATAGTGCCAAAATTTTGGCTGTCTGCTGGCAGACGGCAAAGGCTTTGCCCTCAGTGGACCTACCCTTTGTCGTCCGCCGTGGTGGACGGCAAAGCACCCGATTCCAGTAGTGATTCACATAGAAGTTATATTGTCATGGATCCTCCAACATGTGGTGCTTGCTCCAATCCTTTGCTAGCCAAAAACTTCGCACGAAGTAGAGATACTACTTGTGCATCCAGAATCCTTATACCCTGTTTCTTGTCAAAAGAATCCACTATATCTACCTATGGATTGAATAAGATTCTTCAACTAAGTTGTCCTCAGTGCAAAAGAAATAAAATTGCTCCTATATATGTATGATCTCTTATTGGAAGGGAAAATAATCGTTGTACGATATTGTGATGGCAAAGAAATAAAAGCAACAGACCGCATAATAAAGTTTGCAATCATAAGGAGCAATATAAAGTGATGTTCCTTTCCATTAAGAGCTTGCACATCCAAATAATAAGCACATGAAAACCTCTGCTTCCCTCTACGAAGGGACTATCTTTTACTTTTCCATATTTATATTTATCCAAGATGTCGGAATCGGGGCTCCTCAAAACCCAATAAGGTTCGAACACTGGGGTGCGCTCGCTCTCCAATCCCGCCCGACCTCACAACTTCTCAGTGATTCTACGATAGTGCTCTTCGGAGGAAACAAATGGGGGCACGCGGTCTTTACCCAGGTTCAGGCCACCTTGTGGTGTAAAACCCTACTCCTGCTTTGGGGTGGATTGGCCTCTCGAGGAGACTGAGGATGAACTAGTACAGTGGTTGTGTAGCCTCATGAGGGCACTCGGTGGTGATGAACTGGGTCTGATCCCCCCTCCCCCTACGATGGGGAGCTTGTCCCTATTTATAGGGGCTACGGTCCTCTTCCCCCGTCAAACAGGCTGGAAGGGATCCCACAATGGCCAAATTTGAAAGGGGACAAGAGGTACATCCTATCCTAACTAAAGGTGGTCTTCGCCTGCAAAGCTTCTGGGTGTGACGCGACGGTGGGCTCGGTGATGACATCCGACCTGCCGAGCTCGTGGTCTTGGTCCTCTAGCACTGTGAAGGAAACCTTTGGGGGGTTCCTTGGGAACCCGCATACGTCCCTGTTTCCTTAGAAGGAAAGAAGTAACTGTCCTCCCTCTGCGCCTGCTGGCGTCCGCCTGGCTTGGCCGTCAGAACCCACGTCACCCCGACCTCACGAGGCCGGGTACTTGCATAGGAATCTCCGCTCCTCGGGAGGCGGCCTGAAGGGGTGCCACTCCTCCGGAGGTCTTGGCGTTGTCCTCCTCGCGAGGCGGGGGCTCTCATGAGGGCCTTGACTTGGGGGCTCATTGCAGTGTCGTTGTCGGCGCTCTGGGAACAGGGGTACCCAGACCTGCCTGCCTACGGGCCAAGGTGTGACCCACTTCGACATCCTGGTACGGCCCGGTGCACCATCACTCAAGATAAGGCCCTCGCGAGAGCCCCACCCTTGCAAGGGGGACGGCGCCAAGACCCCCGGAGGGAGGAGGCCTCTCCAGGCCCCCTACTGAGGGGCAGAGATCTCTATGCAACACTCGGCCTCGAGAGGCTGAGGTGATGCCAGCCGGGTCAGGCGGGCACAGAAGAAGCAGTTTCCTCTTTGGTGCAGGTGAAGACCACCTTTCGTCAGGATAAGGTGTACTCCCTCTCCCCCTTTGAATTTGGACGTTGTTGGATCCCTTCCCACCAGTGCGATAAGGGAAGAGGACCCGGGCCATTATAAATAGAGGCAAGGCTGCGCCGTAGAGGGGACAGATCTGAAATCCACCCGAGCGCCCTCGCGAGGTTGCACACCACTGTACCTGTTCGTCCATAAACCTCCTCGTGAGGCAATCCACCAAAAGAAGGAGTAGGGTTTTACGCTTCGCAGCGGCCCGAACCTGGGTAAATCTGCGTGTTAGTCTTCTTCCCCGTGATTGAATGAGTTTGATTAGGCTAGGCTGTGAAGTTGTGAGCTTGAGGCCGAAGCTGGTGGGGATCTTTGCACACGCCCCTGAGTTCGAACCTCTTTGGGTTTTGCGGAGCCCGAAATCCAACATTTAGCGTGCCAGGTAGGGGGCGTGTCGAAGCCTCTCCCTCCGCGGGTGCAATCCGGCCTCGACTCATCAACTCCATGGCCACCGTCGCACCTGAGGCCGCGCAGCCCATGGCGTGCGGGAACGCCGCGGCTTTCCTGGCCGAGCCTGCAGTCGCTCGCATCCTCGGCGGATCGCAGGCACCCGCTTCCGGCCGCCATGTCAAGCGGTTCCTCCACCAGGCGGGCGCGGTTCAGCCACGGCTCGAGGCCCCGCAGCCTCGGGCGTGGCCGGAGGTCGACATCACCTTTGACCCCGACGACCATCTCAGGTCGACGATCGCCGCCGGCACGCTCCCCATGCTATGCACACCGACCATAAGCAACGTGGCGGTCACCAAGACCCTCATCGATGGCGGCGCCGGCGTCAACATCCTCACTGTGGAGACCTTCAACACGCTTCAGGTGCCCTACGACCAGTTCGCGCCCTTGAGGCCCTTCTCTGGGGTGGCCAGGAGCTCCGTCGCCTCGCTTGGGCGGGTGCGCCTCCCCATCATCTTCGGCACCCACTACAACTACCGCACCGAGCAGACCGACTTCGACGTCGCCCACATCCACTGTCGGATTTCGGGCTCCACAAAACCCGAAGGAATTCGAACCCAGGGGCGTGTGCGAAGATTCCCCAACAGCTTCGCCCCCTCCATGCTCACAACACAATACCCTGCTCGATGGCGAGGAAGACGATGTCACACAAGAGTTTACCCAGGTTTGGGCCGCTGCAAAGCGTAAAACCCTACTCCTGCCTTTTGGTGGATTGCCTCGCGAGGAGGTTTGTGGATGAACTAGTACAGCGGTGAGTTGCGGGGTGGTTCCTCTTCTCCTTCTACCGGGCTACCTCGTCTCTATTTATAGCGGCCCGGGTCCTCTTCCCTTATCGCAATGGCGGCAAAGGATCCCACAACGGCCAAATTTGAAAGGGGATAGGAGGTACATCTTATCCTGATGAAAGGCGGTCTTCGCCTGCAAAGTTGGTGGTAGTGACGCGGTGGTGGGGTCGCCGGTGACATCCGTCCTACCGCGCTTGCTGACCCGGTCTTGTTGCACCGGAATGGAAAACTTTGGCGGGCTCCTTGGGAACCCGCATTCGTCCTTGTCGCCTTTGCACAAAAGAGGAAACTGCTCCTTCTGGCGCGCTGGCGCCCGCCTGGCCTGGCTGTCATTACCCCTAACCTCCCGAGGCCCGGCGTTGCATAGGGATCTCCGCCGCTCGGGAGGAGGCCTGGGGAGGCCTTTCCCTTCTTCCTTGATGTTGTCCTCCTCACGAGGATGGGTTCCTCGCGAGGGCCTTGCTTTGAGCGAGGCTGCACAGGGCCGTACGGACCGCCAGGTGGGCCACGCCTTGGGCCGCAAGAAGGCAAGACTGGGTACCCTGGTATCTAGAACGCCGACAGTAGCCCCCGGGCCCAAGGCGTGATCGAGCCGGCTTCGAGGGGAAAATCGAAGGGGGTGGCCCGGAGCGCCGCGGGCCCTTATTGCTTGCGGGCCTGGTTTGGCGTGCGGTGCTTGGTGGGGCGCGGGTGTCCCGCCCCGTGTCTCCTTGGCAACTGCCCGAACCGACAAAAGCCCAATGTCCAGCGCTGAGCCATTATTGCTTTCCTCTTCCGCGCCCTTGCTCTTCTTTCCAGATCTCCATCTTTTGCAAGAACCTCCCCAGATCTCAGCACTGTTCCATTCTCTTCTTGCTCTCTCGGCCCTGGAAGCTTCTCAATGGCTCCCGCCGGCAAGTCGAAACCTGAGGCCCAGGGCTCGGCTTCTGCTCCTATCTCGCCGGCGCTCTCAGAGTCCACCATAGCCAAGAAGGGGGACCTTGCCCTGGTGCTTCCGTCGACGGCAGATGATTCCAATGAGTGGGGGCGGACCTTGATATGGTGCGGCTCCGTGGAGGGACATCGCCTGGCCAAGTCGGTCTACCTTTTCTTCCTCCATAGCGTCTTCTCCGGGCTCATCCCGCCCTTCTCCGCGTTCTTCACTGCCATCCTTGAGCACTACGGGATCCAGGCCCTCCATCTTCAACCCAACTCCATCCTGCTTCTGTCCGTGTTTGCCTTCTACTGCGAGGCTTTCGTGGGCGTGAAGCCGTCAGTGGCCTTGTTCTGCGATTTCTTCAGCTTGCGGCTTCATTACGGAGCTCAGCGGTCGGCATGCGTCTCCTTCGTCGCGGTCCAGAGCGGGAACATGCTCTTCAAGGCCGGGAAGAAGGTGGAGAACTTCAGGATCCATTGGGTCTTCTTGAATCTCCAGGGCAACTACCCTCACCTGGAGCTCCCCAAGGGGTTGCCAGAGAAGATCCCAGGGTGGAGCTCTGTGAAGCTCTCCGGCCCTCGGGCCAAGCCCATCTTGGAGCGGGTCCTACGTGACATCAGTGCCCGGAAGTTGACTGGGGGAATGATAGTGAGGGAGTTCCTGGTGCAGCGCCTGGCGCCCCTCCAGTTTTACTCGAGGCCCATGTGGGACTACCAGGGTGGCGGCGATGACATGAGGCTCCGTTCTGCACCCCTGACCCCAGCGGAGTTGAACAGGGTTGTGACGACCCTTCTCAACGGCGATCCCGGGGACCTTCCTGACGGTTACGCCCCGCTATACTGTCGCGACGACAAGGCCAACCTGGTCGCCGCGATGCCCAGCTTTGACGAGCTGGGGCTCTCTCCGGCCGAGAGTTCCGGCGCTCCTGTGGCGGTGTCCTCCGACGACACCGTTGACGGAGAGGACTCGGAGGAGACGGTGGATGACGACCTGGAGGAGGTGTCTCCTCCGTCGCGGAGTGCCCTTCTCTGTGGCTTCAATGACGACGACGCCGGCGAGCCCCCTGCCTCAAGTCCTCCGCGATTTGCTAGGGTTGTCAGGGGACCAGGCCCCACACCTCGGGCCGCTTGATCCGCCTGTCGGGTGACCCCGAGGAAGCGTGAGGCTGGGCCTTCTCCGGAGCCCCGAGCTCGCGTCGGCAAGGTGACCAAAGCGCCTGCCTCACCCCTGCCCGAGCCGCAGTTCACGGGCGAGGCGGTCGCGTCCGGGGCTGACAGGACTTTGCCGGCCGTGGCCGCTTCGAGCGGTTCCACCGCTCCTCCACGCAGCGGCAGCTCCTCGGAGAAGGACGGAGGCCTCCCCGCCTTTGCCGATGTGGAGAGGAAGAGGAAGTGGGTTGGCGTCGAGGAGTAAGTAGTCCCGCTTGGTTTCATGACTCCTTTCGGTAGTTTAAGTACTGATGGGCCTCTCTTTGTCTGACAATCAGGGGCGCCGCCATGCCGAAGTCGAGGAAGAAGAAGGCCGGCGTCCTCCGATGCGACACCCTCTCCTGGTGCCTTGCCGCCGCCTGATGAGGCGCCAGACGTCGCGGGTGTGGAGGCCCGCGGGGCGACTCTCCTTGTCGCGGCCGCGGAGCCCCCGATGCCTACCGAAGAGGCCGTCCCTGCCCTCGGGGGCATGCCCGTGCTGCAGCCCGAGGGCCAACTGAGTGTAAGGTCGCTCGCCTCTTCCTTGTCTGTGGTGGTGGTGCAGCCATTGGAGTCTTCTGTCCTTCATGCTTCCGACCCTCCGGAGGCGGCCCCTGACGCCACACAGACGCTGCCCTCGGGCCATGCGCTGGTGCCACTGACCCGTCGCCCTCTGGTTGAGTCAGGTGCCCTGGACAGGGCCTACGCCGTCTTGGATCAGGTCCGAGGCGCTTTGGGTGGCGTTGATGATCGCCTCGCAAGGGGGCGCCTGGGTCTTCTTTCTGGGTGGCTCCAATCTGATGCCTCGGCTGTGGCATTTTGGGGCCAAGCCGAATCCGCCACGGCTATGAGCAGGGAGGAGGCCGCGTCGGCCAGGGTACCCCGGGATGCTGCCATGAAGTGCTGTGACGAGGTGGAGGCCCGCCTGAAGGCCCTTCAAGAGGACAAGTCCGCGCTTGTGGAGAGGCTCCGCCAGCGGGAGGAGGACCTCAAGGCCTGCGAGGTCGAGCTCGCCGATCGTGAATCTGCGCTGTCCAAGGAGGCGGCCGACCTAGCCACCGAGCGTGAGCAGCAGGACAAGTTGAAGGAGGAAGTGGCTGCGGAGAAGGCCCGGCTTGCCTCCAGGGAGGAGTCCCTTGCTGCGGCTAAGGAGAAGAAGGCTGCGGAGCTCGAGGCCTTCCCCTCCATCGAGTTGCGGCTCTGCCGGGCGCTGCAGTCCATCTGCCGAGGGGGATTCACAGAGCCCCTGGCCGCTCCTGAGGGTGGCTTCGTCGAACTTTCTTCAAAGCTCGCCGAAGCGCTTGAGGGTGCCGTCGCCAGGGTGGAGAACGTCTTGGAGAGTGAGTGCCGCGACCTCTTCTCCGAGGCCGCGACACGCGTCTTCAGCCACCTCTACCTTCGTGAGCCGAGCTTCGACTTCGGCTCTGCGATTCGCCCGGTCGATCCTGGGGTTCGCACCGCTACGGCGACAGCCATAGAGGGCGCCGTGGGCACGCTGATGAAGAAGTCCGCCTGCGTCACCATTCCCTCGGCTCCTCCTGCGACTGTGAGGGTTGTCGACGATGATGACAGCAGCAGCGATGTCGATGACGAGCTCCCCACAACCGGGGCGAGCGGTGGTGCCAGCTCCTCTTAGCTTCTTTTCCTGGATCTTCCCCTGTATTGTTTATCGTGCCTCGTGGAGGTGTTAGACTTGTTTGCATTTTCAAAGACATTTTAATGCTTGTAGTGACTGTTAAGCTGTGTGATTTTGTTTCCTCGCTTCATTTCCTTCCTGCTTGCTGTAGCGCTCTGCGTCGGCAGGGCCCGGTCCCGCGCATACCTCGACCGCCATTGGGGCGTCCAGATTGCCAGGACGATGCCAAGGGGTGAGGGAGAGGGGCTACAAGACCAGTGAGGCCCCTAAGTCGCGATGCTCAGGGGTCCACCTTGACGTACAATCAGCCCTCATGATGGAAACGCGGCGACGACGGGGTTGACTTGGGGATTTTGAGCGCATTGAGCTCTGCGTCGACAGGGCCCGGTCTCGCGCATACCTCGACCATCGTTGGGGCGTCCGGATCACCAGGATGGTCCCAAGAGGCGAGGGGCTACGAGGCCAGTGAGGCTCCTGAGTCACGATGCTTAGGAGTCCCCTTTGACGTACGAGCGGCTCCCATACTTTTGTTTTTGTCCGGGGGGGAAGCGTGAAGACCAGGTGCTAGGGACCTGGTGAGGTGGCGTAGCCGCCTTGCAGTCCCCTCACGCGTGCATCCCGGGGGAATGTCACGAGATGGAGCCGCGAGGGGCCATCCTGAGGTTGAATGCACCCGGTAAGGTGCCCTTAGTTGTTTATCCCCAGCGCAGAGCATAGGGCTTCCACGTTGCGTGGGCATAGCCATTGGTGGGCCGTGTCCTCCGCGAGCGCGGAGCATGGGGCTTCCACTTGGGCGTGGGAATGGAACCCCTCTGCATCCTCGGGGGGCTCCAGGCGTGTACAGCCCATTAAGTTCATATGCATGGCCTGCACGGTAGAACTGGGAGGTGTATATGGGCGACGTGAGACAGCTCAGGTCCCACGTGGCCCTACCTCAAAGGCGGGTTGCGCCTGAATCTTCCGGTGTGAATCGCCGCTTCAAGTCCTGTATGTAGGAGATATGCCCTAGAGGCAATAATAAATGTTATTGATTATCTCCCTGTTCATAATTAGGTTTATGTTCCATGTTATAACTGCTATGGTTCTCGAGTCTGCAATAACCACGAGGCTCGGAGGAAGACTCATATGCACGTGTGGAATAATAAACAGTAAAATGTATTCCTAGTCTGGCCTCTAAGACTGGCTCAAGTATTGCATGATGATCCTGTTTTCCTGATCATGGGCATGGCTATGCCGGCAATTTTGAGGGCACAATGTTGGTAGAACACTTGTGTTGAATCGACCCGAATTGATGTTATGCTATGAGATTCATTCGTCATAAGTTAATGGTTAATAACACAGAGATGGTTAACGTTTGCATCATTCCTTAGACCATGAGAGTATCGAGTTTCTTCATGCTTGCTACATGAACTTTGGGGTTTGTTAAACGTCATCCGTAAATGGGTGGCTATTACGGCGGCTTACGGGTTCATGGAAAAGTATGTCAAGTAACTTGATAGCTCAAGATTGGGATTTGCTCCTCCGACGATGGAGAGATATCTCTGGGCCCTCTCGGTGTTACGGTATCCATCATCGTCTGGCCAGACACTTTGTGATTTGATCACGGGGATGCCGAAACACGGGAACGAGAAAAGAGAACAATACCGGTAACGAGGTAACTGGCATAGTGGACAAGTTGTTGATCCACGGGGATGCCAACATGTCTCACCTCGGGTATTTGTAACATATCGCGAAGCAACAGGAATAGCACACGGCAACTAGAGGTTCACTCGAATATTCATTCGTGTGGGTATAGGGGTCAATATGGGTGTCCACGGCTCCGATGTTGATCATTGATCGGAAGGGGTTCCGGGTCATGTCTATACTTCACCGAACCTATAGGGTCACACGCTTAAGGGTCATCTATCTGTTGAATACTAGATAGGGAGTCTGAGAGAAATTCACCGAAAAACTTTCGGACACAACGGAAGAGTTCCGGAGAGAGAACACCGGAAGAGTTTCGGTAAAACCGAAAAGTTGTTTCGGAGTGTACCATAAAGTCAAATTGGTTTCGGCACATGCCTAGAAATTATTGGAAGGTACCAGAATTGTTCCGGTAACTTCTGAGATTTTTCAGAGACAAAAACCGGAAATGTTCCGGACTGCCGGAACCGCTTTAGTTGCTTTTCACAGATGAAAATCACTAAACCGAAAAGCTGTTTCGAAGTACACCATAAAGTCAAATTGGTTTCGGCACATGCCTGATAATTCTTGGAGGGTGCCAGAATCGTTCTGGAAACTTTCTGGAATTTTCCGGGATGAAAACCGGAAATGTTCCGGAGCTGCCGGAACCGCTTCAGATGCTTTTCGCAGATGAAAATCACTAAACCGGAATTGTTTCGGATCGCGTTGAAAATTATTTTAGTGGGTACTGGAAATATTCTAAGCCCACATGAATATTTTCAGTTCGAACGGACGCTGAAATATGTCGTCGTGAATAGTGAAAGTGCTTTTTGGATTACTTTTTGGAAAGCCACCTTTTTGGGCTTTTGCTCCAAAATATCTTGGAGATGACATGGATGGATGTGGCTGAAATTTCAGCCCCTCCACCCCTCCTTCTCCTATAAATAGAGGTGGAGGGGGCAGCCCCAAACTCATCCCTTCTCATATACAAGTGCCATGCATGATCTGGCTTTCTCTCTCCCTCCCAGCGAAATAGTTTCGTAGAGCCGAAAGGCTGTCTGGGTTCCGGTGGGAACTAGTTCTGGACGGCGAAGCCCTGCTGGATAGATGACACCGTATGTGTGCAACTCTGTAGAGAGATCGTAGTTTCGGTCTTAGTTTGACAGTGCCTCCCGAAGGGCTGTCCGAGTGACCGTCCGAATTTCGGAGGTCCTCCCGAAGGGCTGTCCGAGTGACCGTCCGAGTTTCGAAGGTCCTCCCGAAGGGCTGTCCGCGACACCGTCCGGGGGACTGTCCGACCGCCTCCCGGAGGGCTGTCCGAGGGGAAGATGAGGGTATACATCCTCGCGGTTGGGAGGTTGTAAATCCTAGCTGCGGGGATCTGCACCGCCGATCGTCATCGACTCTACTTCCGCTGCGCTACGAGTCGGTAACGAAAAGATCAAACCTTGTATGCAGTCTCCATAGTGGTCCTGGGCTGGGCGTAGGTCGGAAATTTTTTGTTTTCTGCTGCGTTACCCTACAGTGGCATCAAGAGCCGTGCTATGCGTAGATGCAGGTTGCGATCTAGAATACATAGAGATGTATGGGTGTTGCACAATATAATTAGGTAGTAGATGAGTTCTATTATTGAAAATTATTTGTGCGGGTAGCAGATGAAATCTGTTACCCGATGTTCCTGTTGCTTCCCCTGAATTTGCGTAGTCCTGATCTTGACGGCATGGTGGAATCTCACAAAGTTCTGGCAATCCGCGATTCTTTCATGCTGCTCCTGAGTATGCTGATTGACAGATCAACGAAGTGCTAACAGTTCTTTGGGTTCCACCATAGTTGAGAAAGATAGATGTTTTGCAGACGAAAGGGCAATGCAGATGTGATCTGCAGGGGGGTCACGCGTATGACGAAGTTTAGTATGGGGCTCGAGATTTTATTATCTCGTGTTTCATACACCCTGGAAAGTTAATCTAGCAACTTGAAGTATCATACTTGATGATGGACGTTGGTAGCTTCGGTTTGTTTCGAAACCTTAGAAGGCACGAAAAATAAAATTTTGCATGAACCGATTAGAGGCATCTAACTTGGTTTTGCAGGATGGTTTGCATGTGCATATGATGTGGTATAGCAGTGCTCATGTTAATTTGATTATGTATGAGATGACTATATGATGTAATATTAACATGACCTGCGTGTCATGATTCGGCATGATGGCTGGAGCCATATGACTGTCACTTTAATGACCTGCGTGTCAACCTTAAGTAATGCACTTATTTTATTAGCTATAGAGATAGCAATATTATCTGGTGCATCGACAAGGTGGTGGCAATCTTCGCGAAGGTGAACACCAACGCGAATGCCGAAGACGAAGAAATGAAAGCCTTCTCCGTCAGAAAGGGCTATACCTATCATGCTATTATGAATTGCCTGAGATGTTTATCCCTTATGATGCACCCTTTTGATTGTGCGGTAGTCGCTTTTTATTAGGGTGATCTCTCACAAAAATATCAAGTAGTTAGTGTTCTCCCAAGTGTAGCACCGTCACGTCACCTATCTTTTCGGGGTGCGCCGTGTCACACGGGTACGAACGATTAGAGAAGTGTGAGGCGGGTGAGTTGAGACCTCGCAGCGAGATCACTTGGTTGTCTTGACGTTCAGGCATGACCGTCATGAGCTTGGAACGCACGCATCGAAAGATGAACAAGAGTCACATAGAGATGTGATTGGCAAGTTGGCCTACCGGTTGAGATTTTCGTCATCAGTGGTGTTACACCAATGGCGAACAATTTAAATGCGGCTCTTGTATCACTCACAATCAATTATGAGAGATATTGATTTGAGTGGGAGTGCACTGTAGAATTAATTCTTTTAATTCTCAGTGCAATTAATTATGAACACTGTCTAAGTGTTATTTGCATAATAGTTGTAGAATAATGGCTCGCGTTTCCACCTTCCCAATTAAAATTGAATAAGCTGTTAAATATCTGGATAAAACTTTACGATTGGTAACATAATGTGAGGATTGTCCTCTAGAGTGCCGAGAAGGACTTGTCCTATCGCATGCTTTCGGTATTCCCCCGCTAATGCTATGGATCATGTGACACTGGTCCTTCGATCCAAAAAGCTAGAATTCCGTTTTCAGTCAAGTGCAATATGTTTGCTTCCATGGGACTCGAACTTCGAAAGTTTGGATAGTTATGTGATATTCATGGAATCTGAAAATCATTTTCAGAGACAGACAAAGGCTAAAAGATATGAGATATCCAAAGCCATGTTTGTTTGCAAACTATTAGTAAAGTGTTTACTGGGCATTTGACTGTTAAGAGAGGGATCCAGAAGAACGCCTGTCATATAATGAAGGTCAATAAAACAACAGCTTAAAGAGAAAGGAAGTGTCCGAAGGGTGTTAGTGAAACTTTCACGCCTAGGAAGTCCGGGGCTAACGCCACTCTTAAGTTGGGTGCTTCTTCTGTGAGTAGGAGAAATACTAAAAGTTAAACTATTAGAAGTATAAAGGCAAAAAGAGAGAAGACTGGAATATCCAGCTCATGTATGAATGTTATACAAGTTTTTGATATATAGAAGGCTGGTCAAAGATATAGTTCTTGGGAATTATGGTTAAACATGTTAATCACTAATTCTTGGGTATTGTGAGTTGATCACAAAGATACCCGCTCGATTGCATTCTGTTGCAACTCGATGTAAGAACTACTATGGCCTGAAAGACTAGCCAGGGATGAGGTTTTGATATGCGCTGGAAACATTGTAAAAGTTACTATACCTTCCATCGGTGTATTACCTATGTATTTACTTTCATAATTCATTTTAGAGTTTCATATACTCTAGCCCTTTGCATAAGGTATCTTGCAAGAAGGTTGTTCATAAGAGAACTTTTGATGTTCGGTGATATGAATAACATAAGGGCCATACTTTCATTATGAATGAGATGTATGTTATGAATATTGATAATAATACATTACCTCTATATTTACTTTCATAATTTATTTAGAGTTTCATATACTCTAGCCCTTTGCATAAGGTATCTTGCAAGAAGGTTATTCATAAGAGAACTTTTGATGTTCGGTGTTATGAATAACATGAAGGGCCATGCTTCCATCCAGGATGGGATGTATGTTGTGAATATTGATGGTAATATGATACATCCATAACACTGACGCTAAATGTCGCAAGACTAAAAGAATACCACATATGTGTGGCACTGCATTTGGTCACATTGGAGAAACCCGCATGGAAAATTCCATTATGATGGATTTTGAAGTCGTTTGATTTTGAATCATCTGACACTTGCAACTTTCCTCTGAAAAGTGAAGTGACTGAAATACCGTTCACAGGCCATAAGGAACGAGCAAAGAACATATCGGTGATCATACATTATGATGTGTGTAGTCCAATAAATGTTGTTGCAAGTAGTGGATTTATCTATGTTCAGAAATGACTCAAGTAGATATATGGATATTTACTTGATGAGACGTAAGTCTGGATCTTTTGAATTCATTCATAAGGTTTTCAAAAATGAAGTAGAAGTTATTGTAACAAGAAAATTATGTTTCTACAATTCGAGTGCAGAAAGGAATATTTGAGTTACAAGTTTAGCGAATGTCTGATGAGTTATGAAAGGGGTTTCATAACTTGCACCTCCCGGAACACCACTGCAAGTGGAAAGTCCGTGTAGATGTAATCGAACCATTTATGACATGGTAAGATCAAAGATGACATAAACAAATTTGCCATTATCCCTTTTAAAGAGTGATGCTTTAGAGACTGCGGCTTTTACACTGAAAAGAGCTCCATCAGGTCTGTTGAAATGACGCCATGGCATGGTACGCCCAACCATGTTATATCTTTTCTTAACATTTGGAATATGGGGCTTGTGTAAAAGGTTACAAACCTATTCCAAATCAGACAAGTGCTACTTTGTAGGTTATCCCAAGTCATTGGGTATTCCCCCACCACTATACCGAGGCAAAGGATTTTGCCACAAAACGGTATGCTTTTTGAAGAAAATGGTTCTTTCAAAAAGGTGAGTGGGAGAACAGTGCAACTCGACGAGATAAATAGTATCTTCGTCATCAGATCAAAGGAAAGAGACCTTGGAAGTAATTCCAGAGTTTCCTACTGCGACTGATACGGAAGTCTCTACAATAAAATTTATGGACTTCGGTCGAACTTGCAGCTGAACCACGTAGGCAAAGCTCGTGCAAACCTATCAGGTGCGCAAACGAGATATTGTTGTTAGACAACAGTATACCTACGATTCACAAGGAAGCGTTGAAGGGCCCTGACTCCGAAATTGGCTAAATGCCAATACAATCCGAGATAGTTTCCATATAAGTGATTCAAGATTAAAATCTTGATACACCTTTCGGAAGACTTAGAGTCTAACGAATATTTATGGAACTAAAAACTGACACGGATAAAATGTTTTATCCATAAAGCTCGACTTGTTGCAATAACAAGTTCAAGGAGTTGACTACGATGAGATTGTCTCACCGTAGCGATGCTTAAAGTCGGTTCGGGTTGAACTAGCAATTAATACATATTTCAAATTATGAGATATGAAACATGGATGACAAAAGGATTTCTATCTGATGGAAATTAAACCTAGGACTTGTATGTGATACAGTCCAGAGTAATTTGTCGATCCAGAGGATGCTAGTAGGTATGCAAACTTCAGAGTTCCAGCGATGGACAGAAGAGAGCAAAGAGGAGTTGGATTCTTCGTGTTTTGATGAAATGGTCAAAGGGGTTTGACTTCATCAATGGGTAACGAAGATGCTTGTGATTCAAGAAAGTAAGTGGGAGCATAATAATATTTCTAAAAACGTTGTGTGCTTGACACATTCTTAACTGGAAATAAATTTCTTGACATGAATTAGGACTTCATTTGAAAAGGGTTTTTCGATGAAGTGCTTGGGCTAAATAGCCTTAATATTAGGCATGATGTTCTATGGAGATAGATTTACCTAATGGGGCTGAGAAAAGATACATATTGACAAGATGCTAAAACTTTTTAGCATTTAAAACGCCAAGGAGTGATTCTTGCCGAAGTCACATGGAAAGAGTTTTTGCAAGACTCGGTGTCCCAAAACACTGATGAGCAAAATACATGATGGTGATTCCACACACTCTTGTGTTTGGATTAATCATGTATTCCATGGTATGTAAAACCACCAGATATGTCCAATACTCCAAAGTTGTTGCGAGTATAGATACCAAAGTGATCAAAGTACTTATCATGGGACAACAGTGAAAGATGTCATTGAGTACTAGAGCAGTAATGATGACATGTTTTCTCGCAAGCAGAAATTATGAAGTGCTCGTTGTAAGTAATTACATCGATACAGTCTTCATCAATGCTCCATGTGATTTTCAATTTAAGTTAAGGGTTTTGTGTAATACACAATATGGTGGTACGGTAGTTGGAAATTGTTCCAAACAAGATACTGTGGCGAATTCTATAACAAAGGCTAAGTATGTTGATGCTTAAGAAGCGACAAAGAAGTTGTTGAATCATATAGTTCATTCATGAACTTAGTATGGTTCCAAGATGGCTTTGGTCTATGGGACACTATTGCAGATAGTTGCTCCATAGCTCAGTCTCAGGAATCAGGTTTCGACCAATGATTCACACATATGCAAAGCCAAGTCCACACAAAATATGAATTTTGTGAAAGCGTGAAAACACGAGGATATGCAATGTTACACACGGAGCTGAAGTCGTCAGATTCGTTGGACATCAGGCTATACCACATGCGAAGCATATTTTACACCAGTATGCCATAGGTGTAAAGTGCATTAGCATTGACTAGATTATTGACTCTAGTGCAAGTGGGAGTCTGTAGGAGATATGCCCTAGAGGCAATAATAAATGTTATTGATTATCTCCCTGTTCATAATTAGGTTTATGTTCCATGCTATAACTGCTATGGTTCTCGAGTCTGCAATAACCACGAGGCTCGGAGGAAGACTCATATGCACGTGTGGAATAATAAACGGTAAAATGTATTCCTAGTCTGGCCTCTAAGACTGGCTCAAGTATTGCATGATGATCTTGTTTTCCTGATCATCGGCATGGCTATGCCGGCAATTTTGAGGGCACAATGCTGGTAGAACACTTGTGTTGAATCGACCCGAATTGATGTTATGCTATGAGATTCATTCGTCATAAGTTAATGGTTAATAACACAGAGATGGTTAACGTTTGCATCATTCCTTAGACCATGAGAGTATCGAGTTTCTTCATGCTTGCTTCATGAACTTTGGGGTTTGTTAAACGTCATCCGTAAATGGGTGGCTATTACGGCGGCTTACGGGTTCATGGAAAAGTATGTCAAGTAACTTGATAGCTCAAGATTGGGATTTGCTCCTCCAACGATGGAGAGATATCTCTGGGCCCTCTCGGTGTTACGGTATCCATCATCGTCTGGCCAGACACTTTGTGATTTGATCACGGGGATGCCGGAACACGGGAACGAGAAAAGAGAACAATACCGGTAACGAGGTAACTGGCATAGTGGACAAGTTGTTGATCCACGGGGATGCCAACATGTCTCACCTCGGGTATTTGTAACATATCGCGAAGCAATAGGAATAGCACACGGCAACTGGAGGTTCACTCGAATATTCATTCGTGTGGGTATAGGGGTCAATATGGGTGTCCACGGCTCCGATGTTGATCATTGATCGGAAGGGGTTCCGGGTCATGTCTATACTTCACCGAACCTATAGGGTCACACGATTAAGGGTCATCTATCTGTTGAATACTAGACAGGGAGTCTGAGAGAAATTCACCGAAAAACTTTCGGACACAACGGAAGAGTTCCGGAGAGAGAACACCGGAAGAGTTTCGGTAAAACCGAAAAGTTGTTTCGGAGTGTACCATAAAGTCAAATTGGTTTCGGCACATGCCTGGAAATTATTGGAAGGTACCAGAATTGTTCCGGTAACTTCTGAGATTTTTCAAAGACAAAAACCGGAAATGTTTCGGACTACCGGAACCGCTTTACTTGCTTTTCACAGATGAAAATCACTAAACCGAAAAGCTGTTTCGGAGTACACCATAAAGTCAAATTGGTTTCGGCACATGCCTGATAATTCTTGGAGGGTGCCAGAATCATTCTGGAAACTTTCTGGAATTTTCCGGGATGAAAACCGGAAATGTTCCGGAGCTGCCGGAACCGCTTCAGATGCTTTTCGCATATGAAAATCACTAAACCGGAATTGTTTCGGATCGCGTTGAAAATTATTTTAGTGGGTACTGGAAATATTCTAAGCCCACATGAATATTTTCAGTTCGAACGGACGCTGAAATATGTCGTCGTGAATAGTGAAAGTGCTTTTTGGAAAGCCACCTTTTTGGGCTTTTGCTCCAAAATATCTTGGAGATGACATGGATGGATGTGGCTGAAATTTCAGCCCCTCCACCCCTCCTTCTCCTATAAATAGAGGTGGAGGGGGCAGCCCAAAACTCATCCCTTCTCACATACAAGTGCCATGCATGATCTGGCTTTCTCTCTCCCTCCCAGCGAAATAGTTTCGTAGAGCCGAAAGGCTGTCTGGGTTCCGGTGGGAACTAGTTCTGGACGGCAAAGCCCTGCCGGATAGATGACACCGTATGTGTGCAACTCTGTAGAGAGATCGTAGTTTCGGTCTTAGTTCGACAGTGCCTCCCGAAGGGCTGTCCGAGTGACCGTCCGAGTTTCGGAGGTCCTCCCGAAGGGCTGTCCGAGTGACCGTCCGAGTTTCGAAGGTCCTCCCGAAGGGCTGTCTGCGACACCGTCCGGGGGACTGTCCGACCGCCTCCCGGAGGGCTGTCCGAGGGGAAGATGAGGGTATACATCCTCGCGGTTGGGAGGTTGTAAATCCTAGCTGCGGGGATCTGCACCGCCGATCGTCATCGACTCTACTTCCGCTACGCTACGAGTCGGTAAAGAAAAGATCAAACCTTGTATGCAGTCTCCATAGTGGTCCTGGGCTGGCGCGTAGGTGGGAAATTTTTTGTTTTCTGCTGCGTTACCCTACACTGTACATTTTGGAGGAACCTGCGCCGAATGGATTTCCAAAGGCCATCACTTGAGAAGGCCAAACACCAATGACCCCAGGAGGTGACGTGTATGGGGCCGGCCCGCCAGACAGAGCTCAGCCATTGGATTTATCGACGCTGCAGAAACGGACATGAGCACAGACGCCGTGCCCAGTCTTCTCATGCGACAACCCGAGGAGAAAACACCCGGCGTGCGGCCCCTAGGGCGGCGAAAGGCCGACCGGAACCGTGCCGCATGCCCTGACTCACCCACTCCCGATTAGCTCACGCGAGGGCGAAGCACCGAGGGCCATGCGAGGTGACGTACACGGGGCCAGCCCGCGAGACAGAGCTCGACCAATTGGATTTTTCGACACTGCAGGGACGGACCCGAGCACAGACGTCGTGCCAGCCCTTAATCATGAGGCGGTTGAGGACAGGCTCATTAGGGCGCATCGACATTCATGGCGGTGAAGCACCGAGCATGCAGGTTGGAATACTTAGGGAAATAGATTGAAAGCATGTAAAGGTCCAAATCATGCTGGAAAACGCGGGCGGGAGGAGTTCCAGCCGTCTGAGGATACTGCGGCCCGATGGGCACCCTCAAGCTGAGGAAACCAAAAGGTTACCTGGTGCGGGCCGAAGGATTGCCTAGCCGCGATGCCGCCGAAGCATGGAGGTAGTCGTAGGAGCCTGGCCCTGTGCCTCCACAAGCTCGGCCTTCACGAGCCCATTGCCTCAGGAGGCTTGGGGCTCCCGCTTGGGCCCGGCGCCTCCTCCAACTCCTCGTGGTGCCTGGCCCAGTATGGCGCGAACATGGCCCGGGCAAGATGTTGGAACCTGTCAGCCGCGTTCGCCAGCCCGAAGGGCATGCTGACGTAGTCACGCGGGTAGGCCCTGCCGTGACTGGCGCATGTCGGCCAGAAGACGCCGATGATGCAGCCCTATTGATGCTGGGTACGTTGACGCAGATGCGCGGCGCACCGCCTGGGGCGATGACGGCGACAGCGTTGGGTGGTGCGGAGCCGTGCCCACCTCGCACAGCCTGTGCTTCCTGAAGCTCCTCGATTGCTCTGGTGATGAACTCCCGCGAACTTGGCGCCTCGTGCCGTGCTCCTTGCTTGCTGGCGCACGCCCCCAAGTTGTGCCCAAGCACCTCCCTTGTCTCACTGGTCAGGTTGGTAGTCCTCCGGGTGGAAGCCCCCAAGCCCGGCCCAAGGGAGGCGCCGGGCGCGCCTTCCTACGCGAGGGATGAAGGGGCCTGAGCCCCTAGGGCGGACCGTGAGGCGCCGTCCTTAGGGTCTTCAGCCCCCTGGCGTCCCTTGGACAGGAGCTGCTTCTTCTTCTTGGGGACGTCCTCGCGGGGCAGGACACCTCCTTCGTCGTCAGAGTGCTCGGCCGCCGCGGCATGGTAGGCGCACTCGAGGGAGCAGACGACGTCCTTCTCATCATAGGCGATAGTGATGACGCCGCCACTTCCCGGCATCTTGAGCACGTTGTAGCCGTTGTGGGTCACCACCATGAACTTGGCAAGGGCTGGGTACCCAAGGATCGCGTTGTACGGGAGGTGGATGTGGGCAACATCAAAGGTGATGATCTCATTGTGGTAATTGTTGCGCCCGCCAAATGTGACGGGCAGGCGCACCTGCCCGATGGGTACTGTGGAGCCGTTAGTGACTCCTGAGAAGGGCTTGGTTGGCATGAGCTGGTCGTAAGGCACCTGGAGCGTCTTGAACGTCTCGATGGAGAGGACATTGAGTCCGGCGCCACCGTCGATGAGGGTCTTGGTGACGAGGACGTTGCTGATGGTGGGCGTGCACAGCATGGGGAGCGCACCCGCCATGGCTGAGCATCTGAGTTGATCCTTGGAGTCGAAGGTGATGGTGCAATGGGACCACTTGAGAGGGCGCGCGGCCTCAAGCTTTGGAAGTGCCGCATTCACCTCTCGCGAAAACTGCTTGAAAACGTGGTTCGAGGTCGGGGCTTGGGCGCCGCCCAGGATGCAAGCTATCGCCCTGACCTCCTGGAAGCTCCCAGCCCCGTCGTTCTGCCTGTCCTCTTCCTTCCTTCTCGGTGGAGGCAGCGGGGGAAGCCCATCCTCGCGAGGGCGGACGTCACGAGGCTGGCCTCGACGTGACCCCTCCGGAGGCTCGTCGCTCCAGCGGTCTTCACGAGCTTGATCGCGCCAGTGGTCCTCCCGAGGCTGGTCTCGCCACTCTTGACACGGGTCTCGATTGTCCCAGCGGCCTCCGCCACATCCGTAGCCTCGGTCAGTGTGCCCAGGGCGTCCGCTGAAGTGCTCGTCACGGATCACCCTGAGCTCCTGACAGTCGATGGTGTTGTGGCTGTTGGTGCCATGGAAGATGCAGAATGGTCGCCCGACTGCGAGGGGTTCTTTGTCTCGGCCGCGCTTCACCTCGGGCTCAGCCGCCAGCACCGCGGGTGCTTTGCGCTTTGGCTCCTTGGCCTTGGTCTTCTTGTCTTCGGTTTCCGCCTCCGGAAGCTCGTGGAGGGAGAGGCGGCCCTCCTCGGCCTTCGTGCACTTGTTCGCCAAGTTGAACATCTCCATGGTCGAGCTCAGGTCGTCGTGGATAGCCAGCTCCTCCCTCATCCTCTGGTCCCTGACGCCGTCGGTGAATGCCGAGATGATGGCCTCATCTGAGGCCCTCGGGATCTTGAGGCGGGTAGTCGTGAAGCGTTGTATGAACTTGTGCAGGGTCTCTTCAGGCTGTTGCTTCACGCGACGGAGGTCTCCCACTCCAAGTGCGCGGTCGCGGGTGCCCTGGAAGTTGGCGACGAAGCGCTCACGCAGGCCTTTCCAGGAGGTGATTGACCCTTCCAGGAGGCTGAGGAGCCAGGAAAGTGCGCCTCCTTTGAGCGCCATGGGGAACCAGGTTGCCATGACCTTGTCGTTTCCGCCAGCCGCCTGGATGCTCAGCGAGTAGAGCTGTAAGAACTCGGCAGGGTCTACGATGCCGTCGTAGTGAGGAGGCAGGTCAGGCTTGAACTTGCAGGGCCACACGGCTGGATGGAGTTCCGGGGCGATGGCGCGGCAGCCCACTGGGCCCGCGGGCGGTGCGCGCTCGGGAGGAACCTGGTCTTGATGTTCTTGCATGGCTGCCTCTAGGGCTGCCCGGTCGAGGCGCTGGCGCGCCGGCGCTGGGGCGCACGCGCGTCAACGCGTATCCGCGGCACCACCCGGTAGCTTACTTCTTCTCTCACCCTTGCCGGGGGCCCACGCAGCTATTCGTGCGGTCGTGCTTCACGCCTGGGCTCGGGGTCGACGTCGCGCTGGGGAGGAGGAGGCGGCACATCATGAGCTTCGTCGCCTGCCAGGGAGGGTTGGGTCCGGAACGAGTAGGTGAACGTCGAAGCATCGCCGGCTGCGCTGACGAGCTCCGCGACGCGCCCGAGCCAGTCATCGAGGCGGTTGAGGGCGGGGCGGTAACGTAGCAGCTCGCACGCCATGTTCAGTGCGCCCGATCCACGCGCCGGCCCTTGGCGGGCGTGGGAGGACGACCCAGTAGCTGGAACGATTGACGGAGTGGCGGTGCGGCCGTCGCGCTGCGCGGTGACCGGCTGCGACGAATCCTACTGCTCGTGGGCCTCCGGGCCCGTGGCAGCGTTGGCCACGGGGGAGGGAGAGCAGCTCGCAGCGGTGCGGCCCACGGGCGCCGTCTGGGCGACACGGGCAGCGCGGCGCTCAGCGCGGGCTCGGCGGGCATCAGCCATCAGAGCGGTGAGGCGGAGGAAGAGCGAGGCTTGAGGAAGACTCCGACACGCTCCCTACCTAGCGCGCAATATGTCGGATTTCGGGCTCCGCAAAACCCTAAGGAATTCGAACCCAGGGGCATGTGCGAAGATTCCCCAACAGCTTCGCCCCCTCCAAGCTCACAACACAATACCCCGCTCGATGGCGAGGAAGACAATGGCACACAAGAGTTTACCCAGGTTCAGGCCGCTGCGAAGCGTAAAACCCTACTCCTGCCTTTTGGTGGATTGCCTCGCGAGGAGGTTTGTGGATGAACTAGTACATCAGTGAGTTGTGGGGTGGTTCCTCTTCTCCTTCTACCGGGCTACCTCGTCTCTATTTATAGCGGCCAAGGTCCTGTTCCCTTATCGCAATGGCGGGAAAGGATCCCACAACGGCCAAATTTAAAGGGGACAGGAGGTACATCTTATCGTGATGAAAGGCGGTCTTCGCTTGTAAAGTTGGTGGTGGTGACACGGTGGTGGGCTCGCCAGTGACATCCGTCCTGCCGCGCTTGCTGACCCGGTATTGTTGCACCGGAATGGAAACATTTGGCGGGGCTCCTTGGGAACCCGCGTTCGTCCTTGTCGCCTTTGCACAAAAGAGGAAACTGCTCCTTCTGGCGCGCTGGCGCCTGCCTGCCTGGCTGTCATTACCCCTAACCTCCTGAGGCCCGGCATTGCATAGGGATCTCCGCCGCTCGGGAGGAGGCCTGGGGAGGCCTTCCCCTTCTGCCTTGACGCTGTCCTCCTCACGAGGATGGGTTCCTCGCGAGGGCCTTGCTTTGAGCGAGGCTGCACAGGGCCGTACGGACCGCCAGCTGGGCCACGCCTTGGGCCGCAAGCAGGCAAGTCTAGGTACCCTGGTATCCAGAACGCCGACATCCAGCTCCCTTACTACACGATCCTCGGGTACCCTGCCCTTGCCAAGTTCATGGCGGCAACACACCCAGGCCACAACGTCATCAAGATGCCGGGGAGCAGCGGCATCATCTCCGTCGTCGGGGATACCAAGGACGCGGTTCAAGCACTCAAGCTCGCCTACAAGGCCGTGGCTACAGCGCGCCCCGATGCTGGGAACGCCGCGCTGGCTCCGGAGGACGCTTGGGACGCTGGGGATGCCACGCCAGTGAAGAATAAGCAGCTGTTCTCTTAGAACCGGGCTGAGACGAAGCAGGTGCCCGTAGACGATGGGAACCCTGGCCCCACCTTCATCATCGGCGCCGGCCTTCCTCCGGTGTAGGAGGAGGCGTTGGTGGCCTTTCTCCGCGTGAACAAGGACGCGTTTGCGTGGAAAGCATTCGACCTGCTGGGGGTCCCGAGGGATGTGATTGAGCACCACCTCATGGTGTGCCCCAACGCACGTCTGGTGAAGTAAAAGGCGAGGAGACAGGCCCAGGAGAAGCAAGCGTTCATCGCCCAAGAGGTCAGGAACCTGAAGGAAGCCGGGGTTATTCGAGAGCTGCGATACCTGGAGTGGTTGGCCAACCCAGTGGTCGTCCCAAAGAAGTGCGGTAAGGAGCGCATGTGCGTCGACTTCATGAACCTCAATAAGGATTGCCCCCAAGACCCGTTCCCGCTGCCGCGCATCGACCAGATCATGGACTCCACCATCGACTGCGACCTCCTGTGCTTCCTGGACGCCTTCTCTGGGTACCATCAGATTAAGATGACAGTGGAGGACATCGAGAAGACATCCTTCCTCACCACGTGCGGCGTGTTCTGCTACACCTGCATGCCCTTCGGGCTGTGCAACGCAGGAGCAACCTTCCAGCGGTTGATGCACCTCGCCCTGGGGCAGCATCTCGGAAGGAACGCGGAGGCCTACGTCGACGACATCGTGGTCAAGTCGCGAGAGGCGAAGACCCTGATCGAGGACCTGGATGAGACGTTTGCCAGCCTGCGGCGGGTGAACCTGAGGCTGAACCCCGAGAAGTGTGTCTTCGGGGTCCCGTCAGGTAAACTACTCGGATTCCTGGTGTCACACCGGGGGATCGAGGCAAACCCGGAGAAGATCAAGTCTATAAGCAAAATGAGCCCGCCTCAGACCCTCAAGGAAATACAAAAGCTGACGGGCTGCGTGACCTCCTTGGGGCGTTTCATATCCAAGCTTGGCGAGCGCACCCTCCCGTTCTTCAAGCTCATGAAACACCAGGATCTCGTGTGCCCGCTGCGGAGCTGGGCAGCGCGGATAGCTTGTCCCTCGTCGAGCACCCGGTGTACTACGTCAGTACCGTAATGCGGGACGCGCGCTCACGCTACCCTATGCAGCAGAAGCTCCTACTCGCACAACTCGTCGCCTCACGGAAGCTGCACCATTACTTTCAGTGCCACCCCATCAAGGTCGTCTATGCGTATCCCTTGGAGAGGGTGCTGCGCAACCCCAATGCCGCGGGGATGGTCGTAGAGTGGAACATCGAGCTGCAGGCCTTCGAGTTGGAGTTCTGTACAACCAGGGTCATCAAGGGAGCAGCCCTGGCGGACTTCGTGGCCGAATGGACGGACGCACCCGATCGGGGGCTAGGCGAGGGTCAGTCCCTCACCCCCGGCGGCGAGGCGCCTGATGGCTGGGTCATGCACTTCGACGGGGCCTTCGCGCGTCGGGGCGCGGGGGCTACAGTTGTGCTCATCTCCCCGACCAGGGACAAGCTCTACTACGCCGTACATCTTTGCTTCCAGCATGGCGAGAAGGTTTCCAACAACATTGCGGAGTACGAGGGCTTGATCGCTGGCCTCAAGGCCACGGCAGCCTTGGGGGTTAAGCGCCTCATCATCAAGGGCGACTCCCAGCTCCTCGTCAACTTCTCCAAAAAGGAGTACACGCCGAAGGACGAGCACATGGAGGCATACTTGGAAGAGGTACGTAAGATTCAAATGTGTTTCCAGGGCTTGGAATTGCAGCACATCCTACGCGGCGTGAACAAGGAGGCAGATGACATCGCCAAGAGGGCGTCGCGAGCATCAGGAGCCAGGCGTCTTCGAGGAAAGGCTCTTCAAGCCGTCCGCGGCACCTCCAACCGCGGACCAAGCGCCGCTACATGAAGAGCTGCCCCCAGCGCCGCCCTCGGGAGCCCCAACTTGTGGCCCGGTCTCAGGAGCCCGACTACTCTTGGCGCTGGAGCCTCAAGCCGACGACTGGACACAAGAGTTCAAGGCGTACCTGCTCCACGGCACCCTGCCAGGAATGGAGGAAGATGCAGAATGTGTACTTCATCAGGCCATAGCCTATTGTTTGCAGGACGGCGAACTATACCGCAGGCGTCCGAACGGTGTCGCGCTGCGGTGCGTATATGAAAAACAGGGGCGCGAGCTGCTGGCCGATATCCATGGAGGAGACTGCGGACACCACTCCTCGTCCCACACCCTTGTAGGGAAGGTGTTCCGCAGTGGCTTCTACTGGCCTACAGCGCTCAACGACGCCACCGAGCTGGTCTGGTCTTGCGAGGCTTGCCAGTTCCATGCCAAGCAAATTCATCAGCCCGCGCAGGGCCTCCAGACTATCCCGCTCTCCTGGCCCTTCGCGGTCTGGGGGCTGGATATACCGGGGACCTTTCCACGAGGGGCCGGCGGATACCGCTACCTCTACGGCGCCATCGACAAGTTCACCAAGTGGGCGGAGGTGGAGCCCGTCCACACCATCCCCGCTGGCTCGGCCGTCAAATTCATCAAGGGCCTCGTGAGCCGCTTCGGCATCCCCAACCGCATTATCACCGACAATGGTTCACAGTTCACAAGCAACCTTTTCAGGACATACTGTACTAACCTTGGAACGCAAATATGATACGCTTCGGTGGCGCACCCACGAAGCATTGGCGAGGCCGAGCGCGCCAACGCGGAGGTCCTGCGGGGTCTCAAGGCAAGGAGCTCCAAGAAGAAGCTTGAGGCCTACGGCAGGGGGTGGCTCGATGAGCTTCAGTCCGCACTGTGGTCCATCCGCACCACTGCGACTAAGCCCACCGGCGAGACCCCGTTCTTCCCCGTCTACGGAGCTGAAGCCATCCTCCCACACGAGGTCAAGCATCGGTCCCCGCGGGTCTTGGCATTCAAAGAGGAGCGTGAGGATGCCTCGCGGGGGATAGACCTCCTGCTTGGGGAGGAAGCCCGGCGCCAAGCCTCGCTCCGAGCTGCGAGGTACCAACAGGCGTTGTGGCGTTACCATTGCCGTAGCGTCCGCTCCAGGACCCTCGAAGTCGGAGACCTTGTCGTGAGGTGGATCCTTTCCAGGGAGGGCTTGCACAAGCTCTCGCCCATGTGGGAGGGCCCGTTCAGGGTCGCCCGCGTCTCCAGGCCTAGCGCCGTGCACCTGGAGACTAAGGATGGTGTCCCCATCTAGAATGCCTGGAACATCCAGCATCTCCGCAAGTTCTACCCGTGACACTCTCACGTAATAACGAGTGGGATGTATACGCCAGGCGCCCCCCGAGGACGCGGGGGGGTTCCCACCCACGTCCAAGTGGAAGCCCCATGCTCCGCGCTGGCGGACAACACTGTCCTCCAATGACTATGCCCATGCCTAGTGGAGGCCCTATGCTCCGCGCTGGGGGAAGACGAAGACTAGCCTAGGGGCCGGACGCGGCAGTTCTTTGCTTCTTTTTGTATTCGAATTTGCCATTTCCTGGAATGAAACCCGAAGTTTTGCAGCTTTATTGCAAAAAAAGGGGTGGGAATCTTTCTCCTTGCAGTTTTCTCTGTCTTGAAGTTTTGTTTTCTGAATCGACACCTGTCGGTCTCACGCTCACACGCCCCGCGAGCGGGGGCTGGGCACGGTGTGCACACCTTGCCAAGACCTTGGCATCCTGGTCCTCGCGCGGCGCCCTCGGGTAAGCCATCAGGCGCATGTTGCCTCAGAGGCATCCATCTCCTGAAGGTCGACCCTCGCTCGGGGGCTCGGGCACCTCTCGAGGCAGGAGCTAGCAAGGAAAGGTATGGGAGCCGCTCGAGCGTTAAGGGGGACTCCTGAGCAATGCGACTTAGGAGCCTCACTTGTCACGTAGCCCCTCGCCCCTTGGTCTCGTCCTGGTGATCCGGACGCCCCAACGGCGGACGAGGTATGCGCGGGATTGGGCCCAACCAATGTAGAGCAACAAGAGGGATCCCTAACCGCCCCGGTCGCAAGAAAGAAGACCCTCCTGGCAAGATCCCCAAGCTCCCCAGGTGCCACGGCCAGACCTCATGATGTAGAGGCCCGCCGTGGGTGCATCGAGCTAAGTACCCTAACCACAATGAGCGGGAAGTCTCAATTGACAGTAATACGGGAATCAGGATGTGCGACGAAAAGGCTAAAGTAAAGGCGCAAGCGCCATAATTCATTACATGCCCCGTGGGGCCCTCCATGATTTTGGATTGCAGGGAAAGGAAAAGAAGAAGAAGGCGAAAGGTGCCCCCTCAAGGGCAGCCACTCCTGAGGCCCTGGCTCCAGCACAACCGCGCTCAGCAGGAGTCTTCCTCCTCCTTGACGGGCTCGTGGCGGCGCGCCGGCGTGGCTGCGTCTTGGGCGGAAGTACGGGGACGTCGCGGTCGGCTACCTCCCGAGGTCCGAGCACGCCGACGCGGCGGCACGTCGTAGGTGTCATCACTCGGGCTCTCCTCGGAGGAGGTGTCGCTGCCGCTGGAAGCATAACGGCCGTCACCAAGGGCAAGCTCACCTCCAAGGGCGCGGCCGCCGTGAAGGCTATCAGTTGCGGGAGGGTGATCGCCGCCACCGCCATCACCCTCCGGGCAGGACCCCAGGCGCCTGCCATCTTCCCTGAAGATCCTGACGAAGAGCGTCGCCGCTCCGTCATGCTTGAAGTGGAGCGTGAGCCTCCCTTCCAGGCCGTGGGCGCAGGTGAAGGTCTGCCACCCGTGGCTCAAGAAGGTGTAGCCTGCGGGGGTAACCTCGACCTCCACCCACGATGCGCCGCTACGACAACCATCGGCTTGCAGCCACAGGCCCGCGGGCTCGCTGGCCCGCAAAGCCTCTGCAAAGAAGCGTGGGAGCTACAGCCAGGTGATCGCCGATCTCTCCACCCACGGTAAGAACTCCTGGCCCACATCGGCCGTGTGGGACCGTGGGAGCGGTGGCCGGGCACCCGCTGTAGATCTCCCTCATTGGCCACGGTTGCCACGCCCGCAGCCTCCGCCTACGCCGGAGGAGGCGCCTGCCCTCGCAGGGGTGCGGCCGCGCGCCCGGGGCGTCGCCGCTGACACCGTGGTATACTTACGGGGACGGCCCTGGCCCCTCTTGGGTGGCTATTGGTCCAGCCCCTCCTGGCGGGCCTTCCCTTTCTCGGTAGCAGAAAACCTCCTCACCGGCGTCATGGTTGAGGGGGCGGAGGCCTTGATCGGGGAAGCGAGAAATGGAGATGGGATGGGGGCTCTTCCCCCTCCGCCTATTTATAACTGGGTGGAGGCCAACCAGCGTCCCTCCACATTCCGGGTAATGATGGACCTGCTTCCGGTCGCCTCGCCTACCCTCGTCGGGTCACATCCGCATGGTCGAGGGGAGGGAAGACACAAGGAGATGGCTACATTCAAGGAAGGGCAATGCTGGCCACCACTGCGCGCAGGCTTCGTGTCAGCTTGACTCGAGGCGGTTCCCGAGGTCTTCGGGAAGTGGAGGCGTCCGTGTCTCGTTACGCGCCACGCATCAGACTGGACCCGCAAGCGATTGGGGCCTGCGGCGCTCGGGCCGGCTCCTTCGGCTTCGCCCCGAAGCCAGCCCAAGCATGCCTTGGGCACGGGGGCTACTGTCGGTGCTCTGGGAACGGGTGTACCTAGACCTGCATGCCTGTGGGCCAGGGCATGGCCCACTTCAACAGCCTGGTACGGCCCGGTGCAGCATCACTCAAGACAAGGCCCTTGCGAGAGCCCCACCCTCGCAAGGGGGACGGCGCCAAGACCCCCGGAGGGAGGAGGCCTCTCCAGGCCCCCTCCCGAGGGGCGGAGATCTCTATGCAACGCTCGGCCTTGAGAGGCTGAGGTGATGCCAGCCGGGCCAGGCAGGCGCCAGCGGGCACAGAAGAAGCAGTTGTCTCTGTCGGCGTTCTGGGAACGGGGGTACCCAGACCTGCCTGCCTGCGGCCCAGGGCATGGCCCACTTCATCAGCCAAATGCGGCCCCATTCAAAACAAGGCCCTCGCGAGGGCCCAACCATCGCGAGGAGGAGCAGCGTCAAGACCGGCTAGGGATGGGCCTCCCCAGGCCCCCTCCGGAGCGGCGGAGATCTCTATGCAAGGCCCGGCCTCAGGAGTCAAAGATGATGCAGGGAAGGACAGGCGGGCACCAGAGCGCCAGGCGGCGTAGTTTCCCCTTTGGTGCAAAGGGAGCAGGACGTACGCAGGCCCCCAAAGCACCCCCAAAGGTTACCATTCCGGTGCAACAAGTCCGCAAACACCAGCCCCGCAGGACGGATGTCATCGCTGAGCCCACCTCTGCGGAGTCGACAACTACTTTGTAGGCGAAGACCGCCTTTGGGCAGGGCGGGCACGTACTTTTGTCCCCCTTTAAAATTGGCCATTGTGGGATCCCTTCCCGCCGTTGCGATAAGGGAAGAGGACCCGAGCCACCGCTATATATAGAGGGTAGACTGCACCGTAGAGCGGGATCCGAATCCATTCCACCACTCATCCATCACCAAGCTACAGAGGGCCTCGAACACCTCAGGGGAGCCCTCACGAGGCTCAAAAACACTGTACTAGTTCATCCACCCCACCTCCTCGAGAGTCAATCCACCAAAGCAGGAGTAGGGTATGACGCTTCGCAGCGGCCCGAACCTGGGTAAACTGTCGTGTTCATCTTCTTCCTCGTCATCGTGCGAGTTCGTTGCTGTGTTCATCGAGTAGCGAGCTAGGTTGGGCGAAGCCGCTGGGGATCTTCGCACACGCCCCTGTGTTCGAATCCTAAGGGTTTTGCGGAGCCCGAAATCCGACATTTGGCGCGCCAGGTAGGGGGCATGTCGGGATCTCTCCAAGCTCCGCCCTCTCCGCGCTTCACTCCTCTGATGGCCGGCGTCCAACAAGCTTCCCCCGGCCGCAGCTTGTCAGCTCCCGCCAACCCCGGCGTTGCCACCGGAGGCCCATGCCCTGGCAGCGTCGTCGTGGGCGGTCATTACCAGGCCGCCAGCATCGCATCCACCGTCACCGCCTCTCGCACCGCCCAAGCGAACGGCGGGCGGGCGGCGCCCTCGGCACCGGCGACGCGCCGCACCTACGTGGAGGACCTTGACGCGCATGATGCGTTACTGCTGGCACGCGAGATGCTCCGCCACCGCCCAACGCACGGGGGCTTCGACAAATGGGCCGACCACATTGCTGAGCTGGTCACCGTCGTGCAGAGGGCATTGGCCCGTCACTCTTCTTCAAGGCAGCACACGCCAAGCGCCGGGGGCTCGTCTGCCGCGCCCGTGCCCCAGCTCGTCGGCGGTGTGACCCTTCCGGCACCGGACGGGCCCAAACGGGGCCCGCCACACGCTGTGCTCCTTCTCCTCCGAATTCCAGTGGCTGGTTTTGGGGCGCAGCCCGGCCACGACGTCCAAGCGCATGGAGGAAACGACGGGGCGCCCCCACGCACACCAGCGCGCGCCCCCGCGACCCGGTGGACCTTCAACAGCCCGGGTTGACCAGGCGGGAACGCGCCATCCGGCACAGTGAGGAAGCAGCGATAGCTTCCGGGCAAACAAGCAACAACGGCGAAGGCGCGTCAGGACGCCAGGGAAGCAATCCACGCTAGGAGACGCGCGGCCCACCCAATGGTGGTGGCAGAGGTAAGCAACTCCGCTCTGAGGCCCGTCGCAGGAGGGTCTGCGAGCGACGCGCGCGGGGCGGCTTCCCGCCGCCACCAGGAGGGGCCGTTCCCGGCTCTCCGCCGGACATCTCAGGAGGAGGACCGAGCTCTTACGTGGATCCCTATGTACCGTGCTATGTCGTACCGCCTGACGGTGGGATGGGTCAGGCGCCCGCCGCGGGCGCCAACACCCCTCAAGAGTAAGGAGCATACTGGGCGCCTTCCCTGAGCCGGGCCTGGGGGCTTCCATCGACAGAGCACCGGGCCTGAACGGCACGATTGGGAGGGCGCCCCCGGGCCTGCGAGGCACGGCGCAAGCCGGTGCTTCCGCGGGCAAGCGACGTCGGACCAAGCCCCGAGGCCTCAGGAGCAATGGCCTGGGGGGAGCAGCAAGACACAAACAGCGCGGGCCACCCGCGGCAACTACAGCGCCGGCACGGCCTCGGGAGGCTGGTCCTCACGGGGCCCTCAGGACGCTGTCCGGCCGGCGCACGGACGCCTCACGAGGCGGCTTCATCGACAAAATACCCTTATGGACGCGCCGATGCATCGTACTCATGTTTGGGCCTCGGGAGCGAAATCATGCGGTCGCGCGGGGAACGATGCATTCGGGTTAGGGTCATAAGGGCGCGCAACCGGGCAGAAATGCGCGGGATGGTTCTTTAAGGAGTTGGTAGCCACCAGGCCGTGCACCTGGGGGCTTGCCCAGCTATCTATGGCCGTGACACTCTCACGTAATAATGAGTGGGCTGTATACGCCCGGAGCCCCCTGAGGACGCGGAGGGGTTCCTCGCACGCAATGTGGCAGCCACAGCTCCGCGCTGGCGGAGAAGTCAACACTGCCCATCAATGGCTATGCCCATGCAACGCGGATGCCCTACGCTCAGCGCTGGGGGAAGACGAAGACTAGTTTAGGCGCCGGACGCGGCCGTTATTTGCTCTTCGTGTGTTTGGATTTGCCAGCCTTTATGAAACGAAACTCGGGGTTTTTTCCAAATCATGTTTTAAAGGAAAGGGTCAAAGATTTGTTTTCATCGCCATTTCTCATGTTGGTTTTTCCCTCTTCGAGTCAAGCACTCGCCTGCTCCCCTCCCCCTCGTACCCAGCGAGCGGGGGCTGGGGGGCACGGTGCTTACACCTCGCCAAGGCCTTGGCGCCCAGATCCTCGCATGGTACTCACGGATGAGTCAGCAGGCGCATGTCGTCTCGTACTCGCTTGGGGGCTCCATTCACGGCCCGACGCGCCATCTTGGAAAGGAAACAAAATTTTAATTTTTCTTGCGACAGCTTGAGCGTCTAAGGGGGCTCCTGAGCATCACGCCTCAGGAGCCTTACCGGTCACAAGGCCACTCGCCCCCCTGATGTCGTCCTTGGTTTCCGGTCGGCGTCATGGGTGTCGGGGCCTCGCCCCGTGAAGTGTGTCCAGGTTTCCGGTCGTACCTAACGGTGGTGGGGAAATGTGCGGGACTGGGACCTGCCAACGTAGGGCTACTTGAACGACAACTCGGAGCCTCGGGAAGCCTGCCCCTCCCGGGGCAGGAAGCAAAATTTTCGGGAGCCGCTTGAGCGTCTAAGGGGGCTCCTGAGCATCATGCCTCAGGAGCCCTACCGGTCATAAGTCCACTCGCCCCCCTGATGTCGTCCTTGGTTTTCGGTCGGCATCAGGGGTGTTGGGGCCTCGCCCCATGAAGTGCGTCCTTGGTTTCCGGTCGTACCTAACGGTGGTTGGGAAATGTGCGGGACTGGGACCTGCCGACGTAGAGCTGCTTGAGTGTCGAAGGGGGCTCCTGAGCATCGCGCCTCAGGAGCCTTACCGGTCGAAAAGCCACTCGCCCCTTGATGTCGTCCTTGGTGATCCGGTTGGCATCAAGGGTGTGGGGGCCTCGCCACGTGAGGTGCGTCCAGGTGAGCTGGTCGTACCTTACGATGGTAGGGAAATGTGCGGGACTAGGACATGCAGACACAGAGCGCCGACAGAGCTCCCAACCTACCTCGCTCGCAAGAAGAAAAAGCCCACCGGATGAACGGGCTCTCCGGGCGCCGCAGCCGCGCCTCCACAACCCAGGAGCCTACTGCGAGCATACCAAGCTAAGTATCCTAACCACGACCGGAAGGCAATTTCAAACAACAAAATACAAGGGCCAGGACCCATGAAAAAAGTGCTGATAAAGAGGGGCAACCGCCCAAGTCCATTACACGCCCGCATGGCCTTTCCTTGTTTCTTTGACCACAGGGACAGGGGAAGAGGAGGAGAAAGAAAGTGAAAAAGCCCCATGTGGGCTGCCGCCTAGGGAGCCTAGGCGTCGGCGCACTGGCGCTCAGTCAGTGCCCTCCTCTTCCTTCATGGCCCCATGGAGACGCGCCGGCACGGACGCCCCTGGAGCGGAGAAACGGCGCCGTGCCGGTTGGCTACCCCCTGAGGTTCGAGCGCGCCTGCGTGGCGGCGCGTCGTAGCTGCTGTCACTGCTGTCGCTCGGGCTCCCTTCGGAGGGGGAGTCGCTGCTACTGGAGGCGTGGCGCCCGTCGTGAAGGGCAAGCTCATCTCCAAGACCGCCGCGGCCGACGTCCTCCGGGCAGCACCCCAGACGCTCACCCTCTCCCCCGAAGATCTTGACGAAGAGCGTCGCCTCCCCGTCATACTTGAAGTGAAGGAGGCGTCTCCCCTTCAGGCCGCGAGCGCGGGCGAACGCTTGCCACCCGCGGTTCAGATACACGTAGCCTCCGGGGGTGACCGCGACCTCCACCCATGACGCCGCGCTGCAGCAGCCATCGGCCGGCAGGCCTTCCGGCCGGTAGCGCTTCCGCGAAGAAGTTCGGGAGTTGGAACCAAGAGGCCTCCGGCCTCTCCGCCCACATCACGAACTCCTGGGCCGTGTCGGCAGAATGGAGCCGCGGGCGCGGCGGCCGGGCGGCCACCGCCGACCTCCCACCTCGGCCGTCGACGCCTCCGCCACTACGGCCGCCCGCGCTGGATAACGCCCCACCGCGGCCGCCGATAGTGGCCCCGGGGCACGCAGAAGTACGGCCACGCTCGCCAGAAACCACTGTCGGCGTCGCGGCGTACTTCCGGGGACGACCGGGGCCCCTCTTGGGCGGCGGAGCGGCAGGACCCTCCCCGAAGGCCTTTCCCTTTTCAGCAGCAGAGAACTTCCTCACCGACGCCATGACTGGGGGAGCAATGGATTGGAGATCGGGAGGCAAAGAAGACGAAGGTGAGTGAGGGCTTTCTCGCCCTCGCCAGCTTATATACAGCCAAGGGCCGCCCGGCGCCCCCTCGCGTTCCCGGGGGCGTGCGGCTTCTGAAGGGTCACGTCCGCGTGGCACGAAGCGGTGGCAGCATTCAAGGGAGGGCAATGATGGCCGGCACCACATGCGGGCGTTGCGTCGATCTAACTTGGAACGGCTTCTGACTCCCTCGGGGAGTGGGGGCGTCACCGCCCAAGCATTCGACGCGTGTAAAGCCTGGCCCGTAGGCAATTGGGGCCCGCGGCGCTTCAGGCCGTCCTCAAGGCTTCGCCCGGAAGCCAGCTCGAGCGCGCCTTGGGCCCGGGGGCTACTGTCGGCGTTCTGGGAACGGGGGTACCCAGACCTGCCAGCCTGCGGCCCAGGGCATGGCCCACTTCATCAGCCAAACGCGGCCCCATTCAAAACAAGGCCCTCGTGAGGGCCCAAGCCTCGCGAGGAGGAGCAGCATCAAAACCGGCTAGGGATGGGCCTCCCCAGGCCCCATCCGGAGCGGCGGAGATCTCTATGAAAGGCCTGGCCTCAGGAGTCAAAGATGACGCAGGGAAGGACAGGCGGGCGCCAGAGCGCCAGGCGGCGCAATTTCCCCTTTGGTGCAAAGGGAGCAAGGACGTACGCAGGCCCCCAAAGCACCCCCCAAAGGTTTCCATTCCGGTGCAACAAGACCGCAACCACCAGCCCGCAGGACGGATGTCATCGCTGAGCCCACCTCTACGCCGTCGACAGCTACTTTGCAGGCGAAGACCGCCTTTGGGCAGGGCGGGCACGTACTCATGTCCCCCTTTAAAATTGGCCGTTGTGGGATCCCTTCCCGCCATTGCGATAAGGGAAGAGGACCCGAGCCACCGCTATATATAGAGGGTAGGCTGCACCATAGAGAGGGATCCGAATCCATTCCACCACTCATCCATCACCAAGCCACAGAGGGCCTCGAACACCTCAGGGGAGCCCTCACGAGGCTCAAAAACAGTGTACTAGTTCATCCACCCCACCTCCTCGAGAGTCAATCCACCAAAGCAGGAGTAGGGTATTACGCTTCGCAGCGGCCCGAACCTGGGTAAACTGTCGTCTTCATCTTCTTCCTCATCATCATGCGAGTTCGTTGCTGTGTTCATCGAGTAGCGAGCTAGGTTGGGCGAAGCCGCTGGGGATCTTCGCACACGCCCCTGTGTTCGAATCCTAAGGGTTTTGCGGAGCCCGAAATCCGACAGTCTCTTTGGTGCAAAGGAGGCAAGGACATACGCAGGTTCCCAAGGCATCCCCCCAAAGGTTTCCATTCTGGCTCAACGAGACCAAGACCACGAGTCCCGCGGGATGGACGACATCGCTGAGTCCACCTCTGCATCATTACCAACTACTTTGCAGGCGAAGACCACCTTTCGTCAGGATAAGGTGTACTCCCTGTCCCCCTTCGAATTTAGCCGTTGTGGGATCCCTTCGCACAAGTGCGATAAGGGAAGAGGACCCGGGCCATTATAAATAGAGGCAACGCTGCGCAGGAGAGGGCGACAGATCCGAAAACCACCCGAGCACCCTCGCGAGGTTGCACACCACTATACCAGTTCATCCACAAACCTCCTTGAGAGGCAATCCACCAAAAGCAGGAGTAGGGTTTTACGCTTCGCAACGGCCCAAACCTGGGTAAATTTGCGTGTTAGTCTTCTTCCCCGCGATTGAGTGAGTTTGATTTGGCTAGGCTGTGAAGCTATGAGCTTGAGGCGGAATCTGGCGGGGATCTTCGCACACGCCCCTGAGTTCGAACCTCTTTGGGTTTTGTGGAGCCCGAAATCCAACAGCCATACCGGGCCTTTGTGGTGGGCCACGCGCTGGGCCCCAGGCGGCAGGTCTGGTTACCCCCAATCCCAGAACACCAACAGTAGCCCCCGGGGCCAAAGCGTGCCAACCTTGGCTTCGAGACGAAGGCAAGCAGAGAAGGGCGAAGCGCCGCAGGCCCCACATCGCATGTGGGCCAGGCTCAACGCGTGGCACTCAACAAGACGCGGACGGCTCCACTTCCCCACATCGCCATGTCAACCGCCCTTGCTGACAAAAAGCCTGGCGCGCGTAGCGGAACCATCATTGCCCGTCTGCCATGGCTCCCAAGAGGAAAAGGGGCAGGACTATGATGACGTCAGTGCCCCGGGAGGTGCCTGAGCCCGCACTGGGCTGGTCCACCATGCTCAATCTTGAGGGGCTAGATAAGGTCCGGCGAGCAATTGCCACCGACACCAATGAGTGGGGGGCGACGACGATCTGGTCCGCCTCTCGGTCCGCGGTTGATGTGAGTGCCACCGACATCCCCCTTCACCTCCATGCCCTCTTCTCCAGCTTGTTGCCACCGTTTTCAGATTTCTTCAATGCCGTGCTCACGCACTACCAGATCCACACCTTGTATCTCGACCCTGGGTCTGTCCTCCTCCTCTCTACCTTCGCGTTCTTGTGTAAGGCGTTCATGGGCATCGTCCCATTCGTGGCCTTGCTCCGCCATTTCTTGTCCCTCCAGCTGGTCACCAGTGGACAATGCTCGGGATGCATGTCGCTCGGAGTGGTGGATACGGCGGCGGACGCAATATTCGACGTCGAGCTCAGTCCGGACGCGGCAAGCTTCCGGAGGCAGTGGGTGTTTCTCGACGGCACTATGCGCAATCCCATGCTCGAGGCCCCGACGGCCCCGGCAGAGCCGAGCGCGACTTGGGAGCACACGAAGCTTGTCGACCCGTGGCTCGCGCAGTTCACTGCTAGGTTGAGCAGTCTGAAGAAAGCGGGTGTGACGATGGCGATGGTGGTCCGTCAGCGAATCGCTCCCCTTCAGTGCCATTCCCATCCTATGTGGACTTTCACCAGCCTTGACGACGTCATGAGGCTCCACGTGTCTTCTCTTTCCTCCGGCGCGCTGCGGGAATCGCTCCGCCTTCTGACCGGAGGGAAGCTTCCCGAGCTCCCTATGGATGGGCTCCCCTTGTACCGCTAACAGAACGGGAGAGCCTTTGCCCTGAAGATGCTGCGCTTCGACGAGTGGGGGCTGCTTCCAGAGGGTCCGGTCGTACCTCGCGACGATTCCCTGTTGGTGGCCCCTCACCCCGGAGAAACTAAGGCCAGTGCCCTTCAAGTGGTCATGGAAGAACGTCCCGAGCCGCACGTTCCCCAGGCGCCCACCTCCGCCCTACCGAGCGTCGACGGGGGCGCCTCGCCAGGGGTCGCTGCATGCGCCCCCGCCGCGGGTTGTTGTCTGTCATGCGTCGACAGGTCGTCCCCGGATTCTCACATGCGCCGGCGGAGGAGAGAACCCGGGGGTCGCAGCGGCCTAGTTCCGTGGCCCTGGAGGAAGAGGAAGTGGGTCGCCGTGGATGAGTAAGTGTCTGCCCTTCCTTGTTTCCCACATGATGCGCATCTCTGAATCCTTGCTCATCAGGCCTCTTCCCATCGAAGTGGTGGGTGCGCCACCGCCATCACCTCCCGACGTGACCGGGCCGGGAGCGGCCCAATATCTCACGAGGCGCGTGACGGTGCGCTAGGGGACTCCCATACCTGGGCCCAAGCCGTCCCCAGGGGACCTCTGGCTCGGGCTTCCTGCATCTTCCTTCAGGCGAGGCCCTCAGCCAGCAATGGCGGGACTGAGGCCTCTCCTGGTAGTCTTTTCCGACGTCAGGACACCCGGTGCATCGATGCCTTCCTCGAGCGGTGGGGTGACTTCTCGTCAGGCCCGGCCTCAGGCTAGGGTGCCGGACCATGGAAACCCAGCCCCCGAGTCCTCACTGGAGGCATAAAGGCCTTCATGCTCCCCTCCTGCCACCCAGGGCCCGGGCCAAGCACTGGATGTTGCTTGTAGTTGCAGCGATGTTTGGCATGGTCTCCTTCAAGACGCGGTGAGCTCACTGGGCCGCCTCAGGACAGAGCTTGACGACGTCGACTCGCACCTCGTGGCGGAGCTTCGGCGCCTGCCGCGTGAATGGCGCCGGCTTGAGGTCGCCATCAACTTCGGTCGTCTGCAGCGCGAGCGTGCTTGCGTGGAAGTCGAGGAGTCCCTTCCACAGTGCGAGATGCCCGCGATCGCGCCCTTGAAGAGGCCAAGGCTGTGGACGTACGGCGTAAGGCTGCAGTGAGGCATGAGGAAGAGCTTCTGGCTTCCAAAGCCTTCCTTGAGTGGCAAGTTCAGGCCCCCAAGGCCGCGCTAGCCGCCTCAGCGGGAGGGCCAGCCACGGGCGAAGCTGGGCATCGCATCCTTGAAGATACGCTGTCGCTGGAGGCAATGGAGCTGGGCCTGGAGCGCGAGTGGCTGGAGGTGATGGAGCGCGAGTGGCTGGAGGTGATGGAGCGCCAGGTGGCTGCCGCCGAAGATTCCCTCGCCGCTCGCGAGACGAGGGTCCATGAGGAGGCCGACGAGGAGGTGGCGCGGACCCGCAGAACTCTCGCCCAGGAGTACCACGAGAGGCTAAAGCTTCAGGAGTCCTGCTTCTGCGAGCGGCTTGATGAGCTGAAAGCTGAGGCGGAGGGCTTCAGGAAAAGGTTAGCGGCGGCGGAGCGACGCGAGAAGGCCGCAGTGGACGTCCAGATCGCCACCAAGGCTGAGCTGTCCTTCCTCTATACGCAGGTGGAGGACATCGCTTCCCGCGTGGAGAAGGCCTCGGAAGAGGAGAACCAAGCCCGGGGGCTACAGCACACGCACTCCAAGATGTTCCAGGCTCTTGAGGGGAGGGCCAATCGGGCCCAGAGCAGCATCAGCGGCGAGAGTGTCTCAAGCCCGCTCATCGCCGACGACGCCGGCTATCTTTGTTTCTTCACCGGGATCGAGGAGCGTCTTGAGGGTGTTGCGGAGAAGGTACGACTGCTCGCAGAGGAGAAGAGCCACGACCTCCTCGTGCGGGCGTCTTCACGCGTCTTCAGCAACCTTCTTCACCTAGATCCCAACTTTGACTTCAAGTCCATGACAGCCCCTGTGCCCGTGGTGATCCGGTGTGCCCTGGAGGATTTGGTGCAGGATCATGTGGACGGCTTGATCGCGGAAGTCGCCCCTGCCGTAGGCGAGGACCACCCAACTACTAGGGAGCGCGAGTCCAACGGCTGCAACAGCGATAGCGGCGACGGGCATCTCCTTAGACTGTCCTTCCCTGTTCTCCTGTAAAGATTTTGAACATGACCCCGCGGGGATGTGAATGTACATTGGAGGAACTCCCTTATGATGTATTAAGTAATATTGCACTCCCTTGCGCCGTGTTCCCTTGCTTATCGTGCTCTCGCAGGCCTTGAGGAGGGGCGGGTCATTACTGGCACGCCGGACCACGGTCGTCCGACCAAGCCGGGGGGGGGGGGGCGGATGTTCGACGAAGCCCCCGGGCCACGCGCGCCTGCTGGCTCGCTCGCGTTAGTTACTGAAGATTTGACGCCAAAACCTTGGCCCGGTGTGGGCACGAGGCCCGTGGCCGTCGCGTTCTGGGCCCTCAGGCTGGGGGCCCTCAATACCGCCCTTAATGCCACTGGGCCGGCTCAAGTGTGTGCATCGTGTCCAGCCCTCGCTCGCGGGGTGCACGAGAGGGAGAGAGTTGGCATATGCCACCTTCTTAAAAATGAAACTCAAGACACAAGCACAGCACGGGAAAATGCCCCCCCCCTTTCAAATAAGATGCAAAAGCTTCAACTTCATAAAAGAAAGTGTCAAATCCGATTACAAAAAAGAGTGAGGAACAGCCATGTCCGGCACCTAATAGCTAGTCTTCGTCTTCCCCCCAGTGCGGAGCATAGGGCTTCCACTAGGCATGGGCATAGTCATTGGAGGACAGTGTCGTCCGCCAGCACGGAGCATGGGGCTTCCACTTGGGCGTGGGTGGGAGCCCCTCCTCGGTCTCGTACGACGCTCCTTCGGGTGCTCCGGGCGTGTACAGCCCACTCATTCTTACGTGAGAGTGTCACGGTTGGAGATAGTTGGGCGGGCACCCCAGGTGCAAGGTCCTAGAGTTCCCGACCGGGTTCTTGAGACACCCCGTGCATTTCGGCACGGTTGCGCGCTCCTACAGCCCTAACATGGGTGCATTGCTCCACGCATTACCGCGGAATTGCGCTTCCGCGGACTAAACATGAGCGCAATACACCCCGCGCGACCGTAGCAGTATTGTGTCGGTGTAGCTGCCTTGGGAGGCGCTGTGGCGCCAGCCAAGCTACGCCCCAGAGGTCTCTCGAGCCCCCAGGCTCGCCAGGCCTCGGCAGCCTCCTGGGTACAGCACCGGCGCCCCCGAGCCGCGGAGCGTGCGAGACCCCGTGGAGCGTGGTCCTGCCAGCGGAGCGTCCTCGCGGTGCCGGCCGCGGGTGGCCCGCACTGCTCGAGCCTTGCCGATCTTCTGGGCAACAGGGCCCTACTGCCCCATCGCCCGGTGCCGGGTTCCCTGCTCACGAGGGCGCCCGTTGCAACGCGCCCCCACGTGACCCCGGGCACCCACTTTGTCATGCCGACCGGACCAAGTACTCCCTCAGTAGAAGCCCCCGGGCCTGGCTTGACGTGGGGCACCGGGTGTGCCCCCTACACCGGGGGGGTGCCGGTGCCAGCAGCGGGTGCGAGACCCACAGCGCTGGCGCTTGTCGCAGCGTCGCCTGAAGCGCGGGCCGCGGCGTGAGGGCCTGGGTTCCCTCCTGGCACCTCACTGGATGCCCCGAGGCTGACCTCGCGGGTGCGCCTGCTTCGAGCTTCCGCCCGAAGTTGGCCACCTCCTGTGCCGCCATGAGGTTGGTCGTGCCCGTCTGTGCGAGAATGGCCGACGTGGCCATTCCCCGCGCCCCCGCCATGACCTCCTCCATGCGCGGCGGCGCGAGCTACCCGACCCTTGTGCTGGTTGGTGTGCTCGCATTGAGGGGGCGCGAGAGTGTGCTGGTTCTCCATGTTGTCAGCTTGTGCGCCATGGCGTGCGTAGGGCGTAACGTCATTTCCCGCGGGCACGCCACCGCTGGGGTCGGGCGGTAGTCCAAAATCGGCCACTGGAACCCTAAGGAGCAGAAGTACAACGCGAGGCGGGCCCTGCTCCGGCTCCTCGAGTTGGGGGCCATGCGCGTTGACGCACGGCGGCGGAGCTGGTTCGTCGGCCGAGCGTTCTGCTCCTTGCGGCGGGGGCCGCAGAGGAAGGTAAGGTGCCAGGGCCCTCCTTGCGACAGCTACCAGCTCGGCGATGTGGTCAGCCCAGGCGTTGTAAACCCCCTGCGTCAGGCGATGGCGAAAGAGCTCACTGGCCATGCGCAATGCGTCCTGCGCGTTTAGGTCCCCCACATGGACAGGGGCCGCGGGAGGCGCGGCGGGGCGGCCGTTCGGTTGCCGATGTGGGAGCGAGGGGCCTTGCTGCGCGCGAGCGGTGCGAGCAGTGGTGGTGACGGCGACTACGCTGGTGGCCTGATAACGGCCATCCAGGGCGGAGCCCCTAGGGCGCACACATCCTGAGCTGGCCATGGCGTTGGTGAAGCAGGAGCGGGAGGTGACCGACTGCCGGTGAAGTGGGAGGTGACCGACCGCCGGTGAAGCAGGAGTCGACGGAACTGAAGGACGTCGGCGCGCCCCTACCTGGCGCGCCAAATGTCGGAATCGGGGCTTCGCAAAACCCAATAAGGTTCAAACACTGGAGTGCGCTCGCTCTCCAATCCCGCCCGACCTCACAGCTTCTCAGTGATTCTACGATGGTGCTCTTAGGAGGAAACAAATGGGGGCACGCGGTCTTTACCCAGGTGCAGGCCACCTTGCGGTGTAAAACCCTACTCCTGCTTTGGGGTGGATTGGCCTCTCGAGGAGATTGAGGATGAAGTAGTACAGTGGTTGTGTATCCTCATGAGGGCACTAAGTGGTGATGAACTGGGTCTGATCCCCCCCTCCCCCTACGATGGGGAGCTTGTCCCTTTTTATAGGGGCCACGGTCCTCTTTCCCCGTCAAACAGGCGGGAAGGGATCCCACAACGACCAAATTTGAAAGGGGACAAGAGGTACATCCTATCCTGACTAAAGGTGGTATTCGCCTGCAAAGCTTCTAGGTGTGACGCAGCGGTGGGCTCGATGATGCCATCCGACCTGCCGAGCTCGTGGTCTGGGTTGTCTTCCACCGGGAAGGAAACCTTTGGGGGGTTCCTTGGGAACCCGCGTACGTCCCTGTTTCCTTAGCACGAAACAGGTAACTGCCCTCCCTCTATGCCTGTTGGAGCCCGCCTGGCTTGGCCGTCAGAACCCACGTCACCCCGACCTCATGAGGCCGGGTACTTGCATAGGAATCTCCGCTCCTCGGGAGGCGGCCTGAAGGGGTGCCACTCCTCCAGAGGTCTTGGCGTTGTCCTCCTCGCAGGGAGGGGGCTCTCGCGAGGGCCTTGACTTGGGGGGCTTGTTGCAGGGCCGTACCGGGCCTTCGTGGTGGGCCACGCGCTGGGCCCCAGGCAGGCAGGTCTGGGTACCCCCAATCCCAGAACGCCGACACAACAGTCAATAATGTTAATTCTTATTCCATTCTTATTATTATGTACTTGGCAAGCATCATGTGGTAGGGAAAGATCCAGGCACATATATCCAGTTGATTATAGGTGATCATGAGTTATTATTGTTGACATTATCCCTGAGATAAGCTGTTGGGTGGTGACTAATTACAAACTCCTATCTTCCTCCGTGTCTGATTGAAACTTATTGCTTCATAAATATGTCGTGAGTGTAACGAATCACAGAAGACTAAATGATGGTTGAGTATGTGAACTTGCTAAACAAAGCTCTTACATAGACTCTTTCTGAAAATATGATGGATTGCAATTGTTTCAACGACTGAAAATATAGGTTGATAGTTTTCAGTAAAGTTTATGATTCAAACTTAAGCATGTGGATAGATTGTTACTTGTGCATGAGAGGTTTATGATATTATGTTGTTGGTATGATAATGATCATGATGCTTTCATATCCGCGTTTTATTTTTATTTACACCTCTCTCTCTCTCTAAGCATGTGGTCATGATTATCGAGTTCGGCTTTTGCTTGTGGACAAGCGAGGTCTAAGCTTGGGTGAGTTGATACGTCCATTTTGCATCATGATTTCCTACTGTATATATTTTTGGTCATTATTCCAATTTATGATACAATTTTAATGCCTTTTCTCTCTGAATTTACAAGGTTTACATGGAGAGGAGCATTACCGGCAGCTGGAATTCTGGACCTGAAAAAGCTACATCGGAGATACCTATTTTACTGAACTCAAAATGACATGAAACTTCATGGAGAACTTTTATGGAATATATAAAAAATAGTGGAGCGAAGAAGTACCAAAGGGGGGCCACCTGTTGCTGAGAGGGCAACAGGGCGCGCCCACCCTCTGGGCTCGTCCAGATGCCTTGTGGGTCCCATAGGCGGCCTTCGGTGCCGCTCTTCTGCTATATGATGGGTTTTGACCTAGAAGAAATAATGAGGATACTTTCGGGACAAAGCGCCGCCGTCTCGAGGCGGAACTTGGAGCGAATCCGCCGGGGAAACTTCCCTCCGGGAGGGCAAAATCGAAGCCATCGTTATCACCAATTCTTCCTCCATCGTGGGAGGATCAATCTTCATCAACATATTCACCAACACCATCTCATCTCAAATCCTAGTTCATCTCTTGTATTCGATCTTTGTCCCAAAACCTCAGATTGGTACCTGTGGGTTGCTAGTAGTGTTGATTACATCTCGTAGTTGATGCTATTTGGTTTGTTTGGTGGAAGGTTATATGTTCAGATCCTTAATGATATTCAATGCACCTCTGATCTTGAATATGAATATGATTTGTGAGTAGCTACTTTTGTTCTCGAGGACATGGGAGAAGTCTCGTTAGAAGTAATCATGTGATGTTTTTATTCATTCGATATTTTGATGATATGTATGTTGCTCTTCCTTTAGTGGTGTCGTGTGAACATCAATTACATGACACTTCACCATATTTGGGCCTAAAGGAAAGCATTGGGGAACGATAAGTAGATGATGGGTTGCGAGAGTGATAGAAGCTTAAACCCTAGTTTATGAGTTGTTCCGTAAGGGGCTGATTTGGATCCATGCGTTTAATGCAATGGTTAGATTTATATTAATTCTTATTTCGTAGTTGTGGATGCTTGAGAGAGGGGTTAATCATAAGTAGGTTGTTTGTTCAAGAAAGAACAACACCTTAGCACCAGTCCACCCACATATCAAATTATCAAACTAGCGAACGTGAATCAACTAAACATGATGAACGTGACTAGACGGAAATTCCCATGTGTCCTCGAGAGCGCTTTTCTTTATATGAGAGAACTTTCAGGCTTGTCCTTCACTATAAAAGGGATTGGGGCACTTTGTTGCACCTTTTTTTTACTACTATCACTTGTTACTTATTATGAATTATTTTGCTACAAAACTATCTATCCCTGTTACTTACATCACTTGCAGAGAAAATCTTCTGAAAACCGCTTGTCATTTCCTTCTACTCCTCGTTGGGTTTGACACTCTTACTTATCGAAAGGCCACGATTGATCCCCTGTACTTGTTGGTCATCAGTTCCGAGGGGGAACGGGGTCCATGGTTGATGACGAACCGACAGTCGCTGTCTCATTTGTCCTTGCTTTTTTTTCACTATTACAATGCAGGAATACAACCGGTATGCTAAAATTTGAAAAATTCCAGTGTTCATTTGGCCTTTTGAAGACAGTAAGTGAGTTTCTATCCATTTAATGGCCATAATTTAAATTTGAAATACATGAACACGTACCATGAAGCAAAAACTGGTTGTAAAAATCATATTTGTGTCCTTGTGTGTTTCCTTATGCGACATGCATTAAATTGGAAGGAATTCTAAACATCTGAAAGTCACTCCTTGGACACAAACGTTGAGAATCTAGGTTTTCAAAATAACATAATCGGAAAATGCTCTGAAATACATGCAAATTTGAATGATTTCATGACATGGCACCATGATGTAGTGCAAAAAATTATGGCTTTGTTTCACATAAGATTTGACACATACATGTAACAAACCGGAGCATCACAAAAAGGCTCATAGTTCTGAGAGGGAACGGCGGCCATCTTTGAAGATGAACCATCAGACGCTGCCTCATTTGGCCTTGCTTTTTTCACTGTTACAATGCACGAATACAACCAGCATGCTAAAATTTAAAAAAAACAGGGTTTATTTGGCCGTCTTTAGACATTAAGTGTGTTCCTAGTCATTTAATGACCATAATTCAAATTTGAAATACATGAACACGATAGATGAAGCAAAAACTAGTTGGAAAATCATATTTGTGTGCTTGTGTCCGTACTTATGCCCCATGCAATAAATTGGAAGGAATTCCAAACATGTTGAGTAACGGTTTGGACACGAACACCGAGAATCTAGCTTCTTAAATTCAATAAAATGGAAAAAATGCTCTGAAATACATGAAAATTTGCATGATTTCTTGAGATGGCGCCTAGTTGTCGTGGTAGAACAATTTGGTTGTTCAAGATAAGCTTTGACACATGCCTCTCACAAACCGGAGCATCACACGATGGCTCATGGTTCCGAGAGGGAATGTGCACGCATGTTGGATGACGAACCGCGAGTTGCTGCCTAATTTGGACCTGGTTTTTTTCACCGTTACAATGCAAGGATACTGGTACTTGTGACACCCTGGTTTTTCCATTTTCTTTTTTTTGGATTTACTGAATATTTTAATTTGAATTTGGATTCTCTATCAACTCTTCTGGACTTGTCACTTGGAATTATTTTTTGACTTTCTTCCAAGTGAACCCTGGCATCTTGAAAATCTTTCATAACCTCATCTCTCTCTCAAAACTTGCCATGCCATTATTTTCTTTAATTGGATAAGAGTCATTTTCTCTCTGAAAATGAATATTTTCCCTCTATGCTATGAAGCAACACTCATTTTCCTTGCTCGGAAAATTCCTACTGAATGCCCAAATATTCTTTGGATCATACCTCACCTCCCCATGCAAAAATATGCCATGGTAATTTGGAGATTTCAGCGAAGGAAAATATTTTTGCTTCTGGTCAGAAATGGCAATTTGTGAAGCAAATATATTTTTCCTTGATCCATTTGATCTGAAATTGTTACCACATGACTACCTTCCTAGGAGACTCTTCACCCCCAAGCTTCATCCTTTAACTCCAAGCCATTCTCTCTCAGTTTTCTCCCAAAGTTTCTATCTAGAAACTTTTCTGCCTTCTCCTGTCTTGTCCATTGGGCTAGGTGTTGAGCTGAGGACATGAAGCAGCACCGTGTTGAAGGGACTACACCCTAGACATCGGTTGGCATCTTCAAAAGTACAATGTGTGCCGGTGCATGCGGTGACCGCGCGTGTGTAAGGTGTTTGACATGCAATCGGCATGCTCTGGCATCGGGGCCCTCTACCGCCGCCGGTTCGCCCTCCTCGCGCCACCGCAGTTTGCCCGCGCCACTCGGCAAGCTCAACTCCTTCCACCTAGCATCCCTCTGCTCCTCCTTGACATCGATAGGCCGCACGCAGTACGTGGACACGGCGCGTCCATTCAGAACAGTGCGCCCGTGTGCGTGCCCTCTCCCACTTAGTGCGCCGCAGCCTTGGCCGTGTGCACGCACTGTTCTTTGGCCTCGTCTACTTCGTCTTTGAGTCATGTCCGAGATATTCCCCCTCCCATTCCTTCTGCAGTTCGTCCCCTACGGAGCTCGAGCTTGGTCGCCTCGAAATCTATAAATAGAGGCAGTCCCGACCCCTTCTAGCCATCACCACCACTTCATCTGCCCACAAATTATTCGCCCTAGCTCGGGGCAAGGCCGGGAGGGCCACCAGCCTCACGCCGGAGTTGGCCGCAGATCCCACACGGTCGTCCTCTCTCTCTCTGGTGCCCCTCGTCTTTGCCCTCCTCCTCAGGCGTGCTTGTGGTGACCTCCTGAGCACGACGGAGTCGTTAGTTTGTCAGATTGGTGTCGTCTTCCCCAACTCTGACGAGCTCAGCCGTCCGCCGTCTCTGGAAAGGAACGCCCCGACGCCATCCGTCCACCTCAGTTGCCAAGTTGGGTACGTACATGCTTGTCTCGATGTGCTAGGCCCATGCCACTCATTTCCGGCGACCGTCATGGCCTCCTCGCTGGAGAACCACCATCGGCATCGCCGCTCTCCTCTGTTCCTCTCTCTCTCTCTCTCTCTCTCTCTCTCTCTCTCTCTCTCTCTCTCTCTCCAACCCGACAGATGGACCCCACCTGTCAGCCTCTCTCACTCTCGCCCGAAGTGGTATGACTGGAGGCGCATTCTGAGAATACGCCTTCGATGTGGCCGTTTCTGGGTTTTCCAAATTTCTGTTTAATTCAAATATTTTGACTAGAACTTTGACCAGCTATATCTTTTAAACCACAAGTCCAAATGAGTTGAAACTTTTTACATTAGTTTTGTCTTGAGCTAAAGTTTCAGCTTGCATAGTTTGAGAATTTTCCTTGCTATTTAGAATTTCTAGTGCAATAAAATGTTTTTCGTGACATTTTCTTTTTTGCATTTAAATTATTTTTCAGAAGAAACTAATTGCCTTGGAGAGGACCAGGAGTATTTTGACACTCCTCTAAGCTAAGGCAAGCCACAACATTCATTTGTATGGATGTCATTGCATTGGCGATGGTTTATTTGAATTAAATTTATTTCTTATGCTTAATTATTTAAATGGCTCATTTTACTACACTTGATGTATTACACTCATTTCATATCATATTTCTATGCTAGTCATACAGAGCTCATGATACATGTCATGACTAAGATTGATGCATTATTTCCATACATTCATATTATCATGACGTCGTGCACCACACTACATACTATGACTCGAATCATTTTAGTTTCAAGTTAAACTAGATGATAATTCAACTTGAACAAGTTGTTGATCAAGACATGGTGCCACCCAATCGAGCTCACAAGTGCAACCACACGTGCCTGGACGGGAGGCCCGATTGTGGTCTATTGTCATGCCTCTCGCCGGTGCCTCCAACTAGGGAAGGCTATGCGCTTGCGCTACACTGGCCCGGTGGGCAGGCATAACCTTGTGTGCACAATGTTGTATGGTACCGATGTCCCCGTTTGGGATGAGTTTGTTTTTCCATGAAGGTGGCGGCCACAAAGGTGGCGGGTGTCACGAGTTGGCATTGTAGCCCAAAGGGGAGTTTGTCGGAGTGGCCGAGAGAGTGTCATGCAATAGATCGGTTTTGTCGGAATGTCGTTGGTCCACCCCGAATGGGAGCACGAGGCCATGAGTTTCATGGTGTGGGTATAGTGTACTAACCTGTGCAGAGTGTATAATCTATCGATAGCCGCTTCCTCGGATATGGACACAGTTCATGGTAGGTCACACTATGCGTCAATATGAAATAAATAACATGCACACTTAATAACTCTGAGATGGCACATGCAGAAGATGGTTGTCATATGAGGATCACGATGGTAAGATGTTGATGGTGGTTACAAGGTAACCCCGATGGTAAGTTGGTCCGAGGGACCGTGATCAAGTCCACATGCACATCATGGATAATAGTATCATGTTCATACTCATGCATTAACCTGTTACATGCCTTGTCATTGTTTGTCGTGTTTCCTTTGTTTGTTGTGAGCTTGCGAGTACATTCAAAGCACTCACCTAGATTATCATGCCAGATGCAGGAGAAGTCATGCAAGGCGTTGATGTCGATCGGTATGACGCAATCGAGGTCGTGTCCCAGCAGTGTCCCAATGGAGTGGAGTTCCACTACTTTGTTGTTCAGCTGCCGCATAGTTGTTTCCTTTATCATCAAGGAAACTGAGTTGTCTACTAAATATCATAAGTGCAGCTGCACCGTGTGTGCCGCTTGGCCAGAAGACTTGATCTCTTGGCTGGCAATGCAAGGTAAATCGGTTGCTCTGAGCCGGGGTGCCACACCACTTGTGAGCTGCATTGGGTTTTTCTCTGAGGAGGAAGGGTGAAGCAATATAGTATCAAAAAGTATTTCCCCTAGTGAGAACCAAGGTTATAGAACCAGTAGGAGAAGGAGGACAACTTGTCTTTAAACAACACCTGCGCACATAAAACCAAACACTTGCACCCAACGCGGGCAATAGGGTCGTCAAGCCTCTTGAACTCGTTACTTGCAAGGATTACTTCTGATAGTGGTAGGTAGATAAATATAAAAGTAAAATTAAAATAAAAGATAATAATTGCAGCAAGGTATTTTTAGGTTTTCAGCAAATATAATTAAGTAGACCCAGGGGCCATAGTGTTCACTAGAGGCTTCTCTATCGAACGTAGCATACGATGGGTAGACAAATTATTGTTGGGCAATTGATATAAAAACACATAGTTATGATTATGTATTCATGGCAATGATCATGTATATAGGTATCACGTCCGTGACAAGTAGACCGAAACGATTATGCATCTACTACTATTACTCCACCAATCGACCGCTATCCAACATGCATCTATGGTATTAAGTTCATTACAAACAGAGTAATGCTTTAAGTAGGATGCCATGATGTAGACAAAGTAAGTACAAGCAATATGTTCAAACCCCATCGTTTTACCCTTAGTAGCAACAACACAATATGTGTCTTGACCCCTTCTGTCACTGGTATATATAGCACCGCAAGATTGAACCCACTTGTAAGTGCATCTAGTGCCACCCTTGTTTGGTTTTGGAGTATTGAAGACAAACGTGGTTGAGGGACTAATGTGTTTGTGAGAGTTCACAGGATAACACAGATAGAAGTCCCTGGAGATTCGGTTTAACCGTTGAAGACGACCCATAGCTATGTCTTCGAGTGAAGACAATGAGAGGAAATCGCTTTCCAGAGATGGTTGAGTCAGCTTTACTTGTAGCCCAAGTAAAGCTGACGCGTGTGTTTGAAATCCAACCATTGTGACACGTGTCAGTTGGCCATTGACCCAGGGTCAGTTAGGTCATACCAGGTCGGGTTGCCCGCTTTCTATAAATAGCCCACCCCCTCCACCATGAGAAGGTGGCTGCTCTGAGAGAGATACGACTGTTCTCGTTTTGGAGCAACCCACCTCGAAGACATTGAGAGAGAGAAATATCCTTTGAGGATAAACCTAAACACCTAGAGCTAGAGTGTTTGAGCATCACCGAAGTCGTTCTGTTCTGAGTGAATTGAAGACTTATTACACTTGAAGATTGTGATCTTCTAGATGGTTAGGCGTGTAGGTCTAGAGTATCCAAGAGTCATTGTGGATTGCCAGCTGACCAAGTTTGTATGGGTTTCGGAAGTCTCCCCTGAAGACTTACCTGAGTGATTGGGCATTGTCTAAGTGACTTCGGCTCAATGGGAACAAGGTGAAGACGAGGTCTTCTGAGTTCAATCTCAGCCTCCCTAACCAGACATACAGTTGTCACAGCAACTGGAACTGGTCCAACAAATCATGTGTCTTCATCGAGCTACTAGTTCTATCTTTCACTCTTTTACATTCCGTACTGAACTTGAAGTGATTTCCTGAATACCACTGTTTGAAGACATTCCCCGATGACATTCATATCTGCTGTTTATCTTCATACTGTCTAAGTTTGTCTTCGACTCGTCTTAGCGTGTACGATGATAATGCTTAACTTGCTTGACTGTTTTCATTGTGTTGCATGCCCTGCCTAGATCCTTGATATTGTCCCTACTTGATCCTGTTCCGCTTCCGCATATTTCAAATACATTCATTGTTTCCAAGCCTTTCATAAAAATCGCCTATTCACCCCCCTCTAGTCGATAACTAGCACTTTTAATTGGTATAAGAGCAAGGTACTCCCTTGTTCTGTGTTTTGGTTGAACCACCTGGAGTTTTAGCTATGTCGACTGCAGGGATTATCAAGTTCTCCGCTGCGTGCCCTATCTTCGATGGCACCGACTAACCCTATTGGAAGAACAAGATGCGCATGCATCTCGAAGCCATTGAGAATGATCTATGGTATATCGTCATGGCGGGCATTCCTGAGGTTGGCGAAGGTGTTACTGCTGCTGATGTAAAGAGGTTCGCAGAACTGGACTCCACCGCCAAGAACATCATTTGTGGTCACCTGACCAAAGGACAGTATGGCCGTGTGAGTGTGTTGAACCCTGCAAAGCAAATCTGGGAATGATTGTCCAAAGTGAATGAAGGTTTCTCATCTCAAAGAGACTCTCGTGTTGATGTGCTTCGCAACCTGTTGAACGGCTTCAAGAGACTTGACCACCAAAATGTCCAACTCACGTTTGATCGACTCACTGACATCTCAAATCAGCTAAATGCACTTGGCGCAACTGATATCACCAAACATGAAGTCATGAAGAAGCTACTCAGATCTCTCGACAGTTCCTTTGACACTCTCGCACTCATGATCCAAGAGCGCCCTGACTTCAAGAGTTTGGATCCCGCCGATATCCTCGAGAGGTTGAACACACATGAATTCCAACAAGCTGAGAAGAGGGATATCTATGGTCCCAGTTACAGTCGCTCTCGTGCCCTGAAGGCCAAGGCTGTGTCCTCATCTGAAGATGGCTCTGAATGTAGTTCTGATGATGCTGAAGACTTTGGAAAAGAACATGCTCTGCTCGTCAGGAAATTCAGGAAGTTTGCCAAATCAAAACGCTATGCACAGTCTTCAAATCATGATTCCAAGAGATCTGGTGAAATGTCTTCAAGGGACGGCAAGAAGCAAACCTGTCACAAGTGCAAGAAAGTTGGCCACTTCATTGCTGATTGTCCTCGATGGGAAAAGGAATCCAAGAAGAAGAGCAAGGACTATGACTCAGATGACAAGAAGAAGAAGAAATATGGAAAGTCTTCATCACACAAAAAGAGTTCATCCGGCAAAGCACATGCCTTCATCGGAAAAGAGATGGATTCACAGTCTGAATCCGGTTCTGAGGCTGAGGAAGCATCTGAGGAGGAATCTCATGCTGAAGTAGCTGGACTGGCGATGGGTTCGGCATATCTCTCCACTTTTGTCTTCAAACCCGAAGACAGTGGCTCCTTCTTCAACACCGAAGCCAGTGATGATGATACTACTCCTGCCAACTGCTTCATGGCGAAAGCCTCCAAGGTATCCTCAAAACCCTCACATCATGACTCTGAATCCGAAGCTGAATCTGATGATGACATGAAATATAGCTATGCTAAACTTGTAAAAATTGCCACCAAGCCACAAAGTGCCATGGAGAAAATGCAAACTACTTTAGAGAAAAGCGATGACCTGTTACGTGAAGAGATGAGTCTAAACGAAACTATGGCTGGAGCCATGTGCAGTCTTCGTTCAAGATTTGAGGATCTCTAATGTCGTCATGATGCCCTCTCAACTGAACATGAGAAGCTTTCTCTCAAATTTCTTCAGAAAAAGATTGATCTTGAGAAGTTGAGAGAAGCTCATGATGACCTACGGAAGGAAAACGACTCACTCCTACCAGAACAGATCAGTACCTCTCAGGATGAATTTAATGCTCCATGTCTAAAATGTCTTGCTCATGAAGCAAATGATTCAACTGCTGAATGTTCAAATGCTTCTGAAAATGCATTATCTTCAAATGTATCTGTGGTGACTAAGCCCTCATCTGAGGAAACCACTGCTATCACTGATGACAATGGGAGGTTGAAGACATTGCTTGAAACTGGCATGTACAAGAGTCTCAAGGGGCATCAGATTCTTTGTGATGTCCTGAAGAAGACAATCTTGAACAAAAACCCTAGGAAAGAGGGTGTGGGTCTTGAGAGAAACATAAATGTTGCTGGCCCTTATTGGACGCCTGAGCAGTATCCCAAAAACCACATGGGTTGCTGCAAAAGGTTCTTCAGTGGATCCATCCACATTATCTGGCTTTAATTGTGCTAACCCTGTCATCATTGACGAGTCATTTGACTCCAATTATAAGTTGTTCAAATCTATGAATGGTGAAGTGTTGCCAGGTACATTGGAACTAACTACAGGAATGGTTCACCTATGAAGAAGATCTGGGTTCCCAAATGTCTTCTCGAGAAGCTTCCTGTCAATGTCATGATAGCACTGAGGAAGAAGACAAACCCCAGATCAAAGTCTTCATATGATCTTTCTAGCACCTATGTTTTGCAGGGCAAAGATGATAGGGCTCATGAATATGTGCACTATGGCATGAACCGACATGTTCATCGTACTAAGAATTTCTCTGCATATTCATTTGAGTATTCTAACCCTCCTGTGAAACGTGCCATTAGGGCATCTTTGCCAAAAATCTCTGATGTTGCCTTACTTCCTATTGCTTCGAAGCCACCCCTATGCATGTGGGTGGCTAAGAAAAAGTAATATCTTCATGTAGCACTATATCTCTAGATGGGATGAAGCCTATCTTGAAGATTATCTCTGGAGACCCGAAAACAATCTTGTTTGGACGCAAGATAGCTAATGCGAATGTTACCATTCATATTGTCCAATATCTTCATACAATTGAACACTGCAATATCTTCATCAATGCATGTTATAGTTGCATGCCTTGGTGAACTAGACTAATAATTAATGCAGGAAACAAATCCAATGCCACTGAATGGATTATGGATAGTGGATGCACCAGTCATATGACTGGTGATCGAAGCCTATTGATGTAGCAAACTCTTCGACCTCCAACAAAAGACCACATCGTCTTTGCTGACAAGAGCAGCAACAAAGTATTGGGACTGGGTAGAGTTGCTATCTAAAGGGACCGACACCTGGAAAATGTCATGCTCGTCGAATCCCTTGGTTACAACTTAATGTCTATCTCAATGCTCTGTGAGTTAGACATGCTTGTCATATTTGGCAAATTTTGATGTGTTGTGCTAATGGCCTCTGACAAAACCGAAGTCTTCGAAGGTTTTCGAAGAGGTGATGTGTATATGGTAGACTTCTCTGCAGGACCATAGGTTGCCTCATGTCTTCTAGCAAAGGTTTTGGAATGCTGGTTATGGCACAGAAGGCTAGGACATGCTGGGATGAGGAACTTACACACACTCGCCAAGAAGAAGCTTATCATTGGTGTCGAGGGGTGTCAAGTTCAAGAAGGACCACCTTTGTGGTGCCTGTGAAGCCGGGAAGATGACTAGGGCCACCCATCCCTTCGAGCTGCTAAATATGGACTTGGCCCTACTGACTGTTCCACTTTCTCTACCAGTGCAAATCTATATGGCTTCGTAATTGTTGATGACTATTCTCGATTCACTTGGGTGCATATCATACTCTATAAAACAGAAGTGCAGGATGTCTTCAGGCGTTCCGCAAATAGGTGTATGAACAACTACAACATCAAGATCAAGCACATCAGGAGTGATAATGGCACTGAATTCAAGAACACGGGCTTGGATACGTATCTTGATACTCTTGGCATCACTCATGAGTTCTCTGCTCCATACACACCTCAGCAGAATGGCGTCCTGGAGCGCAAGAATAGGACTCTCATTGAGATGGCTCGGACTATGCTTGATGAATACAAGACACCACGGAAGCTATGGCCTGAAGCCATTGACACTGCCTGCCACATCATCAACGGAGTATATCTTCACAAGTTCTTTAAGAAAACATCATATGAGCTTCTCACCGTTAAGAAACCCAATGTAAGTTATTTCAAAGTCTTTGGTGCAAGATGCTGGATAAGAGATCCACACCACACTTCTAAATTTGCACCAAAAGCACATGAGGGTTTCATGCTCGGTTATGGAAAGGATTCGCACACCTACAGAGTCTTCAACACTTTCCACAACAAAGTTGTTGAAACTGTAGATGTGTGATTCGATGAAACTAATGGCTCGCAAAGATAGCACCTACCTCCTGTGCTAGATGAACTACCACCTGACGAAGCTATCAGATTGATGGGCACTGGAGAAATCATGCCTGAAGAACCAGAGGTTGAAGAAGTCATCATTCCTCCATCCACTTAGTGCGAAGACAATGACGAACCTGACAACAATGCTGCTGACGAAGACAATGCTCATAATGCAGAACAAAGTCTTCGTCCTGCTCATCCACGTGTGGCTTTTGAAGTCCAAATTGAGAGAATGCTAGACAACATAAATGCACCAGCTCCACTCACTCGCTCAAGAGCTAGTCAACTGGCTAACTTTTGTGGGCATTTTGCTTTTGTGTCTATCTGAGAGCCCACCAAAGTAGATGAAGCTTTCAAGTAATCAGAATGGATTCAAGCCATGCAAGAAGGGCTTCACTAGTTCGAGCTCAACAATGTGTGGGATCTCGTGAAGCGCCCTGATCCAAGGAAGCACAACATTGTTGGCACGAAGTGGATCTTTCGCAACAAGGAAGATGAGTCTGGCCAAGTCATCAGAAACAAGGCTCGACTCGTGGCTGAAGGCTACACACAGGTTGAGGGTATTAACTTCGGTGAAACATTTGCACATGTTTCTAGACTCAAAGCTATACGTATACTGCTTGCTTATGCTAACCATCATGACATATGCTTATACCAATTGGATGTCAAAAGTGCATTCCTCAATGGTAAGATTGAGGAAGAAGTATATGTTGCTCAACCACCAGGGTTTGAAGACCCAAAGCATCCTGACAAAGTCTACAAGCTCCACAAGGCATTGTATGGCCTCAAGCAAGCACCAAGAGCTTGGATGACACACTCAAGGAGTTCCTCAAGAAGAAAGGCTTCAAAGCTGGTTCACTCGATCCCACTCTCTTTACTAAATCCTATGACGGTGAACTGTTTGTATGTCAAATCTATGTGGACGACATTATCTTCGGCTGTACTAACAATCGATACAGTGATGAGTTTGCCTTTATGATGCAAGAGAAATATGAAATGTCGATGATGGGAGAACTGAAATTCTTCCTAGGGCTTCAAATTCGACAACAACCCAATAGTATCTTCATATCTTAGGAGAAGTACCTCAAGGACTACCTCAAGAAATTTGGTATGAATGAAGCCAAAGGTTACAAAACGCCAATGCCTGCAAATGGTCACGTCTGCACTGACGAAAATGGTAAAGATTTCGATCAGAAGGTATATCGCTCCATGATTGGCTCTTTATTGTACCTCTGTGCATCTAGGCCAGATATAATGCTTAGCATTTGCATGTGCGCCCGATTTCAAGAGGCACCAAAGGAGTCGCATCGCCTAGCGGTGAAGCGAATACTTAGATATCTGGCTCACACCCCCACACTAGGATTATGGTATCCAAAGGGTTCGAAGTTTGAGCTCATTGGATATTCAGATTCTGATTTCATTGGCGACAGAGTTGATCGCAAGTCCACATCAGGCACTTGTCACTTTCTGGGACGATCTCTTGTATGTTGGTCTTTGAAGAAGTAGAACTATGTATCAATCTCAACTAGCAAAGTCGAATACATTGATGTTGGCGCTTGCTGCACTTAGCTTCTCTGGATGAAGCAGACTCTCAAGGACTACGACATCAACCTGAAGCATGTACCTCTCTACTGCGACAATGAGAGTGCAATCAAGATCTCCTACAACCCAATACAACATTCGAAGACGAAGCATATTCAGATACGACATCATTTTCTTCGGGATCACGTGATCAAAAGCGACATCAGCATCAAGCATGCTGACACTGAAGATCAATTGGCGGATATCTTCACGAAGCCTTTGCATGAGAAGAGATTTTGCAAGTTGTGGTGTGAGCTAAATATCTTAGAATCCTCAAATGTCCTCTAAATGGGAATACATCCTAATGCTTATGCATGTTGATGACTTTGATGCACAACACACGAAGTAACGTATGTCTTCAATCTTATGAAGACTTACACTCTGAGTGTGAATACAATAACGAAGAATATGACTACAGAGCGCCACGATAATTGTGCGCTGTGTCTGAGTCAAACATGCTTATACGGTGGGTAGTGCCACCACCAAATTCGAAGACATTGCTTTTATCTTCACATTTCTCTATGTCTTCGAAAATTGTGTTTGTCTTCAAAATGCTTTGAACTTGCATATCACTTCAGATTGAATATATTTAGTATGCCACTTAGAGTTTTTGTCCTCTACAGCATTAGGCCTATAGCTATATCTTCGAGTTTTACCTAGGCCAATGTGATCGGACCCACTATCCTTGTCTATTCTAATCTCGTCTTACTCTATTCAACTCTAGTCATATACATTCTACTTGACACGTGTTGATTATCTTCACTGCATCCTTGTCAGTCGAAGACATATCTAACCGACAGTTTAAAATTCCAATTTGTTGTCGTTACCGCTTTTATCGCAACAAACTTCCCATGCCGTCACTTCCAGTCGTGTAGTTGGTTGTGAGACGTGTTGCATGCACCCCACGTGTCCCACTAAGCCGAAGAGTCAGGGACATATCCGTCCAAAAATCTCGGATGTTCCATTCCTTATAAATACATGTCCCGTGTGAGGGAGTCCTGGACTAAGGGGTCCTCGGGCCGCCGGCCTATCTCTCATCGGCCGGCTTGGTGGGCCGCTCTCTGATTAGCGCAGGAAGGGTCGGGATATGCGACAACCCCGTATTCTAGAAGAAATCCTCCGAAGACGCGGCGTGCACTCCAAGTCAAGATTAGGGGATTAGTGTCTGTACTTCCGGCTGGAGACTTATCATGTGTAAACCCTAAGTACCCCCGGTGCCTATATAAACCAGGGGGTTTAGATCGTAGAGAGCAGACAAGCTCATCTAGGGTTTTGGCTACTTGATCTCGAGGTAGATCGACTCTGTAATCTTCATACACATCAATACAACCAAGCAGGATGTAGGGTTTTACCTCCATTGGAGGGCCCGAACCTGGGTAAACATTGTCTCCTTCGTCCCTTGTTACCCATCGATCCTAAACTCATAGCTCGGGACCCCCTACCCGAGATCCGCCGGTTTTGACACCGACATTGGTGCTTTCATTGAGAGTTCCGCTGTGGGATCGCAAGAGGAATTGATGGCACACCTAATCATTAGCGATGAAGTCCGTAACGGGGGCTCCTTCGCCCCCGGACAGATTTTCGCTTTCGGCAGCATCGTGTTGCATGCTGACCCGACCGGCCACCCTGGTTGGATCGGGAGTCTCTCCCCCGATCAAGAGATCAGATTCGGGAACCTAGAGTTCTCCGTAGACTCCCGGGGTGATCTTTCATTTGTTGGGCTCGCGATCTCATCTGACGAGCCTGAAGTCTCTGAAGCCTTAACTTCGGATCTCTTTCTCGACTCCGCCCTCGGGTCTATCCCTGCCGATGATTTGGTTCTTAGTCCGGATCCGGTTACAGTACCTGAGGGCCAGGGGTCGCCCCCTGCTGAACACACTCTATGTACGGACACGTTGGAGGTTAACTCCGAAAGTCCTAGGCAGATCGATCCGGTCGAGCTCTCGACGATCGACGAGGCGCTGGATCGGATCCTATCAATAAAAATCACAGACGACCCGACCTCGACCCATGCTCAGATCGGTCTGAAGGCGGGTCGTGGGGAATTTTTTGACCCAACCACCACTCACTTGGTAGCCACTATTGAAGACTTAACCGATATGCTGGACTACGCCTCCGAGGAGGCAGAAGACATGGATGAAGAGGACGGCGCCCACGCCCCTGTCAACACTGGGCGATGGACTGGCACCTCCACCTACGACGTCTACATGGTATACACCCCCGATGATAAGGGCGATCGCACCCCTAAGAAGAATGGCGATAAATCCGGTGAGGAGCCGTCAAGGCGCCGGAAACAGCGCAAACGATCTAAGGCAAACAAGGGAAGGGAAGCCATTGCAGGCACCAGGGAAAACGACATCCCGAAAGACCTCGGCGACCCTGAAGTTCCCGAATAGCCACTGGAGGACCAAGAAAGGCCCAAAGATCGGCGCGACACTGAGGATCTTAATAATTATGAGGACGACAACTACCATCCCCTTGTCGAGGAGGAGGACAGCCTGGAAGCCGAAGACTTCACCGTCCCCAAAAACCCTGCGGATCAGGAACGGTTTAGGCGGCAGCTTTTAGGCACCGCCAGAAGCCTGAAGGCAAAACAATAGCAGCTCAAAGCCGAACAAGACACCCTCAATGATAGATGGACGAGGGTCTTGGCAGCCGAAGAAGGGTACGGTACCGATCTACCAGACCAACCCAAGAGCTACCCACGCCGGCGGCTGCTGCCGCAGTTTGATGACGAGGTCCTTGAACCATTGCCTCCCAGGCATACTCCGTACGACCAGCCGGACCGCCCTCCCCGAGGACGGGATAGGAAGGCCGGCGAGGCCAAGTACAGACCTGCAGTACCCCGTAGGAGAGGAAAAGAGCCAGCAGAGCCTGAGGACAGGTATGACTTACGACAGGACCTGGATTATAGAGAAGGCCACACAAGATCCATCTACGGAACTAGAGGGTACTCCCCCGCTAGACGGGACGGGTACCAGTCTTGGCTCGACCGCAACAATAGAGGTCGGGAACAAAACTGGGCCCGATCGACCGCCGATCGTAGGCATGACATAGCTCGGGTTAGAGGCACTGCCCACCCACTGTGCTTCACAGACGAGGTGATGCAGCATCAGTTCCCTGAAGGGTTTAAACCCGTTAACATAGAGCAATACGACGGGAGAAGAGACCCAGCTGTGTGGATTGAGGACTTCCTCCTCCACATTCATATGGCACGAGGAGATGATCTCTACGCCATCAAGTATCTGCCCCTAAAACTTAAGGGGCCAGCTCGACATTGGTTAAACAGTCTCCCCGAGAATTCTATCGGAAACTGGGAAGAGCTCGAGGATGCCTTCCGATCTAACTTCCACGGCGCTTATGTCCGGCCACCGGACACCTCCAACCTGAACAATGTTGTCCAGAAAGCAGGTGAATCGGCTCGGCAATTCTGGAATCGGTTCCTAACCAAGAAAAACCAGATCATTGACTGCCCAAACTCCGAGGCAATAGCCTCCTTCAGACATAATATCCGGGACGAGTGGCTAGCTCGTCAACTCGGCCAGGACAAGCCGAGAACAATGTCCGCCCTTACCTCGCTTATGACCCGCTTTTGCGCAGGTGAGGATAACTGGCTAGCTCGACGAGGCCATAACCCCAAAGACCCCGGCACCTTCGAAGTCCGGGATGGAAATTGGAAACCACGACATAACAAAAACAAACGCCGGCACAACAACGGCGATGCTGAGGACATGACCGTTAATGCCGGTTTCCGCAACCCAAAATCTGGACAGCGGAAGAAACCTTCTAAAGGAAATCGAGACAGACCTACCACGTTGGACAAAATCATGGATAGGCCCTGCCAGATCCATGGCACCCAAGACAAGCCCGCTACCCACACCAACCGTAATTGTTGGGTATTCAAACAAGCTGGCAAACTCGCAACCAAGGAGCAAGGCAAGAGCCCAGGCAGCGAGGATGATGACGAGCCCCGCGGTCCAAGCAATGTAGAACAAAAGCAGTTCCCTCCAGAGTCAAAAACTGTGAACATGATATATGCCACTCACATACCAAAAAAGGAGAGGAAGCGCGCCCTGTGGGAGGTCTACGCCATAGAGCCCGTAGCCCCGAAGTATAACCCATGGTCGGCTTGCCCGATCACCTTCGACCGACGGGACCATCCGACCAGTATCCGTCACGGAGGTTGGGCAGCCGTCGTCCTAGACCCCATTATCGATGGGTATCACCTCACTAGAGTCCTAATGGACGGAGGAAGTAGCCTTAATTTGATTTACTCAGACACGGTGAAAAAGATGGGTACAGATCCGTCAAGGATCAAACCTAGCAACACTACCTTTAAAGGAGTGAATCCCGCTGCTCGGGCACCGTGAATCTGGAAGTAGTGTTCGGCTCGCCCGACAACTTCCGCAGTGAAGACTTGATCTTCGACATTGTCCCTTTTCACAGCGGTTATCACACCCTACTCGGTCGCACAGCATTCACTCGCTTTAACGCCGTCACCCACTATGCATACCTGAAGCTCAAAATGCCCGGGCCCAGGGGGATCATTACTGTCAACGGCAACACAGAGCGCTCTCTCCAAACTGAGGAACACACAGCGGCCCTGGCAGCCGAATTCCAGTACGGAGACGATAGGACGACGCCCAAATCAGCCATAAAGGCACGTCAGGATAGTAAACGAGCTCGGTCTCAACCCGAACTCCTGGAATCATCTTCCGCCCAACAAAAATAGGGATACGCCCCCCACAGCACAGCCCTAGTTCCCGTAAAATATGTGCCAAGAAGGCACAACTTCGCGCTCAAAATACCATGGGCAGCTGTGGGGACCCACTATCAAAGGGAAAGTGTTCGGCTGGGCCGAACTACTGCCAACACATGTCTTTGGACAAACCACTGGTACCATCTAGGACCTTCCAAGCGTAAAGCTCATCCACTCTGCGGTGACTTCTCAAGATCTTCTTCCCAAGGTCCGTTCGCTGAGAGCAATCACCTTTAAAGGAACACAACCCCCTTGGGAGCAAAGGAGCAGACATGCGACTGGGCACATTGAGGACGTCAAGCCACCCATCGAAGACCCCGGGTAAAACCTCTCCTTTGTAAACTTTATTTTTCATTTCAAAATACCTGTAACAGTTGGTTCGGTAGTATGAGTTATAAGAATTCATCAGAAATAAAGACCATCCTTTATGGCCTCCTCGCTGTATTTTATGTCACATACTCTGTTCTCTACTCACCGACGCCGGTAGCAAAGCTGTTCGGTACATATTATGATGCAACCGGCTAATAGACCGGGGGCTTGACTATAAAAATCGCCCCAAGCATCACCCCGGCACTATTGTTTGTGTGTTCGGCGTCTCGGATGTCGCGTTATATGAATCGGTTCCGAATTATGTCTTGGGTCAATGGTTGGGTTGCCCGGCTCCTATGTTTGCCCTCTTACGTTCCACTCATTCGGCTAAAAGGGTAAAGGGAGAACCACAGCGATTGTGCTTCCAGCTCGCCTGGTCAAGTACCTCAGTGGAGAAAGCCGAAAACTGACTGTCATAATAAGCAAGAACCGGTCTGCAATCCGAGCATAAGTGTCAAACTAAAAATCAATAGAGGTTATTCCGTGTTATACGAGGGGTTCGTACGATTACAAACCATGTGATGCTGGTTTCAACCTCGGTGTATCCGAATATCACAAAACACTGGGGGTTAGTCATCAGCCCACGTAGTCAAGCTCCTACGGCTAAGTGAAAGCACTAAAGCATCATAGTCCGATTGCCTTGTTCCCCTCGCACTACCGCCTTCGGGCACCGATACGTCGGCTCAGGGTCACAGTGTGGAGGTAGAAACACCTCATGTAGTATCTACATGGGGACTGAAGCCAACGACTCGCAACTTTCAGATAAAATGGCCACATAGGAGTCAAAATTATACAAAGCTTAAAGACATGATAGACCATGCAACCGCATTATAAAGCGGAACAGTCATCTGATACATGACAAAACGCTCATTCATAAATTACATCCTTAGGGCATTGGGCTTCTATCGCCCGAGCACCATCCATCATGGTGGGAAAGTATTTCTCGGGGCACCGATGCTCCTTCCCAGGAGGTGGAGGTGTAGTGGCCATCTCGGTCGGCTTGAGCCTTGGCAAGTGTACCATGGTCCTTACACAGGCCATCCGAGCTCCCTCGATGCACGTAGAACGCTTTAGAGCGTCAATCCGAGGCGCAGCGTCGCACAGTTTCTGCACCAAGCCGAAGTAACTGCTCGGCAACGGCTCTGCAGGCCATAGCCGGATGCAGAGGTCCTTCATGGCCGGCTCTGCCATCCTTTGCAGCTCCATCAATTGTTTCATCTGCTCGCTCAGGAGGGGAGGATGCTCGGGGGCTTGAAATTGCGCCCAGAACAGCCGAGGCTCAACATCCCCATCCCGAGAGGCGAAGTATTTGTTCGCGTCCGCTGCACTCCTCGGGAGGTCCGTAAAGGCGCCTGAGGAAAGCCACACCCGGGTGAGCAATGCAAACCTGTTACCACCAAAGGCACATTGTAGTAAGTACGGCTTACCATCCGCGGTCGCCTTGGCTTGGCGGAGTTCTTCTTCAAAGAACCGCCTATCAACTCGCTCCGCTTTGAGCTCGGATTTCAGCGTGGATAGTTCGGTGGCCTGGTCTTCGTTCTTTTTCTCAAGGGCCTCGCACTTCGTGTTGGCATCCTTGAGCTCCACTTGCACCTCTGCCACCCAGGCCTCATGCTTGTCGCTCACGGCTTTTAACGCCGACAGTTCGGCTGCCGCTTGTTCGGCCGCCGCCTTCTCATCCGCGGCCTCCTGCCTCACCTTTGTCAACTCGTCCTTGAGGTTCTCGACCCCCGCGGCCACAGCTGTGGTAACAATGAGTAAATAACACTTAGGGATAACAATCCGAATATCTCAATCAATGAGGATAGACAATAGCCCGAATGACATAATTCGGACTCACCTTGCGCCTCGTCAAATCTCTTGTTCAGGCGATCGAGCTCCTCATCGGAGCTCTTGCGCTTCCGGTTTAGCTCGACAAGCTCCACTGCGTTGGCGGACACCGCGGATGACGAGGTCTACAAAACAACTTATGTGCATGAAAACTCCCGAGCTGTCCGATTCAGACCCTCTGCTAAGTGCTCTCCGGAGCTCTTAGAATCATGAGGGACAAAGGGTGCCTTGAGCATCGTTACTAATTTTCGGACATTTGACCCCCGGGTGGGTTTTTCAAACTCACCCAGGGCTCGGGGGCTACTACACTTATGAGGATTGCATAAGCTTGGTAAATTAACTTTTTCTGAAAAAGAGAGTATTACGTGGCTCACCTTGAAGCTCGTCAAGAGACCGTTGAAGGCCTCTTTTAGTCCGCTATCAACAGACTGAATGCCTTGCAAAACCGCACCCATAAGGGCGCGGTGATCTTTGGCGATGGAGGAGCCGGATAAAGCTTCCTCCATCATGGCCGTCCACCCAGTCATGGGCGGCACCGGTGGTGACCTGCCAACCCTCCCTCCGGTGGGGGATTGGGCTGGTAGCTCCGGAGGCATAGAGCGCTCTGGAGATGTCCTTGGAGGGGACTGGACCGGACTTCGTCCCCCCTCTTTAGTTGCCAGGAGATGTTCCTCCTCCTGGTCTTGGGCGGCTGAGGTATTAACCTCAGCCATAACGTCGTCACCCCTGCCGCTGGTGTTCGGCTCAGAAGGAGCCTGGCACAATAACACCTCCGCGGCCTCCTTCGAGACCTCAGGAGGCGTAGGATGTGACGCAGTCCCACTTTCCGCCAGGTCGGCGGGCAGAGCCTCCCCGTCTGAGATTTGGTCGGTGGGGAGATCACGTGGCGGGCTGCGGATTGAAAGACGTGCTCCCATTTAGCATTAAAAGCTCTATGTAAATGACCCAGAGGGTCTTCAGATTCATACCTCTGGGCTGTGGGCTTAACCCTTGGGTTCCTTTGGGGAACCTTTTCAAAAGCCTCAGACTCCTTATCAGAGTCCGAGCTATCGTCGGCAAGGACTGCCTTTGTCCGGCATGTCCTCTTCGGGGCAGCAGGAGGTAGGTCCTCCGCGGCGTCCGCTGACACCGCCCTTTTCCTTGTGAGGAGGGAGCCACACTCCCCTTCATCCTCGTGCTTTTCCTCATGAGTGGAAGAGGCATGGGTCTCCTCGGACTTAGTGTCCGGAAGACCCCATTGACAAAGACCCTCTCGGGCCTCCTTCTTCTCCCCTTTCTTCTTCTTCTCCTTCTCTGGCGCTGAATATGGCGCCACGACGAGCATCTCCGTCAACAGATCCGACCGAGGGTCTTCGGGCTGCGGGGTCGAACAGTCAATTTGCACGGCCTTGCTCAGCCAATTCTGTGAAGATGAGGGAGAAGGGGATCAGCTCTTTGTCAAAAAACAGAGCTGGAGAATTAAAGTTTTATCATACCTTGTTAGGAGGGGTTTCGACGTCAAGACCGGTGTCCTCCTCCTCGGCCGGCCAGCTCTCCTGGGCTTGAATAGCACTTTCCACAATTTCTCGTGGGTAGTGTGGAATAATTGACGCACGGTGGCCTGGTCCTCGAGGTGGTAATCCTACATTGGGGAGGCCCGGTGCTGGCAGGGGAAGAGACGGCGGCGGAGTTTGACCTGGATCACGTTGACCAGCTCGATTTTGGCCTCAATCATCGCGGAGATGCGCTTCTGCAGCGATTTTACCTCTGCGGCCGACCCCCAGTCAAGGCCTTTCTTGAGCCACGAGGTTAGCCTCGCGGGGGGTCCAGATCTGAACTCGGCAGGTGCCACCCAGTCCGCGTTCCTTGGTTCAGTGATGTAGAACCATTCCTTTTGCCAGATCTTGGCCGTGTCGATAAAGTTGCCGTCCGGCCACTCGACACGGGGGAGCTTGCTGATTACCTCCCCTCCACAATCTGCATGCGCGCCCGTAACTGTCTTCGGCTTGACGTTGAACACTTTGAGCCACATACCGAAGTGCGGCTGTGTCCGTAGGAAGGCTTCGCAGACGACGTGTAACACCCCAAAAAAATATTTTAATTTTTTAATTGACAAATATTTTATTCCTTTGAGATGGGACTTCTAAAAACTTCTTCATTTTTCCCCTTCAACTCAAAGGATGAAATTTTTTTATAAAACTTTTGACCAAAGATTGGTTCTGCTCTCCAAGGATTTCTGTTGGAATTCCTTCTCTACAAAGAAATATTACTTTGGCTTATTCTTCAAATTTTGGTGATAATATCTTTAGAGGTTTATTTCTAATAATATCACTTTGGTGATCTTATCCACTCTTGACTTGCTCTATATTTCAAAATCCCCTCTCTAATATTTCCCTCTCTGACCCAATGGTTTCAACCCTACTTTTCTCTAAGGACCCAACCAGGAAAAATATATTTTTCTTTATAAAATATTGCTAAAACCATTTCTGTAATTTATTTTGGGGTCTCAAGGTTTACAAAGGAAGTACTAGATTCCTTTTGATCTTGACCTCAAATAAATTACCACTAGTACTCCTTAGTTCCCACAACCCAATTATGCGAAAACCTTCTGGTCCACAGTTCAAAATTTTCAAACCACATTCAAAAGAAATTTGGACTAGAAATCTATTTCTTGCTGGTTACCTCTCCTCCCTTGCTTCAAAAATTCTGAGAAAAATCAGGTAGCCTCTAGAATCTCCAATGGATAAGCCCTCCAAGTTTCAGCCCAAAATAAATTCATCTCAAATTTGGTCAGCAGCCTCCTAGTGCAACCACGGGGAGGTCATCTTCCTCAGCTCCGGCCGCCTCGATCCGCTTCGGGCGCTAGTTTAATTCGTTCTGGTTGCCCTATATCCTCAGCTCAAATTTGGTCAGCAGCCTCCTAGTGCACCCACACTTCTAACCCGCGCACCAATTTGTCATCTGCATCCCTCTCCAGTGAGATCCATCATCGCACGACGCCGCCATCCGCCAGAGTAGGAGCCGCCTGCGACGTGGTGCTCATCGACGACCATCTCCACCACCCACCGACGTGGGAGGGCCTGGTGAGTGCGTAGGTGCCCTTAGATCCCCATACCTCGCCGTGGATCATCGTCGGCGACCACCGCGGGTCTCTGTCGCCGGTGTCATTTTCAAACCTGACGAGTGGGAACCCCTCGTCAGGGTTTTATTCTTTTCGAACCATTTTCTAAAGGCGCCTTCGGGCTGAGTATGTTTTCTTCTCTGGCTGGCGTATTTTCACTGAAACGTTTTCTGTTTATTCAAACTAGCCCCAGGATTACTTTCTATTTATAACAGAATTTTCCTTAGGCTTAAACCTTTATAACTTTTAAACAGAAGATGATTTTGAGTTGATTAATTTTCCGTAATCTTTATTTTCATGTCTAGTTTTTTATCATATTTATTTGAAAAATATTTGGAGTAACTTTTACACGCGCACGGTATTTACGTTAGTATCCGATTGTTTGCATAACGTAGATACCGAAGGAGGAGACGCTGCCGTCAACTTCGCCGAGCTAGACTCCGACTACTCCGATCCAGGCAAGCATGTTTGAACCTTTGATATGATGAGTGTTTTCATGTTTGCTTGAATTGTTATTTTCATGGCATGTCATATAAGCATATGATGAATGTTATATTTCATGCATGATAAGTTGCAAGTGAGCTAAAAACTTGACGTGATCATGAATGATTGGACAACCTAGTCATGTGGTGACATGATAGGTTGTATGTTGGTATTGTTGGAGCATGTCGGTACTATCAAAGAAAATTGTTTAACTCCAGTGTTGACATAGATCGAGTCTTGTCCCCGTTCGCCTTATTTTGGTGCTACCACATGCTTTCTGCAAGGAATGCGGTTTAGTAAGTTGTAAACCTCTTTCCATGTACACACCAAATAGAGGGGCCGTGATGAGGGTTCCATGGCCCTGGATTAAAGCCGTCATCCGGTCAGGGAGCATGGGTGTTTCCGGTTGGATCCCATGCTATTCGAGGTGTTGGCCTCCCCGTCTTAAAGTTTTTCTTGAACGTTGCCTAGGGTGATACCTGGCATCGGGATGTGAAATGGGTGTGTACTGGTTAGGTGTGTTTTCTTCTAAAATACCGTGGACGGAACTAGTCCTTCGGGATTACTGAAATCCGTTGGCTGTGGGTAAAGAGTACAACCTCTGCAGAGTCAAAACTATTCGAATAGCCGTGTCCACGGTCATGGACGTTGGTTGACAGGTCAAGTGTCGGTCTCAGTGTCAGTCTCTAGAGAACTAATATGTTAAATGACAGAAGTAAACTTGGCTGAATATTATTCATGTGGATGGACTAACCTGTTTATTATTGTGATGTGCCGAGTATTCCTTGGGATGGTGTTACCACCTGGATTACTCGTATTTTGAATGATGAAATATAAGCCCTTTATGTGATGTCGCTCAGACGTCCGACTGTGGCATTCTGTTGTTTACTTTCATTATAAGCCCTTTATGTGATGTCGCTCAGACGTCCGACTGTGGCATTCTTGTTGTTTACTTTCATTATAAGCCCTTTATGTGATGTCGCTCAGACGTCCGACTGTGGCATTCTGGTGTTTACTTTCATTATAAGCCCTTTATGCGATGTCGCTCAGACGTCCGACTGTGGCACGTACTATTATTTATTTCCAGTATAAGCCCTTTATGTGGTGTCGCCTCGACGCCCGACTGAGGCATGTTTATTTATTTTTACCTTTCGCTGCGTTGCTTCAGACACCCGATCGGTCTTCCTTTATTTTATTAGGATTTCGGGAGGACTACCGCCCTACTTCCTTTTTATTTATCTTGCTGTGCAAATTTATTACTTGGGTGTGTATTACTAATCTGCTCATGTGCATCATGTTTGCATTTGTTATATCTTATGTCCAAACTGTCTTGCGTGTACATTCAAAGTACTCACCTGGCTTGTTGATTTGGGCAGATGTTGACGAAGGCGATCTTATGGATGAAGAGTACGATAGCGAGTCCGACGCCTAGAGGAGTCCCAGTCAGTCCCTTGCGATCCTGGAGTCTGCCACTTGTATTATACACGCTTCCGCTACACAAATAAAATCGTCGAGCCTCACTCCGACGCTCGGCGAGTTGTAAGATATTAGAGTCATGTCACCCACTCCACTGTGACATATCCACCACCTTTATGTATTGCGACTCAGTAGTACTTCCACCATTTCCATTGTGTCATATCCGCCTTTAGGCTTAATATTGGCGTGCTTGTAATAAATTGTTGAGCAGCCTCAGCTCAACCCTGTATAATATTTAGTACTACTGGATTTCTGTATCAAGGATTTGTCTACCAGTACGAATTATTTTCTGTGCTGGTCTGACTGAAGGGGCGATTTTTCAATAATTATTTTATTGAAAAACCGGTCCTGACAACCTTGGTTCCAGAGCCAGGCTGACTGTAGGAAGCCACTAGGTGCGATCGCTAATCGGTTATTAGCGTAAAAATGTTATTTTAGCACTATACAAATTGAAGCAATTTTTCTGTTAGTCATCATAAATTTATGATTTGACTATCTGGAATTTTTGTCTACTTTTGTAGATGGCTGGCGGCGACTGTGAATCACAGGTGTTCGCCAATGTACCCGACGGGTTTTCCAAGCTCCTCGTCTCCATCGCCAAGATCGCGATCGGGCCATCGACTCGTCCGGAGTTCACACTCTACCAGCACAAGCTCAGAGACAACGTGTCTATGCACCAGGCCTCGGTCCAGTTCAAGAGAGGGCGTGCTGAATCACGCCGTTTCCATTTTGTTGGGAGGGCCATGCCTACGGAGAGGTATGCTATGCAGTTGGCTTCCCATGAGGCAATTGCCCGTCTCCGGTATGCTCTTCCTTCGATGAAGGCTCGTCACTACCGCTACCTCCTATGCCACGTGCCATACACTTGTCACTATGCATTTGCTTGCGCTAGGGGAGAGAGAGATGAAGCTATTGAGATGCTTGTTGAGTATCTCAAGGCTCTTTGAGGCAGCTTTTGATAACCTCGTGGACGACTTTGTGGCTGCTCGTATGGAATCAGTTCAGGCCTGTGTCGCCAACAGGAGGGAGCTCCTCCATACAGCACCACCACTGTCGTACATCTCGTCTGCAGCATCATATTCACCTGCCGTCATGGCCACCGCACGCCGCCTGCCTACCACTGAGCAGTTTGACCAAGTTATTGCTCCTACCTCAGTTAGAGCTGCACCACCTACCGCACCCGCACCAGTTCCACAGCCCCGTACTCCCCGCCTAGAGCCTATTCATGAGGAGGAGGTTGAGTCTCCAGCACCTCGTCTGAGACTTACCCTCGGCAGGCCGAGCGACGTTCTTACCATTTCAGACTGAGTAAGCCGAGCTGCAGTGTGATGAGGCAGCATGTGATATATGTTTATATGTACAAATAGGCTTGGTGAAAAGTAGTCTGTGTGCGCATCATGTAGGACTTCGGAGAAGTGCACTAGCTTAAATAACATGTCAGGAATGTGTACGCGCATCCTGAGTGATGTATTGTATAATTATGGCTTGCTTTTAAGATATGTACCTTGCGGTCCTTCTCCGTACGCAATCAAATATTTTCATGAAAAATCTTGGGTATTTAAATTTTTGCCTTTGCAAAATTATTTATTTTTATCACACAGATTTTTCTCATGTGTTTCGCAAAAATACCCCAGAGTGAAAAATGCATCGTCCCTGGACTCGTTCTATGCCAAGTCCGCCAGAAGAAAATCATGGTACACAGACAGGTAACAATTTCACACAGGGACAGTCAAGTCAACAGGACAGTGAAGCCGCATTTTCTCAAGTATGCCGCCTTTATGAGCAAAGCCAGCAGCAGCATCAAGAGATGATGAATCATATTATCAATATGGGAAATCACCGCGAACCATACCAGCAGTGTTCCAAATTGTCTGAGCTGCAGAAGACCAGGCCCACAACTTTCTCTCACACTGATAAACCACTTCAGGCCGATGATTGGCTTCGAGACATTGAGAGGAAATCAATTACTGCACAATGTTCGGACCATGAGAAGGTACTTTATGCACCTCACTACCTCACTGGAGCAGCTGCATCGTGGTGGGAAAATTTCCTACACATGCACCCCAATGAAAACAACATCACCTGGGAGGAATTTACGGAAAACTTTCGTGGGGCACACATTCCCAAAAGTGTTATGAAGATCAAGAAAAGGGAGTTTGATGACCTCAAGCAGAGAAGCATGACAGTGACTGAGTACAATGGTCAGTTTACTCAATTATCTCGCTATGCCAATGAAGAACATATGACTGAAAATAAATAGATGGAAACTTTTCTGGACGGTCTTGCACCAGCACTAAAATGCCAGCTGGTCATTCACACCTTTCCAGATTTTAAGACGCTTGTGGACAAGGCCATTACACTGGAAAATGAGCGCCGTAGCTTGGACGATATTCGCAAGCGCAAGAGGGACAAGACTACTCATTCTCGCAACAACAAGACCAAGAATGATTTTCACAGAAATGGGGCTAACAAATCCTCAACCATAGTTCCTCGCCCAAATAAAAAATTTCATGCAAGAGACAAGGAATTTACGTATCGCCCAGGCGTTACCTGCTTCGCCTGTGGAGAAGAAGGACATTATGCCAAGCAGTGCCCAACGCCAAGAAACTCGGCTCCCAAGCCGAACAACAATGGAAATAATTCAGCTCCCAAACGCAACAACTTCAACCCCAATAACAACCACATGAAGGGTCACGTGAACCATGCGGCCAAGGATGAAGCACAAAATGCCCCGGACATCGTACTCGGTACGTTCCCTGTCAACACAATTCCTGCCACGGTTTTGTTCGATTCTGGAGCCTCTCACTCGTTCATTTCCAAGAAATTTGCTTTGCAACATGATTTTCCGATTCTCCCCTTGGAAAATTCTATGACCATAAAGTCCCCGGGAGTTAAGCAAACCACTCAAAGCTACTGCCAAGGTGTGACTATCGAGATTAAAGGATTAAAGTTTTGGGCAAACCTCATTGTACTGGAAAACAACGGGCTGGATGTTATCCTCGGAATGGATTGGTTAAATACAAATAAAGGTTTTATTGACTGCTTCAATCGGACTGTGACTCTCACCCATCATCATGGGAAGACAATAAAAATTGCAGCCACAGAAAGACCAGCCCCACCGCATGCAAGACTAAACAAGGTGGATATTTCAGAATTAAGTAAAGTTCCAGTGGTGTGTGAATTTCCTGATGTATTTCCCGAAGAGCTACCAGGCATGCCAACAGACCGGGAAATAGAGTTCATCATTGAACTGGCACCTGGCACCACTCCCATTTACAAGAAACCATACAGAAAGGCACCATCCGAGCTGGTAGAATTGAAGAAGCAAATAAAAGAATTACTGGAAAAAGGTTATATCAGACCCAGCTCGTCACCATGGGGTTCACCAGTGTTATTTGCCAAGAAAAGAGATGGAACACTGAGATTATGTATAGACTATCGAGCACTCAACATGGTCACCATCCAAAACAAATATCTAATGCGACGGATAAATGATTTATTTGACCAGCTCGCACAAGCCAAGGTTTTCTCTAAAATTGATTTGAGGTCAGGATATCATCAATTAAAAGTACGGATCGAAGATATTTCTAAAACGGCATTCACCTCCAGATACGGATTATACGAATTTACAGTGATGCCGTTCGGACTGACAAATGCCCCCGCATATTTTGTACATCTCATGAATAAGGTGTTTATGAAATATATGGACAAATTTGTTGTGGTGTTCATTGATGATATTTTGGTATATTCCAAGACACCCGAAGAACATGCTCAGCATCTCAGAATTGTACTGGGAGAATTAAGGAAGCACCAAATGTACGCCAAGTTCAGCAAATGTGAAGTTTGGTTAAAAGAAGTTGGTTTTCTAGGTCACGTACTTACCCAAGAAGGTATTGCCGTGGACCCACAAAAAGTCAAGGCTGTACTTGAGTGGAAACAACCAGCCAACGTAACAGATATACGAAGCTTTCTAGGAATGGCTGGATATTATAGAAGATTTATTGAGGGATTTTCCACCATAGCAAAACCTATGACACAGCTACTCAAGAAAGATAAGAAATTTGTGTGGACTGAAGCCTGCGAGAAAAGTTTCCAAGAATTGAAGAAGAAATTGACAACAACACCAGTATTAGTCGTGCCGGACATACACAAAAATTTTGAAGTATATTGCGACGCGTCCAGGAAAGGACTCGGATGCGTACTAATGCAAGAAGGCAAAGTAGTCGCCTATGCTTTCAGGCGACTACGTCGGCATGAAGAAAATTATTCTACCCATGACTTGGAATTAGCAGCAGTAATTCACGCACTCAAGGAGTGGCGGCATTTTCTACTTGGAAATCGTTGTGAAATATATATGGACCATAAAAGTCTCAAATATATTTTCACACAGCCGGAACTCAATTTACGGTAACGACGCTGGTTGGAATTAGTAAAGGACTATGATGTTGGTATTCACAACCATCCAGGCAAGGCAAATGTCGTGGAAGATGCTCTCAGTCGAAACCCAAGCTCTAATAGCGGCAGTCTACAAAATTTACGACCAGAATTTCAACGTGAGTTTGCAAAACTCAACATGGTTTTAGTCACAGAAGGAACTGTGACAAATTTGGAAATTCAGCCCACCTTGATGGAACAAATTAAAGAAGCTCAGCACGGACACCCCAGCATTGAAGGCATAAAGAGAAAAGTAAGTATGGGCAAGGCCTCGGAATTTGTCGTGGACGACAAGGGAATATTATGGTACGGAAACAGGCTATGCGTGCCAAATATAGCGGACCTCAAACAACAAATTTTGACCGAAGCCCACACCGCTCCTTATTCCATCCACCCTGGAGGAACCAAAATGCACAGCGACATTCAGGAATTTTTTTGGTGGCATGGCATGAAGAGAGATATAGCCACATTTATCGCATGTTGTGATTCATGTCAGCGCATTAAAGCCGAACACCAAAAACCAGCAGGACTATAACAGCCAAACAGGATACCTGAATGGAAGTGGGATGAAATTGGAATGGATTTTATTGTCGGACTACCTCGGTCACGACACGGAAATGATGCCATATGGGTCATCACCGACAGGTTAACCAAAGTGGCACATTTTATTCCAGTAAAGACAACCCACACCACACAGAAGCTTGCCAGACTTTATCTCGCCCGTATTGTTTGTTTACATGGGATTCCGAAGACCATACTATCAGACAGAGGCGCTCAATTCGTCTCCACATTTTGGGATCACCTACAACGAGCTCTGGGAACTCAACTAGTATTCAGCACAGCATACCACCCCCAGACTGGAGGACAGACTGAACTCGTGAACCAAATTCTAGAGGACATGCTGAGAGCATGTGTTCTCACCTATGGAACCAGTTGGCAAGAAAGCTTGCCGTACGCCGAGTTCGCGTACAACAACAGTTACCAAGCCAGTATACAAATGGCATCGTTTGAAGCCTTGTATGGGCGAAGATGCCATACCCCACTTAATTGGTAAGAGACAGGGGACAGCCGTATCTTCGGCCCAGACATGCTCAAGGAGGCCGAGGAAAAAGTTAAACTAATCAGGGACAGACTCAAGGCAGCCCAGAGCCGACAAAAGAGCTATTATGATCAAAAACATCGTGAAGTCAGTTTCGAACCAGGTGAATATGTGTACCTGCGAGTATCCCCAATGAGGGCCTGCAAAGATTCAAAGTTAAGGGAAAGCTAGCACCATGATTTATTGGACCCTTCTGTGTAATTGCACGAAGAGGCACAGTGGCCTACCAACTGGACCTACCCGAAGAACTGTCAGACGTCCATGACGTGTTCCACATCTCACAGTTAAGGAAATGTGTGAGCAACCCAGAGAAGCATGTATCTCATGAGAGCATTGACGTTCAACCAGACCTCACATACCGGGAACGTCCCTTAAAAATATTGGAGGAGTCTGAAAGGAGGACCCGTCAGAATACAATCAAATTTTTCAAGGTTCAGTGGAGCAATCACACCGAGGATAAGGCAACATGGGAAAGGGAAGATTTTCTCCGGGCAGAGCATCCACACTTATTTAAGGATCAGCTGAAATCTCGGGGACGAGATTTTTCCTAAGGGGGTAAGTGTTGTAACACCCCAAAAAAATATTTTAATTTTTTATTTGACAAATATTTTATTCCTTTGAGATGGGACTTCTAAAAACTTCTTGATTTTTCCCATTCAACTCAAAGGATGAAAAATCTTTTATAAAACTTTTGACCAAAGATTGGTTCTGCTCTCCAAGGATTTCTGTTCGAATTCCTTCTCTACAAAGAAATATTACTTTGGCTTATTCTTCAAACTTTGGTGATAATATCTTTGGAGGTTTATTTCTAATAATATCACATTGGTGATCTTATCCAGTCTTGACTTGCTCTATATTTCAAAATCCCCTCTCTAATATTTCCCGCTCTGACCCAATGGTTTCAACCCTACTTTTCTCTAAGGACCCAACCAGGAAAAATATATTTTTCTTTATAAAATATTGCTAAAACCATTTCTGTAATTTATTTTGGGGTCTCAAGGTTTACAAAGGAAGTACTACATTCCTTTTGATCTTGACCTCAAATAAATTACCACTAGTACTCCTTTGTTCCCACAACCCAATTATGCAAACACCTTTTGGTCCACAGTTCAAAATTTTCAAACCACATTCAAAAGAAATTTGGACCAGAAATCTATTTCTTGCTGGTTACCTCTCCTCCCTTGCTTCAAAAATTCTGAGAAAAATCAGGTAGCCTCTAGAATCTCCAATAAATAAGCCCTCCAAGTTTCAGCCCAAAATAAATTCATCTGAGCCCTCTGGCAATCAGTCGAACACCTGGCGGGCACTGTTTCTGTTAAAATTCAGAAAGTTCAGACTTTTTCAGAGAAACTTCGTAAATCTCAGCAGTAGCAGCAGTGGCGCCTTGCTCCCTGTTCCTCCATCTTATCCAGGACGCCGCACGGTCGGTTGGCCGCTTGTGGGCGTCGGTGGTGAGCTGGCACGCCGCCCCCGACCCCTCCCACGGCAACAGGGCCGTCGGCCGCCATCGCCAGAAGCATCCCCTACAGAACGCCGTAGCGTAGCGCCGTCCAAGCCCCGGTAGCCTCCGCGTGTCCATCTCCTTGGCTGCGCTCTTTGCAGAACCGTCATCGTGGCCTGAAGAGCGTAGAGCACACTCTCTGCCGCCGACGTGCCCGTGAGCGCCGTTCCGTCGAAGCCCCGGTGATAGCCCATGGTTGATCGAGCTTAAGCCAAAAATGGAACCTGCGGTCCAACCCGTAGCTGCCCAGTCACCCTAACCTCCAGCTCGACCTCCACCTCGCCGTAATTTCTCGTCGGAGATATTTTGCTCACGGCACCCCCATCGCCCGCCTATAAATAGGTGTTCCCGAAGTCACCATCCAACCCAGCACCTCTCCACCTCTCCTCAGAACCGCGCCCAGCCTCTGGGAGGACCTCGGGGAGGTCATCTTCCTCAGCTCTGGCCGCCTCGATCCGCTTCGGGCGCCAGTTAAATTCGTTCTGGTTGCCCTATATCCTTAGCTCAAATTTGGTCGGCAGCCTCCTAGTGCACCCACTCTTCTAACCCGCGCACCAATTTGTCATCTGCAGCCCTCTCTAGTGAGATCCATCATCGCACGACGCCGCCATCCGCCGGAGTAGGAGCCGCCGTCGACGTGGTGCTCATCGACGACCATCTCCACCAACCACCGACGCGGGAGGGCCTGGTGAGTGCGTAGGTGCCCTTAGATCCCCATACCTCGCCGTGGATCATCGCCGGCGACCACCGCGGATCTCTGTCGCCGGTGGCATTTTCAAACCTGACGAGTGGGACTCCCTCGTCAGGGTTTTATCCTTTTCGAACCGTTTTCTAAAGGCGCCTTCGGGCTGAGTACATTTTCTTCTCTGGCTGGCATATTTTCACTGAAACATTTTCTGTTTATTCAAACTAGCCCCTAGATTACTTTCTGTTTATAACAGAATTTTCCCTGGACTTAAACCTTTATAACTTTTAAACAAAAGATGATTTTGAGTTGATTCTTTTTCCGTAATCTTTATTTACATGTCTAGTTTTTTATCAAATTTATTTGAAAAATATTTGGAGTAACTTTTACACGCGCACGGTATTTATGTTAGTATCCGATTTTTTGCATAACGTAGATACCGAAGGAGGAGACACTACCATCAACTTCGCCGAGCAAGACTCCGACTACTCCGATCCAGGAAAGCATGTTTGAACCTATGATATGATGAGTGTTTTCATGTTTGCTTGAATTGTTATTTTCATGGCATGTCATATAAGCATATGATGAATGTTATATTTCATGCATGATAAGTTGCAAGTGAGCTAAAAACTTTATGTGATCATGAATGATTGGACAACCTAGTCATGTGGTGACATGATAGGTTGTATGTTGGTATTGTTGGAGCATGCTGGTATTATCAAAGAAAGCTGTTTAACTCCAGTGTTGACATAGATTGACTCTTGTCCCCGTTCGCCTTATTTTCATGCTACCACATGCTTTCTGCAAGGAATGCGGTTTAGTAAGTTGTAAACCTCTTTCCATGTACACACCAAATAGAGGGGCCGTGATGAGGGTTCCATGGCCCTAGATTAAAGCCGCCATCCGGTCAGGGGGCATGGGTGTTTCCGGTTGGAACCGAGAGGGGGGCACCCCTTAGTAGAGCGCGATATAAATTTGATCCCATGCTATTCGAGGTGTTGGCCTCCCCGTCTTAAAGTTTTTCTTGAACGTTGCCTAGGGTGATACCTGGCATCGGGATGTGAAATGGGTGTGTACTGGTTAGGTGTGTTTTCTTGTAAAATACCGTGGACGGAACTAGTCCTTCGGGATTACTGAAATCCGTTGGCTGTGGGTAAAGAGTACAACCTCTGCAGAGTCAAAACTATTCGAATAGCCATGTCCACGGTCAAGGACGTTGGTTGACAGGTCAAGTGTCGGTCTAAGTGTCAGTCTCTGGAGAACTAATATGTTAAATGTCAGAAGTAAACTTGGTTGAATATTATTTCTGTGGTTGGACTAACCTATTTATTATTGTGATGTGCCGAGTATTCCTTGGGATGGTGTTACCACTTGGATTACTCGTATTTTGAATGATGAAATATAAGCCCTTTATGTGATGTCGCTCAGACGTCCGACTATGGCATTCTGTTGTTTACTTTCATTATAAGCCCTTTATGTGATGTCGCTCAGACGTCCGACTGTGGCATTCTTGTTGTTTACTTTCATTATAAGCCCTTTATGTGATGTTGCTAAGACGTCTGACTGTGGCATTCTGTTGTTTACTTTCATTATAAGCCCTTTATGCGATGTCGCTCAGACGTCCGACTGTGGCACGTACTGTTATTTACTTCCAGTATAAGCCCTTTATGTGGTGTCGCCCCGACGCCCGACTGAGGCATGCTTATTTATTTTTACCTTTCGAGGCGTCGCTTCAGACACCCGATCGGTCTTCCTTTATTTTATTAGGATTTCGGGAGGACTACCGCCCAACTTCCTTTTTATTTATCTTGCTGTGCAAATTTATTACCTGGGTGTGTATTACTAATCTGCTCATGTGCATCATGTTTGCATTTGTTATATCTTATGTCCAAACTGTCTTGCGAGTACATTCAAAGTACTCACTTGGCTTGTTGATTTGGCCAGATGTTGACGAAGGCGATCTTATGGATGAAGAGTATGATAGCGAGTCCGACGCCTAGAGGAGTCCCAGTCAGTCCCTTGCGATCCTGGAGTCTGCCACTATTATTATACACGCTTCCGCTACACAAATAGAATCGTCGAGCCTCACTCCGACGCTCGGCGAGTTGTAAGATATTAGAGTCATGTCACCCACTCCACTGCGACATATCCACCACCTTTATGTATTGCGAGTCAGTAGTACTACCACCATTTCCATTGTGTCATATCTGCCTTTAGGCTTAATATTGGCGTGCTTGCAATAAATTGTTGTGCAGCCTCAGCTCAACCCTGTATAATATTAAGTACTACTGGATTTCTGTATCAAGGATTTGTCTACCAGTATGAATTATTTTCTGTGCTGGTCTGACTGAAGGGGCAATTTTTCAATAATTATTTTATTGAAAAACCGGTCCTGACACGACGATGAACGCCGAGATGTGCATGAAGGTGTTCGGGGGGAGGTCATGGAAATCTAACCCGTAAAAGAACATGAGGCCCCTGACGAAGGGGTGGAGAGGAAAGCCCAGTCCCCGGATGAAATGGGGGACGAACACCACCCTCTCGTCCGGCTTCGGTGTGGGAACCACCTGATTCGCCTCTGGAGCGCAGTGGGCGATGTTTGCGGGGAGGTAGCCGGCACGCTTTAGCTCCCGAATTTCGTTGTCGGTGACGGAGGAGGCCTCCCACTTGCCCATGGAGCCTGAACCATCCATGGCCGAACTCGGAGGGAAGATGGAGGAAGAACTGGATTTGGGCTCTCGAAGCTTGGGAAGGTTGAGGAGGCAAAGGGTGCGAATTTGGAGCGTGAATAGGCTTTGGGGGTTTTCTCCCTTTTATGGGGTGCCGTAATACCAAGAGCCTCCCTTTTACTGCGCCACGGGCCTCGCCACTTCCCGAAACAATCGTGTCGTTATGCGCGCGTGGGATAACCCAGGGGATTGATCATATCCCGTAAGAAACGGGACACGATCTACACGTTGATAAGACGTGCCATTGGAGAAACTGTTGGAAATATGCCCTAGAGGCAATAATAAAGTGATTATTATTATATTTCCTTGTTCATGATAATCGTTTATTATCCATGCTATAATTGTATTGATTGGAAACTCAATTGCATGTGTGGATACATAGACAACACTGTGTCCCTAGTATGCTCTAGTAGACTAGCTTTGTCACGCCCAAGATGCGGTCCTATCCCTATTAAGGCTTGTGGCCTCGACGGGGATAGAAGCGCATCTCGTCGTTCGCAAGTACAGTAAAACATCGCAATACATGTAGGAAGAGATGAGTATATGAGTTGGCTTACACTCGCCACAAGCTATCTTACAAGTTCACACAAATTTATTCATACATCATTCAGAAGGCAGGGTCCGGCTACGGACGAAATCAAACGATAAAAGAAGCAAATGTAAAACTGTCTTGCTATCCCAGGATCACCACCATGAAGCTCCCTACTCGTCTGGATACGTAACATACATACATCTAATCTCTTCGTCGTACTCCCACTGGAGATGAGTCACATCTTCTGGCACGTTCTCATCAACACCTGCACCTGTATTGTTGTAATGTGTGAGCCACAAGGACTCAGCAATCTCATAACCCGGGTACCGAAACTATGTAAACCATTGGGTAAGGAATTGGTTATCTGGTGAGGCTGCAGCAAGCGCTAAGCACATATTTGGTGGCTAACTTACGAGAACATGAATGTAAATATGGTGGCATACGTATGACGATCGTGAATTAGCATGATCACTAAGTGATCCTGAACACCTACTTAAGTCAATCATAACCCCACCGTGTTCTCTCTCGGTTCATGTTCACGAGCAGAGACAGTCACGGTTACACACACGGTTGGTGTATTTTATTGGAGTTTACTTCAAGTTAACTATAACCGGGTGTTAAACAAATTTCCAAGTTGCCACGTAACCGCGGGCACGGCTTTCCGAAAAGATTCAACCCTGCAGGGGTGCTCCAACTCATCCATCACAAACTAACCACACGCCGTGAGAATAGCCTCGACCACGAATCTCATGATCTTCCTAGGCAATTCCACTGGAAAACCGCAACCTCGAGATAGCCCGAAGAATAACCGGAATTCCTCGCGCAAGACATTCGAGAAAGGTAAAACAAGTCCAGCAAGACCGCCCGACGTGTCGACGAACTCGATAGGAGCCGCGTATCTCGTTCTCAGTACACGACGGATAAGCGAAGCGTACGGTGGCCTGATAGACATCTCCCGAGTTGCCCCGGGTTGGCCCCGCACGGTGCTCTAGTTTGGACCAACACTCATGAGGAGCACTGGCCCGGGTTGTTGATTAATTATCCACGGGGTAGCTATGCCCTATGCAATTTTATTAAGTTGTTTAGCAAATGTAGTACCAAAGTTGGGTCTTGCCAGACAAGTTTTAATCTAAAACAAATGGTCAAGGGGGCTCCCATAACAACCCCGAGCATGTTAGGAGCGCAAAATATGGAATATAACACCGGTACTCGGAACTAGTGCGGCAAAAGCGGAACAAAACACTGAGCAAAAGGCCAAGCCTTCCACCGTTGCCAGATATATATGTGCATTAATTTAAATGACAATAAATAGAGTGATATAAACAAAATCCATGTTGACACATGGAAAGCTTGCACCTGCAACTAGCAACGCTATAAGATAAGGGCTGAGCAGCGGTAACATAGCAAATCAATGTTTGCTAGGTAGTGGAGGGGGTTAGAGGCTTTCATGGCAATTTTGGAGGCTGATAGTTTAAGTGGTAGGTAACGTAACATAACGGTAAAAACGAGACATCTAGCAAGGCAAAAATAGTGTCGGGATCCGGGTATGATCATCTTGCATGTTGGTTCTTCAGAGGGACAAAGAGCTGGGTCCTCGTAGTTGTACTCTCCGGGATCCTCGTACTCAGGCTCAACACTCGCGTCTACCCAAAGAGAACAGCACCAAATAAACAAACACCGAGGTGCAATGCACAAACAAGATGATGCATGGTCATATTAATAAATATAGCATGGCAAGCCTATGCTAGTCATGTTTCACATGCATTTATTAAGTTGTTTAGTATTCTGGACAGAACCTGAATATTACTTATTTGAACATGCATGATCATGGCAAATATGGATGCTTCATGCAAAATCGATGCAAATGCATATGTAGAACGTTGCAAACGGAGTAACGTAGCTCACGGTACGCTCACGGCAAGGTACGAACGTTAACGGAGACAAAACACAACATGACGCAATCTCGGGGCTATACCTTGGTATTCCAAGGATGCCACTGGATAGGAAATGAAAATTTAGCAATAATAGAGCTAAAGATCAAGCAAAACTATGGAGTATAGCTCCCACAAGTCACAAAACATTCAAACACACAATCTGTCCACAAACAACAACATGGCGTCTTGCAACACACATAGCAAGAGCTACAGCAAGTTTTAAATCAAAACCAAGGCATGTACACAGAAACTATACAGCATGCTTAACAAATCATCCATCTACACAAACTTGAAAGGAAGCATGGATTAATAGCAAATATGCTCACAAGATGGCATGTTGAATCAGTTTTTAGGGACTTAGTGAAAATTCTAGTTTTATAGAATCTGAGTTAACCAGATGGCATATTAACAACACTATTTATATATGCTAGAGGGCATTTAATGGCATGAAAATTAACATGATGGTAGAGGGCAACACCCACTCTAATTCATTAGCACTGAGCATGAGCTAGTACACAGCATATCACTTGGTAGCATCCTCTAAACATGGCATAAAAGTAACAACAGATTCTCAGACTTAGACAAATTAGCAAGGGCAAAACTGGACACATATTAATAGTATAGCAACTTGACAGCATGTTTTAAACATGATGCAAGGGCTTAATGCTCAAGTTCTTAGCACAAATAGGTAGAGCATGAAGAGCTAAACAAAACATGTTAAGGCCCCATACTCAAAGGATCAACACATTCATGGGAACCATCTTCTAAACATAGCAAGAAAATAACAGCTTCTAACACTTGGCAAAATCTGAAGCATGCAACCAGTGTTATTTCTTAGCATGACAACAGCAAGAAACCCACTTATCCACAAGCTTATCATGCCAAACAAAAATACCAGGTCCTAGTACCCACAAAACACTAGCATATTCATATTGAAAAGTTTCACATATGATGCATAGGTTAATTCATATGAAAAAGACAAAATGGCATGTTGGGACAAAAATGACATTTTGCAAACTTCCTCAAATTACCAAACAAAGTACACCATTGGATTCCTTGGGAAATTCTACCCCAAAATCATATATCATACCCATATATTTGCATTTGTAAATTGCCCAAAACCTAGCTCGAAAATACATACAATCACTTATAAGTCAAAACCTTCCCTATTTGGACATGACCAAAAATGGCAATGTCCTGATTTGGCAGCACTTCCAAAACAGGGAAAAAAACAAACAGTGAGACAAAACAATCAAATAAACAAAAAAAGGGAGGGGTCCCACTGGCATAGACACCAGGCCCCTCCTGAGTATGATAGGGTGGACCCACTAGCCCACCTGTCACACACACATACACACACAGGAACACACACACAGCCACATACACAGCCACACCTGATCCACACAGGCACAGCACATCAAAAGAAATAAAAGGGGGCAGGGGGGATCGAACCCACGACCTGCTGGTCGTTGCCCCGGCTCGCTACCACTGCGCTAGGCGCGGGCGTCTGCTGAGAGAGGGGGCTCGGCTCAGATATACACAAAAGGCCCCTGCTTCCTCTGCCTGGAGACAGAGAAGCCAGAGATGGCTCCGGCGAGCCCTCCGACGACCACCGAAGCTGGCGAACGGCGGCGGAGCTGCGGATACACACGGGGAACCCATTCCCACAGCTAGATCCACCTATGCGCGGCGGCAGGGAGGAGCTCGAGCTCGAGCTTGTGCTCGGGTCGGGCTTGGCGCAGCAGCGGCAACTAGGGTGGCTACAGCGAACCGGCTAGCTAGCGGGGCTCCTAACACATTGCGGAAGGCCTCTGCAACACGCACGGGCACGCGGGGCGCGGCGCAAGGCGGCACACGCACACACACACATACTGACGATGCAAAAGGCAGAGCTTCGAGAACGTGAGGTTCACACGAACGCCACGACGTCTACGCGGATCAAAAGAGCACAAGGAAGGTCAGGGAGGCGGATGAGCTCACCTAGCGTCCACTGGACATGAAGGGGATCTCACACGTGGGACGACGACGCGCGGAAGGCGACGGGGCACGGGCGAACTTCTGACCCGAGCGCGAGGAAGAAGACGAAGATGGGGGAGACGCTCCGGGGCCTTGGCAACGCGCTCGTCGACGAAGAGGAAGGCAGGGTGCTTCCAGGGCCCGATCTACGCCGACAGGAGGGCCGAAGACGATGCGGAGAGGCAACCCCAAGCGCGAGCTCGCGCTCGGCCGGAGCATGGCGGGCAGGGCGACGGCGAGGAGCGAGGCTAGCTTACCTTGTGGCGGCGCGAGGTGGAGAGAGAAGGAATGGAGAGAGGGGTTGTAGGGCAAGCTCGGGGACATGCTTTAAACAGAGCTAGGCGCACCGACGGCCGTCAAATCAAACCGGACGTCGACGTGGCTGCTGCCGATGTGCTGCCGTACACGAAGACGAACGCGCGAGCGTGAGTAGGCTGGCTGGGCTGTGCTACTGCTGCTACTGGGCCACTACGGGGGCAAGGAGGCCCAGGTGGACTGGCCGACTCTCTCTCCCAAGAAAAGGGGTTTTCCTTTTATTTAAAGCCAGGGAAACAAAAATACACAGAGGACAGAGAGAAATGTTTGGGAAATCAATGAAAATACTTTTGAGCTCACAAAAATGTATCTTATTTAATAAAAATGAAGTTGGCATTTTTAGAGCAAGCAAATAAATCACCTAATTATATTAACTAGGCACTGTTTTGCAAAATTTTCAAAAGGGGAATACTTCAACCATGATAGAGGGATGTTTTACAAATCTTAGAAGAATATTCAGAAGAGGTTCAACATTTTTAATATGTGAAAACAGCAATTAAAATGTTATCATGTGGAATATTTGAATGAGAGAGAAGAGGTGATGGTTTTTTTGAAATGGGAGGGATTAGAGTAGCACTCCAAACAAAGCAACACATGCACTCACTCCACAACACATGCACTCACATCATCACCACATTCACAACTCCAACATGGCAAGAATTATTATGCATTTGATATGATGATCATGATGGCATGATGCATGAAATGACAATGGCAAGAAATGACAAAGGCAAGGTGGAACTCAAACTCATGATAGCATTGCAAACATCCAATATAAGTCCCACATGACATATTACAAACTCCAACTCAAGCACATGAGATGATACAAAAGACAAGGGTTGCACTTGGGCTGTTACAACTCTCCCCCACTACATGAGGATCTCGTCCCGAGATCTAGGAACGGAAGAATTCGGGAAATTCGGAACGGAGATGGTCCTCTCGTTCCCAAGTGGCTTGTTTGTCGGAGTGATGTGACCACTTCACCTTTAGAAACTTGATTGACTTGTTGCGAGTCTTACGCTCAGTTTCTTCAAGGATAGCAACTGGATGCTCATGATAGGATAGGTCTTCTTGGAGATCAATTTCTTTGAGATCAACGGTGCGCTCGGGAGTATTGAAACACTTCCGGAACTGAGAGACGTGAAAAACATCATGCACATTTGCGAAATTGGGAGGAAGCTCGAGTTGGTAGGCAAGGTCACCCCTCTTGCCCACAATCTTGAAAGGACCCACAAAGCGTGGAGGAAGCTTTCCTTTGATGCCAAAGCGTTGAGTGCCTTTCATGGGAGACACTCTGAGATAGACAAAATCATCGATCTGGAAGGTCATGTCACGATGCTTGCTATCGTAATAACTCTTTTGACGGGATTGAGCTGCTTTGAGATTTGCACGAATGACACGACACATTTCTTCTGCTTCAGTGATCATGTCACTACCAAGGATTTGACGCTCACCGGTTTCAGACCAATTGAGCGGGGTGCGGCACTTCCTGTCGTAGAGAATCTCGAAAGGAGCTTTACCGGAACTTGCTTGGAAGCTATTGTTGTATGAGAACTCAGCAAACGGGAGGCAATCTTCCCACTTCATGCCAAAAGAAATCACACAAGCTCTAAGCATATCTTCGAGGATTTGATTGACTCTCTCAACTTGACCACTAGTCTGAGGATGGAAAGCTGTGCTGAAACGGAGATTGGTCCCCATTGCAGTCTGGAATGATTCCCAAAACTTGGAAGTGAAGATGCTTCCACGATCTGAGGATATGAGCTTAGGAACACCGTGCAAAGACACTATCCTTGACGTGTACAGCTCTGCTAGCTGAGCTGCCGAGATAGATTTTTTGACCGGAAGGAAGTGGGCAACTTTGGTGAGCTTGTCGATAACCACGAAGATGGCATCGTTACCTCTCTTGGACTTAGGAAACCCAGTGACGAAATCCATTTCAACATGATCGAATTTCCACTCTGGGATAGGCAAAGGCTGAAGGAGGCCTGCTGGACATTGATGTTCCGCCTTCACTCTGCGACAAACATCACACTCGTTCACAAACTAAGCAATCTCACGTTTCATACGAGTCCACCAGAAGGTTTGCTTGAGGTCTTGATACATTTTGGAACTTCCTGGATGAATTGAGAGGAGGGAATTATGTGCTTCATCGATGATAACCTTCCTGAGATCACCTTTCGGAACCACCAGACGGTCCTCGAAGAACAGGGTGTCTTTGTCATCAACACGGAAGCACTTATACTTTGGAATGCTCTTGGCCACACCTTTCTTCACTTTCTTCACCATAGCATCAAGAAGCTGAGCTTGGTGAACCTGATCTTCGAGAGTCAGAGAGACTTGAAGATTGGCAAGAAAACCTTGAGGAACAATTTGGAGATTGAGCTTGCGGAATGCTTCACAAAGCTCGGGTTGAAGAGGCTTGAGAATAAGACTGTTGCAGTACACCTTTCTGCTCAGTGCATCTGCAATGACATTTGCTTTTCCCGGAGTATATTCAATGCTTGGATTGAAGTCCTCAATCATTTCCACCCAACGTGACTGCCGAAGATCGATATTGGGTTGGGTGAAAATATACTTCAAGCTCTTGTGGTCGGTGAACACCTCAACTGGTCTTCCCAACAACAGATGTCTCCACGTCATCAGAGCATGCACAACTGCCGAAGATTGCAAGAATTATTATGCATTTGATATGATGATCATGATGGCATGATGCATGAAATGACAATGGCAAGAAATGACAAAGGCAAGGTGGAACTCAAACTCATGATAGCATTGCAAACATCCAATATAAGTCCCACATGACATATTACAAACTCCAACTCAAGCACATGAGATGATACAAAAGACAAGGGTTGCACTTGGGCTGTTACAAGCTTGTTGATCAAAGATGGTCAAGGTTTCCTGGCCATAGACATGAGATGTCATTTGATAATGGGATCACATCATTAGGAGAATGATGTGATGGACAAGACCCAAATAATGAACGTAGCATATGATCATGTCAGTTTATTGCTATTATTTTCTGCATGTCAAGTATCTGTTCCTATGACCATGAGATCATGCAACTCACTGACACCGGAGGAAAACCTTGTGTGTGTCAAACGTCGCAACATAACTGGGTGACTATAAATTAAAGACGCTCTACAGGTATCTCCAAGGGTGTCTGTTGAGTTGGCATGGATCAAGACTGGGATTTGTTACTCCGTGTGACGGAGAGGTATCTCATGGCCCACTCGGTAATACAACATCACAATGAGCCTTGCAAGCAAAGTGACTAAGGAGTTAGCCACGGGATCTTGAATTATGGAATGAGTAAAGAGACTTGCCGGTAACGAGATTGAACTAGGTATAGAGATACCGACGATCGAATCTCGGGCAAGTAACATACCGAAGAACAAAGGGAACAACATACGGGATTAACTGAATCCTTGACATAGAGGTTCAACTGATAAATATCTTAGTAGAATATGTAGGAATCAATATGGACATCCAGGTCCCGCTATTGGTTATTAACCGTAGAGGTGTCTCGGTCAAGTCTACATAGTTCTCGAACCCACAGGGTCTGCACACTTAACGTTCGGTGACGTTTCGGTAGTATTGATTTATGTATGGTGGTGACCGAAGGTTGTTCTGAGTCTGAGATGAGATCCCGGACGTCACGAGGATCTCCGGAATGGTCCGGAGGTAAAGATTAATATATAGGAAGTCCCGTTTTGGTCACCAGAAATGTTTCGGATATTTCTGGTAGTGTACCGGCGGTGCCGGGAGGCCATCGGGAGGGGCCACCCACGCCGGGAGGCCACATGGGCCTGAGGGGTGGTGCACCAGCCCTTAGTGGGCTGGGAAACCAGCCCCACAAGGCCCATGCGGGTAGGAAGATGGGAAAGGAAAAATCCCCAAAGAGAGGGAAGGGATTCCAAGTAGGATTGGAATCCTACTTGGAGTAGGATTGGAGGTGGACTCCTCCACCTCCTCCCACTTCGGCCGAAGCCCCTAGGGGAAACCCTAGGGCTGCCTCCCTCCCCCTCCCTGCTATATATACTAGAGGAATAGAGCCCCAAATCACAAGTCCACGTGCTAGTTCTCTATTCCCTAGTTTCTCCACCAAATAGTTTCCGACGGTGCTTAGGCGAAGCGCTGCCGAAATAGTTCCACCACCGCCGCCGCCGCGCCGTCGCGCTGCCGGAGAACTCATCTACCTCTCCGCTCCCTCTTGCTGGATCAAGAAGGCGGAGATCGTCATCGAGCTGTACGTGTGCTGAACGCGGAGGTGCCGTCCGTTCGGCGCTAGATCGGGACGGATCGTGATTGGATCGCGGGACGGCTAGAGATTTGGATCGCGAAGACGTTCGACTACATCAACCGCGTTTCTTAACGCTTCCCGCTTAGCGATCTACAAGGGTATGTAGATCCACTCTCCCTCTCATAGATGCTCATCACCATGGATAGATCTTGCATGTGCATAGGAAATTTTTTGTTTCCCATGCAACGTTCCCCAACAGTGGCATCATGAGCTAGGTCTATGCGTAGATGAGATCACGAGTAGAACACAAAGGAGTTTGTGGGCGTTGATGCTCAGATTGCTTCCTCCCTTGGTCGTTTCTTGATTCAGCGTTATTGTGGGATGAAGCGGCCCGGACCAACCTTACTCGTACGCTTAGGAGAGACCGGTTCCATCAACTGATATGTGACTTTGTTGCATAAAGATGGCTGGCGGGTGTCTGTCTCTCCCACTTTAGTTGGATCGGATTTGACAAAGGCGGTCCTTGATAAGGTTGAATAGCAATTTGTGTATCACCATTGTGGTTTTATGCGTAGGTAAGAATCGTTCTTGCTAGATACCAGTAGCAGCCACGTAAAACATGCAACAACAATTAGAGGACGTCTAACTTGTTTTTGCAGGGTATGTTGTGATGTGATATGGCCAATTACATGATGAGATATATGTGATGTATGAGATGATCATGTTTTGTATAGAATATCACGACTTGCATGTCGATGAGTACGGCAACCGGCAGGAGCCATAGGGTTGTCTTTAATTTATTTTCGCCGTTTTTGATTTACTTTATCGCTATGAGTTAGCAATAGTCATAGAAGCAACAGTTGGTGTGACAACCTCATGGCGACACATTGATGGAGATCAAGATGATGGAGATCATGGTGTCATGCCGGTGACGATGGAGATCATGCCGGTGCTTTGGAGATGGAGATCAAAAGCACAAGTTAATGGCCATATCATGTCACTTATGATTTGCATGTGATGTTAATCCTTTTATGCATCTTATTTTGCTTAGGACGACGGTAGCATTATAAAGTGATTCCTCACTAAAATTTCAAGATAAAATTGTGTTCTCCCCGAGTGTGCACCGTTGTGAAAGTTAGTCGTTTCGAGACACCACGTGATGATCGGGTGTGATAGACTCTATGTTCGCATACAACGGGTGCAAGCCAGTGTTGCACGTGCAGAACACTCGGATTAAACTTAACGAGCCTAGCATGTACAGACATGGCCTCGGAACACAAGAGACCAAAAGGTCGAACATAAGTCATAGAGTAGATATGATCAACATGAAGCTGTTCACCATTGAAACCACCTCATCTCACGTGATGATCGGACTTGGGTTGGTGAATTTGGATCATGGGACACTCGAATGACCAGAGGGATGTCAATTTGAGTGGGAGTTTTTAAGTAATATGATTAACTAAACTCATTATCATGAACATAGTCAAAATGTATTTCCAAATTATGTTGTAGATTACTAGCTCATGTTGTAGCTCCCTTGAATTTTTATATGTTCCTAGAGAAATATAGTTGAAAGATGAGGGTAGCAATAATGCGGACTGGGTCCGTGATCTGAGGATTGTCCCCATTGCTGCACAGAAGGCTTATGTCCTTAATGCACCGCTCGGTGAGCCACCCCCCTCAAGCGTCGTCTGTAGATGTTGTGAACATCTGACAGGCACGTTCTGATGACTAATTGATAGTTCAGTGCGTCATGCATTACGGCTTAGAATTGCGGTTCCAAAATGTTTTGAACGTCACGAAACATATGATGTTCTAAGAGCTGAAATTGGGATCTCAGGCTCGTGCCCGTGTTGAGAGGTATGAGACCTCCAACAAGATTCTTTTCCTGCAAGATGAAGGAGAATAGCTCAATTGGTGAGCATGTGCTCAGATTGTCTGGGTGCTACAATCGCTTGAATCGAGTGGGAGTTGATCTTCCAGATAAGATAGTGGTTGATATAGTTCTCCAAGTCAATGCCACAAAGCTACTAGAGCTTCGTGATGAACTATGAAATGCCAGGGATGGAAATAGTGATCCCCGAGCTATTCGGGATGGTTGACACCGCGAAGGTAGAAATCAAGAAGGAGCATCAAGTGTTGATGGTTAGTAAAACCACTAGTTTCGATAAGGTCAAGGGCAAGGAGGGAAACTTCATGGATGGCAAGCCAGTTGCTGCTCCAGTAAAGAAACCCAAGGTTGAACCCAAACCCGAGACTGAGTGCTTCTATTATGAGGAGAATGGTCACTGATGCGGAACTGCCCTAGATACTTGGTAGATAAGAAGGCTGGCAATGTTAACAGAAGTATATTTGATATACGTTTTATTCATGTGTACCTTACTAGTACTCCTAGTAGCACCTGGGTATTAGATACCGGTTCAGTTGCTAAATGTTGGTAACTTTAAATAAAAGCTACGGAATGAACGGAGACTAGCTAAGGGCGGGGTGACGATGTGTGTTGGAAGTGTTTCCATGGTTGATGTGATCACCATCGGCACGCTCGCTCTTCGATTACCATCGGGATTAGTGATGAACCTGAATAATTGTTATTTAGTGCCTACATTAAGCATGAATATTGTATCTGGATCTTGTTTATTGCAAGACGGTTACTCATTTAAATCAGAGAATAATGGTTGTTCTATTTATATGAGTAATATGTTTTATGGTCATGCACCCAATGTGAGGGGTTTATTCTTATTGAATCTCGATAGTGACGATACACATGTTCATAACATTGATGCCAAAAGATGTAGAGTTTATAATGATAGTACCACTTTCTTGTGGCACTGCCGCTTAGGTCATATTGGTGTAAAACGCATGAAGAAGCTCCATGCTGATGGACTTTTGGAGTCACTTGATATTGAATCACTTGACACATGTGAACCATGCCTCATGGGCAAGATGACTAAGACCCTGTTCTCTGGAACAATGGAACGGGCATGTGATTTGTTGGAAATCATACATACTGATGTATGCGGTCCGATGAGCATTGAGGCGCGCGGTGGTTATCGTTATTTTCTCACCTTCACTGATGACTTAAGTTGATATGGGTATATTTACATAATGAAACACAAGTCTGAAACGTTTGAAAAGTTCAAGCAATTTCATAGTGAAGTTGAGAATCATCGTAACAAGAAGATTAAATTCCTGCGATATGATCGAGGAGGAGAACATCTGAGTTATGAGTTTGGCAGTCACTTAAGACAATGTGGAATTGTTTCACAATTGACACCGCCTGGAACACCACAGCATAATGGTGTGTCCGAACATCGTAATCGAACCTTATTGGATATGGTGCGATCTATGATGTCTCTTGCCGATTTGCAGCTATCATTTTGAGGTTATGCATTAGAGACAGCTGCATTCACTTTAAATAGGGCACCATTGAAATCCGTTGAGACGATGTCATATGAACTATGGTTTGGCAAGAAGCCAAAGTTGCCGTTTCTCAAAGTTTGGGGATGTGATGCTTATGTCAAAAAGCTTCAGCCTGAAAAGCTGGAACCCAAAGCAGAGAAATGCATCTTCATAGGATACCCAAAAGAGACAGTTGGGTTTACCTTCTATCTCAGATCTGACGGTAAAGTGTTTGTCGCTAAAAATGGAACATTTCTTGAGAAAGAGTTTCTCTCGAAAGAATTGAGTGGGAGGAAAATAGAACTTGATGAGGTCGTTGAACCTTTACTTCAACCTGAGAGTAGCGCAGCGCCGAAAGATGTTTCTGTATAGCCTACATCAGTTGAAGAGGAAGTTAATGATGATGATCATGAAGCTTCAGATCAAGTTGCTATCGAACCTCATAGGTCGACAAGGACGCGTACTGCTCCTGAGTGGTACGGCAACCCTGTCTTAGAGGTCATGTTGTTGGACAAAGATGAACCTACGAGCTATGGAGAAGCGATGATGGGCCCGGATTCTGAGAAATGGTTAGAGGCCTTGAAATCTGAGATGGGATCCATGTATGTAAACAAAGTATGGGCTTTGGGAGTATTACCTGAAGGGCAAAAGGGCATTCAGAACAAATGGATATTTATGAAGAAGACGGACGCGGACGGTAATGTCACCGTCTATAAAGCTCGACTTGTGGCAAAGGGTTTTTCACAAGTTCAAGGAGTTGACTACGATGAGACCTTCTCACCCATAGCGATGCGTAAGTCCGTCAGAATCATGTTAGCAATAGCTGCATTTTTCGATTATGAAATTTGGCAGATGGATGTCAAAACAGCGTTCCTTAACGGTTTCCTTAAGGAAGAGTTATATATGATGCAACCAGAAGGTTTTGTCGATCCAGAGAATGCTGATAAAGTTTGGAAACTCCAGCGATCCATTTATGAACTGGTGCAAGCATCTCGGAGTTGGAATCTTCGCTTTGATGAGGTGATCAAAGCATTCGGGTTTATACAAGTTTACGGAGATGCTTGTATTTACAAGAAAGTGAGTGGGAGCTCTATAGCGTTTCTAATATTATATGTGGATGACATATTGCTGATTGGAAACAATATAGAACTTTTGGAGAGCGTGAAGGAATATTTGAACAAGTGTTTTTCAATGAAGGACCTACGAGAAGCTACTTTCATATTAGGCATCAAGATCTATAGAGATAGATCGAGATGCTTAATATGACTTTCACTGAGCACATACCTTGACAATGTTTTGAAGAAGTTCAAAATGGATAAGTCCAAGAAGGGGTTGTTGCCTGTATTGCAAGGTGTGAAGTTGAGTAAGACTCAATGCCCAGTGACTACAGAAGATAGAGAACAGATGAGTGTCGTCCCCTATGCTTCAGCCATAGGCTCTATCATGTATGCAATGCTGTGCACAAGACCGATGTCAGCCTTGCCATAAGTATGGCCGGAAGGTTTCAAAGTGATCCAGGAATGGAACACTGGACAGCGGTCAAGAATATCCTTAAGTGCCTGAAAAGTACTAAGGACATGTTTCTCGTTTATGGAGGTGATCAAGAGCTCGTCGTAAAGGGTTACGTCGATACAAGCTTTGACACTGATCCGGATGACTCTAAGTCTCAAACCGGATACATATTTATTCTCAATGGGGGTGGGGTAAGCTGGTGCAGTTCCAAGCAGAGCATGGTAGCTGATTCTACATGCGAAGCGGAGTACATCGCTGACTCGGAGGCGGCGAAGGAAGGTGTCTGGATGAAGGAGTTCAAGATAGATCTTGGAGTAGTGCCCAGTGCACGAAACCCAATGAGTCTGTTCTGTGACAACACTGGTGCCATTGCTCTGGCCAAGGAACCAAGGTTTCACAAGAGGACCAGACACATAAAGCGACGTTTCAATTCCATCCGTGATTACATCAAGGAGGAGGACATAAATATTTGCAAAGTGCACACGGATCTGAATGTTGCAGACCCGATGACTAAACCTCTTCCAAGGGCTAAACATGATCAACACCAGAACTGTATGGGTGTTACATTCATTACAATGTAAATCACATAGTGATGTGAGCTAGATTATTGACTCTAGTGCAAGTAGGAAACTATTGGAAATATGCCCTAGAGGCAATAATAAAGTGATTATTATTATATTTCCTTGTTCATGATAATCATTTATTATCGATGCTATAATTGTATTGATTGGAAAATCAATTGCATGTGTGGATACATAGACAACACTGTGTCCCTAGTATGCCTCTTGTAGACTAGCTTGTTGATCAAAGATGGTCAAGGTTTCCTGGCCATAGACATGAGATGTCATTTGATAACGGGATCACATCATTGGGAGAATGATGTGATGGACAAGACCCAAACTATGAATGGAGCATATGATCGAGTCAGTTTATTGCTATTGTTTTCTATATGTCAAGTATCTGTTCCTATGCCATGAGATCATGCGACTCACTGACACCGGAGGAATACCTTGTGTGTGTCAAATGTCGCAACGTAATTGGCTGACTAGAAAGATGCTCTACAGGTATCTCCAAGGGTGTCTGTTGAGTTTGCATGGATCAAGAATGGATTTGTTACTCCGTGTGACGGAGAGGTATCTCAGGGCCCACTCGGTAATACAACAACACAATGATCCTTGCAAGCAAAGTGACTAAAGAGTTAGCCACGGGATCTTGTATTACGGAACGAGTAAAGAGACTTGCCGGTAACGAGATTGAACTAGGTATAGAGATACCGATGATCTAATCTCCGGCAAGTGACATACCGAAGAACAAAGGGAACAACATACGGGATTAACTGAATCCTTGACATAGAGGTTCAACCGATAAAGATCTTCGTAGAATATGTAGGAACCAATATGGACATCCAGGTCCCGCTATTGGTTATTGACTGTAGAGGTGTCTCGGTCATGTCTACATAGTTCTCGAACCCGCAGGGTCTGCACACTTAACGTTCGGTGACGTTTCGGTAGTATTGAGTTATGTATGGTGGTGACCGAAGGTTGTTCGGAGTCCCGGATGAGATCCCGGACGTCACGAGGAGCTCCGGAATGGTCCGGAGGTAAAGATTGATATATAGGAAGTCCCGTTTTGGTCACCGAATTTTTTTTGGGTATTTCCGGTAGTGTACCAGGGGTGCCGGGAGGCCATCGGGAGGGGCCACCCAGGCCGGGAGGCCACATGGGCCTGAGGGGTGGTGCACCAGCCCTTAGAGGGCTGGGCAAGCCATCCCCACAAGGCCCATGCGGCTAGGAAGGTGGGAAAGGAAAAAACCCCAAAGAGAGGGAAGGGATTCCATGTAGGATTCGAATCGTACTTGGAGTAGGATTGGAGGTGGACTCCTCCACCTCCTCCCACTTCGGCCGAAGCCCCTAGGGGAAACCCTAGGGCTGCCTCCCTCCCCCTCCCTCCTATATATACTAGAGGAATAGAGCCCCAAATCACAAGTCCACATGCTAGTTCTCTATTCCCTAGTTTCTCCACCAAATAGTGTCCGACGGTGCTTAGGCGAAGCCCTGCCGGAATAGTTCCACCACCACCGCCGCCGGGCCATCGCGTTGCCGGAGAACTCATCTACCTCTCCTATCCCTCTTGCTGGATCAATAAGGCGGAGATCGTCATCGAGCTGTACGTGTGCTGAACGTGGAGGTGCCGTCCATTCGGCGCTAGACCGGGACGGATCGTGATTGGATCGTGGGACTGCTAGCGATTTGGATCGCGAAGATGTTCGACTACATCAACCGCGTTTCTTAACGCTTCCCGCTTAGCGATCTACAACGGTATGTAGATCCACTCTCCCTCTCATAGATGCTCATCACCATGGAAAGATCTTGCGTGTGCGTAGGAAATTTTTTGTTTCCCATGCAACGTTCCCCAACAGAAACGGCCTCGAACGGCGAATCGAGTTTTTGTAACCGGCTCAGCGGTCGAGATAGGCCACGACCCTTCGTCAGAAAGGTTGTCAGAATGGTTGTCAGGAAACCCAATGACTCTGTACTGTGACAACACTGGTGCCATTGCTCTGGCCAAGGAACCAAGGTTTCACAAGAGAACCAGACACATAAAGCGACGTTTCAATTCCATCCGCGATTACATCAAGGAGGAGGACATAAAAATTTGTAAAGTGCACACGGATCTGAATGTTGCAGACCCGAAGACTAAACCACTTCCAAGGGCTAAACATGATCAACACCAAAACTGTATGGGTGTTAGATTCATTACAATGTAAATCACATAGTGATGTGATCTAGATTATTGACTCTAGTGCAAGTGGGAGACTATTGGAAATATGCCATAGAGGCAATAATAAAGTGATTACTATTATATTTCCTTGTTCATGACAATCATTTATTATCCATGCTATAATTGTATTGATGAAATGGGGGACGAACACCACCCTCTCATCCGGCTTCGGTGTGGGAACCACCTGATTCGCCTCTGGAGCGCGGTGGGCGATGTTCGCGGGGAGGTAGCCGGCACGCTTTAGCTCCCGAATGTCGTTTTCGGTGACGGAGGAGGCCTCCCACTAGCCCATGGAGCCTGAACCAGCCATGGCCGAACTCGGAGGGAAGATGGAGGAAGAACTGGATCTGGGCTCTCGGAGCTTGGGAAGGTTCAGGAGGCAAAGGGTGTGAATTTGGAGCATGAATATGCTTTCGGGGTTTTCTCCCTTTTATAGGGTGCCGTAATACCAAGAGCCTCCCTTTTACTGCGCCGCGGGCCTCGCCACTTCCAGAAACAATCGTGCCGTTATGCGCGCGTGGGATAACCCAGGGGATTGATCATATCCCGAAAGAAACGGGACACGATCTACACGTTGATAAGACCTGCCAATGGAGAAACTATTGGAAATATGCCCTAGAGGCAATAATAAAGTGATTATTATTATATTTCCTTGTTCATGATAATCGTTTATTATCCATGCTATAATTGTATTGATTGGAAAATCAATTGCATGTGTGGATACATAGACAACACTGTGTCCCTAGTATGCCTCTAGTAGACTAGCTTCTTGATCAAAGATGGTCAAGGTTTCCTGGCCATAGACATGATTTGATAATGGGATCACATCATTAGAAGAATGATGTGATGGACAAGACCCAAACTATGAATGGAGCATATGATCGTGTCAGTTTATTGCTATTGTTTTCTGCATGTCAAGTATCTGTTCCTATGCCATGACATCATGCGACTCACTGACACCGGAGGAATACCTTGTGTGTGTCAAACATCGCAACGTAATTGGGTGACTATAAAGATGCTATACAGGTATCTCCAAGGGTGTCTGTTGAGTTGGCATGGATCAAGACTGGGATTTGTTACTCCGTGTGACGGAGAGGTATCTCAGGGCCCACTCGGTAATACAACATCACAATGAGCCTTGCAAGCAAAGTGACTAAAGAGTTAGCCACAGGATCTTGTATTACGGAATGAGTAAATAGACTTGCCGGTAACGAGATTGAACTAGGTATAGAGATACCGATGATCTAATCTCGGGCAAGTAACATACCGAAGAACGAAGGGAACAACATACGGGATTAACTGAATCCTTGACATAGAGGTTCAACCGATAAAGATCTTCGTAGAATATGTAGGAACCAATATGGACATCCAGGTCCCGCTATTGGTTATTGACCGTAGAGGTGTCTCGGTCATGTCTACATAGTTCTCGAACCCGCAGGGTCTGCACACTTAACGTTCGGTGACGTTTCGGTAGTATTGAGTTATGTATGGTGGTGACCGAAGGTTGTTCGGAGTCCCGAATGAGATCCCGGACGTCACGAGGAGCTCTGGAATGGTCTGGAGGTAAAGATTGATATATAGGAAGTCCCGTTTTGGTCACCGGAAATGTTTCGGGTATTTCCGGTAGTGTACCGGGGGTGCCGGGAGGCCATCGGGAGGGGCCACCCACGCCGGCAGGCCACATGGGACTGAGGGGTGGTGCACCAGCCCTTAGTGGGCTGGGCAAGCCAGCCCCACAAGGCCCATGCATCTAGGAAGGTCAGAAAGGAAAAAACCCCAAAGAGAGGGAAGGGATTCCAAGTAGGATTGGAATCCTACTTGGAGTAGGATTGGTGGTGGACTCCACCACCTCCTCCCACTTTGGCCGAAGCCCCTAGGGGAAACCCTAGGGCTGCCTCCCTCCCCCTCCCTCCTATATATACTAGAGGAATAGAGCCCCAAATCACAAGTCCACGTGCTAGTTCTCTATTCCCTAGTTTCTCCACCAAATAGTTTCTGACAATGCTTAGGCGAAGCCCTGCCGGAATAGTTCCACCACCACCGCCGCCACGCCGTCGCGCTACCGGAGAAGTCATCTACCTCTCCGCTCCCTCTTGCTGGATCAAGAAGGCGGAGATTATCATCGAGCTGTACGTGTGCTGAACGCGGAGGTGCCGTCCGTTCGGCGCTAGATTGGGATGGGTCGTGATTGGATCGCGGGACGGCTAGCGATTTGGATTGCGAAGACGTTCGACTACATCAACCGCGTTTCTTAACGCTTCCCGCTTAGCGATCTACAACGGTATGTAGATGCACTCTCCCTCTTGTAGATTCTCATCACCATGGAAGGATCTTGCGTGTGCGTAGGAAAATTTTTGTTTCCCATGCAACGTTCCCCAACAGAAATGGCCTTGAACCGCGAATCGAGTTTTTGTAACCGGCTCAGCGGTCGAGATAGGCCACGACCCTTCGTCAGAAAGGTTGTCAGGAAACCCAATAACTCTGTTCTATGACAACACTGGTGCCATTGCTCTGGCCAAGGAACCAAGGTTTCATAAGAGGACCAGACACATAAAGGGAAGTTTCAATTCCATCCGCGATTACATCAAGGAGGAGGACATAAATATTTGCAAAGTGCACACGGATCTGAATGTTGCAGACCCGATGACTAAACCTCTTCCAAGGGCTAAACATGATCAACACCAGAACTGTATGGGTGTTACATTCATTACAATGTAAATCACAAAGTGATGTGAGCTAGATTATTGACTCTAGTGGAAGTGGGAGACTATTGGAAATATGCCCTAGAGGCAATAATAAAGTGATTATTATTATATTTCCTTGTTCATGATAATCAATTATTATCCATGCTATAATTGTATTGATGAAATGGGGGACGAACACCACCCTCTCGTCCGGCTTCGGTGTGGGAACCACCTGATTCGCCTCTGGAGCGCAGTGGGGGATGTTGGCGGGGAGGTAGCCAGCACGCATTAGCTCCCGAATGTCGTTGTCGGTGATGGAGGAGGCCTCCCACTGGCCCATGGAGCCTAAACCAGCCATGGCCGAACTTGGAGGGAAGATGGAGGAAGAACTGGATCTGGACTCTCGGAGCTTGGGAATGTTGAGGAGGCAAAGGGTGCGAATCTGGAGCATGAATAGGCTTTCGGGGTTTTCTCCCTTTTATGGGGTGCCGTAGTACCAAGAGCCTCCCTTTTACTGCGTTGCGGGCCTCGCCACTTCCCGAAACAATCGTGCCGTTATGCGCGCGTGGGATAACCCAGGGATTGATCATATCCTGTAAGAAACGGGACACGATCTACACATTGATAAGACGTGCCAATGGAGAAACTGTTGGAAATATGCCCTAGAGGCAATAATAAAGTGATTATTATTATATTTCCTTGTTCTTGATAATCGTTTATTATCCATGCTATAATTGTATTGATTGGAAACTCAATTGCATGTGTGGATACATAGACAACACTGTGTCCCTAGTATGCCTATAGTAGACTAGCTTGTTGATCAAAGATGGTCAAGGTTTCCTGGCCATAGACATGAGATGTCAATTGATAACGGGATCACATCATTAGGAGAATGATATGATGGACAAGACCCAAACTATGAACATAGCATATGATCGTGTCAGTTTATTGCTATTGTTTTCTGCATGTCAAGTATCTGTTCCTATGACCATGAGATCATGTGACTCACTGACACCGGAGGAATACCTTATGTGTGTCAAACATCACAACGTAACTGGGTGACTATAAAGATGCTCTAAAGGCGTCTCCAAGTGTGTCTGTTGAGTTGGCATGGATCAAGACTGGGATTTGTTACTCCGTGTGACGGAGA